>CM062292.1:317342231-318587778 GCA_031216915.1 Pictodentalium vernedei | reverse complement strand
CACACGTCTTCCATGGAAGACTCACATCTAAGTTAATTCCTTACATGCTACAGGAGGATATACCTGCCCAGGACAGCATTTCTCTTGCCACTGAAATAAGTATAATTTGGGCACATTTAATCACAATTTCCCTCTGTAAATGGCATGGATTTTTTCACCAATGATTTCTTGAGTTAAATTTAGTTGAATGTTTTTGCTTTGCCATGACTATGTTTGATGGAAAATATCTTGAAAGTACTCTGCAGGTTAAGAGTTGATCCTTTTTCTGACATTATCGAAAAATCACAACCATCATATAATTTCATCTCTTCCAGAATATATCTTATGACCATATAAAGTGGAACAAGGTCAATGAATTCATTCAAATAAGGGGTTGTAATGTGTGTTTCAGAAGCAAAGAATGATGAAATAAATTTAAGTGGTAGAGTGTTAACTTATTTTTCAAAGGTTATTTGTAACATTAATATTTGTTTATTTTTTTTTTTTTTACATAGATTCCATTCTACCAGTAAGGCTGCATTAGTTTTGTAAGAGTTTTGTCGTAAATAATTGTTTTTGTAACAATTTATTGGAGAATGCCTGTGAGCACTCTTCAATAAATTGTAACAAAACAACTTTATACAAAAAGGTTTATTCTGCCATTGAGCAAAAAACAAGCAATGGATTTTTGTTTGTCCCAGTTTTCTCCCAAGCCTCTTATATCTTTTAGCTCACCTGATTGAAGTTCCAGTCCAGGAAGCTTTAGTGATGACTTCCCTTCTGCTGTCTGTCCATCATTGTCTGTCCAGCATGAACTTTACATCGTCAACTTCTCCTCAGAACTACTGAACCAAATTTGGGATGCATGTTCCTTATCATATGTCAATTCAAGTTTAGTTCATGTAAAGTTACCACGTTTACACAGTTGTTTAATATTTGGTATGCAGCATCCTTAGGAGGGTTAGTTTCAAGTTTGTTCAAATCAAGACCCTGGGTGTATATTTGGGCTCCTTATGGGTGCCTGAAATTTAACTTACTGCAGTATGAGAAATATTCTTTAGAAATTTCATATCCACCAGTCAGAATCTTATGATATTTGGTATTTAGCATCTTAAGGGGGAGTAGGAGGCAGACTTGTTTAAATCAAGTGCCTAGGTTCATGTTTAGGCTGTGTTAACTAGCCATAGATGCTAAATGTGACCTTAAATCCTCCTTGAAACAACTTTTTCAGGTGATCAATAAAGGCCTCTTGTTTGCTCTTGAGCATAATTTCTGACCCTTCATTAGAATGGGCTTGACAAGCCTATCCTTCTTTTGTGTCGTAATCTATATTCTCAAGGACAAAAAAAACTGAATGACATTTTGGGAAATATTGCTGTGTGATTTATTGATAAAAGCTCCAAAAGTTCGACCAACTTGATATAATAATTCTATGCACTTAACAGCAACAACATTATTGAAGTTTTCAAAGATATTTTTTTCTATGATGTCTCGCGCAGTTCAAAAAATTGTCTACCTGACATTACCTGCTGATGCCCCTGCAATAAAACTGCCTTATTTTCCCCATTGGACAGAGCTTTGTTTCCATTTTGGGTCTGATCTGTGTTTTGGAGACAAAACGGAACAAAAACAAATTTGAATGGCATTTTGTGTAAAAACATTCATTCCAATTTTCCTGAATTAGTAGGTAAAGCTATAAAAGTTAACATTTTCCAGTGCTAGAACTTTTGTTGATTTCTTCTGTCTCTTTTTGTTATTTCCAGGTTGGTTTTTCCCAAGAAGGTAAAATTCTGGCTGCAGATATGGAGTTGTATGGTAATGCTGGTCACACAGTAGATGTGTCAAATGCTGTGAGTATATATTTTAATAAAAACTTGGCAAATGGAGATTTATTTTATAAAACAATCTTTTTGTAAACTGTGAGAATGTTTACCACATACAAATATCAGTCATCATTAGCTTAACTTGACAAAGTCAAGATAAGCTATTGCTATCATGCGTGTGGAAGTCTGTGAATCTGTTTGGCTTTGAGTCTGTTCACATTTTCTTTAGCACAGGCTACACCCCGTAGTTCTTGTCCGATCATCACGAAATTTCATGTGCAGGTTCGATGTCATGTTTAGATGAGAATGTCCCATTTTGGTAATGATTGTTCAAGCATGGTGGCTGCATGAGCCCGAAACCCAAATCCCAAAACCTTTTGCACAGTCTACAGGTCATATTTATGAAAGGATTTAATTGTAACTCAGTAGGATGACTCCGTATAATGTCTAGATGGGAACATCCTATCTTGGTCAGCTTTGACGGCCACAGGGGCACATTTCACAGATTCCTTTAGCACAGTCTACAGGGATTTCATTGTAAAGTGGTAGGATGACTCGGTATAATGTCTAGATGAGAACGTCTTATTTTGGTCATGATCCTAGATTTGTCTACAGTTCATATTTGTGAAGCGATTTCATTGTAACTTAGTAGGATAACTCTGTATGATATCTAGATGAGACTATCCTATTTTGGTCACGTTCGGTCTTCCATTACCACCGCTTGGGCACATGATTTCTTTAGCACTGTCCAGTGGTCGTTTTTATGAAGATATTTCATTGTAACTTGGTAGGATGACATGGTATATTATCTAGATGAGACTATCATATTTTGGTCGTGATCGGTCAACCATGACCGTCGGATGAGCCAGATGAGCTTGTGACCTAGATTCCTTTAGTAAAGCCTGCGTGTCATATTTATGAAGGGATTTCATTGTAACTTGGTAGGATGACTCATTTTGGAATGAATTCACTGTAACTTGGTAACTTTGGTTGGCATACGCTAACTGTGAGGGCCCCATCAACCCAGGCCTCAATTCTTTAGTGCAGTCTACACATCAAATTATTCTTGTTGAAAACGTAGCATGTAGGGTACAGAACTTAACATATTCTCAATTATCACAATTCTTGTTGAACATTATCCTTTTCATCTAACATTACACACAGTCAAGTTAAGCTGCAGTGTCATTGACACTTTCATTTTTGTAATGTACCCACTCTTAAAGATTTTCTCATATGATTGAAACTGAGAAACTGGATGTAAGCTTCAGCCAAAAAAGACTCTTGGTTCAACAAAGTAGTTAATACTCTTCTATCACAGGCACCAGCCGGTAATTTAAGAATCTTTTGGCGGATAATAGAACATTTCCTTTTTTTCTTAGATTTTTATCCTTCATTAAAATGAGCACAGTTAGCCAGGCCTGGCTTTCGTAAAAATGCAGGAAGGCTAAAAATCACTCCTCTTGCATGGCCTAGGTGATCGATTAGCTCTCCTCAAGCTTACAAAAGCTAAAAGTTGCAAAATGAAGTATTTTTATACCACAACCAATGGCCCAGACTAGTTGGTGCTAACTCAATTTAATTCAGGGCCAAGCACAAATTTTGCCCCCCAATCCCCAAAATTTGCATACAAAACCGAAAAAAATAAATCCTATCTGGTTCTCCACACTTTTGTTATCTGCGCATGCGCAGTATCCAAGAAGGTACTGAAATTGGTGCCAACCATCATTCTTCGTTTGACCCTAAAGTCAGTAACAATGTTCTGACATCTGTGCTTTAAAATCTCCTTTTTTGAGGATGCAGGACACAAAACAATGAAAGAATTGGTGGATCCAAGGCTGTAAAGACTTCTAAGCTTCTAAGCTTTTTGGCTATTTTTTATTGAAATTTTTTATTAAATTTCTTGAGAGTTTAACGTGTATTACAGAATGTTTATTCTGTTTATCCCCATGGTTACGTCCTCACCCTAGGGGTATTAGATCATTTTGGTCTTGCATCTTCTATCTGATGTATCGTTTTTTCTTCGTATGAAGATCTAGCTTTGCATCTGGTAGCATTTAAATTGGTTACTGACTTTGGGTCTTTTTGTGTGCCGATGTCTTGTTTCCATTTTTTCCCTTTGAGGTTGTTTTTCATTGGCAACGTCCTCAAATATATGTAGTATTTAATATTATTTTACTGTAGGATTACTGTGGGATACATGGATTATGATTCCGGTAGTGTAGCTAAAAAAAATTGGACTTTGTCCACTCTTAGGCTCTATCGGGATGCCCTTAGGCTCATCATGTTCCCTTGGGGAACTTAGGCTTTTTTTCAATATTTTAAAAAAAAATGTTTTGTTAATTTTTCAAGTTTAATTTTGATTGCTATTCATGTATCTTTATCATATATTTATTGTGGAGTTTGTAGGAGTGCTATTGGCTTAATATTTTGATTGTAATTATGAAAGCTTTCTGCTCTGAATGCAAGGCGAGGAAGTCGACCTCGGATTTACATGCTCGTTGCCTTGCCTGTAGTCGATGTACGCCTACGGATTCTTGTCCTACATGTGTACATTGGGATGACAAACATTGGAGACGGGTGTCGCGGTACGTTGTTGGAGGTGAGATTCCTATGCCGGAACTCTTACTGCAAGATAATTCGATTTTTTCAGTTTCTTTTTCAGAGGAACAAGAACATGGTGATGGTATTGTGACACTCATCCAAAGTGTGCTACCGTCGTTGTGCTCTGATGAGCAAACAGAGCTAGCTGCAAAGGTGCTCATGAATATTAAGCAAGGGATAAGGCCTCTAGTTTGTGTTCTTAATCCCTTGCAAGCCGCTAGCTTGACCGGTGAAGCGTTTACTCCGTCCGTGGGAGCTGTGACACCAGGTAAGTCCGTTGCGGTTGAAGGAAGTGTAGATTTGGGTAGTGCGAGGACCTCAAAATCAAAAGCTCACCCAGCTACGATGGAAATAGGGAGGAAGTTAGCAAGTTTCTTTTCGGGAGGCTTGGCGAGGTCTGACAAGAACGCAAGCGGGAGAGACCCTTCTCTAACCCAACAACATTTGGGGCCAAATGTTGTTTTGAGAAACTTGCACGAGATGGAGCATACGTCCACACCTCCCACTCGGGACGCTTCATCTAAACTGCAGCCATGGCCGGCTACAGTCACAGCTTCCTCCGCTATGTTACAAAAGCACACACGACCGCATACTAGCTACCTGACTTCGGATATCCAGCCAGCTGCACGAAGACGAAGCCAGTCTTTGCCCATGAAGTCAGACCATCCGGTAGCTATCGATCCGAGGCTTTGATCATCAATACGTTCGGAGAAGAGATCTATCTCTATATCTTCGTCCCAGGAACAGCAAACGGCGAAAAAACAGAAGCGCACTGCTCCTCAAGCCTTCGTAATGGACTTGCTGTCGCAGATTGCACAGCTGATCACAGCATCCCAGCAAGTGCAAGAGCAGCCTTCACAGACACCGTGGTGAGCTGTCAGATGGTGCTGGGTCGGTCCAGTCATCCGCACACGTCCCAGCTGAATCAGTCGGATGGTGAAAGGGACAAGGAAGAGGATTACCTTTCCCTTTCGGAACAGCATATGGTAGCGATGGATTTTATTCATCAATACTATCCTGAATTTGTTCCACTTGATCAGCCTGCTGCGACTACTAGAGAGAAACCGCTGTCGTCTTTGGACGCAGACTTCATGCGGAGGAAAGAGAACGTTCTTTCCTTCCTGACACAGTCTAGACAGGTGTTGCAGGCCTTCGGCCATGTGGACGACGCCATATTCAACCTCTCAAGAGGAAAGGCGTTTTCTTATCAACATCTTCCATAAATATACCGTTCCTTGGACCACGTTTATTTAAAACGGTTGGAGAAGATGTTCAGAGAGCTCCTCTGCATTTAGATGAGCAGGCCGTGGATTTAGATATGTCCCTACCTTCATCATTCAATATATGCTTGGAAGTGATGGAATATGCTATTTCATCCAGTAGAGCGAATCTGGACGCGATGTTCTACGCAGATCACCTTACCAGAGCTATGGCGCAACGTCTTAATGGGAAGGAATTTGAGGACATTTGTTTCTCGCTAAGAGTTCTTTCCAGGGCAGTCATGTATGCCACATACAACTCCACCCTGATAGTGACAAATTTGGAGTTGATCAGACATGATGCTGCCCTTGCATCATCATCACTTATAGATGACAAGGTGAAAAGCTCTCTCTGAGTCACTCCGATCTCTGGACATACTCTGTTTGACGACAAGCTTTTGTTAGTGTATGAGCAGACTACAAAGAAAGCTTCCAGAGCACTGCTGTTGAAGTCGGTGTCTCATCAACATGCTTCAGCAGACCGGGGTAAGTGAGGCCGTTCTGCTTCTAAGTCATCTAAAGGGAACTCCTCGTAAGGGTACAAGAAGCCCTCTTATAATTACTCTGGAGGTCATCAGTATAGCGACTCGGGAAAGGGGCATAGGTCAGATCAAGACTATAGGTTAGACACCCCTAAGCCGACATGACGAGGTTCTCCATAGGGAGGACGTAGTTTCTCCTCCCGTAAGCCTTGTAAGTCATACAGGTGATGGACAAGACCACTATTGCTTGCCAGTTGGCGGAAGGCTATCAAACTTTGCGAGAAACTGGATAGAAGTCACAGAAGATCAGTGGGTGAGAAGTGTAGACTCAGAAGGACTATGGCTATCATTCCGAGCAAAACCCCCACTTACAAGATGTCCGAGTTGGACAAATCTTCCGGCGGATCCTTTCAAAAGAGAGTCTCCTAGCAGAGGTACAGGCTCTCTTATTAAAGGAAGCAATAGAGGTCATTGAGAATCAAAATTCTCAGGGTTTTTACAGTCACCTGTTCCTCATACTGAAGCCAGACAGCTCGTTTCGACCAGTAATAGACTTGAGCTGGATAAACAAGTTGATCATGGCTCCAAAGTTCTAAATGGAAACCATTCGATCAGTAAGAGCGAGCATTTGAATGGACGACTATGCGGCAAGCATAGATCTAAAGGACGTCTACTTTCATGTCCTGGTACATCCGGCATTCAGAAAGTGCCAGCGTTTTGCCGTGCAAGGAGAGGTTTATCAGTTCAGAGCAATGTGCTTCGGTCTGAACCTGGCTCCTTGGGGTTTCACTCGAATAATGAACTCAGTAATGTCATACTTCCGAGCTCATTTATCTGTGATAACGTCGGCTTTCTTGGACGACATTCTTCAGAGATTTGGCAGCAGAATTATTCTTCAGAACGATGTTCAGAGTCTGCTACAATTGTTCCAACATCTCGGTTTCATAGTAAATGAGAAAAAGTTGGATCTAGCTCCGTCCAAGTCGTTCATTCACTTGGAAATGAGCTTCGAGACTCAGAACATTCTGGTTCGTCTGCCGTTACCCAGAGCGAAATTAGTCAATTGTTATGCTCGCTTTTGTCTAAACTCTCCCGCAATAACAGCGAGGGAGTTTATGTGACTGATGGGCCTGTGCGGAGTGGCTGCGGATCTTATTCCGATTGGCCGCTTACGCATACATCCCATCCAGATATTCTTTACTTAGAACTGGAATGTGAAGACGCATTCGCTCAAAACCAGTATTGTTTTAACAGACCTAGTAAAACAAAAGGTTAAGATTTGGGCAGATCTTCAGTGGTTAACATGGGGAGTTCCGCTTCAACTGCCGGATCTGGCTTTCATGATTATGCCGGATGCAGGTCAGACAGGCTGGGGCACGTCTCTAAGTCCCGCAGGGTCAGGGTCTTAGGGACTCTCGGTTCCTGTACAAGCACATAAACATTAAGGAGATGATGTCAATCTGGCTAGCACTACAACATTGGATTTGTCAAATAGCGAACGTCCATGTTCAAATTCTGTCGGATAACTCGACAGTAGTTGCTTACCTCAGGAACCAAGGTGGCACTCACTCGATTCCATTATGCGAACTAATGGAGAAGATTCTCCTATTCATTCTCAGTCATCACATTCATTTCTCAGTCCGTCATATACTGGGTTGTCTGAATGTACTAGCAGACTCGCTCTCTCAGAAAGGTCGCCTGTTACCATCGGAGTGGTCTCTCAACAAGCGAATATTCAGTCAGATCTGCTACCAGTGGGATTCATGATAGACCTTTTTGCGACTCACCTAAACAATCAGTTACCGGTGTTCATGTTGCCATGTCCAGATCATCGAGTGTACGCAGCAGATGCTCTGTCGATCTCATGGAACAGAATGTTAGGATATGCTTATCCTCCAGCTCCGTTGATTCAGCAGATTCTGTTAAAGATCAAACAGTCTCACTGCAAAATCCTGCTAGTAGCACCTCTGTCATCACAGAAACCTTGGATCAATCTTCTCAGGTGTCTGTTATGGGACATTCCCTTCTATTTCAGGGGACGTCACGCACACTGCATCACAACCCGGAAGGTCTCAACCTTCATGTATTTCCATTGTGCGGTCCTTCTTGCACGGAAAACATTTTACAGGATGAGCAGTGGACGCAATTTCTAACTGTAGGAGGGCCTCCTTTTCATTGAATTATGCAGTGAAGTGGAGGGTTTTCTTCCATTGGTGTATGGATCAGTCGATACCCATATATGATCTGTCCATTCCACAGATTGCCAGTTTCCTGGTCTACCTGTTTGACGAACTCAAACTGCAGCCCGTCACTATTAAGGGCTATAGGTCTATGTTATCAGACATTTACGCTCATCATGATAACTTGGTTATTGGATCAGATACTTCTTTATCCAAGCTAGTTAGAAATTTCTCTATTAATAGACCTAGAACCCTCAGATTAATTCCTAAGTGGAATTTGGCTTGGGTTCTGTTGAAGTTTCAAGAAGCTCCTTTTGAGCCATTAGACATTGTAGAGTTCAGATTCTTGACCTTTAAAACGGGTTTCTCTCAGCCTTTGCGTCTGCCAGATTCCCATTTTCTATAGTGTGGGTAATACTATTACCCTCACTACGGAAGTGGCATTTTTGGCTAAGAATCAGATTCCAGATAAGCAGCCGGAGCCTATTGTCGTTAAGACTTTACCATCCTCGGATAACTGTAGACCCTTGCTGTGTCCAGTTAGAGCAATGCGCATTTATAAACGTCGATCGGATTTTACTAGAAAGAGAAGAAAACGATTCTTTCTTTCTCTAATTCCTAACAGAAAAGATATTTCTGTTCATTCTATCACTAGATGGATTCAGTTGGCAATACATGTTGCCTCTGAAAGTCTATCTTCAGATCAACATTCTGTCAACAAGATTTCAGCACACGACGTTAGAGCACTGTCCACTTCTTGGGCTTATTCTAACAGTATAGCCATTACTGATCTTATGAGGGCTGCTTACTTCATTTACCAAGTTTTACCTTAGAAATATAGAGTCCATCTCTGGTGACCTTAGATCTTTGGTTCCTCTTTCTGTTGCTCAGAATGTTGTCCATTAATATTACATCTATAAGGTTTTTAGGCAGTCTGCTCAAGCACTGACACCGTTCTGCTGCCCTCTTCATTCTGAGGAATTTTACCTCAGAACATGGGAAGTGGGGGGGGGGGGGGGGGTTACCTTATGTTATCTGGTTGTATAGTGAAAAGCAAGGGAATACCTCCACCAGAGACAGTAGTCCAGCATTGGTGCTGGGTAGTTTTAATGTGTAGCTTGGTGTGAAGCAATAACTATATCTCATTTATGTACTGTTTTTAAAGTGTTGCTCACTGTGAAGCATTTGTATATGTTACGTGTCATATGAAAGTTAATATACAATCCTCAGACACGTTTATATGAGTCTCATTCTCTGGACTATCTTTATATATTGGTTTCCTTCACAGAATTAGCATAACGGGTTATGCTGGCATTAAATGGTGAAATTATGTAATTCTCAATTACATTGTTGGTGTTATGCCATTCTCTTTTCTTGTAAAAGAGAAGGACATATACTACTCAAAGTTTGCTAAGCACCAAATATTTGGCACATCATTGTGAAATTTGCTTGTGACATATTTGCGATATTTTTAGTGGATATGATTGAGGAATGTATTGAGATGGTCCCCAGTCATGAAAAGCATGTACCCCTTGATTTTCATGATGTTTTTGTGTACTGTCTATATGTACATGACATGTATAGGGAATTCAATCTTCATTTCAATACAAACCCTTGTGATTTAATGATTGAATATGGCAAATGCAAATGTAAGAAGACATTTGTCTGAAGCAGAAATGTGGCTGGCTGTAGGGATGGTGGAGCAAGGGGCTACCCATCGTCAGATTGGTGAAGCCCTTGGTGTGCTCCATATGGTGATCACCAGAGCCTGGGCAAGATTTCTGCAGTATGGCACACCAGTAAGCCGGCATGGTGGTGGCAAAGACAGGGCAACATCTGCAGCCGAAGACCGGTTTTTGATCATTCAGGCCCATAGGAACCGCTTGCCACAGCAACCCAGCTTCGCAGTGACCTTCAGAATGCCTACGGGGTAAATGTTTCGACGCAGACTATCCGGGCAAGGTTGCACGAAGGTGGTTTCCAATCGAGAAGACCATGTATCCGCATTCTGCTATCTCAGAACCACCGCCAGGCACGATATGAATGGGCAATGGACCAGAGAAGATTGGTGACCTGTCCTTTTTACAAATGAGTCAAGGTACTGCCTAGACCACACAGATAGGCGTTCTAGGGTATGGAGAAGACCAGGAGAGTGATTTCATGCAGCCAACATTGCTTAGCATGACCGCTATGGTGGAGGGTCAATCATGGTCTGGGACGGCATCAGCAGGGATGGACGTACTGAGCTCTGTGTCCTTGAATGTGGTACATTGACTACACAGCGGTATATTGATGAGATCCTGGATGTCCATGTCAGATTGTATGCAGGTGAAGAGGGTGATTTATTCTGATGGACGATAATTGAAAAATTTCCTCTTTTCCCATTAATATCCATTTTCTATGGTTATCGTATTCAAAAGCTAAAAAATAATGTCAAACACAAATAAAATCTTAATTTCTGTACTTAAATCATTAAAGATATAATTAAATAAAAAATATATACACTTTTCATAACAATATTCCAACTAAAATGTAAAACAGGTAGTTGGATATACTTGGTGCTTAGCAATCTTTGAGTAGTATATGTAATTCCTATGTCTTCTCCTATTCTTCTGTAGGAGCTAGTAATTGAGAGACTGGATTTTCCTTTAAGTTCTAGGCCCTCCAGCCTTTTTACGATTCCGTTAGTCTTGGCCATTGGTTGTGGTATAAAAATATTATAAATTTTAAGTAATTTGTATATTTTTTATACTGACCAATGGCCCAGATGGGGATGGCCCTCCCATGAGTGCTCACTCATACCTCCCCGTTGACTATAACATTTAGCAGGCACTGTAGAAAGAATGATGGTTGGCGCCAATTTCGGTACCTTCCTGGATACTGCACATGCGCAGATAATAAGAGTATGGAGGACCAGATAGGACTTACTTTTTTCGGTTTTGTATGCAAGTTTTGGGGATTGGGGCAAAATTTGTGTTTGGCCCTGAATTAAATTGAGTTAGCACCAGCTTGTCTGGGCCATTGATAAGTATAAAAATATACAAATTACTTAAAAAATTTATCATTTTACTACTATTAATGAATTCTGCCAAGTGGGCTTTGTACATTTTATTTGGTGCTGCTAACAAGGTAGTCTCTGTGAGATGGCAACACTGCCCCTCTCTCACCTCCAGGCCTTGGCAAGGCCTGGAGGTGTGGGAGTGTCAGTGTGGCCATCTTAGAGAGACCACTAACATAGCAGAGATCTTAAAAGATGTGGGTTTTAGGCATAGGTGGTTATGGTAATCATTATTTTCTAAGGCCAGGAGGGCTAGTTTTTGCCCTCCTTAATATTTTTAAGGTGAGCAGTAGGCGAACGAATAAATCGCTCTCCTAAAAAGTCCAGGCCTGATTAGCTTGTTCAGTTCATGGATCATAACCTATGCATGATTTGTATAGCACCATTAAAGACTAACTCATGAACAGAACATTACATAAACCGGTATAATAACTTGGGTGTAATTCATGATTACTGGGGTTTTAAGTGAATGAATGATTTGTAACTTATTCAGAGAACTGAAAAAGCTGTGTATAAGTTAACATAATAAAATTAGAAATTGAAATTAATTATGACTAGAAGTAAGTACTGTTCTATCCTTGGTTAATTCTCTTGTAGGGCCCTGCAAATCACATGTTTTCAATTCAAATCAAATCTCAAATCGATCACGACTATTATTCAAAATCAAACTGAACCTCAAATCGAATCGGTGGCATCTTGAAGGTGACCAATAGGGATTGGGTACTATAAATATGATTTGTTCCATCTGTGATGGCTCAAGTCCTGACTGATATGATAATCCAACTACATCATCAAGGCATGCCTTCCTACAGACATGCTTTGATGATGTAGTTGGAATATTACCCTCTCAGGATTGTAGTTAATCGTCAGCATTGCTTGGAAACCTTAAATTTGCATTTAACATTGGTAGGTCTAGTGATATTGAAATTAGAATTGCTGCTAGCATGAGTACAGATGTTATTTATGTTAATCTAGCAGAAGTTACACTCAGTCTTTTATTTCAACATTATTTGGGTATGATTTACATCTGAACTAGATTTTTTGTGAGACGATGAAGATGACTAATACCAATCTATATTCTTATGAAAAAGATTCAAGAGGAAATGAATAGGGCAACTGATTTCGAATCAAACTGAATATCTACTTAACATTTGAAATCAAATCGAATCTCGAAGCATCCCAGCCCCTTATTCTCCTGAGTGATATATCAAGTCACATTTTTAGCTTGCCTAATTAAAACTGTGGGTGAGCTATAGTTACTGATTTGTTGTCTGTCATCAATCACCCAGTATACATTGTCCTTTTGTTACAAGCAGATTATTTATGACTTCTTTAGAATCACTATGCTGTTTGGCAGAACAAGTAAATTTGACTTAACTTTTGTTTGCTGTAAGGCAAATTAAATTTGTTTCTTAAAAGTTGCTGCAATCGATAGTGAAGCCCAAATGTTGTAATATTTTAACATTAAAAGGACTATTTCTGACTTTGATTACTTTTTTACTGCAATAAAGCCTTCACAAAATAAACTTGCAAGTTAGGATATATTCTAACTACCTAGGCATTTGTTACCAGGAAAGTCTTGGCTGTCTGAATAGGCAGCCAAGATTTGCCTAGAAATAACTGGAAACCTGCAGACTATTGACTGTCATAGTGTAGTATAAATGTGTAAAAATCTCCAGGCTTTAGGCCAAAAGAAATAAATTAATTGATTCTTAGGCATTGTCGCATTGAAATAAATGGCCAGCATTAGGTTTTTTCTTGATACTACCATCATCAAACAAAAATCAGAAACAAGGAAATCAAAAGCAGCATTGCCTTAAAGACTGAAAGTGAACAAATAAGAAGGTTTCTGATCCAGAAATATCAGAACAGGGGGTATGTGAAGTAAAAGAGGATACAAAGTATATGGGTTAACTCATTTTCAAGAGGTTGAGTTCACCCCACTGATGTCAAACAGTTTATTTGCGAGATACTGGTGAGTGAGAAATTTGTGGCAGAAACATCATTGAAAAATTGTGCTAATAATACTTATCAGTAAGGGGGTGGTAAGTATATTGAAAGATAAAGAAATTTAAAATCTGTGAACTGCTGTCGTTTCGTAAACAGAACATTTCCAAAATACTGGCCAGTCAAGGGAATCCTGTAACCAGCTTTATAAACAGCTGTACATCAAGGGAGAAGACTCTTACACATTTAGCACGTGCATTCCCCAAAACAATGACATGCGGTTCATTTTAAAAACAAAAACAAAGCAAGCCATCTGGAGTGAAGTGTCTTGTTTTTTCTATGGAACTGGAACTTGTGTCACTTTGTTTTGATACTGTTTATCAGTCAACCTTCTGATATGAATATGCAGTAATATGCAGGCGTTATACGTTAGAAAATCACTGCATTGTCAAAATGAGTTACAGTTGGACACTTTGCTCAACTGAGTGTCTAGATATTTTGTAGGTGTGATCTGTGCATAATACTTGACAGGTGGCTGATGAAATTACCTGTCATATGCTCAATGTGCATGTGTGGAGACAATTTCCCTTTATTGACAATCGAAAATGGGTTAGAATAAATACAGAGAAGACCACTGAACAAGGATTTATTTTATTAAAATATCAATGACTATGTTAAGGAAAAATGTGAATATAGTATTTTAAAAACACAGAAGATTCCGACCTTTATTCATTCTAGAAATTTGAAGCTGAGAATCTTCTTAAACTGAATTCTTCTGTACTTACCATTTTTGATATTACAACTTGTCAACTTGACAGTCATCAATATTGCCATTTTCAAAGTCAGGGGCCAAGAGTGGTACCAGGATATCTGGTCAAAGGGTGGGTGACTCATCTTCCTGTTTGGGTGTTAGGTTCTCAGCGACAGGCACACAAAAAGGAGGCAGTTTCTCAGTGGTGGTGGTAGTGGTGGGGGAACAGGAACAGAGCTTTAAACTGTTTACAAATTGAAATCTGAAGAGTTGGTGGATGATCATTTTGTAATTATGCTCTTTTTATATTTGCTGGGTATAAATAAACAGCAGAATTGCTTGAGAATCAATTAATTTATTTTGTGAGACCTTAAGGGCTAAAAAAATGAACCAGTAGATGCTCTGATTTGGTATGTGGTATGTTGCTTTCTTATGTGGTACAGACTAACAGTTGTTCAAAGGAAGTTTAAAGGCAGTATTTGGAATGTTCTCCCCCTCTATCTCCCCTAGCCCTAGTAAGGCCAGCATTTCCTGACCTCAATCCAATTTTTATTTTTCAGAGAAGGTTGGGCCAATTGAAAATACAAAATAAACTTGGGGGGACATACTTATTTTCTGAAACTACAAATGGCTTGCTAGTCTTGTGGGGCACAACACTTGCAAAGAAAGAAAAAATGGTAGCTTCCTTCTAATTTCCCTGACACAGATAATTGTTGTTGAGCAAATATTGATTTTTGTAAAACTGTAAATGAGACAGCATTCATTTTTTATGTCAAAGGTTTTCACAAGAAGGAATACATTAATAAACTAAAAAACTAAGTTTTATTTGCCTCTTTTGGTCCTTGTGATCCAATTTAAAGGTGGCCTTGGGCTCATGTTTAACACTGATGGCAATGGAATAAACATTGAAAAATCTCATTGTTAACTGATGGGCTGACTACTTTCAAATTGATCATTCAGCATCTCTGACAAAATGACATAGATCCCTTAAAAATTTCTGCTCCTCCTGGAAAATAACTGGGAAATGAAAAAAATGGTTGCCAGGATACTTTTTGGCATTATTGTTTGTAGCACTTGGTGTGTGCAGTGCACATTTCAAGTGCCTGTTCTCATTCTCTTCTGATGAATTCAGTTGATTGAAAGTATTGTGAAATTTTTTTTTCAAATGGAATAAGCAAATTTTCAGATGGACAAATAGTGAGAGAATCGAGTTGTCAGCACATGCATTTTCTAACATTTGTGGTTAAAGACTCCAGTGTTAGTGCTGGTATCGATAGTTTAGTTCAGACCTGGAAGATAAGGCTGTAATAACATTTTTTTTGGTGTGGTCTGTCATTAAGGTTGTATCACACCAAAAATTATTCTGCTGTCCTACTGTCCAATTTTGGGCTAATTGTTCTCAATTTAAATGTACATTTTTGCAGTCATAAAGTACCATGATACTGTACCTATTAAGTAGAACATTCATATGTTTCAATTGTATTGGAATTTTCTTCATTATGTACTGAAATAGTTCTGCAATTTCACTGAGAAGAATGTGTATGAACCCTGATTAAACAGAAAGACAGAAAAACTGGTAACATAGCATTGTAATGTCACTGAATTACCATAAACTGACTGATTAAATCACTTGCTAATATTAGAGATTTTTCAACAAAACTGGCATTTGCCCCTTGTATTGAGATCAGGATATTTTCCAGACATCCCACTTAAAGGTTTAATCCAGCAATCTTTTTGCTTTTGATATGACTGTTTAACAATTTGAATGTAATGCAGGTTGGTGAACCTTCATGTAAAAATGAACTAATATAGCTGTATGGATGAAAATATATATCTTTCAAAGGTAGAATACCTGAGATGCAGATTTTATTTTGCTCACTAGAAGACATCCAGGAAGTCTTCATTTGCAGTTGTTTGGTATGTGGTGAGCCCCTGGACCTTTCTTGCATCTCCAGTTTCAGTTACTGATAGAAGTAGGAGAGGAGAGGAAATCACTGTATGAATTCAGTAAGCCACTTGGTATAACGCGGAAATCTCTATCTGCATTTGTGTGACCCTGATTATATGGAGATCTTCCAGAAAGAGCAATAATAAATTATACTCATGGAAATCAATTTTTGATAGTTCAGTGAATTGATGTTACTGATGGGATGTTTTGAATAAGAATTTCTATTCTTCACAACAGGATCAGTTTATTATAGTGTACAATGATTGTAGTCTGCTGCATTAACTTTTATTAACATTGTAACTGAAAGAGATACTTGAAAGTGTTTCAACTGCTTGAGTGCTAGTACAGTGGAACCCTGTTAATTGAATAGCCACTTTGCCAATGAAAATTATTCAATTAACAGGAGTATTCAATATTAACACAGATTGTGTCACTTTCCTGTATTCTAGAGATAAACCTTGTATTTATTCTATTATATCTTGTTTGACAGAGCTCCATGAGCTCTGTCAAACAAGATATAATAGATTAAATACCTGTATTGGATGTACTGAGGTCAAATAGATTTAGAAACAAAGAAAAACTGGGGAGACTCAGGGGAATTTCTCAACAGGTTACAAGATTTTTTATTCAGTTAACAGGAGTTTACTCTATATCCTATGTTCAATTAACAGGTCAAATTTGTACAGGTCAGTGTTTTGTGTGATAGGAAATTATATTCAATTAACAAGGTTATTCAATTAAGAGAGATCCAATTAAGTAGGCCCATCTGTAATCAATATTACAGCTGCATTGGAAAGTGCTGAAAGCCACTTTAGTGGTATTTCACTGTACTTATTAGCTTGTTATTTTTCTAGTCATGGAAAAAATGTCTTAATAAAAATTGTATTGTTACAATTTCTTGGTGAGTGCCAAGTTATACCCTCCAATAAACTCTAATAATACCCTTATTTATGAACAAAATCTTTCTACCAAAGTACGACTGACCTTGCTGGAAGCATGGTATCTTAGAAAAAATACTTGTTTACAAATTACATTTGAAAAATAATTTAGCTTTCAACCAGTTAAATTTCTACACTTGCTCTTTTGGGTGTTGTGTGGCCAACATGTTAATTCTGTAACACTGGTTGTAATTCTGACAAGATATTACCCTGATTGTTCAAAGTGTCAATGAACCCCAATAAACAAGCAGATAAACTGGTTGTAACTGGAGAACACTGAATAAATCTGAATGATCACTGCTTGACTATTTCATGATGTCTGTCAAATGATGATTTGCAAGTCTGCTCACCTATGATCAAGATTGCATGTATCATGAGACTGCATAATTTAACACTCGGTAGTGGGGAAGAAAAAACGAATCCTCATCTAACGAACTGTTTGGCCCTGTTTTCATATTTGACATATTGCTTCTTAGTTGTGGTGTATCTAAAGATGAAATCAAGCTGCTCAGATTTTACTTGACCACATAATTATACCCCCACTCTCACAGAGATTGTGGGGTTTACTGGATTACATGCATCTGCCTGCCTGACCTCCTGCTGCCCCACCCACTCACCAAATGGCTCACCCACCCACTCACCAAATGGCCCACCCACCCACCTACCTGCCCACTCACCTACCTCATGCCTGCCTACCCAACCATCTCACACCTGCCCACCCACCTACCCACCTGAATCTCCCTACCTCCCCCCCCCTCCTCCCTCCCTCCTTCATATGTGGATGGATTTCAATGATGCCCTTGGGATGATCCATTTTTGACACATCTTGAACAGAGTTGGTCACACTATTTTCACCTGAGTTACAGGACTTACTTTGTCAAGTTTCTGTGAATTATTTTAATTCATTTATGCTTCATCAGTCCAGCACTGCAGTGGGGGTATGAATTGCCTTCAGCAATAGCTCTTGTTTCAGTATGTAACACTCATGAACACACTCATGAGCCCCGACACTGATTCTTGAAAACCTCTCACAAAAGGCTTTCCAAGTATGAATGTTGACAGCTACAATCACTAATGACAAAAGAAGCAGAGATTCATTTTCCCTCAGTAATCCATTTTCATACCTGCTATGAAATCACTGATGACAAAAAAAATGATTCCCCTCAGTAATCCATTTTCTTGTATGATAGGAGGCATGAAAATGGATTACTGAGGATAAACTTATATTTTTTTTTATCATCAGTGATTTTAGCGGTTTACCTTTTACCTAACGAATCAGCTGTATCCGCCCTCGTAATTTACAAATTGAGCTGGCGAAAAAAATATTTTGCAAAGGATTATTTCAACTCAGTTATATCCTGTGACCCCCTAATTGGAATACTCTCACCAAGCTCTCCAGTGAGGGGGGTAACATAAAATGGTTTTGTTGGCATTTTGTGGAAAATTTGAAAAAAAAAAAAATTATTTTGCAAAGTTTGATATCATGTGTATTGGGTAAAGGGTTAACATTGTCACCTGGACAGCATTATTTTATGAGTTTTTCAAGAATCAGTGTCGAGGGGTCTTATGGTACATAAAGATAGAATAAGACAACTTCAGTTGATGTTTTCTTCAATTTATATTTAGTCTCTGTAAATCACACAGACTATTGTTTTTGTATGGTTTCTCTTCCTTTTTTTTTTTTTTAGCTCAGCTGGTCCAAAGGACCATGTGAGCTATTGCCATCACTTGGTATTTGCCGTCTGTAAACTATTCACATTTTAATTTTCTTTTCTGGAATTGCTGAGCAGATGTGAACCAAACAGGAATAATCTCTGGAATGTCCTCTACAAACAATCCTCATTTTGTTCCCATCGGATGAAAAACATGGCCACCAGAAGCATTCCTTGATTCTGATTGATCAGTTTTTAAAAATCTTCTTCTCTGAAACTACAAGGTCAAATGTTTTGAAACTTCACATGATTGATGACTGGGACACCCTCTACCAACGATCCTCATTTACTGTTGATTAGGTTGCAAACATGGTTAAAAGTGTGGCCCATGGTCACTATGGGAACCCTATGCAAAATCACATTTTCATCTTCTTCTCTGGAACTACTTGCCAATGCAAACCAAACTTGGCAGGAATGGTCAGTGGAAGGTTCTCTATAAACTTTCCTCATTTTGTTCCTGTCGGATAAAAAAGATGGTCACCAGAGGCATTCTTTGATTCTGATTGGTCGATTTTCAAAAATCTTCATGAAACTTTGCATGATTGATGACTGGGATATCCTCTACCAACGATCCTCATTTAAAGTTGATCGGGTTGCAAACATGGCTGCAATTGCAGCTCATAGTTACTATGGAAACCTCATGGGAAATCACATCTTCTTATCTGAAACTACTTGGCCAATGTGAACCAAACTTGACACAAAATGTATGGAAAGTCCTCTGAAAACAATCATCATTCTGTTTTGCTGAGATGAAGGAGCATCCAGTTGCATTCTTTGATTCTGATTAGAATAATTGAGGGATATGTAGTTCTTCCAGGTCAGCAATTACAGGCCCTTTAGAGCTACTTGTTCTTTTTTTTTTCTTTTTCTGGTCTTTTGTCTTCTCATCACTTCCTTGTCCTCACAATAACTCAAATACAAATCTAATTATCTTGCTGCTTTTTAGCACACTAATAAATAGTCACTAGTAGTGAGCCATCATTTTTTTTCTTCAGGTTCCATGGCCATTGTGGGTGTTCCTTGGGTTGTTTTTAAAATGGGTCTCAAGCATGGTATGACCTATGGACCTGGGACCAACAACAAATGAGTTGAAGTGCACTGGAGGTTCTAAATTAACTGCCTTTTTCAGAATTGCCGGAAATTGCATTTTATGTCCCCCTGATGTATTCCCAATTTTATGTCCCCCTGATGTATTCCGATGCTGATGCCAAAAATGTTGGCAGAGTGGGTCATACTGATATCTCAAGCATGGTATGACCTGTGGACCTGGGATCAACACCAAATGAGTTTAAAGTCACTGGAGCTTCAAAATATGGTTCAAGATCTCTGGGGTCACTGAGGTGTCATTGGGTGCATTTTTCAAAATAAGCCCATTTTGAAACTGCCATCTTTTTAAAATAAGCCTATTTCGAAACTGCCATCTTGGATTTTAATCTATGCAAGGTCACATGTCGCAGGGTGTAAACATTGTAAGAAAGCACACAGTAAGCAAAGGGTAAAGTGACGTAGTGAAGTGCTTCGGACCCCATTATGTTTATTAATGTGAATTCAAAAAAAACATTTAGCCAGTGTAAGCTTTTTCAACAACTTGTGCAAAAAATTGTTCTTGTGAAATAGTTTATGAGCTCAGTTTGCTCCTGTAAAAAAAACGTGTTTAGGGTAACCCGACCAACCCTAAAAAATTATGCCAGCCCTAAAGATTTTATCAAGTAAAAGTCTCTCATTTAGTTCATTGTAATCCTTAATTACCATCCGACTTTAAGTGTGAAATTAAAACCGATTTTGGGCTTCAAACTTTCAAAATTACATGTAGAAATAAATATATTGGACAGTATAAATGAGGATCAAGTGTCAAGATCCAGTTCAGCAAAGGAAACTGCATTTGATAAACTGATGAAAATTTTACAATACTTAGCAATTGGTGGTAAAATAAATAATACCATGTTGGTTTATTGAAATGGAAAGCCTCAAATATTGGCCAACAGTCTACAAACAACATTTTTTTAAAAACTCTATTCAAACATATACATAGAAATTATTGACAGAGGCCAGCAGATGCGTAGATATTGCATTTAAGTGAAGTATGTGGTCATAATGGTAATTAGATATTTGTTTTTCTGTCAGAAATCACATTGCACTTTCAGTGTCAAGCCAAATAGGGGCAATTTTTATCATTGGTCTTTCAAGGAAGGAAAGTTTATTTAATATGTAAATATGATTGCAATAATTAAATCAATCGGACTTGCATAGCCCCATCCGTTTGTTGTTTGTTTTTTTTTTTGGTGGGGGGGGGGGGGGGGCACCATCGGTATTGCTGATGATTTGATGTGAGTGTTGAACCGATACCGATAGATCGTTATAGGTTGATAGTTGATGCTGATGCCAGTGATAGATACATCAACCTTTTGGGGGGGAGGGGGAACCATTGGCATTGCTGATGATTTGACATGAGTGTTGAACTGATACCGATAGGTTGTTATCAGTCGATAGCTGATGCTGATGCCAGTGATAGATACATCAACCTTTTGGAGGGGGGGGGGGGGAGGGGGAACCATTGGCTTTGCCGATGATATGACGTGAGTGTTGAACTGATACCGATTGGTCGTTATCGGTCGATAGCTGATGCTGATGCCAGTGATCGATACATCACTATCTGGGCCAACACCAAATCAGTCAAAACACTGGAGATTCAAAATATGGGTCAAAGTCACTGGGATCACCCAGGGGTCATTAAGTGTATTTTTCAGAATTGCTCAAGATCACATTTTCTGACAGCTGATGCATTCCCAAAATTCATTGTATTTCTATACTCAAAAAAAATTTGAAAGATGGTCATGTTCATATCTCAGGCTATGGTATGACCTGGGGACCTAGGACCAACACCAAATGATTCAAAACATGCTGAAGGTTCAAAATATGGTTCAAGGTCACTGGGTTTACTGATGGGTCATTCAGTGCATTTTCAGAATTGCTGGAAATTGTATTTTATAACCCACCTGTGCATTCCTGAAGTTCTCATATGTATGTCATCACTCAGAAAACTGGACAGAGCCAAAATTTTGAAAGTGGGTCATGCTCATACCTCATGCATGGTGTGACCTATGGAGTCCAAACTTGCTAGAGGTTCAAAATATGGGTCAAGATCACAAGGGTCACCCAGGTGTCATTCAGTGCATTTTTCATTATTGCTGGGAACTACATTTTATAACCCTCCTAATGCATTCCCAAAGTTCACACATGTATTTCATCACTCAGAAAATTGAGCAGAGCCAAAACTATCCATATCTGATTCCTTAAGAAGTTATTCCAAAAGTGATTTCTGGTATCACAAAACATTTTACCTTATTCCTGTAGGAAAATCTTGAAATGCTGTTTACCAAAGCCCATTTCTAATTTATTTGAAGATATTTTTCCTCCTAAAATAAGTCTCCATAAATTTCTTTTCTGTATAGTTCATTTGTGATGCTTTCACCATTTTTACACAAACTCGACTTTACTGATCATAGTAAATTCTCTTTCTCTAGTCACTAACATAGCTGATGTAGTATAATTGGGTGAAAAAGATTTCTTGTACAAGTGTAAGAAAACTTTAGTGTGATTATGAAGCTTTAAGCTTTGTATAGGTAATGTACATGTTATATTCTATTTGGTAAGTAATATTTCTAAGTCTCCCATTCAGCAGAAATCATTCAAATTTGAATTGATAATTTAAACATTAACCTTTAAAGATGTGGACACATCATACAAAATATTGATGATCTGTGACAAGCACAGTTATGAAGTTTGCAGAAATTTCTAGTCTAGTCTAGGAGATGCCTACACAGGTAGCCAGGACTCATCTTGATACCTGTGCTCTGAAATGTTTCCTGATGGGGCACCCTTTCTTTAATAAAAAAATTTCCTTAACCCTTTACCTAACCAGAAAAGCAGACGATGCTTGCAAAAACAATTCTCTTGAATAACTCATTTTTTTTCATTTTTTGTCTCAAAAACATAGGTTGTTATCCATCTTTGGAATGAGCTCACTGTGCTCATTCCAAAAAGGGGTCATAACCTATGTTTTTGAGACAAAAAATGAACAAAAAATAATGAAAATTAATTGGCGGTTTTTGTGAATAGCACTGGCCAGTTTTGGCCATTACGTTGGGTAAAGGGTTAAAGTCAGAAATAATCCTTTAACCCTTTACCTAACGTAACGGCCAAAACCGGCCAGCGCTATTCTCAAAAATCGCCAATTAATTTTCAAAATATTTTCATTTTTTGTCTCAAAAACATAGGTTATGACCCCTCGTTGGAACGAGCTCGTCGAGCTTGTTCCAACGAGGGGTCATAACCTATGTTTTTGAGACAAAAAATGAAAAAAATTAGTTATTCAAGAATTTTTTTTGCAAGTGTCATCTGCTTTTCATGTTAGGTAAAGGGTTAAGGGTTGAAAGACATATTTAATAAACTGTTCAAAAGATTATGACAGTGAAAAATGTTGATGTATGATTTACTTTTATTGTCTAGATTTTACTGAGAGCTCTATGTAGCAGTTGTAATGGTTACCACATTCCAAATCATAGAGTAACTGGATACATGTGTAAGACGAATGTTCCATCAAACACAGCATTACGGGGTGCTGGAGCACCACAAGCATTGTTTATTGCTGAGAATATGGTTAATGATATAGCAGCTTCATTAGGAGTTGCACCAGAAAAGGTATTGTAATCATCACTGTATGATTCTCTGACAGACTTTTTGCTTTATTCAAAACTCCTAATTGTAGTCACTGCACTGTAGTCATACTAAATGTAATAGACTTCTATGTTAAAATTGTTTTCTGACTTCCCTCTTGTTTTCATTTCCATAATCATTGCCACAAACTTTTAAGAGAAGAGTCTGGTTGAGAAGACCAAGATGTCTACTGATTTAAAGGTTTAAAAGTTAGGTCATCTTTACTGTTATTACAAACAGATATAAAAATGGTTTCTGTATGTAACCTTGAATATTTCTGGCAACATATTCATTAAATTTTTAGAGACGCTTAACACCCAGCACACTGATGTCAAAATTCTGAAATTTCAAGTTGTAGTTCTTTTTCAAAATACAGCTAGGAATTTAACCCGTCCAATCTTGTTTGACAGAGATCAGTTAGCTCTGTCAATCAAGACTGAATTTGTAAAATACCCAGTTGTATTATGGGAAAAATTTGCAGGTTTAATGTTTGCTATTTCAACATCAATGAGAAGGGGTTAATATCAGTTTGAGAAGGAGGCCCTTAAGGGTGTGATGATGAGGAGGAGGAATACAAAATCATATATCAGTTTCAAAGGTCAAGGTCACTGTTATTGAAAATAGATCACTATCATGAACATGGTTACAAATGTAATCTGAAAACTGTTTTTTAGTTGGATAGCAAACTTTAATTGCAGCTAACATTAGAGAGTGCAGAGTTCAGGTGTACAGGTTTTATTGATAGTGTATCCTCTTTTGATTTCAAGATGGATCACTGCAGTAAGATGTTGTTGTATGTCTTATCCTGTAAGAAGGAATTTCAAAATATGTCCATCTTATGCTTTTGCATTTTTTTTACTTCCAATTGCATCACCATGGAAAATTATAGAAATGTTTGTAATATGGAGTATGGTGGCCCATTGGGTAGTTGATCAGAGTTCTGAGACTGAGGCACTTGTGTTGTGTCATAGAGCAATACATTTCATTCAAATTTTTTGGTGAAGGGTCTTGATTTCAATATAACACTTGTATACATTTGAGTCGTAAAACAGAAAATAATAATAAAATGTTAGTGAATCAAGTATCCTGGCCATGCCTAATTTTGAACTCACCAAGGGAGATAACTTGGAGAAAGGTTTCCAAAAATTATTTTGGTGAAATTGATACAAAACTTGCAATTTCTCTGAAGTTCATGCAACTTGCCCCTTTCAGAATGTTTTGATTTTTAACAAGCAGAATTTTTTCTCGCTTACACACTTTTATAAGTCAAGTTTTTGTGACAATATTTGGACTCATTTTGGGTGGTCACAAGTTGCCTTATGGATCAAAAATGCAAAAATTGTAATTTTTATATGGGCATTTTCTTGAGTGGGTTGTATTATAGTATGACCATGTCCATCTGTCTGTCTGTCTGTCCATCTGTCTCTCCATTAACTTTTGCTTGTCCATGCAAAAACTTGAAAATGAAATGCACCATGGATCCTATTTTTAGCTCAACTTGACAAAGTCAAGCTGAGCTATTGCCATCACTTCTCGTACGTAGGTATGTATGTCCACAATTTCCTTTGGCATACCTCACAGGTCGCATTTATGATCAGATCGCTTTGAAACTTGGTATGCTTGTTTGGAGTGACCTCTGGAAGGGAGCTATCAATTTTCTTCAATTTCCATTGTAAAAATGTTGCCGCGGCCAACATTCTTGGAACTTAGTTTAGTCAGACCTCAATATTTCCATTTGGGACACCCTACAGGGCACATTATGATTGGGTTGCTTTGAAACCTGGCATGCTTGTTTGGGGTGACCACTAGATGGAAGCTATCGATTTTCTTCCATTTCCGTCAAAAAATGTTGGCGTGGCCAACATTCTTAGAACTTGGTTTAGTCAGACCTCAATATCTCCCTTTGGCACACCCTACAGGGCACATTATGATCGGGTTGCTTTGAAACCTGGCATGCTTGTTTGGGGTGACCACTAGATGGAAGCTATTGATTTTCTTCCATTTCCGTCAAAAAATGTTGGCGTGGCCAACATTCTTAGAACTTAGTTTAGTCAGACCTCAATATTTCCCTTTGGCACACCCTACAGGGCACATTTATAAACGGATTGCTTTGAAACCTGGCATGCTTGTTTGTGGTAACCTCTAGATGGGTGCTATTGCTTTTCTTCCATTTCATCAAAAAATGTTACCGTGGCCAACATTCTTAGAACTTAGACCTCAATATTTCCCCTTGGCACAGTCTATAGGGCACTCCTATGATCGGATTGCTTTGAAACCTGGCATGCTTGTTTGGGGTGACCTCTAGATGGAAGCTATCAATTTTCTTCTATTTCCGTCAAAAAATGTTGCTGCGGTCTACGTTCTTAGAATTTAGTTTAGTCAGACCCCAATATTTCCCTTTGGCACATCCTACAGGGCACATTTATGATTGGATTGCTTTGAAACCTGGCATGCTTGTTTGGGTTGACCTCTAGATGGGAGCTATTTTCTTCCATTTCCAGCTGTGAAAAAATGTTGCCACTGGCAACGATCTTTGAACTTAGTTTAGTCAGGCATCGATATACTCTTTAGCACACCGTCCAGAGCACATTTTTGATCAGATCGATTTGAAACCTGGTATGCTTATTTGGGGTTATCTCTAGATGGGAGCTATTGATTTTCTGCTATATCTGCCAATAAATGTTGCCACTGGAAACGACCTTTGATGAACTTAGTGCAAATTTCCTGTTGGCACATCCTGCAGGGCACATTTATTATTGGATCACTTTGAAACTGTATGCTTGTTTGGGGTGACCTCTAGATGGGAGCTATTGATTTTCTTCCATTTCCATCAAAAAATGTTGTCGTTGGCAACATTCTTAGAACTTAGTTTAGTCAGCCCTCAATATTTTCCTTTGGCACACCCTACAGGGCACTTTTATGATCAGATTGCTTTGAAATCTGGCATGCTTGTTTGGAGTGACCTCTAGATGGGAGCTATTGATTTTCTTCCATTTCCATCAAAAAATGTTGCCGCTGGCAACGACCTTTGAACTTAGTTCAGTCAGGCATCAATATATTCCTTTAGCACGCCCTACAGGGCACATTTATGATCAGGATGGTTTGAAACTTGGTATGTTTGTTTGGGGTTACGTCTAGATGGGAGCTATCGATTTTCTTCAATTTCTGTCAAAAAATGTTGCCGCAGCCAACATTCTTAGAACTTAGTTTAGTCAGACCTCAATATTTCCACTTGGCACACCCTACAGGGCACATTTATGATTGGATTGCTTTGAAACCTGGTATGCTTGTTTGGGGTTACCTCTAGATGGGAGCTATCGATTTTCTTCGATTTCTGTCAAAAAATGTTGCCACTGGCAATGACCTTCGCTGAACTTAGTGCAGTTATGCATCAATATTTTGTATTTGGCACACCCTGCAGTGCACAGTTTTGAACGGATCACTTTGAAACTTGGTATGCTTGTTTGGGGTGAGCTCTAGATGGGAGCTATCAATTTTCTTCCATTTCTGTCAAAAAATGTTGCCACTGGCAGCATTCTTAGAACTTAGTTTAGTCAAACCTCAATATTTCCCTTCGTCACACCCTACAGGGCACGTTTATGATCGAATTGTTTTGAAACCTGGCATGCTTGTTTGGGGTGACCTCTACATGGGAGCTATTGATTTTCTTCCATTTTCCCTCAGAGAATGTTGCCACTAGCAACGACCTTTGAACTTAGTTTAGTCAGGGAAGGCAACAGCCTCTGATGAACTTACTAAAAACTTAGTGCAGTTAAGCATCAATATTTCTCTTTGACACACACTGCAGGCACATTTATGATTAGATCGCTTGCAAACTTGGTGTGCTTGTGTGGGGTGACATCTATATGGGAGATGTCGATTTTCTTCCATTTCTGTCAAAAAATGTTGCCATAGATCTTTGAACTCAGTTTAGTCAGACTTCAATATTTCCCTTTAACACACCCTTCAGGGCACATTTATGATTGGATCACTTTGAAATTTGGTACGTGTGTTCGGGGTGACCTCTAGATGTGAGCTATTGCTTTTTTCATTTCCATAAAATATTATTGTCGTTATTACCAGCCTTTGGACTTACTGCATTTGTGCATCAACTTATCCCTTTTGCACTCTCTGCAGGGTATGTTTATGAATTTCCATGAAAAAACATTGCCACAAGCAATGACCTTCTACTTGGTGCATTTTTGCATTAACATCTTCCTTTGGCATGCCTCAGAGGACACATTCATTATCAGGTTGTTTTGAAACTTTGTATGCTTATGTAGGGTGACAAAGATAGGAGCTATTGATTTTCTTTTCAGTTCCATTAAAAACTGTTGTTGACAACAATCTTTGAATTTATTATGTTTATGCATCAACATTCTTCTTTGACATGGCATACAGGCCACATTTATCATAGGATTGTTTTTGAACTTGGTGTGCTCATTTGGCAAGACCTTTAGATAAGAGCTATTGATTAGCATTCATTTCTGTGAAAAAAGTTGCCATTTACAATAACCTCTGAACTTACTGCATTTGTGTATCAGTATTCTTCCTTTAGCCAGTCTTACAGATTACATTTAAAAATGCATGGGTTACTCTGACATTGTGCACACACAATGCTGTTATGTTGAAATTTCATCAAATAACATTGGTACCAATGATCTTCAATTATGCCATTTCATTTATAACTTACCAAGTTAAAATATTGTCAAGTTGAGCTACAGTATCATTGACACTTTTATTTATGGTGAATTAGTGGTGACTAGAGAAAGGTTCCTTTCGATAATCAGTTTTCTAACATATCCAATATAGCTACCATGGCAACCATCTTGCTTTTTTGTCATTTTTGCTTGTCTATGCAATAACTTGAAAATGAACTGAACCATGGATCCTATTTTTTGCTGCCATGGCAGCCATCTTAAGTTTTTTGGCATTGTCAAGTATGAGCTACTGGGATGGGTTGTGATTCGTTATCCATCCATATGTACGTCTGTACACCTGTCTGTCCACAATTCCCTTAGCATACTCTACAGGCCACAGCTCTTACCTGATCAGTTTCAAATTTCTTATGTGGCTTTGGAGCAATGTCTAGATGGGAGCTATTGATTTTTAAAAAATTTTATTGAAAAAAAAAAAGCTGCCAGTGGCCATCTTGGGTTTGGATATAAATTGTCCAACAATTTCTTTAACACAGCTTACAGGGTGCAGCTCTCACCGGGTCAGTCCCAAATTTCATATGTAGCTTTGGGGCAATGTCTAAATGGGAGCTATCAAATTTTTCCGAATTTCATTAAAAACATGGCCGCCAGTGGCCATCTACGATTTGACATATAAATTGGTAACAATTCCATTAGCACACCCTACAGACTGCATCTCTTAACCAATCTTTTTCAGATTTCATATGTAGCTTTGGTGTGATGTCTAGATGAGAGCTATCAAATATTTCTTAATTTGGTTGAAAAACACGAACTCCAGAAGCCATCTTTGATTTGGATATAAATTGTCAACAGTTCCATTAGCACACCCTACAGGCTGCATCTCTCACCCAAATCTTTTTTGACTTTCATATGTAGCTTTGGAGTTATGTCTGGTTGGGAGCTATCAAATGTTTCTCGAATTTTGTACGAAAATATGGCCACCAGCAGCCATCTTGGATTTGGCATATGAAATGTCAACAATTCCATTAGCACACCCTGCAAGCCACATCAAATTTCATATGTAGTTTTAGTGTGATGTGTAGATAGGAGCTATTAAATTTTTCTTAATTTTGTTGAAAAACATGGCCGAAAGTGGCCATCTTGGATTTGGCATATCAATTGTCAACAATTCCATTAGCCTATCCTACAGGCCACATCCCTCATCCCATCTTTTTTTAATTTTATATGTAACTTTCGTATGATGTCTAGATGAGAGTTACCAAATTTTTCTGCATTCTGCTGTCACTGACACTTTAATTTTCTTATCCAAGCAATAACTTGAAAGTAAAATGCATTATGTATCCTATTTTTTATGGTAGATTAGTGATGACTAGAGGAAGGTGTTTTTCGATAATCAGTTTTCTGCCATATCCTATATGGCCATCATGGCTGCCCTCTTGTATTTTTTGTCATTTTTGTTTGTCCACGCAATAACTTGCAAATGAAATGCACCATGGATCCTATATTTTTTATTTGGATGAGTGGTGACCAGAGAAAAGTTCCTTCCAGTGATAAGTTTTCTGCTATTTCTATAGCTGCCTTCTTTGATTCTATGTGATTTTTTGCTTGTCCGCGCAATAACCCTATTTTGTTTGGGGCTCGCTAGGTCAAAGGTCAAGGTCACAGTGACCCTGAACATAGTAAATCAAAACATTTGGTTTCCAGATGATAACTTGATAATGGTTTGATCCACATTCATGAAGCTTCATAAGTAGATTGGCCCAGGTGAGTAGAAGACCCCTATTTATTTTGGACATGCTAGGTCAAAGGTCAAGGTCACAGTGACCTTGAACATAATAAATCGTACACAATTTGTTTCCAGGTGATAATTTGACAATGGTTCCACCCACGTTCACGAAGCTTCATATTAGTTAGGTTGGCGTTGAAGCAAGAAAGAGCCCTATTTATTTTGGAATCACTAGGTCGAAGGTCAAGGTCACAGTGACCCTTCATATAGTAAATTGTAAACAACTATTTTCCGGACAAAAAGTTGATAATGATTTTTAGCTCACCGAAGGGAGCTTAACTTATCACTTGCCGTCCGTCGTCGTCGTCCGTCGTCCGTCATCCGTCGTGAACTTTACATTATCGACTTCTCCTCCCAAACCAATAGCCCAATTTTATTCAAATCTTGGTCAAATATTCGTCCACCAATACCAATTCGGATTTGTTCAAATAAAGTTGCCTCTCCCCCTGGGTGGTGCCACACCCCCAAGGGGCACCAAAATCCTTAAAAATCTTCTTCTCATGAACTATTAGCGGCAGAGACCTGATATTTGGTTTGCAGCTTCCTTTTGGGTTGTAGACTCAGGCTTGTACACAGAAAGTTCGAGGGGCAATATTGCCATTGTTATGGGAGGGGCAGTAATTTTGGCCACGCCCAAAATTTCTATTTTCCAAACCGAGGGGCTGATTTGAACCAAATTTTATGTGAGGGCTTATTGGGTCATGAGTACTTGATTTATGCAAAATTTCCCGCAGCCCCGTGGGAACCGCAGGAGCTAAAAATAGAAAAAATTTAAAACGCCCATATCTCCAAAACTGCACGGCACTGAGAATTTTTATTTGGTGTGCAGCTTCCTTAGGACCAACAGAAAGGATTGGTAAAACAAAATTGCCATCGGTTTTATCATAGAGTACAGTTTCGGGACTTTGAAAAAGTGCTGAGTCAGCACTTTTTAACACTGTAGGCAATGGGAAAAACATTAAAAAATCTTCTTCTCCAGGTCCAGCAGGCAGAATCTTTTGATATTTGGTATGCAACATTGTAGGGTGGATCTGATTCAAGTATGTTCGAATCGACCCCCTGGGTTCATATTTGGGCTCAGTATAGGAGCCCGATTTCGAACTTAGTGCATTTCAGGCAAATTTCTTAAAAAATCTTCTTCTCCAGATCCAGCAGGCAGAATCTTTTGATATTTGGTATGCAACATTGTGGGGTGGATCTGATTCAAGTTTGTTCAAATTGGCCACCTGGATTTATATTTGGGCTCAGTATAGGAGCCCAAATTTGAACTTACTGCATTTCAGGCAAATTTCTTTGAAAATCTTCTTCTCCAGATCCAGCAGGCAGAATCTTTTGATATTTGGTATGCAACATTGTAGGGTGGATCTGATTCAAGTTTGTTCAAATCGGCTCCCTAGATTCGTATTTGGGCTCACTATAGGAGCTCGAATTCGAACTTAGTGCATTTCAGGCAAATTTCTTCAAAAATCTTCTTCTCCAGATCCAGCAGGCAGAATCTTTTGATATTTGGTATGCAACGTTGCGGGGTAGATCTGATTCAAGTTTGTTCAAATCGGCCCCCTGGATTCATATTTGGGCTTACTATAGAAGCCCGAATTCGAACTTAGTGCATTTCAGGCAAATTTCTTAAAAAATCTTCTTCTCCAGATCCAGCAGGCAGAATCTTTTGATATTTGGTATGCAACATTGTAGGGTGGATCTGATTCCAGTTTGTTCAAATCGGCCCCCTGGGTTCATATTTGGGCTCAGTATAGGAGCCCGATTTCGAACTTAGTGCATTTAGGCAAATTTCTTAAAAAATCTTCTTCTCCAGATCCAGCAGGCAGAATCTTTTGATATTTGGTATGCAACATTGTGGGGTGGATCTGATTCAAGTTTGTTCAAATCGGCTTCCTAGATTCATATTTGGGCTCACTATAGAAGCTCGAATTTGAACTTAGTGCATTTCATGCAAATTTCTTAAAAAATCTTCTTCTCCAGATCCAGCAGGCAGAATCTTTTCATATTTGGTAAGCAACATTGTGGGGTGGATCTGATTCAAGTTTGTTCAAATCGGCCCCCCTGGGTTTATATTTGGGCTCAGTATAGGAGCTCAAATTTGAACTTAGTGCATTTCAAGCAAATTTATTAAAAAATCTTCTTCTCCAGATCCAGCTTCAGAATCTTTTGATATTTGGTATGCAACATTGTGGGGTGGATCTGATTGAAGTTTGTTCAAATCGGCTTCCTAGATTCATATTTGGGCTCACTATAGAAGCTCGAATTCGAACTTAGTGCATTTCAGGCAAATTTCTTAAAAAATTTTCTTCTCCAGATCCAGCAGGCAGAATCTTTTGATATTTGGTATGCAACATTGTAGGGTGGATCTGATTCCAGTTTGTTCAAATCGGCCCCCTGGGTTCATATTTGGGCTCAGTATAGGAGCCCGATTTCGAACTTAGTGCATTTAGGCAAATTTCTTAAAAAATCTTCTTCTCCAGATCCAGCAGGCAGAATCTTTTGATATTTGGTATGCAACATTGTGGGGTGGATCTGATTCAAGTTTGTTCAAATCGGCTTCCTAGATTCATATTTGGGCTCACTATAGAAGCTCGAATTTGAACTTAGTGCATTTCATGCAAATTTCTTAAAAAATCTTCTTCTCCAGATCCAGCAGGCAGAATCTTTTCATATTTGGTAAGCAACATTGTGGGGTGGATCTGATTCAAGTTTGTTCAAATCGGCCCCCCTGGGTTTATATTTGGGCTCAGTATAGGAGCTCAAATTTGAACTTAGTGCATTTCAAGCAAATTTATTAAAAAATCTTCTTCTCCAGATCCAGCTTCAGAATCTTTTGATATTTGGTATGCAACATTGTGGGGTGGATCTGATTGAAGTTTGTTCAAATCGGCTTCCTAGATTCATATTTGGGCTCACTATAGAAGCTCGAATTCGAACTTAGTGCATTTCAGGCAAATTTCTTAAAAAATTTTCTTCTCCAGATCCAGCAGGCAGAATCTTTTGATATTTGGTATGCAACATTGTGGGATGGATCTGAAGCAAATTTGTTCAAATCGGCTCCCTAGATTCATATTTGGGCTTACTATAGAAGCTCGAATTCAAACTTCGTGCATTTCAGGCAAATTTCTTAAAAAATCATCTTCTCCAGATCCAGCAGGCAGAATCTTTTGATATTTGGTATGCAACATTGCGGGGTAGATCTGATTCAAGTTTGTTCAAATCGGCCCCCTGGATCCATATTTGGGCTCACTATAGAAGCTCGAATTCAAACTTAGTGCATTTCGGGCAAATTTCTTCAAAAATCTTCTTCTCCAGATCCAGCAGGCAGAATCTTTTGATATTTGGTATGCAACATTGCGGGGTGGAGCTGATTCAAGTTTGTTCAAATCGGCCCCCTGGATTCATATTTGGGCTTAATATAGAAGCCCGAATTTGGACTTAGTGCATTTCGGGCAAATTTATTAAAAAATCTACTTCTCCAGATCCAGCAGGCAGAATCTTGTGATATTTGGTATGCAACATTGTGGGGTGGATCTGATTCAAGTTTGTTCAAATCGGCTTCCTAGATTCATATTTGGGCTCACTATAGAAGCTTGAATTCGAACTTAGTGCATTTCAGGCAAATTTCTTAAAAAATCTTCTTCTCCAGATCCAGCTTCAGAATCTTTTCATATTTGGTAAGCAACATTGTGGGGTGGATCTGATTCAAGTTTGTTCAAATCGGCCCCCTGGGTTTATATTTGGGTTCCACATAGGAGCCCAAATTTTAACTTAGTGCATTTCAGGCATATTTCTTAAAAAATCTTCTTCTCCAGATCCAGCTGGCAGAATCTTTTGATATTTGGTATGCAACATTGTGGGGTGGATCTGATTCAAGTTTGTTCAAATCGGCCCCCTGGGTTTATATTTGGGCTCAGTATAGGAGCTCAAATTTGAACTTAGTGCATTTCAAGCAAATTTATTAAAAAATCTTCTTCTCCAGATCCAGCAGGCAGAATCTTTTGATATTTGGTATGCAACATTGTGGGGTGGATCTGATTGAAGTTTGTTCAAATCGGCTTCCTAGATTCATTCTTGGGCTCACTATAGAAGCTCGAATTCGAACTTAGTGCATTTCAGGCAAATTTCTTAAAAAATTTTCTTCTCCAGATCCAGCAGGCAGAATCTTTTGATATTTGGTATGCAACGTTGCGGGGTAGATCTGATTCAAGTTTGTTCAAATCGGCCCCCTGGATTCATATTTGGGCTTACTATAGAAGCCCAAATTCAAACTTAGTGCATTTCAGGCAAATATCTTAAAAATCTTCTTCTCCAGATCCAGCAGGCAGAATCTTTTGATATTTGGTAAGCAACATTGTGGGGTGGATCTGATTCAAGTTTGTTCAAATCGGCCCCCTGGGTTAATATTTGGGCTCAGTATAGGAGCCCGATTTCGAACTTAGTGCATTTCAGGCAAATTTCTTAAAAAATCTTCTTCTCCAGATCCAGCAGGCAGAATCTTTCGATATTTGGTATGCAACATTTTAGGGTGGATCTGATTCAAGTTTGTTCAAATCGGCCCCCTGGGTTCATATTTGGACTCAGTATAGGAGCCCGATTTCGAACTTAGTGCATTTAGGCAAATTTCTTAAAAAATCTTCTTCTCCAGATCCAGCAGGCAGAATCTTTTGATATTTGGTATGCAACATTGTGGGGTGGATCTGATTCAAGTTTGTTCAAATCGGCTTCCTAGATTCATATTTGGGCTCACTATAGAAGCTCGAATTTGAACTTAGTGCATTTCATGCAAATTTCTTAAAAAATCTTCTTCTCCAGATCCAGCAGGCAGAATCTTTCATATTTGGTAAGCAACATTGTGGGGTGGATCTGATTCAAGTTTGTTCAAATCGGCCCCCTGGGTTTATATTTGGGCTCAGTATAGGAGCTCAAATTTGAACTTAGTGCATTTCAAGCAAATTTATTAAAAAATCTTCTTCTCCAGATCCAGCAGGCAGAATCTTTTGATATTTGGTATGCAACATTGTGGGGTGGATCTGATTGAAGTTTGTTCAAATCGGCTTCCTAGATTCATATTTGGGCTCACTATAGAAGCTCGAATTCGAACTTAGTGCATTTCAGGCAAATTTCTTAAAAAATTTTCTTCTCCAGATCCAGCAGGCAGAATCTTTTGATATTTGGTATGCAACATTGTGGGATGGATCTGATGCAAATTTGTTCAAATCGGCTCCCTAGATTCATAATTGGGCTTACTATAGAAGCTCGAATTCGAACTTCGTGCATTTCAGGCAAATTTCTTAAAAAATCATCTTCTCCAGATCCAGCAGGCAGAATCTTTTGATATTTGGTATGCAACATTGCGGGGTGGATCTGATTCAAGTTTGTTCAAATCGGCCCCCTGGTTTCATATTTGGGCTCACTATAGAAGCTCGAATTCAAACTTAGTGCATTTCGGGCAAATTTCTTCAAAAATCTTCTTCTCCAGATCCAGCAGGCAGAATCTTTTGATATTTGGTATGCAACATTGCGGGGTGGAGCTGATTCAAGTTTGTTCAAATCGGCCCCCTGGGTTCATATTTGGGCTCAGTATAGGAGCCCGATTTCGAACTTAGTGCATTTAGGCAAATTTCTTAAAAAATCTTCTTCTCCAGATCCAGCAGGCAGAACCTTTTGATATTTGGTATGCAACATTGTGGGGTGGATCTGATTCAAGTTTGTTCAAATCGGCTTCCTAGATTCATATTTGGGCTCACTATAGAAGCTCGAATTCGAACTTGGTGCATTTCAGGCAAATTTCTTAAAAAATGTTCTTCTCCAGATCCAGCAGGCAGAATCTTTTGATATTTGGTATGCAACATTGTGGGATGGATCTGATGCAAATTTGTTCAAATCGGCTCCCTAGATTCATAATTGGGCTTACTATAGAAGCTCGAATTCGAACTTCGTGCATTTCAGGCAAATTTCTTAAAAAATCATCTTCTCCAGATCCAGCAGGCAGAATCTTTTGATATTTGGTATGCAACATTGCGGGGTGGATCTGATTCAAATTTGTTCAAATCGGCCCCCTGGGTTTATATTTGGGCTCCGCATAGGAGCCCAAATTTTAACTTAGTGCATTTCAGGCATATTTCTTAAAAAATCTTCTTCTCCAGATCCAGCAGGCAGAATCTTTTGATATTTGGTATGCAACATTGTGGGGTAGATCTGATTCAAGTTTGTTCAAATCGGCCCCCTGAGTTTATATTTGGGCTCAGTATAGGAGCCCAAATTTGAACTTAGTGCATTTCAGGCAAATTTCTTTGAAAATCTTCTTCTCAAGATCCAGCAGGCAGAATCTATCTTCTGATATTGGGTATGCACCATGCTTAGGGGGATGAGATTCAAGTTTGTTCAAGCCAAGTCCCTGGGTTCATATTTGGGCTCACTGTGGTAGCCCGAATTATAACTTAGTTCAAAATGAGGAATTTTCTTTAAAAATCTTCTTCAGATCCAGCAGTCAGAATGTTTTGATATTTGGTATGCAGCATCCTTAGGGGGTGAGATTCAAGTTTGTTCAAGCCATGTCCCTAGGTCCATATTTGGACTCACTGTGGGAGCTCGAATTGTAACTTAGTTCAAAATGAGGACTTTTCTTTAAAAATCTTCTTCTTCAGCCATGTCCCTAGGTCCATATTTGGACTCACTGTGGGAGCTCGAATTGTAACTTAGTTCAAAATGAGGATTTTTCTTTAAAAATCTTCTTCTTCAGATCCAGCAGTCGGAATGTTTTGATATTTGGTGTGCAGCATCCTTAGGGAGGTGAGATTCAAGTTTGTTAAAGCCAAGTCCCTGGGTTCATATATGGGCTCCCTGTGGGAGCCTGAATTATTACTTAGTTCAATATGAGGAATATTCTTTAAAAATCTTTTTTTTTTTAGATCCACTGGTCAGAATCTTTGGATATTTGGTATAAGCTTTTCTTAGGAGGAGCAGATGCAACTTGTTGAAATCAATTCTCTGGGTTGATATAAATTTAGGCTACCATGTCAGGTGAGTGCCCTCAGGCCCCTTGGGGCCTCTTGTTTACTTTTGTACTGTCACATCTCAACATTGGATTGGTGATCCTATCGGCATTTTTTTTTATGGTGGGTTAGTGGTGACTAGAGGATGGTCCCTTCTGATAATAAATTTTTTGCCATATCCAATACGGCCGCCATTGCAGCCATCTTGGATTCTTTGTTATTTTTGCCCGCAATAATTTGAAATTGAAATGCACCAAGGATCCTATTTTTTTACTGTAGATTAGTGGTGACTAGAGGAAGATTCCTTTTGTTAATCAGTTTTCTTCTGTATACAATATGGCCACCATGGCAGCCATATTTGATTTTTTTGTAATTTTTGCTTGAAAATGAAATGCATCATGGATTCTATTTTGTATCAACCTACTCTCAATTGTTTACAACAGGCTTGCACTACAGTGGAAGTTCCTAACTGGGAAGTATACTCTCTATACTTTTTTCTTTCTCAAGCAAATTGGAAGAGAAAAAGTGGTGCAAAAGCACTTGCAAAAATAAGCCAAAACTGGGCGACTGGCGCACCCAGTAGGGGGACACTCTTCTCTGTACCAATACCACAGCTTCCGGAACCAGTGCGCAGACATATAACTAACATGTCATTCTTTTTTCCATGTTGTCAAGATGCATTTTGTGATTGCTCTCATAACAGTGATACCATGACTTGTTATTGAAGATGATTGTGTTCTGTATTGTGGAATTCTAAAGCTGCTGCTTCTTCACATACAAACATATGTATTTTTTTATATTCTCTCTCGAATTATTAACTTTTTTTTTCATGTATACAATTCTCTGTACCGATTTTGCACATGTGGGGGGTGGGGGGATTGTTGTAGCTTTTCTTCCCTCTGATGAGGGTCGAATTTCTGTCCTTTCTACCCCTTTTGGTTGTGTTGGGGCTCTTGTGTTCCTGTTGGACCACAGCTTCCTGCCACCTTCCTTTAGTAGCTGGGGGTGTCCTTTTGTAGATTTTTTTCTTTGGGCTCACCTTCCCTCCTACATTACTCTCACCACATATGTCTTGGACGGTGCCTTGTGGGCATTGTTTGTTGCCGAAGCATGTGGAGGACTCCCATACTTCATGCTGTATTTCCAATGGGTGTTCTGCTGAATAACCCTATGGGTTTTGTGGTCCCTTGTCTTCTACCTTTTGGGCATTGGTCAATCATGTTGTACGTGCCCATGGCATTCCTCACACTCCCACAGGAAAGGAGAATGCAGTCGTTCGGGGCCTCCCAGACTGACCCTGTCAGGAGAGAGTTCTACCACTTCCATGGGGGATTCAGTCTTTTCTTGTGATGGATACTGTGATAGCTGTTGGCATTCTTGACGAAGAGATGCCTGGTGCCGGGACTGATGTCCCCCCCTCCAGTTGACATCTGAGGCTGTCACTCAGTTTGTGACTCCTCCTTTGGAGCCAAACTCAGTTGCTCCCTCCTTGTTCGGCCATTGTCAACAGCTGATGTATCCACTCCTGCTGCATCTCAGTTGGTGGCGTCTTCAGTCTCTATTTCAATTGGCTCATCCCTGAAGGGGATTCTGCTCCATTGGACATGGGGTATCAGCCTCAGCCTTCCCTGACTTTAACTTGGTGAAGTCAGAAGGGGTTGCCAGCCTGTCATTCTGCTTCAGTCGTTGGATCAAGCAGACCTTGCTGTGGATCCAGACATTCATGGTAGGGCTACCATGACTCTCTTGTGTTTGCGTCTTCGCTTCCTGGCCATTCGGCCAGTTTGACAGGACCCGTACAATATGTTCAGCCTTTACCTTCTGTCCATCAGAGGTCTGCGGCAACTGTCCTGATTTCCTGCACTTCTGATCATGATCCTCAGGTTATTTCATACCCCTATGTGCATTTATCTTCGGATGCTTCGGCTGCCACCCGTCATTTGACATCGTGTGTTTTTGAGGATCGTGACCCTTCTATGGTGAAAAATTGCCTGGTCCTTCCCATGTCAGACTGGCAGATTATGGTCGTGAGCTTCAGGTGGCTCTCTCCTTGCTCACGCATGTTCTTGCAAAGAGCTTTCCTGTTGCCTCCAGTGAAGCAACTAGTGGTTTCCAAGCACTGTCTTGCAGCACCACCCCCAGGATTGGAAGCAGGCCATTTTCCAATAAGGCTGGTGTTCCTACACCAGTGGAGGCTTCGGCTGGTATGCCTGAGATGGACTGTGTGTCTTCCGACTTACGCTCTGGGTCTGACACACCTGACGCTGAGTGCCATCAGTCTTCTGACTTGGGATGGCTCTTAACTTTGTCTTTGAGTTCCTTCCAGAGCTTAAACCTTCAGACCATCCAGAGGTTTCAGCCATGCCACATTCATCAGTCATGTGCCTACAGCCTTTGGGGCAACCTGCTTATGGGCTCCTTCAATCATACCATTCGGTGTAAGTGATTGAGGCTTTTGCGGCGTTGTACTCTTGTCGAGTTCCAAGGCTATGAAGTTGTCATTCTTCACTAAGGCTGATACCTTATTGCCCTCTAGCATTATCACTCTTACGATTCCGCTAGCCCATCAGTCTGCCATACTTAGATGGTTTTGGGATCAGGATCTCTCCTCTCTTGGGCTATCCAAGCCCAAGACTGCTATTGTTTCTATGGCAACTTTGGAGTCCATGTTGGGCTTATCTAGATAGATGCTGGGCATGCTATCTCTCTCGGATCATGTCAGTTCTGCTTTAGCAGCTTATCTGCCTCCAGATAAGTTTGATGATGTACAGGATCCTTTGCATGTTCTTTCCAAGGCACTCATGCACCTTCCTCACACACATAACACTGTAACATGGCTAATCCAAAACTGGTTCGCCGAGATGCTGTGCTCCACACTAGCAGGTCTCTTCCTAAGGTGTGGCATGCTCTTTAGTCCACTTCTTTGGTGGGTCTTGTCTGTTTCATGATTCCATGGCGATGGCGCAGGATGACGTTCTGCATCATTCTAAGGATCAGCTGTTGCTACACAAGCTTGATCCACCTTCTGTTGGAGGCCATGGCCGCTTCAAGCCTGACAAACGTCCTGCTTCGTCTGCTGCGAAGCCTAGAGTTGATCCTCCTGCCTCTGCTACTTCCTCTTACCTTGCATGGTAAGGGTAGGCGTAGGCAGAACAGAGGGGATCTCTGGTCCCTTTTACTAGCAGAGGAGGTGGTTTTTCCTCTCTTTGGCTTTGCCAGGGCCCAAAATGAAGGTCCTCACCTTGATTCATCCCAGGTTGAAGGAAGGATATCCGAGTTTGCAGACCAGTGGGCCAAAATCACATCTGACCCATGGGTGTCACACATTGTTCAGTCCAATCCGAGGATCTCCTTTTGGAGGCACCCTTCTCTGTCACGGGTTTCATGTACGGAACTTCTGATCATGAAGCTCAACAATCTGCTCATGGAGATGGCTTGGTCATCTTCCTACAGTTTAGATAGTGGTGCTCTTCTGTTCTATAAATATATCTCTTTTGCAGGTTACAAATAAAATAATCTAAGGCCATCAAAAAAAGAACCTCTGTTTCTCAGGCCCGCGCGCATGGTCATTTTTGGTGCGCATGCAACCTTTTTATGACACAAAAAAAAATCTTCAAAAAATTTGAGATATTGTGCTCATTTCGGTAAATCGATATCGATGTATTCGCAAATTTTAAATTAACACACTTCAAGCTTTTTCTACATCATACCTTAATGAAGTGGGTGGGTTCTAGCAATATTCACGACAGAAAGTGTTTTATTCTGTAAAAGGTAAGTCATAATGACAGCAAGAAGGAAGGTGTCTTTCAGTCTGACAACAAACAGTCACAAAGGGGAATGGTCGATTCGCACCACGTTTGATTCGCACCAACCCTCAGAAAGTCTGCAAAGTCAGGTGCTATGTTGAATGGAACACAGTCTCCTGGCATTTATTTTTAGTAACATTTGTATTGTAAATGGCCGTCATTGGGAATTTGTGTACTGTTATTTGAAACCGTTACGAGTTTCCCAGTTAATTTAAATAAATGCATTTGAGATGCAGGATAATTGGATAACTAATAGTAACCGTTGCTTGATATAAAAGTAACAGTCATAGTTGAAAATAAATCGCATATAGGCAGGTATGTGCGGTCGAATTGGTTAATAAAAACACGCAAACATTCATTTTGTATTTCATTTTCAGATTTCAAAAAATTATGATTTATGGATGAACTGCACGTTCAAATGGGTTGTGATAATTTTGAATATAATGGGGAAAAATTGCGATTCGCGATTTTATTAGGCAGGTTGTGAAAGGATTTTTTTTTTTGGTCAAATAAATCTCTGAAAGTTGGCACTTCGACATTTGATTTGTCCCAGAGACGTTTCAACCCGAGACGTTTCACCCACGAGGCATTTCGTGACTTTCATCCTGTGTTATAATTTTCATGTTTCACTGAAAAAACAAACATTCAAACCCCACTTCATTTACGACCCAACACCCCTGTGGTGAATAACCAATATATTTGCGAAATTTTGCATGGTCCACCAGGCGTTTGGGTGGGGGTCAAATTACCACAAACAACCTCTCGGGGAGAAAATAAAAAGAAAAAAAAAAACCCGCCCGCACGCATGCTTTTTTGGAAAAAATGGCCTGAGAAACAGACAATCAACTTTGTATGGCCTAATCTAAACTTATCTAATCTAATCAAAAGTGGAGATCAAGGTCGCCAAGAACATTCATTCCACTGATTTTTATTTCCGCCTGTTCTTGGTGCCAAAGAAGGATCACAAGCTTAGACCAGTTATTGATCATTGTTTCCAAGTTTAGAATGGAGACTTTCAGGTCTGTTTGTCGCTCCATTCACCACGGAGACTTCGCTTCCACTATCGATCTAAGGGATGCTTACTTTCACCTACCAATTCATCGAACATTGCGAAAGTATCTCTGGTTCGCTCTTTCTGGGGTAAGTTTACCAGTTCAAGGCCATGCCTTTCAGCCTCAATCTGGCTCCTTGGGCCTTCACCCTACAGATGTCACATGTGCTAGCTTTCCATCACTCACAGTCTGTGGTGACCACTTCAGCTTATCTGGACGACAGCCTCCAGAGATACTCCAATGCTCCTCTTCGGGAGTCTGATGTTGACTAACTGTTGAACCTTCGCTCATCGCTATGGTTTCATCGAGGAGAAATCAGACCTGGTCATTTTGTCATCTGGGGATGGACTTTGATACTCAACTGAATACGGTGGCCATTTCCCATTTGGGGCATTGATTTTCTCTGCCTTCTCCCTGACTCTGATCCAGTTCACTTCTGCGACAGCTCCAGAGTATTCTTCAGCTGTTCAGTCTCTGTGGTTCAGTAACACTGTTGGCTGCATGTCTAACCTCTCCAACACTTTCTGGTAAGCCGTTGCAGGAGACCAAATGTAGCTTCTCAGGGTCTGGTGCTTCAGTTACCAGCTTCTCTCAGTCGTCACCTTCTCCCCTGGATGGATGTTCAGTGGATTAGGCAGGGGGCTCCATTGAATTTGCCCACTTCCAATCATGTTCTGATGGCAGATGCCAGCGATCACAGATAGGGCACAATGTTGGATTCTCTCGGTCTTTCCATTCACTGTGTTTGGGACCAGGATCCGGCAGCTCTTTACATCAACCAGAAGGAGTTTCTTGCTCTTCTGTCGAGTTTTCTGGCAGTGGATCCCCCACCTCTCAAATCATCAGGGCTTCCTTTCATCAGACAATTTGACAATGGTCTGTTACATACGGAACCAGGGGGGCACGCACTCTGTTCCAATGTACAAACTGGCTTGGTATCTTTTAATGCTTCACAGAGCAGTGTTCAGGTTGATTTGTAGTCACTGGGGTCATCCCCACATTGATCTGCTTGTGACTCACTGGAACCATCAGGTGGACACTTACATGTCCCCATGGCCCAATCCTCTGGCTGTCACTCAATTGGAATGGACTAGTTGGTTATGCCTTCCCTCCAGTGCTGATTCTGCCAAAAATTCTAGCGAACATATGAACCTGCAGTTGTCGAATCATTTTGATCCCTCCCTGTTGCCTCAGCGGGAGTGGATCAATCAGCTCCACCCTCTGTTGGCAGCAGTTCCAATATATCTCCCTCTGTGTGGCGACCTTCTTTGTCAGGGTTGCCCAAGGTGGTATCATGTCGTCAGAAACATCATTGTGCCTTCTTTTGCCCAGTCCTGTCTCCTCCGTAGAGGTTTTTCGAGATGAGCAGTGGAGTGCATTTCTTCTTCAAGGTGGCACTCCACTGGTTTAACCTACGTGGCTAGGTGGAAGGTCTTCTTAACCAGACACAATTTATTAGATAAGGCAGGAAGCAAACCTTTCTGTCCCTGATTCCTGGTCGACAGAAAATTTCACCTCAATCCATCACTAGATGGATTTGTCTTGCTATCAGGGCATCCTATGTTCGTTTGGCAAGGGATGATTGTACTACAAATCACATTTTTGCCCATGAGGTGCATGCCTTATCTACCTCCTGGGCTTATGCTAACTCTGGCTCATTGTCTGATGTTATGCAAACAGTCTACTGGAGAAATGCTTCTTCTTTCTCCACCTTTTATCTGCGTCAGTTGCCAGAGCTGTCTGAGGACCTTTTTCTCTGGGACCTCTTCTCAGGCTGTCATCCACCCTCGCCCATAACCTTTTCTGTCAACTTTTACTTTGTTGCAGTTTCTATTGTCTTTTCATCCTGTTGTAAAAAATTGTGATTAGCTTGATAAGAAATATAAATTTTATATTCAGTAGTTTCCTTTCTTATACCTACCACAATTGTTTACCAGAGGCCCTCTCATCTTATTCAGGTAAGAATCCTTCCACCCTGCTAGTCGCATAACTCCAATATTGGCGGATTCAAGCAGAATGACACATTGTTTGTAAGTCTGCGTACTGGTTCCAGAAGCTGTGGTATTGGTACAGAAAAGAGTGCCCCCTACTGGGTGTGTGCCGGTCACACTCAGCCCAGTTTTGGCTTATTTTTTTCATAGTGCTTTTGCACCACTTTTTCTCTTCCAATTTGCGTGAAAAAGAACAAAAAATAGAGAGTATACTTCCAAGTTAGGGACTTCCACTGTAGTGCAAGCCTGTTGTAAACAATTGTGGTAGGTATAAGAAAGGAAATTTACTATAAAACTGATATTCTTTTGTGGTGGATTAGTGGTCACTAGTGGACGGTTCTTTTCGATAATCTGTTTTTTCCATATCCAGTATGGCCACCATGGCAGCCATCTTGGATTTCTTGTGTTTTTCTTTCCTTGTCTGTGCAATTTTTTCTGGTATCACTACTAGTGACTGTAGGCAGATTCCTTTCAATAACCAGCATCCTGGCAAATCCAACATGGACGTCATGTCAATAATAAATGCAAAATGAGTAATAAATGCAAAATGACCGAATTTACCCTAAGTGGCCATATATTGATGACCTCGCTCAGTAGTCCTCATGTTTATATTTTGATGTGTTTCAAGTCAACTTTCCATATCCATACTTGGGCTCATTTTGGAAGCTTGAAAATTGCCTAAAGCTATTTTTTTTCATTTTGAGTGCCCATAGGTGCACGTATTTCTAAACATTTTGACTTAGTGGGATAAAAGGAAAACTCCTTAAAAATCTTCTTCAGATATCTTCTTCAAATCCACCTGGCAGATTTTCTTTACATTTGGGAAAAGCATTGTTTTTACCTAGTTTTTTCAAGGCATTATTCTCAACTGAATGGTGGGTGAGGCGGGGGGAGGGGGGGGGGGGTATATTGGTTTGGTCAGATGTATAAGTGGGTGGAGAAAAGTAATGTTTGTTGAAATGGAGCTCACTGTGCTGGATGAAGCCCTGGAGTGGTGTGGGGTCTTGAGGAAAGTCAGAGGGAGCTATTGTGATCACTCATCATCCATTGTCCATTATCTGTGAACATGGTGTTTGCGACTTCTCCAAAACTGCTGGACCACTTTCAGTTAAATTTGAGTTGATTGTTTGTTCTGACATCACAATTTGATTTGTTTTTGTTCGAATCACCTTGCCCAGCCCCATGGGTATGGCAGAAATGGTCCCAAATTTAAAAAAAAATCTTTTTCTCATGAACCAATGGATTTAATGACTTGATATTTGGTACTAAGTAGAGCGGGATGATATTTGAATTTTGAAAAAATATCATGATATTCGATAATATCATTCAGCATCATAACCTTCTGGGGAGTTTTAGTAAACCCTGTATAGAGTCCTGTTCTGAGGTACCAGTTGAACCACTAGGGCTCCTCTAAATGATAAACTATTGATGCCCAATAAGTTGAACTAAAAAGTATTTACAATAGCAAATCACCACTGTACAAATTCTCCCGTTCCCCTCCTTGGTGAGGAAAATCCCCCCCCCCCCCCCATTGTGGAAAGCAGCAAGAATCGTACAGCATACAGCTACAGGTTTATTTTATTCAGCATCCCAAACTCCCCTCCCCCAACCCCCCACCTCCCCCCCACCCCACCCTCACCCCCCACCCCCCACCCCCACCCCCCTTCCAACTCCAACTTACAAAGCAGGTGCCGAACTAAACTGAAATAATGGCAAGTATCTGCTACACCATTCCTAATATATTTGACCTTTTTACTGGCTGTACTGTCATTATGCTGTGCCAGAAAGTGGTGCAATATCTCTTACAAATGATTTTTCCACACATTGTAGGTGAAAGAAATTAACTTAATAAAAGAAGGTGATCAATTGGTTTATGATCAAACTGTTGAAGACTGTCAACTGCAGAGATGCTGGGAAGAATGCTTCAAGCAGTGTGACTATGAAAAGCAGTGCAAAGAAGTTGAAACATTTAACAGGTTTTATGTTTATATAAATCCTTCAGTGTTTGACATGAGCATTTTTGATTTTATTGAAGAATTACATGTCATGTTGTTATCGGTAATACATTTTGATTTTCATAAGTTCATGATTAAAAATAGTATTAAATTTCAAAGAATTTTAGAAGAATTTTATGAGGCTAAATTCTATGATACCTCACACTGCAGACTCCACAGAGACTGTTAGAATAAAGATTTCCACAAGCCTTGCTACCAAGATGATATTTTGGGCTTTCTCTGGAAATGCTATGTCAAGAAAGTAGTGAATTGTTGAGGAAGCACACTGATAAAACTTGCTTTCCTAAAGTCTGAGACCAAATTTGCTTATACAGTGGAGTCCTGTTAATTGAATAGCCATTTTGCCAGTGGAAATTATTAATTTAACGGGAGTATTCAATTAACAGGGATTGTGTCACTTTTCTATATTCTAGAGATAAACTTAGCATTTATTCTATTATAACTTGTTTGACAGAGCTCTATGAGCTCTGTCAAACAAGATATAATAGATTAAATATGCCTGTATTGGATTACCGAGGCCAAATATGTCTTTAAACTAAGGAAAAGCAGAATGTAACATCCTGAGCAAATGTGAATGAAGTTCATTCAAATTGAATAATACCTAAGTCATATTCTTCTTAAATTAAAGCAACAAATGTTTTGTGTCAATCTTTCATTACTTACATATTACAGTTGCATTAATCCTTTACCCAAAGCACATGATATCAGAATTTACTATTTTAATTGTTTTTTTTCTAATTTTTCAAAAACATTCAACAAAACCATATCATGTAACCCATCATTGGAACAAGCCCGATGAGCTCATCTCCATGAAAGGCCACATCACATGGATTTGTTGAAATTTATTGAAATCTGTTTTTTTTTTAACCTCAAAATTTGCAAATTAATGCTGACAGTTATGGCCAATTTAGTAGGTAAGAGAATAAAAAGAAGTGTAGCCTGTAACAGAACTTTATGTTAAAAAAAATTAGTAAAAGAGAATTTTGGTTTGTGTAAAGTTCTGGGACTGAAAAGCACTGTATCTAAGATTTTATTAATTTTCTGGATGACTTTAGTATTTAATATCATATATTCAGTAACCATCAGTAACTTTTTGGTAGACAAGCATGATCTTCAGTCATTATGTTTGTACTTGATATGGAACTGCCTTGTTAATTATTTCAACACAGAAATTAAGGCATAAAAAAGTTAAAAATCCCACATGGTCCTTTTGGCTGCTGCATACTGTCTTTTTATAACAAATGAAAACTTAATAAAAATAGAAAAATAAATAGTTTATGTCTGAAATTTTTATCCAAGTAAATAAAATTTATAAAGTTGTCCCTTGAGTACAACAAGGCTTTGCAATGGTTTAGCATTGCAAAGCTTTCTTGCACTCAAGGGACGAAATACACCACTACCCATGCTATTCTGTAGATTACGAGGCCAAAACATAAAACAAACCAAGAACATGTATTTTTGATGGCAAAGAAATAATTACAAAAATAAAAATTCAAATAAAAATATGCCCACCAACATGCAATTTTACAAGAAATTGTCTGAAAAACAGAAGATCTACTTTGTGGAGTTTAATGGGACTAAATTTGGTCTATGTCCCAATACTTGTTGAAACATTGTGTTTTATGGACAAAAATACCACCTACTTGTAATGAGGAATGCATCCAAATATTTTTCCTTAATTTTGTGGAGTTTTCTCCAAGATGTTGAAATGTAAAGAGCCTTGAGCGATACAATTTAATGTGATTTTCTACAGTCAAGTCTTAAAGTTTCTTTTCTTTACCAATAATGCATGAAATCTGCCATTTGTTTATCAGTTAGCATGATGCCCTGTAATATGGAGAGTGTAAATATTTGATGATAAAATTTAGTGCTTCAAAATTATGGAATCTGGAAGTTGGTATTTTAAAACTAGTGGTTTCAATATGTGTCTCAATTTGTGAAAATCAGTCTAAACAATTTATCATTTGTACCACCACTTTCTTAGAAATGTGAATTTACATTCAACTCATCATTAGTGCTGTGAGGTTAACCTACAGTACAACTTAGTTTTGGATTGTGAGAAAAACCGACTGACTCCCACCCTTCCTAACCAGCAGTCGATGTATGAATGTGTTTTTAATGAGTCCCGATCAAAAAGTTGCATGAAAATGAATGACACATTTTACTATCACGTTCAGCTGTCACATTGAGCAAATTATGTTCCAAGAATCTCCAACCCACCACTCTCAAACAAATGCACTGTATTGAGTGTGCACCCCAATTCAGTACAGTACCGCTGGAAATAAGTTAAATGCAAAAAGAATTATCAGTATTTGCCCTTCATTGATAGCACCAGGCTTTTCTATCATTTCTTGGAAAGCTCTCTGAGAATAATAATGCCACATCCTGATGCTATCAATGAAGGGCAAATAGTGACAAAACTTTATAGCATTTATACTACAACTTATTTCCAGGGGTACTGTATTGACCCATTAACTCACAATACTTGAATTCTATACTTTTTCAAAAGACAACATGGCAGATGGAAAAAAATATTGGTCATTATATGGACTTTTGTGTAACCCTTATGTGGTGGATCAAAGCATCCTGGATGATAACTGCCTGTCAGTTTGTCACCAAGCAATGTCTGAATGTTTATTTGCTGGTCTGTAGGAACTGTATCAGTTCTTTTCATGCCTTGTTCAATGTTGTACTGCACCACCTTTATTTGCTTTTTTTAATAATGGGCAGTGGAATAGAAAGTACATGTATTGAAGGATTTTATTTTGTTTACAATTGCATTTCTTTTCAGCCTACTCACAATTGTTTACCATTGGCTGTAACGTTAGTACAAGCCCTACTTCAGAACTTAACTCAAGCTAATAATGTTTCCAAACGAATTTGGAACAGTAGAAGAGTGCAAAAGCACTATAAAGATATCGAAAAGGGTCAAGTGAGATCAGCACTTGACATTACAGGTACATACTCTTCCTGCACATCTCTTGCATTTACGGAGTGCATGCGCAACATCTGTGACATCAGTTCCTTTTTTTCTGCCATCTTGCATGATCAGATTATTTGTGACTCATGCCTGTTGCTCTAATTTTCTTCATGAACTACTTGATGCTCGCTACATATATTGTTTCTAATTCTAATACAATTACTATAAATCTCGAAATTTGATTGGTTAATAAATAAAATTTGCGACAGTAAAATCGGCGCAACCTGTCGCAAATTTTGTGTTGTCGAAAACTATTTCAGGAAGTCAAGATGTATTCGTGGGCATTCTATTTTCGTTCCATTTGGTGTCATTGACTACCGTATCCAATGTAAACAAATGCTGCGTACGGTTGACTTGCTGTAAAAAAAAAAAACGTTCTCTAAACTCTATCTTTCTTGTAATTAACTGTATTTAATATGGATGAAGTTGGAAAGTTTAATATTAATGTGGAATAGGGGTTTGGCAGAGACAATTGAGTAATGAAATGAGTGTTGAAAAAACTGATTTCGACGGGCTTAACGGCAACCGTGTGGAACCAGTAAGCGATATTAGAATATATAATTTATAAATATCAATTTTTCGTACGATGAAGAATTTATGGACTCTATGTGCGAAATAGAAAACCAAATTCCGACAACTGGCAATAATAATTTTAATTGTTCAAGGCCAAATATTTCTGACAGATCTGCTAGCGATGTTATAACATCGACTTCAAGTGCAAGCGGTCCTTTCATTTTCTAATTTGTTACCTGCGTTTGTGGCATGACATGTTCAGCTGCAGAAACGCATTCACCACTGAGAGAGGTGAACTATTCGTTCTGCAAACAATTATATCAATAGCAGTAGCCCAATTCCACAAGACATCACTCCCCAGAAACAGTTTGAAATGAACAACTGTTCTGTAACCGTAAGTAATTATTACGGTTAAACATGGTCTTCCAATCAAAGATCTCAATTGTTTTAACTTCAAAATGGTAAATCCTCGAGTGCTTTCCGACTCCGACTGAAACATCACTAGGTGAACTCTAAACTTTAAAGTTAAACAGAGAAAGCAGCCAGCGTATTTTGTTTTCAGATTGTCACAAACATTTAAACATGATAAATGTTGTCAGTACAAATATAAATTAAACAATAACATGATTTTGGAGGGAATTATGGTTCGTGAGCGGCCCTGCATCGATGTTGAACAGCTCGAGGGTTTATTAAAGGCCCGAGATGAAGTCGAGGGCCATTAATAAGCCCAAGGGCTGGTCAACATCGATGCAGGGCCGCTCACGAACCATTATGCCCGACAACAATCATATTATTACTATTATTACCACTACGTAATTTGTAATTTTACACATTTCCAAAATGATATCCCAGCAATCAAAAGACACAAAATTTAATAAAACAGAAACATTTTATTTGGGACCACGTAACTCAAAGAACGTTTTTACATTCTAGAAACTGATTACATCGAGACGATGAGAGAGTTTAAAAAAATTCCGTCTTCCACTTCCAGCGAGGGAGGTAATGCACGCAATAAAGATGACGAATCAGTTGCCATGGAAAATGGCTACAACTGACAACATGGCCACGTGTCATTTGTTTCTGTTGCTGTCGATCAACAAGACCGCAACATGGCGAAAGCATCAACTTTTCCTTGCGAGTTCTCGCCTCATTTCTAAATTTTCAATTCTAAAAGACGTCACGTGACAAGAGGGCCGATAATGAATTTTGTTTTCCAGTAGCGGCCCTCCTATCACATGACTACCGAGCAATAGAGGATATGATTACCCGTTAAATCGACATTAATGCAGTAGGAAACGCCCTGTAAAGTGGTAATAATATATTTTGTTATTGGTGATAAAATGACTAAAACGTTTGGAATTATTTGTATTGTGGCAGCGTAAAATATATTTCGTGATTTAGTTCGGAACTCCCAAATGACATCACCAAAACTTATTTTTAGTTTTAAATTGTTGTCTTCAACAAGGCGTTGTTTTATAGTTGGGAGATCAAATACTATCTCCGTTTTCAGCCGAATTATATTAGAATGGGGATAACTATGTTGTATTTGATTGTTTGGGGCTGTAAATGATGGTTTTACTGTTGCAAATATCCGTTTTACCGGCTCCGCTAACACGTCGCCGGCAAAACTCAATTTGCGACAGTAAAACCATCGTTTAACAGCCCCAAACAATCAAATACAACATTGTTATCCCCTAAGTGCATTCTTTTTCTCAAGCTTTGATCAGTTTTCATCATTCACATGTGAAACATTGTGATTTGGCTTGTTTTTGGGGATATTTCCCTCTAAATTTACTTCTCACATCATTTTGGACAATGTCAAAAACAATTCCTTGTCCTTCTTATATTCAGGTGAAACATGTCGATGACGTTCACAGTACTTGTGTCACCTGCAACAATTGCTTTCCGGCCAATCCCTGTGGTGTTTGTGGGGTTTGGTCATCTAAATTCTGGGCCTCTGTAAACAAGGTGGTTCTAACCAGAGCTAGAACCCCTCATTCTCGGGGCAAAGGTAGCCATGCCTTCTCGGATATTTCTGAGAGTGCACAGGGTGACTCTGTCATGCAGGGTGTTGGGCAGCCTCTTTTGGTAGCAGATTCTTCTGCAGCTGTTGGTGGTGCTGGTGATGGGATGCCTGAAGTGGAGACTACGGTCTCCCTTCCTTTGGCTCCAATGGTCACCCTTGAGGTGACTGTTTTCATTGAGACGAGTTCTTCCGAGATCCACCCAGTCACTCTCTCCGATTTACCGTTGACATCATCTGCAGCTGCTTAGGAATTTGTTCATGCTGCTCATATCATGCATGATAGTGTTCCTGCTATCTCTCCTGGTGATGGTATACAGTCTTGGGGGCTGAGGCTGAATCTGGTGGTGTTTCACAGGGCTCCCAGTTTTCCCTGGCTTCTCGGCGAAGCTGTACAGATTTGCTGGCTGCCCTGTCTCATCTGGCTAGGTTTACTCCTGGCCGGTTGGGGGGCGCTTGGTCGCTCCGACGGCGATTCCTCATTCCTTGGGTGAATCGTTTGTTCTGCCTTCCCCTGCTCGTGATCCCACTAGCAGGATGGGTTTGGGACACTGGCAACCAAGGCCTTCTGTTCGGCAGAGGCCAATGATGGCTTCTATTAGCTGTCACTCTTGGGACCTTGCTCTGGTAATTTCTCACCATGTCCCAACTCTGGCTTTTGATCTACGCTTGTCGTCAGTCTCAGAGGATAGGCATTTGGGGCCTTCTGTTTCTCAGAGGCCAGTGGTAGTTTCATGTCATTCTTGGGACAATCCTCCGGTGTTTCCTCATTGTGTCCCAGGTCCAGTTGCCAATTGTTGTCTGCCATCAGCCTCTCTAGAGGATTCGCAGACAGGGTCTTCTGTTTTGCAGAGGTCAGTGACTGCCCCTGGGCATCACTCTTGGGACTATTCTCCGGTGTCTTCTCACCATTTCCCTACTCTGGTTGCTATTTGACATTTGTGGTCGGTCCTTTCTGAGGATTTGGGCTCTTTGTCTAGAAGGGTCCATTGGGAAGACACTCCGTTGGGCATGGCTGATCCAACAGGTTCCCAGGGTGAGTTGAGGCAGGCCATTCTGGTACTCATCCGGTTACTTTTCTAGTAACCCTCAAGTTGGCTTCCCCGTGCCTCCTGAGGCACAACCTCCTTTGGTCAGTCACAGAGAATCCTTGCCTGACCCTTTGGATGCTGTTCAGCATTCACAGGAGGTTTCTACTGGTCAGCCCGAGTTGGGCTACATCTCTTCTGCTACAGAGGATGACGATTTGCTTGAAGGTGACAGGCCCCCCCCCCCCCCCCCCCCCCCGTCAGTCTTGGTACAGGCTTTAGATTTTGTTTTTGGCTTCTTGCCAGATGTTCAGAACAGCCCTCAGTGACCGCCCGGCCATAGTTGTCTGTGGAGTGCCACAGCCCTGTTGAGCCTTCTAGCTCTGGGGTTTGCACCCTCCGCAATCAGCTCAGGTTGTGGAGTCCTTCCAGAGCCTAGATGCCAAGATGTGTTCCAAGACCCTGAAGGGTTCCTTATTTTCTGCTTCGGATGCCTTTCTGCCACCAACACAGTTTCATGTCCACGAATCCACCTGTCAACCAGGATTCTTCTTCCCTCTGGTTAGCTAATCCAAAGTGAAATGCTCCATCAGACGAATGCCAATTATTTTAGACAACAATCGGCCGATACCGAATGCCAATGTCAGATGGTTTCTTTATTATTCAAACTTACTGCAGAAGCTGGCAGATTTACAGTATTCAGAATTTAATTTACGTGCCATTAATCCCCATCAACCCGGAAGATAATACACTTTTAATACTCACTTAAATAAGTTAAATAACAGACATCAAAGGGTTAATTTTATGTCAATGAAGCACCATCAGTGCAGTATATTTTCGATTTAAAATAAACAGCCAACAACTGAGTCGAGAACTCATCACATGCATCGTCACGGTAAATTGTGTTCTGAACTTTTGATGCATTTTACATCAACACTGGAAACAATTCATTTCAAAGTCGGGTCTTTGCCGAATTGCCCCCTACATGGGCTTTGAAGTCGACTATCACAGACAAACAGCCTTTGAAGTTAATTATCAATGGCATTCAAAACGCAGCTGAAAAAAAAATCAGAGAACAAAGAACACAAGTGTGTTTTTGTTTTTTTTGAATTGCCAGTAACACATTTCCCGTGTGCCTAAAATTGAAAAAATAGACAGACGGAAAATTGATATTTACATGATAGCGGTTTTTCGCCCTTGAATGTATATAAATACATTTGGAAGAAAATGTTTTATGAAAATCAAAAGCCATCGTTGGAACCACATGTTTTAAAGTGGGAGTTTTATCAGTGAACCCATATATGGGATTGTGTCACACGAATCATGACGTTGCACTGCATTATCTGTTTTTATCACGTGCGCCACACACTTCAACATGAGAAAAATTCATTGGCTTTGTGTTAATAAATCCCACCCCGAATGGCCCGATATTTAACTTATTGCACCCAAACCTCTCACAGTTAACATGAATTACTAATATGGAGGAATTATCTGTCCAGTATGGGAATAAAGAATGCCACTATAATATATATTTAATGAGAGGATGAACGTGATTGAAAGAAATATTGCGACATTTTGCAGAATGCAGTACAGTGTGGGCAGTGAAGAGCGTCCATATTCACATGATGGATAAAAACAACTTGGTACACAGTTACACAATCAAAATCTTTAATATAATATTGTGCCTTTTCTTTCACGAACCATCACTTACCTGATATCAGTAACAGACGAGTGATGTACTGATCGCTTGCCACTGGTTGTCCAACAAATGGGAAGAAAGTTCATAACAGATCATCCATAACACTTTTACTGAGTTTCAGACAATCGGCGAGGGCCGATGTTGAACCTCGAGTGCCAATGGTGAACCGATGGGTGCTTATCGGCCGATGTTACATCGATTAATTGTCTCATCTCTACACAAGCAGCCAGCCATGTCAGCCTCGCAGACTGCGCCTTTGGCTATGTCCGCTCATTCTGCTCAGAAGAAGCGTCAACACATCCAGGCTTGCTGGCAGCTTCAGGGAGGAAAGTCTCAGGACTCTGTTGCTTCCTAAGGGGTGGTTTCACCTCTCGGGGGGCCTCATCAAGGCCGCAAATGAAGGTTCTCACCTCGATTCACCTCCAGTGGGTAGAAGGATGTCGCTGTTTTTTTACCATTGGACAGAGATAACATTGGATCCTTGCATCCTCGACGTCATCCAATCAAGTCTGTGACTGTTCTTGTGTCAGCACCTTCTTCTGTGTATCTCGGGTGCCCCTCCTGACTCGGGTCCCTTCTGATCCTCAGCATCGGGACCTTCTGGTGCAGGAGATTGACAATTTCCTCTCCAAAGGGGCGATCAACATGGTCAGGAACACCCTTTCTCCGGAGTTCAACTCGAGACTTTTCTTAGTGAGAAAGAAAAATGGCCAGCTTCATCCTGTCATCGATCTGAGTATCCTGAACGAGTTCATCATAGCTCCTCATTTAAGCATGGAGACATTCAGGTCGGTTTGACGGTCGATTTATCAGGGCAAATTTGCAGCCAGTATCGGTCTGAAGGATGACTATTTCCATGTGCCCATTCACCTGGCGTCACGGAAGTACCTTCGGTTCTCGTTTCAGGAACGTGTCTTTCAGTTCAAAGCTCTCCTGTTTGGTTTCAACCTGGCTCCTTGGGCCTTCACTAACTGATGTCACATGTGATCATTTTTCACTGTACTCAGTTGGCTGTGACTTCGTCGGCCTACCTGGACGACATTCTCCAATGGTACCACAATGCTGCCATTCTGGAATCCAACATTTGCTTGGCCTGCTAGCATCACTTCTCAGCAATTTTGTCATTTGGGAATGGATTTTGACACTTTTCACAATGTAGTGTCTGTTCCCAAGGCTTGGAATTTGATCCTTTCTGCCTTGACTTGGGTCTTGCTCTGATCCTCCTCGGTCTCGGCCAGGACTTTCCTTTGGTTGCTGGTCCTTTGCGGTTTGGTGACAGGTCTCATTCCACTGGGTCACTTGTTTGTCTGACCACTCCAACACTTCCTGTTGGACCAATGGCATCCGAATGTGGATCCTCTGGACCTGGAACTTACTATTCCTTGGTTGACTCAGTGTGTTCCGTTGGATCTTCCTCCGGACGATTGCATACTCACATCAGATTCCAGTGATCGGGGCTGAGGTGCGACGTTAGATCGTCTCGGTCTGTCTACTCATGGCAAGTGGGACCGAGAGCAGGTAGCCCTTCATATCAACCAGAACGAGCTCTTTGCTCTTCTGTTGAGTTTTCAGCAATGGATCTCTCACCTGTCAAATCACACAGTCCAGCTTCTTTTGAACAATTCAACAGTGGTGGCCTACATCCAGAATCAAGGGGGCACGCATTCGATTCCAATGTATCGGTTATCTCGAGATCTTCTGCTGTTGGTGAGGTATGTACATGCTCCGGTGGCCATTTGGAACATCCCTGGATGTCTCATCATCCTAGCTGACTCCCTGTCCCAACGAGACATTGTCCTTCCCACCGAATGGATTCTGCATCGTTCAGTGTTTCAGTTGATTTGCATACGGTGGGGATCGTCCTCTCATGGACCTTTTCGCCACTCGCTGGAATCATCAGATAGAGACCTTTGTCTCCCCTTGTCCAGATCCACTAGCATTTGCGGTGGACGCTCTGTCTCTGAGCTGGACAGGTTGGATCGGCTATGCCTCCCCTCTTGCACCAATTCTTCCTCAGGTGTTGTCGAAGATTCATCCTTGCAAAAGCAGGGTCATTCTGATCGCTCCTCTGTCTCCACAGAGGTTGTGGATCAATCAGCTGCAGCCTCTGTTAACAGATTGGCCAATTCATCTTCCTCTACTAGAGGTTTTTTGAGACTAACAGTAGAGTGCATTTCTGCAACACAGCGACATTCCACTGGCATGACTTATGCTGCTTAGTGGAAAGTTTTCTGTCGCTGGTGTGCAGATCAACATGTGGATTACCGAAATCCGTCAATCACTCAAATTGCATATTTTCTGGTATACCTTTTTGACTCCAAGGGCCTCAAGCCTATTACTATTAAGGGCTATAGGTATTTGCTGTCAGAAACTCTCTCTGATGTAGGAAAATAGTGCATCGGTCATAATCTCTTTCTCTCCAAACTGATTCAGCACTTTTCTCTGAAGAGGCCTCAAGTTTTTCTTCTTACACCCAAATGGAACTTGGCATGGATGTTGCTTTGTTTGGAGGGGGCACCGTTCGAGCCTTTATCTGACACCGATATGCATTTTCTCATGTATAAGCCTGCTTTCCTTCTAGCTTTTGCTTCTGCCAGATGTGTCAGTGAGCTTCATGCACTTTCTGTTGATTTTACTTTTTTTAAAAAATGAGGCTAACAGTGTAACCTTCACTACTGATTGCTCTTTTCTGGCCGAGAAACAACTTCTGATTTGGTGCCTCCTCCTATCTGCATTCAGTCACTTCCTTCTGTCAGTGGCCGGAGGCCTCTTCTTTGTCCTGTTCGTGCGATCAAGACTTCTATTAATCGCACACTGTTCATTCGGAGGGGTTGGAAGAGATTCTTTCTGTCTCTCATTCCTGGGAGGCAGTCTATCTTCCCATTCTTTTTCCAGGTGGATTTGTCTTGCAATCAAGCTGGCTTATTCCAGTTTGTCTGATCCAGATCTTGTTTCGAACCAATTTAATGCTCATGAGGTTTGTTCTATTTCGACATCATGGGCGTTCTCCAATTCTATTTTGATCATGGCCATTATGAATATGGCTTACTGGAGGAATGCTTCTACTTTCTCCTCCTTTTATCTCCGCCATGTACAGCAGCAATCTGAGGACTTATTGTCTTGAGGCCCTCTAGTTACTGCTGGCTGTTGTGCACCCTTGTTAAATATATATTTTCAGGTTTGTGCATTTTCATCACTCAGCCTTGTTTTGAGGTGCTTCATGCTTTTCAACACTTTACAGGTCTTGCTGTCTTTCCTTGCCCCCCTTGCATTTCTTTCAGCTGCTCTTTGTTGGTATTTGTTATGTGATTCGCATCCTCCCATTGTTTAATCAGCCAATTGTAAACAATTGTGAGTAGTTTGAAAAGAAATTAAAATTTTTTAGTAAATTTTGTTTCGTAACAGACCTACCACAATTGTTTACCAGAAACCCACTCTCCTAGGGGATATCTTTGATATTGTTGCCTCCCCACTAAATCACAAAACTTCTCATTGGCCGGAATTCAGAATTGATGTCATGGTTGTTGTGCATAGGCTTGGTAAATGCAAGAGGTGTGCAGGGAGAGTACCTCAGTCCTCGGAATTAGCGACGACATTCGGCAATGCCGTCGCAAACGCCGCCGCTGTGGGGCATGACGGCAGCAATTTCTTGCCGTCGCAAGTTGGCAGCCATAATATTTTTTTACTTGACCCAATCACCTGAAGTCCGTCAGAACTGATCATCCAACCCTACATAACATATGTTTTATAGGCGTAACTGGTGTATAAAATCAATATTTGTGGAAATATCTAATATTAATTAATTTGAAAGTAAGTTTGTACAAAATGTATGTGGTTGAAAAACTGTTCACAACCAGTTGTTTTTCGTTTATTTGTGTTTTTTTTAAAGAACCCCCTTGTTGACTGTGATGCACGTTTAAAATAACCTAACCCAGGAATTCCTGGGCAATTCCCTTTTGACATCACACCTTACATAAATACAACCAATCGAATTTTTCGTTTCATGAAAGTATGCTAAATTGGTGTACTGGGACAATGCGGCAGTTCTATTGGTCACTGATGTAATCTCAACAGAGCACGTGGTCATGTTCCATTTTAATTTTAGCATTCTCCACTTGTGGCCTAATGTAAGCTGTACAATCTCAAACAAACTGAATTGGAAAACAACCAATCGGTTCAATAAAAAAATAAACACATTGAGCACAAAACAAGGGTGAGTTGGAAAATAATTCTTGTTGTGTTTATCGGGTCAGAGTCAACTCGCCCCGGGTTGATGTGCAATGCAAATATTTCTGTCTCTAACAGTTACTGTCAAAACCGATAGGCTAATAATGCATGGATGCGAGTTACAACCAGCCCCTAAAATTAGGACAACCAGTCAGTCAATTGATCACTTAATCGAACTACAGCTTTCCAACTGACCACCCGCCAGTGATCTCTTGTCCATTCGAAGTCAGCTGTTCTGATTAATGATTATTATTCACTTAGTGTCATAAAACTGTCATCCAAACAATTTAATTCAAACGTGCCGTCGCTGATAAAAATTTGCCGTCGCAGAATTTTTGACGGCGACAATGTTGTGCCGTCGCAATATTTTCCTAATTCCGAGGACTGGTACCTGTAATGTCGAGTACTGGTCTCACTTGACCCTTTTTCAATATCTTTATAGTGCTTTTTGCACTCTTCTACTTTTCCAAATTCATTTGGAAAAGTTATTAGCTTGTGTTAAATTCCAAAGTAGGGCCTGCACTTATGTTACATCCAATTATAAACAATTGTGGTCGGTATGTTAAGAAACAAAATTTACAAAAAAATTCATTTGGAGAAGTTTTTAACTTGAGTTAAGTTCCAAAGTAGGGCGTGCACTTATGTTACAGCCAGTTGTAAACAATTGTGGTAGGTATGTTAAGAAACAAAATTTACCAAAAAATTTTAATATCTTATTCTCCTTCAGTATTTTTCCCAAATGATCCCTGAGGTTTGTGTTACATAGTCTCATTTTGTGAATCTTTACTTCAATTATATGGTCATCAAGTATATTCAAGGTGTTCTTCTGAATGGTTTTGATTAATGGAAACAGATTATGTGTGTGGTCAACACTTGTCAGACTATCTCAATGAGTCTACCATATTTTGACACCTTTACCACTGGCCCACACTAGCTTACTCTTATTCTTATGAATATAGGGTCAAACATGAAATTTTCTCACCAAACACCCATAAAAATTGATTCAATATCGAAAAAGAAACAAGCCCTATCTGGCCTCCATACCTGGCTACTGCGCATGTGCGTGACCAAGGAAGCACCTTCCTTCATTCATTGTTTGGCCCTGCTTCAGTCAACCTCTCTGTATCCTGACTCTTCAAAAATTTTGAATTGTGGCAGACATCATGGCCAATCTGAACAAAAAGGAATGTGACAGTCACTATGCCTGATGCTCAAGGACATTCAAGGAAATAGTGGTCATTCAGGGACGTTCTACAAAAATTTTAAAATGCCAAAATGCGTTGGGTTATTCCCTGAATGGCCGGCATTCTCCCACTCCACATTAGAAGTGTTTGCTCAATGTTTCCCTTGCCATTCATAATTCCCCCTCATTGTTATTTGTGTTTTGGATTCTTTTTTCTGATTTTTTTTTATAAAAAAACTTATACAAATAACAACTCATTAGCATGGACACAGTCTTTGCGTACATCCACCTGTTTTGGGTAATTCTCCTGAAAAAATTTTGTTTGAGTCTAGAATTTAAAAAAAATTATTTTCAGTCCACGAATTATTAGGTTGGTTTTAGCAAGAGTCCTAAAATTAACCGTAGTTATTCGTTTAAAATTCTTAGCTGTTTTTCCTGTATTTTACGGTACAGCTGGTGTATTTTGACTTAACTTGGACCTTAAATATAATACTGTTTTAAGTATTTGCTTACAATGAGACCTATGAATCTTCATATGTCTCATTTTCTGAGTTCTTTATTGTCAAAATAAATTATACCGGTCACTTCGAGTTGTGTTGTTTACATAGATTATGTATACTTACTCATTTGGGCTGCTCAATCTGTACTATTGTAGCTTAAATTGTGTTTAATTACCTTTAAATATTATATGTAATAATATCTTATAGGAATCATGTAACCTTGTCACAAGTATTTTGAAAAAAAATTTATGTTTAGCTGCACTTAGGCTTTTGGGGCTTACAGTGACTTTGTATCTCAAAAGTTTAAAAAAAAATTTATGAAATTTTTTTTTGCTTGTTTATGTTCTCTGAACTATTTTATGATATTTTTTTAAACAAAATTTTTTGGTGATTTTCAAAATTCAAGTTGCCAAATTTTGTGCAACCGAAAAATTTGAAAAATGTAAATTCTTTGTTCAGATTGCCATAAGAGGAAGTCTAGTATGGATACTCATCCATCTTGCCTTACCTGCACTGGTTGTAACCAGTCTAATCCTTGCTCTGTATGCTTGCATTGGGATACTTAGGTCACAACTGTATGTGGTGGGTAGATCTGGTTATGTACCAGCTCTCACCCAATAAGAATCCTGTTTTATCTATAATTTCAGGATCACAGATGGTTGATTGTTCATCCAAGGAGACACCTTCATCTGGAAAGATGGGCACTAGCATTATCAACACTCTGTGTAGAAAAAAAGAGAGCGAGCTGGCATCAAAGGTGCTACAAAATATAAAGGCTTCCTCTATTATCCCCTTGGGGGGGAGGGGGGTAGTGAGAGTAGAAGCCGATGCCGGCTCAACCAGTGTTCAGAGTCCATTTAGTGTCTCTGGAGTGGCTGGCATTTCAAAACATAAAAGCTCTCATAAGGTGGTTGGGCACATCCTTGGTGTGTCTGAGTCACCCTTAAGCAGTAAAAGCACCTTGATGGCGATAACAATGACACCTTCACTGCTATCCATGATAGTGCATTCCAAAGTGCCAGAGCCACAGAGTCAACCACCACGAGCCGGGTTAACTAAACTAGAACCTAAACAGAGTGCATTTGGTAGTCTGAGTCGTGTGATGCACACCACTGGCAGTGTCACACCGACTATGCTTAAGTCTACAAAGGCATCATCAGCATCTGGTAAACAGACGCAGACATGTCACTCAAAGAAAAGACATCACTCCGTATCACCCTCATTCAAGAAGTCAAAGAAGGCTAAAGAAACAGAGTCAAGTGACATGTTAAACCAAATTCTACAGTTACTACAGACTGTAGTATCCAGTAAAAAGGTTCCGTCAGTAACTTCAGACATGGATGACTCATTGTCGGAGAGTTCGGCATTGCCAGAATCACAGGAAGCACATGATGCATCAGATGCACCACTGTACACACAATCTGATGGTACCGATTCTTCCGAAGAAGAGGTGGACTGTACCTTACCTACTCAGCACATGGAAGCCATGAGGTTTATCCATCAGTATTTTCCGGACACGGTATCTTCGGAACTTCAGAGAGTGGCAGCTACACTGAAGCCTGTCTCGTCACTTGATCGGTCTCGTTGGCAGAATAAACAGGATGTTCTTTCCTACCCTACCCTACACAGTCTCCACAAGTCTTGGAGGCTTTTACTAGGTTGAATGCTATGTTATTAAATGAAGCAGAAAATAATCCCTTCATAAATATTAAGGAAATGCAGCTTCCTTTTATAGAAAAAAGACTTTTCTACACTGTTGGTCCTGACATTCTTTTACATACATTGAAGGTGTGCACCTCCAATTTTGTTTTCAGATATTTTCTTTTTTACAGTTTCCCATATTGAAAGATGAACTTTGTCAAATTCATTTAAAATTCTGTACAGATCTGTTATCCGCAACTTCTCTTAAACCATTGAAGAGATTTTATTGAAACTTTCAGACGTTCTTTTACATACATTGAAGATGTACACCTCCTATTTTCTTTTCAGATATTTTCATATTTACAGTTCTCCATATTTAAAAATGGGCTTTTCTCAATTCAAGCTTGCGTGAGGGGGGGGGGGGGGGGGGGGGGTTGTTGACATTTGCTATCTGGGACCTCTTTTAAACTGGTGAATGGATTTCAATGAAACTTTCAAACATTCTTTTACATACAGTGAAGATGTGTACCTTCTATTTTGTTTTCAGATATTTTCATTTTTACAGTTTCACATATTGAAAAATGGGCTTTGTCAATTCAAGCTTCGGAGGGTTGGGGGGGGGGGGGGGTGTTCAGTGTTTGTTCTCTCTACATTAAACACACTTTTCCTGTTGTAAAATGTGTCTCAGTGGGAGTTGGTGGTATCATTTAGTGAGCAGTGCTCACAGTTTTTCTAGTTTTTACCAGCCTACTATTGACATGTTTGCTTCTAAGGTCACTCATCAGTTGTCTGTATTGTAGTTGATTTCCTGATAGTTCTGCATCCATTGTTCATGCTTTTTCCTTCTCTTGGGCCAATCGCTTACCTCCTTTCAGTCTGATCAGAGAGGAATTGACAATAGAGGAAGAAAAAGAGCAACATGGCATATTGATTGTACCTCATTGGGCCACACAGCCATGGTTTCCCAAAATTGCTACAACTGATGACTTCCTACCCAGTACATCTGCCACACAACAGGAATTACCAGTAAACACAGTTTCAGACATGTTTCATCCTCAACTGCTGAATTTAAAATTGATGGCCTGTACTGTATCCTCCAGTGAAAGGGTATGAGGTGGCCCTAGCTGGCAAAAGTGTTGTTAAACCACATATGTAAGGGTGTTTTGGAAAAAGCTTCCCAGACACTCACCTCATCATGGCAGAAATCAAACAACAAACAGTATGGTTATGCATGGCAAAAATAGTGTATGTGGTGTAATAGACACAACATTAAATACTTTCAGCCAACTAAAGTTCAGATTGTAATGATTTATCTGATCTAGGGTTATAAAAGTCTTACAGTTTTGTTACTACCCACAGAAGTATGTTGATTCAGACACTTATCTCTATTGGAAGATCGGAAATTACCTCTTTACCACTAACTTCTTGATTTCTGAAGGGTTTTTCCAACTGTAAATTGCCTAAACCACGCTGTACAGCAACATGGGATGTTCTCAGGTTCTGGCCTATCTCACAACATTATATCCTTTGCCAAAATTGAAGCTAGATTTATTGACCAAGAAATTGGCATGTTTAATGGCTCTGGCATCTCTCCAAAGAGCATAGACATTTATTTCTTTAAAACTAAGTGATATGTAGGTACATACTGATGAGGTCATTTTTTACAACTTTCACATTACAAAAAACCTCCCAGCCAGATCATTTTTCATATACAGTGAAGTTGTTTCATTATCATAAAACACTTTGCGTCTTTTCCTCATTGCAAAAATATTTCAAGAGAAAACAACACATTAGAAAATCTGATAATTTATTTATAAAGCACAACACAGAAAATCTGATAATTTATTTATTTCCTCTGAAACCAAAAACTCTGTTGCAAGATCTACTTTTGCATGGCGGGTTTCCAACTGCTTGTATAAGGCTGTTATCAAACAATCCTTCAAAGTGCATTCCCCCGGGGGTTGGGGGGGGGGGGGGGGCTGCAACTTCTACTACAATGCAGAAGGGTGTTTCTTTGCATCAGGTACTAAAGACTGCAGATAGGCAATTTGCTAACACTTTTCATCGCTTTTATTTCCAAAATGTTTGTACATGTATGCAGCATGATATGCTTTCCAGATCTATTCTATCAGTATTCATGCTGGTGCTGTGCCCTGAAAGTAATTTACATTTTTTGATGATAATGATAAAGGCTTTGAAATCATGTAAGTGTTACAATCGACAAAGCCAGAAGGCTTTATGGTAAAGAATCCCTCACTTCTTCCAAGCATCTGAAGGATGTGCTGGATGTAGGAGATTCTTTGAATACAAGCCTGTAGGCTTGGTGGATGTAAGACCACCCTAACTTTCTTTATCAGTTTCATTTCATAATATTTATTTCAAACATATCTCAACAATGTATCTCCTTGCCATGCCCTTGTTGGCAGTGTCTGCTTCTTTATCATTGAATATGATATGCTTTAAAAAGACACTTCTCCCCACCTGAGTATCGCCTTTATAGTGTGTGTCTCCTTTGTTCTTTTGTTTCTTTGGACTGAGGTGGAATGACTATCTCGTGAGAAACAATATGCCAGTGTTACATCCTCCAAGCCTACAGGCTTGTATTCAAAGAATCTCCCACATCCAGCACATCCTTCAGGTACTTGGATGAGATTATCACCATGTTGCACTTCAAAAATATGTAACGCCATTAGCTGGCAGTCAGAATTATTCATCTTGTCAGAGAGCTTGCCTAAATTTGGTAAAAGAGAAACTATAGTCGTAAGTCCTAGGAATCTCCCATAGACCATTTACAACTGGATATCTGATCCGTGTGGCTCTTCAAAGCATTTCTTGATCACAAACACTAAAATTTTTATATACATTGACTGAAAAGCATAATATGATGAAACATACTACAAAATAAGTGTGCATGCTCATGCTCAATACAAAGCTTTCTGAGGTGTCTGCAATTTCTTTGTCATCATATGCATATTAAATTTAGGTACCAGAACTCTCAATCAGCTTGTGTCCATTGTTAATTTTATTGACAGTTCTTCCAAATTTCTACTGTGTGTGTGTGTGTGTGTGTGTGTGTGTGTGTGTGTGTGTGTGTGTGTGTGTGTGTGTGTGTGTGTGTGTGTGTGTGTGTGTGTGGTTTGTCTTACCAACTTGACGAGGTAACTAGACAAAAGAGTTTGCGTGTTGTGCCTTACCGAGGTACAAAAGACAAAAGAAACCCTTTACCTCGGTTGTTTTCCCAGAACTGTACCGGCAAAACGAGGTAGAAACCGTTAGTCCACACAAAGGACAAACAATGGGGTACCTCGGTATGTAGGGAAGACAAGACTCTCTGTGTGTGTGTGTGTGTGTGTGTGTGTGTGTGTGGGGGGGGGGATTGTCTTACCAACTTGACGAGGTAACTAAACAAAAGAGTTTGCGTGTTTCGCCTTACCGAGGTACAAAAGACAAAAGAAACCCTTTACCTCGGTTGTTTTCCCAGAACTGTACCGGCAAAACGAGGTAGAAACCGTTAGTCCACACAAAGGATAAACAATGGGGTACCTCGGTATGTAAGGTAGACAAGACTGTGTGTGTGTGTGTGTGTGTGGTATGGTATGGTATGGTATGGTATGGTATGGTGTGTATGATATGGTATGGTGTGTGTGTGTGTGTGTGTGTGTGTGCGTTTGTCTTACCAACTTGACGAGGTAACTAGACAAAAGAGTTTGCGTGTTTCGCCTTACCGAGGTACAAAAGACAAAAGAAACCCTTTACCTCGGTTGTTTTCCCAGAACTGTACCGGCAAAACGAGGTTGAAACCGTTAGTCCACACAAAGGACAGACAATGGGGTACCTCGGTATGTAGGGAAAACAAGACTGTTTGTGTGTGTGTGTGTGTGTGTGTGTGTGTGGGTTTGTCTTACCAACTTGACGAGGTAACTAGACAAAAGAGTTTGCGTGTTTTGCCTTACCGAGGTACAAAAGACAAAAGAAACCCTTTACCCCGGTTGTTTTCCCAGAACTGTACCGGCAAAACGAGGTAGAAACCGTTAGTCCACACAAAGGACAAACAATGGGGTACCTCGGTATGTAGGGTAGACTAGACTCTGTGTGTGTGTGTGTGTGTGTGTGTGTGTGTGTGTGTGTGTGTGTGTGTGTGTGTGTGAGGTTAAAAAATCGCACAGGCACAGACATTTCCTGCTGAAATGTTTTTTTCTTATAATATGCCGCCGAAAAATTGTTTTCATTTACTGAACCCTGATGGGTTTCCAACATGAAAAAAAATTACATAAAATTGATTTAAACTAAGTGATGAGCTTAGGAACTGATTAAACTGACTGGCAATAATTGATGTTATTCATTGATGGGCTCTAATTTAGTCCTTACAAGGATGTTACGCAAGCTTTTGTTTTTCTTATAGGCGATGACAGGTCGAAGATTCAAAGGTTCATTTAATTTAGCATTGGTAAAATTGAATTCATCTTTTAATATTTTTGCTATTTCGATATTCATTCTGTTGTACGTTAAAGTGAAAGGAATGATGGACCTCCTTTCGAATTGCCCTCTGATATGTTCATACCAAATGGCCAGAGGGTTTGAAGCGTATTGATCTAAAAAGCTTCACGTTTTTGTCTAAATTCATCCGTTCTTCTAATGTGTCTTTAATTGGTGGTTGTTCAATAGGATGGATTTCGAAATCGTCCAAAGAATGGCCAGGAAGGTTAAAATGTTGTGCTACTGGGGCATCAGCATTATGTTTTATATCCTGTTTGTGTCTAGTAGCACGTTCTCGGAAAGGATTTTGACTTTGACCAACATACTGCTTCTGACAGTGCTTACATGTGATAAGGTAAATAATGTTTGGTGAATCACAATGGAGGGGGTTACGGATCTGATAATGATTTTTCTTTTGTTCGAAGGAAAATTCTTCTTTCTGATCAGGCATAAAAGTATGCAATCTACATCGAGGCTTTTTGCAATTAAACACCGCGCCACTCCCATTCTGCAACGGTCTGTTGTGTTCAATCTTCAGTGGTTCGAAATCAGTAGTTTCAGCTGGACTTTTGAACTTTTTCAGAGTCTGAGATTTTAAGGTACGCAAAAAGCGCAGTGAGTATCCTCTCGAGCTGAGGGCGTCAAATAGAGTAGAACAAGCCTCATTGAAATTTACCTTATCACTTGAATTGCAGTGGAAACGAATGAGTTGTGATTTGATGATACCTTTAAATGTATGTTGAGGATGAAATGATTTTGTGTGCAACAATTGATGTGAATCAGTTGGTTTAAAATATACTTTACAATCTAAATGACCGGACGCCTGAAATTTCTTGCCTTTATACATGGTCACATCGAGAAAATCAACAGAATGTTCACTGATAGTAGCTTTCAATTTAATATTTGGATCTTGATTGTTCAAAATTTCTAAAAATTCATAAAAATCTTCTTTTGAATGTTCCCAAATAATAAAAATGTCATCTAAATACCTGAGATATATGAGAGGATGCTTTGCACATTTGCTTAAGGCATTTTCCTCCCATTCCGCTACATAAATGCTTGCAAAATTAGGACTGAATCTTTTACCCATAGGGCAACCCATTATTTGTAGAAAATATTCTCCATTGAATTGAAAGTCATTACCTTTTAAGCTCAGCTCTGAAAGATCCAAAATTTGTTCATCCGGGCATTTTGCATCCGGATATTTTTCAAATGCATTTTTAACTGATTTAACACCTTTATCAATATCAATGTTCGTATACATACTGTTGATATCCAAAGTAGCCAGAATTGCATTTTTCGATATTTTCAATTTCAAAATTTTTGACAGGAAATCCTGTGTATTTTTTAGATAGCTCGGATGTCTATTTGCTATAGGTTTCAGATGATAATCAATTAATTCATCGCATAAGATTCCGAATTACAATCTGATACAGTCGGCCTCCCGGGTGGAGTTAAGTCATCCATCCATGAAGAACAGTCCTTGTGGATCTTTGGTAGGATATAAAATTGTCTTGTTTGAGCACTGAGCTTAGCTGTTAAATATTTCAATTGTTTTTTGTTAATGTGACCTTCGTCGAGGAGAAATTTTAAGATCTTATTGAATTTTTTGATATTACTAGGCCAAATAAGTGAATCTATTTTCTTATAATGTTTAGTATTGCTGAGTTGTCTCATGGCTTCCTTTATATAATTATCCCGAGAACAACTACCGACCCACCTTTATCGGCTGGTTTAATTACTAATTTCTTATTTTTTCGAAGTTTCTAGAGGGCTCTCCGTTCACCAGCTGTTAAATTGTCTTTATCGGAGAGTATGTTCATGCTGAACACCTTTTGGATGATTCATTTGCTAGCCTCAATAAATTCGTTATCTACTTCACTATCTGGAGGTGACCAACCAGATGATTCTGTAAAAGGAAGTGTCCGACCGCTGGAGTTTCTAAAGCGGTCTGCTAATTTCACTTGCCTAAGAAAATTACAGTTGTATGATGGTAAATTTGTTTGGTTACCAGTTTTAGGCTTTGGTGCTGGTACAAAAGTTTAATCGTGATCTAAAAGAGATTTCTCTTGGGTTGTTAGGTCATTGGTGCCAGACAGGTTAACCACATTAGTTCCTAATCCCACATCTGTTAGGCGGCTGTTACCTTTGCCTTTACTTAGTTAAAATTTAGGTGGTTCAACCAGTGATTATACATAATATTGGCGGTTCTCATGGTCCAATGGATTAAATCCTGAGCAACATCAAACTTTGCGTCATCAATTTTGGGTATAACGTTAACGTCCTTCACTTTCTGAATAGTTTCGTTGATGATGCTCAGGGTTCTCCTCTCAGCCTGAGTGAGTTTTTGCGAAAAGTTTAGTTCAGCAAAATAAATTTTTGCTGAGCTAAACTTGACCCTGATATCGCTAAGCATATTCCGCAACTGCTTAACAACGAGATCAGAATTATCGTTTCGAGAATTCACGTCAAAATTAAATAATATTTTTGGGGGATAGGACTGGCCCCTGAGCCCTTTAAACATAGAGCACAGATGATTGAATTTGGCGCCGGGCTAACACTCCACCTGGATGTCCAGATGGGGATTTCGATCAATGCATCCTAAATTTGAACTTCCAATCATAAGGATGTTTTTACAAACATCGGGGAGGCGCCAATTCCTTTTGTCAAAATTAACTCCGCTTTTATGCCGAAACTGGGAGAATTTAGAATCAAATGAGCGGCCCGAGTTGCGGCTCGGTGATTTGACTTTCTCTGAGTACGATATACCTGGTTGAACCACACTAGAGGCAGGAGAAGGGGGAGAAGAAACAGAAGTAGGAGAGGAAACAGAGGCAGGAGAGGAAACAGAAGCAGGAGAAGAAACAGAAGGAGGAGGAGGAGGAGCTCTAGTGAGAGCACTAGGAGAACTCGAGAAGAAAGGCTGAGGAGGAGTAGAAGGTAGAGGAACAAGACGAGGCGAGACAGCGTTCCTCAATTTGCGAGCATCTTCAGTCACAATATGGACCGGAGATGTTTGCAAATTGAGGTGCTTACTCTGAGAGAAAGAAGAAGTAGAAGGAAAAGAAGAGGGAGAAGTGCTTTGCCTTGATCTTTTCTTATTATGGTTTTCGCGTTGGGGTAGAGGGACAACACGGGCCAGAGTTTGCTTGCTCCCTCCCGTATTGTTCCTTACTCCAGATGCTGGGCGAAGTTCTGAAATGTAAGACTCATAGGCCGAAATCATCTTATCTGTCAATTTATTTTTAAAGTTCTCTTTAGCCCAGATCAAGGCACGTGCCGAAGCGCTGTTGAAGTCTATTTTTTCGAGTCCAGGAGGTGGTCGCATAGCCAAAGTTATCTTAGACTTCAACTGGTTTAAATTTATCTTATAATGCTCAACTAAAGCATTTAAGGTTTGGTTGGCCCATCCCACACTAATCTGTCGAAAAACAGAAAAAATGTGTGGGTTGGGAAGAGCTGGCTTAAGAAAGCCTCCTAACTCATCTACTTTCTTCTCCAGCTGTTTCAGGAAATCCCGATTTGCCAAATGGTGCTCTAATAGCCCAATGTGGTGCAAACATTGAAGCACCTGAAACAAAGCCTTGACCAGCCTAGAATAAGCCTGGAATGATTGTTCCTGGCCAGTTCCAGGCTGGGCAACTCTCTGCTTCTGATGCCTCTGCCCTTTTCTTGCCATTGTTAAAGAAAGTAGCTGAATTAAGTATAAATAAAATATAAAGTAATGAAATAAATGAAATTGGAAAACTAGGTATTACCGATTCAAGAAGATAACTGGTTTGGTGTTTTCCTTCTGAAATGGTAGAAAATGGTCTGTCTCGACGCGTTTCGCTTGTTTTTGCTTCTTCAAGGAGACTTGGAGGAAAATGATTCCGTGGGTCTGCATGAAGTGTTTGCTAGCCATGTTCACAAAAACCTACACGTCAAACTTGTTATTGTTCTACCAAATGAGATAGAGAAATGTATACTGCACAACATTTAGCCGCCCATGTCTAGATTGTATTAAATAACTCATACTTTTGAAGGAAACATGTCCTTATCTCTGTTTGCACCTGCACCATTCTATTAATGTGTCGTTTATTGATGTAGGGAGATGGCTATTTTAGGCATAGCCTGTTTGCCAAACCCATTTCTGTTTCAAGAGTTAAAATATTGTTTAAAAAATTTATCATTCTATCCATTTCTTTGAGAATACTTTTGTACTTCCTTTTGTTTTTTGGATCCGATCTTTTTTGTATTGTCGCACCGTGCATACATGGATCCAGAAGCTTTGCTGATAAAACAGTAAAACTATATACATGATGTTGATGCTGTCTATATCTTCAAATACGGAACCATCTTCTAAAAGTTGTCGAGATTTATAGTTCTGTAGAGGTTATGCGTTGTGTTCCATCTTTCAATCGTCTGTGGGAAGAAAGAGTTCTTAAAGCTGTCTATTCTGGCAATGGGTGGTATATATGTACCTGTTTCTGATCTTGTCGCACAACTTGATATTATTGATTGAAGATATTCATTCAGTGGTATATCCAGTGTCTCGTTCAATATTCTATGGAAGACTACTAGAACTAGGTCTGTTCTAATTCAACAATCTTGTAGTGTGTTCCATTTTAGTGACTTAATCATCTCGGTGAGACTACTGCCTTGACTGTAATTCTGTTTCACGAATCTGGCTCCTCTCCTCTACAAAGCTTCCAGCGTATTGATGTTTTTTTGGCAGATGGGCTCCAAATAGTGGTAGCATACTCGAGTTGTTGGCATACCAATGTTGTGAAGCATTTATCCTGTATTTTCTCTGGACAGCAACTGATGTTATGTTGCAGGAAAGCGCAGCTATTATTTGCTTTCCTGGTGATGGAATTTATGTGTTCTTTCAAATGAAGAGACTTGTGAATGGTGATGCCTAGGTATTTTGTGAAGTTGACATTTTTCAGCACCTGGTGGTGAATTTTGTACGGGGCTGCTGTTGGTTTAGGCCTGTTTGTCACCCACGGTACTTGGCATTTGTCCGGGTGGAATTGCATCTGCCAAGTTTCTTCCCATAATTGTAACTTTTTGAGGTCTTCCTGTCAGATTGCGTGGTCCGATGTTGATTTTATCTATCTATATACCAGAGATTTGTCAGCAAAGTGAATGACTGTTGATATTTGGTTGGTCATTTATAAATGGTGGGAAGAGTAGGGGACCCAGTATGGTTCCTTGCTGTACTCCAAAGAGAACATCATCCTGTGAAGACGTGTTTCCTTTGAGAACAACATGTTGTGTCCTGCCAGGAAATCTTCTATCCAGCTCAGTAAGTGGTCACTGAACCCTAAATGGCGTAGCTTTTGTAACAATTGCTGGTGGGGTATCTTGTCAAAGGCTTTAGCAAAGTCCAAAAAGATACAATCAAATTGATCTCCATCTCCTCTGTTAAGTCCTTCTGTGAGGTTGTGGATAACTGTTGTTTTCGAAAACAATGTTGGGCGTCATTTAGCAGGTTGTTCTTTGTCAGATGTTTCATAATGTGGTGCTGTGTATTATATGTTTTGCTGATAATAGATGTAAGACTGGGTGATAATAGCTTGGTGTTGTTATTATTGGAAATTGGTGTTATGAGGGCTTTACACCAGTCATTGGGAATCTTTCCTTCATTCACAGATGTTTGGAAAAGAAGAGTCAGTGCCAGAGCTAATACATTTACTGTGCTCCAGATGAATTTGCCAGCAATGCCATCTGGGCCAGTAGCTTTGTGCGGATTAATTTGAAGCAGTAGAGATGTGACGCCCTCTTCTGAGATTTCTAGTGGTGGTGCAGTTGGGGCTGAGCTGGAACTCCTTTTGGGCATGTTTCTGATATCTTCTCTTGTCAAAACTGAGGAGAACTGTTCGTTGAGTATCTCACTTCTTTTGGATTTTTGGATTGGTATATGTGATGCCATCTTTCTTCAGTGGTCCAACTCCTCTGTTGTCATTCCACTTGTTTTTTTTATGAAAATTTCTTTGGGTTTGGGTGTCTTCAAACATGGTGTTGACATATTCGCCGTGTGTCTTCCTACAGAGAGCACGTAATTGTTTCTTCATGTTGTTGAAGCATTTCCAGTCTTTCTTGTTATTTGTTCTTCTTGCCTTGTAATAAGCTCTCTTCTGCCTCAATTTCTTTATTATGTCACGATTGATCCAAGGTTGGTTGAATCTGATGCAGGTAATCTTGGTTAGAACCTGCCTCTTGATGATGTCAAGCAGACCCATCTTCAAGCTCATGCAGAGACAGTCTATATCCAGGTTGTCATCGAACTCATTCACATAGTCAACACAAAACAATTTGGTTTCCTCAGCTACTGTCCTTTCCATAACCCCCCAATGGTAAATAAACTCTGGAATAATACAAAATCAAGAAAATATCTTTTAGTTTTCAGCTCCCGATTACGTGTAATATATTTAACTTCGCTGTCGTTACGTTTCTGTGATTTTAGCTCGCTCGAAAATTATATGAACAAATTTTTAATTCTCTATGGGAATTTGTGTGTATTTTCGGAAGAGCGTCCATTTTGCAACAATGCACAAGTGACGTAACTGGGACGGTCCATTTGAGAACAGGTTAAATTTGAATTTTCATGTCTTGCCTTTGCAGAAGGCGTGTTTTGACGAAGTTGGAATATCAGTTAGTCGTGATGATGGTTCAAAATAAAACTCAAGTCTTGTTCAAAACGCGTTAGTGAATTAGTGAATAAATAAAATGTACATGTATTGAAGTCGTGACGTAAATTATTCTATTAATATGTGCCGCACCAGTTTTCCAAATTTGTCATGTCTTGCTGACAACTGCCCTCTATAGTAGTATGTTGCTACAGACCTCCATTTAGGCTTTGATTGTTTGTGTGACAGTGACAAGGGTACAGCTGAAAACAGCACCATGTGAAATCCGGGGCCTGTTACTTTCGGTTTGGCACAGGAGTCCGGATTTCTTGGGTTTGGACTTCCCCCATCCAAATATGGCCTAAAAGACCTTGTTTTAATTTTTTACCTCGGCACGTCCTTTAAATTCGGACTCCCCCACACACACATACACAAGATTCTGACTTCTGCGTCAAATAATAAAGAAGGAGGTGTATCTTGAATCCATGTTGGATAGATTCCAGGGCCGAGGAAAGGGTGGGGTTGGGGGAGGGGTGTTATTGCTTTTAATGTTTAGAAGTCACTGCTAAACGACAAGAAAACCATGATATAGATGGGAGGGGAGATATATCCTCTCATTTTTAACTGCTCTATTTTCAACAAATTTATTAGAGAACCTTAGGCTAAATACTCGATTTCAAAAGGAAACACAGAAAAAGGCAGAATTTAAATGAATTAATTTTGCCATCGGAACTGGTGCCGTTCTCGCCACAATCAATTGGTGCTGTTTTCGCTCACTCGGTGCTGTTTACTCCAGGTGCCGTTTTCGCTATAACCCGACACAAGTCAAAGTAGGGCCTAACCAATTTTCTTTGAAGAAAGTATGTAACTAATAGCATGAGAGAACTGGCATCTTCGAATACAACCCTGACAAATATGAAAAATCACTAGACAGTTTATTGGAAAATTGTAGGGGGGGGGGGGGGGGGGGTGGGTGGGATGTCACTACGTGATCCCCCCCCCCCCCCCCCATTTCTCAGCAAGCACCTGATAAATCTTCTGAGGGAGAAATCACTCAGCAAAGTTGATCAGAGAATTTATATAATATTAACCATATTTCGACTTCACTGATTATACCCAGCATAGGCGTATATAGACCAATGGGCCAACTTTTTTTCCATGGCTGCGGGGGAGGGCTGGAAAATTTGGCCCAGAAAGTAGCTACGTGCGTAGCCCTGGTGTGGATGTTTGTGAGCGTGTCTTCTCCTACTGGTGGGATTAAGGGAACCCTCCCTGGGAACATTTTTAAAAATCTGATCCGCTTGAGGTTTTCTAGAGAACCCAGACTACCTTTTGAACCTTGTAATTGGAAGAAAAAACGATTGCTTTTGTAGAGGTGCCTGACTGAATGTGTTCGAGCGGTCTCGTCTGGTATCAGTCATCTGCAATAAAACATTATATGCTTCTAGGGATTCAGCTGGAGTAGGCCTAAATACGTGTAATGTAAGGCCTGTGTGCCCATAGCATTAGACGATCGAACCCTACAGATGGATGAGGCTTTGACACTATATACATGGGTCGATATACTATTAATAACAGTTTGGCTGGCCACTGATTTGCTGTGGTTCTCAGTTGAGAAGGTTTTGGTTACTCATGTGCTTCCAACTGCCTCCTGATTCCCACGCATCTTTCCTCCCAATACTGAGACGAACAGCTTGAAGACACTCTGTACCCCCATTCTTCACAATCCCTCCAATAAGCATACTAACCATCGCATTTGTGTCAACCACTAACCACGTCCTTTATTCTCCCATCCCACGTCATGTGGTTGACTTCCCTCAAAATTCCTGTGCTGTCAATAAAATATTTCATTTGAGCAGGGTACATGTGGAGCTTTTTGTCTTTGCAACACATTACTGAGAGAATTTTTTGTTCTTGGCTCAAGGAGAATTTTGTTTTAGGTCTCATGTTGGTAAATTTGGCGAAATGGAAGTAAACGCCAGTATTCTGACAGCAACATACTTTAGAGCTTGATTTTTCAATAAGTAATCCGCATTGGATGCAAAAACGTTACATGGGGGCGCGGTGACTCAGTTGGTAGGGGTGCAGGCTGCAAGCCGAGAGGTACTCTGTTCAAATTCCACCTGCGGCAACCGGGTTGTGTCCTTGGGCAAGACACTTCACCCCATTGCCCACGTTGAGGCATGGTGGCGTTGTGTACTAAGGCATACCAGGCTGCTCCTTGTGGATGGAGCACCTGTCTTCAACCAATGCTAACCCTGCTTGTGTGGAGTTACCATGTTATGGAGCTGAGAGTTGCTTGCCATTGTTCGATGGTTCTTTCCGGATACTCCGGCTTCCTCCATCCGTAAAACTGTGGTGGTTGTGATTAGCCATTGTGCATAAATATGTGGCTTTAAACACCAATAACTAACTAAAACGGTACATAATTTGGTTCTTCAATCAGAAATCTGTTGAAATTAGTGTTTTGGTGTTCAATCAGAAATCTGTTGAAATCAATGTTTTGTCGCCGATTGGAGTGGGGATAAACCCCATATATTGAAAAATATGGGGTTTATCCCCACCCCAATCAGCGATAAACTTCGACTGTACTAAAGAATTTTCATCGAAAAGGAATTTTCAGCAGAAAAACATTATTAAATCATTCACAAGTCTGCTTTTGTGCACAATGTTTCTAAAGCTGTTACAAAATTTATCAGTGTGAACTTCAAAATTTTATTTAGAAAGCCTCAACAGTTATTTTCCAACGTATTTTATTTATTTTACAGAAACGGTCATCACTTTGTGATCGTAAGTTTCACTTGGGCCCGAATTTCGCAACAAACATACCGATGTTGTGGAACAGTTCAGATTTATGTTTTGATCTGTATCCAAATCCATCAAAACACAACTCTTTGCAACAACCTCGAAACCCTCAGGTAAAAATAGATTATGCTATCCGTTACGTCATTGGTAAACAAACATGTCGGCTGCTGGCATAAATGACAACAACGGTGAGCTTTTGAGTGAAATCAGGGGAAAATGAAGACCTGCCGATAAGGTAGTAATGCGAAAATTCGCTCCTTCACCTATTCTTTAACTTGAGTTGTTGTTTATAATTGAATAACAAACAGAACAGGAGATACGCAATATAGTCTAACTCCAAGTATGTTATGGAAAATACAGTAGTTTGTTTCTATTAACTTTACTGCACAGATAAATTTCCCTACTAACCTGTGATTGTCTCTTTACACTTATGTCAGACTCTACAAACACTATAGAATGATCCCCCAAGCCAGGCATTGGTGCAGTACGGGGGACGAGAGATGGGTGGTTTGTTTGATAAGCATAGGATGTCAATTTTGTTTTGATAGACGTATTAATTATTTCATCAAAGTTTTTGATGTACTAAAGGAATTGATATTAATGTGGGCAGTTTTCATCTTTAACAAAGAAAGAAAGCAAAACTTGATTTGGAAGATGAATATTTACAATATTATTTTGCAAACATATACTAAGTCAAAAAAGAAAGGATAATAAACTTTGAAGAGTAATTTTTTCAGGATTATCGACCTTTATCCCAAACAAATTATTGTAAATTCACATTTTGAGTCTAGCTGTATGAATTTGCATAATTTCGTGTTCTTACTGTTGCCAGCATCATGTCAGGATGTCGCAATTCAGACATGGGGTGAAATGAAAAGTTCTCACATGCAGTCAATAGCATGTATGTCCACTGTTTGCCTCTTCAATGGCAAGACATTAACAGCGCATGGACCTGATAAGTCTCTGGATGTCACCCTGTGGTATTGCCTTCCACTCCTGTCTTAGAACATTACGATTATGGTCATTTTTACCCAGTAATAATAATAATAATAACAATAATAATAATAATAATAATAATAATAATAAATCTTCGGCCTTCTACTGATTTATCGCAGTCTTCTAACAAGGAGGCCTATATTAACCCAATGCCCCCCTGAGGCATTCCTCCCCTCTCTCTCTCCTAATATCCCAGCATTCAGTCAAAAATTCTTTCATAATTCCCCCCCCCCCCCCCCCCCCCCCCCCCCCCCCCACTGGTGCCTTGTCGATCTCCCTAACTATAACATTAACTCTTTTACTCATGTCATTCTTCATCCACTTATTCTTCATATTTTCATCCCATTTTTCTATTAGTTTTCCAAAGAGTCTTGTTCTACTAAGCAAATATTTGTGTCATTCTAAAATGAAATTGTCTCACATTCTGCACACTCCACACCTTCTCCGATTCTCCTCCTCAATTCCAGTGACTTGAATCTCTCTTTGAACAACAGTGACCCCCCTCCCCCCCTACAAACGATCCATCTAGGTAGTCCTCAAAAGGTGGTGCATCATTTTTATATAACCCAGAACTCTTGGTCCTAATTCCAGCTTGCCAGTTTCTATTACAATCCTCACAAGCACCCATTCCTGTATAAAGCACCTCCCCTTCTGCAGTCTCCCTTCAAGATCTTCATTCTCTATAGAATAGTTCTCTATTAGCTTCCTCGCCTGCTGTATCCACCCTGTCTGAATGTTATAGTTCCATACATGGTTAAAAACCCTTTTACACCCTCTGCTGTTTGGGAAGTTTACTGGGTAATTTAGGTAGCATAATTTTCCCACACCTATTCTATCTTTAACCAGCATCCACCCAAGTTCCCCTCTGAACGCTTCCAGTGTGGCTGCGTTACTTGATCCAGTTATCCATTGACCTGCATCATTTTGTATAATCTCCAAGTTCTTCACTACCATTTGGTTTAGAGGGATCTCATCTGTCCCATATGTTATACTTCGTAAACCCTCCCTCTCCCAAATAGTTTTTCTGATGAACACCTTGTCTTGATAAAGCTATTTCTTCCCAGACGTTTTAACTGATTGAGTATTCTTTTCCCCTTTGTCTTAAGTTTTTCTCTATGCTTTCTGTATGTGCCTCCACCTGTAACACCTAGATTCACCCCACACAATTATGGAATTCATTGTCAACAGAAATTCACTAAAGCAACTTACTCCTACAGTTTACTAACTTTCTGAACCGCAACAAACTCTTTGTACCAAGTTTTTCTTCAATGACAAAGCACGTAAAGCCCAAATACACCACTGCACACCATGCCTATCCTATCGCAACCTCAATGACCACCTCTACAAAAATAACCTCTCACAGCAGCTTGAAGGTGTGGTGGGACTGAAACTACTGAACATTACCTACTCCAGTGTCTGATCTACTTAGCATAAAGGAATGTCACCATCAAACAGTTACCTTTCCTCGTTAATACTGATATTTTACTGAACGGAAGTGTTAACTGTTGTAACAAAATCAATTACCATATCTTCAGAGGTTTTCATGAATACATTCTTACTAGTAAATGTTTTCAAATCCTTGTATGTCACTGTGATGTGAAACTAATACACAATATCACCCTGGGACTCCACTACTATCCATTATTTTTGGTGGCGATGAATTCCCAAAGTACTGACTTGAGGGGGCGAAGTCTCAGGATAGTGTGAGAGTCTCAGGATAATGAGAACTTTATGTTGGATCTAGATAAAGCAGATACACCTCATGTGTGAAGCCTATGAGGTGGCTTTCTATATTGATATGTAAATGTGTAAAACCTTTCTATGGGCTACATATGCTTTCTATTCCTCGCAGCTGCAATCGGCTCTCACACTGAGCACTGAGCTTGGTAGCTTGTTCCGCACGTGTGTTTGATATATGAGTCATGTGTAATGATTTGGACTTTGCCTCGCACACAAGAAGCATGTACCATTAACTCACATCTAATAAAATGTGGTGCATACTCGATTTATATTCACCACAGCTCTGCTAGTAGCAAATAAAACATTCACTTTACATGTGACTAAGTTGCTATCAGTTTCTCCTGGGGCATCCCTTCCCCTCAATTCTTTCAACTAACAGTCTTCCTGTTTATTTAATCTCCTTTCACCAAAAACATATCGAAAGTTGAAATTGTTTGAATCTATTGCAGGATGAAACTATAAAATATAAATATCAAATATACATAAATCAACTCCCTCATCATGACTATTATTAGAGATTGCAAATTGTGATCCGGAGACAGATTACAATAATGCTTGCTACCAAACCCTATCTTGTGTCTAGTCTGTATGACATTATTTTTCATGTTACTCACTGCTCTATTGTTTCTGTATTTATACTTCTTTTCACAAATAAATATTGTTTAAACTGAACTAATGTTGCCTTTATATTTTGTTATTTTGTTTTTATTGTGCTGACTAAAATTACCATGGAGTCCTCAAGTTGTCAATAATTAATATGTAGTCATTTGAAAAGCTAGTTTTCTTTTGGTTCATGTTCAACTGATAGGAGAGATTTCTGACAAAGACTGATGGAGACTGCTGATTTATAGTAGTTTTCAGTTTATCTGATGCATCTAGTGTACTCAGTTTAATGGATAAGTTGCAGTTAGGCCTAAAAACTTAAAAATCTGTTTCGCAGGCTCTCCTGCATGGTCCTTTTGGCTACTGCATGCTCTCTTTTTATAATCAATGCAGACTTAATAAAATAAAAAGTAAATACTTTATGTCTGATATTTTACCCAAGTTAATAAAATTGATAAATTTGTCCTTTGAGTGCAACAAGGCTTTGCAATGCTTCAGCACTGCAAAGCCTTCTTGCACCCAAAGGGTGAAATACACCACCACCCATGCTTTTCAGTAGATTATGAGGCCTAAAACATACAACAAACCAAGAACATGAAATTTTGATGGCAAAGAAATAATTACAAAAATCAAAAATAAAATAAAAAAACACCTGCCCACATGCAATTTTACTAAAAATGGTCTGAGAAACAGAAGATCTATTTTATGGAGCCTTATTTTTGGCAATTTGTTTTTCATTGCTGCATGTATGTTTATCATTTTACAGTTTTGAAGATGCCTCTGTTACTATTGTTTCCCATATGTCATGACTGATGTTCTTGCTTTTTTAAGCTACAGAGTACACATTTGTACATATTATGTTCTTGCTTTGTAAGTCTGCACAGTTAATATTCCATTTTTGTCACACGTGCAGTAGTAGATGGTTGACTGATTGTTTATATTATTACATGGGTAGCATAAACTGTTTTTATGTTCACAGTAGTTGCAAACCCAGATTTCTTGATGTCAAGCACAGAGACTTTTATAGTTACTCTCAATGATGTTTAAGCATTCAGCATGATACCATTTTGAACATTTAACACATTTTATACACCTGTCTGTCCAAGCAACATTGGATGCACAAACTGAACGAAGATCTGATAGTGATAAATCAGACATGTTCTTCAAAAGTATTGAGACCAGAGTTACATGTATTAATCAATTAAACATCCCCCCAAATATCATTGATGTGTTCAGTGAGGGAAGGGGTATGTATCTGGCCCATGGTCTGTATATCTTTAATTCTGTTTATGTTACTGAAATTTGGGATTAAAACCATGCCTCTTTTAAATTGTATTTTTTTCCTTGTGATGTCATGTATTGTTAAGAGAAAACAGAATTTCCTCTTTATTATGACCACCACGAATATCCCCTCGATACTGCAGTAGTTTGCCCGTTAATTCTGGCTTCCCAGAAAATTAAAATCTCAACTTTCCCAAATCTGTATCATGTTTTGGTCAAAAACTATGTATCGGAAATAAAAAATAACACAATTTGAATGGCACTCTTGGTGTATAGCACTGTCCATTTTTTTTCACTATTGTGTTAGCAAAAGAGTTAATCAGAAGATATGTCAAAATAATCTGCTTTATTTCGAGCTGATTAAATTAGCCTTGACAGTATAAAAATATACTCACAACCAACTGAGTACTTTTCAAAATATTCTATCAAATCCGTCCACCAGCCTTCTGGGAAGCAGCCATGACTGGATTCGAGGAAAAATTCCTGAAACTTAAACTCAAGAGATCAGTTGTTATATTTCACAGGGCTCATAAGCCATACTGAAAACCTGGAAAATACTTGCAAAATGGTTTTGCATTTCCAGTCCTGGAAATATACTGGTCTCAATTAGGTGGCTCAGTGGGTATCGGTGCAGGCTGCAACCTCAGAGGTCCTCGGTTCGAATACCGCCTGTGGCAATCACTTTGTGTCCTTGGGCAAGACACTTCACCCCCATTGCCCACTTGGGGGTACGGTGGTGTTGTGTACTAAGGTGTACTGCACGTCAATGGTGCACTTGTCTTCAACCAATGCTACTTGCTTGTGTGGAATCAGTATGTTGGGAACTGACAGTTGTTCACCGTTGCTTGGTGGTACTCTCCAGGTACTCTAGCTTCCTCTACCCGTAAAACTGTCATGGTCATGATCAGCCATTGTGCAGAAGTATTTGCCCTCAAACACCAATAAATAAATAAATAAATAAATAAATAAATAAATAAATAAATAAATAAATAAATAAATAAATAAAGTTGGTAAATACTGGAAATATACTTAAATTGTAATTTTCACTACCCCTACACTAATTTACCAGCCCAAACAAACTCTTGCCAATATGATAAATAGAAATAGTTTGGTATAGATAATGCTTGGTAGTAGATGCCACACAGTTGCCTTTAATATCTCAGTAAATTTTGAATACCTGTCCATTACTTCTGCATATTCTGAAAAAAGGTATATATGCCTTTGTTATCACAAGTTTAAGTAGTTGAATAGTCAAGAACCTTGAATGCAGTACTAGTGATGAACCGATTATCAAAACTTGATTTGAACAGATTGTTTCTCCGCCGATTCTGCCTATTCCGATTCTGATGATTGGAATAGTAACCAGAACAAAATTTGTTAATGCCTATTTAACTTCTAAATTTTGTTGACAAATCACCAATTACAAATGTTTAATAGCATATTAAATTCTCAGACAATGCATGTTTAGTGCTAGGCAATTTTAGCCAAATTAATATTTGCATTATTTAGGAAAGAAGATTGTAATTAACAGTATAATCCTGATATTGTTTTCTTGTGAAGGTTGTGTTTATTCTGGTAAATACTGTTAACACAGCTTAGTGTATAAATACAATACACTGAGCTGTATTAACCAGAAATATATTGAGAACATATACTTTGTGTCTCAGTTTAATAATAATGTTGTTGTAAAATGTGTGTTGGAACTTGTGTCCATGCATGGTCTACAGATAGATAGAAACGGGACGTATCAGAATATAATGTTCATTTTTCAGCTTTTTACCTCCCTTGAAGATCTTTATTTTGCAGACAACATTGCAGGGACACATCAAGGGAGGTAACTGAATTGAATAATGAACTTGACAAACTAAAAACATGGTTGTGGCAGCCATGCAATATACATGTGGCATAACAATCATCTGCCTTTAAAAAAGATTGTATTTGAGTTTTCTTCTCCATTTTATTCTCCTATTGTGTTGTAATGACTGCATCATGAAATACTGCAGACTACCTGCTGAACACATTATATTTATTCTTTAGCATTATGTACTCAGTGTAATGTCGCGTCATGGTCAAAGGTCAGTGACTTCAGTCACCTGTGCTGATCTCGTACCAATTGTAAGCAGTCCCAAAATACCTCTGCTGTACAGATTTCTATATTCATCTAGGCTTACATATGTGTTTATTGGGCAAACTTCATTGAAATTCCTAGAAATCAAAAAGATTTTTGATCATCAGTGTTAAATATAGAATAATCGGAAGTTGCCGGTTTTTAACCATAGCCGGCGAGTTTCAATTAAAGAGTCTGATTATCGGATCATCACTGTGCATTACTGGAAAATTCTCAATGGACACTGGAAATGTACTGGAAAAGTACTGGAAAATCAACCAAGTTTGAGTCTATGAACCTTGATTTCAGTTAACAGATAAAGGTTTGTTTAAAAGAGTCAAAAATGACCTTTTGTAGTGATAAGAGATTTGTCATTAGCAGAAATATTTGCCAGTAGTATAAAAGAAGTTTAATGTTCAATTTTTCCATTTTAATAGTCAAAACAGATGGAAGAAAAGAGGAGTTGCAGTCATCCCAGCAATGTACGGAATTGCATTCACAATCTCATTTTTAAATCAGGTATTTTTGACTGCATCATTTTTTTTTCTCAAACCACCACTACATTAAACACAGCTATGATTCTTTTACATACTTAATTCTCATTTAGCCGAAGGTTACATTTGCACTTTTTCCTGGCCTGGTGACTGTTATCTGGTGAGTCAGTTGATGAGTCTGAAACGATGGCTGCACTTTCATTTGACAATCATACATGCTAGATGATGTTGATGGTGTTGTGTTTGCAATAATCTTCAAAAATTATGTTCTGTAGTTTAAAATTTTATATTGTTTTGGGGAGTGGGTGTCACAAATGATGCATGTCGAATGCCTGATATATGTAAAAATCAGGAGATCAAAAAGTTGCCTCTTTTGTTATTGTTTGAGATAGGCTAAGTTTTGAGGAAGGGTTATTTCTGGAACTGTAGGATTTATCTCCCTTGGTATTGCTGGGGATAAATCTCTCAGAATGTGAGGTTGCATGGGAGTTAATAAAAAAGGGATTTTAGGTGAGGTACAGGGACTGTAGGTGAAGTGCCTGTGCTGTGATTACCACAAGGGTAGCTGTTGAACTTTATTTGAAATAACTGATAACAGGTGTATCTATACAAATAAAGACTTAAGACAATGAACTAGTTTGTTTGTAATTTCTGTATGCTAATGGGTGGTGACTCCGTTACCCTTCAGTTATAAATGAAATGTGCAGGCATGTGGACATGAAGAAAATGTTGATTTTTACACTGATCAAATGTTTGATACCACATTGGCTTAACAAAACAGGCTAAAAGTTACCAATCTAAAAATATTAGAAAAAAACAACTGAATGTTCAGCTTGTTCAAACCATATGGTTGTGTGGCTTCAGGTGTAATGACCCAATGTTGTTCTTATCGCGTCCTGTGTGTATATTCGCTTCAAGATCAGTGTCACTTCGCAGCTTATCTATGATGCAAAAGTTCACATTGGCAACAGATTGTACTTCTGTTGCCTTCTCTCATCAGACTCCTGACTTGTATCCATCAGGGAACTTTGAGCGTGGAGGCGCTCTGGTCTTAACTGATACCATTCTATGGGAGGGCTTCTCTATCAGTCATTACTGAGTCCATGCAGGAGCATTCAAGCATGCTAGAGAGGACTTCTGATCATCCCATTCTTCAGATAGACAGCGCACCATGGATTGTGGGTCCACTTTACCTCCCTCTCAACACATGCTGTCCGCAATAATATCCATGATTAAGACAGGGACCTTCAGGATAGAATCCCTCACTACTCTGACAGTGACAGAAAGGAAGGAGGGCATTACCAATATGCACAACTAGCAAAGCATATTACTGAATTGACACAGACATTTCTTCCCAAAAAGCAATGTAGGCATGACTCAGGTGGGTTAGGTCACAGGTCACCCAGTCCAGGTCGTACATCTCTGCCAGAAACTTGATACGTATTTAAGGAACAAGCTGTCAATGATGAAGAGGTCTACATCTTTCCAGATCCAAGCTGGTATGATCAGTAAATAAACTGTCAGTGGTTGACAATGCTGAGACACTTACAGTTGTTGAAGATACATGATTACATTAAGAAAATTGACTACAAACTCCAGGCTAAGTTTTTAGAAACATGTATCAATTGAGGGTGGATGTGTATCTCGCTGCACACAGGTACAAGATGTACAACTTTCGACCAGATTGCTGACACCTTTTAACTATCTTTGCTCTCACAGTGCCACAGACTTTAATAGAGAACATGTTGTACCTTCCTGCCCAGAAAGGTTTTCTCTTATCACTGACCAAGTTTTATATAGGCACATTTAAGAAAATTATCTCCCTTTAAATTATTAGGATTCTTTCACCAATGATTTCTTGTGTTAAATTTAGATGAATTTTTCATCAAATCTAGTCATGGCTTCTTCACAGCATGAGCAAGAATCAAATTATCAGTTGTGAGTCTATCTTATTGGAATAACAAATCTAAAACACAGATGATGAACATAAAATTGCACATTATGAATCTAATTTTCTATCTGCCAATTTGAAAAGGAAAGAGATTGAGGGTTCAGGGTGGGTATTTAAAAATTTCTCAATGTAAACATCACATCAACTGGTCCCAATCAGATACATGTAGTTTCAAAATGTAAATCGAATGAGATAGAGGAACTATTTTCAACTTTGAATATATTGACCAATGAGAAAATGTTTTAATCTTGAAACGAAAACTACCTGCATTTGGTCCCTTTCAAAACAGTACTGCAGTTGATAGTTACATCATTTGAATTTAATCATTACATCATTTGAATTTAATAATTTCAGATAATACCTTCCATGATTCCCTTGAAAGATATTTCTCCACACTCCATTTCATGTTGGATTCAGGAAGCTATCCACACAGCTTACAAATGTCTTACTTCTGCAGATACACTAACTTGGTTTCTGTTCCTGACCTTATGAAGGAAGCCTATTTCAGAAATCAGTCTGCCTTCTCCACCTTTTACCTCAGGACTCTGCAACAGCAATCCAGTAACTTTTATTAATCAAGCGCTTTGGTTGTTGCACAGTTGATGATTATGCTTTTTTGGTGATACATCCCTTCTTTTCGCGTCTGCACTGTTTTTATGTCCTTCTTTTACTTTAACTGATTGTAACATGGTGTGTAAAGATGGTTTTCTCACAAATGCTTAGTATGCTGTTAAGTGTATGGCACATAACATTAACTGATCATTTCCTGATGAATATGCTGTATGGGGAAGAAAACATAGGACTGCTTCCATATGCCTTATTTCCTAGAGCTGGATTTGAGTAACAGGGTGCTTCTTAGTTCCAAAGCTCTCCATCACAAAGAGTAAGCTTCATAATGAGGACAGAGCACCAAATGCATATGTTTGCATATTTCTGTGCTTTATGTTTTCATTTACATGGAAATTTATCATCTACCTCATAACTTTTTAATTTGGATTATGCCAAACCATACTTCCTTGCTGAACTATTATGTTAGTTGGATAGAGAGCTACTATTACCTCCCAACAACATATCCAATCCTAGTATATATATATGTAATATGCACACCACCTCTTAGTTCATTAACCCTTTACCTAACATAGAGGTCAAAAACAGCCAGGAAATTGACCAACATAAGTCTTTCACAGACTAAAATATCTTAAAAATGACTTGATAAAACCATACAAATATGGATATCATTAGAACCATATTTCTATGATTTTATTGACAAATTGTGAGAATTTTTTTCGAAAAATGTGAAATTTAATTTATTTTTTAAAAAAGCTGTGTTAGGTAAATGGTTAATCAGTTAGTGTTTGTGTGGTGGTCAGTCAATTACGAATTTAGCTGCCTCCCCAGTTTACACACACTTATGTACATTATTTGGAATTGTAGAATTGATTACATTAAATTGGCAAGAGATGAACAGTAGGAGGTGCATCTCTATTACTACTTTGTGCATCAGATTGTGCACTTTCAGCTCCTGGCGAGTCTGGTTTGGCAAAATTTTTGTCTTTTTGACATTTGTCATTATTATTATTATTGTATTTTCCATACCAGGGATGTATATAGCACATTGTATTGGTGTAATAGGTATGAAAGGAAACTTACTTTACTAGAAATGTTTAATTTCTATAGAATGTGGTGGTGATGCCCCAGTCTGGATAGTTTTCAACAGATTTCATACTTAGCAGTTGATCTTGTAGTGTTCTCCATTGATTTTAAATTTGACAAATGTCTCTCAATTGGGATTTCTGTCAAGGTTATGCTTCAGTATTTTGTTAGGTGACAGTTATTAGAGGAGACAGAAAGTGACCCTAAAAAGGTGGCAACAACACTATCATCTGGTAACTATACATGTTGGATAGTGTCAATGGTATTGCCATAATTTGACTCTTTTGTAGTGATAATTGCAAAAAGTGGAAACGTAACTTTAATAAAAATCCCAATTGAGAGAAATTTGTCAAACTTAAAATCTTTGAAGAACACTACAAGATCCACTGTCATGTGTAGAAAACTCTCCAAACTGAAGCATCACCTACCTTGACTGTCTAGAGGAATGTCTAGAGGACAAATGCACTCCTTAATGATTATGGCTAAAATCCAATAAATCTCTACACTGTGATGACATTGTCACAGCAAATAAGAGAAAAGGAACACTCAGTGACTGCTCTCTTAAACGTACCTATTTACACAAATGAATAGTGGTCTAAAAATTAAAAAAAAGATTTGCTTGACTTTCAGGCATGCCAAACAAGAATGGTAGTCATAATCCACAGCAGCCTGAGAAGAGGCAAGCCTACACAGCGCTAAACTAGCCCATAACTTGTTTAGCCATTTCACTTGATAAGCAGTGTGAAAGGAAAATTCAATACCATTTCAAATCCATTTTAATCTCCCCTCCCCATTTTCTGCACCAAGACCCTCTAGGAAATAGTATAGTAACTATAAGCCGCAATTGCGGCCATGTTTGTGACCCAATAAACATTAAATAAGGATCGTTGGTAGAGGGGGTCCCAGTCATCATTTATGTGAAGTTTCAAAACATTTGGACTTGCAGTTTCAGAGGAGAAGATAATTGAAAATCCACCAACCAGAATCAAAGAATGCCTCTGGAAGCCATGTTTTTCATCTAATGGGAACAAAATGAGGATTGTTTGTAAAGGACCTCCCATAGACCATTCCTGCCAAGTTTGGTTCACACCGGCTCAGTGTTTACAGAGAAGAAGATGAAAATGTGAAAAGTTTATGGATGCCATACGACGGACGACAGACGCCGGACGCGAAGTAATGAGACAAGCTCACATGGCCTTTTAGGCCTGGTGAGCTAAAAAGGACTGTAACTCATGTAAAAATAATTGGACAAAACCCATATTCGAATGTGGCCTGTAATTACTAGCTGGGTAATACACATACCCATTTTGGTTGAAATCAAATAATCCAAACTGGAGTTATCGGTCAGAAACCAATTATTTACAGACAAACAGATGGATGGACAGATGTCTCGATGGTCTGATGGATGGATGGATGGATGGACAGATGGATGGGCATATAAAAATGGCCACTATTTGGCCATCATAAATCTTCTGTCAAAAAATATTCAAGTGCATCATCCTCTTGTCTGATGTGTATATTTGGTTCAAGGTCAGGGTTACTCTGTAGTATATCAATAATGTGGAAGACCATATTGACAGCAGAATATGTTGGTTTGTTCAAGTAATTCAAACATGGCCGCAATTGCGGCTTATAGTTACTATACTATTTCCTATGGGAAATCGCATTTTCCTCTTCTCTGGAAAAACCGAGGCGACATGAAAACAAACCTGGCAGGGATAGTCTATGGGAGGTCCTCTACAAACGATCCTCATTTTGTTCCCGTGGGTTGAAAAACATGGCCACCAGAGGCATTGATTGGTAGATTTTCAAAAATCTTCTCCTCTGAAACTGCCAGGTGAAATGTTTTGATTCTTCACATAAATGATGACTAGGACTCCCTCTACCAACAATCCTCATTTAATGTTGATAAGGTTGCAACATGGAAACAATTGACCTGGCAGGGATGGTCTATGGGAGGTCCTCTACAAACGATTCTCATCTTGTTCCTGTGGGTTGAAAAACATGGCTGCCAGAGGCATTCTTTGATTCTGATAGGTGGATTTTCAAAAATCTTCTCCTCTGAAACTGCCAGGCTAAATGTTTTGATACTTCACATAAGTGATGACTGGGACCCTCTCTACCAACGATCCTCATTTAATGTTGCTCGGGTTGTAAACATGGCCACAACTGCGGCTTATAGTTACTATAGAAACCTTATGGGAAATCACATTTTCATCTTCTTCTCTGAAACTACTGAGCCGATGTGAGCCAAACTTCGCAGGAATGGTCTATGAGAGGATGGAAATATGTGGCCACCAGAAGCTATATTCTAATACTTAACCCAATGTCTCTCCTGTCTGCATGAAGATTGGTACTGTCAGCAAAAAACTTGTTTTTGAGAATCTGATAAGGGTTGGTTCCAGTTTTCTCCACTGAGAACTGGGAAAAAACCCAAAAAATATTGTGTATACAGTACGAGTCAAAATAAGCTGTAGCATAACTGCAATAAACTATGTAAACTCAAAAACATAGGTTATGACCTCTCATTGGAACGAGCTCGTCAAGCTCGTTTCAATGATGGGTCATAACCTATGTTTTTGAGACAAAAATGAAAAAAATTAAATATTCAAGAATTTGTTTTGCAAGTGTCGTCTGCTTTTCATGTTACGTAAAGGGTTAATAGGATTAGGACATCAGTTAGTAACTTACTCAAATAAAACTTAAATTGGTGATCTACCCTGTTTATACTATATTTAGTTACTGTTCCTTATTCTGATGGCATACACAGTTGGTTATACAATATAGGCCACCTAAAAATGCTGGCCACTATAAGTTAAGAAAACTTCTAATTAAGAAAACATCAAGAAAATACAGGTCTGTATTGTTTAATGCAAGGTGCATTTGCATTGGTCCATGAAAGGATTGATTGACATGCACATCATCACAGGAGTTGTCAGTCTGGCAGGAGCTTGGACTAGAATTCAGTTGTTTCTTTGATTGACATGCACAGTGACTTGCGACATTGAATAAAATTACATGGTGTGAATGGAGGTCATTGTCACATAAATTGAAATAAACATGTGCTTATCCCATGCAATAGATTTATTTTTTGTGGTAAACCTATGATACATTTTTAAAAATAAATATATAAATCGGGAGCATGTTCTCAGATTAGTGAATATGTAAAAGACTGTCAGAACAACCTTCTACTATGTTGTACTTTGTATCGCTTGGAAATGTTGAATAAATATTGTTTAAACTAAAAGATTTATCTGAACAAAATTTGAAAGAACAAAATAATATTTGGGGAACGATAGAATAGAATGAACTGATTGAGTTCAACATTTCCCCACTAACAATTCAAATTAAATGTTGATAGTTTGATGCAGTACTGTTACTTATGATATATCAGTATTTTAAAACAATTCCACATCAATATGTCATCATTTTTAATACTGATAATTACTGGTTTACCAGTGTACTGTGTAGCCCTACTTCAATCAATTTGTCTGTTGATTTTTCAGCTTACAAAAAAATGCACAAAGGTATTCTCCAGTAAATTGAATTTGTTCCTCCAAAGAAAATTCTATACTAATCACCCATTGGTCCATCTCTCAGTCCATCCTAACATTCATTTTTGGATGACAACTTAACTTTCCCAGGTAATAGGCTCTCTTGACCAATGGAAGACCCATCTGGAGGGCACTCACAGAGAACTCTAATTGTTAATCACATTTTTAACTCAATTTGACAACGTCAAGCATGAGCTATTAGGGTGGGTTGCAATCCATCCATCCATCCATCCATCCATCCATCCATCCATCCATCAGTCCATCTGTCTGTTCTCATGAGAGATACATTGTGTGGCTGGCGATCTGCCCAAAGGTACACTGTGTGTCTAATTTGCATGTGTGGATAATGACACAAGCAAACATTGTTTAAAAAGACTGTGGCTAAATATGTGTTTTCAGTGCATGTTCTGAAATTAGACACACAAGTTGCTGATACCATGTTCTCACGAGAGGTACATTATGAGCCTATCCGTTAGCATATAGGTACATTGTGTGGCTACATATGGTAGCCTCAGAGTGTTATGGACTTAGTTAGCCACATGATGTATCATTGATTGGTACGTCCATTCGTCCACAATTCCTTTGTCATGCCCTACAGACCGCAGCACTCACCCGATCAGTTCCAAATTTCATATGTGGCTTTGGGACAATCAAATTTTTCCGAATTTTGTTGAAAAACATGGCTGCAAGTGTCTTAATTTGGCATATTAATTGTCAACAATTTCATTGGCAAACCCTACAGGCCACATCTCTCACCCAATCAGTTCCAAATTTCTTGTTACTTTGGGGTAATGTCCAGATGGGAGCTATTGAATTTTTCTGATTTTTCCAACGGCCATCTTAGATTTGGCATACATCTCTTATCTGATCTCTTTCAGATTTCATATATAGCTTTGATGTGATGTCTAAATGGGAGCTATCAAATTTTTCGGAATTTTGTTGAAAAACATGGCCTCCAGCAGCCATCTTGGATTTGGCACATAAATTGTCAACAATTCCAATAGCACATTGTACAGGCCGCATTTCTCACCCAATCTTTTTCAGATTTAATATGTAGCTTTGGTGTGATGTCTACATGGGGAGCTATCAAATGTTTCTGAATTTTGTTCAAAAACATGGCCACCATCGGCCATCTTGGATTTAGTATTGAAATTGTCAGCAATTCTATTAGTACACCCTACATATCGCATACCTCCCTGGTCTTTTTCAGATTTTGTATGTAGCTTTGGTGTTAAGTCTTTTGATTAAAATTTAACTTGATTAAATGACTTGACATTACTGGAGCTTTCTATTTAGTTCAGTCCCTTCAAGTACAAGTTGAGCTGCAGTGTCATTGACACTTTCATTTGACTGAATTTTCAATGATTTTTCGTTCTTTTTACTTTTCTTTCTGTGCAGGCAGGTGCACTGATCCACATTTACAGAGATGGCTCCGTTTTACTTACACATGGAGGAGTAGAAATGGGACAAGGCCTTCATACCAAAATGATCCAGGTTTGTTTACTAATACACAGGGCTAATATCACGCGCTTTATACTGATTAGTGAATAACAAATCCCTCTCCATAAATTTTCATGAATTTGTTTTGAAGCCAGATAATCCTTGGAATCCACAAAAAAAATTATAAAAATGGAAATTTTTATTGGATTTTTCCTATTTTGAGATGAGTTTCATTGAATCATTTATAGTATGTATGATTACTGTGCACATATTATGAAAAAACCCAGAAGAGTGTGAAAACCATAATTTCTAAATAATTCCATTTTTTTCAAAGAAGCATTGAATTTTTATCCCCTCAAAATCTCTCAACACTGCCAAAAATCTCTCAACACTGGTCACTAAAGTCTGGAAAGTTATTTGGTCTCATGGTGCTCTCTTTGCTTGTTTTACATTTCCAAACAATTTGCATCTAATTTTGAGGTTGGTAACTCTCATACCCAACCCTAGAATAGTCCAGTATTTAGATCTAATTCCATGATGCATGTGGGATTTAATGTATATGAACTGGAATAACCTAGAATCTTTTATTTTCCAAAGGTTGAATAACCTAGAATGTTCTAGGTTATTAGCTCGCCTGACTGAAAGTCGGGAGGAGCTTAAGTGATCACTTTCTTTCCGTCATCTGCCATCCGTGATCCATCTGTCATCCATCTGACATGAACTTTACATTATCGACTTCTCCTCATTGAACACTGGGTCAACTTAAACCGAATTTGATATGCATATTTCTTATCATATGTCAATTCAAGTTTGTACAAATAAAGTTGCCACACCCACGGGGGCACCACAAGGGACATAGCTCTGATAGTGCCCATAAATTGTTTTCCAAAATTAAAAAAAATCTTTTCCAGAACCATCAATTAGAATCTTTTTGATATTTGGTATACACCATTTCTAGGAGGGTCAGATTCGAGTTTGTTCAAATCGAGTCTATGTGGTAATAATTAGGCTTCCTATGGGAGTCCGAATTTTAACTTAGTGCAATATGAGAAAATTTCTTCTTCAGATCCACCAGTCAGAATGCTTTCATATTTAGTATACAACATCACTGTGGGGGACAGATTCAAGTTTGTTTAATTTGAGCTCCTGGCTTAATATTTGGAATCTCTCTGGGGGTGGGGGCAGGTTAGGTTCAGGTTTGTTCAAATCCGTTCCTTAGTGTTTTTTCATAAAATTTGCCTTTCAAGCTGTGGTGACATAACAACCCTTGGAAGTTTGGCAGTGCTTGTCTACATCGGATAGAACTGGAAGCAATCAGGAAGACCTATGATAATAATCATCTGACATGGATACCAGAGTTATGAATAATTTCATGACTTCATTCCTCTATAGTCTTAATGAACCATGACTAACTGAATATGACCCAAAATACTTCTTTGAACCACTTCGTCAGGTGAGCGATTAAGGCCTCTTTGAGCCTCTTGTTCTGTAAAAATAGAATATTCTAGTGGCAAAACAGAAAATTTTAAGTTGAACTTCAAACTGAAGCAAAAAATTGCACTCAAAATCAATATCCAATCAAATTTCAGATGTCCATTCAAATATGTTATTCTTCCTGAAAATCATTTACATACAGTATAGTCATTGTGGAGTGTCCCGGTTTCACATATTCCTGGATAAATTTTGCAAATCATTCCATGGATACTAACATGTGGAAAATGGCATGAACGATAATTCAATAAAACACACATGCATGAGGTTGCATTAAGGTGATTAATATACTGAAAACTAAGTTGTGTCTAGATAATCCAGATCATGAACATTCACAGTAATTGAGTGGAAGACTCGTTGCCAAAGACGGCAAAGTTCGAGTACTGTTTTAACACTGTATCAGATATGAAACCAGTTGAGAATGAGACAGTGAATTAACAAGATGATGGTGTGAAGTCATATAGTAGGCCTATCTATATTTCATACGAAAAAGGAAAATAAAAACACTCAACTAATAATCATGTTGTAAAAACAGTTTCGGATTAATTTATGCTGGAGTATGATTGTCTAGGGGTGTGTTTGCATTGTACATCCAAATGCAAATCTCTGTTTTCCAGATTGATAAAAATATTTTAACAAGAAAACACCACTATGAAATAAAAGTGTCCTATAATTATAATTATATATCCTTGTTCTATGCATAGCTTCTTTTTTTTTACAACTCTGGAAACGCCATTATAAAGCTAACAGCTAAAACTGCTTTGCTCTTTTATCTTGATCACAATGTGAAACCATGATTAGTTTGCTTTGTGTGATAGCTCATGTTCATGAACTGTTGATTGTTGATGAACTGATTTGACAGGTGATACAATGTAGTCAGCTTTGCAATACTGTTTGATAAGAACTTGCAGTAGCCGGCATTTTTCTTTTGCATTGTTTAAATTTTTTTCAAAGTAAATAAAAGATAAATCAATTTTTGTGTAAGTATTGTTCTTTTTAACAAAAAGGTATATAAGATGGATGAAAGTATACTATCGTCATAACAACTGCAATAATTAGTTATGAAAGACCGACAAAACAAGAAAGATTTTAACACTTGAAGAGTGGGTGAAAGTCATTCAAAAGCATGGCACCATAAAATAAAGTTGATGGATTGAAAAATTCTCATATTGGTTGATAACTTCAGAGGATATCCAGACATTACATTTAGTAATGTTAAAGTAATGTGCTTCACCACAAACACTACCTCAAAGATTCAACCTTGCGATGAAGGGATATTTCAGTCCCTGAAGCTGAAATATCAGAAGAATATGTTGTGTAATGTACTATACAAAACTAGTGAAGTGTCAATAGCTTGTGGAACAGCAAAACGTATCAACATTCTTTCAGCTATAATGTGGGTGAAGTCTGCATGAATGGATGTTCTACTGTTACTATCCTAAAATGTTTTTCAAAGTGTCGAATAGGTAACTCCACCACATGTGAGTCAGAGCCAGAAAATGTTTGTTTAAGTAGTGACTTTAACTGCAGAAATTTCTATGAAGTTTAAGGTTCTCTTCACATGTAACCAACAATGATGGGGAGCCTCTGCTCAGGTCTAAATAAATAGTGAGGTTGAACAAATAGCATATACTTGTTTGTGAGAGATCACGTTTCAGGAGGACAGCATCTTGGTGACTGTCTGATCTGGATTTATCTAAACATTACAAATATTGCACAGCTTGGTGTTAACTGTACCAAAATAGTGGTCCTTGAAGACGAATAGTCTATGTGCCAGAGGTGAGTGGACTATTCTTCCTTGGGGACAACTTTTTGGGCATAGGCAACATGATGTTCAATAATTAATAAATTATATCGAACAAACCAATGCTACTCATCAGGATTCCAATTCAAAGTACACTGCCTGTTGTTATGGACCTTGCTCAAAACAGATATTTTAGGTATACCTCTGTCAAGGTGGACTTTTTGCAATCAGTATAAATGAATTCATGGAATATTGAACAGATTTACCAGATTCATATGAGTATGATTTTTTCTAGAAAGATACTTTGTTTTATGCTAGAACTACAATCTTGTACACAATTTCATTCTTTAACTTAGAGATACCAATGCAGAGTTAGGAAAACAAATTCTTGTGTACTATCAGATGAATGTTCTAGAATATTTCATGGCTATTGTTAGAAATGTGTAGAACACAGGGGTAGAGCATGATTATTTTTAGAACCCTCAATTGTTAAAATAGTACTCCTCATTCAATCAGAGGAAGGGAAAGTTACATGAGATATAATACAAAGAAATGGTAAATATACACAGAACGACGTGTGTGTGAATGGGTTAATCGATATGGCACTAGTGCCAGCGTGGAAGGATAAAACGAGAGGTCATAGGCCTCAAGTTTTATCCTTCTGTGATGGCACAAGTGCCATATTGATTAACCCATTCACAAACATGTGTTGTTCTGTGTTTATTACATGTCTTCACACCTATAAAAGCAATTATTAAAAGGACACTCAGCAATTCATTTGACGACTATCATCAAAAAGAACACATTTTATGACCAACCAAATTTATGAGGGGAACTTGCATTACTATTTTGTCCCCTGAGTTCTAATGTGTTCTATGTGCCTAGAGGCGCATAGAGCACATTGGAACTCTGTGGACGATTTTTAGCTATCGCTAGCAATTCAAATTGTAATTGCAGTGCACGATTTGTAGAAAATTTCAGTGAAATTTTGCTTCTTTATAAAAATAGTCCATCAATGATTTCCATTCTGCACATACATGCAGAAGAGATTTTCATTTTCTGCATGGTTTAGTGTTGCTGTAGATGGAGATTTTGTTGAACAGGCGTGTTATAAAAGTTATAGCAGTCACTATAGATGATGGAGCATAATGCTTCGAGATTTTAATGACTTGGTATTAGTACATGTAGTTTCTGTTCAAGTTCAAGGGGTACTGTTGTTATTCTGTTTCAGGTAGCAAGTAATGCACTGAATATTCCTGATTCTAAAATCTTCATCAGTGAGACCTCAACAGTCACTGTACCTAATACATCACCTACTGCTGCCAGTTCTGGCTCTGATTTGAATGGAATGGCTATAGTAGTGAGTTATAACTTAGTTTTTGCATTTAATCATCATTTACCGCATTATCTTACCATGGTTCACAAACATAAGGTTTTATCCTTCACCTTACCTGAATGGCAGATGACAATTGCAAACACAATTTTTGAATAAATAAACATTTTTACCTCCAAAACATAGCTTATGACACCTCATTGGAACAAGTTTATTACAATGATGGGTCATAAGCTATATTTTGTGGACAGAATTTAAAAAATAAAATTTGAATACTGATTTTTGTGAAAGTGCTGGCAGTTTTGGGCCATTACACTGAGTAAAAAAAAAACAACATGTAATCGAAGTGGGGGTAGCTGCTATTGTTGAGATATAAATTGAAAAAAATGCATAAATGAATGAACAGTGGTTTAACCCTTAGGATATTACTGAAGAACCATTCACATTTTCTCCACCCAAATACTATAATTTGCTGATAATCATACCGATTTTGATAAAAATGTAGAAAATCTCCATAACATCAGTAAAATAGACCATCACGATTTACAAGCCTTTATTATGTTACAACTGGGTGAATTTTGGTCCCTGCAGTCAGTGGTGATAGATTCTAGAAAATAGAAATAAGTGAAAGAAGACTTCTGAAGTTATTCATTGACATTGAACTTTGACTTCCTAAATTGTTTTAATTCTGTCACACATTACCAAATCTTTATGAAGGAATATTATAAGTTATTGTTATAAGTTATTGTGATGAATTGACAGTAACATGGTCTGAGACCATGTTACTGTCTGAGACCATGATTCCTCAGACCATGTTATATTCAATTCATTAAAGTAACATATATGTTCCAACAAGACCCCACTCCTAGCCCAAAACCTACATTGTGACATGAATAAGGCAACTTTGTATTTTTTTTACAATAACAAGTTTAGAAAATAAACCTCTCATGTTCCCTTGATGTCATTGGACAGATAATCAATAAATCAGATAAAGTTTTACGTCACTCCATTTTGGTTCAAATCAGAAATTGACTTGTATTTAAACATTACTTATTCTGATACGGTATGTTCAGTTCTTGTTTATGGTGATGTTCAGATTTTGTATTGTGTGTCCGCTGAACTTTGTAGTATTTAATCTCTGTTGTGTGAAATTATTGGATGTGCAGAGACTGAAATCCAAGAATAACTCATTTCAAATATTTTGCATGGTGACATCAAACAGTAACATATGCTATAGGAGGCGTAAACATAGAAAAAATTACATGAGTTCTCGTCCAACCAGAGGGTGAGAATTTTTGTCTTATTGGAACATTTATACTATTTTACAACACATGTCAGTACTGTTTCTGATACCGCAATAGTGGTAAGTTCTTCTTTTTCTTAGTACGGAAGCATTTGATTTGTTCTAGTGCTTTAAAAACTGAAAAGCACTATTTTAAGATGTGAAGATAACCAGACATCCTTTCCAGGACACCATCTTGCAGACCCTCTTATTTCTTTCCAGTTAGATTAGATTATGTATCTGTATTTTGAAAACTGGGAATATTCTTTTTGTAAACCATTGTAGAGTTGTGATTTATTCTAGAATGGGAAGAATATCTTTATGTCTTTTAACTTTTGCAGATGAGAATCTGTTATTGTGACACACTGATTGGAAGAGTTCTCTGGGACCATTCCAGCAGTGTATTTTATAATTGCATATCATGAGCTCAGTGACAATATATTTTTATACTAAAACCAATAACCCAGACTTAGCTGGTGCAACCTCAGTTTTTTTAATGGCCAAACACAAATTTTGAATCCCCCCCCCCAATCCCCAAAATTTGCATACAATACAAAAAATTAAAAGGCCTATCTGGCCCTCCATACTTTTAGTTCTTGCACATGCACAGTATCCAGGAAGAGACTGCAATTGGTGGTCATCATTCTTCTGTTTGGCCCAAAGTCAGTAACAACTGAACTGACATCTGTGCTTTAAAATCTCATTTTTGAAGATGCCAGACACAAATCAATGATGGTTTCAATGGAATCAGCAGTGTAGCAGGTTTCTGAATAATGGTGGTTTTGGATGTTCAGGGCTGTAACTTTATAATTTTTATGTAAAATTATGCATGTTCCCCAATTTTGGGATATGCTTCTGAACGTCATCATTATAATATGACTCCATGTTGTTTTGTTAACATTACTTCCCTTCCCTCTCTTGAACCCTCCTGTTATATTCCCAAGCTCTTAGGCATTTTTGTTGAAGAATTTTTTATTAAATTCTTGGGAGTTTAACTTGTAAAACAGAATAGGTATTCCATTTATCCCCTATGTTTATGTCCTGTTCATTACTGTTCAGGACGTTTTGTGTTCTTGCATCTTCTACCAGATGCATTGTTTTTTCTTCATATGAAGATCTAGCATTGCATCAGGCGGTTGTTGATCGGTTACTGACTCTGTGCCTTTGTTATGCCTGCTGTTGGTTAGTTTCCATTTTTTTCCTTTTGACATCTGTTCAATAACATTTTGGATTCGTATTAATTCAGTGTTTAGTTAAAAACAATCATTGTTTATTTTATTAGGATACATATTATATCTTATTCTGGTAGTTTAGCTTTAATTAGTTAGTGCTTGTCCACACTTAGGATCTATCGGGATGCCCCTGGAGTCATGAGGTTGCCTTGGGGCACTTAGGCTTCATTCAAAATCTTTCGAAACATTTTATAAAATTAATTCAAAAATTTTTGTGATTGTCTATGTCATTTATCCTTGCGATGTTTATTCTGTATTATTATTGGGAGTGCAGCGGACTTATGTTTTTGGCTTCATTATTATTATATCCATTATAATAATTGGTACTTAGTGTAAGTCCAGGTAGCCTCGGGATTAAAGGCTTGTTGTTTGCCAATGTTGGAAACAGGTGTCGACCTGTGTGGTGGGCAGTGAAGTTTCGATGTAGGAGCTTTCGCCACTGGCTAATAGTAGTCTGTCAGCCTCTGTTTCAGAGGAACAAGAACATGGTGATGGTACTTTGACACCTGTCCGTTACGTGTTGCTGTCATCGCACTGTGATGAGCCCCGCTCTGATGAGTAAACAGAGTTAGCTGCCAAGGTGCTTATGATATTTGCACAGGACAAAATCCCTCAGAAGCTTAATTCTCTGCATGCAGCTGGCTCGACCGGTGAAGCGGTCATCCCTATGTGGGAGCCGGGACGCCGGGTAGGTCCATTGCGGTTGAACGGTATAATGTGGGTAGAGTGAGCATAATCTAAAGCTCACCTAGTGACGATGACAAAAGGAGAAGAAGCCAGAAAGTTTCTCTACAGGATGCTCGGCGAGATCTGGGGTCAAATCGCGAGTTGGAGAATCCTCTCCATCCCGCTAGCAGTCGGGGTCGACTATGTCCATTGTGAGAAACTATAATGAGTCAGAACATGCATCTGGATGTTCCTTCCACACTGCAGCCAGGGTCGGCTGCAGTTATAGCTTCTTCTTCTTACATGGAAGCGCACCCAAAGGGGATTAGCCTACAAGTTTCTCAACGGGTTACTTGGCGAAATCTGGGGTCAGATCACGAGTTGGAGAGCGTTCTCCATCCTGTTCACAGTCGGGGTCGACTGTTTTCTTTCGTGAGAAACTTCAGTGAGTCGGAGTACCCATCTGAAATGTGCGAGTTGGGATGCTCCTTTCACACTTCAGCCGGGGTCAGCTGTTGTTACGACTTCCTCTTCTTCCATGGAAAAGCATGCTAAGGGGTAGAAGCCTACAAGTTTCTAAATGGAATGCGCAGCGAAGGCTAGAGCCAGACTGCAAGCTGGAGAACCCTCTCCGTTCCATCATCAGTCAGGGTCAGCTGTTTTCGATTCGAGAAACTTTAGTGAGTTGGGATGCTCGTTCATGCTTGCAGTTCAGGACACTCCTTCCACACTGTAGACAGGGCTTCTTCCTCTGCTTCATCGATGAAACATGTTGAATCGCAGACTAGCTAGCCGACTTCACATGTTCATGCTGTTCCACAGAGATGTTACCAGTTTTCACCACCAAAGTCAGATTAATCTGTAGCCAGTCGTTCAAGGCATTTTTATACAGGACATGTGTCGAAAGATCTGGGGTCAGATCTCAGTTCAGTGAGACGCATATGGTGGAGAAGCCGATAATCGCTGCTCTGCAAGCCTCGTTCATGGACCTGATTGCACAGCGTATTGCAGCATCCCAGTAGCTGCAGGTTCTGCAATCAATAGGCTTCGGTAGTGAGCTGTTGGACGGTGCTGGGTTGGTCCAGTCATCTGTTCATTCAGATGGTGTTGACCATGTTTTCAGATGGAACATTCAGATGGTGAGAGGGCTATAGAGGTTGATTCTCCATCCCTCATGAAACGGTACATTAAGACTATGAATTTTTATTCATGAGCTCTTTGAATCATGTTCCATCTGAACAAAAGTCTGCGTTTGCTAGACAAAAAACAGCTTAAGGTACCGGGTGAATGAAAGACAAAGATCTTTCCTTCCCAGATCTTTTAGCTCAGGTGTTGAAGACTTTTGGTCCGATTAACGATGCATCCCTTGGCTTAGCAATAGTATAAGAAAGGCAATGATCTATTCCTTATGAATAGAAGATCGATATCTCATAGATAGGCTGAGACAGTTGTCTTGTTTGGAATAGAGCTGTTAGAAGGAATAAGTACTTTTCCTTCTCGGTGTTGTATTCCTAGGCGTTAGAGGCATTTAGTGCTCTTGTGGATGCCATAGTAGCCTTATGTACAGTTAGAGCGATCTTTTCTTGTACATTAGCGGCCAACGTTGTAAGACTATATTTAGAGAGCTGTCTTAGGCCACAGGGTAACACTCAGATATCTGTCTTCACCGAGATATGACTTCTAGGCTGTGTTGGCTACTCTGAACACCGCTGGCTTTTTTAAATAAGGCTGTTAGAAGGAAAGATTACATTTTCCTTCTTCGTGTACTATTCCTAGGCATCACAGGCAATTAGTCCTATTGTCGTCGCCTTAGTTTGACTTATATGAATTAAGAGCGGTCTGTGTTTATATATCAATTGTGGCTAATGTCACAGTGGTCTTATATATTGTTACAGCATTCTTTTTCTTATGCATTGCGGCTAATGTTGTAAGTTTTCTTTTAGTGAGCTTTCCAAGGCCGCAGGTGGCACAGATATTTGTCTTCATGGAGATAACACAGTGGCCTTATATATTGTTACAGCAGTCTTTTTTTTCAACATTGTGGCTAACATTGTAAGTTTCCATTTATTAGCTTTCCAAGGCCGCAGGTGACACAGATATTTGTCTTCATGGAGATGAAGACTAATAAACTGAGTTAGCTAAGCTGAGACTACTGTCTCTTTAGAATTACGGCCATTAGGAGAGCGGTGCTTTATTCCTTACCTTGATCAACTAATGTTTTAAGTCTCGGTTTGGTGAGCTTTCAAAGTCACAAGTTTCATCAAGATATCTGTCTTCACGGGATGAAGACTTATTAGCACTAATCTGAGACTGCTGTCTCTTTTGAATTAGGGTTGTTAAGGAAAGAGTACATTGTTTCCTTCTTAGTGTTGTATTCTTAGGCGTCTGGGGCTTTTTAGTCCATTTGTTGATGCCTTATAAGAATCAAGTGCAGCACTTTTTCCCTTAACTTGAGTGACAAATGTTGTAAGTCTTCATCTTGTGAGCTTTTTAAAGTTGCAAAAATTACACTGAGATATCTGTCTTCGCAGAGATGAAGTCTTCTAAGCTTAATTAGCTGGGCTGAGACCGCTGTCTTTTGGGATTAGAACCGCTGAAGGAAAGAGTTCATATTTTCCTTCTCAGTGTTTTCCTTAGTGTCACAGACTTTAGTCTTATTGTTGACACTATAGTAGCCTAGCTAGAATTATGAGCGATGTTTTTCCCTATCATTAGCGGCTGGCATTGTAAGTCTCCTTTAGTGAGCTTCTAGGGCTGCAGTTAACAGCCATTTAATTGTCTTCATGAATAAGAAGACCTTTAGCTGCTTCAGCCAGGCTGAGACCACTGTGCTATTGGACAAGGTACCACTACAAGAGAAGAGTTTGTTCTCTCCTTAGAGGTATTGTTTTTGTGTTAGTTGTCAGAGGCTTTTAACCCTATTGATGATGTCATATAAACCTAATGTGATTAATGAGCATTCTTTAGAATGCCTATAGTTAACGCCTTTTCAGGAATATATTTCCTGCTATAATCGGAATGAAGCGCAAGGAGTTCATCTAGGTTTTTATAATCAGGTGCTGGAACATAGTTTTCATCTCCCGCTTCATTTTTATCAGATCTATTGTTGTGGATTACATTTCCACTTGGTGGATTGGATATTATGTCTATATGGTGTATTATTTTGGCGCCATGGCATACTGTCTTGATTTCAAGGAATATGTTGACGCTGTTTCAACAGGTATATTCCTTGCAATAATGACATGTTCATCATATTCACCTCCGACGTTGGTGGCATTATGGAGTCAGTTAGACTTGAGGGAGCCCTTCAGTTTCTATATTATTCTAGATAACTAACACTAAAGCGTTTGTCACTGTTCCAAGCTTTAATATTACTACACCAGCTTTACTTTATTTGTCACTGTTCCAAGCTTTAATATGACTGCACCAGCCTTACTTATCTAGTGATTCAAATAATGTGGGTGAGAGGGGGTTTGATATGATTTATTTGTCGACCCCCCCCCCCCCCCCCCCCCCCCCCATAATATCTTTAGAGGCAATTACAGGGCAGGGTGTACTGATCTTCCTGTAAGCCTTGTATAAATTCAATTATATGCATGTCTTTCATTGCTCTTTGTTTGGCGGGTTGGTTGTGGTCTAACATCGACATCAGGGGCGCATCCATTCTTCAGTTGGTTTGATCCTGTGTGGTCATTCATAAGTTGTATATGAGCATATGATTCCTGAACAGTAACTGTTTTTGTATTCCAAATTCTTTCATGAATACATTCGGTTGATATTTCTAGCCTTCATGTTCCATTTTGGCAGGCATGTCGGTTATCTGGGCGACATTCTCCAAATGTGGCAATTAGTCCACTCTGAGAAGTTATGCTCAGAGTTGTTTGCTTTTCTTACGACGTATGAGTCTATTCCTTGGGTTAATCACATTAATGTTGTTTTATTCCTTCAGTTTCCTGGTTAGTTTTTGTATCGCCCAGTCACACCATTGATATAGGCTGTATTCAGACGAGGACACAGGTTGGATTCTGTTGATTACATGCATAATATCTATATATTGTTAGGCAGACGTATTATTGAATAGATTTTTTTAAATTCTTGCTCTACATTAGTATAGAGCTTATGAGAATTTTGAGGCTAGTTGGATCTGTTATGGAGTCCCGAATAGGCCGTCTATACATACGTTCTGTATTTTTGGCTTCATTGTTCAGAGTGTTTATTCTTTCTCCAAAGTCATTGGTTTTAATGGACCTAGGGAACAATGAATTATTTGTGGATGGTCTGTGACAGGTTTTTTGGTCGTCTTCCGCTTCATGTTCTGAATCCAGTTTTCAACCGGAAGCATTTCACAAGGGAAATTCCTATACTCATATAATTGAACGGTTATACGGTTGGAGATTCATTATTGGGATTAATTGTACACCTGAACGTGATCACCTGTTGGATGGCTCAGAAGCATATAAGTTCTATTAGATAACTTTCCATTGGGATTCAATTGGACATGTTTAAGGTTGTACACATTAATATCACTGGTTTTCGACCTATCTACATATTCCAAATGTGGCATACGTTTAGAAGCTTGTGATTTTAATAACTGGGATTGCCACAATATAGCCTTAACTGCTGATGTGGCACCAGTAAATTAATAATAATTAATAGCCGTATGCCTTGTAGGCGAATATATATATTATTCGGTACCCGCTTTTTCTCTGATTCCAGACCACTTCCCTCTTTGTTTTAAAGATTATTCCTTCAACAAAAGGGGTGGTGGGGAGGGGTTGATTTTCTCTTTACCTCTTCTGGCCTTATAATAAGTGTGTAACTATATGAGTGAAGCTGTTATCGTCTGTAGATTATTCTGATCTTATGTACAGCTTGTTACATTATATTTGGCGTGTGTTTGTGAGCCTCAGTCTCTCACTCTCAGACATGCATTTACCAACTTTAAGTGTCTTATTCTGGACTAGCCTTAAAATTGGGGGCTTGTTACACCCAGTTAGCATAATCAAATATGCTAAGTAATAGGGAATTACTTGGATATTGCTCCTTATTTCGGTGTTATGTTTTCTCTGTTGTTATATAGAGAGACATACAGGTAATTCCTTAAAATTTTAATCTCCTTTTCACCTTGGGAGTTCTAATGCAGGCTAAGGAGCTGTATTTTGGTCTGCTAATTCTTCAAATCCTAGGCCCTCCACCTTTTTTACGAAGTCTGGGCCATTGGTTTTAGTATAAAAATATAAATTTACAGTAATTTGTATATTTTTAATACTTACCAATGGCCCAGGCAGGGATGGCCCTCCCATGAGTGAGCACTCATACCTCCCCGCTGTGTTATCACTTTATTAGGCACAACTAGGAAGAATGATGTTGGTGCCAATTCCGGTCTTTTCCTGGGTACTGCGCCTGCGGAAGTACTAAAAGTTTGGAGGGCCAGATCAGACTTTTAATTTTCGGTATTGTATACAAATTTGGGGTATTGGGGGGTTCAAAATTTGTGTTTGGCCCTTAATATTATTGAGGTTGCACCAGCGAAGTCTCGGCCATTTGTAAGTATTAAAAATATACAAATTACTTTAAATTTATCTTTTTCATTAATAATATCTTGGATATTCTGAGCCAGTTCAATCAGTTTTGGCATCTTCAGACATTTAAACACATTTTACCAAGATTTGCAAGCAAGGTCTACAAAAGTTGCTTCTTGGCCCCATAACCAAGAAGATGTCATGGGATGAGTTCTTAAGTAGCAAATTTGTTCTAGTTGACTTCTACATAGGGGTCTTCATGCTGTACAAAAAAATGTGTCTCTGTCCACACAAGTAACAGTCATTTTGTCGCCATCTGATAGGCTTGTATATTATGAAAGCATCAACCACAGAGCTGATGCTGTCAGATAGTGTTAAATGTAACCTTAGAATCTTTTCACCTCAGGAAGTGACTTATGGCTCTCAATGTTATAGTATGTTTATGTCAAAGCAAACACACCCAACACTTTTTCACTTCTTTGGGATACACTGATTGTGAGAAAGGTTGTTTTGTTCCCACAAAAATTTTTTATCAGGACTCTTTTACCTTTTCATATTGATTGGAGTGCAGATTTGCCAACCGCTGTAAATTCTGAGATAGTATATTATAATTTATCGCCTTCACCACCCCATTCACTGTAAAAAAATTGATGTAGGCAATATTGAAAACTAAATCTTTCAACTTACATGACCATGTAACTGTATTTACTTTTTGGGGAGGATGTCCCTTGATTTTGATCCAGTAAATCTTTCAATTTCTAATCTCTAGCTGCATGAAAACCTCTGAAAATATAGAGAAATTCCACAAACTCATTTCTCATTCAAGTATAGAAGCTCAGCCCAAAACCTACTCATCCCACCTACTCATCCCAAATTAGAGTCAACTCATCCCAATCAATGAGTTGGTTTGGTCCAATTAGAAGGTATAGTAGTCCCATGTCAACAGCCTACATGGCCTAAATAAAAATAATTATGACAAACGTCTACTTGGGCAGGCTAACATATGATTTTTAACTCAACTTGACAAAGTCAAGCTGAGCTATTGCCATCACTTCTCGTCTGTCAGCGTACATACGTACGTCTGTCCATAATTTCCTTTGGCACACCTCACAGGCCGCATTTATTATCAGATCGCATTGAAACTTGGTATGCTTATTTGAGGTGACCTCTAGATGGGAGCTATTGATTTTCCTCAATTTCTGACAAAAAATGTTGCCGCGGCCAACGTTTTTAGAACTTAGTTTAGTCAAACCTCAATATTTCCCTTTGGTACACCCTATAGGACACATTTATGATCAGATTGCTTTGAAACCAGGCATGCTGGTTTGGGGTGACCTCTATATGGGAGCTATCGATTTTCTTCCATTTCCATCAAAAAATGTTACCACTGGCAATGTTCTTAGAACTTAGTTTAGTCAGACCTCAATATTTCCCTTTGGCACACCCTACCAGGCACATTTATGATCGGATTGCTTTGAAATATGGCATGCTTGTTTGGAGTGACCTCTAGATGGGAGCCATTGATTTTCTTCCATTTCCATCAAAAAATGTTGCCGCTTTCAACGACCTTTAAACTCAGTTTAGTCAGGCATCAATATATTCCTTTGGCATGCCCTACAGGGCACATTTATGATCAGGTTGGTTTGAAACTTGGTATGTTTGTTTGGGGTTATCTCGAAATGGGACCTACCGATTTTCTTCCGTTTACCTCAAATATAGTTGCCATTGGCAATGACCTCTGATGAATTTAGTAAAAACTTAGTGCAGTTAAACATCAATATTTCCCTTTGACACACCCTGCAGGGCACATCTATGATTGGCTCACTTGCAAACTTGGTGTGCTTGTGTGGGGTGACATCTATATGGGAGCTGTCGATTTTCTTCCATTTCTGTCAAAAAATGTTGCCGCTGACATTTGAACTTAGTTTAGACAGACCTCAATATTTCCCTTTAACACACCTTTCAGGGCACATTTTTATGATCGGATCACTTTGAAACTTGGTATGTGTGTTCGGAGTGACCACTAGATGTGAGCTATTGCTTTTTTTCATTTCTTTAAAAATTATTGTCCTTACCATCAGCCTTTGAACTTATTGCATTTGCGTATCACCTTATCTCCTTTGCACTCTCTGCAGAGTATATTTATGAATTTCCATAAAAAAAACCCCAAAAGCATTGCCACAAGCAATGACCTTCAAACTTAGTGCATTTGTGCATTAACATCTTCCTTTGGCATGCCTCAGAGGGCACATTCATTATCAGGTTGTTTTGAAACTTTGTATGCTTATGCAGGGTGACAGATAGGAGCTATTGATTTTCTTTTCATTTCCATCAAAAACTGTTGCTGTTAGCAACAATCTTTGAATTTATTGCATTTGTGCTTCTTCTTTGACATGGCCTACAGGCCACATTTATCATAGGATTGTTTTTGAACTTGGTGTGGTCATTAGGCAAGACCTTTAGATAAGAGCTATAGATTAGCATTCATTTCTGTGAAAAAAAGTTAACATTTACAATAACCTCTGAATATACTGCATTTGTTTATCAACATTCTTCCTTTAGCCAATCTTACAGTTTACATTTAAAAATGCATGGATTACTCTGATGTTGTGCACACACAATGCTGTTATGTTGAAATTTCACCAAATAACATTGGTACCAATGATCTTCAATTTTGCCATTTCATTTATAACTTACCAAGTTCAAGTTTGTCAAGTTGAGCTACAGTGTCATTGACACTTTCATTTTTAATCATTGTCAGACCCACCATATTAGAAATTTAAAAAAAGCAACAACGGAAAAGTTGGATTGAGGGTAACAAGCTTTGGACAGCAAAAGCAAAGAGTGTTTTCATGCAGTCAGTATGGACAAACAATGACGATGAAGACTGCCATCATCAGCTGAAGCTGAGAAACTAGCTTTGCCACTTTATCTGTTTATAGAACTTTAACAAAAACAAGCAGAAATAGTTAATATAAACATGAAGCTGGTGTCTGAAAGAAAACTTGGATGTTAACAAAAGACAAAAGAAATGCTTTGTACTGTCCACAAACTCTTTGTAAAGAAAGTGTTCATCCCTTGTTTGTCTTTCAGAGAGTTAAAATATTCAATCATGCATGTTATGTTGGAATTTGTCGTTATGTATTATATCCCATGTAAAAAATTTAAACTACCCATGGTGTTTTGAGACAATATCCAACCTGTAACATACAACCACTGATTTTTGTATGCAACAAAATATTCAAGGATTATTTTACCAGAAGAAAATAATCACGAAGTATTTTGTTGTGTCAAAATTTTCTGAGATTTCATGTTATACATTTAGCCAGAGAAAAGCTCCAAGAGTATGTATACATTTCGAATTACATACTCTAGGAGCTTTTCTCTGGAAACGATCTAAGGAAACATGAAAGTGGCAATGGAGGCACAGCCATGTGGCACCTGAAAAATCCTAAACCTTCGTACGCATCTACAGACCCTACTGCAACATTTGAGCATGGTTTTAGCATCTCGAATTACATACCCAGGAGCCTTTCGCCGGAAACAGTCAAAGAAAACACAAAAGTGGCTGTGGTGACACAGCCACATGGCACTTGCAAAATCTGAAACTTTTGTGCACATCTATAGACCCTACTGCAACATTTGAGGATCCAATAAGAGTAATATTCTCACCCTCTGATTGGATAAGAGCGGGCGTAATTTCTTTTATGTTTACGGCTCCAGTAGCAAATGTTACCATCTGATGTCACCACACAAAATATTTGAAATGACGTCGTTCGTTTTGTAATTGCTTCATCAATAGAGTGACTAGCAAGCCACTTCATTTTTCTGGATTTTTCACAGGTGCAGCAGATAGTGTTCCAGATAAAGTGTTGTTTAAATTACAAACCAATTTACGATTTCAACTAAGATGGAATAAGTTTATCTGGTTTATTGATTATTTATCCAGTGCTATCATGGGGTACACAAGAGGTTTATTAACTAAACATGTGATCGTTAAAAGTTGTCTTGTTCAAGGCAACTTTTAACAATCACAAGTTTAGTAAATAAGCCTCTCCTGTTTCACGATGTAGGTTTTGGGTTATGGGTAGTGTCTTAATGGAACATATACATTATTGTGATGAGTTGACGGTAACATGTGGAAATTACTAATGTTGCATCAGTTTTCTGCAATTTCTGAGTAATGTCTAAAGTCTACATACAACCACAGAATATTTTGTCAGAACAATATATTTAGTGATTATTTTTGCTCAACAAAATAATCACTAAATAATGTGTTGTCTTGAAACTATTCCATTTTTATCAACATTTACTCCAAACTCAGTAAAGCCTATTTTGAGTAAATAAGCTCTGTTTGTCATTACACCTAAAAATTGAAAATGCAGTTCCGTGGTGCTATTTTTGGTCAAGACCCATGGTTTGGCAAAGATTGGTGTGGGTATGGGCAGGTGTTGAGGCGTGCAGGTGTTCTAACACTGTTAGCGCAATAACTTGAACACACATTCTCCAATTTGACTAATGATTGCCATACATGTATTTTGCAATAATATCTCAGGCGAGTTTGAAAATAGTCCTGGCCCGATTTTTTGTCACAGAGTTATGGGCCTTAATTAGTCAATTTTTATGAATTTTGAGCTGGTTAGCACAATAACTTGAACAAACATTTTCTGATTTTACTAGTATTTGACATACAGGTCTTTTGCAATAATATCTCAAGTGAGTTAAAAAATTGGCCGGGCCGGATGTTTAGTCACAGAGTTATGGGCCTTAATTAAATAATTTTTACAAATTCTAAACTTGTCAGCATTATAACTTGAACAAAGGTTCCAGATTTGACAATCATCATATGATTGATAAGCAGGTTATGGACATGCAACACTTTTGACACCTGCATCTCTGATGTGCACCGCTTGTTTTTCACAGTTTTAAACTTCATAATTCCACTGTATGTACACATCGAGATCAGAGGGCAGTTTATTTTTCGTATCACAGACAGTATTTGTCGATTTTTTTACTCATTTTTTTCACACATACATTCTTGTAAATAATTTATACAATGGGTGATTTTTCAGTTTGTATTTTATATTTATAAACTTGCTAGCTATGAAAAAAGAAATGAGGTTCCTGTGTTATGTTATATTTCAAGCCAACTCTTATCGATCCCAAATATCCTTGTATACCATGAGTTACGTGTGTATTTTGGGGCAATTTATTTATTTATTTATTTATTGGTGTTTAAGGTCACATACTTATGCACAATGGCTAATCGTGACCGTGACAGTTTTACGGGTGGAGGAAGCCGGAGTACCCGGAGAGAACCACCGAGCAACGACGAGCAGCTGTCAGCTCTCCAACATCGTAACTCTGAACTCTGCACCGCAGCACAGGCAGGGTTAGATTGGTTGAAGACATGCGCACCATCGACGTGCAGTACGCCTCAGTACACAGCGTCATCGTGCCCCCATGTAGGCAATCGGGGTGAAGTGGCCTTGCCCATGGACACAATGCAGGTTGTCCCAGATGGGGATTGAACTCTGGACCTCTAACATAGAAGTCCAACAATCTAAAACTGAGCCACCATTCTCTAGATGGTTATTAAATCCTTCCTTAAATAACTTTTGTCAGGTGAGTGGCTCAGGCCTCATGGTACCTCTTGTTATTTGAAGTTTCCTGTGAAAACCCTAGGAAGTGAAGCTGTGCTTGTTTACTGTGGTAAAGAAGCACTGTTTTACTGGTAAAATAGGACCACGTCACTAATGCTTGGGGTGGAAGTCCTCTAAAATGGGCAACATGGGTAAAAACGATTTACTAAACTTAACTTTATCTCCATGTTGTGATCACAATTAACCATTGTGCAGAAATATGTCACCTTAATCACCAATAAGTAAATAAATAAATATTTTATTCGAAGTATATTTTAATTTTCAGAATGCCTGTGCTACACTAAAAAAGAGATTGGAGCCTATAATTAAAGAAAATCCCAAAGGATCATGGGAAGAATGGGTAATTTATTTAGTTATTTGTTTGGCTATTTTATTTTGACAAGCTTTTGACTCCCTTTGGGTATACCCAACAAATGAAATGGGATTAAAGTATATTGTTGTCCGCTTGACTGTGCATCTGTCTGTGTATTGCACTTTCATTTCTTATCATCCTACCCTACAATTGTTTACTACAGGCTTGCACTACAGTGGAAGCCCCTAGCTCGGAAAATACACTCTCTATTTTGATCTTTCTCAAGCTATTTAGGAAAGAAAAGTAGTGCAAAAGCACCAAGAAAAAATAAGCCCAAACTGGGGACTTTCTTCTCCTAGTACAGAATCAAGGATTCCGATACCAGTGCGCAGTCGTGTAACTAATGACTCGTTCTTTTTTCTTCCCCCGTCCTGGAAAGATGTGTGGCCGTTTGCATTACAAAACAGTGATAATTCAGCTCGTTGATAATGGTTACCTGTGACTAGAATTATGGATCTGAATATCGTATAATAGCAGGACTGTGTTTTATATATTCTCGTTATTAACTTCAACCACATTTTCATTGTATTTTGTATATTCTCTGTGTTCGCAGGCGACTTTCACATACCGTGCGGTTTGAACATATAACTTTTTGGTTGATGAATTTATGTTATCCTTTTTAATATTATTATTATTATTGGAGTTAGGTGTCAGTGTGGGGGAGGGGCTGTATGGACAGGATTTCTCCTCTCTGTTGAGGGAAGAATTTCTATTTTTTGGATTCCTGTCAGCCATCTGGGTTCAGTTGTGTTCCCGCCGGTCCTTTATTTTCTGTCACCTTTCTCTCGTAGTTGGGGGGTGTTCTATTTTCTACATCTGTTGAGTTCACCTTTTCTTCTACTTCTCTCACCTCTGTTATACTCAGGACTGTTTCTTGAGGGCAATGCCTTTTTGGCCAAGCATTTGGACGATTCCCATGCTTCTTGTGCCTCATGTAATTATTTATTATTATTTATTTATCGGTGTTAAAGGTCACATATTTCTGCACAATGGCTAATCATGACCACAACAGTTTTACAGGTGGAAGAAGCTGGAGTACCCGGAGAGAACCAGTGAGCAACTGTCAGCTCCCCAACATACTAACTCCACACAAGCAGGGTTAGCATTGGTTGAAGACAGGTGCACCATCGACGTGCAGTATGCCTTAGTGCACAGTGTCACCATGCCCCCACATGGGCAATGGAGGTGAAGTGTCTTGCCCAAGGACACAACACTGTTGCCGCAGGTGGGATTCGAACCGAGGACCTCTCAGCTTGCAACCTGCACTTCTACCTACTGAGCCACCGCGCCCCGCCACTTGTAATGGGTGTTTTTCAGATCGACCCTGTGGGCTCTGTGGGTCTTGGTCATCCACTTTTTGGTCTTCTTTTGGTGTGTTCTCGTGGCCGTTCTTCCTGCACCCGTGGGAAAGGGGAATGCTGCCATTTGGGGCCTCCCGACACGACCATGTCTGGTCAGAGTTATACCCCCTCTGTGGGGAATGTGCAGTCTTTTCCTGTGGTGGATAATGCAGGAGTTGTTGAGTTGTCTGGTGAAAAGATGCCTGGTTCCGCGACTATGTTCCCTCTCCAGTCGACATCTGAGGCTGTCACTAGGGTTGTGACTCCTCCTTTGGAGCCGAGCTTGGTTACTCTCTCCACTTTTCCACTGGTTTCAACAGCTCCCGTCATATCTACTGCTACTGCTGTTCCATCTGTCACTGTTCCAACGTCATCGGTCACTGTTTCAGCCAGTCTCGGCTTATCCCTGCAGGGGTCTACAGAGATGTCTGTTAGTGTAGATGTGGAATAACATCCTCAGCCTTCCCGACTTCAACTCGGCGAAGTCGGAAGGGGCTGCTGGCTGAACCCTCTGCTGTGTACTCTCAGCTGTTGAGCCCAGCAGCCTTCTCTTTGGATTCAGATGTTCTTGGTGGGGTCACCATGGATTCTGTTGTGTTTCCGTCCATGCTCTCTGGTTTGACAGCCAGTTTTGCAGGACTGTCCCTTTTTGTGCAGCCTGGACCTTCTGTTCCTCAGAGGTCCGCGTCGACTCTCATGAGTTCCTGCACTGTTGATCCTTGGGGTATGGTATACCCCTATCAGCCATTGCCTGCAGATGTTTTGGCTGCCACCCATCGCTCCGCGTCGGGTGTTCATGACCCTTTGCTGGTTAAGAGGGTCAGGAGTGAAGCCACTTTGCTAGTTCATTCCCATGTCGAACCAGCTGCCATGGGCCATGAGCTGCCCTCTCCTTGCTCACTCAAGTTCTTCCCAAGGGCCTTTCCGTTGCCTCTAGCGAGGCTACTAGTAATTTCCAGGCACCCCCTGTGGCACTGCCTCCGGGATTGGAAGCAGGCCACTTTCTGAGCCCCCTGATGTGCCTACACCATGGGCAGCATCGGCTGGTTTGCCTGTGATGGGCTGTGTGTCAGACACACCTGACGTGGAGGACCAACAGTCTTCTGACTTGGGGGCAGAGCTTGACTTTGTGTGTGAGTTCCTTCCGGATCTCAAACTGTCAGACCAACTGATAGTGTCAGCCAGGCTGCAATCATCTGTCGCACGCCTCCAGCCTGTGTAGCAACCCACTTCTGGGTGCATTCGGCGATGCCAATCGGTACAGATGGTTGAAGCATTTGCCGCTTTGGACTCTACGTTGAGTTCCAAGGCTATGAAGACTTCGTTCTTCACCAGGGCTGACAACTTTTTGCCTCTAGTGCGTTATCGTTCCTATGATTCTACCAATCCGTCAGTCTGCCAGACTTTGATGGTCTTGCATCAGGACTCCAACTCCCTCGAGCTTTCCAAGCCCAAGGCGTCCGTTATTCCTATGGCAACTCTGGAGTCTCTGTTGGGCTTATCGAGAGAGATGCTGGGCATGCTTTCTCTCTCAGAACATGTCGTCTCTGCTTTGGCTGCTTATCTGCTTCCAGATAAGTTTGACGATGTACAGGCTTCTTTGCTTGTGCTTTCCAAGGCGCTCATGCATCTTACTCACACGCATACCTGTAACAGGGCTAATTTGGAATTAGTTCACCGGACACTGTACTGGACACAAGACGTTCCCTTCCTGAGGGGCAGGGCGCTGCTCTTCGATCTGCTTTTTTGGCGTGTTCGCGACTTTTCCATGGTTCCATGGCGATGGTCCAGGTGACGTCCTGCTCCATTTCAAAGATCAGCTGCTGCTGCGCCAGCTTGATCTGCCTTCTGTTGGAGGCAGGGACCGATTTAAGCCTAACAATCGCCCTTCTGCTTCCTCTGCGAAGCCAAGGACTGATCCTCCTGTCGCCACGTCTACTTCTTACTCACATGGTAAGGGTAAGTGTCGGCAGACCAGAGGGAGGACTTGGGATCATTCATCTAGTAGAGGAGGTGGTTTCTCTTCTTGCAGGCCTCGCCGGGGCTCGAGATGAAGATCCACACTTTGATTCGTCCCAGGTTGGAGGAAGGATATCAGGGTTCACAAACCATTGATCCACAATCACATCCGATCCTTGTGTGTTAGACGTTGTTCGGTCTGGGCTGCGAATATCCTTCCTGAGGCACCCCACTCTGTTGAGAGTGCATCTTCCAACACAAGTTCCTTCAGACATTTCACATTGGGAACTTTTGATCACGTAGATAGATAATCTTCTGTCAAAGGGGGTGATCGAGGTTGTCAAGAACATTCATTCGGTGGGATTTTATTCCCGCCTGTTCTTGGTGCCGAAGAAGGATGGCCGACTTTGACCGGTTATCGATCTGAGTATCCTGAACCAGTCTATCATTGCTCCCAAGTTCAGCATGAAGACTTTCAGGTCGGTTTGCCGCTCCATTCACCAGGGAAATTTCGCTTCAAGAATCGACTTGCAAGATGCTTACTTTCACATTCCGATTCATTGGACATTGTGAAAGTATCTCGGGTTTGGTTTTCTGGTGCGAGTTTAACAGTTCAAGACAATGTCTTTCGGCCTCAACCTGATTCCTTGGGCCTTCACACGACTGATGTTGCATATGATAGCCTTCCATCGCACATAGTCCAGGGTGACTACTTCGGCATATCCTCCAGAGGCTGCTCTTCTGGAGTCAGATGTCGATACACTGTTGAGCTTCCTCACATCGCTAGGGTTCAGAGTCAACAAGGAGAAGTCGGACCTGGTCCCTTCTCAGTCGTTTTGTCACCTGGGGATGGACTTCCATACTCAACTGAATACGGTGGCAGTTCCCTGGGCAGGGACTGTGATTCTCTCAGCTTTCACCCTGACTCTGTCCCAGTCCACTTCCTTGACAGCTCAGAGTATTCTTCGGTTGCTCGGTCTCTGCAGTTCGGTGACTAATCTCATTCCTCTCGGTTGGCTACATGTCAGACCTCTCCAACACTTTCTGCTCAGTCGTTGGAGGCTGAATGTTGATCCTCTGGATCTGGTTCTTCAGTTACCATACTCTCTTCATCGACACCTACCCTAGATGGATGTTCAGTGGATTATGCAGGGAGTTCCTTTGGACTTGCCCACGTCCGATCATATTCCGATGGCAGATGTCAGCGGTCTCGGATGGGGTGTGACTTTGGATCCTCTAGGTCTTTTCCTTCATGGTGTATGGGACCAGGATCAAGCAGCTCTTCACATCAACCAGAAGCAGCTTCTTGCTCTTCTTCTAAGTTTCCGGCAGTGGATCCCCCACCTTTCGGATTGTCAGGTCCTTCTGTTGTCTGACAATTCGACAGTAGTCACTTACATTCAGAACCAGGGCAGCACGCACTCAGTTCCCCTGTACGAATTGGCTCGGGATCATCTACTGCTAGCTCAGGATGTCACACAGAGTGGTTGTTCATCACATTCCCGATCGTCTGAACGTCCTAGTCGCCTTCCTGTTCTGACGGGGCAGGGCCATTTCCACCGAGTGGATGCTTAATAGGGCAGTGTTCCAATCGCTTTGCGATCTCTGGGGTCATCCCCACATCGATCTCTTTGTGACTCATTGGAACCATCAGGTGGACACTTCTGTGTCCCCATGTCCAGATCCTCTGGCTTTTGCTGTGGACAATCTGTCACTTGATTGAAATGGTCTAGTCAGCTACGCCTTCCCACCGGTTCCGATTCTGCCTCAAGTTCTGGCCAAGATCAGAACCTGCAGTTGTTGAATCATTCTGATCGCTCCCCTGTCGCCTCAACAGGTGTGGATCAATCAGCTCCGTTCTCTGTTGGCAGCGGCTCCGGCATGTCTCCCTCTACATCGCAACCTTCTTTGCCAAGGTCACCCGAGGAGGTTTCACGTTGACCCAACTTCATTGTGCCTTCACGAATATCTTTTGTCAGGACCTGTCTCCTCTGCAGAGCTTTTTCAAGATGAGCAGTGGAGTGCATTTCTTCTTCAAGGCGGCACTCCACTGGTTTAGCCTATGTGGCTTAGTGGAAGGTCTTCTCTCAATGGTGTGCTGATCACTCTGTTGATTATGCCAATCCTTTGATAACACAGATTGCAGAGTTTCTGGTACATCTGTTTCATTCTCAGGGGCTCCAGCCTGTTACCATCAAAGGGTACAGGTCCATGTATGTGGGAAAGCATTGTATCGGCACTAATCCATACCTCTCCAAGCTTATTGGTCACTTTTCTTTGAAAAGGCCTAGGATTTTGCAGCTTACCCCAAGATGGAATCTTTCTTGGGCGCTGCTTTGGTTGGAGGGGGGGAGGGGGCACTGTTCGAACCTTTATCCCAGGTGGATGTGCCTTTTCTCGGATACAAGATGGCTTTTCTTATGGCTTTTGCTTCTCCCAGATGGGTTAGTGGGCTTCACGCCCTCTTGGTTGATCCGGCCTTTTTCAGGGGCTCTACCAACAGTGTTACTTTTACCACTGATAGCTCCTATCTGGCCAAGAATCATATACCAGAAACAACTCCACCTCCTATCTGTATCAGGGCTCTTCCTTCTGCTGAGGGTAATCATCCTTTGCTCTGTCCGGTTCATGCACTTTGCATTTATCTCAACCGAAGAGATATATTGACGCAGTTCATTAGGAAAAGCAGGAAACGATTCTTTCTGTCTCTTATTCCTGATCGACAGAAGATCTCTCCTCAATCCAGTTCTCGATGGATTTGTCTTACTTTTCGCGCGTCTTATGATCATCTAGTGACTGATGATTGTATTACCAATTGTATTTCTGCCCACGAGGTGTATGCCTTGTCTACCTCCTGGGCTTATGCTAACTTTGTCAAGTTGTCGGATGTTATTCAGGCAGCCTACTGGAGAAATTCTTCTACTTTATCCATCTTCTATCTGCATCAGTTGCAGAAGAGTCTGAAGACCTTTTTTTTTGGGCCCTCTTTCTTCTGCTCAGACTGTTGTCTACCCAAGCCGTTAGGCTTCTTCAAGGTCAGTTCCAGCCCTGTGCTTTTTACTGTCCTTTCTGTCTGTGCATTACGCAGTGCCATATGCCTCATCTCATTGTCTTTTACTATTGATTGTGATGCTATGGTTTGATAGGCCTGGGGATCTCTTCTTCTGTCCACAGTTCCAGTGCAGTCAGGTTATGTGAGGGTTGGTTATGTGATTGCCTCCTCCCTCCTATTGTCTATTCAGCCTGTAGTAAACAATTGTAGGATAGGTTGATAAGAAATTTAAAATTTTATAGTAAATTTCCTTTCTTATTATACCTACCACAATTGTTTACATGGAGGCCCTCCCGTCATCTTATTTGGGTAAAAACCCTTCCTCCCTGCTGATCACATAACTCCAATGTTGGCAGATTCAAAAGAATGAGTCATTAGTTACATGACTGCACACTGGTACCGGAAGCCATGGATCTGTACAAGGAGAAGAGCATCCCCTAGTGGATGTGCGCCAGTAGCGCTTGACCCAGTTTTGGCTTATTTTATCTTGGTGCGTTTGCAGCACTTTTCTTTCCCAAATCGCTTGGGAAAGATCAAAATAGAGAGTATATTTTCCGAGTTAGGGACTTCCACTGTAGTGCAAGCCTGTAGTAAGCAATTGTGGTAGGTATAATAAGAAGGAAATTTACTATAAAATTTAAATTTCCATGCAATAACTTTTGAATAACTATTTCGCATCATTTTATTTTTGGCATCCTTTCAGAACTTTACAATGTCCAATTCAAGTTAGATTTTGAATTATTTCCGACTTTTTTGTAAGACTTTTTTCAAGCAAAATTGACTTTCAAATTTTGAGAAATTTTGGTTTTTTGTCCAATAACTTTTCAGAATCATTTGATTTTGACGTGCATTTATAACAATACAATACCTAGGTCAAGTTTGACTGTAACTATTTCTTCTTTTTTTTCCAGTTTTTCCAGCCAGAATGGACTTTGAATTCTTGAGAAATTGACTATTATTGACTATTTAGAATCAGTTGATTATGAACATACTTTTACAACTATACAATGTCCCAGTCAAGTTCAATTATGGATCATTTTTGAGCCAGATTTTTCAAGTACAATGAATTTTAAAATTTTGAGAAATTTTTGTTTCCTGAATATTCAGACTATTCAAAATTAAGTATTCACTACCCAAAACAAAGTTTGGCTGGGGCTGTAGAAATGAGTATCTGTGCATCTGTCTGCAAATTTTATGAAAACCATAGCTTAACAAATATAATCAGATTTTGATACAATTTGGTACATGCATACATTGTAGGAAGATCTTACTCACTTTTGGTATATTGTGATTTTTTTTTTTAACTCTGTGAGAGTTATGCCCATTTTGTTGAAAATTTGATGTTTGAAAGCTTTGTGAATGAGATAATTTGAATACATATAATCAGATGTTGGTAAAGGCATACATTTCTTAAAGTCTTGCTTTGATTGGTCATTCACCCAGTGGTATTAATTTCTTTAAGAGTTACACCCCTTCTGTTGAAAATTTAGTGTATGATAAAGACTTTGTGAATGCAATAACCTGAACAAATATTATCCAAGTTGAATAAAACTCATTACAACATTGCATACAGTGGAAGAAGATCTTACACTTATTGGATTTTCAGCCAAGCTTGTTGACTTTGTTGCAATTATGCCCCTTCTTGTTGAAAATTTTGTATTTGTCTGATAGTGACTTTGTGAGTGTGATAACTTGAACACATGTAAACAGATTTTGATAAAAGTTGGTGAGACATACATTGTGGGAAGTTCGTCCTCTAGTTTCAGCCGATTTAGTAAATGTTTTTAAGAGTTATGAACCTTTTTGTTGGAAATTTGGTGTTTGTCTGGTGATGATTTTGTGATCACAATAACTTAAACCAGTATTATTAAATTTTGCATACATTGTTGAAAAATCTCACTCTGATTGGATGATCATCCTATTACTTCCATTTCTGTACTAGATTTGCACCATTTTGTTTTAAATTTGGTGTTTGAATTGTATTGACCTTTTGAACTTAATAACTTGAACAAATATAATTAGATTTAAGTGAAATTTGAGATAATTGTTTGTTATGACATTGCATTTTGAATTTGTTCAAATCACATTGCCCCTCCCCTTGGTGGGGCCATGCCCAAAAAGTGTGCTTCAATACTAAAAAATCTTCTCATGAACCAGCAGTAGCAGAGACTTGATATTTGGTGTGCAGCTTCCTTTTGAGGTGTAGAATCAGATTTGTTCAAGAGAAGTTTAGGAGTTATATTTGCCATTGTTATTGGAATGGCAAGAATTTTCACCCTGCCCAAAATTTCTATTTTTCAAACCGAGAGGCTGATTTAAGTACTTAGTTTATGCCAAAACAAATATTTTTACACAGTACACCAATGGCCCAGACGTAGCTGGTGCTAACTCTAAAATATCTAGGCCCAAACACAAATTTTGCCCCCCAATCCCCAAAATTTGCATGCAAAACCGAAAATTAGAAGTCCTAACTGGTCCTCCATACATTTACTCTCTGCACATGCGCAGACGTCAGGAAGTGACTGGAATTGGCGCAAACACCATTCTTTGTTTGGCCCTTGTCAGATAACAACAAACTGACTTTTGTGCTTTTTAAATCTCAATTAATAATGATGCCAGACATAAATCAATGGTTAAATTGGTGGATCCAAGGACACAACTGGATGAAGGGAGGAAGAAACGGTCGTTTGAAATGTTCTGGGCTATAATTTTATAATATTTATAAAAATTAGTTCATGTTCCCTAATTTCGGGACATGGGCCTGATGTCATCATTGTTGATAAATAATTTTCCACTGTTCCTTCCCTAACCTCCCTTGTTCCCCCCCCCAGTTAAACTCCCAAGCTTTTTGGCTTGTTTTTTGGAAATTTTTTCTATAAAATTTCTTGGGAGTTTAACACGTTATACAGAAAGTTTTTCTGTATATCCCCAGGGTTACGTCCTCACCCTTAGGGTGTTTAGGCATTTTTAGTCATGCATCGCACATCCAATGTATCGTTTTTTCTTCTGATGAAGATCTTGCCTTACATTGGATAGTTCCAAAATCTGTTACTGACTTCGGGTCGTGTTGCCTGGGGTCTCGTTTCCGGTTTTCAGACTGATGTTGTTTACATTAGCAACGTTCGTTATTTATATGTAGGCAAACATGTTAACTCTCCCGGAATGCCCGGGAAAATCCCGAAACTTCAGTGTAGTTCCCGGCCTCCTGGACGGGAATCAGTTTTGGACCAAAAATCCTGGAAAACAACAGTCAAATATTTCTTTCCCATTGTGACTTATGTAAAACGTTTGGAGTCAAATCACATGCATTTCAACCTCTGGTAAAAACTCACGGAGCAGTAAAATATGGATTTAAGTTAAATTTGTTTAAGAAAAGGGTATTTTATGATATATATTTCAACTGTGTTCATGTTTATTTCTGTTTTTTTCTTCGTAATCAGAGATTTGTGATCAATGTGCGAGTGTCGAGGTGAAAATAGGTGACTTACTTTAAAAAATTGAAAACTCCACCTTCATTTAAATGCAGTTTTTTGGTAAATAAAATGTATGAAAAGGAATCAAATAATATATATTTATTTATCCATAGAATAGCTTTAATTCTCATCCCTTAAAATTCCAAATCAAAACGAAAACAACACCTTGACCTCAACTATTAATCACAGTTTAATAATAGGTTAAAGCCACTTAGGATGCCGAAAAATCATGACTGCATATTTATACACAATGGACTTATTTTCTAACACTACATTTCTAACACTACATTTGTTATGTTGTGCAGACTTTTGAACTATTAACTGTTGGCCATCTGTACCCAGAAAATTTTGAATGGAATTAAAAAAAAAATGCTTCATTGATGAAAAGAAAAGTTTTGTGCAGAACACAAGCATCCATACTTCATTTACTTGCAAGAAGGATTTTGATAAAGATACTTTCCAAGTACTAATCTTCTTGCAGTAACTGAAGATTAGGACATCTTTTCCTGTTAACATTTCCAGACTTGGGAAATTATTAGCTTAGTTGACTTTGATAAAAGCAAACCACAGGTGGTGGTGCTCTGAGGGTGTGGGGGATGGGGGTCATGAAGAAGTGGAAGGTGGGGGGAGGGGTCAAATCAACAATTACTTAATGATTTTGTAACGTAGTATAAATGCATCAGCATAATTGACGACTAGATCTAGTTATAGCCTGTTGTTCATGGTGGTCCATGAGCTGAAAATTCGCAAGTTTTTTCTTTTGTTTTGTCCTCACGCGAAATTTTCCATGAAATCTATCCCATTTCTCTGAAAATCACCCTCAGGTTCCCTGAAAAATTATTCTGGAGGTTAACATGTCTGTAGGCAGGTCCGAGAATATTCAGAACTTTCATAACTTAAGTAAATTATTATTTTCTATAATATTTGTTGGTCATAGGTACCCCACAATGCCCACACTAGTTATTATTTTTTTTTTTTTTATTACTTGTTGACTTAGAAATTGTAGGAAATAGACATTATTTGTCTGTTCAGCCTGTATCTCAGGTATGGGTTATCGGATTTCAGTGCAATATGGCATGCAGTTTGCCTATGACAAAGGCTTCTGCCTCATTTCATAAAACTTCCAAACACCAAACAATTTACCATACCTTTTGACTTAGAAATTGTTGGAAATTGTTGAAAACGTTCGAAGAAAATGGGGGGGGGGGGGGTGGGGGTGGGTATACTGGATTGGGGTTATCAGATTTCAGTGAAATATGGCATTCAGTTTGCCTATGACAAAGGCTTCTGCCTCATTGCATAAAACTTCCAAACACCAAACAATTTACCATACCTTTTGACTTAGAAATTGTTGAAAACGTTCAGAGAAAATGGGGGGGGGGGGGGGGGTATACTGGATTGCGTCCACCTATCTGTGCATCCATCCGTCAGTCCATACAAGAATATTCATAAATAATGTTTGTTGATCAAAGGTATGCCCACACTAGGTGGTACACCACGTGGGGGTATGCACCAGATGACAGTCCAGCTCTTGTTTTGTCCACACTTGGGCTCTTTTGGGATATATTTGGGCACTTCATTCCCTTTGGGAACTTGGGCTCTTGTCAAAATTTTTCAAAAAATATTTTTGTGTAAACTATTTTTCGATTTATATTTTGAATGTTTTTGTTTTGTATCTTTTTATTTTTATTAATGTGGAATTGGTGGGAGTACGATCGACTTAGTCTGCTTCATTATGTAAGCACATTGCTCTTTAAGCAAGGCGAGGAAGTCTTTCCTCCTATTTTCATGTAGGTTGCCTTGCTTGTAGCCGATGTACTTCCACTAATTCTTGCTCATATGTGTCGCATGGGATGACAGTTGTTGCTGATGGGTGTCACGGTTCGTTGTTAGCGAGGGACCACTGCCGGTCCTCTCGCGATGAGAGGCTGCCACCAGTCCTCTTGCCCCAAGGTCGCTCTAGTTTATTAGTTTCTATTTACAGAGGAACAAGAACATGGTCATGTTTACGTGACGCCTCAGATAGTGTGCTCCCGTCGTCGCATTAAATAGTCAATCAGAGCTAGCAGCTAAAGTGCTCATGAATATTAGATAGGGCAATAAACCACAGTGTGGTTTCAAATCCCTGTCGCCAGCTAGTTCGACTGGTGAAGCGGTACACCGCCTGAGGGTACCGTGACGCCGGGTGTGTCCGTTGCAGTCAAGGAGAATAGAAAGGGTAGAGCGAGCACTATAATATAATATCAGTATAAGGCTCACCCTGCAACGATGGAAAGGAAGAAGCTGGCAAGTTTAGCAGGAAGCTCGACGAGGTTTGAAGGACTGCAAGCGAGAGAGAGAGCCCACCCTCTCTCTCTTTTATTATAACATCTGGGGCCAGATGTTATAGATCGGAACTTGCGTCAGTCGGAGCATACGTTCACGCCTCCTGCCCGGGATGCTCCATTCAGTTTACAGCTGGGGTCGGCTATAATTACGGCTTCTTCAGCGTCTACCAAGCGCACATGACCGCACCTTGGCTAGATGACTTCTAATATCCAGCCTGCATCGCCGAGAAAGTCACTCTTCATCAGAGAAGTCACACCATACAGTAGCCAAGGAGATGAGGCCTCATTTATAGGGACATCCGCAGAAAAGAGCCATCTCGGACACACTGTCCCAGGGGCAGCCGACGGCCATGCAACAGAAGACCGCTGCTACTTAGGCCTCCTTAACGGACTTGCTGTCGCAGATTATGCAGCTCATCAAATGCAGAAGCAGACGACGGCAGTCTCAGTACTTGAGCTGTCGGAAGGTGCTGGGTCGGTTCAGTCATCTGTGCGTTCAGATGCCGATGACTGTGAGTTTAACCTGATTCAGTTGGATGATGAAAGGGATTTGGAGGAGAATTACCCTTCCCTTTCAGAACAACAGGGTGGCGATAGCGCTTATGCATCGATACTTCCCTGAGATTGTTCCTGAGAATCAGAATGCTGCAACAACTCAAAAGTAGCACTATTCAGTAGCTAAGACGAGGCCTCATATATCGGGACGTCCAGAGAGAGAGCCGTCTTGGAACTCTGTCCCGGGAGCAGCCGGTGGCCAGAAGACCGCTACTCCTCAGTAGCCTCCTTTACGGTTTTGCTCACGCAGATGCGCAGCTCATCGCAGCATCCCAGCAAGTGCAAAAGCAATTGACGGCAGTCTCAGAACTTGAGCTGTCAGATGGTGCTTGGTCGGTCCAGTCATCTCCGCGTTCAGATGCCACTGACCATGATTTTCAACACTTGTTCAGATATTGTTAGACAACTCAATAGTGGTAGCGTACATCAGGAACCAGGGCGGCACCTATTCAGGTTTGTAATACCTAACAGAGAATCATTTTCATCTTTCTATCCGTCATATACCGGGTCGTCTGAACGTACTAGCAGACTCGCTCCTCAGAAAGGTTGCCTGTTTCATATGTATGGACACTCAACATGCGTTTATTTGTACAGTGTTGCTACCAGTGGGATCACCCCATGATTGTTTAGTTTGCGATGCACCAGAACAATTAGTTACCTTCATTTGTGTCGCCATGCCCAGATTATTGAGCACAGAGAGTAGATGCTTTGCAAATTCATGGGGAGGAATAATAGGATATACATATCCTCCTGTTCATTTGATTCAATAGCTTACGTTCAAGTTTAAACAGTTTAAACAGTGAATCCTACTGGTAGCACCTCTGTTGTCACAGAAATCTTGGATCAATATTCTCAAGTGTCTGTTATGTGAAGCTCCTCAGAAGCTTTTTCCATGAGAGGGTCTTCTTTCAGGGGAAGTTTTATTCTTCACGTTCCTCTCCGTCCATAGTGGCATATGGAGTCGATTAGACGTGAGGGAAACATTGCGGTTCCTATATTTTTTTTATCTTAACTGGCACATGTACAATTAAATAATACAGGTGAGGGGGTTTCGTTACGACTTCGAATCCCCCCCCCCCCCCCCCCCTCTGTGAGAGAACCATTGCGGTTCCTATATTTTTCTGTTAACTGACACAAGTACGATTGAATAATGCGGGTGAGGAGATTTCGTTATGACTTCGAATTCCCCCCCCCCCCCCCCCCACACACACTCACTTCCTCATGTGTTTTTTTTATGAAGACTTAGTTCTCTTCCCACAAGCCTCATTAATCTAATGCATGCATTTTATGCATTTATTTCCTGTTCTGTGGCGACCTCATGGGCTCATCCTCTTTTTAGCTGAATTAATGCCCTGTTATTTTGGTTGATTTGTTATATACAAGCGTTTATTTATAAATCATCACAATTAAATTGCAACTCTTGAGTACCTCGCAGACTGCATAACCAGTTAACTGGTATTCAGATGATTACATGCCAAATATATATGCGCTCACACATTATTATTATTATGCTAACGCTTTATTGTATTTGGTGGACCTTGAAATAATAAGCCTGTTAATCATACCTATGTACTTCTCTAGATCCAAGTTTCTATTTTGTTTTGTACCCATATTACATATGCTTTTACGATCATAGATATCAGATTATTCATGTTGGAGAGTGTTGTTACTGGAATTTATTGTACAGTGGGCGCCTATGGATTACGTAGAAAGTGTGTTTTCTCTTCAGGAATCGTTCAGTGTGGCTTGATTAGATATGTGTCTATGTTATGTTATATTTTTATATATTTGGTTGATTTGTTATATACAAGCGTTTATTTATAAATCATCACAATTAAATTGCTACTCTCGAGTACCTTGCAGACTGCATAACCAGTTAACGGGTATTCAGATGATTACATGCTAAATATATATGCGCTCGCGCATTGTTTTTATTAGGCTAACGCCTCTATTGTATTTGGTGGACCTTGAAATAATAAGCCTGTTAATCATACCTATGTACTTCTCTAGATCCAAGTTTCTATTTTGTTTTGTACTCATATTACATATGCTTTTACGATCATAGATATCAGATTATTCATGTTGGAGAGTGTTGTTACTGGAATTTATTGTACAGTGGCCACCAATGGATTACGTAGAAAGTGTGTTTTCTCTTCAGGAATCGTTCAGTGTGGCTTGATTAGATATGTGTGTATGTTATGTTATATTTTTATATATCACCAGTTTTCGATGTATCTATGTATGTTGTCTGCGGTGTATGCTATTTAGTGTGCAATATTAATTACCAGGATCGTTGCTATAGCCATAACTTCTGAAGTAACGTTAAGCACCATTTAATAATCTTGAATTAATACCTGAGTGCCTGTTCGATGATTAATTCTATTGTTTTGGGGTACCACTGTTATTGTTTCCAGAGCTCTCCCCTTTTTTCTTTTGAAGATTTCTTCAAATAAGGGTGGGGGGGTGTTTTTACCCATAATCTGGCTTAAAATGCATATATCTTTGAAGGATGCTGTTTTTATCCGTATTTATATCCTGCATACAGCTGAAATGTTATGGTAAGCTGTATGTTTATGGGATATTTTCTCTTATTCTCAGATACGCCATCCTAATTTTTGGGGTTTAGTCCTGACTAGCCTTGGAAAATTAGGAACTTGTCTTCATACTTACAATAAGGAATTACTTAAATTGGGCTCCTTGTTTAGAATATGTCTTCTCTATTACTGTATAGAGAGACATACATGTAATTCCTAACTATTCTAAGTTCCTTCATCATGGATTGCAGGATTGGAATTATTTCAGAAGTCTTAGGCCCTCCACCTATTTACGATTCAGCTATGTCTGGGCCATTGGTATACTGTGTAAAAATACGAAAAATTCATAGTAATTTGTATATTTTTATACTTACCAATGGCTCAGACGGGAAGGGCCCTCCCATGAGTGGGCACTGATACCTCCCCGCTGAATTTTTATGTAATACTCTCTTTTACAAAGAATGGTGGTGCCACCAATTCCAGTCACTTCCTGACGTCTGCGCATGTGCAGAGGGTAAATGTATGGAGGACCAGTTAGGACTTCTAATTTTTGGTTTTGCATGCAAATTTTTGGGATTGGGGGGCAAAATTTGTGTTTGGCCCTAGATATTTTAGAGTTAGCACCAGCTATGTTTGGGCCATTGGTAAGTATAAAAATATACAAATTACTATGAATTTTTCATTTTCCTGTAGTCCCATGGGAACTGCAGGAGCTAAAAATAAAAAAAATTAAAACGTCCATATCTCCAAAACTACACTGTGCTGAAAATTTTTATTTGGTGTGAAGCTTCCTTAGGACCAACAGAATGGAATGGTGTAAAAAAATTGCTATCGGTTTTATCACAGGGTACTTTTACAGGACTTTGAAAAAATGCTGAGTCAGCGTTTTTTTAACACTGTGGGTAATGGGAAAACATTTAAGACTCTTCTTCTCCAAAACCACTGCTCCAGAAGCTTTCAAATTTCACATATAACATCTTTGGAAGATTGTTTCACATGTTTATTGAAATCAAATCCATGGGTCCATATTTGGGCTCTCTATGGGAGCCCAAATGTTTAAATTAGTGCTGTATGAGGAATATTCTTTAAAAATCTTCTTCTTCAGATCCACCAATCAGAATCTCTTGATATTTGGTATACTGTATCATTAGGGATGTGAGATATAAGTTTGTTAAAGCCAAGTCCCTGGGCTCATATTTGGGCTTTCTTTGGGAGCCTGAATTGTACCAAAATTTCTAATTTCTGTTTTCCAAACTGAGAGGCCAGTTTGAACCAAATTTGATATGGAGGGCTTATTGGTCATAAGTAAGCACCTAATTTATGCCAAACAAATTTTTTCTGTCGCTCCATGGGATCCCCAGGACCTAAAAATAGAAAAAATTTAAAATGCCCATATCTTCAAAACTACACGCACTGAGAATTTTCATTTTGTGTGAAGTTTCCTTAGGAACAGCAAAAAGGAATGGTCAAAAAAAATGTCCATGTGTTTTATTATAGGGTACTTTTCCAGGACTTGGAAAAAATTCTGAGTCATCATTTTTTAACACGAGTAATGGGAAAAACATTAAAGAATCTTCTTCCCCCATACCACTGCTCCAAAGGCTTTTTCATTTTTCACATATAACATCTTTGGAAGATTCATTCTCACATTTGTTGAAATCAAATCCGAGGGTCCATATTTGGGCTGTCTATGGGAGCCCAAATGTTCAGATTACTGCAATATGAGGAGTATTCTTTAAAAATCTTCTTCCGATCCACCAATCAGAATCTACTGATATTTGGTATTCTGCATCTTTGGAGGAGAGGGGGGTTGTGTTTCAAGTTTGTTCAAGCCAAGTCCCTAGGTTCATATTTGGGCTCGAATTATAACTTAGTTCAATATGAGGCATATTCTTTAAAAATATTTTCTTCAGATCCAGTAGTCAGAATCTTCTGATATTTGGTATACAGCATACTTACGGCGGTGAGATTCAAGTTTGTTCATGCCAAGTCCTTGGGTTCATATTTGGGCTCCCTGTGGGAGCCCGAATTATAACTTAGTTCAATATTAAGAATATTCTTTATAAATCTTCTTTTTTTGAGATCCCCTGTTCAGAATCTTTGGATATTTGGTATAAGCTTTTCTTACGAGGGGCAGATGCAACTTGTTCACATCAATTCCCTGGGTTGATATTTAGGCTACCATGTCAGGGGCCTCATGTTTGTGCATGAGGCTGGAATATTTATACAGAAATTGTTTCAGACAGAAATGTGTCACACCATTTATGTGCGACGATCTGTGTTTCTTTGGATAGCCATGCTTTGACTAGAAGCAGAGCTGCATCATGCCCTCACAGGTATAATGAACATAGTTGCTGATAAGACCACTTCTCATTTTTACACATGGTAGAATTTCTCAAAACTTTTAAAACAGATTAATTTTGTCTTCTAAGGTAATGCTTAACAAGGAAATAGAGGGAAAATTTAACTTCCCCGTTTCTGAATTTTAGCCTTTCTTGAAAAGTAAAGATCAGCTATTGGCATGACGTATGTTGGTCAGTCGATCTTATTTAGCAAGGGCTACAGCCCACAATTCTTTTCCAGTAACCACCAAATTTCATATGTTCAGGTTCATGCCTAGATGATGACTTTCTATTATGGTCATGGTTGGCCACTCTCAATGGCTGCCATATCAGCCATCTTTAATTCCTTAAACACAGGCTATAGGTTACATTGATGGATCCATTTACTTGAAATTTGGCAGGTTGACTAAGTGTGATGAGTAGATGATAATATTTTATTTTGATAATGGTTGAGCCCCCATCATTGCTGCCATGGCAGCCAAATTGGATTTCTTCAGAACCCTGACCACAATTCATTAAGCATGATCTACAGCCTGTAGTTCTTTTCTGATCATCAGCAAATTTCATATGGATCTTCAGATTCATACCTGGATGAGAACATCCTATCATGGTAATAGTCCGCTGGCCACAAATCCCACCACAGCGGCTATCTTGGATTTCTTCAGCACAGGTTATATGTCACTTTTATGCATCAGTTTTCTTGAGATTTTTTGGAGTGACTCAAAATAATGAACAGATGAGAATGTCATATTTGAATATGTTTGGTTACCCATAATACCCTCTTTATCAGCTATTTTGGATTTCTTCAGAATATCCATCATTTCACATTTATGTGTAATTTTCTCATTTGAACTCTCCTAGATGACTAAGTATGATGAATAGATGAGAACACCCTATGTTGGTTATAGTCAGTTGGCCAACTACAAGGCTGCTACGGCAGCCATTTTAGATTTCTTCACATCTGACAGGTTGCATTTATTCATCAGTTTTCAAGGAGGATTCGTGGTATCTGGTGAAGCCCTCCATCCATTCATTTGTCCATCTGTCCGTACAAACATTTTACATTGTAATTTCAAAGCCATCAGTCGGATTTGGTTTTCCTTTCGTATGCTGATAAGTCTGCGTGGGGGAATGGATATACTCTATTTGTCACTCTTTCTCCAATACCTTTAAGACTACTTCAAACATGCCTATGGGTCAGGGGCAGTGGCCCACACTTCATGTAGCTCTTGTTGAAATCTGGCAGGGTGACTCAGTATGATGAGTAAATCAGAATGATGTCATATTTCATTATATTCAGCAAACCTCATGACCACAATGGCAGCCATCTTGGATATCTTTGTCAAACCCTACAGGTTGCATTTATAGACTATTTTTCTTGAAATTTGATAGGATGACTTAGTGTGAAGAGTAGACAAGAATGTCATACATTTATATCTGTTTTGGTTACCTGCCTAGAAGTGCTACCATACCTCAATCTTTTGTTTTTAAGTTGTTTTCTCTTCTGATAGATAACAAACAGTCAATAATTATGACCCAATTTATTTGAATGCAATATAAATTGGGTTGTTATGACATGAAACTCATAACTGCTCACATAAGTCAGGGTAAGCTACAATGTCATTGACAGTTTCATAACTGAAATTATTGAATGTTGAGCTACCATAGAATATCATTTCAGGTTGTTAAAAAATAAGAAATACCATCACTGGTTTTGTTCAATGAACTATACTTTGTTTTATTTAAAACTTCAAAACGTCCTTAGTCAAAAAAGATTTCAGATTCTTCTGTATAACTTCTGTTAATCAGTATACATTATTGTTAGATCTTGACTGACAAATGTCAGCAGAGGTTTTCTGGTAATGATTTGTCCGTCATCAGTCATCCATCATACATTGTCAATCTGTCGTCAATATTTTCCTTTCCAGGCCATAACTTCTTCACCACTGATTATTTTTTGACAATATGTATTATTAAAAGACAGCATGTTGGAAATTATAATATGGTATGTGCCCCTCAACGACAGGCCTATGTTAAGGTTACAGAAAAACTTTGACATTTCACTGTCACTTTTGTCCGGTCCATATAACTTTGTATGAATGACAGATGTTATTCATACTTGGCACAGTTATTGCTCGTGACTCAAAGGTGTGTCATGACTTTGATTCAAGGTCATATCTTGAAGGTCAAGGTCACAGACAGCAAAACTTTTCTATGGTTAAACAACCATTGCTCATGTTTCCGTAGTCCATTCCAGAATACATGGTTTATTCCGGGCATGCGCAGACAACTCGGATTATCAATCTGGTTGTTTTCTTTGCAAACCGTCATTCTGGAATATCATTCCGAATCATTCTGAGTAAACCACCTCGCGAGCAGGTTTAGATGGTTTACCTTTTATTCCTGACATGCGCAGTTATCAACAGATAGTGGAAAATATTTTCCTGTTCGTTGTTTTCACCAAAAACGTTTGAATCAAGACAATAACAAATATGTTTGGTACATGGAATTCAGCAAAAATATTTAAACATAGCATACCCACAAATAATTGATGAAAATAAAGAGAAAGAACTATGGAGTCAATTAAACAACAGGCTCAGTGACCCACCCCCACATTGAATAAATGAATTTTTTGGACCCTGGAATTCCTTTTTAGCTCAACTTTGACGAAGTCAAATTTGAGCTATTGTCATGGCCCGTCGTCCGTCGTCCGTCTGTCCGTCCGTCCATCTGTCCGTCTGTCCGTCTGTCCGTACGTCAACAATTGGCTATGGCTTGGGCTAGAGGTCGTATTTATGAACCGATCTTTACGAAACTTCTTGTGTACCTTTGTTATGACCCTGGGACGGGAACGAGTGTTTTTAGGTGTGGTCCAAAATTCAAGATGGCTGCCAGTGGCCATTTTGTACCGATGATGCAAAAATCAGTTTTTTGTACAGAACTTCTGTATGAAAGTTCTGATTTGAATAAAGTTTTGTATAAATGTTTAGTACCATGGGATACATCACATATAATACGGGTTTTTTTCTCGTGCGTAAATTATGCAGATTAGACTGACTTTGATTTATTTAGTGTTACTTTCAGAGCTGTAAGTGCCAAGCTGCTATGGCTCGGGCTAGAGGCCGTATTTATGAACCGATCTTTACGAAACTTCTTGGGTACCTTTGTTATGACCGTGGGACGAGAACGAGTGTTTTTGGGTGCGGTCCGAAATTCAAGATGGCTGCCAGCTGCCATTTTGTACCGACGATGCAGAAATCTGTTTTTTGTACAGAACTTCCATATGAAAGCTCTGATTTGAATAATTTTTTGTATGAATGTTTAGTACCATGGGATACATCACATATAATACGGGTTTTTTTCTGGTACGTAAATTGTGCAAATTAGACTAATTTTGATGTTTTTGGGGGTTACTTTCAGCACTGTAAGTGCAAATGCCAATACGGCTCGGGCTAGAGGCCGTATTTATGAACCGATCTTTACGAAACTTCTTGGGTACCTTTGGTATCACCGTGGGACGAGAACGAGTGTTTTTGGGTCCGGTCCGAAATTCAAGATGGCCGATGGCAGCCATTTTGTACAAAATTAGGTGCAATCAGATTTTTGCACAGAACTTCCATATGAAAGCCCTGATTTGAATAATTTTTTTTGTGTGAATGTTTAGTACCATGGGATGCATCACATATAATACGGGTTTTTTTCTCGTGCAGAAATTATGCAAATTAGATGAACTTTGATTTTTTCAGTGCGACTTACACACAGTAAGTACACATGTCAATACAGCTCAGACTAGAGTCTGTATTTATGAACTGATCTTCACGAAATGTCTTGGGTACCTTTGTTATCACCTTGGGACGAGAACGAGTGTTTCTGGGTGCGGTCTAAAATTCAAGATGGCTGCCAGTGGCCATTTTGTACCGAAATTAGGTCTAATCAGTTTTTTGTACACAACTTCTATACAGCTCAGACTAGAGGCCATATTTATGAACCAATCTTTACGAAACTTCTTGGGTACCTTTGTTATCACCGTGGGATGAGAGCGAGTGTTTTGGGGTGTGGTCCGAAATTCAAGATGGCCACCAGCAGCCATTTTGTACCAAAATTAGTGCAATCAGTCTTTTGTATAGAACTTCTGTATGAAAGTTCTGATTTTAATAAATTTTTGTATGAATGTTTAGTAACATGGAATACATCACATATTGTAAGGGTTTTTTTTTCATGCAGAAATTATGCAAATTAGATGAACTTTGATTTATTCAGTGCAACTTACACAATGTTAAGCACACATGTCAATACGGCTCAGGGTAAAGGCTGTATTTATGAACCGATCTTCACAAAACTTCTTGGGTACCTTTGTTATCTCCTTGGGATGAGAATGAGTGTTTCTGGGTATGGTCCAAAATTCAAGATGGCTGCCAGTGGCCATTTTGTACCGAAATTAGGTCCAATCAGTTTTTTGTCACAAGTTCTATACAGCTCGTATTTATGAACTGATCTTCACAAAACTTCTTGAGTACTTTTGTTTTCACCTTGGGACAGGAACGAGTGTGTTTTGGGGTGCCTTTGTTATCACTGTGCTATGAGAACAAATATTTTGGGGTTCAGTCAGACCCACTCTGGGACTCAAAGATTTTTTCTAGTTCAGCATCTGACTGTCACCCACCTTTACAATACTTTACCTATACATTTGTTAAGGCAACGGTCAGTATTTATGTACAGACCGTTACAATACTTTATATGTACCTTTGTTATCAGGTCATTACCTAGATGTTTGTCATTGCTGTGTCACATACTATACATGTACATGTCTTTGTCTTGACAAGTTGAGCTACAGTGTCATTGACACTTTCATATTTTTTTGCAAAGCGATCACCCTTGACCGCCCATAACTGACTCATTTATTTCCCCTTGACCCGAAACCCTGATTACAAGGTTACAAGGCTCAAATCCTACAAATGCTGAAAATTGAAGATCTGGAAACCTTTCTCCATCCGCACCCCCACCAGTTAGAAAACTGAGGGGTGTGACCACACCCCACCCCATTATAACGCTCTAGCCAAGCTATGTGAGTTTGCCTCTCCCACCTTCCCCCTAGTTAGATCGGATATTGTTACTGAACCTTAACAACGCGGCGGTGCATTCATGACCTTCTTGTTCACGGAAACTTTGTGGTGAGAGTGCACAGACAGGCTTTGCTGGTTCTCAGTGTACTCCTAACCAACAAATAGTGGACACCAAATACTGAAATTGTTTTTCAAAATTCTCGCTCAAATAACGTCAACGCGCAGAGTTGCATGGACACAATGGCGAGAACCTGTCCCTAATCTCCTGGATCAGCAGGCGTCATTGCCAGTGGCATAGCCATGAGGGTGGGGGTGGTGGTGGGGGTGGTGGGGGGGGGTGGAGACTCGGGTCAACCTAAAGCTTTAACGCCACCCCCCCCCCCCCCCTAAATAAAAAAGAAATATTGACCCAAATGCTCTCCAATATAGGGCTACACATGCTACGACTGCATCATATTCGATCTTAGAGCACTTAACTTTGCAAAATTTTCTCGACGGAGGCCCCATCCTGACTTGGTCGGCCTGGTCGTTACCCCCTCTTCCCACTTCCATGAAGGGAAGTGGGAGGAGGGGGGGTAACGACGAGAGGGTGCTAGCTTGGACTAGGCAAGGACCTCCGAAACCCCACAACATTACAGATATCATGGTATGCCCCCACAAAAAATGGCTAGCCCCCGCCCCCTCAATTATAGAAACCTGGCTATGTCCCTGAACAAATGGGAGTCGAAATAATAATAAAACTCGAGTGCTCTGTCCAGCATTTCTTTGTAAATTTTTTGTTTCTTTTTAATCTGGTCATATTGGCCTACCTATCCATGGGAGAGCTGTGCTGTTTTATACAGATGCGGCACTGAGATGAGCAAAAACAGCATCCATGTTGTCATTAACAACATCAACAACAAAAATTGCAAGCGCCACTTCCTCAAATTCCATTCTGGTTTACATTTAAAGTGCAATTTGCTGTTTCCTTGTGATTACTATTCTGTATCTTCACTGCGCATGTCACACTATTCCATGTAATCCGGAATAGACATAAGCATTGTCTCGTCTGCATAATTGAATCCATATGACAACTCATGTTCATCATTCACACAATTGTTTCCTATAACCTAACATTGTGTCATGACCTTGACCCAGTGTCATATCATTGAAGTCAAGGTCAAAAGCAGTAGTACTTGTATTCTTGAATACCATTCTTGTTCTGGTTGTACAATTTGATGACTTTTGTCAAGTCCATATAACTTGGTATGATTGACAGATATTATTCATCCTTGAACCAATTATGGCTCATGACTCAAAGGTATATCACGGCTTTGAATCAGCATCATATCATCAAGGCCAAGGTCACAAATGGAAAAACTTTGAAGCTGACAACAGGAGCATCCTGTTTGAAGAAAATATATAATTTTTAACTTAATCAGTGAATGAATATTAAATTTTGTTTGGCATAAAAGCAGAAGATAGATTTTGAACCATTAATTTTTCATTTCAACATAGGTAAATGAGTAGTATCAGCAATTTTAATATCATCTCATCAGAGCCTGGTCATAATTATTGAGATTTCAAGGTAACAGTTTCTCTTATATTCTCTCTGTCTTATATTTATCCTCTATATAGTATCCCTAGGCAGAACCTTATAGGCTGAGAGGCCTCTTGTTTCTATATCCTATGTAAATGAAGGAATAAAAATTTTACTAACAAACAACATGAGAAGAACAAGGCAGTTTGATGGTAAACAAAATAAATGTGACTTTTCAATGTTAGGAATATATCTTGTAAAACTGTTCCTGATTTTTTCCGTGATTTTTGTTTCAAGACATAGCTTAATTTGTGGGAATGGGCTCATCAAAATAAAGATCATCATTATTTGTAACCTCTTTTTGAACAAAAATGAAATGCAGTTATTTAATTATTCTGCATGAAACATCATTTCATCTTCTGCTCATGTAAGGTGAAGGTTTAACATGGTGTCTAGAATTGAAGAAAGAAAAACACCCAACAGATTAACTAAATAAATATTATAAATAATGCTGCTCTGTTCTCTTATGAATTTATAACATCACCATCATTGCAGCTAGGGCTTGTGACCCCCTTATATAATTGTCCACTATCCATAAGGATGTCAAAACTAATTTACTGTATTATCCCCAGTGGTGAAATGGTTAAAATAGTTTGCTGAGTAGGCAAGTTTTAGAACTCCATATTTGGACTTTGTTATTGCCCATATTTTGGCTTTAACTCTTTGAACTTGAGAGGCCACTTTTGCAGCCCGGGAGCCTCGTATGTTATATTATTATGCCTCAAAGTTAGTTTGTCCAATCAGAATGCTGGAATACCATCTAAGGGTTCTACTGTATCAGATAACTCAACTGATATTATTTGATGTAAGGTGAGTGTCAGCCATTACTATTTTATAGTAACCTATAATTTCATTAACCCTTTACCCAACGTAACGGCCAAAACCGGCCAGCGCTATTCTCAAAAATCGCCAATTAATTTTCACTATTTTTTTCATTTTTTGTCTCAAAAACATAGGTTATGACCCCTCGTTGAAACGAGCTCGTCGAGCTCGTTCCAACGAGGGGTCATAACCTATGTTTTTGAGACAAAAAATGAAAAAAATTAGTTATTCAATATTTTTTTTTGCAAGTGTCGTCTGCTTTTCACGTTAGGTAAAGGGTTAAGTAGGATAGCTGCTAAGTGAATGTGTGGGGTTGACCAATCAATATGTTCAACATGCAATCCCAAGGCTCTTATGTTAATGAAGGGCTAAATTAAAGTTTTGTTTATGAAATTGATTTCTTTTATTTTTTTATTCAGGTGAATGAAGCATATTTCAACAGAATCAGCTTGTCAACCACTGGCTTTTTCGGGTATATATTGTTGTCCATTTTTAATTAATGTGTTTGTGTATGAAAGAAAGAAAAGGGAGGAGATTACAGTAGGATAACAAACAATACCATTTTTGCAGAGATTATTTAACAGTTTTAACCTATATTAAGATTTTAAATGAGATTTTTATATTTTGTTGATCTTGAAACTTGAATTTCTTTTACAGTATTGGATTTAAATTCATTTGTTTCGAGTAAAAAAAGTATTTTATCTCAGACCTAGACATATGTGGACATGTTTCCCTCATCCTCCTATATTTTATGCCATAAAGCAATAGCCCAGACTAGCTTGTGCAAACTCAAAATTATCAACTGCCAAACACATATTTTGAACCCCCCAATCCCCCAAATTTGCCTGCAAAGCCGAAAATTACAAGTCCTATCTGGTCCTCTATACTTTTACTTTCTGCGCATACACAGCCGTCAGGAAGTGACTGGAATTCGCACAAACATCATTCTTTGTTTGGCCCTAAAGTCAGCAACAACGAACTGACATCTGTGCTTTAAAATCTCCTTTTTTGAGGATGCCAGCCACAAATCAATGTAAGAATTGGTGGAGCCAAGGCTGTTATTGGATGTTGGAAATGTTCAACCAACATCCAATAACAGCCATGGATCCACCAATTACTCCTCAAGCCTTGGGAATGGACTTGCTGTTGGAGTTGCACAGCTATTAGCAGCATCCCAGCTAATGCAAGAGAAGACTCCAGTGTGAGCTGTCGGATGGTGCTGGGTTCAGTCCGGTCGATTGTCCTTGTAGTAGAAGCCAGAAGTTTCTCTACAGGACGCTTGGCTAGATCTGTGTTCAGATCACCGATTGGAGAACCTTCTCCATCCCGTTAATAGTTGGGGCAGACTGTGTCCTTTGTGAGAAACCTTATCGAGTTGGAACACTCATCGAAACGTACCTTCCACACTGCAGTCCGGGCCGGCAGCAGTTTTGGCTCCTTCTACTTACATGGAAGCACACGAAAGAGGATTAAGCCTAGAAGTTTCTAAGCAGGATACTCTATGAGATCGAGAGTACAGAGCATTTTTCATCCTGTTAACAGTTGGTGACAACTGTTTTGTGTTGTAAGAAACTTCAATGAGGAGGATCATCCGTGCTATGTGACGAGTCGGGATGCTTCTCCCGCACTTCAGCCGGAGTCGGCTGTGGTTACGGCTTCCTCTTCTTCCATGGATATGCACGATAAGGGATAGATGCCTGAAAGTTTCTAACAGACTGCAAGCTGGAGAACCTTCTCAGCAGTCGGGGTCGACTGTTTTTGGTTCGAGAAACTTTAGTGAGTTGGGGCGCCTGTTCACACTTGCAGTTTGGGATGCTTCTTCCACACTGCAGCCAGATTTGGTGGCAGCTATGGCATCTTCCCTTGCTTCATTAATAAAACGTGTTGGCCACAGAAGCTATCTGACTTCGCAAGTTTGGGTTGATAGCTTGTCGTTTGAGACTAATACTACCGTTTAACAGACTCCGTTGGTGAGTTGCCAGTCAGTGCTGCATTGGTCCAGTCATCTGTTTAGTCAGATGGAGTTGACCATATTTGCAGATGGAACATTTGGATGGTGAGAGGGGTACAGAGTGTGAGTCTCCATCTCTCACAGAGGGCACTTTAAGATATGAAAAGTCTTAAGCTCTTAAGAATATTCTGCCATCTGAATAAGTCTGCATTCACATAAGCATGCTGGGGATGAAAATATGTCCCTACCTGATTCATTTAATATATACTCGGAAATAATGGAAAGTGCTATTTCATTGATCACCTTACCAGAGCTATGGCGCAATGTCTCGATGGAAAGAAATATATGGTTCCTTGCTAAGAGTTCTTTCCAGGGCTGTCATGTATGCCACATACAACTCCACACAGACACTGAATTTGGAGTTGGTACTGCCCTTGCGTCGTCATCACTTATAGATGACAAGGTGAAAAACTCTCTCTGAGTCACTCCAGTTACCGGGAATATACTATCTGACGAAAGCTTGTGTTGATATATGTGCAGGCTTCAAGAAGCTTCAGTGCTCTGCTATTGACACCAAGGAAAAACAATCTGAAAAGCACAGTATCTCTCTCATCAACACACTTCAGCAGACCGGGGTAAGTGAGGGCATTCTGCTTCTAAAAAAGCATCATGAGAATATCTCGCGAGGGTACAATAACCCTCTTATATTTACTCTGGAAGTTGTCATTATGGTGACTCAGGAAAGGGGTATAGGTCTGATCAAGGCTATGGATCAGACACCCCCAGGCCAATGATTAACAGAAGGTTATCATCTTCACGAGAAACTGGGAGTTAATCATGGAAGTTCCTTTCAAAGAGAGTCGCTTCTAGTGGAGGTAAAGGCTCTCTTGTTGAAGGGAACAATTGAGGTAGACGGGACGAGCTTCTTCATGGGGAGGACGTAGTTTTTCCTCCTGTAAGCATCGTAAGTCATACAGGTGATGGACATGACCTCTATTGCTTGCCAGTTTATGGAGGATTATCAACTTCATAAGAAACTGGATGTTAATCAAGGAAGTTCCTTTCAAAGAGAGTCGCTCCTAGTGGAGGTAGAGGCTCTCTTATTGAAGGGATCAATTGAGGTCGTCGAGAATAATTTTCAGTTGCTTGCCACTTGGCGGTAGGTTACTAACCTTGCAAAAGTGGATTATTGCAGAAGATTAATGGATGAGAATGTAGTCTTGGCCGGCCTACAGCTATCAGCCCGAGCAAGCTCCACTTACAAGAATACTTGTTAGACAAATCTTTCAAGAGAGACTTTCCTTCTGGAGGTATAAGCTCTCCTATTAAGAAAAGCATCAGACGTCGTAGAAATTATTCTCCAGTTTTTTATTATCACCTGTTTCTCGTCCTGAATCCGGATGGATAGTGCATAGATAGGCTGAGATATGTCTTGGCGTCAAGACAATGATGTCATTGTGGAGGCCATAGTAGCCTTCTGTATGGTTACAGCGGTCTCTTCAGTTGGGCTCAGTCCGCTGTCTTTTGGGATTACAACCAAAAAAGATACTGTGCTTTTCAGATTGTTTTTCCTTGGTGTCATGGACTTGAGTCTTATTGTTACACCATAGTAGCCTAACTAAAATCTTGAGTGAGATTTTTTCAGTATTATGCAGTGGCATAACTGAATTTATTATCTCTTGGGACTGCGGTCTCTTTGGAAATTCAGGGCTGTTTATATAGCGGCTGTTCATTCCTTACCTTGCACGACAATAGCTGTAAGTCTCCATTAAGTGAGCCTGCAGGGTCGCAACTTGTGCCGATATATCTGTCTTCACGTAGATGAAGACTTATAAGCTATGGCTAGCATTGTAAGTCTCCCTAGTGAGCTTCTAGGGCCTCAGTTATCAGCTTTTAATGGTCTTCACGTGCAACAGGAAGACCTTTAGCTGCTTCACCTAGGCTGAGTTAGTTGTCCTATCGGACATGATACCTTTTGTTAGAGGAGGTTATTCTCTTCAAACCGGTATGGTTTGGTGTGAGTTAGTATGTAAATATGATGTATTTGTTCATCACATCCTTCCCCATACTTAGTGGCATTATGGAGTCGGTCAGACATGAGGGAGCCTTGCGGGAGGGGGGGGGGGGGGAATATGAATTTGAGTCCCCCCCCCCACTCCCCACCACCAATGTGTTAAGAGGCGATTACCAGGCAAGACGTAGTTTTCTTCCCCTAAGCCTTGTGTGCATTTAAGTATATACATGCATTTCATGATTTCTCGATTGGCAGCTGGATCGTGTTCTGTGTCAACCTCATGGGTACATGCACTTTTTAGTTGGTTGGTTTCCTGTGGTTGTTTGTGTATATGTCATATACGAGCACATGATTCATCATCAATAAATTGCTAGCCTTTGGGTACGTGTAAGGCTGTCTACTCAGTTAACTGGTATTCAGATGATTGCATGTGGGATTTCAATGCTCATGCGCATAATAAATGCATTATTAGGCAGACACATTATTGTATGTTATGGACCTTAGAAACAATGAGTTATTTCGGGGGCGGTCTGTGTCGAGTTTGTTAATCATAGTTCATTCCATTTCTTAATCCAGGTTTCTATTAATTTCGGTACCCAATCGAATACAACTTGTCTTTACACTCTCGTATATTTGCACGTTTCTGGGAGCATAGATATTGGATAGAAGACGTATGGGAGTGTTATTTATTGGAATTTATTGTACATCTGAATGGGGTTGCCTGTGGGTCACCTTGGAAGTGTGTTTACTCTCCAGAGATCATCCATTGTGATTCTATTGGACATGTGTATGTTATATATTATATCACCGGTTTTCGACCTATCTATGTATGCCGACTCCAGTATACGTTACAAGTGGGCGATATTAATTACCGGGATCGCCGGGTAGCCTTAGCTTCTGAAGTGGCATTAAGCGACAATTTATTAATAATAATTAATACCTGGGTGCCTGTGCGACGAATATATATTGTTATGTGGTTCCACTTTTTCGGATTCCATAGCGCTCCTCTCTTTGTTTCTGAAGAAGATTCCTTCAAAAGGGGGCGGGGGGGAGGGGGGGGAGAGATTTTTTTTACCTCTCCTCCGGCTTGATAAGTGTGTAACTATGAGTGAAGCTTTTTTGTCTTTAGATTATATCCTGGATACAGCTTGTGTTTTATTGTATATGGTGTGTGTTTGTGGGGGATAACCTCTCATTCTCAAATATGCCATCCAAATTTTTGGGGCTTAGTCCAGACTAGCCTTAAAAATTGGGAACTCGTTACATCCAATTAGCATAGTCTTCATGCTAAGTTTTTGGAATTACTTGAATTTGGCTCTTTATTTATGATATGTCTTCTCTATTACTGTATAGAGAGACATACATGTAATTCCTTTTAAATTTAATTTCCTTTCACCTTGGATTACAGGCCTTGAACTATATTGGTCTACTAATTCTGAAGTCCAAGGCCCTCCACCTTTTTTCGATTCTGCTAGTCTGGGCCATTGATTTATAGTATAAAAATATAAATTTAAAGTAATTTGTATATTTTTTTATACTTACCAATGTCCCAGATGGGTGTGCCCTCCTATGAGTGTGCATTTATACCTCCTCGCTGAGTTATTCTGTAGTACTCTTTTCTACAAAGAATGATGTTGGCGCCAATTCTGGTCACTCCCTGGTGGCTGCGCATGCCATTGGTAAGTATAAAAAATATACAAATTACTTTAAATTTATCATTTTTTGCCACAAAAAGGAAAGAAAACTGGTGTTATGGGCCATTTGTGATTTTGACCTAATTTCTTTTTTGATATTATCAAATACTTAACTCTCTACCCAATGTAACAGGAATCTGCTAGTCGCAATAATTGCCATTCAAATGGTATTATTTTTTCTCACTTTTTGTTTCAAAAACATATCTTATGACTCCCTCATTACAACCAGGCTGCTGAGCTCATTCCGGTCAGGTGTCATAAGCTGTTTTTGAGGCAATAAATAAATGAAAAAATTTTTTGTTATTGAAGAATGGTTTTACAAGTGTTATCTGTTGGGTAAAAGTGCAAAATGGACTTTGTCAGTTCTTTAGATAAAAGGGCTAGTTTTGTTCACAATTTTGTATGTTTGGAAAAGAGTGAAGTATGAGTTGTTGGGAATATGTGTGCATGTTTGAAATAACTGTATAATTTATTTCTTGATCAGCAGAAATTCGAGGACAGAAAAAGGATTTGTGCAGTGAACTGCAGAGATACTTGTTCTATCTTTTACTACAAATTCACTATTTGGTTCCTCATATTTCTGATGGTTTAGCATAGCACATGAGTGTATAAGTGAACATTCATCCATCAGGTAGTCAAATTCAGTTCACTCTGAATACTGTAATGTTTTTTACTTCTAAGGAACATTGCTATTTACTGTAAACCTCTGTTATCAGCTGTGTTTGTGTCATTGAATCATTATGCCTCTTTTTGTGGAAAGAGTTCAAATAAATTTCACCCGAAGTATACAATTGAATACACTTGTTTTACTGTGGTAAATAATTGAAGTTACTAGGTCCATTTATACAAGTAAATAAAAGCAGAACTTCTCCACCACAGAATGTATTCTGTGGTAGAGACGTTCTGTTTTACTTGTATAAATGGACCTAGTAACCAATGTCTGGGTTGTAAGTTCTCCAAAGTGAGCAACATAACTATAAACAACTGGCTAAACTTGACTTATAGTTGTGTTGTAGTTAAGATATAGCCATTGATGAAGTAGGTGACCATAAATACAATCATACAATAACTACATTGTTTCTCAGTCACTGATATCCTGAAAATAGCTGTGAGCATGGACCAGCCTAGGGGGAATTTTAGGGAGACTTCATGACTCCCTCCAGAAAAAATAAGGAGACTGCAGAGTCAAGTAGGGAGACTTCATAGGCAAGTGGGGAAAATTAAAAATATTTATGTACCACCTCTTCATATTTTCAGCTTGTGGTCCTCCATTAACATCCGATTTATCCAGGTCCAGTTATCTAGGATGCATCTAAGCCAAGTTAAAAAATCACAAAGTAATTATTGACTGAAAATCACCCACTGCTACCCTCTCCTTCGTGACCCCCCCCCCCTCCCCTCTTCCAGGTGCCAATCCGCCCAGCACCCTCCTGTTATTGCCTTTCACCAAAGTCAACTACCGGATAAGCTAATAATTTCCTAAGTCTGAAAGTGTGAACAGGACCAGATGTAAGAAGGTTGCTTGGAAGGTACTTTGTTAATAAACAAAATACATTCTGGAGTCGAGTGTTTTGTAAAATAAATGTCATTCCGCATCATTTTATGGCATTACGGTGTCATTCCACGTGATTCCGGTGTGTAGGAGGACCCCCTTTTCAAGATCCTTCATATGCACACTTGTGCCCTGTACAAATCTTTTCTTGTCATCACTAAAGCTTTTTTTCATGTGTTTCAATTCCATTCGTGTTTTTCTGGGAATAGTCAGCAAAACAAAATAAAAATACAGAGTTAGAAAATATGTCCATTGTGTATACATTTTCGGCATCCTAAGCGAGGTAACCTACTTTCAAACTGGGTTATTTTGTTGAGTCATTCCATAAATAATCACCTATTTTCGTTTCGACACTTGAAGCTCCGACTGAAATGGAACAAAATAGAAATAAAAAATCTGCAATAAACGACAATGGTCAGTTGATTGTCTTGTGATTTCAAATAAATGGTCACTTATTTGACGAATGAAAAAGCCCATTTATCACACTCAAACACATTCGATTCTTGAAAATAATCGTTTTTATGTAAACCTTGGCTAGGATCACTCAGTTCAGCCTTTCCTCATTTTGGCCAATTTTTAAAGGGCGACTTGTAAATGCCCTGACTATTTTTCTAGGTGACTTTGGGCTTAGAAGGGTGACATAATCGCTCTAGTCACCGTCACCCTGGTTGTGAGAGATTGATTTTTAACTCACCTGACTGACAGGGCGAGCTGCAGTGATTACTCTTCACTTGTTACCTCTTGTGAATGTGGAGTTTGAGCCTTTTCAATCCAAGTCACTGAATTGATTCCAAGCATATTTCATGTGAGCGATGACTGGGGTGAAACACTGCAGTTGAGTAAAATTAGTGTTCTCCCCCCTCCTATGGTGGTGGAGGTGGCAGAAAAACATCTCACATCTTCTAAAAGTCATCTGGTCATGAACCAATGGGTGCTATGACTTGCTGATTGGTATTGAGCTTTCTTTCAAGGTGCAGAGTGAAGTTAGTTCAAATAAAGTTTGGAGAGGTCTGTATTTGTGGTTGTAATGAGAGGTGCAAGACTTTTTGCCCTGCCCCAATTGTACATTTTTCAACTGTTGGGCCAATTTGAACAAAATATGCTACACAGTATGAGTGTGTGTGACATGTTCTTTATTTGTGCAAAACAAACAAAATTACTAGCCCCCTGGAATTCTACACCAGCTAAAATTGCAACTGAACTGCACAGTAATTGATATTTGATATGAAGCATCCTTGGGGGAGTATAATCAAACTGGCTATAAAAATGGGGATTGGTTTTATTATGCGGGCTCCATAAGGGATGGGCTCATTTTAACGCTGTAGGTAATGCAAAAGGATGATTTAAAAGTTTGTTCAAATCAAGCCCCTGGGGTCATATGGAACCCACTGATTTTAAGAGTGTGGGTAATGAGGAAAACAATATAAAAATCTCTCAAACTACTAGTCCAAATGCTTCTAGGTTTGATTATAACACCTCTGTTACGGTGTTCTAGTGAAGGCCCTGGGGTCATATTTAGGGGTGTCATGGGGTGCTCAGATTTTAACTTTAACATAGTTGGTAATGGATAAAACATTAGAAAAATCTTCTCCTAAACTACTGATCCAAATGTTTTAATGTTGAATATGTCATGTCTTTATAAGACTGCTTTATATGTCTGCTCAAATTGGGCCCCTGGAATCAAATTTTGGGGAGTCATGGGTCTGCAGTTTATACTATGGGTAACTGAAAAAAACATAACATTTTCCTTTGTGCAGACTGCTCCAAATGCTTCAATTTTTATCCCCTGAAAATGACACAGCCATGGTGCTGCACATGTGTATGTTTTTTCATCTCAAAAACATAGCTTATAATCCGCTCAATGGAACGAGCTCATCGTGTTCATTCCAATGAGGGGTCATAAGCTATGTTTTTGAGACAAAAAAATTTAAAAAATAATGAAAATTGAATGGTGATTTTTGTAAATAGCACTGGCCGGTTTGGGCCATTATGATGGGTAAAGGGTTAACCAGTGTTACCACTCAAAATAATACAAACTGTGTATTTTTGTCAATACTGATGATGTTTATTGGGGAATAATATTTTATGCCAGGTAATATTATTTTTTCATTTAAAAAAAAGGGTTGAGGTGCGTATTTCCTGACCATGTTGTGGTGTTTCAGAAGCAAAGTATTTTTTTTTCCCACCACCTTAATGAACAAATGCATGGTGATATGAGATAATGTCAGAACTTGGAAACAATGAGGTTGATGCAAAAGAATAATTGATATGGGAGTTGTTACAGGTCAATTTTAATTGATACTTTTGTTAAATTTACAGACAAGATGGTATAAAATTTGATCCAGCAACAGGAAAAGGCACGCCATTTGGGTATTTCAGCTTTGGTGCTAGCTGTTCAGTTGTTGAAATTGATTGCCTAACTGGAGATCCCAAGGTTAGAATTTCAAATAATAAATCATTAATTTTCTATGTATATTCACTCAAGATCATGTAGCATTTATGTCCCTTTTTGTTGAAAATTTGGTATTTCTCTCATAATGGCCTTGTGAACGCAATAACTTAAACAAATGTAATCAGATGTTGATAAAACCTGGTAGAATCATAGATTGCAGAAAGATCTTCTTCTGACTGGATATTCACCCAATGTTGTTTGCCCTGTGCTTTGTTCCTTCTTGTTGAAAAATTTGTGTTTGTCTCATATTAACTTTTTGAATGTGATAACTTAAATGTATGTAATCGGGTGCTGATAAGACAAAATTTGGAAGGGATATAGAAATGGGCTCTGTCTCTCTGTGCACCTGTGCATGCAACCACCCACCATCCATCCATCCATCCATCAGTTTGCACATTTTGTGAATGCAGTAACTTGAACAACACAATCAGATTCTAATAAAACTTTGTATAGGCATACATTTTGAGATTGCTTTGCTCTGATTGGATATGCATTCAATTTTATCAGTTTCTGGAGGAGTTATGCGCCTTTTTGTTGAAAATTTGGTGTTTGTTTCACAATGACTTTCTAAACGAGATAACTTGAGTTGGCATTCACCCAATTTCAGCATTTTTAGTTGAGTTTTAAAAAAAAACTTTATTATCGGTAAGGTGAGGGTCGGTCACTGTGTGTCAGGTGGGTGGCGGGCCCTCAAGCCCATGGCCCTTTTTGCTTATTACTTAGTTGTTTCTGGATGGATTTTGATAATATTTGGTATGTGACTTATGGCCTTTTGTTAAAATCGATTAATTTTGAGCTTGATAGTGCGATAACTTCAGCAACCTTCAACTTCAACAAATGGATTTTGATAATATGTGGTATGTGACTTATGCCCTTTGTTAAAATCGACTAATTTTGAGCTTGATAGTACGATAACATCAACAACCTCTACATATTTGACTGATATTTGGCACATGGTTTTCCAGGAACAATGTCTTGATTGAGTTCGAAAATGGGCACGGTCCGATGTATGGTTTTCTCAAAAGTTATGGACCTTTGTTAAAATCGACTAATTTTCAGCTTGATAGCACAATAACTTCAACAAACATCAACTGATTTAACTGATATTTGTCACATGGGTTTCAAGGAATAATGTCTTGATCGAGTTCAAAAATGGACTCGTTCCGATATATGTTTTCACAAGAGTTATGACCCTTTTTTAAAATCGACTAATTTTGAGCTTAATAGCATGATAACTTCAACAAACGTCAACGTTGACTGATATTTGGCACATGGGTTTCAAGGAACAACGTCTTGATCGAGTTCGAAAATGGGCTCAGACCGATTTATGGCAGCAGAATTATTGGGCTGACTTGGTCATTTTTTGCAAATTTTGTGCTCAATAGCAGAATAACTTGAACAAACGTCAACTGATCCAATTCATTTTCATTGTGTGGGTTTCCAGGATCATTTTTTCTTCATCGAGTTTTTGAAAATGGGCTTGGCCTGATATATACAGCCGCAGAATTATTGGGCTGACTTTGTCATTTTTTGCAAATTTTGTGCTTGATAGCGCCATAACTTGAACAAATGGTAACCGATTTGATTCTTTTTTTATTACAGTAAAACCTGTCTTGAGAGACCACTGTTGTGAGAGACCACCTGTCCTGAGAGACCACTGTGACCTTGTACCACTGGGTTGTTTTACTCTGTAATGGACATGTCATGAGAGACCACCTGTTTTGAGAGACCACTTTTCCATGGCAAAAAGGGTGGTCACTCAAGACAGGTTCCACAGTATACTATCTCGATTGAGTTCGAAAAATGGGATCAGTCGGATATATATGGCAGCAGAATTATTGGGGTGACTTAGTCATTTTTGGAAAATTAGTTATTTAGAAAAGGTACTCTGATGCTTGTTTAGTTCATAGCCACCGTTGCATTAGCCACAAAAACTTGACACTGCAAGTCAGTGTGATCTTTTGCAATTGCTTGGCCTCTGTCGTTCGTTACCTTTTAAAAACTTGTATTCTTCTTCACAACCATTAAGCCAAATTCAGACATATATTGCACAGACCATCTATGGAGTATATCCTTTTTATTTTGTTCAAATGAAGCAGCTGTTATATTTGGGCTCTGGTTAATACCCCAAAAGCCTAAAAAATTTTTTAAATCTTCTTCTCATGAACCACCAGAGAAAATGCCTTGATATTTGGTATGGAACATTCCTTGGTGTTGAAGATTCAAGTTTGTTCAAGGGAAGTTGGTAGGTCAATATTTGGGCTCTCTGTGGGAGCATATTCATTTTGGGCTCTGCCCAAAATTTGTATTTCAAGAACTGGGGCGCCAATTTGAACCAAATTTGGCGTGTAGTATAAGTGGATCCTAAGTAATTGATTGAAGCCCTGAAAAAATTTTTTACAGCCCCGTGGGAATATTTGAAATACAGCACCTGGGGGGGGGGGGGGGGGGGGGGGGTTGGAGGGGGGGTTCAGATTCAAGTTTGTTCATATTGAGACCCTGGGTTAATATTTGGTATTTGGGCCCAAATATTAACTTAGTGCAAAATGGGGAGTAATCTTTAAAAGTTATTAGTTCAGTCTGGTTCAGTATGAAGAATAATCTGGGAGCGTGGTGGCTCAGTAGGTAGAGATGCAGGCTGCAAGCCAAGAGGTCCTCAGTTCAAATCCCACCTGCTGCAACAATGTTTTGTTCTTGGGTAAGACACTTAATCCCAATTGCCCATGTGGGTCGGTGGTGTACTTGTCTTCATCCAATGCTAACCCTGCTTGTGTGGAATAAGAATGTTGGGGAGTCTGACAGTTGCTCGCTGTTGCTCTGTGGTTCTCTCCAGGTACTCCAGCTTTCTACACCCATGAAACTCCAACATGAGGTGACCCTGGCTGTCAAAAGTGTCATTAAACCGCAATAAATAAATTAATGAGGAATAACCTTTAAAAATCTGCTGCTTGAGATACAATCAGAATATTTTGATATTTGGTATACAGCATCCTTAGAGGGTTCAGATTCAATTTGTTTAAATAAAGTCCCTGGGTTGATATTTATGTTCCCTGTGGGTTGGCGGGGGGGGGGGGGGGGGGGGGAGGGGAATGCAAATTCTTACATTTGTTCAAAACTGGTAATATTATCAAAATCTCCTTCTCCTGAACCACCAGTCAGAATCTTTTGATATTTGGCACACAACATCCTTCAAGTTTGTTCAAATTGAGACCCTGGGTTAATATTTGGGCCCAAATATTAACTTAGTGCAATATGGGGAATAATCTTCTTCAGATCCACCAGTCAGATTCTTTTGATATTTGGTATACAGCATCTCTAGGGGAGTCAGATTCAGGTTTGTTCAAATCGGACCCCTGGGTTGATATTTGGCTCTATTGGAGCCCAAAGTTGAACTTAGTGCAATATGAGAACATATCTTTTAAAATCTTCTTCTTCAGATCCACCCGTCAGAATCGTTTCATATTTGGTATACAACATCTCTAGGGAGGGGGGCGTGGGGGTGTGTCAGATTCAAATTTGTTTAAATTGAGTTCCTGGGTCAATATTTGGGCTCCCCATGGGAGTCCGAATTTTTACCTTAGTGCAATATTGGGAATAATCTTTAAAAATCTTCTTCTTCAGATCCACCAGTCTGAATTGATCTTTGGGCTCCCTATTGGGAGTCCAAAATTTAACTTGGTCCAGTATGAGGAATAATCTTTAAAACTCTTCTCCAGAAACAGCAGTCAGATTCATTTAATATATGGCATACAGAATCCTTACAGGGGTTGGATTCAATTTATTCGAGTCAAGTCCATCGGTTAATAATTGGCCCTTCTAATGGAGCTCAAATATTAATCTTTGAAAATCTTCTTATTCAGATCCACCAGTCAGAATCTTTTGATATTTGGTATACAGAATCTTCAGAGAAGTCAGATCTAAGTTTGTTCAAATCAAGTCTCTGGGTTATTATTTGGGCTCCCTGTTGGAGCTCAAATTTAACTTAGTTCAGTATGAAGAATAATTTGGGAGCATGGTGGCTCAGTAGGTAGAGATGCAGGCTGCAAGCTGAGTAGTCCTCAGTTCAAATCTCACCTGCTGAAACAACGTTTTGTCCTTGGGTAAGACTCTTAATCCCAATTGCCCATGTGGGTCGATGGTGTACTTGTCTTCAACCAATGCTAACCCTGCTTGTGTGGAGTTAGAACGTTGGGGAGTCTGACAGTTGCGCGCTGTTGCTCTGTGGTTCTCTCCAGGTACTCCAGCTTCCTCCACCCATGAAACTCCAACATGAGGTGACCTTGGCTGTCAAAAGTGTCATTAAACCCCAATAAATAAATTAATGAGGAATAACCTTTAAAAATCTGCTGCTTGAGATACAATAAGAATATTTTAATATTTGGAATACCGCATCCTTAGAGGGTTCAGTTTGTTTAAATAAAGTCCCTGGCTTGATATTTATGTTCCCTATGGGTTGGGGGAAGGGCAAATGTTTACATTGTGCAAAACTGTTAATATTCTCAAAATCTCCTTCTCCAGAATCACCAGTTAGAATCTTTTGATATTTGGCACACAGCATCCTTCAAGTTTGTTCAAGTTAAGTCTCTCGGTTGATATTTGGACTCCTTAGTTTTGCATTGTTATTTCTTTGGAAGCATCCAAACACTACAACAAATCATCTGGCATGAACAACAGAGTTAAAAATAATTAACTTCATTTCTCTGTAGAGTTAACTAGCCATAAATGCTAATTAAATCCTTCTTTGAACACATATGCTCAGGTGTGCAGAGGGTTGAAAATGTTCAGGTTGTAAACTATCACCATATTTTCTGTTAGTTTCAGTAATGTCCTATTAGTGAGTGACAACTGTAATATCCAAGATTCAAAGATGTAATATGTCCTTGAAAACCCTTTGATTTAAATAGGAATCTACTTTGTGGGTACAATTTTACTTGAGAGATACTTGAAAGTACTTGAATCTAATTTTTCAGTTACCAAGTCTGTAATTTCTTTTGATTGTCCATTCTGTCTTATTAAGCAGCTTACCTGATGAAAGCTGTGACAGGTTGTTTGTTGGTTTTTTTTCTCCTTTCATTTTTAGTTCAACTTGACAATGTTAAGTATGAGCTATTGGGATGGGTTGTGATCCATCATCTATCTATATGTCCATACATCTGTACATCCATACGTCTGTACAGATGTACATCTGTACTTCTGTCTGTCTACAATTCCTTTAGTATATCCTATATGCCATTTCTCTCATGATCAGTTTCAAATTTCATATGTGGCTTTTGTGGGAGTTATCTAATTTTTCCAAATTTTGTTGAAAAAACATGGTTGCCACTGACCATATTGGATTTGCATATAAATTGTCAACAATTCCATTACCACACACTACAGGCCACATCTCTCATCTGATCTTTTTCAAATTTCATATGCAACTTTGGTGTGATGTCTAGATGAGAGCTACCAAATTTTTCTGAATTTCATTGAAAAACATGGCCACCAGTGGCCATCCTGGAGTTTGCATGCAAATTGTCAACAATTCCATTAAAACACCCTAAAGGCTGCATCCCTCACCCGATCTGTTTCAGATTTCAAATTATTACTTTGGTGTGATGTCTTTCTGCAGAAACTTGATTGAATGAGTTGGCATTACTGAAAACTTACCATTTAGTTAAGTCCTTTCTTGATCAAGTTGATCTGCAGTATCAGTGACACTTTCATTTATTTGAAACAGTGAATTGAATTTTATGTATACTGCAGGTTTTGAAGACAGATATTGTGGTGGATGTGGGTAAAAGTTTAAATCCTGCTATAGATATTGGACAGATAGAAGGTGCCTTTATGCAGGTAAGTGCAGTTGGGTAGAAAATATATGTTTTTTTAGATTTTCTTGAAAAATGTATTACAGATTTTTTATTTTGGATCAAACCACAATTCATTAGATAATTTGAGTCTAAATGGTAAGGTACATTTTCTAAATAATACATCATTGACCAAACGTGGAACATATTGATATACCTGTAACCACCTGAAATGTCAGAAGTCAAGTTCATAAGACTAGAATAGCTGGTTTCACCAGCACTGCCTGAAGAGTTACACAGGTCTTGAGAATCCTGAATATCCTTGAATTTGAAAACAAAATTTGTTAAGGCCTTAAATCACTGAATGTAGTCTTGAAAAGACTTAAAATCAATCTTTTGTGATGATTGGTAACAGCATGAAAATGTAACTCTCACCTTTTCCCTTATTTCTGATACCAGTCCATGACTTTAATTCCTGGAAAACTCTAATGGTGAGCAATCCAAGAATCATTGTCAGGTGTTGTTATAACATAACATATAAAAAAAACCCTGAAATTTTATGTTGGTCACCCAACAAATTATTTCACCTGGTAAAAATCATTCCCAAATAAAATGTTGTTAGGCCCCACAAAGGAGATGTTCTGTTTCTCTGGCCATTTTTTGTAAAATTGCATGTGGTCAGGCATTTTTCATTTTATTTTTTATTATTGTAATTATTTTTTTGCCATCAAAAGTTCATGTTCTTGGTTTGTCTTATGTTTTAGGCCTCATAATCTACAGAAAAGCATGGGTAGTGGTATATATTTCATCCCTTGAGTGCAAAAAGGCTTTGCAATGCTAAAGCATTGCAAAACCTTGTTGCACTAGCGTGACAAATTTATCAGTTTTATTAACTTGAGTAAAATATCAGACATAAAGCATTTAATCTTTATTTTTTAAAGTTTGCATTGGTTATAAAAGGAGAGCATGTGGCAGCCAAAAGGACCATGTGGGAGGGCCTGGAAACATATTTTTAACTTTTTTTTAGGCCTTATTGATTTATTTTCTCATCTTGAAAAGATTGAAATTTTATGTTGGTCACCCAGCAAATTATATCACCTGGTAAAAATCATTCCCAAATAAAATGTTGTTAGGCCCCAAAAAGGAGATCTTCTGTTTCTCTGGCCATTTTTTGTAAAATTGCATGTGGTCGGGCATTTTAATATTTTATTTTTTATTGTTGTAATTATTTATTTGCCATCAAAAGTTCATGTTCTTGGTTTGTCTTATGTTTTAGGCCGCATAATCTATAGAATAGCAGGGGTGGTGGTGTATTTTGTCCCTTGAGTGCAAGAAGGCTTTGCAATGCTAATGCTTTACCATGTTATGTAGGGGATGCAGTTATAGACTGTGGTGATTTCTTCAAAGAATATCTCTCTCTCTTTCTCTTCTCCCTCTCTCACTCTTGAAATTATCATGAAAATTAATTGCATGTATTGACTCATTTTGACTGTATTCCTTTAAAAGACATTGGGAGTTACAGAAAAACTGGAAATGTGCAACATGCATGCATTAGATATTATCAGTTAGATGTTCATGGTAACATTCCTGGAAATTTCTTCACTGCACTACTGGAAAAATGATAGGAGTGTTTCACACATGTTGTGTAGTTACTTTTATTCTGGCCTCTCCAGATTTTGAAATATTTGTCTGGTACTTTAATACAGACTTGTGTCCATGTTTTCTGCTTTCTCGTGAGCCTGGAGTATATATGCTATTCAGTAGGAAAAAATGTGAGAAGTTCTTGCATGGCTCATACAATATTTATTCAAATGATATGCATCTGTACTATATTGGAATCTACAAATCACACATCCACAATCCATTTGAAGACATCTGCATAATAATGAATATTGAGGAAAAAATCTCATTGGTACAGATACCACTCCTAAGGGGTCCCATATACAGGCTTTGCATTTTCAGTAGAGCGATTTATTCACTCGCCTTCAAAAAATTAAGGAGGGCGAAGACTAGTACCCCTGGCCGTTAAAAATAATGAGTATCATAACAGCCTATTCCTAAAACCAAAAGCTTTTCAGATCTCTGCTATGTTAGAGATCCCTGTAAGATGGCCACACCACCCCTTGCCAAAGCCTGGAGGTGTGGGAAGGGCAGTGTAGCCACATCACAGAGTCTACCTTAGTAGCACCAAATAAAATATACAAAATCCACTTGGCAGAATTCATGAATAGTAAAACTTCATTTGCCACTTTTAGCTTTCGTAAGTTTGAGGAGAGCTAATCGCTCACCTAGGCCATGCAAGGGGATCGATTTTTATCACTCCTGGATTTTTAGCTTAACTTGACAGTTAAGCTAAAATCCAGAGGGGTTTTAGCTTAACTGTCTAGTTAAGCTAAAATCCCTCCTGGATTTTTAGCCAGGAGGGATTTTAGCTTAACTTGACAGTTAAGTTCTTGTCTGGTCGTCACAAAATTTCATATGCAGGTTTGGTGTCATGTTTAGATGAGAACATCCCCTTTTGGTCGCGACCGGTCACCTGGTATGGCTGCCCGAGCTCAAAACCTGAAAACCATTAGCACAGTCTGCAGGTCATATTTATGAAGGGATTTCATTGTAACTTGGTAGTATGTCTCTGTATATTGCCTAGATGAGAACATCCCCTTTTGGTCATGATCTGTCAACCGTGATGGCTGCCCAAGCCTGAAACCCAAAAACCTTTAGCACAGTCTGCCAGTCATATTTAATATGGAGGGATTTCATTGTAACTTGGTTCTATAAACCGTATGATGTCTAGATGAGAACTTCCCCTTTTGGTCACGATCTGTCAGCCTTGACGATTGCCCAAGCTCAAAACCTGAAAACCTTTAGCACAGTCTACCGGTCATATTTATGGAGGGATATGTCTAGATGAGAATGTATCCTTTTGGACGTGATTGGGCAACTGTGATCGCTACAGGGGCCTGAAGCCTGAAAACCTTTAGCACAGTCTACAGGTCATATTTTTGAATGGATTTCATTGTAACTTGGTAGGATGACTCCAAATACTGTCTAGATGAGAACGTCCCCTTTTGGTCGCGATCATTCAGCCTTGATGGCTGCCTAAGCCCAAAAACCTTTAGCATAGTCTAGGTGTATTTATGGAAGAATTTCATTGTAACTGGTTAGGTTGACTCCATATAATGCCTAGATGATCACATCCCCGTTTGGGTAGTGATTGGTCAACTGTGACGGCTACAGGGACCCGAAAACCTTGAGCACAGTCTACAGGTCATGTTTATGTAGGGATTTCATTGTAATTATGTAGGGATTTCATTGTAACCCGAAACCTTGAGCACAGTCTGCAGGTAATATTTATGTAGGGATTTCATTTTAACTTCGTAGCATCAAACCAGATGATGCCCAAATGATAATCTCCCATTTTGGTCACGATCATTCAACCATGATGGCTTCCCGAGCCCAAAACCCGAAAAACTTTAGTACAGACTACAGGTATTTGTGAATGGATTTCATTGAAACTTAGTAGAATGACTCAGTATAATGTCGAGATGAGGACATCCCCTTTTATTTACAATTGGTCAACTGTCATGGCTTCACAGGCCCCAAGCCTGAAAACCTTTAGCACAGTCTACAGGCCATATTTATGAAGGGATTTCAATGTAACTTGATAGGATGACTCGTTTTGGAATAATTTCACTGTAACTTGGTAACTTTCGTTGACATACATTAACTGTGAGGGCCACATACATTAACTGTGAGGTCCACATTAACACACCCCTAGCTCTTTAGTACAGTGTTCATCTCATATTATTTTTATTAAAAACATATAGGATACAGGGAACAGAAATTAACATATTCCTAATTATCACAATTCTTGTCTTATTTCATAATCCTTTCATAAACATTGAACATTATCCTTTTCATTAAGAATGACAGGCCTGTATATACCTGTACTATTGGATGACTCAATAGCGCAGGTATATGTGACCCTGGAGAACTTGACGTGTTGGTGTTTGAGCATCACATTGGATGTAGATGTGCTGTTATCTAAAAAGGGCAAATTATTATTGCCCTCATGGTTATAAATAAGTATGAGCTTGTATGGTATGTTAAATGTTTCTGCTCAATTCCTCGACTTTTCCAGTCGTTCAAATGGAAACTTTTCTCACTTGACATGATCATTTGTTCACCATGGCTGACTCGATTTGATAACATGTCTGCATTTTGATAGTGGATGGAATCAAATCATGAGGCCAATTCTCAAACCTATCCAAAATTTGAATAATTGCAGAGCCCAAGTAGATTAGAATTCTAACTTAGCCTTATCCATCTATGAAACTTCCAAGGCCTGACACAAAAATGCTCTGGAGGCTTAGGTTTGAGAGGCTATAATTATGAGTATACTGAAACATTGTTTAGTTTTCAATGGTTTAAAGTTTATAAAAATAAAGATTATTTTATAACAGATAAATGTTTACCATATTTTTGTCATTATTAGGGATATGGATTGTATTGTCTAGAGCAGCATAAGGTGTCACCATCTGGGTATCTGTTTTCACGTGGAACTGGAACATATAAAATACCATCTTTTGGTGACATCCCTGTTGAGTTCAATGTATCACTGTTAAAGAAGTCCAGAAATGTGAAAGCTGTCTATTCTTCAAAGGTAATACCATAAACAACACTCTCATTGAGCACTTAACATCACACATGCACTTGACTGACAATGAAACAGTAATTCTATTTGTGCCTGTTTTCTCAAACAGCCATCTGTATGTTGTGTGGCCATAAAATATATTATCAGTGCATCTTTCTGTCCATCCATTCATCTGTTCTAACTTTGTGCAGTCCATAAAAAAATTATTCAATGAACAAATGTTGTTCATACTTCACAAAATGTGTCATGACCTTAACTCAAAAGTGATAGCCTCAAGGTCAAGGTCACAGACTTTTCGTTAGTTTGTTCCTCGATTCTAACTTTGGGTCATAAAAATATTATTCAATGGACTAATCTTGCTCGTACTTCACAGGATTATTATGACTCAAGGATGTGTCATGACCTAAACTTATTGTCATAACCCCAAGGTCAAGGTCACAGACCATTCGTTTGTTCCTCCATTCTAACATTGGTTCATAGTAATAAAAAATTATTCAATGGATCAATTTTGTTTATACTTCACAGAATGATTGCTTATGACACGAGCTTGTCATGACTTTGACCCAAGGTCAAAACTCTTAGGTCAAGGTCACAGACTGTCTGTCTGTTTATTCCTCCATTCTGACTTTGTTTGTTCCATAAATATTTATTCAATGGATTGATCTTCTTCATACTTCACACAATGATTGTGCTTATGACCCAAGGGTTTGTCATGACCTTAGTCCAAGGTCATAGCTCCAAAATCAAAGTTTGAGACCATTCGTTTTTTCTCTCATTCTTACTTTATGAGTCCATAGAAAAAATATTCATTGGAACTCAACACAGGGATTTCTCATGACTCAAGGGTATGTCATGATATGTCTTCTATCTCTATGGTCAAGATCAAAGACTGTTCATGTGATCTAACTTTGTCCAGTTTAAAAAAATTGATTCAATGGACAGATCTTGTTCATACTTCACCTAATGGTTGGTTGCTCGTGACTCAAGTGTGTCATTCATACTTCACACCATGCTTGCTCTTGAATCAAGTATGTCATGATATTTACCCAAGGTTGTAAATATAACAGTATACAGTACATCCACTGTGTTGAAAAAGCATTTACAAAAAAACTTGTATTGCCGTAATGCCGTTTTCTGATTTTACAGCACTTGGATGCAATAACAGTTTTAGGTGCAGTAGAGCATGTGATTTCAATAAGATAGAATTGATATCAGATCCTTTTATGCAGTCCGGGGTAAGTTTGCATATATTCTGTTTTTAGATTGTTTATGCATTTGTAAGGCTATGCAAATAGATTGTCTATGGAGTTGTAAGGCTATGCAAACATTTATTAACTGATTGTGATGGCTAAATTATTTTTGGTGGCTATTCACAATCTGTTTTATTGCAAATTATTGGAGAGTGCCCAGTGGGCACTCTCCAATAATTTGTCATAAACCATATTTATATGAACAAAATATTATTTGCTCTTGACTGAATATGAAACGAACAAGGTACATGTCAGCTTTTGCTGTGGTACCCTCATTTTTTCAGAAAACCCTGATAGTGGCTTCTAGCACTCATCCAGTTAACTTACCTTGATGGACAGGAGATGTGACATAAGATTTCTATGTACCTGCATTGTGTTCTGTTTGTATATTTGGTAATCCTATTGCTGTCGGATGTACAACAAAAGTAAAAAATAAGTGAGTTACTCATTGTGATGTAGTTTCACTTTGAAAACCATTGATTAGGCTTTCTTACCACAGACAGAGCAAATTTACTTATTGCAAAATTGAAAGAAAATGATGATGTGCCACAGAATTGACATATCATTTGAGTGTATTAGTCCAATTGCTGGGTGCTTTGAAACAATAGAATTCCAAAGCTTTTCCAAACTTTCGTCCAGTAGTTGAATTTTAAATGGTGATGCTTTGTAACATAGTTAGGTAACTATTTATATATTGGGGTTTAATGTTACTTTCAACAGTCCGGGTTACCTCGAGTCAGAAATTAGGTAACTAAAACAGTACTAGATGAGAGATTAACAGGATTGTACCATGTGAGGTGTTTAAAGGCATATTTTCTACTTTTACAGACTTTCATGCATTGGATCAGGTTCCACATTAGGCAGCCATGAATAAGTTTTCAGAAAAAAGTTAATGCAGACTGCCTGTGGTTTCTGGTCAGGTCTTGGTGACCTATTTAGGCAGTCAAGACTTGACCAGAAGCCACCAGACTGATAGATTGTAATAAGACAGCATTTCTAAGGTCAAAACAGTCTGTTCATAAAAGTCACTCTTCAGATTTTATTATTTTTTTACCAGAAAAAGTAATTGTAAACCCTCATTGGAATGGATTCATAAGATACATTTTTTGTGGCAAAAATTAAAATTTTAATTATTCCAGAATTTTAACTTAGTGTAATATGAGGATTATTCTTTGGAGAAATGTCTTCTCCAAATCCACCAGTGTTAGAATCTTTTATAACCCCCCCCCCCCCCCCCCCCACTGCAATGAGTTGTGGGTTGGAGGGGGAGGGGGTATACTGGAATCACCTTGTCCCACCATCCATCCATGTGTCATCCATCCATCTGTCCCTCTGTCCATCCCTCCAACCACAGACATAATTTTGTCCAGAGATTTTCTCAGACGTTTATGGACCAATCTGCTCGAAATTTTGTATGAATGTTCACCACCATGGGAACCTTTGCATCTGCGATTATAGTTGCAGTCGGATTATTTTTGCCAGAATTATATCCCTCTTCGACTTGAAAAAGCAGGGCTATAATTTTCTTAGAAGTTTATGGGTCAATTCCTTTGAAGCATGGCATGAATGTTCACTACCATGGGATGCACCTGCGATTATAGCTTCGGTCAGATTTTTTTGCCAGAGTTATGCCCCTTTTCATCTTAGAATGCCTGAATTGCCAAGAAGTTTGTCCACAGATTTTCTCGATGTTTTGGGGTCGATTCCTTCGAAATTTGGTATGGCTATTCACTACCTTGGGAACCTGTGCACCTGCGATTATAGTTTCGATTAGACTTTTTGCCAGAGTTATACCCCTTTGAATTTTAAAGTAATCATGGCAGCAATGGACAGGACATCTGGGACAGTAACACCTCTAGTTTATATTTAATATGTAACATCCTTATTAGGGGCAGATTGAGGTTTGTTGAAATCAAGTCCCCGAAGTCAATTTTGGGCTCTCTTAGGTAGCCCATATTTTAATTAAGTGCAATATGAGGACTATTCTTTAAAAAATCATTTTCAGATCCACCTGCCTGAATCTTATATATAATATTTGGTATTCAGCATCCTTAGTGGGGTGAGATTCAACTTTCTTCAAATCAAGTTGTGGGTTTCTATTTGGGCTCCCTGTAGGGGTCTGAATTTTAATTTAGTGCAGTATGAGGAATATTCTTTGAAGATCTTTCTTCATGAGGTGCACCAGGCAGAATATTTTGATATTTGATGCATAGCATTATTAAGACTCCTAGATTAAAGTTTGTTCAAAGTGTTTTGCTCGACTGATTTGGTGTGCACCAAAGGGGTTTGAAATTTAACACACAACCCTGAGGAAAATTTACTATTTATTTAAATTAATTCTGCCCAAGCGTGACAGAGCCAGTTGTGGTCAACTTTAGTTAGATGTAAATAAATAAAATTAATATTTGTTCAAATAGGGCCCACCATGCCTCTGGATTTTTTCTCTTTGTATTAAAATGAGCTTTGAAGGTTTTGGGTGAGTTTACGAAAAAAAAACCCTATTAACCCAACAAACCCACCCCCACTCACCTAGCTAATTTAGATTACCTAGATTAACATGTAGATACTGAATTTGACATTAAATCCTTCTTTAAACAACTTTTTCATTTAGGCCCCTTTGGGCCTCTTGTTTAAAATCTTCTTGATCAGATCCACCTGTCAGAATCTTTTGATATTTGGTATATGTACAGTATCTTTATGGGCATCAAATTCATGTTAGTGGGTTTATGGCTTCCCTATGTGAGCCTGAATTTTAATTTGGCACAAAACGAGGAAAATTCTGAAGGAGTCTTCTTCAGATCCACTAGTCATAATCTTGTGATATTTGGTAGACAGCATCCTTATGGGGGGGGGGGGGGGGGGGGGGGGGGCAGAGAGGTGGTGCAGATTAATATTTGGGTTCTTTGTTGGAGCCCAAATTTTAACTTAGTGCAGTGTGATTAAAATTCTTTTAAAAACTTCTTATTCAGATCCAACAGTCAGAATCTTTTGTTATTTAGTATATAGCTTCCTTAGTGGGGTCGCATGCAAGTTTGTTCAGATCAAGGTGCTATGAATTAGGCCTCCAGTCATTTTTGGTCGTGTTGTGTTAACAACCAAAACCTATGCTTTGGCAATGGTCCGTGTGCATCTGTGTGGGTGTCCGGGTTTCCCTGCACTGTTAGTGCAAAAACTTGAACAAACATTCTCCAATTTGACTAACATACTGACCCATGTCAAAGCCTATAATTGTGTAGAAGCCCACTCCCTTGTTTTCAGATTTAAGAGTTAAAGAGCTCTTCCAATATCAAAGCCCATTCCCCAAGTTTCAAATTGGATGAGATGTCAATTTCAGGGGAATGAAATGAAAACAGGTGACTTATTGCAACATTGTACTTACCAAATCAGGACTGGATGTTGGTGTTTTTATTTTTTGAGTGATTTCGTTTTAGCTTTTATTTGATAAACTTTGTAAATAAAAAATATATACTGATGTTCACTTTGCTCATTTATTCTCCTGTTTACTGAATGACACCATAATTTCGAAAATCCATTTTATTTGGCACAGTAAGTTTTGCAGTAAATGTCAAGCGAAATACCTCACAGGTGGGTCGAGAGGTACAATATAGGTGTAAATAGAACTTGGCAGGACTGTGAATAAACTCTTCATATTTGGCTGAGGTTGACACAGGAACAAGTCCAACAATGAATTAACTGTTCACTTCTTGACAAGAAAACCTCCGTCATAAGTACAAAATAAAGCTCAGTTTGTGTGAATCCCAATCAAAACATTTACAGAAATTCAAAGAAATAGAGGTGCCCCAGTTTGAAATACAGCTGTTGATGAAAGGGAAATAACTGCATTTTTCTTCTTCCAAGGACATTTCCCACAGACTTTAAATATTAATATTTATAGTCTGGGATTCCCCATTGAACAGTGCTTCATTTTCCGAGTACATATTTTGTCTTGTGCAGAATCAATTTTCTTTAATTTGAAAACATATTAGCAGCAATGATTGGTGGGTTCATATGTAGAATATACTGGCGGGGATTATTTATTTATTTATTGGGGTTTAATGACAGTTTTATGGGTGGAGGAAGCCTAAGAGAACCACCAAGCAATGGTGAGCAACTGTCAGACTCCCCAACATACTAACTAAACACAAGCAGGATTAGCATTGGTTGAAGACAAGTGCACCATTGACGTGCAGTATGCTTTAGTACACAATGCCACCATGCCCCCACATGGGCAATTGGGATTAAGTGTCTTGCCCAAGGTCACAAAGTGGTTGCCACAGGTGGGATTTGAACCAAGGACAGGGATTATTACTGAAGATTTAGAAAATATCACCAGGTATTTTTTTTTCAGGATTTTAATAGATTCAGTGTGATTTTGATTATTTGAACCCATTGTGCACCTCATGATCTCCACTTTACTTGCAGTTTACATCACATCACACTGATAGTTGGGGAAAAGCAACGAGTAAACAATTGATAATAATCAATATTTTATTTTTTATTGAATTCAAATGTATTTACCAACTTAGAAACTTTGTATGCTTATGCAGGATGACAAAGATAGGAGCTAATGATGTTCTTTTAATTTCCATCAAAAAGTGTTGCTGTTAGCAACAATCTTTGAATTTATTGCCTTTTTGTGCATCAACATTCTTCTTTGACATGACCTACAGGGCACTTTTATTTTAGGATTGTTTTTGGACTTGGTGTTCTCATTAGGCAGGACCTCAAGATAAGAGCTATTGATTAGCATTCATTTCTGTGAAAAAAATTGCCATTTACTTCTGAACTTGCTGCATTTGTGTATCAACATTCTTCCTTTAGCCAGCCTCAAAAGTTTACATTTAAAAAGGCATGGATTGTTGTGCCCACACAATGCTGTTATGTATAAATTTCACCAGATCACATTGGTACCAATGATCTTCAATTTTGCCATTTCACTTATAACTTACCAAGTTCAAGTTTGTCAAGTTGAGCTACAGTGTCATTGACACTTTCATTACAAATTTTGAGCCTGTTAGCCTCAATTTTTATGGATTTTGAATTAATTGTAATAATGCATTTTTTTGTGGGATATTGGAGATGTGACAGTGCATGTTTTCTCAAATCACTGCCCAAGTCAGTGTGCAAAAAATAAAAGTGAACAAGGACCAATTATTTTAAAAAATCCTTTTGTGAAGAATAAATAGGTATTTGTCAGGTGAGTGCTTCATGCCCCTTGGGGGCCTCTTGCTTCTCTACTTTGTTGAAAGGCAGATTAAACCGTATTATTTATATTACAGGCTATTGGTGAGCCACCTCTTTTTTTGGCGAGTTCTGTGTTTTTTGCAATCAAACAAGCTATTATGTCAGCACGGCGAGAAGAAGGTATAAGTGGTGTTTTCAGATTAGATTCCCCTGCTACTCCAGAGAGAATAAGAATGTCATGTAAAGACAGATTCACAGACAAGGTAAACACAATAACAGTTTCCTATTAGCACTTCAACCTCAGATTAATAGTCCTGCCAATACTGTTTTCAGATCACCATATAAATCGGGAGCATGGTGACTCATTGGTTTGGGTACTGGGCTTCAGACAAAAGACTGACATTTCAGTTTTGACCTGTTTCATCTACATTATGTCCTTGGGCAAGACATAGAATCCTGATTCTGCACAGTACACGGTGGTACTTTGTACTGAAGTGTACAGCTTGCCAATGGTACACTTGCCTTCAACCTATATTAACCCTGATTTTGCAGGCTTAATAGGTTGGAGAGTCCAGCAGTTACTTGCAGTTGCTTTGTGACTCTCTCCAGGTACTCTGGTTTACTTCATCTGTAAAATCGTCAGACACATTTATACCCTAGCTGTTGAAAATGCCAAACAAGCCTCACCATTTACAAGTTCTCGATTTTTCATTTAAAAGCATATCTTATGGTCCTTCATTGGCATAAGCTCATATTTTATAAATTTTGCTATATATCTTCTACAATGAGTTGTGCGTGTGTGGGGGAAGGGGGGGGGGGGGGAGGGGGTGGTTATACAGGAATCACCTTGTCTGCAGCAACAGATCAGGTTTAGGTGCCTAGTTGTTGGTACACAGCACTGTTATGAGTCTAGACTGATTTATGAGACTTGCCACATAAATTTGAACTAACAAATGGTGTTTATGTATCTAAGTTTTGTGGCTAAAATTTTTTTATGTGGCTAAAATAGTTTATTTTTTCTCAGATGTTTATGAGTTGATGCCTTTGAAACTTGGTGTGGATGTTTACTACCATGGGAACCCAAGGACCTGTGATTATAGTTTCGATCAGAGTTTTTTGCCAGAATTATGCCCCTTTTTGTCTTAGAATAATCATGGCGGTGGGAGGTATCAACAGGTCCATCTGGGACAGTCACACCTCCAGTTATATTTTGAAAGGTAAAAAATAGTTTCCCAGCAGGTGAGAAAGAGAGATTGTGTCATCTTCAAATTATATATAATTCAGCACATGAGAAGTTGTGTCTCTCTCTTGTGTAGCCTTTGAATTTCTACTATTTTTAGAATTTAATTTCTTTAAAATATTATCGTCTATTTGTTTTCAGTTTCCTGGAGTGTATTTCTTGTATATATGTATTAATCCTTAACCTAACTCCAGGTGTTACTAGCCAAGTATTGAATGAAATTAGTAAGAATTTTTATAGTTAGAGCATTGTTATCAGCAGCATGTATTTGGTGATTAGTTAAATGACTTTATGTTCAGAATTATAGAACTTTAAAATTCATTATTATTTATTTCAGTTTCCACTTGCAGAGAAAGGAACATATACACCCTGGTTTGTTGATTTGTGATATTTTCTGTGATAGAATTGAAATTATATATCAACAGTTTAAACTCACAAATATTTTTTAAGCATCGTTATATTCATATAAGTAAATGAGAGCAGTGTTTCAAAATAAGTGTATACAGAATATTTCAGAATCATAACATCAATGCAATATTTTCTTCTGGTGTTGAACCATTGCACACCATTAATGAAGAGTTGAAGGACAATATTTTTAGCTCACCTGAGCACAGCTCAAGGGGAGCTTTACTAATCACTTTCCGCCCGTTATCGTCTGACCGGCCGGCATTAACTTTACATTATCGACTTCTTCTGACAAACTACTGGACCAAATTCAACAAAATTTGCTGTGCATGTACCCTATCATATGTCAATTCAAGTTTGTTTAAATCAAGTTGACCCGCCCCTCAGTAGGGCCATGCCAAAAAAGTGTGCTTAAATCTTAAAAAATCTTCTTCTCGTGAAACAGCAGTAGCAGAGACTTGATATTTAGTGTGCAGCTTCCTTTTGAGGTGTAGACTCAGATTTGTTCAAGAGAAGTTCAAGGAGCTATATTTGCCTTCGTTACGGAAGGAAGGAGCAAGAATTGTCGCCCCACACAAAATTTCTGTTTTCCAAACCGAGAGGCAGATTTGAACCAAACTTGATATGAGGGCTTATTGGGTCATAAGTACTTAATTTATGCCAAAAAATTTTGAACTGCAGGAGCTAAAAGTAGAAAAAAATTAAAACGCCCATATCTCCAAAACTACACGGCACTGAGAATTCTTATTTGGTGTGAAGCTTCCTTAGGACCAACAGAATGGAATGATAAAAAAAAATTACTATCAGTTTTATCATGGGGTACTTTTTGGGGACTTTGAAAAAGTGCTGAGTCAGCATTTTTTAACACTGTGGGTAATGGGAAAAACATTTAACACTACTTTTCTCCCAAACCACTGTTCCAAAAGCTTTCAAATTTCACATATAACATCTTTGGAAGATTGTTTCACATGTTTATTGAAATCAATTCCCTGGGTTCATATTTGGGCTCTCTAAGGGAGCCCAAATGTTTAAATTAGTGCAGTATGACGAATATTCTTTAAAAATCTTCTTCTTCAGATCTACAAATAGGATTCTTTTAATATTTGGTATGCAGCATGCTTAGGGAGGTGAGATTCAAGTTTGTTCAAGCCAAATCCCTGGGTTCATATTTGGGCTGAACATTTTGGGTCCTGGTCCGGACTTAGAAATTTTGGACCAAAATCCAGAAATTAGTTTTTGGTTTTTTAGTGTTTTGGTCAATTTTAAGACAAAAAAAATTAATTTTTTTACACTTAAAATTTGGGGTCCGGGTGGGACTTATGCGTTTTGGTCCATTTTAAGAAGAAGAAGAAAAAAATTTTAGTCTGAAAAAATTTTGTTTGGGACCTTGAAAATTTCTGAGCAAAAATGAAAAAAAATCTGTTTTTTATGTGTTAATCTCAATTTTGGGATGTGCAAGTGCAGGAACTGAAAATAGAAGGAAAATCCTGTGTATTGTGTGGGCACAATAGCTTCGTCTAGTTGGCATATGCTTTTCTTAGGAAGGATGTATACAGCTTATTCGAGTCAAGTCCCTGGTTTGATATTTAGACTACCATGTCAGGTGAGTGCCTTAAGGCCCCCTTGGGGCCTCTTGTTTAATGTAATCCTGCACAGTAATCCAAGAAGTTTAGCCATGTTGTTTCTTAAGCCTAAAAGGTCTGGATATTTTATACATTTTTGCTTGAGGGCACAGTGACGCTGTGTACTAAGTCTTACTGCACATTGAAAAATTTGTTAGCATTACCATATTTTGCTCTGTATCTGAACTTCCTGTTTTTCATTTTTGATTCGTCAGAAATTGTACTTCCATTATTGGATAATTTGGTACAAGGAAATTTATTTTGTTCCAGTTTTTGAGCACAGTTTGCTCTATTTTGGAATTCGAAATGCTGTGTGAGTGAATGCTAGATTACAATGTATATTAGATTCCCCAAAGTTACTCATTCACTCACGGTTTGAGTTGCAGTAAGATTTTATTTTTTGGTCCAGAGCACACAAGAGGTTGTGATTTTGACTCTCGACAACTTGTTTCACTTTAAGTGAAGAATGTGGTTGGGGGTAAGAGGGTTCTGAGATACAGAAATAAAGGTTTTCTTTAATGATGTTTCTCCCAAATTTGTTTTTACAAGTGAGTTTATCTTTATAAAGTTGATCCGATGTTAAAAAAGGTAATGAAAAAATAATAATAAAAATTAATGATCCTGCAAATACATGTTGATTACAAATTTCCAATGTCACTTCAGTCCATAAAATTCAATTTGATTATCTGGAAACAGCTGAAATGGTTAGAATTTGTTAACAGTTTTTGTTTTCTATATCACTACTTAGTACAGTAGAATCCTCTTAATTCAATATCCATTTTGCCAGTGAAAATTATTCAATTAACAGGAGTATACAATTAACAAGGATTTGGTCAGTTTCCTGTGTTCTGAAGGTAAACTGAGCATTTATTCTATTATATCTTGTTTGACAGAGCTCATAGAGCTCTGTCAAACAAGATATAATAGAATAAATGCCTGTATTGGATGTAGTGAGGCCAAAAAGGTTGATAAATAAGGGGAATTTGGTGCGTGTCACAGTAATTTTTTCAACATATTACAAAAAATTATATACAATTAACAGGAGTTTACTCTACAACCCATATGCAATTAACAGATCAAATTTGTACTGAAGGTATGGTAAATGGTTTTGTGTTTGAAAATTATATTCAATTAACAGGGATATACAATTAAGAGATATCCAATTAAGTGGGCTCCACTGTACCACTTTTTATCAGCTTGTTATGCCCCCACGAATCAAAGAGAATGGGAGGTATTCTAGATTACATGCAAGCATCCATCTGTGCATCTGTCTGTCAACAGTGATTCTTAGTAGTAAGTGAATGGATTTCAGTGAAATTTAGTATGAGGGATCCTTCTGACAAGCTGCTCCTGCACATGTCATAACAAAGTTGCCAGCATATTTTTCACCAGAGTTACGGTCCTTACTTTGTCAATTTTTCATGAGATGACTTACATAAGGGAGACATGTTACAAAAGCTGTAAGCTTTCTGAATAGTAATTTTGTCTATTTGTATAAACTTGTTGTATTGTATACTGTTATATCTTGTGCTGATTGTTTTTTATTTTTCTATTCTGTGATGTATACATACAACTTAGTCCTTAATAAATATTGTTTAAACTAATTTTTCATGATTTTTTCCCATCAGCAGCAATATCTCTCAGCCTTGAATGGATGGATTTCAGAGAAATTGGTATGAGGGATCCTTGTGAAATTCTGCTTCTGTACAGTATATAAAAAAAAATATTCAACAGAGTTATGGTCCTTTGTTTTTAATTCATATATATTCCTTCGGCTCAGCACTGCAGTGGGGGTATAAATTGCCTTCAGCAATAGATCATGCTTTTGAAAAAAAATCTGTTTTCTCAGACATCACTTTCATCTTCAATTAAATATTTTATACCCATTGTATTTTTTTCAAAATTTGCACTGACTAAAGCCAGCTATTTTCGTACTTTGATGTGTAATAAATATGATGAAAACTTTAAACTTTGACATGTTGAATGACTAATGATTACCAAAAATTTAGGAAAAACTGACTAAGAAACAGTACTCGAAAAACCTGAAATTCTTGACAAATCCAATAACTAGTAACAATGCTTTGACATTTTGTGTGCAGCTTTTTAATATGCTCAAGATTCAAGTTTGATCAAAGAAACTTTCTTGGGCAATTTTAGGGCTTGTACTAGGCAGTATTTTGGGCCCCGCCCAAAATTTCTATTTCCCAAACTGGTGCATCAATTCAGACTAAATTTGGTATATAGTAGTGTTAGGGGACATGTACTTGATTTATGCACCCCCACCCCATCCCCAGTAAAATTTTAGTGTGGGAACCCAAGAAGCTAAAAATATAAAAAAATTGAATGCTCATAGTTCCCCATCTGCACAGAACAAAGAATTGTTTTTTGGTATTCAGCATCCTCCTTTGGACAAGAAGAAAAAAATGGGCCCAAAAAATCACAATTGTGTCATGGAGTGCCATATGTGGGGGTGAGGGGATGGTAATGAAAATCTGCTGAGTCAGTACTTTTAAAAAAAAAATAAATAAAAATGTTCTCCAAAACTTCCAATCAGAATCTCTTCAATATTTGGTTTACAATATCCTTTTGTAGATCCGATTCAAGTTTGTGCAAATCAAGTCCCGGAATTCTTATTTGGCTTGAATTTTATCTTGGTGCAATGTGAGGAAAAAAATTTTTTAAAAATTTTCAGATCCACCAGTCAGAATCTTTTGATATTTAATATATAGCATCTTTATGGGGTACAAATTCAAGTTTGTTCAAATTAAGTCCCTGGGTTCATATTTGGACTCGTGACAGGAATCCGAATGTTTACTTAGTGCAATATCAGAAACATTCTTTAAAAATCTTCTTCAGATCCACCTGTCAGAATCCCTCATATTTGGTGTGCGCCATCCTTATGGGAGTTCAGGTTCAAGTTTGTTCAAATAAGGTGTATGGGTTCATATTTGGGTTCCCTATGGGAACCCAAATTTTAACTTGTTGAAATATGAGAATATTCTTTAAAAATATTCTCCTTCAGATCCACTCCTCAGAAACTTTTCATATATGGTATACACAGCATCCTAAGGGGGGGCTCAGATTTGAATTTGTTCAAATCAAGTCTGTGGATTCATATTTGGGTTTCCCATTCGAACCCAATTTCAGCTTAGTGCAATATGAAGATTATCATTTAAAAATTTTCGTTAGAACCACCACTCAGCAGAATCTTTTAGTATTTGGTATACATCATCCTTATAGGGGCCAGTTTCAAATTTGTTCAAATCATATATGTGGGTTCATAATTTCCTGTGGGAGCTCAAATTTTAACTTAGTTCAGTACGAGGAATGCTCTTTAAAAATCTTCTTCTTAAAATCAACTATTCAGAATCTTTTGATATTTCATTGCACAGCATCCTTATGAGAGGCAGATGGAAATTTGTTTAACTTAAAGCAATATGAGGAAAATTCTTTAAAATTCATCTTCATTGAATCCATTGGTCAGAATCATTTTATATTTGGTATACAGCATCCTTTGGGTGTTAGATTCAAATTTGTTTAAATCAAGTCAATGGTTTCATATTTGAGCTCCCTATGTGAGCCTGAATTTTAACCTAGGCAAATAACAGGACTATCATTTAAAATTTTCTTCAGATTTACCAGTCATAATCTTCAAAGATTAGTTTGGATAGCTTCCTCGTGGGGCAGATTTAAGTTTATTAAAACCAAGCCCATGGGCCTTCTCTGTGCAATATGAAGAAAATGCTTTAAAAATCATCTTTAGATCTACTTGGCAGGAACTTTTCATATTTGGTATACACCATCCTTGTGGGGGCAGATTGAAGTACATTCAAAATCAAACCCATGGGTTCATATTTTAGATCCCTGTGGGCCAAATTTTAACTTAGTGCAATATGAGGAAAATTCCTCAAAGATATTTTTCTTCAAATCCACCAGACACCATCTTGTGATACTTGGTAAGAAAACAAATTTTATTTCAATTGAATGTTCTTTTTTCATTAATGATTACAACTGTTTGTGAGTGTGTTGGGACACACATCCAGAAAGTCCTAATTTGTCCACAAAAACTATCTCAATCATGTCCTTGTTTATAGCCAATTTAATCTATTTCTTCACACAACTGATGGCTTTCAGGAACACTGAATATTTCACTGAATTTAACTATGGTCCTGTCTCAACTGGACTATTGCAACTCTCTTTATTTTTGACTTCTGCTGAAATGTATTAACCTGATTCAGCACAGTCAAAATACAGCAGCCAAAATGAATAATGGCAGCAAAAAATTTGACCACATTACACCAATCCTCAAATCCTTGCATTGGCTACCAGTTGAGTATCACATCAAATATAAAGTATTAACGATGACACACAACATTATCCACGGAGATAATGCCCCTACCTACTTAAACAGATTGTCACTTTAACAAATCGGTACAGAATCTTAGATCATCTTCAGAGAATCTTCTTGTTGTGCCCCAAATAAGATCCACTATGGGAAAAAGATCATTCACTTTTGCAGCTCCCTCACTATGGAGTGCACTCCCTCAGAATTAAAGGAAATCCTCCCAATACAGAAAATTAAAAAAAAAAAGATTGATTTATTTGCAGCATAAAAATATACAGGATAACAATAAGACAGGTTACAGATGAATGCGATGCAAGGAAATGGCATAGCCTGAAAGGCTGTCTTCCTGCCATTCCCTTTTGACAAATAGAATATTCATGACAGCAAGGTTTGGGTTGTTGGCTCATTAGGTTTAGTGAACCATTGGATAAGACCAACCCCCATGGCCGAAAACCCATCGCCAGTTCCTGTGGCCTATATTTGCAAGTTATTAGAAACTTGTTGTGTGGAGAATTCACCACTGATATCTTTGTAGTCTCCTTCCTCACCACTATAAAAGGATGTAGACAAGGGATATGACTTGTTCATTAGAACAATAATTAATACAATAAGCAATACACTAAGCAACAATTCGGTGAGGGCTATAGTTTCTATCATTGGCACATTAGGTTTAGTGATAGAACCTCTTTTGGAATAATACTTTGGTGGATAGTGAATGGTTTGTGAGATTTAAAGATCCATCTCTTTCAGATAGCCTTTAACTGCTGATTTCTTTCGTTTGAACGTCAGTTTATTCTGTGAGTGCTTTTGAGCAGTGTGTTGCTGGTAAAAGTGCTACATAAGTAAATTATTATTATATTATTATTTGTGTTAACTAGCCATAGATGGTAATTAAATCCTTCTTTCAGCAACTTTGGTCAGGTGGGTGCCTCAGGCCTTTTGTTTTATTTTATTTTTCATTTTTGTAATTATTTTTTTGCCATCAAATGTTCTTGGTTTGTTTTATGTTTTAGGCCTCACATTCTACAGAATAGCATGGGTGGTGGTGTATTTCGTTCCTTGGGAGCAAGAATGCTTTGCAGTGCTCAAGCATTGCAAAGCCTTGTTGCACTCAAGGGACAAATTCATCAGTTTTATTAACTTGGGTTAAATATCAGACATAAAACATTTAATTTTTAGCTTAACTTGACAAAGTCAAGGTAAGCTATTGCCATCACGCGTGCAGAAGTCTGTGGGTCTGTTCATATTTTCCATTAGCACAGGCTACACCTTGTAGTTCTTATCCAATCGTCACAAAAATGTCATATGCAGGTTTGGGGGCATGTCTAGAAGAGAATGTCCCCTTTTGGTTGCAAAGGGTGAACCATGATGGCTGCCCAAGCCCAAAAACCTTTAGCACAGTCTACAGGTCATATTTTTGAAGGGATTTCATTGTAACTTGGTAGGATGTATCTTAATATCTAGATGAGAACATCCCCTTTTGGTCATGATCTGTCAACCATGACCGCTATCCAAGCCTGAAACCCAAAAACTTTTACTACAGTCTGCAGGTCACATTTAATATGAAGGGATTTCATTGTAACCTTGTTGGAGGACTCCGTATGATGTATAAATGAGCCTAAAACCCCAAAACCTTTAGCACAGTCTTCAGGTCGTATTTATGGAGGGATTTCATTGTAACTTAGAAGGATAACTCCAAATAATGTCTAGATGAGAACGTCCCCTTTTGGTCGCGATCATTCAGCCGTGATGGCCGCCGAAGCCGAAAATCCCAAAACCTTCAGCATAGGCTATAGGTTGTATTTATGGAGTGATTTCATTGTAACTTGGTAGGTTGACTCCGTATACTGTCTTAATAATAACGTCCCCTTTTGGTCGTGATTGGTCAACTGTGATGGCAACAAGGGCCCGAGCCTGAAAACCTTTAGCACAGACTACAGGTTGTATTTATGAAGAGATTTCATTGTAACTTGGTAGGATGACTCAGTATAATGTCTAGATGAGGACATTCCCTTTTGGTTGCGATCAGTCAACTGTGATTGCTACATAGGCCCGAGGCCCAAAAACCTCTAGCACAGTCTACAGGTCATATTTATGATGGGATTTCATTGTAACTTGATAGGATGACTCGTTTTGGAATAATTTCACTATAACTTGGTAACTTTCGATGACATACATTAACTGTGAGGGCCACTTACATTAACTGTGAGGGCCACATTAACCCACCCCTCACTTGTTTAGTACAGTCTAAAAAATTCATATTATTTTTATTGAAAACAGCATACAGGGAACAGAAATTACCATATTCTCAATTATCACAATTCTTGTCATATTTCATAATCCTTTCATAAACACTGAACATTATCCCTTTCATCAAACACAACACACAGACAAGTTAAGCTACAGTGTCATTGACACTTTCATTATCTTTTTATGTTTGCATTGGCTATAAAGAGAGCACATGCGGCAGTCAAAAGGACATGCAGGAGGGCCTGAGAAACAGATTTTTTTTACTTTTTTTAGGCCTTACATAGAATTTACACTGTCACACGGCAGATTTGAAATTTAAAACTAGCAGCCTTTTAATCATCAGAATAGACATTTATCATGATGCACTGTATATAGTTTGAGCCTTATCAAACAATGTTGAAGTTTAAAGGGGAAACATGTAGTTACTGACTATAATTTTGATTGTTGCTCCACAATAATAATTAAAGCTTTTCAGATTCAGTTTGTCAGATTATTGTTTGTCTGTTTATCAGAGTTTAATAACAAATTGAACCCTCATGGTCATACCATGTTACTTGTCACAGTACATTAGGTATATGTGAATCATGGCATGGCTTAAATTTCAGACATGTCTGCTGTTCCTGGAAAGCAAACTGAGGAGAAATATTGTAAATTTTAACCTTTTCATCATTCTCATATCAGCAATGTGTGACAGCTTTATGAAATACAAGACATTGCAACTTGTCGGACAGAAATCATAAATCTCTGATGGAAAAAATGATATAATAGGTTCTATATCATATACTTCTTTGACAAAACTGGCTTAATAAAGAGTTTAAAAACTTATTTTCTGAGTGAAGGGAGTCATGAGTGACGTTAAATGGTTCACACATCATTGGAAAGTTTGATTAGTATAAATTTAAGCCTCAATGGAGTAATTCAAACTTTGACAGATGTTCTACTTCCACTTAAAAACTTGTATTATCTTGCTGTACCCTGGCAGTGGATTATAATCAAATCTTGGCTGCCTATAGTCAACCTCATAGCTTCCAATTTAACTCCTTGCACCCTATTGGCAGATATTCTGGCACCCGACAAAAAACTGCCACTTCAAGGCAGTCATGCCTAGATTTGCAAAAAAATATTTTGAAAATCTTCAGAGGGTTAAGAGTTAATCATTTAAATACAAGCCAGAAAATAAGCAGACTGTCATCTGCAAAATGAGGTCCCCAGAGGATGAATGTAGTGGTGCTACCCTGCACAGCAGGGTAGCATCACTAAATTTACCCTCTGGGAACCTCAGTCTGAATAAGGATCTCAAAACTGAACAGAAAGAGGTACCCAGAGGATAAATTGGCCCACTTGAATACAGTGGAGCCTACTTAATTCTTTTTATTTATTTTTTTGGTGTTTTTTTTTTTACATCCAGCATGTATGATTATATCTTGACCATAACATAGGGATGAACTCAAGTTTAGCCAATCATTTATACCTTTGCTGCCCACATTAGAGGACTTTCGCCAGAGGCATTGTTACCGGGTCATTGTTATCAGGTCATATTTTACCAGTAAAGAACTGTTAATTATATATAGGTTATAGAGTAAATTCCTATTAATTGAATTCAAGTATTGTAATATGTTGAGTACTTTTCTCTGACAATCACCAAATTCCTCTTGTTAAAAGATCTATTTAACCTCAGTATTTTCAATACAGGCATTTACACAATTATATCTAGCTTGACAGAGCTCCATGATATAAGATATAATGGAATGCATGCTCAGTCATCTGTAGAATATAGGAATGTAGCAAATTAATTGAATAATGTTCTCTGCAGAAGTGGTTATTCAATTAACAAGGTTCCACTGTACTCCTGTTATTGAATATTTTATTTTTCTTTGGCAAAGTGGCTATCAGTTAACAGTGTTCCACTGTACTTTAATGTATTTTCTGGATGTGCATCATATTCAATTGGAAAGCATCAACCTTTTTTGTAATTACAAGTTGCAAATAACTGGCAAGTGTGTCTTTGCTCGATAAAATTAATCTTGCTTTCTATAGGGTACTCAACAGTGTCTCACTCAAGAGAGTCCTCCATCTTGGAATTGTATGCTTCAAAAGCATTCCACAACTGATGCTATCAAAGAATGCTCAGTCTTTTCTGGTTAGGCATCATGCACTCCAGTTCAAGAATGTGATACAAACTGAAGTCAGGGTGAGCTGTGGTCATCACTTTACATCTGTTGTAAAGGTGGTGTTTTAGTCTTTTCTAAAACTGCTGGCCTGATTTCAATAAAATTTCATGTGAATGTTAGATTGAGGTATTAAACTTTTGTTGAGATCAGATATCTCCCTTTTTAACTTTGAATATTTGCTGTTTAGGGGGTGGGGGGGGGGGGGGGGGAATTATTTTTTTTACTGTAAAACAAAGACATTAATTTTGCTGTTTGCCTTGTGAAATAGCCAATTTTTTGTCTGTTTGCCTTGTATCTCTGGTTTGGGTTATCGGACCTCAATGAAATTTGGAATGAAGATTGTTTATGGTAAAGGCTTTTACAATATAATGGTTTATTTCTTCTCTTGCCATTGTTTGGTGGTATGTACCATGGGGTATGGCCCACCTCTTGTTTACCAAAGATTGTAAGGGTTGTAAGGGGAAGCAGTTTAAAATCACCTAGAGTTGTTATATGAGCTAGGTAGAAGAGATCATAACATGCTTTAGCCCATCACGGTCAACCCCCCCCCCCCCCCCCCCCCCCCCCCCCCCCCCACACACACACACTTTGAAACTCTGAGGCATTTATGTTCTGCTGTTTCCCTACTCATTATTAAGTGGTGAAAAGCTTTGTTATATATGGGCAGATTTATAATTGTTCAGATGATTGTTCTTCATTATATCCTTAAAAAAATCCAATAAGTGGACTATAGATCCACAAGTTGGGTTGTAAAAATAATTTTGGAAAGGTTACATTTATAGCAACTGGACTGCACCAGAAAAATAAAATGTGCTATTTTTAGTAACAGTAACCATGACCTTTGGTTGACAAATCAAACAAGAGGCCCCAAGGGGCCTTAATTGCTCACCTGACAAGTTCTTCAAAGAAGTATTTTGGATCACATTCAGCTAATCATGGCTCATCAACACTTCAGAGGAATGAAGTCATGACATTATCATAGGGGTCCTTTTTTTTTTTTTTTTTTACATAAATTCACCTTCAAAATGCATATTTTGTAGCAATTTTTTTCCCCTCCGCTTAATTGACCCCTGGTGGTGGGGAGTGGGGTTGGTGGTCATATGGAGGGAGATGGGGGGTTGCATAAAATCACACTAATCACTAAATATTTCAAAATATATTTTGCAGCCAAACATTTTGTCACATCTAACTCCCCCCCACAAGGAAGGGAGGGCAGGACATAGGGTAAAAACATTTTCACATAAAACCACTCCAATTCATCTAGGAACTCGATTTTGAAAAAAATCAAAAAAATTTTTTTAATTTTGGTCCAAAATTTCCCAAGTCGGCACCGGACCCAAAATTTTCAGGCTATAAATTTTTTTTTTGTCTCAAAATTTAACAAAACGCATAAAAAATCCCCCCCAAATTTCTGAATTTTGGTCCAAAATTTTCAACCCAGGGACCTGATTTGAACAAACTTGAATCTGAATCTCCCCATAAGGAGCCCAAATATTAATCCAGCAACTCGATTTAACCCAAGTTGAATCCTACCCCCATAGAGATGTTGTATACCAAATATGAAAAGATTCTGACCACTGGATCTGAAGCAGATTTTTTTGTTTGTATTCTATGGGTGCTATCAGTTATGCCCCTTGTGGTACTCCCCTGTGGGCATGACAACTTGATTTGAACAAACTTGAATTGACATATGATGGGGAACATGCACACCAGATGTGGTTTAATTTGGTCAAGCAGTTTGTGAGGAGAAGTCGATAATGTAGAGTTTACACCGGACGGATGACAGATGGAAAGTGATTAGTAAAGCTCCCCTTGAGCTTCGCTCAGGTGAGCTAAAAATCAGTAGGTTCTGCTTCCATGAGGGTACCGGCCCTGTAACTTTTGTCTCATAATGTAGAACAATAGATATTGCTCAGAAACCATTTTTTACCAAGTTTGATTTATAGTCACACTCCTGTAACCTTTGATTTTTTTTAATGCAGTCCACAAAATCAAGAAGATTCTAACTCTCCCATAGGGGGTACCTAATCTACAAATCTGGTTAAGATGTGACATAGAAAACAAAAGTTATAGACCTAAATCCAATTTCCGTGTGTTCTATTTGTAGTAACAGTTGCATGACCTTTGACCTTGCAGCAACCAAGTCCAAAATCAATAAGATTCTTCAGCGTCCATATATGATTACTTCCTGTAGGGTTTGATTGTGCTGTGATACACAGAATTTAAGTTATCGCATGGAATCCAAAAACTGCTATTTTTTAATAACTGTGGCCTTGACCTTTTTTCATTGCAAAATCAATACAGCATTCTTTCTCACCAAAATGGGTACCTAATCAGTAAATCTGGTGAATGTGTGACATATAAAACAAAAGTTATAGAAAAACCCAATTTTTGACAAAATTTTATATATAATAACAGTTAAGTGACTTAGACAGTGCAGCTACCACATCGAAAATCAATAAGGTTCTTCATTGTCCATATATGATTACTTTTTGCAAGTTTGGTTGAGCTATGATAGAACTAGAGTTATCACTCAGAAACCAAAAATTGTTATTTTTAGAAACAGTGACCTTGATCTTTGGTCACATCATTGTATTCTTTCTCTCCAATACTAATCTGTAAATCTGGGGTTCGTGTGACACAAAACATAATATCCAATTTTTGACAAAATTCTATTTATATGAACAGTTGTGTGACCTTTAACCTTACACCTCCTCCTCCAAAATCATACAGTTTTTCACTGTCCATATACGATTACTTTCTACAAGTTTGGTTGTGCTGCTGTAAGGTTAACCCTCTGCACTCTGATGTCAAAATTACTAAAATTTCAAGCTGCAAATATTTCCCATAATGCAACTGGGAATTTCACCAATTCAGTCTTGCTTGACAGAGCTCGATGAGTTCTGTGAAACAAGACTGAATTGGTTAAATTCCAAATTGCATTATGGGAAATATTTGCAAGTTGATATTTTGATACTTCAACGTCAGTGTGCAGAGGATTAAAGGTTCTATTTATATTAACATTCCAGCAACCTTTGGCCTTGTGGCTTCTGTTAGGGTTTTTTTTACTGTCTGCATACAATTACTTTCTGCAAGTTTGATTGAGTTGTAATAATGTGATAAATAGAACTAAAGTTATTGGCCAGAAACCAAAAAGAGTGCTGTTTTTTTAGAAACAGTGACCTTGACCGTTGATCGACAAACCTGAAAATGAATAGGGTTCTTCCCCTCCCAGGAGAATACCAATCTTCTAAATTAGGGAGACCTGTACTTTATAGAACTAAAGTTATTGCCCAGAAACCAATTGTTTACACCTACCCATCCAGATACCTGCCTTCATCAAACTATTAGTCGAGTTTGACCTTGTCACAACTTAACTAAAAAAAGCATAATGGTATATTGTCCCAACATATACTGTTCAAAGAAAGAAGTGCAAAATGGGTTTTCTGTGATGAGGTACGTTCCCGCGCTATGGGATACTGTGATTGAGAACGAAATCAATTCATAACCAAAGTTTTAATGGATGAATGAAGCACAAATGGAGATGTTTCAAATGTTAACGTCATGAGTCGACGTCATCCAAACTCAATATCTAGTGTGACTGCCGTTTGAGTCCAAAACTGCTTGGCCCCTTCTGTTCATTGAAGCAATCAGATTCTGGATGGAAGCTTGAGGTATGGTGGCCCACTCTTCCTGCAAAGCTTGCACTAACTGCGGTAACGTCTGAGGTTGTTGTGGACGTCGCACACTTCGATCCAGTTGATCCCATAGATGTTCAATTGGGTTCAAATCTGGCGATCTGGAGGGCCAGGGCAGGACTTTGATGTGTTAACCTGTAGATAAGCTGTCGTGAGCCTTGCTGTGTGCGATCGGGAAGTATCATGCTGGAAAATGGCGTTGGCATTATGCATAATGAGGAGCATGTGTGGATGCAAAATTTCATCTCTGTACCTCTGCGCCATCAAGTTACCCTCAACATGGACGAGGTCCATTCTACCAGTGTGTGAGATGGCTGCCCACATAACGATACCGCCACCAAATCTGTCCACCTCCTGAACGCAGCTACATGTAAAACGTTCTCCATAACGTCTACACATGGCATCGTCCACCAACTTGGTGAAGAAGGAAATGTGACTCGTCACTGAACCATACCGTTCTCCATCTCTGATGAGGCCATGCCCTTTGCATCTGACACCATTGAAGTCACTGTCGACGATGCTGCGGTGTCAAAACTATGCTACAAACTGGCTGTCTGGCATGCAGACCTGCCTTGCGTAGACGGTTGTGAAGGGTCTGATCTGAAATCCTCCGCCGACCTGGTATCATTGATGCTTTAGAGATTGCTGTGGTTGTTCTCTCCCGCAAATGACATAACCGGATGTATCGGTCCTGAGCTAGGGTGGTCACTCTGGGTCTCCCAGATCTTGGAAGGTCCTGCATTGTCCCTGTATTTGGTAGCGGTTCCACAGGTGTGTGATGGTGCTCGGTGAGATATTGAACACTCTCACTACATTCAAAGCTGATTTGCTTGTTTCCAAGTGGCCAATGGCATTTTTTCTCTGAGCTTCGGTCAAATGCGTGATTTTGCATGAGCAATATCCCTTTAATGCTGTGCGAATTCCGATCGATTTCCATGTCAATTTATACCCCCACACACTCTGCTCGCCTGCTCGGAGTGTGCAACTTCATGATCAGGTATTCATTCAGTGGAAACTTTGTTTTGTTAATTTCCAATATTTGTTGGGTGTTAATTTCCAATATTTGTTGGGTGACAGTGGCCGAAATTATGCTCCAGTGTCCAAAATGTTACATAATGTTTAGCTCACCATGATATGTCGTTAACCATATCTACAGCCACACTTCATCACTATATTCTCCAAAATTTGTTGTGTTATCATGACTATACCCATTTTGCGTTTCCTTTTTTGAACAGTATATCATGATATTACAAGGGTATTTGGGACAATACCATTATATCCCATAGCATTTTTATAAGAGACGACACAGTGGACTCTGATAGATATACACAGGTATCAATACTATCATCCTTTGAGAGGGTTTTTAGACATAATTCAATTTTAGGTCTTCATATTATATTTTTCAGGGACTAAATCAGAGTCAGAAATAATTTTTCATAGCACTATTGGCAATACCAGTTGAAAACAACAGCACTGCCTGTCACTGCATAATATGCCCATGGGCTATTCAATTTGTACAATCCCTTATACTTTTACAGCTTGTTTACAGTATGAGTAAAGTATACTTGGACCCAACAGCTCCATGCATAAAATAATAGCACATTATATTTTGCAGAAAATAATAGCACATTTTATTTAATTATAACTGATAACAGATATGGCAAGATTTCACTTTTCTTAACACACACACACACATCATAACAAGCACATAGTGTCCTCATTTGACCTTAGTATTGAGTAGTACCCCCTTTTGCTTTAATAATTGTGGATATTCTCTGCAGCATGCTGTGGACAAGGTCTGCTAGGAAGGGTTTTGATAGCACATACCACTATTTCTGTATTAGAGACTAAAGGTCATTCTTGCGCGTGGGAATGTTTTTACCTATTTCCTTCTTGATTTGACCCTATAAATTTTCTATAAGACTGAGGTCAGGACTATTCCCTGGCCATGAAAGAACTGAATCCCCTTTTCTACAAAGAATTGCCTTGTTGATCCTGAATTGCGGCCCGGCACAAGATACTGCTAAAAGGTGTAGTCTTTCCGCAAAAATATTAGGCATTCGGCAACCATCTAGATATCGTTTACAATTTCTTGTTGGTATCTGATTGAATTGAGTATCCCTTCATACCGCTTTAGCACACCAACACTGTTTGCGCAAAAGACACCTCAACACTTCAGTTGTGGGATGCATGGAGCTGTAAATGGGGTCATTTCAAGAAGAAAATGGGTAAAAACATTCCCACATGCAAGGATGACCTTTGGTCTCTATTACAGAAACAGTGCTATGTGCTGTCAAAACCCTTCCTAACAGACCTTATCCACAGCATGCCATGGAGAATATCTGCAGTTATTAAAGCAAAATGGGGTACTACTCAATACTAAGGTCAGATGAGTACATGAGGTGCTTGTTATGATGTGTGTGTGTTTCGAAAAGTGAAATCTTGCTTAATCTGTTATCGGTTATAATTAAATAAAATGTGCAATTATTTTCTGAAAAATATTAAGTGCTATTATTTTATGCATGGAGCTGGAGTATGTCTTGCAATCTACAAAAATAACATATTTGGAATTCTAAGAAAAAAGGGCACTAACTGGATTAAATTATGCTGTGCAAAAGTGTGAATCAAACTGCCATTTCTGTTATGCTGTGTCCTAAATATGGTAAGGTGATGAGTATAGCTCAAGTTAGTTATCATTTAGAAACATAAAAGTGTAAAAATTCCAAGACAATAAAGGGCAATAATTGCAAAATGCAGTATCAGCCAAAAGTTAAAATTGAACTCAGTTTCCATCTTTAATGGAAGAGACCATATACCAAATATGGATTGATTGTGTTGAGTACAGCTCAAGTTATCATCAGGAACCTGAAATCTTGGAAATTCAAGGATAATAAAGGGCAATAACTCAATAATGGAATGTTAAAACAGATGCCGTGATCAAATTCAATCAGCATGTGGGTGCAACCATACACCAAATGTTGGTTGCCTGTGTCAAATATAGCTGAAATTATGCAGAAACTTGAAATTTTGAAAATTCCAGGACAATAAAGGGCAGTAGCTCAAGAATTAAATCATATACAAATTAGGGATTGGGGGTGTCAAAAATTGCTGAAGTTGTCCATAAACCTGAAGTCTTGGAAATTACGAAGGAAGAGAGAGCAATAACTCAACTAGAGTGATGTCACGCATGCAGCCCGACTGTCCCAGGAATGGCAATGCTTAGACGCAAAATAGTCGGAGCCATTTTTTGTTAACAGTTTACCTAACGAATCTGCCATATCTTGTGGAACCTATATTGAAACCTGGCCTGTATTACTAGCTGGAAAATACACATATCAACTTTGGTTGAAATCAAATAATCCAAACTGGAGTTATCAGTCGGAAACCAATTGTTTACAGACAGATGGATGGACCGACAGATGGACGGACGAAAGTCATGACTATAGCCCTGACTATAAACAGTCAGGCTAAAAATGCATTTTGTACCAAAGAAAAAAATATTGCATGAATGGCCCTGGGTGAGGAGGAGGTGGGGTGGGGGGTGAGGGGTGAGGGGTGGGGGACAGTGGGGGTGTGTTAGTGGAGTCAAATTTTTTATGATCGCAACCAATAGGGGACATTCTGATCTGGGCATCATGTGGATTGATCCAACAAAGTTACAATGAAAGCCCTTCATAAATATGACCTGTAGACTGTGCTGAAGGTTTTGGGGCTTCGGGCACCTGTAGCCATCACAGTTGCCCAATCACGTCCAAAAGGGGACTTTCTCATGTAAACATTATATGAAGTCAACCTATTAAGTTACAATGAAATCCCTCCATAAATATGACGTGTAGACTGTGCTAAAGGTTTTCGGGCTCGGGCAGCCATCATGGTTGAATGATCGCAACCAAAAGCGGACATTCTCATCTGGGCATCATGTGGAATGATCCTACAAAGTTACAATAAAATCCCTTCATAAATATGACTTGCAGACTGTGCTGAAGGTTTTCGGGCTTCGGGCACCTGTAGCTGTCACAGTTGCCCAATCACGTCCAAAAGGGGACTTTCTCATGTAGACATTATATGAAGTCAACCTATCAAGTTACAATGAAATCCCTCCATAAATATGACCTGTAGACTGTGCTAAAGGTTTTCGGGTTTTGGGCTCGGGCAGCCATACCGGTTGTCCGATCACGACCAAAAGGGGACGTTCTCATGTAGACATGACCTAAAACCTGCATATGAAATTTTGTGATGATCAGACAAGAACTCCCGGGTATAGCCTGTACTTGAAGGTTGAATAAAAAACTTTAACCACAAACTTTAACCAAAACTCCAAATGTCAACTAAACAGGAAAAGAAAAAAAAAAAAAACCCACTTGAACCTTCAGTAAAAAACTTTAACCACAAACTTTAACCAAAACTCGAAATGTTAACAGATGGACAGACAGACAGACGGACGGATGGACAAAAGTCATTACTATAGCCCTCACTCGGGCTAATAATGAAATATCAGGCGAACATAAAAATCATACTTGAACTTCATTTATATAGTTAATTACAGCACAAGTAATCATCAATTCCATACCATAATACAACCTATTTACACAGGCTTATAAAAATTGATTAGTTGTGTTGAAAATCTTGTAAATTCTGAAACAATAAATGGCAATTATTCCATAAAGTATTGTCCAAAAATCGAAACTGACCAACACTTTAAAATGTGGATTAGTTGTGTTGAGTACAGCTGAATATATCATTTGGAAACATAAAAGCTTCAAAAACATAAGGTTGTAAGGGGCAGGAACTCCATAAAGTGATGGTTTCGAAATATCAAAGTCAAACTTGTCCTGCATTTTCTGTGAATGATGCTGTTAACAAATATGGAATGGTTGTGTTGAGAATAGCTGAAAAGATTATTCAAAAACAAAAAATCTTAGAAATTCTGAGATTATAAAGTCCAATAACTCCATAAAGTGATATCAGGCAAACATCAAAACTGGACTTTACTTACATTTTCTGTGGCTGAGTCCACATTCCAGATCAGAATTATTTGTGTTGAGTATACCAGAAGTTATTACCAGAAAACATAATCTTGGAACTTCAGTGACAAGAAAGGGCTGTAAGGCCTAAAAAAACGTTAAGAATCTGCTTCTCAGGCCCTCGCGCATGGTCATTTTGCCTGCCACATGCTCTCCTTTTATAACCAATGCAAACTTGAAAAAATAAAAATTAAATGGTTTATGTTTTGATATTTTACCCAAGTTGATAAAATTGATGAATTTGTCGCTTGAGTGCAACAAGGCTTTGCAGTGCTAAAGCATTGCAAAGCTTTTTTGCACTCAAGGGATGAAAAACACCACCACCCATGCTATTCTGCAGATTATGAGGCCTAAAACATAAAACAAATATGAACTTTTGAGGGCAAAGAAATAATTACAAAAATTAGAAAATAACATAAAAAACCACCCACCAACTTGCAATTTCACAAAAAAAATAGCCTCAGAAACAGAAGATCTACTTTGTGTGGCCTAACATCTTGATGGAATGTCTCTGAAACATCAGAATCGATTCTGATCTGCATTTTCTATGGATTGACTGTGTTGAGTGTAGCTGAAGTTGCCATCTGGAAACCCAAAATTTTGGAAATTTCAAGACAATAAAAAAGGGCAATAAATCCTTGATGAAATGTTAGACAAAAACATTGTAATCAAATTTGATCTGCATTGCATTTTATGTGGATGAGGCCATGTAATAAATTTGGGTTGGCTATGTCGAGTATAATGGAGAATGTCAAAAAAGAACCTTAGCTGCAATTTTGGTGAATAAAGCGATTTACCGAATACGAATGAGATGTCACAAGTACAACACAAGTTATCATTTGGAAACATAAAATGAACAGATGGACATAGCATGCCACACTGTTATAAACCCTGTTTACATGGGTAAAAAAGAAAAAAATTACAAATTTGAAGATTTTAACAAATTTTGGACAGCATTAAAAGTCCAGATATTTCTTTTCTGGGAAAAACATTTTCCCATCTCTCATTGATAACACCAATTTGTTAGATTGTTTCTTGGAAAGGTCTTAAGGAGAGTTTACAGAAAATACTAGAAGAAACTGGCATTATCAATGAAGGAAAACAATAAGCATTTCACATGGCTATCATGTTACTTTACTTACATTAGGCCCCACAAAGTAGCTCTTCTGTTTCTCAGGGCATTTTTTGTAAAATTGCAAGTGGGCAGGCATTTTTTTTATTTTATTTTTGTAATTATTTCTTTGCCATCAAAAGTTTATGTTCTTAGTTTGTTTTACATTTTAGGGCTCATTATCTACAGAATAGTATGGGTGATGGTGTATTTCATCCCTTGAGTGTATAAAGGCTTTACAATGCTAAAGCATTGCTGCACTCCAGGGATAAATTTATCAGTTTTATTAACTTGGGTAAAATATCAGACATACACAGTGCTTTTATCTCGTCTAAATTTGTGAGAATCCATTTGGATTCTCGTGAAAATGGTTGTGAGAATCCATCCCTACTATGAGTGTCCCAGGATCCCATGATGCCACCATGGCTGAACCACTGTTGTATACTGACAACACATGTTAACATTTTACCCAACACACCTGTTTAATTTTTAAAACTAAATTTGATAATTTTTAAACAATAAATAATAAATAAATGATAAAATAATTAAATGAACAATATTTACCAATAAAATCTTACAAATATGGCTGTCGTTGGAACTGGCTCAGTGAGCTGGTTCCAATGACAGCCATATTTGTAAGATTTTATTGACAAATGTCAGGATATTTCAGGTCATGTTAGCCTTCTGCTGGTTAATGTGTTGCTGCTGTGTTAAATAAAGGGTTAAATTGACTGAATGCTTTTCACGCGAATCCTAGCAGAGGTGCAGCGAGAATCTACATGGATTCTCGCCGATTTTATTGTGCGAATCGATTCTTGGATTCTTGTCGAAATTTTAGCCCTACATACACCATTTAATTTTTATTTTTTCAAGTTTGGTATGATTATAAAAAGAGCATGAGGCAGCCAAAAGGACCATGTGGGAGGACCTGAGAATAAAGATTTTAAACTTTTTCAGGCCTTATGAAAAAATTCAAAGTACTTTTCTAGTGTTAGCACAGAAAACATTAATTCTTCAAAGGTTTTCAAGACCTTAACCCTTCATCCAATGAATCAGTCGCATCCGCCCATATACTTTACAAATTAAACAGTTGAAAAAAAAAATTGAACAAACCATATCATGTGACCCCTCATTGGAATGAGCTTATCAAGCTCGTTCCAATTAGGGGTCACATGATATAGTTTTGTTGAAATTTATTGAAAAAACAATAATTAAAATAAATTTTTATATCCTGTGTGTAGGGTAAAGGGTTAAAAACTGAGTTGCCAAAATTATTTCAAGGATCAATTGGAATCATGTTCTTTGAGTTGGGGTTTTATGTTTTGATGTTGTGGTCATTTTCAGCATTTTTTGACCACAACATAGGTATGAAGTCAAGTTTAGCCAATCATTTATACCTGTGCTGCCCACTTTAGAGAACTATCCCATTCATTGGTTCCAGGCCTTATTTTACCAGTAAAGCTTATCACAATAAACAAGCAATGCTTCACTTCCCAGAGTTCCCACACGGGAGCAGGGTCAGTGCTGTTTTAAAATCAACATCTTTCAGTAACAGTAAATGAAAGGAAGATAAGATTAAAATGGTTTTTAACTTTTAATAAAATTCTGATATGCAAACTCTTGTTTTTACAGCATTGTGAATTTACAAAACACTGGACGGAGTGTAAAGATTGTACAATACTTTATATGCAACAAACTGTAGTTTCAAAAACACTTTTGTACATTATGTGCACAATGAGGACCTCACAATTTTCTGTCTTAAAATGGCTAAATGCCAAAGTACTGTCACAAACAATGTGGGGCACTACATTTGTAATACATAGTTTTACATTTCTGAGGCGTGCCATCGCACTTCTGCATGCACCTATGATGCACCTTATTTGTAATTAAGGCTGATTTGCGGGGTTTTGGGCTCACCAAAATATCAATTGGGGGATATGTCTAACAATTCTAAACCATAGCCCAGGCCTATGTTGGCTCTGTGCTCACCCAGGTTGGCCTGCAGTGAGTAATAGTCAAATAGACACTGCAGTGTTCCTGCTATGAACTGGAGGCAACGTTTTGTTCCCATTCTGCAATTTCAACCTTCTGGCCTTACCTATTAGGGCTCAAAAGAAGGCAGGAAGGCCTGGTGTGGAAAGGAAAATTTTCTTCCGATATTCATGAAAGTTACTTTTATGTGTACTAATCTTCACTCAGACTGTTTTGGCAGAAACAAATCACTGGGATTATGATTCACTTATATTTATGAAACATCTTATGATTCAGATGAATTACCTTATTCCAATGTTGATGAAAGTACATAGTCGCTTTTTAATACACAAACAAAGACAGAGGAATACAACCTCTCTAATCTTGTCCAATAATACACACAGAAACAAGGAGCTGTATGCCAAAATGTGTGATTAAAACAACTGAGTATGCTGAAACAGGTCACATTTTTAAGTTGTGGGCAAAATAAAACAAGAGCACCGCCTAGCGGGGCAACATACGCCCATCAAATTTGAAACATGCACAAGTTTCTCTGGGGTAAAGTTTGAAACTTTTGTTGACTCGACTATGTCTGTCCCCCTCCCCTTCCAATCATTGCCCATTCCCGTGCCGTGTCTGGGGTAAAGGGTAATTCACCTGTTTTCACATTTTCATATTAATCGATCTGAGGTCTTCACAAATAAAAACAAGGCTGCTGTAGAAGATTCTCCTCGCCATTTACAATGGTAGCATCCATTCATTGACATGTTAACTTCATTGATAATGATTGACGATAGGTGGCGCCAAGGAAAAGGACACTTTGAGGATCATAATAGCTGTAAACTTCGAGGATTCCCGTCGTTTAAAAGTTAAAAAATTTATAGTAATTTCTATATTTTTTATACTTACCAATGACCCAGACATAGCTGGTGCTAACTCTTAAAATATAGGGCCAAACACAAATTTTGCCCCCCAATCCCCAAAATTTGCATCTAAAACCAAAGAAAACATGTCCTGAAAGGCCCTCCACACTTCACCTCTACTGCGCATGCGCAGTGTCAAGGACGTTCCGAAATTGGCGCCATTAATCATTCTAATAACCAGTGCCTGGTAAGCGCTATGTACTCAGCGGGGAGGCAAGAGTTCTCAACTCCTGGGAGGGCCATCCCCGTCTGGGTCATTGGTAAGTATAAAAAATATAGAAATTACTATAAATTTTTTAACATTTTTATACTGTACCAATGACCCAGACATAGCTGAATAGTAAAAAGGCTGGAGGGCCAAGGACATAGAGCAAAATGGAATACGCTCAATAATATAAAATAGAGTCATCCCCTGTAGGGAAAAAGAAGCAATAGGCCTTACATGTATCTTTCTTATTTATGATAAATTAGAAAGATACAACACCTTCCAAAATTGAGCTTCATACATCCATGTACTCTATCAATATCCAATATAATCCTTATACTAATAATTTTTAAAGTAAGCCAATAAATAAAGTAAGTCTAGAGAATAGAGACTCTTATACTCCTTAAAAGTGTCTGAGGATTGCATAATCATGTCCGTTGACATATGCAATATTCAAAAGCTATACTTTAAAAACTAAGACTTGAATGAATTTTTAAAACAAACTTCTCACTAAACAACCATCCCAATAACAGCTCAGAATTACTAACTCCGGAGGAGGTATCCCCTTGTTTTCATAGTAAAACAGGTGACCCAAGGGAACACCCTCCCCCCCCCTCCTTTTTTCTTGCCCTGGGTCAAATAGCCCAGAGCGAAGAGGGCAGCAGAACGGAGACACTGCCGAAACAGACAGCCTACCTAGCTATAGTAGCAAATGTTAAGTGAATGACATTCTGAGCAGTAGATAATAGACCTAACAATAGAGGCCTCCAGAAATGGACTCGATATTTCTGAGATAAAAATTCATGAATGTGGATGGCTGAGCGCAATGAGCAGCCTTCAAAAATCTATAATAGCGACACTATTAATGTAAGCCCAAGATGTAGAAGAACTCTTACTTCATGAGCCAAAATCTTAAGCACAACTGCTGAGTCAATGATATACCATAAGCAGTACCGATAGTTAATAGAATCCATTAACAATAGAATGGAGCGTAACGTCCTTCTACTAGGCATCAAAGACAGAAGAAGCTTACGCCCATAGTAATAAACAGATATCTGTTTATAAATACATAAACTCTAACCGGAAAGAGTAAAGGCCTATGCCCGTACGAAGACAGAAGGACCTTAATAACAATAGGATCCGGATATTAGGAGCCTAACTCTTATGCAAAAATCCAACCTAAATAGTAACGGAAGTAGTGATTCCGAAACTACGAAAGTGAAAATCATCCATCGATAGTGCATGAAATTCACTAACTCTTCAGTAAAAGAGAAACCAACAGAATTACTGTCTAAAAGGTCAGAATTTGAAAACTACTGTTTCCAGAGGCTCAAATGATTATTTAGCTAATTAAGAACCGAAGTTAAATTCCGTATAGAAATTTAATCTAATGATTCTAAGTCTATTTATCGAAAAGTTACTAACTGACTTAGATAAAGAGACATAAGACTCAATTGTAAACTATCATAGAGTGCATAGGTATGAGATAACATAAACCTATAACCTTAATAATAATAGGCTGCAGTAGATCTTGTGAAACAAGTATACTAAAAAATTGCAATGAGTAGTATGGAGGGATCAACAATATGAACATAATGATCCCTACACCAACGACGGAAGAGCCTCCACTTTAGCCGCATAGAATAGCGAAGAAGAGGATCTCCTATAGTAAGAAATTGCGTCCAAAGCTCGTCCAGTACAATGCTTACAATGCAATACGGACCACACAATGGAATACATGAAGGTTGCGACCTTGCGGGTTGTGATAAAGATGACACGATTTACCCAGTGAAAAAAGATCCTCACATTGAGGAAGATTTCACGTTAAGTCCCACAGTAGACAACAGAGTAAATTACCCATGATGTCTGTGAAGATAGAGATGCTATCAACAGAAATGTATTGTGGTTGTTTATCTTAGCAATACCTGCTGAAACAACAGCGCCGGAGGATACGCGTATCCTATCATTCCGTCCTATAGATCAACAGAGCGTTAACAACATTAGCTCAGAGATCCGGACAAGCCAACACATACGTCTGCAATTGATTAGCAAGCTGTGTCTTAAATAAATCATCATTGGGCGCTCCCATAGACAGCAAATATGATTGAATACTTGTTTGTTGAGAGTCCATTCTGACAGCAACAAGCGACCCCTAAGTGAACGGGAGTCCGGTAAAACAATCAGACGACCCGGAATATGACGGACCAAAACAGAACTTGGTGTACTATAACCAACAGATGGATTCTTTCCATTAAATTGAATAATGGAAACGAAAGAGTGCCTCCCTGGTTCCGGAGATACACCACTACTGTCGAATTAACGGACAGGATTTGGGCATGCGTTTCTGAATAATGTTCATGCAATGACATAAAGCAAGCCTAAAAAACATTATTCCGCGGAAGATAATTGGTTGCTAAGAGACTGCGGAACCCAAAGACCCTGGCACTTCGAATCCATTGGGATCAGTATTATATCCCAATCTGTTTGACTGGCAACCGTCATAACAGCAACACTCGGGTCCGGCAACTGCAGTGGCACTCTCTGAGTCAACCACCGAATGTTTGCCCCAGTCTGAATCTCTTGTAACACTAGATAGACAAGAGAACGTGTAAATCGAGCAATTCATGGATTGCCGAAAAGTTGCCGTCGAAGAGAAGCTTCTCCAAGAACGAAGCGACCCTGAGAGAGTTCTTAACCTTACTATCCATGCTTGTGGATGTAGCTAGGGCTGCGTCACGTCTAACCAACTCCAATCAGCCACTGAAGGGCGGAGTTATACGTGAACAAACTACTGCCCTCAAAAGAAATTACATTGAGAATAATATCCCGTAAATCTTTTCTTGAAGACGTAATGATAACGCCTCACGTATGATAAAGCGTCTAAGTTAAGTCTACTAGACATCATTGTCGTTTCCGAAATTGAAGTTGGAAAAAACATAGACGGCGAAAAAGAATATTTCCAGTCTTTAACCACACCGTCTAGATGTATATGAACTCTCGGTATGCCCTGCACTCCCAAAATAAACTATTCGTATAAATGATAAAACGGCAGAAATGAGCAACGCGGACAAGAAACTAAACTATCATGCTTGGTAGCAGGCTTGTATGCATATAGCGTCGAAAAATAAAACACATGTTGTAATGAAATTATTGGACTGCGTCGGTAAGTCAGGGACAATGTCCCCGAACCAATCGAAAATTCCGAGTCCAATGACGCTATAAGTCTCTTATCCAACATCGCAGCAATGTAGTCCGAAATAACAATCACTGGAAGATAATGCCAGAAGATATGAATGGCAGCTTCCGATACTACAAAAGGGAAAACTCGAAATCTTTCGAATCCCTTTCGCCATCCTGTTGGACCCTATAAAGCGTTCGGTCATCCGTACCTGATGCAACCGCGGACCGCACCGACCCAGTGCCGTCGGATAATTCCTGATTCGACCAAGAAACTGTCAATTGCTGGGATGCTGCGAAATAACTGTGCTAACTCGGATAGCACGTCCGTCACTGAGGCCAGAGGAGAAGAGGTCCTACAATGCATTGCCGCTGGAAGCTCCGTGATCATTACCCCGTGCATACTACGAATATGCGAGCGAACGGAGTGTATAGGCCTCGTGTCCCTTGGCTACCGGATGGCGCGACCTATTCGCCGTGGAATCACTGAATGACGAAACTGATCGGATACTCGAGGTCACGTAGCCAATGTGCGGTCGTGTGCCCTGCTGTGAGGATGAGGAAGCATTATCGACAGTCTCTCGGACTGTCAATATAACGGAGCGTCCCGACCGACAGACATATGCTCCGAATGTAAAATATCAGAACCACAACATGCGGTCCCCTATGTTGTTGGACGAGAGAGGGACCTCTCTCGCTCACAGCCCGGACGGACCTGGACAAGCCAGGAACCGGACTAACAGGCTTCCTCCGATCTGTCCTCAATCTGCCGTCACTGGGTGAGTACTAAAGTAATAAAAGTGCTCGCATCACCCAAATCTCCTTCCTAGACCGCAACGGACGAACCCGGCAGCCGAACCATTCGATGAATGCACGCTACACCGGGTGAGCTAGCGAATGTCACCCCGTAGGCGATAGACATATTCCATGAGCACTTATTGCCGCTAGCTCTTCATTAACTATGACGACAGAGGCACACTTTTGAAAGACATCTCCGTAACTTTGCGAACAAGAAACCAGAAATGCTTGGTTATAGCAAGCATATAATAATAATATATATAGCGTCGTTCAATAATTCGAAAGTTTGTGTGACATTATTGGACTATGTCGGAACTGAGGGACGATGTCCCTGAACCGAACCAAAAATTTCTAAGTCCACCGACGCTATCAGTTTCTTATCCGGCATCGCAGCAATCTGGTCTGACGAAAGAAGCTGTAGAAGACCAAGTCAGATGACATACACAACAGCATATGTTGTTCCGAAAGGGAAAGCTTGAAATCCTCCAAATCCCTTTCGGTATCCCGTCGGACCGGATGAAATTTTCGGACGTCCGTACCCGCTTCCGCGGAGCGTCCCGACCCAGCATCGTCGGATAAAAAATATGCGACAGATTCAGTTGATGCTGGGATGCTGCGACAAACTGTGCTATTTAGGAAAGCACGTCCGTTCCCGAGGCTTGTGCAGTAGCGGTCTTACGATGCATTGCCGCCGGAAGCTCCGTGTACGTTGACTCCCGCACACTTCCTATGCGAACGTCCGGAGTCTGCAGGCCTCGTGTCCCTGGCTACCGGATGGTGTGACTTGGTCGCCGATGATTCTCTGACTGGCGAAGCTGACTGGATATCCGTGGTCACGTAGCCAAGAGCGGTCGTGTGCGCTACCATGAGAATGAGGAAGCCTTATTGACAGTCTACTCCGGACTGACTATATGTCGGAGCGTCCCGAGCGACGGAAGTATGCTCCGAATGCGAAACATTTTGTACCACAACATCTGGGGCCAGATGTTGTTGTACGAGAGAGGGGCCTCTCTCGCTCGCCGTCCGGATGGACCAGAACGAGCTATGAACCGGACTAAAAGGCTTCCTCCGTTCTCCCTCCGATCCGCCGTCACTGGGTGTGCATTAGGTTGATTTATAGTGCTCGCATCACCCCAAAATTCCTTCTAGACCGCAACGGACGAACCCGGCTGCCGAACCATTCGGTGAATGGACGCTACACCGGGCGAGCTAGCGGACGTCAAAGGCCGTCGAACCTACTAGGGTCCTCTTAGGCAATTGGCGTATTTACATGAGCACTTTTCCGCTAGCCCTTCAGTAATTGTGATGACGGAGGCACACTGTTGGAAGACATCACAGATACATCACCCTAATCTTGATCGTCTGAAAAAGAAATTGATAAAGTAGAGTGACCCTGCGGGGAAAGGACCGGAGTGTCCAATTCCCCAATAACATACCGTGACATACGCTTCCCATATTGTCATCGAAATCATACGATACAGAACAGGAGTTAATTCGAGAATACTGACCACATATAGAATGATTATAAAAGTCAGAGGAAGACTTCCTCTTATTACAATTGATCAATATCCTTTCAATGTGAAAAGAAAACAAGTCCTGGTACTCGCACTAACCCCTGGCAATAAAAATACATAATAATAATATGATCCATTAATATAGAAAAAATAATTGAAATCAAAATATTTTGAAAAAATATTTTTTCAGAACAGCCCAAGTTTCTGAAAAGTAACGTTGAGCCCCAATGGATCCCAAGCCTAAGTGTGGACAAAAATTTTAAAAATATTTTAAACAATTTATTCAACACTTACGAACAATAATAATGTATCTAGTTATGATTAAAATAACATCAAGATATTATTTTCCAGAAATCCCCCCCTCACACAGAGGGCTGTTGTAAATGTAAACAATGAGTGTAAAAACACTAAAATAAGACTCCAGGCACCCAGGCCCGAAATCAGTTACCAAAAATACACTATCTGATGCAAAACAGAGACTTCCAGGGAAGAAACTGCAGAACATCAGATGGTAGATGCAGAACACAACGCCTAACCACCCGTAGGTGAAGACGTAAACATGGGGAAAAGAACAGAATTCATTCTGTTATTCAGCTAAAACTCCCAAGAAAATTTAGTAATAATAATTACAAAAACTATGCCAAAAGCATGGGAGAATAGCAAGGGGGGACTTAAAGAACAGGGAGAGAGGAAAACACTGAAAAAACAGTGTAACTAAATAATCAGAATGACAACAAAATGGCTGCTGCCTCGAAAATAGGTAACTTAACATAATTTCATTAAAAAATTTTAAGTTACAGCCCTGATAATATTCTGTCACACATTTTTCCTCTCCTCCTTCTCTATCCTCCTTAGAATCACCAATTCACTAATATTTATGTGTCTGGCATCATTTAAACTGAGATTTACAAGCACAAAGATCATTCAGATGTTAACTGATGAAGGGCCAAACTTAGAATGATTAATGGCGCCAATTTCGGAACGTCCTTGACACTGCGCATGCGCAGTAGAGGTGAAGTGTGGAGGGCCTTTCAGGACATGTTTTCTTTGGTTTTAGATGCAAATTTTGGGGATTGGGGGGGCAAAATTTGTGTTTGGCCCTATATTTTAAGAGTTAGCACCAGCTATGTCTGGGTCATTGGTACAGTATAAAAATATAAAATGGTGTTATCTGCTCCTGTCACATGCTCAACGGCAATTGATGATCAACATGTGTGCAAAGTTTGAACAATAAAGCAAGTAAAATGTTGGAGTAGGCGACACAATAGTGTAATGTTTCAAGTAATAAAAAGGGGCATAACTCTGGAAATACAAAACAGAGTTACCTGCTCTTGTCACATTCACAATGACAATTACTGATCAACATGTGTGCAAAGGTTGAACAATGTAGCGTATAAAATGTTGGAGTAGGCGACACAATAGTGTAATGTTTCAAGCATTAAAAGAGGGGGCATAACTCTGGAATACACAACAGAGTTACCTGCTCTTGTCACATGCCCAACGGCATTTGGTGATCAACAGGTGTGCAAAGTTTGAACAACATAGCATGTAAAATGTTGAAGGAGAAGGTGACTCAATACTGTAATGTTTTAATTACTAAAAGGGGCATAACTCTGGAAATACAAAATGGAGTTATCTGCCCTTGTCACATGCACAACGGCAATTGGTGGTCACCATGTGTGCAAAATGTGAACAATATAGCATGTAAAATGTTAAAGGAGTAGGCGACAGAAAACTGTAATGTTTTAAGTACTAAAAGGGGGAGCATAACTCTGGAAATACAAAACAGAGTTACTTGCGCTTGTCAGGCGCAACGGCAATTGGTGGTCAACATGTGTGCAAAGTTTGAATAATATAGCATGTGAAATTTTGAAGGAGAAGGCGACAATACTGTAATGTTTAAGTACAAAAAGGGGCATAACTCTGGAAATACAAAATGGAGGTACCTGCTCTTGTCACATGCACAATTGGTGATCACCATGTGTGCACAGTTTGAACAATATAGCATGTAAAATGTTGGAGTAGGCGACACAATACTGTAATGTTTTAAGTACTAAAAGGGGGCATAACTCTGGAAATACAAAATTGAGTTACCTGTACTTGTCACGTGCACAACGGTAATTACTGATCAACAGGTATGCAAAGTTTGAACAATGTAGCATGTAAACTTTTGGAGAAGTAGGTGACACAAAAATTGTGTATGGATGAGCAGACAAACAGACAGACAGACAGACAGACAGACAAACAGACAACGCTATAACATAATACTTCCGTTTTTTCAAAACGGGCGTATAAAAAAGCATTTGGTTCTCAAGCATCTAATTTTTTAAATCCATGAGGGAGAGAGGCTTTTATTTTTATTTATTAGTTTTTCGTTTGAAAACTGGAAGCATTTCAAATTATTTTTGGTTGGAAAGGTACAGGTGAGTGCCTACAGGCAAACAAGGCAAATCAATACAGGCTAAAAAATTTCACTTTACCGATAATATGAAGCATTCACAAAATAATCAGCCTTTGAGTTTTGGTACCTGCAGGTCGGAAACGGACCCAATTTGGACTTGCAGCACTTAACAAGTTAATAAAGGTATATGAAATATGTTTGTATTCAGATATATTTATGCACCTTTTTCAAAATATAAATGCTGTCAACATAATATTTGAGTTATTTAATGCAGAACAGAGCAAACTGGATGTTTGCAAAACAAACAGACACTATATTTTAAGCATGCTTTGTTGAAAACGTGCAAATAAGAAGGGTAAAATGTCTTTGTTTTGGGATTACATTTCATACTGAGCTTGGCACATGCCTTGGAACACGATACTAATGAATAAAAATGTTCAACAGGGGTGTGTAGGGTTAATTTCAATGAGAGATTACCTGATAACGAAAACCTTTTTCATACTCATCATCCTTTGATGGAATTTACAGCAATGCACATTTACTTGTCTATTTGACAAAATATGAGTTTCTTGTTTCAGAAAGTAATTTTTTGGCAGTTATTGAGAGGGAGGGTGTGTGAGAGGGTTTTGTTTTCTCAATTTTGTTAGAACCTAGACAACAGTGTTTGCAACAATGGGTTAGGGCTTGTCTTCCCAATTTTGTGGGTACTTGTTTGTCATTGTTTGTCAACAAGAACAAAGATAAAACATGTCCCCAAAATGTTAGTTAACTGGTTGAGTGTTAGAAGACACTATCAGGGCTTCCAAAAAAATGAGGGTACCAGTACAAAAGCCAACATTTTCCTTGCTCATGTTCCACATGCAGTCAAACACAAATAACAGTATGGATATACAAATTGCTTCTGTTAAAAACTATTAGAGAGTGTCTTTCGGCACTCTCCATTAATTTGTAATAAAACAAATTTTGATGAACCAATTCAGATCACCAAAAATAATCTAGCCCTCAACCAGTCAAACAAGACTATGTGTGTGTGTGAGGGTGTATGTGTGTGTGTGTAAATCTGTTGCAGAACCACATAGGTCAGCTTTACATCTTGTGTGTGTGCTGGGGATGGGGTATACAGAAGCCGTTCAGAGCTTGGAAAATCCTATGAAATACCTTTATGATCGAGGGGGTACTCTGGACCTTTCTTTTACAGTATACATGCACTACACAACTTGTATACTTTTCTTTGGATAATTCATGATAGTTTCCAATGAGCAGTTCAGATATATCTCCGTTTGACAAGTGTTTTTTTTCCAGTCATGGAATGCCTGTGTAAATGAGTTTTTTCCCCATGGAAACCCTGGGAAGTGAAGCAGCGCCTGTTCACTGTGGTAAGCAGGCTCTGTTTTACTGGTAAAATAGGACCCAGTCACCAATGCTTGGAAGGTGCAAACCCTGTCTAAATTGGGCAACATGGCTTATTAATACTCACCCCTGGTCTTGAGTTGATACCCAAGTTGTGGTCATGATAAGCTATTGTGCAAAAATATGTGACCTTAAACACCAATAAATAAATAAATTAATTTTGAGTTCTGTATGGTAGGCAATACATAATCATTCGTGTGAGTGTTTATTGTGTAACAACATACACATACAAGTTTTCATTCATCGACATTGTTGCTTTTATAAAGTCTCAGCTGACCTCACTCCCAACTTTGGAGTTTCTAGAGTTATTTCTGACAGATGGTGGGTGCGGTGTTGGTGTATCAAAGTCTCCACTCACTGAAACAATATCTATACCTAATTCAGGATCTGATAATCCACTTCCTATCCTAGAATTCTGAGAGTTGCTTCTGAATGACTGATTGTTTGGAATATTATTATAAACACCATGTGACACCAAGTTTGGGTTCTTATTGATTTTTGGCAAAAAGTACTTCTCCCGCTCTTTATCCTTGGACTCATCATCGATTTCACATGAACTATATACAACCTGATTCTCGCTAAATGATTTGCTTGAAAACAAACTATTCTGAGATGGTGTTCGAGACAGTAAAGGTTCTTTGAGTAACTCAGATCTTGAACCTGTATTTTCTTGAGCAATTGTTTTCCATGTTTCAGCATCAATATTCTGTATTTGCTCATCTTCTGCTAGGAAAAAATAACATAATGAATTAATAATAATGATTTAACCCTTAACTGATTGAGGGCTAGATTATTTTTGGTACTTTGAATTTGTTAATCAAAATTTCTTTTATAATAAATTATAAATATTAATATAAATAAATTGTAATATGACAAATTTATATAAACAAAATATTATTTGCCTTTGACTCAATATGAAACATAAGCCAGGAAAATATAGGCTTTTGCTCTGGTACTCTCATTTGTTGGAAAACCCTGATAGTGGCTTCTAGCACTCAATCAGTTAAAGGCTTAATTCTGACTTTGACCACATTTTACAACAGAACAGGTGCCCTAACCCACAATCTCGGGGAGAACTCACAAATTACATTCTTAGAACCTTGGCACTTGTTTCAAGGCAAGTCTTGACTGCCTGTATAGGTACCGAAGTTTTGCCCAATCAAGAAACACTTTCACTGCTACAAGCCACAGACTGTCAAAGTGTAGCAAAAATGTATAAAGATCTTCTGGCCCTTACCCCTTTATCCAACGCAGACGATTTCAAAATTTATTATTTTAAATATCATTTTTTAAATTTTTTCAAAAAATTTCAACAAAGCCATATCATGTGACCCCTTTTTGGAATGAGCTCAACGAGCTCATTCCAAAGAGGGGTCACATGATATGGTTTTGTTGAAATGTTTCATAAAGTAATATTTTTTCAGCTGCTGAATTTGCATATTACGCAGGCGGATGTGGGCGATTTGTTAGGTAAAGGGTTAAGGATTAATCTGAGCTCACTGGAGATATACATCCACAAAAAAAGCACTATAAGGACTCTACTGAAAAGTGCTTGGAGCAGCTGTGGGTTTTCACTCTGAAATGTTCGTGATATTAACCAAGGCACTTAAATAACACAAAACATTTTGCTTTATGATTTAATGGAGTTGAGTGGTAGGTGAGTAATTACCCCCAAAATTCACTCTGTTGTAAGTCAAGTACCATGCACTTTATCTTATGGCATTGGATACCATTGTTTTGTTTTTTTAAAAAATCACTTATGAATAACACAGAATCAACTCACTGTTCATACTTTTAATGTTATTTTGCTATGTTGCCTTGAATTTACACCTTTCTGAAAAAGTATGCTCAATTGAAACATCCAATGGCACACTACAAAAAAATAATGTCTTTTTTCAGGGTTTTTTTTTTGCTATCCAATGTGTGTATGTCTCTCAAAGAAGCTTCATGCTTGATCCCTTTTTAAGAAATTGGGCTAATTACCCAACCATCTGACATAAACTGCTTAAAACCATTTTCTTTACAATCAATAGCTCCTCTGTGAAATTAAAATTAGGTGATTTCTGGTATGTGTCTTTGTCATGCGTGCCTACAAATTGAGTTTGGCCCCGGTCAGATTTTTTTTCATGGAGTTATTGACCTTGAACTTAGTTTATGATGTGAAAAGTCTGAGAATCAGTTTTCCAGTCTTTTTTCGCTGTATGTTCAGATAATTGGCTGATTTCTGGAATGTAGTTTTGTCATTGATACCTACAGGTATGTAAAGCCAATGTTTATTCATGCTACCTCACAAGTCTATATGTGTCTTACTGACACATCTTGTTCTATTGGGGTTTAATGACATTGTTGATAGCAAAGTCATCTCCAGTCCGACAGTTTGATGGGGACAGGAAGCGGGAATACCTGCAGTAAACCAGCTTTTTGTTCAGATGATTGGCTGATTACTGGGATGTGCTTTTTTCATGGGTACCTACAGGCATATAAAGCCAATGCTTAATCATGCTACTTCACCAGGCTATATGTGTCGTACTGACACATCTAATTCTATTGGGGTTTAATAACACTGTTGATAGCCAGGACATCTCAAGACAGACAGTTTGATGAGGGGTGGAAGCCAGAACACCTGGGGTGAACCACTATGCAGTGGCGAGCAACTGTCAGACTTCCCAATGTACTAATGTTGCACAAGCAGGGTTAGCATTGGTTGAAGACAAGTGCACCACTCATGTACAGTACTTCTTAGTACATGGTTCCACTATGCTCCCACATGGGCAATCAGGATTAAGTAACTTGTCCATGGACACAATGCAGTTGCCTCTCTCTGGTGGGGATTAAACCATGAACCTTTCAGTTTGAAGTCCAATGCCATAACCACTGTGGCACTGCACTCCTAGAAAGGTGTATTCAACAATAACCACACGGTTATGAATAAGTTTATAATATTAAACTCAAGAAACTTAAATACCTTCACCTGGCATTGATTTCAAAATTTCAAGCTGCAAATTTTTACCAGGGCGCAAGTAGGAATTGAACCAATTCAATCTTATTTTGCAGTTTACAAAATGTCCCTTTTTATCTGAAGTGGGTCAGGTGAAGAGTTGTTTTTGAGAAAACTTGTAACATCTGCTTAAATTTAATTACAAAACTGAAACATGACTAAAAGTTTCAACATTATATTATAACAGACTTTATAAATAATATTCTCATTATTATACCCCTACCTCCAAGAAGTGTGGTCTGTATTGTCATTGCCTCAGACATTTGTCTGACTTGTGCATGCAACTCCTCCTTCATTTTGTAACCTATTTGATCAAACTTTTGAACCATTATGACTTACAAGTGGACATGTCCATATTCCATAATTTTTGATCTGCAACAATTTTAACCAGATTATCTCACTTGAACTTAGATTTATTATGTATTTCCAAATGAGATTCTTGTAGGAACAACTCCTCCTACATTAATGAACTGATTTTGATGAAACTTCTCACACATGACCACAAAAGAGATAGAAATCACATCCCCCACTGTGAAGATATAGAAACTTTCACTTTCATGGTATCAATCAAAATTGTGGCTTTCAAAGTATCACTTCAAGGTGAATACGAGTCAAATTATCACAGGAAATGATCAAATTGTTCTAAAATGTATAATGAAAAGAAAATCTAGTGTTTTTGAGTGGATACCAATCATTTCCTGTAATAATTCTTGAATTGATGCTTGAAACCCGCCAGCTGAATCAGATCGCAAGATACTACCTGTTCCAAGTATCGATCAAATCACTTCTTTGTATCAATGTGCATCAGCTGTTTACTTTCCTGCATCAATTCAAGGTTGAAACAAGTGTAATTATCGATAGGAATGATCATAAAAAGCATAAAATAAAAAGAAAATCTAGTGTTTTTGAGTGGATACTGAAAATGATCCCACTCATGACCGAGACAAATAGTTATTTTCACTCGCTCAAGCGCTCGCAAAAAATAAACTTTTGTCTCGGTCACTCTTGAGATAATTTTTAGTGTCCACTCAAAAATACTAGATATCCTCTATTTCCCTCATTTCCATCTGCAATGATTTTAACTTTGGTTATCACCCCTTCAACTTGGAAAATTATATTTTGATTTCTATATGAGATTCTTGTGTGCACTACTCCCAACATTCATCAACTAAATTTGATCAAACTTCTCATATATTACAACTAACAATGGACATGTGCATATGTTTCAATATTTTTGATCTGTGACAATTTTAACCAAGTTGACTCTGCTTCAACTTAGAAGATTCAATATAAATTTCTATATCAGATTCTTGTATGCGCAACTCTTCCTACATTTATGAATCAATTTTGATGAAACTTCTCAAACATTCAGACTAACAATCAGGCATGTGAATATTCCAAAATGTTTGATCTGCTGGAATTTTAACCAGATTATCTCCCCTGAACTTAGATTTTTTATGGATTTCTAAATTAAATTCTTGTGTGTGCAACTCCTCCTACATTAATGAGCCTATTTTGATGGAACTTCTCAGACATGACCAGTAATGAGTGAACAATGGCATATTTCCAAAATTGTAATCTGCATTGATTTTAACCAGATTATCTCCTCTTCAACTTAGAATATTTAATATAGATTGTATAGAAGATTCTTATGTATGCAACTACTCCTTCATTTATGAACTGAATTGAAATTTCTCAAATATGACCACCAACAATTGAAAACCAAGGTACATCCCCTAAACTTACAACTGATTTTGAAGTACAGTGGAGTCCTGTTAATTGAATGGCCACTTTGCTAAAGAAAATTATTAAATTAACAGGAGTATTCAATTAACAGGGATTGTGTCTCTTTCTTGTATTCTAGAGATAAACTTAGTATTTGTTCTATTATATCTTGTTTGACAAAGCTCCATGAGTTCTGTCAAACAAGATATAATAGATTAAATGCCTGTATTGGATGTACTGAGGCCAGATAGGTCTATAAACAAATGAAAACTGGGGTGGGACAGGGTAATTTCTTGACAGGTTACAGGTTTTTTATTCAAGTAACAGGAGTTTACTCTTTATTCAATTAACAGGTCAAATTTGTACGGGAGGTATGGTAAATGGTTTTGTGTTGGGACATTTACAGGATTATTCAGTTTAGAGATATCCCATTAAGTGGGCTCCACTGTACTGCATTCAGAGTTGCATCTGAAAAGCTCGAAGTTGGGGGTATCAATCACCTTCAGTGATGGTTCTAGTGGAAATAAGAAATATTGAATAATTTTCCACAGGTTCATGGATGGCATTCACAAAGGTAATCAAAATTTACAAGATCAGAATTAGGCCCTTGAAGGTCAACAGGATCATAACGAAACACATAACTAAAGGTTTCCATTTATTCTCCCACTCCCCTAATCAGGTACATTCAACCAGCAAATACCACAATATGGCAAAATTCCCCTCCTTGCAAAAAGAGAAGAGGAAAAAATGTTTCTAAAAAAATTAAATGCAACTTTTGCATAAATTCTGTTTCAAACAAGACATTATTTGAATGTTTTAATATGTAAATTAGGCCAAAGCTGGAGAATATACATCACATAAAATAACCAGACAAAAAGGATAAATAAAAAGTAAGTTCTGACCTTCATTTCCCTCTTCTTTCAGAGTAGCTAAATGTTTACTCAAAGGAAAATGAGCTTCTGACAGCAGTTTCTGTAATACATCATTTGGTAATACTGGGGGGTTGTCATATACACTGGATCTAGTTGTACTGGGAGTGCTGTAAAAAAAAGAAAAGTTTTTATTAATAAGCTTGTCACAGCGGTAATCAAATTTGTTTGAGTTTGGTACAATACATAAAATGCAACTTCAATGGAGCATTTGTCTTTAAAGTGTACACTTTTAACCCTTTACCGAAAATGAAAAGCAGACTACACTTGCAAAAAAAAATTCTTGAATAACTGATTTTTTTCATTTTTTGTCTCAAAAACCTAGGTTATGAGCCCTCAATGCAAAGAGCTTGCCAAGCTTGTTCCAATGAGGTGGCATAACCTATGTTTTTGAGACAAAATATGATGAAAGTTAAAAAATTTATAGTAATTTATATATTTTTTATACTTACCAATGACCCAGACTTAGCTGGTGCTAACTCTAAATTATTCAGGGCCAAACACAAATTTTGCCCCCCCAATCCCCAAAATTTGCATCAAAAAACGAAAATTAGATGTCCTATATGGTCCTCCATTCTTTTACTCCATTGCGCATGCGCAGTGTCAAGGAGGTCTCGAAATTGGTGCCAAATGTCATTCTTAAGTGTAATGTACTCAGCGGGGAGGTATGAGTTCCCAACTCATGGGAGGGCCATCTCCGTCTGGGTCATTGTTAAGTATAAAAAATATATAAATTACTATAAAATTTTTTAACATTTTTATACTGTACCAATGACTCAGACTTAGCTGAATAGTAAAAAGGTTGGAGGGCCTAGGACATAAAGGAAAATCCAACAGGCTCAATTACATATGACAGAATTATCCCCTCAAGAAGAAAAGGAGAGATAGGCTTTACATGTATCTTTCTTATTCCTATCAAAGAAGAAAGACACAACACCATTCTGTAATTGGGCACAATAACATCAATGATCTCTATTAACATCCAGTATAACCCTTTATACTAATTATTTTTAAAAGTAAGCCAATAAATAAAGGAAGTCCAGAGAAATGAGACTTTTTATACTCATTAAAAGTGTCCGAGGATTGTATATTAACACCTGTTTGACACGTGACATATACAAATGCTTCACACCGAGCTACACTTTAAAAATATTACATGTATGAGTAAACATTAGCTTTACACTTTAAAACCATCCCGGTACTGACTCGGAATTACTGACTCCAAGGGAGGTATTCCCTTGCTTTTCACTATAAAGCAGGTGACCTAAGGGAACACCCCCCCCCCCTTCCCCTTGCCCTGGGTCAAATACCCCAGAGTAAAGAGAGCAGCAGGACAGAGTCACTGCCGAAACAGAAAGCCTACATAACTATAGATGCAACTGTTTAGTGGACAATATTCTGAGCAACTAATAACGGACCTAAACAATGCAGGTCTCCAGAAATGGACTCAATATTTCTAAGATAAAAATTCATGAAAGTGGAAGGCTGAGACCAATATGCAGCCTTCATTAAATCTGTAATAGCAACACTATTAGCATAAGCCCAAGATGTTGATAGAGCTCTTACTTCATGAGCTGAAATCTTAAGTGCAGACTGCTGAGTTGAAGATAATTTTTCATAAGCAGTACGGATAGTTAATTGAATCCATCTAGCAATAGAATGGACCATAATGTCCTTTCTATTAGGCATCAGTGACAAAAAGAAATGCTTACGTCCCTTTCTGATGAACTCAGACCTACGTTTGTAAATACGTATTGCTCTAACAGGACAGAGTAAAGGCCTATGCCCATCTGAAGACGGAAGGGCCTTAATAACAATAGGTTCTGGATACTTATTAGGAGCCTGATTCTTAGCCAAAAATCCAACATTGGTAGTAAAGGTAATAGTATTACCAACACTACGGTAGTGAGAATCATCCACAGATAGTGCATGAAGCTAGCTAACTCTTCTAGCAGAAGAGAAGGCTAAGAGAAAAGCTGTCTTATAAGATAAGAATTTGAAGTCCACTGTGTCAAGAGGCTCAAATGGCGCTTCTTTTAGCTTAAGAAGAACCCAAGCTAAATTCCACTTAGGAATTAATTTAAGGGTTCTAGGTCTATTTATCGAAAAGTTTCTAACTAATTTAGATAAAGAGACATTAGATCCAATCATTAAGCTATCATGGTGTGCATAGGTATCGGATAGCTTAGACCTATAACCCTTAATGGTAACAGGCTGCAGTTTGATCTCATCAAACAAGTAGACCAGAAAATTTGCAATGTCTGGAATGGAGGGATCATAAATATCTACAAAATGATCCCTACACCACTGACGAAAGACCTTCCACTTAGCAGCATAATTTAGCAAAGAGGAGGTCCTCCTACAGTTAGAAATCGCATCCACTGCTCGTCCTGTAAAATGCTTGCCGTGCAAGAAGGACCGCACAACAGAAATACGTGAAAGTTGAGACCTTGCAGGTTGTGACGGAGGGTGCGCGATTTCCCCTGCGAAAGAAGATCCTCCTGTGGAGGAAGCTTCCGTGGCATGTCCCACCACAGACACCTGAGTTGATTTATCCATGGTCTCTGTGGAGACAGAGATGCTACCAACAGAATCTTGCATTGTGATTGTTTTATCTTGAGCAATATCTGCTGAACCAACGGCGCTGGAGGATATGCATATCCTATTATTCCATCCCACGAGATCGATAGAGCATCGACTGCAAATGCTCGAAGATCCGGACATGGCGACACATACGTCTGCAACTGATTGTTGAGATGCGTCGCAAATAAGTCGTATCATTGGCCGCTCCCATTGGTAGCAAATCTGATTGAATACTCGTTTGTTGAGAGTCCATTCTGACGGCAACAGGCGACCCCTCCGTGAAAGGGAGTCTGCTAATACATTCAGACGACCCAGAATATGACGGACCGATAGGAGAACCTGATGTTCTAGTACAAAAAGTAGGATTCTTTCCGTTAGCTTGAACAATGGGATGGAATGAGTGCCTCCCTGATTCCGAATATACGCTACCACCGTCGTATTGTCGGATAGAATTAGCACGTGTGCACTCTGAATAACGTCCATCCAATGACGTAGCGCAAGCCAAATTTACATCATTTCTTTGATGTTTATGTGCTTGCTTAAAAACTGTGGATCCCAAAGACCCTGGCACTTCGAATCCGATGGGCTCAGTGTCACGCCCCAACCTGTTTGACTGGCATCCGTCATAATTGTAAAACTCTGATCCGGCAATTGCAGTGGAACTCCCTGAGTTAACCACTGAATGTCTGCCCAAATCTGAATCTCTTGTTTCACTTGATTTGACAAGTGGATGTTCCTATTGAGTGAAAGAGTCTTTGCTCTCCAATTCTGTGTCAGAAAGATTTAGAGATTACGAGTGCGTAGCCGCCCCATTGGAATGAGATCTGCACAGACCTTTCAGTCTCATGAATTCTCTCACTGTAACCTTGTCTGAGTGAAGACAAAAGCGAGCGTAACAACGGACTAACTTCGCTCTGATTAACGGCAGATGAACGAGATTGTGCATCTCGAAGCTCATCCCCAGGTGGGTGAACGACTTGGACGGCACCGGATCCGACTTCTCTTCATTTACTATGAAACCGAGACGTCGGAGCAATAGAAGCAGATTCTGCACATCGTTCTGAAGCGTTAACTCGTTGCCGTACCTCTGAAGAATATCGTCCAGGTAGGCTGACGTTACCCCAGATGAATGAGCTCGGAAATGGTTCATTACCGAGTTCAATATTCGAGTTAAAGCCCAGGGCGCTAGATTCAGACCGAAGCACATCGCTCGGAACTGATATACGCCTCCTAGGACGGCAAAGCGAAGATACTTTCTGAATGCCGGATGTACCATGACAGGAAAGTACGCATCCTTGAGATCTATGCTCGCAGCATAGTCATTCACTCGAATGCTCGCTCTGACCAACCGAATGGTCTCCATATAGAATTTTGGAGCCACGATCAGTTTGTTTATCCAGCTCAGATCTATGACTGGACAGAACGTGCCGTTGGGTTTCTGAACCAGAAAAAGATGGCTGTAGAAACCTGGAGATTCCTGGTTTTCTACGACCTCTATCGCATTCTTCACTAAAAGAGACTGGACTTCTGATAGAAGCGAGGCTCTTTTCTGCTGATTTGACGCAAGCCGAGTACATCTTGAATTCCGAGTTAACGGAGGTTTTCCTTTGAAGGACAGTTTCAGTCCTTCCGATATAACCCCTCAAACCCAAGGGTCCTCCGTAATTAATTCCCAATTGTTCAAGAAACTCGACAGTCTTCCGCCCACTGGAATGCGACAGAGGTTTAAACCATCACCTCTTGGATCTGTGAGGCTTGCGGGAGGAGAAACCACGTCTTCCACGGCCCGCACCTCACCCCGTCGACCTAGGGGCGTCTGACCGGTTGTTTCGGCCAGAATTACGGCCCCTATTTGAGTCGCTACCTTGACAGTCTCTAGAGTAAGACCTAGAGGACGCGTACGAACCTCTATAGGAACTTCCCCTGGACGTACTCGTCCCAGAAGTGCCTGGCCTACTCTTCTCTGCTGGCTCCGACTTTTTGGAAGCGGATTTAAATAGCAGAGAGTCTGAAACTTTCTTAGTTAATTGATCATAAATTGCTGAAAGCTTGCCGTCGAAGAGCAGCTCTCCAGAGACCGGAGCGACTCTGAGAGAGTTTTTCACCTTACTATCTACGCAAGTGGATGTAGCTAGGGCTCCGTCACGTCTAACTAACTCCAGATTTGCCACTGAAAGGGCAGAGTTATACGTGGAGAATGCTATGGACCTCGACAGAACTCTTAAAGAGGTTTGTACATCCTGGAATTCTTGTCCCTCAAGGCGTAATGACAACGCTCTGGTAAGGTGATCTGCGTACGAAAGTGCGTCTAAATTAGCTTTATTAGACAATATTGTTGTTTCCAACGTCGAGTTAGGAATTGACAAAGACGACGGCATGGATAATTCAAGGTCTTTGGCCTGGTCGTCTAGACACAGAGGAACTCTCTGAATGCCCTGTCCTTCCGTTTCAAATTTATTCCTTGGATTGATGAAAGGCAGATGAAGGGCACCTGCCGGTAGGAAGGCTAGCCTGCCCGTTTTGGTAGCAAGTTTACTTATAGCGTCATTCAATAGTTCAAATGTCTGTGAGACATTTCTGAACTGTGACGGAAACTCATGGATGGTGTCCCTAAACCGATTGAAGAAATCAGTGTCCAGTGGCGCTATAAACCTCCTATCCAGCTGCGCAGCATTTTGGTCTGTAGGAACAATATCAGGAAGGTAATGCCGGATGAACTCTACGGCAATTTTATGTTATTCCAAAAGGGAAAAATCCAATTCCTCCGAATCCCTATCGCCATCCTGTCGGACCACTTGTAAATCTTGGTCGTCCGTACCTGATCCAGCGGCGGAAAGTACCAACTCAGCTTCGTCTGATAATTCCTGTTCTGACAGAGTTTCTGCCGGTTGTTGGGATGCTGCGATGATCTGCGCTATCTGTGATAGCATGTCCGTTACGGAGGCCTGTGGAGCTGAGGTCTTATGGGATTTAGCCGCCGGCAGCTCCCTGGACGTTGACTCCTGCATACCTCTTTATGCAAACGTCCGGAGGATGAAGGCCTCGTATCCCTGGCTTCCCGGTGGTGTGACCTGGTCGCCGTGGAATCCCAGGTCGGCGATGCTGGCTGGATATCGCTGGTCACGTAGCCAAGGTGCGGTCGGGTGTGCTTCTGTGACGATGAGGAAGCTGTATGAGCAGTCTCGCTGGACTGTCTATATACCAGAGCGTCCCGAGCGGTGGACGTATGCTCTGACTGAGGAACGTTATGTACTACAACATCTGGGCCCAGATGTTGTTGTACAAGAGAGAGGCCTCTCTCGCTCGCAGCCCGGATGGACCTGGATGAGCTAGGAACCAGACTAACAGGCTTCCTCTGTTCCGTCGTCACTGGGTGTGCATGTGGTATGTTTATGGTGCTCGCAACACCCAAATCTCCTTCCTGGGCCGCAACGGACAAATCCAGGTGCTGAGCCATTCGGTGAGTTAGCCACTGGGCGAGTTAGCGGACGCCAAAGCCGTCGATCCTACTTGGAAACTCTTAGGCAACTGACATATCTGCATGAGCACTTTTGCCACTAACTCTTCATTTGATTGTGACGACAGAAGCACACTCCTGGACGACATCAGGGAAACATCACCCTGTTCTTGTTCCTCTGAAAAAGAGAGTGAAAAACTAGAGTGACCCTGCAGAGAGAGAACCGGCATGGTCCTCTCCCCGCTAACAACATACCGTGACACATGTCTCCAATGTCTGCCATCCCAATTGATACACACTGAACAAGCGTTGGTGCAAGTACATTGACTACAATTAATATAGAGATCGTGAGAATCAGAGGAAGATTTCCTCCCATTACAATTTGAACAATAATTTTTCATTATCAAAAAGGTAAACAGTCATAGTACTTGCACTAAACCTTGAAAACAAAGATACATAATAATAAAATAATCCATTATAACATTACGAAAAAATAATTCAAAAAAGAAAAAATTTTTTCAGAAGAGCCCAAGTTACCAATGGGAACAATGAGCCCAAATGGATCCCAAAAAAGCCTAAGTGTGGACAAAAATATTAAATCATTACGTAAAATTAATGTAATACTTACGGACAATAGTAAAGTATCTTGCTATGAACTGAACTAAGCAGAAGACAAGTAATCACTATCAGAAGTAACCGTTGTCAACCTAAACAAAAAGTGTAAACAAACCGGAAACATAACTCCAGGCACTAGTAAACATGGCCCGAAATCAGTTACCAATTTAAACACTATCTGATGCAAAACAGAGGCTTCCAGAGAAGAAACTGTAGAACATCAGATGGTAGATGCAGTCCAAAATGCCTGAAACACCCAAAGGTGAGGACGTAAACATGGGGAAAAAACAGAAAATAATTCTGTTTCCAAGCCAAAACTCCCAAGAAATTTTAGTAATAAACATTACAAAAAATAAGCCAAAAGCATGGGAGAATAGCTAGGGGGGAATAAAGGAAAGGAAGAGAGGAAACACTGATCAAACAATGGAACATTCATAGCAAGAATGACTGTTTTTTCCTCTCCTCCTTCTATTTCCTCCTTATATCCACCATTTCTCTCATAATTATGTGTCTAGCATCATTTAAACTGAGATTTACAAGCACAAATATCAGTGACTGAATTGAGGGCCAAACAAAGAATGACATTTGGCGCCAATTTTGAGACCTCCTTGACACTGCACATGTGCAGTGGAGTAAAAGTATGGAGGACCAAAAAGGACATCTAATTTTCGGTTTTTGAAGCAAATTTTGGGGATTGGGGGGGCAAAATTTGTGTTTGGCCCTGAATAATTTAGAGTTAGCACCAGCTAAGTTTGGGTCATTGGTACAGTATAAAAATATTAATTGGCGATTTTTGAGAATAGTGCTGGCCGGTTTTAGCCATTCTGTTGGGTAAAGGGTTAATTTCTTGATGCACCTCGCAACATTGTAACCACAATTCACTGTAAATTCTTTGTCTCTTGGGCTGCTCAAAGACGGCACACCAAACTTGTAGCTTCACAAGATAAATTAAAACTTCTGGGGATCATTTCAGTACCATTAAATGTGTTTCCTAAATAGGTACCATTACAGAGTGCTCAAAACGTAAAACCCTGGTAAGAAAAAGACTGCACCATTCGATTAATTTGAAGTCTTGGAATGCTACATTTTATAATTCATGGTATATTGTTCTCATTTCCACACCTGAATTGCATTATTTGACCCTTTTCTCATAAACAGACTTTAATCGCTGGTGAAGTAAAGCCAAGACATGCTGTTGTCTACAAGCAAAAAATAAGAAAAAATTGTGGGCCTGATGACAAGCAAGAGTGACAGATCTTTTCAAAATTGAAAGACTGAGTGCCAACACAGCAGTTCTTGGTAGAAACATATTATTAAAAATATTGTTCAGGATTTGATAATGTAATCTAATCCCATAACTGTATTATTTTTTATTGCAAATTTGACAATTTTTTTTCATACCTTCTCTCTTTCAAAACATAGTTTAACAAATTGATTCTAATGAGAAATCCCAAACTTAGTTTTAACAAATCTGAAAGTGTTCTGAGAAAGAAATATAAATTTTATAGTAAATTTCTTTCTTATCATACCTACCGCAATTGTTTACTACAGGCTTGCACTACAGTGGAAGACCTTAACTCGGATAAAATACTCTCTATTTTAATCTTTCCCAAGAGATGTGGGAAAGAAAAGTGGTGTAAAAAACACCATGAAAAAATAAGCCAAAACTGGGCCGATTGCCATTGGCGCACACCCAGTATGGGACGCTCTTCCCAAGTACAAATCCACGACTTCCGTTAACCAATGTGCAGTGCGTCATCATTTCATCATTCTCTTGATTCCGCCAACATAGGAGTTATGTGATCAGTGGTGATGATCAGCGGGGAGGAAGGATTCTTACCCGAATAAGAAGACAGGAGGACCTCCCTGTAAACAATTGTGGTAGGTATAATAAGAAAGGAAATTTACTATAAAATTTATATTTCTTATCAACCTACCTTACAATTGTTTACTGCAGGCTGAATAGACAATAGGATGGACAGAATCACATAACCAACCCACACATAACTCAATTGCGCTAGAACCGTGGACAGAGGAAGAGATCCCTAGGCCTATCAAACCATAGCATCACAAACATTAGTAAAAGACAATGAAAGATGAGGTATATGGTGAAGTGCGACGCACAGACAGAAAGGGCAGTAACAGCACAGAGCTGGACTGACCCTGTAAAAAAAACTGAATGGCTGGGATAGACAACAGCCCGAGCCGAAGAAAGAGGGCCTGTAGGTCAAAGGTCCTCTGTCGGCTCCTGCAACTGTCACAGATAAAAGGAGAAGGTAGCATTTCTCCAGTAGGCTGCCAGTATTACATCCGACAACATTACAGAGTTATTAAAGAGGAAGACAATGTATGCACATCGTGGCAGAAAAAAACGATTGGTAATACAATCACCAGTAGCTAGCCGAGCGGAAGCTGCACAAATAGCAAGACAAATCCATCAAGAAATGGATGCAGGAGAGATCTGGCATATGAGAAAACGCATATCCATCCAGGATAATGACGCGAATGCCCCCCCCCCCCCCCCCCCCCCAAGCAGAGCAGCGCCCAAGAAAGTGTCCATCTATGAGTAAACTGCAAAGTCCTGGGCCTTTTCAAGGAAAAGGGCTGAACAAGCTTGGAGAGGCAAGGATGAGTGTCGAAACAATGCGGTACCACATATGAAAAAAGGTCTCCGAAGCATGGACTTGTACCCATTGCTGGAGACCCTCAGATAAAAACATATGTCAGAAACTCCGCAAGCGGTGTGATCGAAGGAGTGACAGAAGCAACAGAGTGATCACACACCATCGACAGAAAAACCTTCTACTTAGCCAGAGGCCAAACCAGTGGAGTGAGTGCCTCCTTGAAGAAGAAAAGCAACTCCACTGCTGGTCTCTAAAAAACACTACGGAGGAGACAGGACTCGATAAAAGGCACAATGAAGTCGGGTCAACTTGAAACCTCCTCGGGTGACTTTGGAAAAGAGAGTCGCGACATAGAGGGAGACATGCCGAAACTGCCGCTAACAGAGAGCGGAGTAGATTGATCCACACCCACTGAGGCGACAGGGGTATGATTGAAAGGATTTGACGACTGCAGGTTCATATCTGGGCTAGAACCTGAGGTGGAGTCGGAACCGGCAGGAAGGCATAGCCAACAAGACCATCCCAAAGGAGGGCCAGAGCATCCACGACGAAAGCCAGAGCATCTGGACATGGGGACACAAAAGTGTCCACCTGATGGTTCTAACAAGTCGCAAAGAGATCGATGGAACACTGCCATGTGGAGCATCCACTCGGTGGAAAAGAACCTGCCCCGTCGGGACAGGGTGTCGGCTATGACGTTCAGATGACTGGAAATGTGACGAACAACCACCCCAGCATTGACATCCTGAGCGAGCAGTAGAAGATCCCGAGCCAATTCGTACATTGGAACTGAGTGCATGCTGCCCTGGTTCTGAATGAAGCAACCACTGTCAAATTGTCGAACAACAGAAGGACCAGACGATTCACAGGTGAGGGATCCACTGTCTGAAACTCAGAAGAAGAGCAAGAAGCTCCTTCTGGTTGATGTGTAGAGATGGCCGATCCTGGTTCCACATCCCGTGAAGGGAAAGACCTAGAGGATCCAACGTTGGCACCCCATCCGAGATCGCTGGCATCTGCCGTCAGAACGCGATCGGACGTGTGTGATCCATGGAACATTCATCCAGTGGAGAAGGTGAGGATGAAGAGATTCTGGAAACTGAAGCATCAGATCCAGAGAATCGACATTCGGCCTCCAACGACTGAGCAGAAAGTGTTTGAGAGGTCTGACATGCAGCCGACCTAGAGGAATAAGATCCGTCACCAAACCGCAGAGACCGAGCAGCCAGAGAATACCACGTGCTGTCGTGGATTTGGACTAGGACAGAGTCAGAGCAAAAGCTGAGAGAATCACAGCCCTGGCCTGGGGAACCGCCACCGTATTGAACTGTGTGCAGAAGGCCATCCCCAGATGACAAAATGATGGAGAAGGGACCAGATCCGACTTCTCCTCGTTGACTCTGAATCCTAGCGACGTGAGCAAGCTCAACAGAGTATCGACATTCAACTCCAGTAAGGCAGCATTGGAATGCCTCTGGAGGATATCGACTAGATATGCCGAAGTAGTCACCCTGGACTGTGTGCGATGGAAGGCTATCACATGCGACATCAGTCGGGTGAAGGTCCAAGGAGCCAGGTTGAGGCTGAAAGACATGGCCTTCAACTGGTAAACTCGCCCCAGAAAAGCAAATCAGATATTTCTGCGACACCCGTTGAATCGGAACGTGAAAGTAAGTGTCTTGTAGGTCGATGCTGGAAGCGAAATCTCCCTGGTGAATGGAAAGGCGGACCGACCTGAAAGTCTCCATGCTGAACTTCGGAGCAATGATAGACGGGTTCAGGATACTCAGATCGATAACTGGTTCGGCCGTCCTTCTTCGGCACCAAGAACAGGCGGGAATAAAACCCCACTGACTGAATGTTCTTGGGTTCTTGGCGACCTCGAACGCCCCCTTGGCCAGGAGATTGTCTATCTCCATGGACAAAAGCTCCCGACGTAAAACGTCTGAAGGAACTGTGGTTGGAAGAGGCACTCTGGACAGAGTGGGGTGCCTTCGGAAGGATATTTGCAGCCCAGACCAAACAACATCTAACACCCAAGGATCGGATGTGATGGTGGTTCCTCCAACCTGGTACGAATTGAGGTGAGGACCTTCAGTTCGAGCCCTGACGAGACACACGAGAGGAGAAACCACCTCCTCTACTCAAGGAAGAATCCTGAGACTTCCCTCTAACCTGCCGATTCTTACCCTTTCCAAGTGAGTAAGGAGTAGAAGCGGAGCCAGAAGGATCAGCCCTTTGCTTCGCAGAGGAAGCAGAAGGGTACTTGTTAGGCTTTGAACGGTCCCTGCCTCCCCTAGAAGGCTGATCAAGCTGACGAAGCAGCAGCTGATCTTTGGAATGACGTAGGACGTCATTCCGGACCATCGACACAGAACCCATGGAACAGTAGCGGTCCTGCCAAAGAAGCAGATCAAAGAGCAGCGCGCTGCCCCCAAGAAGGGATCAGCCTGTGTCCAGCACAGAGTCCCTTCGAACTAGTTCCAAAATAGCCGTGTCACAGGCATGCGTGTGAGTGAGATGCATGAGCGCCTTGGACAGCACATGCAAAGGAGCCTGTAGATCGTCAAACCTATCTGGAGGCAGATAGACAGCTAAGGCAGAGACAACATGATTGGAGAGAGAAAGCATACCCAGCATTCCTCCCCATCAGCCCAACATGGACTCCAGAGTCGTCATAGGAATGACGGCAGACTTGGGCTTGGAAAGCCCGAGGGAATTAGAGTCCTGATCCAAAACCATCAAAGTCTGGCAGACTGACGGATTGGCAAAATCGTAGTAACGATAACGCACAGGAGTCAAAAAGGTGTCAACCCTGGTGAAGAACGGATCCTTCATAGCCTCGGAACTCAGTTTCGAGTCCAAGGCTGAAAATGCTTCAACCACCTGTACTGATTGGCACGGTCGAAGACGCCCAGAAGCAGGTTGCTCCACAGGCTGTAGGCGTGCGACCGATGATCGCGGCCTGGCTGATACTTTTGGCTGGTTTGACATCCAGAAGGAATCCAAACACAAAGTCAAGAGCTGCCCCCAAATCAGAAGACTGCTGGCTCTTGACATCAAGGATGTATGACTCCTCCCTGGAGTCCGAAGACACATAGCCCATCGTGGACAAACCAGCTGACGCCTCCCATGGTGTAGGAACACCAGGGGCATCAGAAAGAGGCCTGTTTCCAATCACTGGAGGCGGCGCCATAGGGGGTGCCTGGAAACCACTCACTGCCTCGCTGGAAGCAACAGGAAGGCTCTTGGACAGAACATGAGTGAGATAAGGAGAGGGCCTCCCTAAGCTCACTGCCCGTACCAGCCGGTTTGACATGGGGATGAACCAGCAAAGTGGCTTCACACCTGACCCTCTTACATTCCCCACGGAGGGGGTATAACTCACACCAGACGTGGTCGAGTTGGGGGGCCCCGAAACGACAGCGTTCCACACCACCCGCGGGTGTGGGAGAAACAGCCACGAGAACGCACCAAAACAAGGGCAAAAGGAATTACCCTAAAGGAACCGAACTGGAAATAACAGAGGTGAGAGCAGTAGAAGAAAAAGGTGAACTCAACAGATACAGAAAGTAGAAGTAGACACCCTCAAATACGAGAGAAGGTGGCAGAAAATAACCGGTAGGAACATGACAGAACCCAGACGGCCGACAGGGACCGAAAAAACAGAAATTCAGCCCTCAACAGAGTGAGGAAATCCTGTCCAGACAGTCCCTCATTGACACCTAACTCCAATAACAATTAAATTTATCAACCGAAAAATTTCATTGTTGAACCGCATTGATACGATGTCGAAAAAAACATTCGCGAAAACGGAATAAATAGACAGAACCGCACAAGCGTTTGAATGGGTTAATGTTTATCGCACGAGTTTGGTTGGGCGCAATAATACCACGAGGGGCCAAGCCTCGAGTGGTATTCTGCGCCAAACCAAACGAGTGCGATAAACATTAACCCATTCAAACGCTTGTGCAGTTCTGTATTTATTACACACCTTCGCAAATTTCTAAAACAGGCCTTTTACAGTAATACTAAGTGAGAATTAACCTATCCTTCTGGGAAGTAAAGGAAATAAAATAAGACAAAAATCCAAATTATTCTTCACAAGCAGGAGACCAGTCTTATTGTTATTTCGAACGCGGATGGAACTTTCATTCATAGTTTCAACTTGAAAATTGTAATGCGTCACCACTTCGATCGATGAAATACTGTTCATCTGAAATACAGTGAACGGTTGATGTGATCCCCACCAAAAAAAGTTACCACTCATTCACAAAAAACAATAGGTGTAAATTCGGAAAATCCATCAATGAGAAATTATAAAAAAAAAATCACATGTTTATCTGACTTCCAAATTCCCTGCGACTGTTGTTACTCGACTTGTTGACAGACCGGTTAAGATTTTACTCAAGATTACAGTAGCCATTGTCAATTAATCCCACGTAAATTAAATTTATATCCTTATTGCCCAAGAGAAATTATTGTATTGTTCACTATTCCTGCTCAAAATGTATTAAAGTTCGTGTTATAGCCTTTATCAGGGGTACAGAATCCATACGAATTCAAGTGAATATCGACAGGCAATTTGTTTTGGATTTCGATTTGGTGACCTAGAAACTTGCTCGCGCAACGTCATTCATTCGAAATGACGTCACTCATAGACGCTTTCATATTCTGTCTACATTGTTCTTTAGTTTGAACTGTATTTGAATCATTTCCATGTCATACTTTAACCCATCTTTTTATTTAATCAATAGTCAGTCAGTATTGTTCACGTTAAGAAAATAAATTAGAAAGTTTCTTTTGATGGTCGGACAGTCATTACTACATGAGTTTCTTCAGAAACAATATAAACGCAGATACTATAGACTGCGAACATCCACTTTACAACATCAAAATAAATGACCCATCGCATGGAAACGGGCCCATGTACTGTATCCCCAGAAATATGACTGGTTCCATTCTTACATTTAAAAAGTGCCAAAATCTGTATCCCACACGTGTGCAATAAAAGTTTATTTTTATCACACATCCTAGAATGCCGTGGACAAAGCTTAATTTTAAATGGGTGTGTAATAATAAATAATATACAATGAGAATGTAGTTGGAAATATTAATGCGAATATATAAAACACAGTCCTGTTATTATACGATCTTCAGATCCATAATCCAGACACAGGAAAACCATTATCGGCGTGTTGAATTATCACTGTTTCGTAGCAAAATGGCCACACATCCTCCACATGTGCGGATAAAAAAGAATGATGAATTGATGACGCACTGCGCATTGGTTAACTGAAGTCGTGGATTTGTACTTGGGAAGAGCGTCTCATACTGGGTGTGTGCCAATGGCGCTCAGCCCAGTTTTGGCTTATTTTTTTGTGGTGTTTTTTACACCACTTTTCTTTAGAAAGATTAAAATAAAGAGTATTTTATCCGAGTTAGGGTCTTCCACTGTAAACAATTGTAAGGTAGGTTGATAAGAAAAAAAATTGTTGGGTAAAAGGTTGAAAAGTTAAATATTTATTGAACGATATTTATGTTATGTATGTATGTGTGTGTGTTGAGGAAAGAGGAACTACTGAAAGAAATTTTAAACATTTCAGAGTTGGATACGATAATGGGAACATCTTTTTCATGAGCCATCAAGGACATGGTTAATTTTAAGATCCAACGTCATAGCCTCAAAAACTGAATTCATTCCATGTCTCGGGTGCACGGTGGCTCAGTGGTTACTGATTGGACTTCAAATCAAAAGATCCAAGATTCGTCCCATCCAGGGGGTTACCATGTTGTGTCCGTTTGCCCATGTGAGTGCACGGTGGTACTAAGGCATACTGCACACCGATGGTGCACTTTTCTTCAACCAATGCTAACTCTGCCTGTGCGGAGATAGTATGTTGGGGAGTCCGACAGTTGCTAGCCATTGCTCAGTGGTTCTCTTTAGGTACCCTGGCTTCCTCCACCCATAAAACTGTCCAGCATGTGGTGACCCTTCCTGTCAAAAGTGTCTTTAAATCCCAATTAATAAATGAATTACATGTCTCAGCAATAAACAAGTTTAATGAAAAATATTGATTTTTTTCACTAATACAAAGCACAGTGAGAAGCATAATGTACATATGGCAGGTCTACGCCTGCCATATATATATTATGCTTCTCACTGTGCTTTGTATTAGTGACAAAATACAAAGCACAGGGAGAAGCATAATGTACATATGGCAGGTGTAGACCTGCCATATGTACATTATGCTTCTCACTGTGCTTTGTATTAGTATGCTTCTCACTGTGCTTTGTATTAGTGAAAAAAATGAATATTTTTCATTAAACTTGTTTATTGCTGAGACATGTAATTTATTTATTAATTGGGATTTAAAGACACTTATAAAGATGTCTTTAAATCCCAATTAATAAATATGAAGGACAAACTTGTTTTGCATTAAGTCTGAATTAAATCAAGAAATTTTACTGGTAACAAGCCCATATTTTTACAGGTATCTCCTCCCTGCCAAAAAAAAGCTTTGGTCCAATGCGAGTTTAAAATAAAGTACAGTTCCAAAATGGCCTACACATGCTACAAAAGCCTCATACCAACTCTTAAAACACTAAATTTTGCAAAATTCTCTTGAACCACACCTAAAATCCTTTCATGCAGCCTTTGACTCCAGACAAACTATAAAATTGGGCTATGCCCCCCCCCCCTCCCCCCCCCCCCCCCTTACTACAAAATCCTAGCTCTACATCTCATTTCTTATAACTTGCAGGGCTTTTTTATGGAAGTCATATTTTTGTGCCAAATGTAAAACCTTTATAATTTTTCTATATAGGGCATCTTACCCATAAGTGTAACTACATTTATTAAAATAAGTTTCCAAATTTCTTTCAAATATAAAGTATAATTAGAAAATGTGTTGCAAACAATTTGAAGTCTATGTCATTATGGTAACGATTTTATCTGGATGTCAAAGGAAATTGCATTTCAAAATTACACACTCCATAATGACATTAGTTGTACCACTAATTTGTGAATTCTGAAAGAAATTTTCCTCGAGGATTGAGTTTGACCCCAAAAAAGTTTGCAAATGTAAATTCATCTTGCTATATCTGACAAAAGTTTCCACAGATTAATATTTATACCTGATACCTTCAAAATTTTAACTATCAAAGACCAGGATAATTTCATTAAAGTTTCAAATCACATGATCTGAAAGGCATACAGTCTTAAGGCTTCAATAAAAACCATTATAGCAGTACCTAACTGTTGTCTTGAGGAAGTTTTGTGGTAACATACAGTGCTCACTCGGGCTCAATATTTTAATGTGCTAAATGAGAATTTTTTGTGCCAAATGATATTTTTTTGTACCATGGGTATTTTATGAGGGAGAATCATGAAAACATTTTTTTTCACATTTTATTCAAGAAAGATCAAAAGCATAACATTACATAAACCAAATATACTATTACAAACAAGAGCTCACGTATCGCTGAAGCAATACAATGTCCCCTACCAGACAAATGAGCATTAATAATTATAACCTAGATGTGATCAGCATGAATTCCATTGAAGCGCTTCCAAAAAAGTCTGAAAAACTGATATTTTGGCACCTTTCCATATTTTCAAGGGCCATAACTCACACAAGAATATTGCAATCAGCATGAAACTCAAACTTGATTTGTAAGTCATCGTTCTATAGTAGGTTACCAAAAATGAAATTATTCCGTTGAAGCATTTCCAAAAAAAGTAAGGAAAACTGATATTTTGGCGCTTTTCCATATTTCCAAGGGCCATAACTCACACAAGAATAATGCAACCAGCATGAAACTCAAACTTGATCTGTAAGTAATCGTTCTATAGTACTTTACCAAAAATGAAATCATTCCGTCAAAGCGTTTCCAAAAAAAAGTCCGGAAAACTGATATTTTGGTGTTTTTCCATATTTCCAAGGGACATAACTCACACAAGAATAATGCAATCAGCATGAAACTCACACTTGTTCTGTAAGACATCCTTCTATAGTAGGTTACCAAAAATGAAATCATTCAGTTGAAGCATTTCCAAAAAAAATCCGGAAAGTTAAAAAATTTATAGTAATTTATATATTTTTTTTTCTTACCAATGACCCAGACTTAGCTGGTGCTAACTCTAAAAAATCCAGGGCCAAACACAAATTTTGCCCCCCAATCCCCAAAATTTGCATCTAAAACCAAAAGAAATCATGTCCTATAGGACCTCCATACTTTGCCCTTACTGCGCATGCGCAGTGTCAAGGACGTTCCGAAATTGGCGCCAATTATCATTCTTACTGGCAGTGCCTGGTCAGCGCTATGTACTCAGCGGGGAGGAAAGAGTTCCCAACTCCTGGGAGGGCCATCCCCGTCTGGGTCATTGGTAAGTATAAAAAATATATAAATTACTATAAATTTTTTAACATTTTTATACTGTACCAATGACCCAGACTTAGCTGAATAGTAAAAAGGCTGGAGGGCCTAGGACATAGAGGAAAATCCAATAAGCTCAACTATATAATATAGAGGCAACCCCTCAAGGAGAAAAGGAGTATTAGGCTTTACATGTATCTTTCTTATTTAATGTTAAATTAGAAAGATACAATACCCTTCATAATTGAGCACAATAACATTCATGTTCTCGATTAACATCCAGTATAACCCTTTATACTAATTATTTTTAAAGTAAGCCAATAAATAAAGTTAGTCCAGAGAATTGAGACTCTATATATTCTTTTAAAAGTGTCCGAGGATTGTATATTAATGCCCGTTTGACACTTGACATATACAAATGCTTCACGCCGAGCTACACTTTAAAAATATGACATGAATGAATTTTTAACATTAATATTACACTTTAAAACCATCCCGGAAACGACTCAGAAATACTGACTTCGGAGGAGGCATTCCCTTGCTTTTCACTATAAAGCAGGTGACCTAAGGGAACACCCTCCCCCCCCCCTTCCCCTTGCCCTGGGTCAAAAAGCCCAGAGCGAAGAGGGCAGCAAGACAGAGTCACTACCGGAACAGAAAGCCTGCATAACTATAGTTGCAACTGTTTAGTGGACGACATTCTGAGCAACAGATAATGGACCTAAACAATGCAGGTCTCCAGAAATGGACTCAATATTTCTGAGATAAAAATTTGTGAATGTGGATGGCTGAGACCAATAAGCAGCCTTCATTAAATCTGTAATAGCAATACTATTAGCGTAAGCCCAAGAAGTAGCAAGAGCTCTTACTTCATGAGCCGAAATCTTAAGCACAGACTGCTGAGAAAAAGATAAACTCTCATAAGCAGTACGGATAGTTAATTGAATCCATCTAGCAATAGAATGGACCGAAATGTCCCTTCTATTAGGCATCAGAGACAGAAAGAAACGTTTACGTCCCTTTCTGATAAACTGAGATCTCTGTTTATAGATACGTAACGCTCTAACAGGACAGAGTAAAGGCCTACGCCCGTCTGAAGACGGAAGAGCCTTAATAACAATAGGTTCCGGATATTTATTAGGAGCCTGATTCTTAGCTAAAAAACCCACATTAGTAGTGAAGGTGATAGTGTTCCCGACACTACGATAGTGAGAATCATCCACCGACAGTGCATGAAGCTCACAGACTCTTCTAGCAGAAGAGAAAGCTAAGAGAAAAGCTGTCTTATAAGATAAGAATTTGAAATCTACTGTCCCAAGAGGTTCAAATGGCTTTTCCTTCAGTTTAAGAAGAACCCAAGCTAAATTCCATTTAGGAATTAACCTAAGAGTTCTGGGTCTATTTATCGAGAAGTTTCTAACCAACTTAGATAAAGAGATATTAGATCCAATTTGTAAACTATCATGATGTGCATAGGTATCAGATAACATAGACCTATAACCCTTAATAGTAACAGGCTGCAGTTTGATTTCGTAAACAAGTATACTAGAAAGTTTGCAATGTCTGGTATAGAGGGATCAAAAATATCCACAGAATGATCCCTACCCCAACGACGAAAAACCTTCCACTTAGCCACATAGTTTAGCGAAGAGGAGGTCCTCCTACAGTTAGAAGTTAAAAAATTTATAGTAATTTCTATATTTTTTATACTTACCAATGACCCAGACATAGCTGGTGCTAACTCTTAAAATATAGGGCCAAACACAAATTTTGCCCCCCAATCCCCAAAATTTGCATCTAAAACCAAAGAAAACATGTCCTGAAAGGCCCTCCACACTTCGCCTCTACTGCGCATGCGCAGTGTCAAGGACGTTCCGAAATTGGCGCCATTAATCATTCTAAAAATCAGTGCCTGGTAAGCGCTATGTACTCAGCGGGGAGGCAAGAGTTCCCAACTCCTGGGATGGCCATCCCCGTCTGGGTCATTGGTAAGTATAAAAAATATAGAAATTACTATAAATTTTTTAACATTTTTATACTGTACCAATGACCCAGACATAGCTGAATAGTAAAAAGGCTGGAGGGCCTAGGACATAGAGCAAGTTGGAATACGCTCAATTATATAAAATTGAGTCATCCCCTCTAGGGAAAAAGAAGTATTAGGCCTTACATGTATCTTTCTTATTTATGTTAAATTAGAAAGATACAACACCTTGCAAAATTGAGCATCATACATCCATGAACTCTATTAATATCTAGTATAATCCTTATACTAATAATTTTTAAAGTAAGCCAATAAATAAAGTAAGTCTAGAGAATAGAGACTCTTATACTCCTAAAAGTGTCTGAGGATTGCATAATCATGTCCGTTGACATATGCAATAATCAAAAGCTATACTTTAAAAACTAAGACTTGAAAGAATTTTAAAAACCTAAACTTCTCACTAAACAACCATCCCAATAACAGCTCAGAATTACTAACTCCGGAGGAGGTATCCCCTTGTTTTCATAGTAAAACAGGTGACCCAAGGGAACACCCTCCTCCCCCCCCCCCCCTTTTTCTTGCCCTGGGTCAAATAGCCCAGAGCGAAGAGGGCAGCAGAACGGAGACACTGCCGAAACAGACAGCCTACCTAGCTATAGTAGCAACTGTTAAGTGAATGACATTCTGAGCAGTAGATAATAAAAATTCATGAATGTGGATGGCTGAGCGCAATGAGCAGCCTTCAAAAATCTATAATAGCGACACTATTAATGTAAGCCCAAGATGTAGAAGAACTCTTACTTCATGAGCCGAAATCTTAAGCACAACTGCTAAGTCAATGATATACCATAAGCAGTACCGATAGCTAATAGAATCCATTAACAATAGAATGGAGCGTAACGTCCTTCTACTAGGCATCAAAGACAGAAGAAGCTCACGCCCATAGTAATAAACAGATATCTGTTTATAAATACATAAACTCTACCTGGAAAGAGTAAAGGCCTATGCCCGTACGAAGATGGAAGGACCTTAATAACAATAGGTTCCGGATATTAGGAGCCTAACTCTTATGCAAAAATCCAACCTAAATAGTAACGGAATAGTGATTCCGAAACTACGAAAGTGAAAATCATCCATCGATAGTGCATGAAACTCACTGACTCTACAGTAAAAGAGAAACCAACAGAATTACTGTCTAGAAGGTCAGAATTTGAAAACTACTGTTTCCAGAGGCTCAAATGATTACTTAGCTAAATAAGAACCGAAGTTAAAATCCATATAGGAATTTAATCTAAAGATTCTAAGTCTATATATCAAAAAGTTACTAACTGACTTAGATAAAGAGACATAAGACTCAATTGTAAACTATCGTAGAGTGCATAGGTATGAGGTAATAACCTATAACCTAACTAATAACAGGCTGCAGTAGATCTTGTGAAACAAGAAAACTAAAAAATTGCAATGAGTAGTATGGAGGGATCAACAATATGAACATAATGATCCCTACACCAACGGCGGAAGAGCCTCCACTTTAGCCGCATAGAATAGCGAAGAAGAGGACCTCCTATAGTAAGAAATCGCGTCCAAAGCTCGTCCAGTACAATGCTTACAATGCAATACGGACCACACAACGGAATACATGAAGGTTGAGACCTTGCGGGTTGTGATAAAAATGACACGATTTACCCAGTGAAAAAAGATCCTCACATTGAGGAAGATTTCACGTTAAGACCCACAGTAGACAAGAGAGTAAATTACCCATGACCTCTGTGAAGATAGAGATGCTATCAACAGAAATGTATTGTGGTTGTTTATCTTAGCAATACCTGCTGAAACAACAGCGCCGGAGGATACGCGTATCCTATCATTCCGTCCTATAGATCAATAGAGCGTTAACAACATTAGCTCCGAGATCTGGACAAGCCAACGCATACGTCTGCAATTGATTAGCAAGCTGTGTCGTAAATAAATGATCATTGGGCGCTCCCATAGATAGCAAAACTGACTGAATACTTGTTTGTTGAGAGTCCATTCTGACAGCAACAAGCGACCCGTAAGTGAACGGGAGTCTGGTAAAACAATCAGACGACCCGGAATATGACGGACCAAAACAGAACTTGGTGTGTTATAACCAACAAACGGATTCTTTCCATTAAATTGAATAACGGAAAAGAAAGAGTGCCTCCCTGGTTCCGGAGATACGCCACTACTGTCGAATTAACGGACAGGATTTGAGCATGCGTTTCTGAATAATGTTCATGCAATGACATAAAGCAAGCCTAAAAAACATTATTCCGCAGAAGAAAATTGGTTGCTAAGAGACTGCGGAACCCAAAGACCCTGGCACTTCGAATCCGTTGGGATCAGTATTATATCCCAATCTGTTTGACTGACAACCGTCATAACAGCCACACTCGGGTCCGGCAACTGCGGTGGCACTCTTGAGTCAACCACCGAATGTTTGCCCCAGACTGAATCTCTTGTAACACTAGATAGACAAGAGAACATGTAATCGAGCAATTCATGGATTGCCGAAAAGTTGCCGTCGAAGAGAAGCTCCTCCGAGAACGAAGCGACTCTGAGAGAGTTCTTAACCTTACTATCCACGCGTATGGATGTAGCTAGGGCTGCGTCACATCAACCAACTCCAATCAGCCACTGAAGGGCGGAGTTATACGTGAACAAACTACTGCCCTCAAAAGAAATTACAATGAGAATAAAATCCCGTAAATCTTTTCTTGAAAACGTAATGATAACGCCTCAGTAAGGCGGATTACCTATGATAAAGCGTCTAAGTTAAGTCTACTATACATCATGTCGTTTCCAACATTGAAGTTGGAAAAGACATAAACGGCGAAAAAGAATATATCCAGTCTTTAACCACACCGTCTAGACGCATATGAACTCTCGGTATGCCCTGCTCTGCCAAAATAAACTATTCGTATAAATGATAAAATGGCAGAAATGAGCAACGCGGACAAGAAACTAAACTATCATGCTTGGTAGCAGGCTTGTATATATATATAGCGTCGAAAATAAAACACATGTTGTAATGACAATATTGGACTGCGTCGGTAAGTCAGGGACAATGTCCCTGAACCGATCGAAAAATCCGAGTCCAATGACGCTATAAGTCTCTTATCCAAGATCGCAGCAATGAAGTCCGAAATAACAATCACTGGAAGATAATGCCAGAAGATATGAAAGGCAGCTTCCGATACTACTAAAGGGAAAACTTATTTTCGAATCCCTTTCGCCATCCTGTCGGACCCTATAAAGCGTTCGGTCGTCCGTACCTGATGCAACCGCGGACCGCACCGACCCAGCGCCGTCGGATAATTCCTGATTCGACCAAGAAATTGTCAATTGCTGGGATGCTGCGAAACAACTGTGCTAACTCGGATAGCACGTCTGTCACTGAGGCCTGAGGAGAAGCGGTCTTAGGATGCATTGCCGCTGGAAGCTCCGTGATCGTTACCCCGTGCATACTACCAATATGCGAGCGAACGGAGTGTATAGGCCTCGTGTCCCTTGGCTACTGGATGGCGCGACCTATTCGCCGTGGAATCACTGAATGACGAAACTGATCGGATACTCGAGGTCACGTAGCCAATGTGCAGTCGTGTGCCCTGCTGTGAGGATGAGGAAGCATTAAGGACAGTCTCTCGGACTGTCAATATAACGGAGCGTCCCGACCAATGGACATATGCTCCGAATGTAAAATATCTGAAGCACAACATGCGGTCCCCTATGTTGTTGGACGAGAGAGGGACCTCTCTCGCTCACAGCCCGGACGGACCTGGACAAGCCAGGAACCGGACTAACAGGCTTCCTCCGATCTCTCCTCAATCTGCCGTCACTGGGTGAGTACTAAAGTAATTAAAGTGCTCGCATCACCCAAATCTCCTTCCTAGACCGCAACGGACGAACCCGGCAGCCGAACCATTCGATGAATGTACGCTACACCGGGTGAGCTAGCGAATGTCACTCCGTAGGCGATAGACATATTCCATGAGCACTTATTGCCGCTAGCTCTTCATTAACTATGACGACAGAGGCACACTTTTGAAAGACATCTCCGTAACTTTGCGAACAAGAAACCAGAAATGCTTGGTTATAGCAAGCATAAAATAATAATATATATAGCGTCGTTCAATAATTCGAAAGATTGTGTGACATTATTGGACTATGTCGGAACTGAGGGACGATGTCCCTGAACCGAACCAAAAATTTCTAAGTCCACCGACGCTATCAGTTTCTTATCCGGCATCGCAGCATTCTGGTCCGACGAAAGAAGCTGTAGAAGACCAAGTCAGATGACATACACAACAGCATATGTTGTTCCGAAAGGGAAGGCTCGAAATCCTCCAAATCCCTTTCGGAATCCCGTCGGACCGGATGAAACTTTCCGACGTCCGTACCCGCTTCCGCGGAGCGTCCCGACCCAGCATCGTCGGATAAAAAATATGCGACAGATTCAGTTGATGCTGGGATGCTGCGATAAACTGTGCTATTTAGGAAAGCATGTCCGTTCCCGTGGCCTGTGCAGTAGCGGTCTTACGATGCATTGCCGCCGGAAGCTCCGTGTACGTTGACTCCCGCACACTTCCTATGCGAACGTCCGGAGTCTGCAGGCCTCGTGTCCCTGGCTACCGGAGGGTGTGACCTGGTCGCCGAAGAATCCTTGATCGGCGAAGCTGGTAATATATCGGCGGTCACACAGCCAAGGTGCGGTCGTGTGCGCTGACGAGAAGAGGAAGCCTTAGCAGTCTCCGCGGACTGCCTATACAACGGAGCGTCCCGAGTGACGGACGTATGCTCCGCTTGCGACACATTTTGTACCACAACATCTGGGGCTAAAACTCCCAAGAAAATTTAGTAATAATAATTACAAAAACTATGCCAAAAGCATGGGAGAATAGCAAGGGGGGACTTAAAGGACAGGGAGAGAGGAAAACACTTAAAAAACAGTGTAACTAAACAATCAGAATGACAACAAAATGGCTGCTGCCTCGAAAATAGGTAACTTAACATAATTTCATTAAAAAATTTTAAGTTACAGCCCTGATAATATTCTGTCACACATTTTTTTCCTCTCCTCCTTCTCTATCCTCCTTAGAATCACCATTTCACTAATATTTATGTGTCTGGCATCATTTAAACTGAGATTTACAAGCACAAAGATCAGTCAGATGTTAACTGATGAAGGGCCAAACTTAGAAAGATTAATGGCGCCAATTTCGGAACGTCCTTGACACTGCGCATGCGCAGTAGAGGCGAAGTGTGGAGGGCCTTTCAGGACATGTTTTCTTTGGTTTTAGATGCAAATTTTGGGGATTGGGGGGCAAAATTTGTGTTTGGCCCTATATTTTAAGAGTTAGCACCAGCTATGTCTGGGTCATTGGTACAGTATAAAAATATCGCGTCCACTGCTCGTCCTGTAAAGTGCTTGCCATGCAAGAAGGACCGCACAACGGAAAAACGTGAAGGTTGAGACCTTGCGGGTTGTGATGGAGTTGACGCGATTTCCCCTGCGAAAGAAGATCCTCCCGTGGAGGAAGCTTTCGCGGTAGGTCCCACAACAGACACCTGAGTAGATTTATCCACGGTCTCTGTGGAGACATAGATGCTACCAACAGAATCTTGCATTGAGATTGTTTTATCTTTAGCAATACTTGCTGAATTAACGGCGCTGGAGGATATGCATATCCTATCATTCCGTCCCAAGGGATCGACAGAGCGTCTACTGCAAATGCTCTTGGATCCGGACACGGAGACACATACGTCTGCAACTGATTGTTGAGATGTGTCGCAAATAAGTCTATCATTGGCCGTTCCCATTGGTAGCAAATCTGATTGAATACTTGTTTGTTGAGAGTCCACTCCGACGGCAACAAGCGACCCTTTCGTGAAAGGGAGTCTGCTAGTACATTCAGACGACCCGGTATATGACGGACCGAAAGAAGAACATGATGTTCTAGAGCAAACAGAAGGATTCTTTCCGTTAGATTGAACAACGGAACTGAATGAGTGCCTCCCTGATTCCGTATATACGCCACTACTGTTGTATTGTCGGACAGGATTTGGACATGAGCATTGTGAATTATGTCCATCCAATGACGTAACGCAAGCCAAATTGACATCATTTCCTTGATGTTTATGTGCTTGCCCAGGAATTGTGGATCCCAAAGACCCTGGCATCTCGAATCCGTTGGGATCAATGATGCACCCCAACCTGTTTGACTGGCATCAGTCATAATGGTAAAACTCGGATCCGGCAACTGCAGCGGAACTCCTTGAGTTAACCACTGAATGTTTGCCCAAGTCTGAATCTCTTGTTTCACTTGATCTGACAAGAGAACGTCTATGTCGAGCGAATGAATTTTCACACTCCAATTCTGAGTCAAGAGAATTTGGAGAAGACGCGTGCGTAACCGCCCCATCGGAATGAGATCCGCAGTGGCTCCGCACAGACCTATCAGTCTCATAAATTCTCTCACTGTGACTTTGTCTGCGTGCAGACAATAGCGAGCGTAACAACTGACTAATTTCGCTCTGGTTAACGGCAGACGAACGAGATTGTTGTGCGTCTCGAAGCTCATTCCCAGATGTGTGAATGACTTGGACGGCACCAGATCCGACTTCTCCTCGTTTACTATAAAACCGAGACATCGGAGCAATAGAAGTAGATTCTGCACATCGTTCTGAAGCGTTAACTCGTTGCCGTACCTCTGAAGAATGTCGTCCAGGTAGGCCGACGTTACCGCAGACGAATGAGCTCGGAAATATATCATTACCGAGTTCATTACCCGAGTGAAAGCCCAGGGTGCTAGATTCAATCCGAAGCACATCGCCCGGAATTGATACACCACTCCTAGGACTGCGAAGCGTAGATACTTTCGGAATGTCGGATGTACCATGACGTGAAAGTACACATCTTTGAGATCTATGCTCGTTGCATAATCGTTCACCCGAATACTCGCTCTGACCGACCGAATCGTCTCCATATAAAACTTCGGAGCGACGATCAGCTTGTTTATCCAGCTCAAATCTATGACTGGATGGAACGAGCCATCTGGTTTCGGAACCAGAAACAGATGGCTGTAGAATCCCGGAGTCTCCTGGTTTTCTACGACCTCTACCGCATTCTTCATTAAAAGAGACTGCACCTCTGATAATAGAGCGTCTCTTTTCTGCGGATTTGACGGAAATTGAGTCCATTTTGGACTTCGAGTTAATGGAGGCTTTCGTTTGAAGGATATCTTTAGACCTTCCGAAGTCACCCCTCTCACCCAAGGGTCGTTCGTAATCGACGCCCACTTTTGTGAAAAACTCGACAACCTTCCGCCAACCGGTACGCGATAGAGGTTGAAGCCATCACCTCCTGGACCTGCGAGGCCTGCGGTAGGAGAAACCACGTCCTCCACGACCCGCACCTCGTCCCGTCGACCTCGGGGCGTCCGACCGGTTGTCCCGGCCTGAAGGACGTCCCGAACGTGAGTCGCTACCTTGACGGTCTCTTGAGTAAGACCAAGAGGATGCACCGGAACCTCTATAGGAACCTCTCTTGGGCGCATTAGACCCAGAAGTGCCCGTCTTACTCCTATCTGCCATGTCCAACTTCTTAGAAGCAGATTTGAACAGCAGATAATCCGAAGCTTTCTTTGTAATTTTATCGTAAATTGCAGAAAGCTTGCCGTCAAAGAGAAGTTCTCCGGAGACCGAAGCAACTCTGAGAGAGTTCTTCACCTTAGTATCCACGAGTGTGGATGTAGCTAGGGCTGCGTCACGTCTAACCAACTCCAGGTTTGCCACTGAAAGGGCGGAGTTACACGTGGAATAAGCTACTGCCCTTGAAAGAAGTCTTAAAGAGGATTGTATATCCTGAAATTCTTTCCCTTGAAGGCGCAGTGATAAAGCCTTAGTAAGGTGATCTGCGTAAGATAAGGCATCTAAACTGGCTCTGTTAGACGAAATAGTTGTTTCCAACACCGCGGTTGGAATAGACGCCGACGACGGTAATGATAACTCTAAGTCTTCCGCCTCGTCGTCCATACGCAGAGGAACTCTCGGGATACCCTGTCCTGCCATGTCGAATTTATTCCTTGCATTAATGAAAGGCAGGTTGAGAGTATTGGCGGACAAGAAACCTGCTTTTCCCGTTTTCGAAGCAAGTTTGAATATAGCGTCGTTCAATAATTCAAATGTTCTTGCAACATTATTGGACTGAGACGGAAACTCGGGAGCGATGTCCCTGAACCGCTCAAAGAAATCAGAGTCCAATGACGCTATAATTCTCTTGTCCGGAACCGCAGCAGTCTGGCCCGATGGAACAACTTCAGGGAGAAAGTGCCGGATGAAGTCCACGGCAGCTTTATGTTGTTCCGAAAGGGATAGCTCCAAGTCATCCGTATCCCTTTCACCATCCGGTCGGACCTCATGATGCTCCCGGTCGTCCGCCCCAGATGCTTCGGCGGAGCGTACCGACCCAGCGCCGTCGGATAATTCCCGATCCGACACCGTTTCTGTCGGTTGCTGGGATGCTGCGATAAGTTGTGCTATCTGCACAAGTACGTCCGACATCGAGGCCTGCGGAGGCGCAGTCTTTCGCTGCTTCGCCGAGAGCAGCTCCGCATCAGATGGCTCCCGCATACTTTTCTTATGCGAATGTCCAGAGTCCATCGGCCTCGTGTCCCTGGCTACCGGATGGTGTGACCTGGTCGCCGAAGAATCCCTGATCGCCGAAGCTGGTAAAATATCGGCGGTCACGTAGCCAAGGTGCGGTCGTGTGCGCTGATGAGAGGAAGAAGCCTGAGCAGTCTCCACAGACTGCCTATACAACGGAGCGTCCCGAGCGACGGACGTGTGCTCCGCTTGCGACACATTTTGTACCACAACATCTGGTCCCAGATGTTGTTGTACGAGAGAGGGGCCTCTCTCGCTCGCGGCCTGGCTGGACCTGGACGAGCTAGGAACCGGACTCAAAGGCTTCCTCCGATCTCGCCTACTATCCGCCGTCACTGGGTGTGCACATTGAATGTTTATAGTGCTCGCATCACCCAACATTTCCTCCTGGACCGCATCGGACGAACCCGGCTGCCGAACCATTCGGTGAATGGACGCTACACCGGGCGAGCTAGCGGATGACATTTGTTTAATCTCCATGAGCACTTTTGCCGCTAGCTCTGTATTCATTTGTGACGACGGAAGCGCACTTGCGGAAGAAAACATGGAAACATCACCCTGTTCTTGTTCCTCTGAAATAGAAACTGAGAGAGAAGAGTGACCTTGCGGAGAAAGAGCTGGCATAGCCCTTTCTCCACCAACAACATATCGTGACACACGTTTCCAATGTTTGTCATCCCAATATTGACATATAGAACAGGGATTAGTGCGAGAACACTGACTACAATTAATGCAATGATCATGAAAGTCAGAGGAAGATTTCTTCCTATTACAATTTGAACAATATCCTTTCATTGTGAAAAGTCAACAACAAGTCCTAATTACTCGCACAAACCCCTGACACAAAGATACATAATAACATGATCCATTAATAATGAAAAAACAATTGCAAATCAAAATAATTTTTGAAAAGTTAAAAAATTTATAGTAATTTATATATTTTTTATACTTACCAATGACCCAGACATAGCTGGTGCTAACTCTTAAAATATAGGGCCAAACACAAATTTTGCCCCCCAATCCCCAAAATTTGCATCTAAAACCAAAGAAAACATGTCCTGAATGGCCCTCCACACTTCACCTCTACTGCGCATGCGCAGTGTCAAGGACGTTCCGAAATTGGCGCCATTAATCATTCTAATAACCAGTGCCTGGTAAGCGCTATGTACTCAGCGGGGAGGTAAGAGTTCCCAACTCCTGGGAGGGCCATCCCCGTCTGGGTCATTGGTAAGTATAAAAAATATATAAATTACTATAAATTTTTTAACATTTTTATACTGTACCAATGACCCAGACATAGCTGAATAGTAAAAAGGCTGGAGGGCCAAGGACATAGAGCAAGATGGAATACGCTCAATTATATAAAATAGAGTCATCCCCTCTAGGGAAAAAGAAGTATTAGGCCTTACATGTATCTTTCTTATTTATGATAAATTAGAAAGATACAACACCTTCCAAAATTGAGCATCATACATCCATGTACTCTATTAATATCTAGTATAATCCTTATACTAATAATTTTTAAAGTAAGCCAATAAATAAAGTAAGTAAGGCTAGAGAATATAGACTCTTTATACTCCTTAAAAGTGTCTGAGGACTGTATAATAATGTCCGTTGACACGTGCTATATTCAAAAGCTATACTTTAAAAACTAAGACCTGAATGAATTTTTAAAACATAAACTTCTCACTAAACAACCATCCCAATAACAGCTCAGAATTACTAACTCCGGAGGAGGTATCCCCTTGTTTTCATAGTAAAACAGGTGACCCAAGGGAACACCCTCCCCCCCCCCCTTTTTCTTGCCCTGGGTCAAATAGCCCAGAGCGAAGAGGGCAGCAGAACGGAGTCACTGCCGAAACAGACAGCCTACCTAACTATAGTAGCAACTGTTAAGTGAATGACATTCTGAGCAGTAGACAATAGACCTAACAGTAGAGGCCTCCAGAAATGAACTCAATATTTCTGAGATAAAAATTCATGAATGTGGATGGCTGAGCGCAATGAGCAGCCTTCAAAAATCTATAATAGCGACACTATTAATGTAAGCCCAAGATGTAGAAGAACTCTTACTTCATGAGCCGAAATCTCAAACACAACTGCTGAGTCAATGATATACCATAAGCAGTATCGATAGTTAATTGAATCCATTAGCAATAGAATGGAGCGTAACGTCCTTCTATTAGGCATCAAAGACAGAAGAAGCTTACGCCCGTAGTAATAAACAGATATCTGTTTATAAATACATAAACTCTAACCGGACAGAGTAAAGGCCTATGCCCGTACGAAGATGGAAGGACCTTAATAACAATAGGTTCCGGATATTAATTAGGAGCCTGACTCTTATGCAAAAATCCAACCTAAATAGTAAAGGAAGTAGTGATTCCGAAACTACGAAAGTGAAAATCATCCACCGATAGTGCATGAAACTCACTGACTCTTCAGAAAAGAGAAGCCAACAGAATTACTGTCTAAAAGGTCAGAATTTGAAAACTACTGTTTCCAGAGGCTCAAATGATTACTTAGCTAAATAAGAACCGAAGTTAAATTCCATATAGGAATTTAATCTAATGATTCTAAGTCTATTTATCGAAAAGTTACTAACTGACTTAGATAAAGAGACATAAGACTCAATTGTAAACTATCATAGAGTGCATAGGTATGAGGTAACATAAACCTATAACCTTAATAATAACAGACTGCAGTAGATCTTGTCAAACAAGTATACTAAAAAGTTGCAATAACTAGTATGGAGGGATCAACAATATCAACATAGTGATCCCTACACCAACGACGGAAGAGCCTCCACTTTAGCCGCATAGTATAGCGAAGAAGAGGTTCTCCTATAGTAAGAAATCGCGTCCAAAGCTCGTCCAGTACAATGCTTACAATGCAATAAGGACCACACAACGGAATACGTGAAGGTTGAGACCTTGCGGGTTGTGATAAAGATGACACGATTTTACCCAGCGAAAAAAGATCCTCTCATGGAGGAAGATTTTGCGTTAAGTCCCACAGTAGACATCAGAGTAAATTTACCCACGGTCTCTGTGAAGACGGAGATGCTATCAACAGAAATGTATTGTGGTTGTTTATCTTAGCAATACTTGCTGAAACAACAGCGCAGGAGGATACGCATATCCTATCATTCCGTCCTATTAGGTCAATAGAGCGTTAACAACATAAGCTCAGAGATCCGGACAAGCAAATACATACGTCTGCAATTGACAAGCAAGTTGTGTCGTAAATAAATTATCATTGGGCGATCCCATTGATAGCAAATCTGATTGAATACTTGTTTGTTGAGAGTCCATTCGGACGGCAACAAGCGACCCATAAGTGAACGGGAGTCCGGTAATACTATCAGACGACCCGGAATATGACGGACCGAAGCAGAACTTGGTGTACTATAACAAACAGAAGGATTCTTTCCATTAAATTGAATAACGGAAACGAATGAGTGCCTCCCTGGTTCCGGAGATATGCCACTACTGTCGAATTAACGGACAGGATTTGGACATGCGTTTCTGAATAATGTTCATCCAATGACATAAAGCAAGCCTAAAAAAACATTATTCCATGGAAGATAAGTGCTTGCTTAGAGACTGCGGATCCCAAAGACCCTGGCACTTCGAATCCGTTGGGATCAATATTATATCCCAACCTGTTTGACTGGCAACCGTCATAATTATAAAACTCGGATCCGGCAACTGCAGTGGCACTCTCTGAGTCAACCACCGAATGTTTGCCCCAGTCTGAATCTCTTGCTACACTAGATAGACAAGAGAACGTGTAAATTGAGCAATTCATGGATTGCTGAAAAGTTGCCGTCGAAGAGAAGCTTCTCCGAGAACGAAGCGACTCTGAGAGAGTTCTTCACCTTACTATCCACGCGCGTGGATGTAGCTAGGGCTGCATCACGTCTAACCAACTCCAAGCAGCCACTGAAGGGCGGAGTTATACGTGAACAAACTACTGCCCTCAAAAGAAATCACATTGAGGATAATATCCCGGAATTCTTTCTCTTGAAGACGTAATGATAATGCCTCAGTAAGGTGGATTACGTATGATAAAGCATCTAAGTTAAGTCTAATAGACATCATTGTCGTTTCCAACATTGTGGTTGGAAAAGACATAGACGGCGAAAAAGAATATTTCCAGTCTTTAACCACGCCGTCTAGACGCATATGAACTCTCGGTATGCCCTGTTCTGCCAAAATAAATTATTCGTATAAATGATAAAAGGCAGAAATGAGCATTGCGGACAAGAACTAATCTATCATGCTTGGTAGCAGGCTTATATATATATATAGCGTCGATAAATAATACACATGTTCTAATGACATTATTGGACTGTGTCGGTAAGTCAGGGACAATGTCCCTGAACCGATCCAAAATTCCGTGTCCAATGACGCTATAAGTCTCTTATCCAACATCGCAGCAATGTAGTCCGAAATAACAATCACTGGAAGATAATGCCGGAAGATATGTATGGCAGCTTCCGATGCTACGAAAGGGAAAACTCAAAATCTTTCGAATCCCTTTCGCCATCCTGTCGGGCCCTATAAAGCGTTCGGTCATCCGTACCTGATGCAACCGCGGACCGCACCGACCCAGCGCCGTCAGATAATTCCTAATTCGACCAAGAAACTGTCGATTGCTGGGATGCTGCGAAAAAACTGTGCTAACTCGGATAGCACGTCCGTCACTGACGCCTGTGGAGAAGCGGTCCTACGATGCATTGCCGCTGGAAGCTCCGTGATCATTACCCTGTGCATACTACTAATATATAAGCGAACGAAGTGTATAGGCCTCGTGTCCCTTGGCTACCGGATGGCGTGACCTGTTCGCAGTGGAATCACTGAATGACGAAACTGATCGGATACTCGAGGTCACGTAGCCAATGTGCGGTCGTGTGCACTGCTGTGAGGATGAGGAAGCATTATCGACAGTCTCTCGGACTGTCAATATAACGGAGCGTCCCGAGCGACGGACATATGCTCCGAATGTAAAATATCTGAACCACAACATGCGGTTCCCTATGTTGTTGGACGAGAGAGGGACCTCTCTCGCTCACAGCCCTGACGGACCTGGACAAGCCTGGAACCGGACTAACAGGCTTCCTCCGATCTGTCCTCAATCCGCCGTCACTGGGTGAGTACTAAAGTAATTATAGTGCTCGCATCACCCAAATCTCCTTCCTAGACCGCAACGGACGAACCCGGCAGCCGAACCATTCGATGAATGTACGCTACACCGGGTGAGCTAGCGAATGTCACTCCGTCGATCCTACAAGGGACCTCTTAGGCGATAGACATATTCCATGAGCACTTATTGCCGCTAGCTCTTCATTAACTATGACGACAGAGGCACACTTTTGAAAGACATCTCCGTAACTTTGCGAACAAGAAACCAGAAATGCTTGGTAATAGCAAGCATATAAAAATAAATATATAGCGTCGTTCAAAAATTCGAAAGTTTGTGTGACATTATTGGACTATGTCGGAACTGAGGGACGAAGTCCCTGAACCGAACCAAAAATTTCTAAGTCCACCGACGCTATCAGTTTCTTATCCGGCATCGCAGCATTCTGGTCCGACGAAAGAACCTGTAGAAGATCAAGACAGATGACATACAAAACAGCATATGTTGTTCCGAAAGGGAAAGCTCGAAATCCTCCAAATCCCTTTCGGTATCCCGTCGGACTGGATGAAATTTTCGGACGTCCGACCCGCTTCCGCGGAGCGTCCCGACCCAGCATCGTCGGATAAAACATATGCGACAGATTCAGTTGTTGCTGGGATGCTGCGATAAGCTGTGCTATTTAGGATAGCACGTCCGTCCCCGAGGCCTGTGCAGTAGCGGTCTTACGATGCATTGCCGCCAGAAGCTCCGTGTACGTTGACTCCCACACACTTTCCTATGCGAACGTCCGGAGTCTGCAGGCCTCGTGTCCCTGGCTACCGGATGGTGTGACCTGGTCGCCGATGATTCTCTGACTGGCAAAGCTGACTGGATATCCGAGGTCACGTCAGATGTTGTACGAGAGAGGGGCCTCTCTCGCTCGCCGTCCGGATGGACCAGAACAAGCTATGAACCGGACTAAAAGGCTTCCTCCGTTCTCCCTATAATCCGCCGTGACTGGGTGTGCATTTGGTTGATTTATAGTGCTCGCATCACCCCAAAACTCCTTCTAGACTGCAACGGACGAACCCGGCTGCCGAACCATTCGATGAATGGACGCTACACCGGGCGAGCTAGCGGACGTCAAAGGCCGTCGAACCTACTAGGGTCCTCTTAGGCAATTGGCGTATTTACATGAGCACTTTTCCGCTAGCCCTTCATTAATTGTGACGACGGAGGCACACTGTTGGAAGACATCACAGATACATCACCCTAATCTTGATCGTCTGAAATAGAAATTGATAAAGTAGAGTGACCCTGCGGGGAAAGGACCAGAATGTCCAATTCCCCACTAACATACCGTGACATACGCTTCCCATGTTGTCATCGAAATCATCAGATACAGAACAGGAGTTAATGCGAGTACACTGACCACATATAGAATGATTATAAAAGTCAGAGGAAGACTTCCTCTTATTACAATTGATCAAAATCCTTTCAATGTGAAAAGAAAACAAAGTCCTGGTACTCGCACCAACCCCTGACAATCAAAATACATAATAATAATATGATCCATTAACATAGAAAAAATAATTGAAATCAAAATATTTTGAAAAAATATTTTTTCAGAACAGCCCAAGTTTCTGAAAAGTAATGTTGAGCCCCAATGGATCCCAAGCCAAAGTGTGGACAAAAATTTAAAAAATATTTTAAACAATTTATGCAACACTTACAAACAATAATAATGTATCTAGTTATGATTAAATTAACATCAAGATATTATTTTCAAGAAATCCCCCCCTCACACAGAGGGCTGTTGTAAATGTAAACAATGAGTGTAAAAACACTAAAATAAGACTCCAGGCACCCAGGACCGAAATCAGTTACCAAAAATACACTATCTGATGCAAAACAGAGACTTCCAGGGAAGAAACTGCAGAACATCAGATGGTAGATGCAGAACACAACGCCTAACCACCCGTAGGTGAAGACGTAAACATGAGGAAAAGAACAGAATTCATTCTGTTATTCAGCTAAAACTCCCAAGAAATTTTAGTAATAATAATTACAGAAACTATGCCAAAAGCATGGGAGAATAGCAAGAGGGGACTTAAAGGAAAGGGAGAGAGGAAAACACTGAAAAATCAGTGTAACTAAATAACAAGAATGACAACAAAATGGCTGCTGCCTCGAAAATAAGTAACTTAACATAATTTCATTAAAAAATTTTAAGTTACAGCCCTGATAATATTCTGTCACACATTTTTCCTCTCCTCCTTCTCTATCCTCCTTAGAATCACCATTTCACTAATATTTATGTGTCTGGCATCATTTAAACTGAGATTTACAAGCACAAAGATCAGTCAGATGTTAACTGATGAAGGGCCAAACTTAGAATGATTAATGGCGCCAATTTCGGAACGTCCTTGACACTGCGCATGCGCAGTAGAGGTGAAGTGTGGAGGGCCATTCAGGACATGTTTTCTTTGGTTTTAGATGCAAATTTTGGGGATTGGGGGGCAAAATTTGTGTTTGGCCCTATATTTTAAGAGTTAGCACCAGCTATGTCTGGGTCATTGGTACAGTATAAAAATATATTTTTTCAGAGAAGCCCAAGTTTCTGAAAAGTAACGTTGAGCCCCAATGGATCCGGTGGCTAAGTGTGGTCAAAAATTTTAAATTTATATTAAATAATTAATGCAACACTTACGGATAATAAAAATTTATCTTATAGTGAGATAAACTACACCAAAGGCAAACAGCCCCCCTCAAAAGAGACTGTTGCCAATGTAAACAAACAGTGTAAAAACACTAGAAAACATGACTCCAGGCACTGACAAAACTGGCCCGAAATCAGTCATCAAAATTACACTCTATCTGATGCAAGACAGAGACTCCCAGGAGAGAATCTGCAGAACATCAGATGGAAGATGCAGAACACAACGTTTATACACCCATGGGTGAAAACGTAACTATGGGGAAAATAACAGAAAACATTCTGTAACCAAGCAACTCTCCCAAGAGAATTTAGAAATGATCTTTCTCAAAAATATGCCAAAAGCATGGGAGAATTGCAAGGGGGGACTTAGAAGACCAGGGGAGAGGAAACACTGAATAAGCAGTGCAACTTTTTAGCAAGAATGACAACAAGAGGCCCATGCCTCGAAAGTTAAAAAATTTATAGTAATTTATATATTTTTTATACTTACCAATGACCCAGACATAGCTGGTGCTAACTCTTAAAATATAGGGCCAAACACAAATTTTGCCCCCCAATTCCCAAAATTTGCATCTAAAACTAAAGAAAACATGTCCTGAAAGGCCCTCCACACTTCGCCCCTACTGCGCATGCGCAGTGTCAAGGACGTTCCGAAATTGGCACCATTAATCATTCTAATAACCAGTGCTTGGTAAGCGCTATGTACTCAGCGGGGAGGCAAGAGTTCCCAACTCCTGGGAGGGCCATCCCCGTCTGGGTCATTGGTAAGTATAAAAAATATATAAATTACTATAAAGTTTTTAACATTTTTATACTGTACCAATGACCCAGACATAGCTGAATAGTAAAAAGGCTGGAGGGCCAAGGACATAGAGCAAAATGGAATACGCTCAATAAAATAAAATAGAGTCATCCCCTGTAGGGAAAAAGAAGTAATAGGCCTTACATGTATCTTTCTTATTTATGATAAATTAGAAAGATACAACACCTTCCAAAATTGAGCTTCATACATCCATGTACTCTATTAATATCCAATATAATCCTTACTAATAATTTTTAAAGTAAGCCAATAAATAAAGTAAGTCTAGAGAATAGAGACTCTTATACTCCTAAAAGTGTCTGAGGATTGCATAATCATGTCCGTTGACATATGCAATATTCAAAAGCTATACTTTAAAAACTAAGACTTGAATGAATTTTAAAAACCTAAACTTCTCACTAAACAACCATCCCAATAACAGCTCAGAATTACTAACTCCGGAGGAGGTATCCCCTTGTTTTCATAGTAAAACAGGTGACCCAAGGGAACACCCTTCCCCCCCCCCCTTTTTCTTGCCCTGGGTCAAATAGCCCAGAGCGAAGAGGGCAGCCGAACGGAGACACTGCCGAAACAGACAGCCTACCTAGCTATAGTAGCAACTGTTAAGTGAATGACATTCTGAGCAGTAGATAATAGACCTAACAATAGAGGCCTCCAGAAATGGACTCAATATTTCTAAGATAAAATTCATGAATGTGGATGGTTGAGCGCAATGAGCGGCCTTCAAAAATCTATAATAGCGACACTATTAATGTAAGCCCAAGAAGTAGAAGAACTCTTACTTCATGAGCCGAAATCTTAAGCACAATTGCTAAGTCAATGATATACCATAAGCAGTACCAATAGTTAATAGAATCCATTAACAATAAAATGGAGCGTAACGTCCTTCTACTAGACATCAAAGACAGAAGAAGCTTACGCCCTTTGTAATAAACAGATATCTGTTGTAATAAACAGATATCTGTTTATAAATACATAAACTGTACCCGGAAAGAGTAAAGGCCTATGCCCATACGAAGACGGAAGGACCTTAAAATAATAGGTTCCGGATAATAGGAGCCTAACTCTTATGCAACAATCCAACCTAAATAGTAACGGAAGTATTGATTCCGAAACTATGAAAGTGAAAATCATCCATCGATAGTGCATGAAACTCACTGACTCTACAGTAAAAGAGAAACCAACAGAATTACTGTCTAAAAGGTCAGAATTTGAAAACTACTGTTTCCAGAGGCTCAAATGATTACTTAGCTAAATAAGAACCGAAGTTAAAATCCGTATAGGAATTTAATCTAAAGATTCTAAGTCTATTTATCAAAAAGTTACTAACTGACTTAGATAAAGAGACAAAAGACTCAATTGTAAACTATCGTAGAGTGCATAGGTATGAGGTAACATAAACCTATAACCTAAATAATAACAGGCTGCAGTAGATCTTGTGAAACAAGTATACTAAAAAATAGCAATGAGTAGTATGGAGGGATCAACAATATGAACATAATGATCCCTACACCACGACGGAAGAGCCTCCACTTTAGCCGCATAGAATAGCGAAGAAGAGGATCTCCTATAGTAAGAAATCGCGTCCAAAGCTCGTCCAGTACAGTGCTTACAATGCAATACGGACCACACAACGGAAAACACGAAGGTTGCGACCTTGCTGGTTGTGATGAAGATGACACGATTTACCCAGTGAAAAAGATCCTCACATAGAGGAAGATTTCACGTTAAGACCCACAGTAGACAAGAGAGTAAATAACTCATGATCTCTGTGAAGATAGAGATGCTATCAACAGAAATGTATTGTGGTTGTTTATCTTAGCAATACCTGCTAAAACAACAGCGCCGGAGGATACGCGTATCCTATCATTCCGTCCTATAGATCAAAAGAGCGTTAACAATATTAGCTCAGAGATCTGGACAAGCCAACACATACGTCTGCAATTGATTAGCAAGCTGTGTCATAAATAAATCATCATTGGGCGCTCCCATAGATAGCAAATCTGATTGAATACTTGTTTGTTGAGAGTCCATTCTGACAGCAACAAGCGACCCGTAAGAGAACGGGAGTCCGATAAAACAATCAGACAACCCGGATTATGACGGACCAAAACAGAACTTGGTGTGTTATAACCAACAAACGGATTCTTTCCATTAAATTGAATAACGGAAAAGAAAGAGTGCCTCCCTGGTTCCGGAGATACGCCACTACTGTCGAATTAACGGACAGGATTTGAGCATGCGTTTCTGAATAATGTTCATGCAATGACATAAAGCAAGCCTAAAAAACATTATTCCGCGGAAGTTAAACTGATTGCTAAAAGACTGCGGAACCCAAAGACCCTGGCACTTCGAATCCGTAGGGATCAGTATTATATCCCAATCTGTTTGACTGGCAACCGTCATAACAGCCACACTCGGGTCCGGCAACTGCGGCGGCACTCTCTGAGTCAACCACCGAATGTTTGCCCCAGTCTGAATCTCTTGTAATCACTAGATAGACAAGAGAACGTATAAATCGAGCAATTCATGGATTGCCGAAAAGTTGCCGTCGAAGAGAAGCTCCTCCGAGAACGAAGCGACTCTGAGAGAGTTCTTAACCTTACTATCCACGCGTGTGGATGTAGCTAGGGCTGCGTCACGTCTAACTAACTCCAATCAGCCACTGAAGGGCGGAGTTATACGTGAACAAACTACTGCCCTCAAAAGAAATTACATTGAGAATAATATCCCGTAAATCTTTTCTTGAAGACGTAATGATAACGCCTCAGTAAGGCGGATTACGTATAATAAAGCGTCTAAGTTAAGTCTACTATACATAATGTCGTTCCCAACATTGAAATTGGAAAAGACATAAACGGCGAAAAAGAATATATGCAGTCTTTAATCACACCGTCTAGACGCATATGAACTCTCGGTATGCCCTGCTCTGCCAAAATAAACTATTTGTATAAATGATAAAATGGCAGAAATGAGCAACGCGGACAAGAAACTAAACTATCATGCTTAGTAGCAGGCTTGTATATATATATATATATAGCGTCGAAAAATAAAACACATGTTGTAATGACAATATTGGACTGCGTCGGTAAGTCAGGGACAATGTCCCTGAACCGGTCGAAAAATCCGAGTCCAATGACGCTATAAGTCTCTTATCCAAGATCGCAGCAATGAAGTCCGAAATAATAATCACTGGAAGATAATGCCAGAAGATATGAAAGGCATCTTCCGATACAACTAAAGGGAAAACTCGAAATCTTTCGAATCCCTTTCGCCATCCTGTCGGACCCTATAAAGCGTTCGGTCGTCCGTAGCTGATGCAACCGCGGACCGCACCGACCCAGCGCCATCGGATAATTCCTGATTCGACCGAGAAACTGTCAATTGCTGGGATGCTGCGAAACAACTGTGCTAACTCGGATAGCACGTCCGTCACTGAGGCCTGAGGAGAAGCGGTCTTACGATGCATTGCCGCTGGAAGCTCCGTGATCGTTACCCCGTGCATACTTCCAATATGCGAGCGAACGGAGTGTATAGGCCTCGTGTCCCTTGGCTACCGGATGGCGCGACCTATTCGCCGTGGAATCACTGAATGCCGAAACTGATCGGATACTCGAGGTCACGTAGCCAATGTGCGGTCGTGTGCCCTGCTGTGAGGATAAGGAAGCATTAAAGACAGTCTCTCGGACTGTCAATATAACGGAGCGTCCCGACCAACGGACATATGCTCCGAATGTAAAATATCTGAACCACAACATGCGGTCCCCTATGTTGTTGGGCGAGCTCACAGCCCGGACGGACCTGGACAAGCCAGGAACCGGACTAACAGGCTTCCTCCGATCTGTCCTCAATCTGCCGTCACTGGGTGAGTACTAAAGTAATTAAAGTGCTCGCATCACCCAAATCTCCTTCCTAGACCGCAACGGACGAACCCGGCAGCCGAACCATTCGATGAATGTACGCTACACCGGGTGAGCTAGCGAATGTCACTCCGTAGGCGATAGACATATTCCATGAGCACTTATTGCCGCTAACTCTTCATTAACTATGACGACAGAGGCACACTTTTGAAAGACATCTCCATAACTCTTCGAACAAGAAACCAGAAATGCTTGGATAGCAAGCATAAAATAATAATATATATAGCGTCGTTCAATAATTCGAAAGTTTGTGTGACATTATTGGACTATGTCGGAACTGAGGGACGATGTCCCTGAACCGAACCAAAAATTTCTAAGTCCACTGACGCTATCAGTTTCTTATCCGGCATCGCAGCATTCTGGTCCGACGAAAGAAGCTGTAGAAGACCAAGTCAGATGACATACACAACAGCATATGTTGTTCCGAAAGGGAAAGCTCGAAATCCTCCGAATCCCTTTCGGTATCCCGTCGGACCGGATTAAACTTTCGGACGTCCGTACCCGCTTCCGCGGAGCGTCCCGACCCAGCATCGTCGGATAAAATATATGCGACAGATTCAGTTGATGCTGGGATGCTGCGATAAACTGTGCTATTAAGGAAAGCACGTCCGTTCCCGAGGCCTGTGCAGTAGCGGTCTTACGATGCATTGCCGCCGGAAGCTCCGTGTACGTTGACTCCCGCACACTTCCTATGCGAACGTCCGGAGTCTGCAGGCCTCGTGTCCCTGGCTACCGGATGGTGTGACCTGGTCGCCGAAGAATCCTTGATCGGCGAAGCTGGTAATATATCGGCGGTCACGCAGCCAAGGTGCGGTCGTGTGCGCTGACGAGAAGAGGAAGCCTTAGCAGTCTCAGCGGACTGCCTATACAACGGAGCGTCCCGAGCGACGGACGTATGCTCCGCTTACGACACATTTTGTACCACAACATCTGGGGCCAGATGTTGTTGAACGAGAGAGGGGCCTCTCTCGCTTGCCGTCCGGATGGACCGGAACGAGCTATGAACCGGACTAAAAGGCTTCCTGCGTTCTCCCTCCGATGCGCCGTCACTGGGTGTGCATTAAGTTAATTTATAGTGCTCGCATCACCCCAAAATTCCTTCTAGACCGCAACGGACGAATCCGGCTGCCGAACCATTCGGTGAATGGATGCTACACCGGGCGAGCTAGTGGACGTCAAAGGCCGTCGAACCTACTAGGGTCCTCTTAGGCAATTGGCGTATTTACATGAGCACTTTTCCGCTAGCCCTTCATTAATTGTGACGACGGAGGCACACTGTTGGAAGACATCACAGATACATCACCCTAATCTTGATCGTCTGAAATAGAAATTGATAAAGTAGAGTGACCCTGCGGGGAAAGGACCGGAGTGTCCAATTCCCCACTAACATACCGTGACATACGCTTCCCATATTGTCATCGAAATCATACGATACAGAACAGGAGTTAATGCGAGTACACTGACCACATATAGAATGATTATAAAAGTCAGAGGAAGACTTCCTCTTATTACAATTGATCAATATCCTTTCAATGTGAAAAGAAAACAAGTCCTGGTACTCGCACTAACCCCTGGCAATCAAAATACATAATAATAATATGATCCATTAATATAGAAAAAATAATTGAAATCAAAATATTTTGAAAAAATATTTTTTCAGAACAGCCCAAGTTTCTGAAAAGTAACGTTGAGCCCCAATGGATCCCAAGCCTAAGTGTGGACAAAAATTTTAAAAATATTTTAAACAATTTATTCAACACTTACGAACAATAATAATGTATCTAGTTATGATTAAAATAACATAAAGATATTATTTTTAGAAATCCCCCCCTCACACAGAGGGCTGTTGTAAATGTAAACAATGAGTGTAAAAACACTAAAATAAGACTCCAGGCACCCAGGCCCGAAATCAGTTACCAAAAATACACTATCTGATGCAAAACAGAGACTTCCAGGGAAGAAACTGCAGAACATCAGATGGTAGATGCAGAACACAACGCCTAACCACCCGTAGGTGAAGACGTAAACATGGGGAAAGAACAGAATTTATTCTGTTATTCAGCTAAAACTCCCAAGAAATTTTAGTAATAATAATTACAGAAACTATGCCAAAAGCATGGGAGAATAGCAAGGGGGAACTTAAAGGACAGGGAGAGAGGAAAACACTTAAAAAAAACAGTGTAACTAAATAATCAGAATGACAACAAAATGGCTGCTGCCTTGAAAATAGGTAACTTAACATAATTTCATTAAAAAATTTTAAGTTACAGCCCTGATAATATTCTGTCACACATTCTTTTCCTCTCCTCCTTCTCTATCCTCCTTAGAATCACCATTTCACTAATATTTATGTGTCTGGCATCATTAAAACTGAGATTTAAAAGCACAAAGATCAGTCAGATGTTAACTGATGAAGGGCCAAACTTAGAATGATTAATGGCGCCAATTTCGGAACGTCCTTGACACTGCGCATGCGCAGTAGGGGCGAAGTGTGGAGGGCCTTTCAGGACATGTTTTCTTTAGTTTTAGATGCAAATTTTGGGGATTGGGGGGCAAAATTTGTGTTTGGCCCTATATTTTAAGAGTTAGCACCAGCTATGTCTGGGTCATTGGTACAGTATAAAAATATAGGCAACTTAACATAATTTCATAAAAAATTTTAAGTACAGCCCTGATTATTTTTTGTCACTCCTTTTTCCTCTCCTCCTTCTATATCCTCCTTAGAATCACCATTTCTCCAATAATTACGTGTCTGGCATCCTTTAAACTGAGATTTACAAGCACAAAGATCAGTGAGATGTTGACTGATGAAGGGCCAAACAGAGAATGATAATTGGCGCCAATTTCGGAACGTCCTTGACACGGCGCATGCGCAGTAAGGGCAAAGTATGGAGGTCCTATAGAACATGATTTCTTTTGGTTTTAGATGCAAATTTTGGGGATTGGGGGGCAAAATTTGTGTTTGGCCCTGGATTTTTTAGAGTTAGCACCAGCTAAGTCTGGGTCATTGGTACAGTATAAAAATACTGAAGTGTGACTGACAGACTGACGGACTGACAGACTGATGGACTGACAGACTGATGGATGGACAGAGTGCAAACCTATAGTCCCCTCCGGCGAGGCCGGTGGGGGACTAAAAAGTGGGGAGATACAAACTGATGTTCATATTTTGGGAAAATGGTATTGGATATGTGTGATTGGATACATCAATATGTTACCAAGTTTAGTGTGGATCATGAATGTCACCAGCCCATGAAAATGTCGAGCAGGTTTTTCGCATGAGTGCCACATTAATGTCTGTGGGGTACGTTTTTAAATTTTCATTTGCATTGGACAGGCTTTTTCAGAGGTCTCATCATTCTTTTCTTGGTATAAACTCATTCATCAACAGTTTCTGGTCGAAAAGTATCTTTTGAGGTATGCGAAGACTGACATGTGACGAACGTTTACGTGCCATTGGCATGTTGGAAGCTTGCAACAGACAGACTGCAGTAGTTCAAATTCTCAACGTTACTCAATCAGTACTTAGCACGTTGTGGTCGCACCACCATCAGACAGGCAATGTTGATGACAGACATCAGTCTGGTCATCCAAGGGCGACAACTGCTAACCAGGATTGTTTCATCTGGACCACAGCATTGCATAAATGCCATCACAGTGCCCCAGAAATTGGACCGCAGCTTCATCGAGCAACAGATTTCAAGTCAGTGGTCAGACTATCCTAAATCGCCTACACAACTGGAATTTGTACGCTCGACAACCTCGAATAATTCCACGTTTGGCTGAATGTCACATCACAGCAAGGTGTAATTGGTGTGGAACATGACAGCGCTGGAACAATCGTAAGTGGAGCAACGTCATGTCTTGCGATGACTGAAAGTTCACTCGCGACTTCCATGGCAGGCGAAACAGAGTGAGGCAGCAGCAGAACAAATGATATCATGACATAACCGGTAGGCAGCACGATCATTTTGGTGGTGGATCAGTTATGGTGTTGGGAGGCACAACCATGACAAGCAGAACAGCATACCATGTTACTCAAAGGAGTGTTGCAGTGCAGTTCTACCATAACAATATGTTAGCAGGTCATGTGGTGTCATTTGCATGCCATCATGGCCGTCAATTCATTTTCCAAGATGACAATGCAAGAGCACACAGGGCTGGTGTCGCTACAGAGTTCCCACAGGAGCAGAACATCACAACACTGCCTTGGCCAGCACTAAGTCCAGACCTTTCACCAATCGAGCATGACTGGGATATGCTTGGCAGGTGCCTATGCCAATACCAACAGCCCCCTACCAATCCAGGAACTCACCACTGCACTGCAGGAAGAATGGAATAACATCAGTCAAGCTGATATTGGACTTTTGGGGAGGAGTAGACCATGTGGGATCCACACTTGTCTCCTCAACCGAGGAGGATTTACAAGATATTGAGGTCTTGGACTGAATGTGGTAAATTCTCTGACTGACTGTCCATGTCTTCTGCAGCTCAGTGCGTGGAGTGTGTGCTTGTCAGACAACCAACTATCGCTGTAAGCATTCACCAGATGTCACAGTGCAATGCCTCAACAGTCTTTTTGAGAAATATAAATCTATTTCTTCATCTCACTTTTATCAAATATCCCCTACTTGTTTTGAATAGTATATAACATAAAACGGAACATGAAAAAATAAAATATCATGAAACATATATAGTCCTACGTATAACAGGTCAATGACCTATGGTTTTGACAAGAACGCACAATAATTTGAAATCCACCTGTCAACCCCATAATGTCATTGGTTTTAGTTTTGCATTTTTAGACAGAAATTCGCACCTCAATGATCTATACGGTAACTGATTGACATGTGAATTGAAACCTTTGTCATTTTATTACTGTGTTAATCTTTGCTTTTGGTCAGTGGGGAAAGTACACCAACAATTAAAGACAATGATAATCTGGTGTACTGTTTGCTGGTGTAGAAACAAAGCATGCATTGTTTACACAATACACAACTTGTTAATCCAAGGTCACCAGTAAGAATGATTGGAGAGTGACTGGTCACTGTATACACAGTTGTACGAGATTACATTTTTTGTTATTAATGATGTGGGCATTCATATTGGATAAAAATCAGTAATATACCAGGTTCGTGATTTTGAATTTATGTGCCTAAGTTTTTGCCAAACGCTCAAGTTTATGTTCCAGATTTCTAAAAATGTGCATCTGGCACATTTGGCACATGCCAACGTGAACACTGGTAAGGCCGTGGTAAATTAATTTTCAGATTAGCGTCATTCGCCTCATTTTGTTTTTTGCCCAAAATAAAAAATCATTTTGTTTATTATTGGCTCCTCCAATGGATCACTTCACTCAGAGGGCCAGGAGAATACGCCATCTCATGTTTCTTCTTCATCCTTTAAAATACCAGATTATTGCCTCATTATTGCCATCGGGCAATAATGAGGCAATAATCTGGTGTTATTAGGCATATAATTTTGACTAATGGTACATTTTGTTATAGGCTGTTCTGTATATAACCCTGATAGTTCTACTATCTGACGCAACCTACACATGCAAGGAAGCAGTGTATAAGTGCAAAATGATAAAATATGCACCTTGTGGAAAGGGATTTTATTACGCCACTTCCCCACAAGGATATAATTAATAATAACCTCATTCCGCATTTTGTTCTGATATCCAGGAATAATCCTAGACTGAAAATTAACCAAACATGGTGCAACGTTTGCTTTGAGGCCTTATAATTTGTCAAAGTCAAAATAAAGCCTTTAATGATCAATACATAGCTGTTCTTTTATGAAAATCAGACCCAATGTATAAAATAATATGGAAATTTTGAGAGTAAAATTGACTTTTTCTGTAGTTTACTGATTCTTCCATACCTTGGTACTGATTCTGTGTTTGCAAATGAAGAACGTGATAAAGATCTCACAGCATCATCAAGCAAATTTTGCAGCTCAAAATTGGAAAGTCGTGGAGTTTCAGCAATCTGAAATCAAAAATGAAAGTGTCAATGACACTGTAGCTTAACTTGTGTGTTGTGTTTGATGAAAAGGATAATGTTCAATGTTTATGAAAGGATTATGAAATAAGACAAGAATTGTGAAAATTGGGAATATCTTCATTTCTATTCCCTGTATGCTATGTTTTTGATAAAAATAATATGAGGTGTACACTGTATTAAAGAGCTGAGGGGTGGGTTAATATGATCTCAAAGTTAATGTATGTGGCCCTCACAGTTAACGTATATCAACGTAAGTTACCAAGTTACAGTGAAATTATTCCAAAACGAGTCATCCAATCAAGTTACATTGAAATCTCTTCATAAATGTGGCCTGTAGACTGTTCTAAAGGTTTTCGGGCTTCGGGCCCCTGTAGCTGTCAGTTTCCCAATTGCATCCAAAAGGGGTCGTTCTCATCTAGACATTATATGAAGTCAACCTACCAAGTTACAATGAAATCCTTTCATAAATATGATCTGTAGACTGGGCTGAAGGTTTTTGGGATTTGGGCTTGGGCAGCCATCATGGTTGAATGATCACAACCAAAAGGGGACATTCTCATCTGGGCATCATTTGGAGTGATCCTAAGATGTTACAATGAAATCCTTTCATAAATATGACCTGCAGACTGTGCTCAAGGATTTTGGGATTCAGGCCCCTGAAGCCATCAGAGCTGACCAATCACGACCAAAAGGGGATGTCATCATCTAGGCATTATATGGAGTCAAACTAACAGGTTACAATGAAATCCTTCCATAAATATGACCTATAGACTATGCTAAAGGTTTTTGGGCTCGGGCAGCCATAAAGACAGAATGATCGCAACCAAAGGGGACGTTCTCATCTAGACATTATTTGGAGTCATCCTACTAAGGTACTATGAAATCCCTTCATAAATATGACCTGTAGACTGTGCTAAAGGTTTTAGGACTTCGGGCCCCTGTAGCTATCACAGTTGCCCAATTGTGTCCAAAAGGAGACATCCTCATCTCGACATTATATGAAGTCAACCTACCAAGTTACAATGAAATCCCTTCATAAATATGACCTGTAAACTGTGCTAAAGGTTTTCGGGCTTTGGACTTGGGCAGCCATCATGGTTGAATGATCACAACCAAAAGGGGAATTCTCATCTGGGCATCATCTGGAGTGATCCTACAAAGTTACAATGAAATCCCTTCAAAAATATGACCTGTAGACTGTGCTCAAGGCTTTTGGGCTTCGGGCACCTGTAGCCGTCACAGTTGACCAATCACGACCAAACAAGGATGTCATCATCTAGGCATTATATAGAGTCAACCTAACAAGTTACAATGAAATAGTTACATAAATACAACCTATGGACTATGCAAAAGGTTTTTGGGCTCGGACAGCCATTAAGGCTGGATGATCACGACCAAAATGGGACGCTCTCATCTAAACATTATTTGGAGTCATTCTACCAAGTTACAATGAAATCCCACCATAAATATGACCTGTAGACTGTGCTAAAGGTTTTCGGGCTTCAGGCCCTTGTAGCCGTCACAGTTGCCCAAACACGTCGAAAAGGGGACATTCACGTCTGGACATTATATGAAGTCAACCTACCAAGTTACAATGAAATCCCTCCATAATTATGACCTGTAGACTGTGCTAAAGGTTTTTGGGTTTTGGGCTCAGGCAGATTGCGACCAAATGTGGACGTTCTCATCTAGACATCATTCTGAGTCATCCTACCAAGTTACAATGAAATCCCTCCATATTAAATATGACCTGCAGACTGTACTAAAAATTTTGGGATTTCAGGCTTCGGCAGCCATCACGGTTGGCAGATCATGACCGAAAGGGGTTGTTCTCATCTAGGCATTATATAGAGGCATCCTACCAAGTTACAATGAAATCCCTTCATAAATATGACCTGTAGATTGTGCTAATGGTTTTGGGGTTTTGGGCTCAGGATGCCATACCATTTGACCGATCATGACCAAGAGGGTATGTTCTCATCTAGACTTGACCCCAAACCTGCATATGAAATTTTGTGATGATCAGACAAGAACTGCGGGGTGTAGACTGTGCTAAAGGAAAATGTGATCAGACTAACAGACTTCCGAACACGTGATGGCAATAGCTTAACTTGACTTTGTCAGGTAAAGCTAACAAAGAAACACTGTATTATCGCATATCAAAGAAAGATGTTTAAAACATGCTGTCTGTTATACAAATCAAAGCCATGAACTGAAAACTTTATGACATGAACTTGGCATTATCAACGTCTGCTCAAAAACTGCTGGACTGAATTGAACCAAATTTGAAATGCTTGTTCAATATCATAATGTCACTACAAGTTTGTTTAAATAATGTTGCCATACCCACAGGGGTGCATAACTCTGTTAATACCAAAAAAACAATTTAAAAAATTAATGAAAGTGTCAATGACATTGTAGCTCAACCTGACAAACTTGAACTTGGTAAGTTATAAATGAAATGGCAAAATTGAAGATCATTGGTACCAATGTTATTTGATGAAATTTCATTATAACAGCATTGTGAGTGCACAAAGTCTGAGTAACCCATGCATTTTTAAATGTAAACTGTAAGACTGGCTAAAGGAAGAATGTTGATACACAAATGCAGTATGTTCAGAGGTTATTGTAAATGGAAACTTTTTTCACAGAAATGAATGCTAATCAATAGCTCTTATGTAAAGGTCTTGCCTAATGAGCACACCAAGTTCAAAAACAATCCTATTATAAATGTGGCCTGTAGGCCATGTCAAAGAATGTTGATGCACAAATGCAATAAATTCAAAGATTGTTGCTAACAGCAACAGTTTTTGATAGAAATGAAAAGAAAATCAATAGCTCCTATCTTTGTCACCCTGCATAAGCACACAGTTTCAAAACAGCCTGATAATGAATGTGCCCTCTGAGGCATGCCAAAGGAAGATGTTAATGCACTAAGTAGAAGGTCATTGCTTGTGGCAATGTTTTGGGGTTTTTTTTATGGAAATTCATAAATATACCTGCAGAGAGTGCAAAAGGGATAATTTGATGCACAAATGTAGTAAGTTCAAAGGCTGGTGATTACGACAATAATTTTTTATGGAAATGAAAAAAAGCAATAGCTCACATCTAGAGGTCAGCCTGAACACACATACCAAGTTTCAAAGTGATCAGATCATAAATGTGCCCTGAAGGGTGTGTTAAAGGGAAATATTGAGGTCTGACTAAACTAAGTCCAAAGGTCAGCGGCAACATTTTTTGACAGAAATGGAAGAAAATCGACAGCTCCCATACAGATGTCACCCCACACCATGTTTGCAAGCGATCCAATCATAGATATGCCCCTGCAGGGTGTGTCAAAGGGAAATAATGATGCTTAACTGCGCTAAGTTCATTGAAGGTCATAGCCAGTGGCAACATTTTTTGATGGAAATCGAAGAAAATAAATAGCTCCCATCAAGAGATAACCCGAAACAAGCATACAAAGTTTCAAACCGATCTGACCATAAATGTGCCCTGTAGGGCATACCAAAGGAACATACTGATGCCTGACTAAACTAAGCTCAATATTTTTTGACGGACGGAAATGGAAGAAAATTGATAGCTCCCATCTAGAGGTCACCCCAAACAAGCATGCCATTTTTCAAACCAATCCAATCATAAATGTGCCCTGTAGGGTGTGCCAAAGGGAAATATTGAGGTCTGACTAAACTAAGTTCTAAGAACGTTGGCCGCAGCAACATTTTTTTGACAGAAATGATAGAAAATCGATAGCTCCCATCTAGAGGTCACCCCAAACAATCATGCCAGGTTTCAAAGCAATCCGATCATAAATGTGCGCCGTAGTGTGTGCCAAAGGGAAATACTGAGGTCTGAGTAAACTGAGTTCTAAGAACGTTGACCGTGGCAACTTTTTTTGACAGAAATGGAAGAACATCAATAGCTCCCATCTAGAGGTCACCCCAAACAAGCGTACCAAGTTTCAAAGCGATCTGATCATAAATGCGATCTGTGATGTGTGCCAAAGGAAATTGTGTACGTACATATGTCAGACCTGTTAACTCTCCTGGTTTCATCATGAGTCTCCCGGTTTGAGGCACCAACTCACGCTCTCACGGTCACATCCTATTTTCTCCCGATTTGACACTTTTCAAAATAGTTGCCCTGAAAATCATCACAACAAAGGAATGATTTCGCGCGCCAAAGGCGCGCAGGGACCATATGGGAAACAAGCCCCTTTCGACCCTCGGTAACTGTATATGATTGGCTGTCACATGTCTAGGCGTGTTGAAGGAGGAAAAGGTTCCGGTACTCGGCAGGTGTCTCCAGTTGCGGCTTGGCGGGCTCGTTGACTGATGTCGGTTGAACCTGGTTAAACCCTCGGGTGAGGACCAGTGTGGGAGGTTGGGTCCTCTCACAAAGGTACTACCTCTCCCCGAGGGTGCAGTCGATCTTGATTTTCGGGCAAGTATAGTCTGCCACTTTGGAGGTGATTTTGAGTGATGGCCATCACTGGCAAGTATAATCTGCCTCAGGCTGTCTCTGTTGGATAGGATGTCTTTGGAAGAAACAACAACGACCCCTTTTGGGGACCACCAGAAAGAAGACCCGAACTTCCCTGGTTTGGGGGCAGGCCTGCACTGTAATCCTATTGGGTTGGAGCAAAAGATGCGCAAGGCACTTACAAAAAGGGGTAAGGTTGGACGCAGGACCAACGCTCGCCTTCCTTAAAGTGGTCGACCACTTTTAGGGAGGGAATGGAGGATGTTCAGGAACCATGGGGGTGACTGTTTCCATAACGGTTAGACTGTCTGTAGCGGTTATTGGGGTGCTGGTCAAAAAGCATCTTCTGTGCACCTGCTTAAAAGAAGGCAGAATTAGTTTTCATTAGAGTATGTAAACTGTAAAGATAAAAGTAGCACATCTTGTTCAATCTTAAGGTTTAATCTTAAGCTGAGTCATTGAAGGCAGCCCTTTCTGGTAGAAGGTCACAGTTAAGCTATTTTTCTGCCTGTTTATTCACCTTCTTGTTCCCTATTTATTATTTAGTTTTTATAACAGTATTTAATCCTGATGTAATTTTTAGTTGAGTCGGTGAAGGCAGCCCTTTCTGGTAGAAGGCCACAGTTAAGCTGTTACTCTGCCTGTTAGTTCACCTTCTCGTTCCCTAGTTTTTTCGAGCGGACTTAGTTTTGATTGCAATTTTTGGCCTTTTGTCGGCTTTCGCAAATGGCTCCAAGTTCAGAAATTAGTTCGCTGTCGGCTAACTGGTCATGATTTTTTGCGGCCAGGTGGGGATATCGGCCCTGTCGTGAAGTGTTTTGATGGGTGTGTCCCATGGGGCACGGAGGGCAACTCTAAGCGCGTGATTTTGGACCTTCTGGAGTTTTCCCATATTAGTTTGATTGAGGTCAGTTAGTATGATTGCACAGTATTCGAGTACTGGGCACACAAAGGCTTTGTATAGTTTGAGTAGGGTGGACTGGTTGGCTCCCCATGAAGTTCCCTTAAGCATTTTCAGTAAGTTAATGCGTTTGGTGGCTTTTTTCGCCATGTCGTCGGTATGTTTGTTGAAGGACAGTTTTTGATCAATGGTGATGCCCAGGAATTTCGCTTCTTTGCATTCTGGGAGGGTGTTATCCATAAGTTTTAGGTCAAAATCCCGTTTACGTATCTTGCAAGTAAAGGTGATTCGTTGGGTTTTATTGGCGTTTAGCTTAATTCTCCATTTGGCACACCATTGTTCAAGCTCGTCGAGAGCGCGTTGCAGGGGTTTTTGGAGCAGATTGGCCGTATTGTTAGAGTCCCAGAGGCCCTTATCATCCACGAATTGGGAAACTTGAACGCGATCATCGGAGAAGCAAAGGTAATTTACGAAAAAGATGTACAGGAGGGGGCTTAGGACGGATCCTTGGGGGGGTGCCTGCTTCAAGGGGGACACTGTCAGACATTTCATTGTTCACTCTGACTTTAATTTCACGATCATTTAGGAAAGAGGATAGTAATCTGAGCAGTTTCATGGGGAGTCTCATTTTTGATAATCTGTAGCGCTTTCCATTATGCCAAACAGAGTCGAATGCTTTTTCGACGTCTAACAGGACTGCCGCGCCTATTTGCTGATTGTTGATAGCGGTTTTCATTTGGGTGACTAGTCGGTAGACATGTTTGATGCCTTCTTTACTGTTTCTATAGGCTCTTTGCCATTTGTTGAAGAAGTCGATGTCTTCACGGTGTCCCCTGAACTGATTGGTAAGGATTCGTTCGAATGTCTTACCAATGCAGCTGAAGAGGCTGATTGGGCGGTAGCAGGCTGGATCGGAGGGGTCCTTGTCGGGTTTTGGTATCATGACACCGATGACTTTTTTCCAGCATTTGGGAAAGTAGCCATGGGTGAGTCATGCGTTGAATACTTTGTTTAGTTTTTCGATTAGGGAGTTTGGGCTTTGTTTTAGAATTTTGTAGCTTACTTTGTCTTCGCCGGGTGAGGAGGAGTTTTTGCATTTTTTTATGACATTAATGATTTCGTCATTGGTGATGGGGGTGACAAGGTCATCATCGTCCCCGTCTTCTGGCTCGTTATTGAAATTGGGGTCACGGTAGATATCAGGGTGTTCATTGATGAAGTCATCAATCATGTTGTTGACGGCATCATCATTGCCCGTGCCTTGATACTGGCGATGTGTTTTTCTTAGGAGGTCGGCAAAGGTGTCGGCCTTCTTTTTGTCGGTGCGAGTGAAAGAGCCGTCTTCCTTCTTAAGAGGTTTTGCTGTGGCTTTACCGCCCTTGTTTTTTTGCCCAGTAAGAATTTTGAAAGAGTCCCAGAATTTTTTAGCACTTAATATTTTTAATCAATTCTATACAGAACATGGGATTAATAAACAAATGTTATCAAATATCAGTTTTTGACATCTCAATGTGTGCCAAACAATTCTGATGAAAACAGCTGATCTGATATCATATAAATGCACTGGAATGGTGAATTCTCAAAAATTTTGAAAGGTAAATATGTAGGATATCATCAGATGAGACATTCACAGATACAATAGTTCAAAAAAGATAGCTACAGAGAACACAGGAGTGGATCAAAAGGAGAGAAAAGCACATTGTAGTGCGATTTTGCACTGGAATATTTTCACTGGATGCACAACAGCCAACATAGCATTTTTGTGGCATGTTATGAACATAAACTTATTGCAGAATAATACCAAAATGATGATAAACTGAAAATATTCTTCAAACCAAACCTACATTGCACTGAAAATACATGTAATTAAAAAAATTACCCAATATTGCAGATTATGCATCCGATGGAACAAAAACAACTTTCCCACACCTGATGGACATTTAGTGATGGGAAAAAACAAGAGACTGTGCTATAGACTACTCACCTTTATGCTTTGTTACACCAATTTCATTTCATTTGCACTTTTTGCATCGAAAGTGCAACAGAGACTTGATGATTTGGACCAATTTAGTAGAAGTCATGGGTCCCTAGCGATAATATACTATTCAAAAAAGTAGGGGATTTTTTATAAAAGTGAGATATTTGAAGAAATATATTTATATTTTCATCAAAGAGACAGTTGAGGCATTGCACTGTGACATCTGGTGAATGATTTCAGCGATAGTTGGGTGTGGGACAAGCACACATTCCAGACGGTCATCAGAGAATTTACCACATTCAGTCCAAGACCTCAATACCTTGTAAATCCTCCTCGGTTCACGAGACAAGCAAGAATTGATGTGGTATAATCCTCACCAAACATCCAATATCAGCTTGACTGATGTTATTCCATTCTTCCTGCAGTGCAGCGGCAGGTTCCTGGACATTGGTAGGTGGCTGTTGGCGTTGTCGTAGGCACCTGCCAAGCATAACCCAGACAATGCTCGATTGGTGAAAGATATGGACTTAGTGCTGGCCAAGGCAGTGTAGTGATGTTCTGCTCCTGGAGAAACTCTGTAGCAACATGGACCCTGTGTGCTCTTGAATTGTCATCTTGGAAAATGAATCAACAGTATGCCATTGCGCATATGGCACCACATGAGCTGCTAACATGTTGTCACGATAGTATTGCCCTGTGACACGCCGTGGATGACTTGTATTGCTGTTCTGCTTGTTATGGTTATGCCTCCCCACACCATAAGTGATCCACCACCAAAATGATCATGCTGCCTAATGGTTACATCATGGTATTGTTCGTTCCGCAACCGCCACCCTCTGTTTCACCTGTCGTAGAAGTGGAGAGTGAACCTTGATTCATTGGAAAATGATAAATTTAAAGTAATTTGTATATTTTTAATACTTACCAATGGCCCAGACTTAGCTGGTGCAAACTCATTAATTTCCAGGGCCAAACACAAATTTTGAACCCCCCAATCCCCAAAATTTGCAAACAAAACCCAAAACTTGAATTCCTATCTGGTCCTCCATACTTTTGTTCACTGTACATGCACAGTAACGGGGAGGTAACGAAATTGGCGCCAACATCATTTTTCCTAGTTATGCCTGCTAAGTGTTATGTATATATATCAGCAGGGAGGTACGAGTGCCCACTCACGGAAGGGCCATCCCCATCTGGGATCTACTGAAAACAATGGCCCAGACATAGCTGAATCGTGATGCTAATTCGGTGAAGGGAACCAATTATAAGGAAGTCCAGAGAATGAGATGCCTTATATTCATTTAAAAGTGTCCAAGGATTGTATATTAACTCTCGTATAACACGTGACATATACAAATGTTTCACATTGAGCTACACTTTAAAAGAAATACATGAATGAGATATAATTGTTGCTTCACACTGAGCCACACATTAAAACCACCCAGCACCAAGGCTGGACTACTGACACTGGAGGAGGTATTCCCTTGCTTTTCTCTATAAAGCCTGATGATAAAAAAGGGAAAACTGCCCGCCCCTTCACCTTGTTCTGAAGCTAAATTCTTCAGAACGAAGAGGGCAACGGAACGGTGTCAGTGCTCGAGCAGACTGCCTAAGACATCACTGAGATGTATTATTAATGGACAACATTCTGCGACAGAAAGAGGATCCAAGGTCACTGGAGATAGACTCTAAATGAGCTGCTAACATGTTGTCACGATAGTACTGCCCTTGTGTCCAGTAGGCGTCTTCATTAAATCAGTAGTAGAAATACTATTTGAATAAGCCCAAGAAGACAGTGCCCTAACCTCAACCACTGAAATCTTATCGACAGAACATTGATCCACCTATAGATTGTCGTATGCAATTCTTACTGCCAATTGAATCCATCTAGCGAATGAATGAACAGAAATATCTTTTTTGTTAGGAACAAGTGAAAGGAAAAATAGTTTTCTTCCTTTTCTAATGAAGCTACATCGATGTTTATATATGAAATCACTCTGACTGGACACAACAAAGATCTACAATTGTCTGAGGACGGTAAGGCCTTAATGACAATAGGCTCTGGCCACCTATCCGGAATCTGATTCTTAGCCAAGAATCCCACTTCTGTAGTAAGATTAATAGTATTAACCAGACTATGGTAATGGGAATCTTCCAACAGGTAATGCATGGAGTTCACTAACTGCCATTTTATATCTCAGGAATTTGAATTCTAAATCCTCTAACGGCTCAAAAGGAGCTTCTTGAAGCTTCAAAAGAACCCAAGCTGAATTCCATTTAGGAATTAATCTGAGAGTTCCAGGTCTATTGATAGAGAAATTTCTAACCAGCTTGGATAAAGAAGGATCTAATCCAATACTCATGATGAGATAACATATGTCTGATAAGATAGACCTATAGTCCTTAATCATAACAGGCTGCAGTTTGAGCATGTCAAACAGGTAGACCAGGTCTTGACACTCCAGTTCTGAGTAAAGAAAATCTGGAGAGGACGTGTGCGTAAGCGACCCAGTGGAATCAAGTCCACCACTGCCCCGCACAGACCCATCAGTCACATGAACTCCCTCACTGATACTGTGAGAAAGGTTAGACAAAAGCGAGCATAGCAACTGACTAATTTCGCTCAGGTTAAGGCAAACCAGATTGCATTGAGTCTCGAAGCTCATCCCCAAGTGAATGAAGGACTTGGACAGAGCTAAATCCGACTTCTTTTCATTTACGATGAAACTGAGACGTTGGTATAACTGAAGTAGGCTCTGCAAATCGTTCTCAAGTGCATCTTTGTCACCATATCTCTGAAGAATGTCGTCCAGATAAGCTGACGTTACCACGACTGAATGAGCTCAGAAGTATGACATTACCGTGTTCATTATCTGAGTGAATGCCCAAGGTGCCAGGTTCAGGCCAAAACACATTGCTCTGAACTGATAAACCTTCCCTTGAACGGCAAAGTGCAGGTACTTTCTGAAAGATGGATGAACTATGACAAGAAAGTATGTGTCCTTTAGGTCTATGCCTGCTGCAAAATCGTTCACTAGAATGCTTGCTTTTATCGACCGAAAAGGTTTCCATATAGAACTTTGGAGCAATATTCAGTTTGTTTATCCACTATCCACGTCAAGTCGAAGACCAGTCGAAATGAGCCATCTGGTTTCGGCACAAAAAACAGGTGACTATGAAATCCTGGTGAGTTGGGATTTTCTACGACCTCAATTGCTTTCTTTACTAGGCAAGATTGAATTTCCACAAGAAGAGATTCATTTTTTAAAGGATTTGGCAGAAGAACTGTCCAACGTGGACTTCTTGAAAGTGGGGGCTTTGAACGGAATGATAGATGAAGACCTGTACTGACTACACTTCTGATTCACTGATCTTCTGTTATATCCATCCAGTTTCTCGTGAAGTTTGATAATCTTTTGCCATCTGGAGAGCGATAGAGGTTTAGACCATCACCTGTATGACCTGCGAGGCCTTTGGGAGGAGAAAACACTTCCTTCCCAAGAACCACCTCGGCTTAGGGATGTCTGACTAATTGTCTCTGGATGACCTGCGCCCCTTTCCCCGAGTCGCTACACTGTCATTTCCTTGAATAGTTGTACGAGGGTTTGCTGGAACCCTGTGAGGAGCTTTTCTTTGCTGACTGCGAGATGGAGCTTCCTCACCTACCACGTCCAACATATGACTGCTGCTGGGAAACTGACCTCAGCAAAAGAGTGCTGGTACCTTTCTTGGTTGCTTCTTCATACACAAAGGACAACTTGTCATCAAACAACATATGTCCAGAAACCGGAGTGACTCTTAGAGAGCTTTTCACCCGATCGTCTAATAATGAAGACAAAGCTAAGGCTCCATCACATCTTAACAATTCCATATTTGCCACTGTGAGGGCAGAATGATGTGTAGCATACATAACTGCCCTTGAAAGAACTCTGAGAGACAAATTAATATCAAATTCTTTCCTAACAAGATGATGGTCCAAAGCCCTGGTGATATGATGTGCGTATGACATAGCATCCAAAACTGCCCGTCTAGAATCAATTGTAAATTTGATCACATCTGAGAGGACATTGAATGATGCGGGTAGTGGGATATCCAAATCTAAAGTCCGATCATCCAGATGCAGAGGAGCTCTCTGAACATCTTCTCCAACCGTTTTTAATTTGCTAAGTCCAGGAAACAGTATGCGAATAGAAGATTTCTTTCTTGAACTTGCTTGGTTGAATATTGCATCGTCAATGTGGTCGAAGACCTCCGACACATGGACTGACTGGCCCGGGAGGGAAATAATTCTTCTAGGGTTGATAGCGATCTTTGCCTAGCAGATGCAGCTTGGAGACAAGGAGGAACAAGTTCAGGAAAAAACTGATGAATAAATTTCATCGTTTCCATATGTTGTTCCCGAAGGCTTGGAGAATCTTCCTCCATGTCCCTTTCATCATCCGCTTGGTCTAACTTTGAATTTTGGTTGGCTCCCTCCAAATGAGTGGATGACCGTACCGACCCCGCTCCATCAAAATTCAAAATTTGTGTTTCGCCCTGGAAATTAATGAGTTTGCACCAGCTAAGTCTGAGCCATTGGTTTTAATATGAAAATACATTACGTTGTTCCACCGATGATTGTCCCAGCACTGTTGTGCTCCACACCAATTATACCTTGATGCGATGTGACATTTGGTCACACATGGAATTATTCGAGGTCATCGAGCGTACAAATTCCAGCTGTGTAGGCGATTTCGGACAGTCTGACCACTGACTCACACATTGTCACTCGGTGAAGCTGCTGTCCAATTTCTGAGGCACTTTGATGGTGGTTTCGTAATGCTGTCGTTTGAATGAAATGATCCTGGTTAACATTTGTTGCCCCTGGATGACCTGATCGACATCCGTCATCACCATTGCCTTCTGATGGTAGTGTGAACACAACCTGCTAATCAACAATTGGGTAACATTGAGAATTGGAGCCACTGCAGTCTGTCTGATGCCAGCTTCCGACATGCCAATGGCACATAAACGTTTGTCACATGCAGTCTTCTCATACGGCAAAAGTTATGTTTCGACCAGAAACTACTGATGAATGAGTCTATACCAAGAAGAGAATGATGTGACCTCCGAAAAAGCCCATCCAGTACAAATGACAATTTCAAAATGTACCCCACAGACATTAATGCTGTGTCGTGCAAAACACCTGCGCAAAGTTTTCGTGGGCAGGTGGCATTCCCAATCCACATTAAACTTGGTAACATATGGACGTGTCCAATCACACGTATCCAATACCATTTTCCTAAAATATCAACATTAGTTTGGATATCCCTTACTTTTTTTAATAGTATAGAAGAAACAACATTTATCTATTCTGAGGAAGAAAATCAGAAATACCAACCGAGAAAGAAAATCAGAAATACCAACCTATAAGGCCACACAAAGTAGATCTTCTGTTTCTCAGGCCATTATTTGTGAAATTGCATGCGGGCGAGCAGTTTTTTATTTTATTTTTTATTTCAGTAATTTCTTCTTTGCCATCAAAAGTTCATGTTCTTGGTTCAAGTATTAGGCCTCATAATCTACAGAATAGCATGGGTGGTGGTGTATTTCATCCCTTGAGTGCAAGAAGGCTTTGCAATGCTAAAGCATTGCAAAGCCTTCTTGCACTCAAGGGACAAATTCATCAATTTTTTTTAACTTGGATAAAATATCAGACATAAACCATTTAATTTTTATTTTTTTAAAGTTTAAATTGGTTATAAAAAGAGAGCATGCGGCTGCCAAAAGGACCATGTGGGAGGGCCTGAGAAACAGATTTTTTATTTTTTTAGACCTAAATGTATTATCATTATCGAAACTAACTTACATCTACTTCCTCAGGAACTTTCAACATTGCAAGCTGTTGTTCAATATGTTCTAGTTTTTCCTGCATCTCTCTCTCTTCTTTTGTTTCTATTAGTGCCCTTTCTCCATAATTGTGAAAATCAACTGAAGATCTCAATGTTCGAGTGAAAAACCGTGGCTGAAAATATCATTATAATACAAGCATGCAAATGAGTGAAATGTGCTATATCAACAGAATTGAGAAACAAATGAGGTAGATTTGCGTGAGCTGTGAAAATGAATACAAATAATTTAAGAGAATTCTATCAGGCAATTAACATCACTACATCTGAAAACATTAAACCCTCAAAGACCTGGATATTTTATATACATTTTTGCTAAACTATGACAAACTATGTCCAGTGACTTTGTAGTTGTGTCTAGGCACGTCTTGGCTGCCTATACCAACAACTGCTACCATACTTAGAAATACTTTATACAAAATATTACATAACCAGCTATTTTAAAGCTTACATTCTGGGCAATTTAGGATACACCATAAAATCACAATTTATAATTTAATGCATTTAGCTTGCAAATTTCTCTTTGAGAACCCCTGATGAAGAGGAGCAGTGGTTATTTACCGTGGTAAACAAGTTCTGTTCTTATGGTAAAAAAGGACGAGTTGATCAACATCTATAGTAAGATGTAATAAGAAGTGAGTAGCATAGCATAAATAATCTTGCTAACCCTTAAAGGGCTAATTCCGACTTTGATCACTTTTACTGCAATAGAACAGGTGCCCGAACATGCAATATTTAGAGTTAACTCACAAATTACATTCTAAATTCTAAATACCCTGGAAGTTGTTTTCAGACAAGTCTTGGCTGCCTATACAGGCAGCCAAGACTTGCCTAAAAATAACTACAAAGCCACAGACTGTAGACTGTTAAAGTGTAGCAAATATATATAAAAATCTCCAGTCCCTTAAGGGTTAAACGTATTATATGTATATTGTAGTCATGTTATATAGCCACAGATGCAAAAAGTGATCTTCAATAAACCAACTCCAAACAAACAAGCTTATATAATGGACTTTTGTGAGGTGTTATGGCTCAGTGGTTAGAGCATTGGACCTGAAACCAAAAGTTCAACAATTCAATACTAACCCATGCTATCTGCACTGTGTCCTTGGGCACGGTGGCATTCTGTACTAAGGCATAATGTTGATGATGCACTTGTACTCAACTGCTGTTAACTCTGCTTGTGCCAGGTTATTAAGTTGGAAAATCTGACAGTTGCTTGCCATTGCTATGTGGTTCTATCTGGGTACTCTTGACTTCCTCCACCCATAACACCCTCTAACATGATATGACCCAGGCTTTTGAGATTGTTGTTAAACTCCAACAAACAAACAAACAAACTTTATGTGTTCAAATTGTCTTTGTTTTGCAACATGGCATGAGTTATTGATATCTTATATCCCAATTGCAAGCTCAAACTTTTACCATAACTGTTACAGCAACTGCCATATCCAGTCAGCACTATTCACAAAAATCCCCATTCAAATTTTAATACTTTTTCAACTTTTGGCTCTGAAACATAGCTTCTTATTAGAAAAAGTTCATCCAGATCATTCCACTGAGGAGCCCTTAGCAATGTTTTAGGGTACAAATGAAAGTTAAAAAATTTATAGTAATTTATATATTTTTTATACTTACCAATGACCCAGACATAGCTGGTGCTAACTCTTAAAATATAGGGCCAAACACAAATTTTGCCCCCCAATCCCCAAAATTTGCATAAAAAACTAAAGAAAACATGTCCTGAAAGGCCCTCCACACCTCGCCCCCACTGCGCATGCGCAGTGTCCAGGACGTTCCGAAATTGGCGCCATTTATCATTCTAATAACCAGTGCCTGGTAAGCGCTATGTACTCAGCGGGGAGGCAAGAGTTCCCAACTCCTGGGAGGGCCATCCCCGTCTGGGTCATTGGTAAGTATAAAAAATATATAAATTACTATAAATTTTTTAACATTTTTATACTGTACCAATGACCCAGACATAGCTGAATAGTAAAAAGGCTGGAGGGCCAAGGACATAGAGCAAAATGGAATACGCTCAATAAAATAAAATAGAGTCATCCCCTGTAGGGAAAAGAAGTAATAGGCCTTACATGTATCTTTCTTATTTATGATAAATTAGAAAGATACAACACCTTCCAAAAATTGAGCTTCATACATCCATGTACTCTATTAATATCCAATAATCCTTATACTAATAATTTTTAAAGTAAGCCAATAATAAAGTAAGTCTAGAGAATAGAGACTCTTATACTCCTAAAAGTGTGTGAGAATTGCATAATCATGTCCGTTGACATATGCAATATTCAAAAGCTATACTTTAAAAACTAAGACTTGAATGAATTTTATAAACTTAAACTTCTCACTAAACAACCATCCCAATAACAGCTCAGAATTACTAACTCCGGAGGAGGTATCCCCTTGTTTTCATAGTAAAAACAGGTGACCCAAGGGAACACCCTCCCCCCCCCCCCTTTTTCTTGCCCTGGGTCAAATAGCCCAGAGCGAAGAGGGCAGCCGAACGGAGACACTGCCAAAACAGACAGCCTACCTAGCTATAGTAGCAACTGTTAAGTGAATGACATTCTGAGCAGTAGATAATAGACCTAACAATAGAGGCCTCCAGAAATGGACTCGATATTTCTGAGATAAAATTCATGAATGGATGGCTGAGCGCAATGAGCAGCCTTCAAAAATCTATAATAGCAACACTATTAATGTAAGCCCAAGAAGTAGAAGAACTCTTACTTCAAGAGCCGAAATCTTAAGCACAACTGCTAAGCCAATGATATACCATAAGCAGTACGCTAGTTAATAGAATCGATTAACAATAAAATGGAGCGTAACGTCCTTCTACTAGACATCAAAGACAGAAGAAGCTTACGCCCTTGTAATAAACAGATATCTGTTTATAAATACATAAACTGTACCCGGAAAGAGTAAAGGCCTATGCCCATACGAAGACGGAAGGACCTTAAAATAATAGGTTCCGGATAATAGGAGCCTAACTCTTATGCAACAATCCAACCTAAATAGTAACGGAAGTATTGATTCCGAAACTATGAAAGTGAAAATCATCCATCGATAGTGCATGAAACTCACTGACTCTACAGTAAAAGAGAAACCAACAGAATTACTGTCTAAAAGGTCAGAATTTGAAAACTACTGTTTCCAGAGGCTCAAATGATTACTTAGCTAAATAAGAACCGAAGTTAAAATCCGTATAGGAATTTAATCTAAAGATTCTAAGTCTATTTATCAAAAAGTTACTAACTGACTTAGATAAAGAGACAAAAGACTCAATTGTAAACTATCGTAGAGTGCATAGGTATGAGGTAACATAAACCTATAACCTAAATAACAACAGGCTGCAGTAGATCTTGTGAAACAAGTATACTAAAAACTAGCAATGCGTAGTATGGAGGGATCAACCATATGAACATAATGATCCCTACACCACGACGGAAGAGCCTCCACTTTAGTCGCATAGAATAGCGAAGAAGAGGATCTCCTATAGTAAGAAATCGCGTCCAAAGCTCGTCCAGTACAGTGCTTACAATGCAATACGGACCACACAACAGAATACATGAAGGTTGCGACCTTGCTGGTTGTGATAAAGATGACACGATTTACCCAGTGAAAAAAGATCCTCACATAGAGGAAGATTTCACGTTAAGATCCACAGTAGACAAGAGAGTAAATTACTCATGATCTCTGTGAAGATAGAGATGCTATCAACAGAAATGTATTGTGGTTGTTTATCTTAGCAATACCTGCTAAAACAACAGCGCCGGAGGATATGCGTATCCTATCATTGCGTCCTATAGATCAATAGAGCGTTAACAGTATTAGCTCAGAGATCTGGACAAGCCAACACATACGTCTGCAATTGATTAGCAAGCTGTGTCATAATAAAACATCATTGGGCGCTCCCATAGATAGCAAATCTGATTAAATACTTGTTTGTTGAGAGTCCATTCTGACAGCAACAAGCGACCCGTAAGAGAACGGGAGTGCGATAAAACAATCAGACGACCCCGAATATGACGGACCAAAACTGAACTTGGTGTACTATAACCAACAGACGGATTCTTTCCATTAAATTGAATAACGGAAACGAAAGAGTGCCTCCCTGGTTCCGGAGATACGCCACTACTGTCGAATTAAAGGACAGGAATTTGGGCATGCATTTCTGAATAATGTTCATGCAATGACATAAAGCAAGCCTAAAAAACATTATTCCGCGGAAGTTAAACTGATAGCTAAAAGACTGCGGAACCCAAAGACCCTGGCACTTCGAATCCGTAGGGATCAGTATATATCCCAATCTGTTTGACTGGCAACCGTCATAACAGCCACACTAGGGTCCGGCAACTGCGGCGGCACTCTCTGAGTCAACCACCGAATGTTTGCCCCAGTCTGAATCTCTTGTAACAGTAGATAGACAAGAGAATGTATAAACCAAGCAATTCATGGATTGCCGGAAAGTTGCCGTCGAAGAGAAGCTCCTCCGAGAACGAAGCGACTCTGAGAGAGTTCTTAACCTACTATCCACGCGTGGATGTAGCTAGGGCTGCATCACGTCTAAACACTCCAATCAGCCACTGAAGGGCGGAGTTATACGTGAACAAAATACTGCCCTCAAAAGAAATTACATTGAGAATAATATCCCGTAAATCTTTTCTTGAAGACGTAATGATAATGCCTCAGTAAGGCGGATTACGTATAATAAAGCGTCTAAGTTAAGTCTACTATACATAATGTCGTTCCCAATATTGAAATTGGAAAAGACATAAACGGCGAAAAAGAATATATGCAGTCTTTAATCACACCGTCTAGACGCATATGAACTCTCGGTTTGCCCTGCTCTGCCAAAATAAACTATATGTAAAAAAGATAAAATGGCAGAAATGAGCCACGCGGACAAGAAACTAAACTATCATGCTTAGTAGCAGGCTTGTATATATATATATAATATATAGCGTCGAAAAATAAAACACATGTTGTAATGACAATATTGGACTGCGTCGGTAAGTCAGGGACAAAGTCCCTGTACCGATCGAAAAATCCGAGTCCAATGACGCTATAAGTCTCTTATCCAAGATCGCAGCAATGAAGTCCGAAAAATAATCACTGGAAGAAATGCCAGAAGATATGAAAGGCATCTTCCGATACTACTAAAGGGAAAACTCGAAATCTTTCGAATCCCTTTCGCCATCCTGTCGGACCCTATAAAGCGTTCGGTCGTCCGTAGCTTGATGCAACCGCGGACCGCACCGACCCAGCGCCGTCGGATAATTCCTGATTCGACCGAGAAACCGTCAATTGCTGGGATGCTGCGAAACAACTGTGCTAACTCGGATAGCACGTCCGTCACCGAGGCCTGAGGAGCAGCGGTCTTACGATGCATTGCCGCAGGAAGCTCCGAGATCGTTACCCCGTGCATACTTCCAATATGCGAGCGAACGGAGTGTATAGGCCTCGTGTCCCTTGGCTACCGGATGGCGCGACCTATTCGCTGTGGAATCACTGAATGCCGAAACTGATCGGATACTCGAGGTCACGTAGCCAATGTGCGGTCGTGTGCCCTGCTGTGAGGATGAGGAAGCATTAAAGACAGTCTCTCGGACTGTCAATATAACGGAGCGTCCCGAGCAACGGACATATGCTCCGAATGTAAAATATCTGAACCACAACATGCGGTCCCCTATGTTGTTGGCTTCCTCCGATCTGTCCTCAATCTGCCGTCACTGGGTGAGTACTAAAGTAATTAAAGTGCTCGCATCACCCAAATCTCCTTCCTAGACCGCAACGGACGAACCCGGCAGCCGAACCATTCGATGAATGTATGCTACACCGGGTGAGCTAGCGAATGTCATTCCGTAAGCGATAGACATATTCCATGAGCACTTATTGCCGCTAACTCTTCATTAACTATGACGACAGAGGCACACTTTTGAAAGACATCTCCATAACTCTTCGAACAAGAAACCAGAAATGCTTGGATAGCAAGCATAAAATAATAATATATATAGCGTCGTTCAATAATTCGAAAGTTTGTGTGACATTATTGGACTATGTCGGAACTGAGGGACGATGTCCCTGAACCGAACCAAAAATTTCTAAGTCCACCGACGCTATCAGTTTCTTATCCGGCATCGCAGCATATGTTGTTCCGAAAGGGAAAGCTTGAAATCCACCGAATCCCTTTCGGTATCCCGTCGGACCGGATGAAACTTTCGGACGTCCGTACCCGCTTCCGCGGAGCGTCCCGACCCAGCATCGTCGGATAAAATATATGCGACAGATTCAGTTGATGCTGGGATGCTGCGATAAACTGTGCTATTAAGGAAAGCACGTCCGTTCCCGAGGCCTGTGCCGTAGCGGACTTACGATGCATTGCCGCTGGAAGCTCCGTGTACGTTGACTCCCGCACACTTCCTATGCGAACGTCCGGAGTCTGCAGGCCTCGAGTCCCCGGCTACCGACCCAGCGCTGTCGGATAATTCTCGATCCGACACCGTTTCTGTCGGCTGCTGGGATGCTGCGATAAGCTGTGCTATGTGCACAAGAATGTCCGGCGTCGAGACCTGCGGAGGCGCAGTCTATCGGTGCTTCGCCGAGGGCAGCTCCGCATCAGATGGCTCCCGCATACTTCCTATGCGAACGTCCGGAGTCCATCGGTCTCGAATCCCTGGCTGCCGGATGGTGTGACCTGGTCGCCGAAGAATCCTTGATCGGCGAAGCTGGTAATATATCGGCGGTCACGCAGCCAAGGTGCGGTCGTGTGCGCTGATGAGAAGAGGAAGCCTTAGCAGTCTCAGCGGACTGCCTATACAACGGAGCGTCCCGAGCGACGGACGTATGCTCCGCTAACAACACATTTGTACCACAACATCTGGGGCCAGATGTTGTTGAACGAGAGAGGGGCCTCTCTCGCTTGCCGTCCGGATGGACCGGAACGAGCTATGAACCGGACTAAAAGGCTTCCTCCGTTCTCCCTCCGATCCGCCGTCACTGGGTGTGCATTAAGTTAATTTTATAGTGCTCGCATCACCCCAAAATTCCTTCTAGACCGCAACGGACGAACCCGGCTGCCGAACCATTCGGTGAATGGACGCTACACCGGGCGAGCTAGCGGACGTCAAAGGCCGTCGAACCTACTAGGGTCCTCTTAGGCAATTGGCGTATTACATGAGCACTTTTCCGCTAGCCCTTCATTAATTGTGACGACGGAGGCACACTGTTGGAAGACATCACAGATACATCACCCTAATCTTGATCGTCTGAAATAGAAATTGATAAAGTAGAGTGACCCTGCGGGGAAAGGACCGGAGTGTCCAAATCCCCAACAACATACCGTGACATACGCTTCCCATATTGTCATCGAAATCATACGATACAGAACAGGAGTTAATGCGAGTACACTGACCACATATAGAATGATAATAAGGTCAGAGGAAGACTTCCTCCTAAAACAATTGATCAATATCCTTTCAATGAGAAAAGAAAACAAGTCCTGGTACTCGCACTAACCCCTGGCAATCAAATACATAATAATAATATGATCCATTAATATAGAAAAAATAATTGAAATCAAAATATTTTGAAAAAATATTTTTTCAGAACAGCCCAAGTTTCTGAAAAGTAACGTTGAGCCCCAATGGATCCCAAGCCTAAGTGTGGACAAAAATTTTAAAAATATTTTAAACAATTTATTCAACACTTACGAACAATAATAATGTATCTAGTTATGATTAAAATAACATAAAGATATTATTATTTAGAAATCCCCCCCTCACACAGAGGGCTGTTGTAAATGTAAACAATGAGTGTAAAAACACTAAAATAAGACTCCAGGCACCCAGGCCCGAAATCAGTTACCAAAAATACACCATCTGATGCAAAACAGAGACTTCCAGGGAAGAAACTGCAGAACATCAGATGGTAGATGCAGAACACAACGCCTAACCACCCGTAGGTGAAGACGTAAACATGGGGAAAGAACAGAATTCATTCTGTTATTAAGCTAAAACTCCCAAGAAATTTTAGTAATAATAATTACAGAAACTATGCCAAAAGCATGGGAGAATAGCAAGGGGGAACTTAAAGGACAGGGAGAGAGGAAAAACACTTGAAAAAACAGTGTAACTAAATAATCAGAATGACAACAAAATGGCTGCTGCCTTGAAAATAGGTAACTTAACATAATTTCATTAAAAAATTTTAAGTTACAGCCCTGATAATATTCTGTCACACATTCTTTTCCTCTCCTCCTTTTCTATCCTCCTTAGAATCACCATTTCACTAATATTTATGTGTCTGGCATCATTTAAACTGAGATTTAAAAGCACAAAGATCAGTCAGATGTTAACTGATGAAGGGCCAAACTTAGAATGATAAATGGCGCCAATTTCGGAACGTCCTGGACACTGCGCATGCGCAGTGGGGGCGAGGTGTGGAGGGCCTTTCAGGACATGTTTTCTTTAGTTTTTTATGCAAATTTTGGGGATTGGGGGGCAAAATTTGTGTTTGGCCCTATATTTTAAGAGTTAGCACCAGCTATGTCTGGGTCATTGGTACAGTATAAAAATATTAAAGTTTTTCCATAATATTTCTTGCAAGTGTTGTCTTCTAATTTTGTTATAAAATGAGTTAAATAAATGGAATAACATGTTGATTTACGTCTTCACCACATCTCTTGCACTATATTTAGAGAGTAACAACCTTTATTTGGTAATATATATTGTCAACTGAAACCTGTGTTAGGTGAGGCCTTGAATTGTATACCAGAAGTTTATTAAGCTTTAACCCATTTTTTAATATGACCAGTAGAAGACATTTGCAAACAAAATTTAAATTTTTTTCCACCCAAAACACATCTTATGAGCTCCTCATTGCAACGATCTCAAAGTTACAGTATCCTTCCTAAATATTTCAGAAGAGGCAATTAGCACTCAAGTTTGTTTTGAAGTATGAGGGAAAAGTTTTCAAGAAAACAAGTTTGCAGAACATCCATCTCTGGAAGAAGCGGGTTATGATTGACAAAAATGACATTTAATGTTTTAGTCAAAATGAAAAGGAGGTGACACTTTCAAAAGAATTCTCAAATAAGTAAAACAAAACTAGAAACAAGCGCAATGAGCTTGTTGTAATGAGGAGTCAAAAGCAACAGTTTTGAGACAGAAAATAAATAATATTCGAATGACAATTTTTATGAATAGCACTGACTGACTTGGTTCATTACTGAGTCTGGAAATAAGCAGACTGTCAAGAATGAGGTCCCCAGAGGGAAGCATCACTAAATTTCTGTGAATGCCAATCTGAATCAAGGTCTCGAGCCTAAACAGAAAGAGGTACCCACAGGATAAATTGGCCCATTACATGGGATAGCAACAGCAAATTCTCTCTCTGGGGACATCATTCTGCAAAGGACAGATTTCTTATATCCAGGTTTGTTCATCACATTAGGTAAATGGTTAAAACACTTCCAAGGTGGTTGAAAGGTTTGAAAAGTTGTTTCAAGAGTGAAGGTCAAGTTCAACCTTCACTCCTTCAAAAGCCCCCCAGAGATTTGGTGGTACTCACATAATTTCTGTACAAATAAAGTGATGGTGAAAAAATAAAGATAGATTTTATCAGCAAGAAAATGATTACATAAACAAGTGAAGTGAATGAGACATTGACAGAATAATGAAGATACTTGAGACCCATACCTCATATTCAACAGGCATAATTGCAAGCTACAATGGAAATTAGTCTGAAGCTGTCTTTATGTGTCATAATGTTTTGATTATTTGATAATTACAAAATGAAAGTTACTCCAGTATAACCAAGTTTGAGTGACATCCTGAAACTTCTTTATAATATGAGATGTCCAACTTTCTTTGAATCTTCACAACAAGGAGTTTCAATGCCAGTGGTTCAGTCAGCCATCACAGGCACCCAAAACACCCTGAAACTTCTGAATAATATGAGATGACCAACTCTCTTTGAATCTTCACAACAAGGAGTTTCAAGGCCAGTGGTTCAGTCAGCTGGTACAGGCACCCAAAACACAACTGAAAACCACTTCTACTTTTATTCCATCTCCAGCTGCAGAAAAAGTTATCTGGTAGACATTACTTAGAAAAAACAACTTTATAGATAGAAGTCACTTGTAAATTTATGCATTTTAAAGTGTGATAATGAAAATTAAATGTTTTACTCTAACCATTTTTAAAAAAAAATTCAAGTATTTAATTTCTTTTCCGTAATACAACTCTGATTACAGACTGATTCACTATGGAATTTATAATAAACTTTCATAATTGCATGTTTTCAAGTTCAGTAGATGTGACAAAGAATGATAAACAGACGTTTATTTATTCAAGCATTCCTTTATTTTTTTGTTGCAGTAGTTAGTGCCTGTACAAGGGTTTGGAAATGAGAATAAGAAAATGCATCTGGATAAGTACTTCATCAGTACATCCCTGTATCTAGAGATGGAAAATATACTACTCAAAGTTTGCTAAGCACCAAATATTTGACACATCATTGTGAAATTTGCTTGTGACATATTTACGATATGTTTGGTGGATATGATTGAGGAATGTACTGAGATGGTCCACAGTGTTTACATCAGCTCTCTTGACACGCAGATTTTTCATGACAGTCATGGAAAGCATGTACCGTACCCCTTGATTTTCATGGTGTTTTTGTGTACTGTCTACATGTGCATGATGTGTAGGGTATTCAATCTTCATTTTAACACAAACCCTTGTGATTTAATGATTGAATATGGCAAATGCAAATATAAGAAGACATTTGTCTGAAGCAGAAATGTGGCGGGCTGCAAGGATGTAGTGCAAGGGGCTACCCCAGGTTGGTGAAGCCCTTGGTGTGCACCATATGGTGATCATAAGAGCCTTGGCAAGATTTCAGCAGTATGGCACGCCAGTAAGACGGCATGGTGGTGGCAGAGACAGGGCAACATCTGCAGCTGAAGATTGGTTTTTGATCATTCAGGCCCGTAGGAACCACTTTGCCAAAGCAGCCAAGCTTCGCAGTGACCTTCAGAATGTATCCAGGGTAAATGTTTCGACGTTGACTACCCGGGAAAGGTTGCATGAAGGTGGTCTCCGATCAAGAAGACCATGTATTCGCATTCCGCTGTCCCAGAACCACCACCCAGAACCACCACCAGGCATGATATGAATGGGCCATGGACCACGTTGGATGGACCAGAGAAGATTGGCGACCTGTCTTTTCTACAAATGAGTTAAGGTACTGCCTAGACAACACAGATACAGTTCTAGAGTATGGAGAAGACCAGGGGAGCGATTCCATGCAGCCAATATTGCTGAGCATGACCTCTATGGTGGAGGGTCAATCATGGTCTGGGGCGACATCAGCTGGGATGGACGTACAGAGCTCTGTGTCCTTAAACATGGTACACTAACTGCACAACGGCATATTGATGGATGTCCATGTCAGATTGTATGCAGGTGTACTGGGTGATAGAATCATTCTGATAGACAATAATGCCCATCCTCATATTGCCCATGCTGTCGGGGAGTACCGACAGAGGGAGAGGATGGAGCATATGGACTGGCCAGCAAAATCCCCTGACCTCAATCCAATCGAACATGTCTGGAATGAATTGCAGCTTGTAATTTCAGCCTGTCCAGTCCAGCCAAGAAGTGTCCAGGAGCTTGGTGCCATGCTGGTCAAAGAATGGAACAACATCCCATAAAAGAAACGCCAGGAACCTGATTGGGAGCATGAGAAGACGTTCTTAAGCTATAATTACAATAATGGGTTTCAAACTCGATACTGAAGCCATACCAGTTCGCTCCATCAACTTTTTGGCATATTGAAAAACTTCCTCTTTCAAACACAAATAAAATTTTAATTTCTGTACTTAAATCATTAGAGATATAATTAAATAAAAAATATATACACTTTTCATTACAATATTAAACTAAAACGTAAAACAGGTAGTTGGATATACTTGGTGCTTAGCAAACTTGAAGTAGTATATTTGGAGATTTTTCAGTGACTTAAAAAATGTTTGAAATGGAGTAATGACAAACATGTAACAAGAGATGAGTTTTCATAGAATTTTTTATTTCTTGTAAAATCAAGTCATGGCAACTGTAAAGCTACCCTGCCTCAATTAAACAACACATTGAAGAAGAATCAAGATTACATGAAAACACTGGTAAACAAGACGCACTGTCACAGTGCCGAAGCTGTGACAATTCGTGCAATGCCAATGATGTTTTAAAACTCGTTGGTGACAAAAAAAACTCGTTGGTGACAAAAAAAACTTGCCTGTGACAAGTCCATAAATGTGACAGAAATTATCCGAATAACATGCACTACTGAGAGGGTGTAGACATCATGAAGATACACTTGCGTACCAAGTATGGTGTCATTCCATCAAGTATTTTAGGAGTTATGGTGTTTTTTAAACACATTGGTGACAGACCAACCGAGAGATCAACAGACAGACTGACATTGCCACATATAGAGCTGCTTGTCACAGGTAAAAATTCATGATGCAATAAAGGTTTTTGAGTTAGGCCCCAAAATAGACATGTTCTCAGGCAATTTTGCTCTGAAAAAAAAGACAAGGGAGGCAGACTTTTTTTTTCTTTTTCTTTCTCAATCCAACGAATTTAAAATCATACGTTAATTCTCATATTTGTAAGTCTTTTTACCTGTTGTACACTCATGACTCTTTGAAACAGACCATTTGAGAAGACTGTGAAGTTGAAAAATTCAAACAAGATCAAGTTATACCTATTAACCCTTTATCCAACGTAATGGCCAAAACCGGCCAGCTCTATTCTAAAAAAACACAGATTAATTTTCATTATTTTTTGTCTCAAAAACATAGGTTATGACCACTCATTGGAACGAGCTTGTCAAGCTCGTTCCAATAGGGGGTCATAACCTATGTTTTTGAGACAAAAAATGAAAAGTTAAAAAATTTATAGTAATTTATATATTTTTTATACTTACCAATGACCCAGACTTAGCTGGTGCTAACTCTAACAAAACCAGGGCCAAACACAAATTTTGCCTCCCAATCCCCAAAATTTGCATCCAAAACAAAAAGAAATCATGTCCTAAAGGACCTCGATACTACACCTCTACTGCGCATGTGCAGTGACGCAGACGTCCCGAAATTGGCGCCAATTATCATTCTTACTGGCAGTGCCTGGTCAGCGCTATGTACTCAGCGGGGAGGCAAGAGTTCCCAACTCCAGGGAGGGCCATCCCCGTCTGGGTCATTGGTAAGTATAAAAAATATATAAATTACTATAAATTTTTTAACATTTTTATACTGTACCAATGACCCAGACTTAGCTGAATAGTAAACAGGCTGGAGGGCCTAGGACATAGAGGAAAATCCAATAAGCTCAACTATATAGTAAAGAGGTAACCCCTTAAGGAGAAAAGGAGTATTAGGCTTTACATGTATCTTTCTTATTTAATATTAAATTAGAAAGATACACTACCCTTAATAATTGAGCACAATAACATTCATGTTCTCTATTAACATCCAGTATAACCCTTATACTAATTATTTTTAAAGTAAGCCAATAAATAAAGTAGTCCAGAGAATTGAGACTCTTTATAGTCATTTAAAAGTGTCCGAGTATTGTATATTAAAGCCCGTTTGACACTTGACAAATGCTTCACACCGAGCTACACTTTAAAAATAAGACATGAATGAAATTTAACATTAATATTACACTTTAAAACCATCCCGGAAGCGACTCAGAAATACTGACTTGGAGGAGGCATTCCCTTGCTTTTCACTATAAAGCAGGTGACCTAAGGGAACACCCTGCCCCCCCCCCCCCCTTCCCCTTGCCCTGGGTCAAATAGCCCAGAGCGAAGAGGGCAGACGGACAGAGTCACTGCCGGAACAGAAAGCCTGCATAACTATAGTTGCAACTGTTTAGTGGACGACATTCTGAGCAACAGATAACGGACCTAAACAATGCAGGTCTCCAGAAATGGACTCAATATTTCTGAGATAAAAATTCGTAAATGTGGATGGCTGAGACCAATAAGCAGCCTTCATTAAATCTGTAATAGCAACACTATTAGCATAAGCCCAGGAAGTAGAAAGAGCTCTTACTTCATGAGCGGAAATCTTAAGCACAGACTGCTGAGAAGAAGATAAACTCTCATAAGCAGTACGGATAGTTAATTGAATCCATCTAGCAATAGAATGGACTGAAATGTCCTTTCTATTAGGCATCAAAGACAGAAAGAAACGTTTCCGTCCCTTTCTGATAAACTGAGATCTCTGTTTATAGATACGTAACGCTCTAACAGGACAGAGTAAAGGCCTACGCCCGTCTGAAGACGGAAGAGCCTTAATAACAATAGGTTCCGGATATTTATTAGGAGCCTGATTCTTAGCTAAAAAACCCACATTAGTAGTGAAGGTGATAGTGTTCCCGACACTACGATAGTGAGAATCATCCACTGACAGTGCATGAAGCTCACTGACTCTTCTAGCAGAAGAGAAAGCTAAGAGAAAAGCTGTCTTATAAGATAAGAATTTGAAATCTACTGTCCCAAGAGGTTCAAATGGCTTTTCCTTCAATTTAAGAAGAACCCAAGCTAAATTCCACTTAGGAATTAATCTAAGAGTTCTGGGTCTATTTATCGAAAAGTTTCTAACCAACTTAGATAAAGAGACATTAGATCCAATTTGTAAACTATCATGATGTGCATAGGTATCAGATAACATAGACCTATAACCCTTTATAGTAACAGGCTGCAGTTTGATTTCGTCAAACAAGTATACTAGAAAGTTTGCAATGTCTGGTATAGAGGGATCGAATATATCTACAGAATGATCCCTACACCAACGACGAAAAACCTTCCACTTAACCGCATATTTTAGCGAAGAGGAGGTCCTCCTACAGTTAGAAATCGCGTCCACTGCTCGTCCTGTAAAGTGCTTGCCATGCAAGAAGGACCGCACAACGGAAAAACGTGAAGGTTGAGACCTTGCAGGTTGTGATGGAGTTGGCGCGATTTCCCCTGCGAAAGAAGATCCTCCCGTGGAGGAAGCTTTCGCGGTAGGTCCCACAACAGACACCTGAGTAGATTTATCCACGGTCTCTGTGGCGACAGAGATGCTACCAACAGAATCTTGCATTGAGATTGTTTTATCTTTAGCAATACTTGTTGAATTAACGGCGCTGGAGGATACGCAAAACCTATCATTCCGTCCCAAGGGATCGACAGAGCGTCTACTGCAAATGCTCTTGGATCCGGACACGGAGACACATACGTCTGCAACTGATTGTTGAGATGTGTCGGAAATAAGTCTATCATTGGCCGTTCCCATTGGTAGCAAATCTGATTGAATACTTGTTTGTTGAGAGTCCATTCCGACGGCAACAAGCGACCCTTTTGTGAAAGAGAGTCTGCTAGCACATTCAGACGACCCGGTGTGTGACGGACCGAAAGAAGAACGTGATGTTCTAGCGCAAACAGAAGGATTCTTTCCGTTAGATTGAACAACGGAACTGAATGAGTGCCTCCCTGATTCTGTATATACGCCACTACTGTCGTATTGTCGGATAGGATTTGGACATGAGCATTGTGAATAATGTCCATCCAGTGACGTAACGCAAGCCAAATTGACATCATTTCCTTGATGTTTATGTGCTTGCACAGGAATTGCGGATCCCAAAGACCCTGGCATCTCGAATCCGTTGGGATTAATGATGCACCCCAACCTGTTTGACTGGCATCCATCATAATGGTAAAACTCGGATCCGACAACTGCAGCGGAACTCCCTGAGTTAACCACTGAATGTTTGCCCAAGTCTGAATCTCTTGTTTCACTTGATCTGACAAGAGAACGTCTACATCGAGCGAATGAATTTTCACACTCCAATTCAGTCTCATAAATTCTCTCGCTGTGACTTTGTCTGCGTGCAGACAATAGCGAGCGTAACAACTGACTAATTTCGCTCTGGTTAATGGCAGACGAACAAGATTGTTGTGCGTCTCGAAGCTCATTCCCAGATGAGTGAATGACTTGGACGGCACCAGATCCGACTTCTCCTCGTTTACTATAAAACCGAGACGTCGGAGCAATAGAAGAAGATTCTGAACATCGTTCTGAAGCGTTAACTCGTTGCCGTACCTCTGAAGAATGTCGTCCAGGTAGGCCGACGTTACCGCAGACGAATGAGCTCGGAAATAGATCATTACCGAGTTCATTACCCTAGTGAAAGCCCAGGGTGCTAGATTCAATCCGAAGCACATCGCCCGGAATTGATACACCACTCCTAGGACTGCGAAGCATAGGTACTTTCGGAATGTCGGATGTACCATGACGTGAAAGTACGCATCTTTGAGATCTATGCTTGTTGCATAATCGTTCACCCAAATACTCGCTCTGAGCGACCGAATCGTCTCCATATAAAATTTCGGAGCGACGATCAGCTTGTTTATCCAGCTCAAATCTATGACTGGACGGAACGAGCCGTCTGGTTTCGGAACCAGAAACAGATGGCTGTAGAATCCCGGAGTTTCCTGGTTTTCTACGACCTCTACTGCGTTCTTCATTAAAAGAGACTGCACTTCTGATAACAGAGCGTCTCTTTTCTGCGGATTTGACGGAAGATGAGTCCACTTTGGACTTCGAGTTAATGGAGGCTTTCGTTTGAAGGATATCTTTAGACCTTCCGAAGTCACTCCTCTCACCCAAGGGTCGTCCGTAATCGACGCCCATTCTTGTGAAAAGCTCGACAACCTTCCGCCAACCGGTACGCGATAGAGGTTTAAGCCATCACCTCCTGGACCTGCGAGGCCTGCGGTAGGAGAAACCACGTCCTCTATGACCCGCACCTCGCCCCGTCGACCTCGGGGCGTCCGACCGATTGTCCCGGCCCGAAGGACGTCCCGAACGAGAGTCGCTACCCTGACGGTCTCTCGAATAAGACCAAGAGGATGCACCGGAACCTTTATAGGAACCTCTCTTGGGCGCATTAGACCCAGAAGTGCCTGTCTTATTCTTGTCTGCTGTATCCGACTTCTTAGAAGCAGATTTGAACAACAGAGAATCCGAAGCTTTCTTTGTAATTTTATCATAAATAGCAGAAAGCTTGCCGTCAAAGAGAAGTTCTCCGGAGACCGAAGCGACTCTAAGAGAGTTCTTCACCTTAGTATCCACGAGTGTGGATGTAGCTAGGGCTGCATCACGTCTAACCAACTCCAGATTTGCCACTGAAAGGGTGGAGTTACACGTGGAATAAGCTACTGCCCTTGAAAGAAGTCTTAAAGAGGATTGTATATCCTGAAACTCTTTCCCTTGAAGGCACAGTGATAACGCCTTAGTAAGGTGATCTGCGTAAGATAAGGCATCTAAATTGGCTCTGTTAGACGCAATAGCTGTTTCCAACACCGCGGTTGGAATAGAAGCCGACGACGGTAATGATAGCTCTAAGTCTTCCGCCTCGTCGTCCATACGCAGAGGAACTCTCGGGATACCCTGTCCTGCCGTATCGAATTTATTCCTTGCATTAATGAAAGGCAGGTTGAGAGTATTAGCGGACAAGAAACCTGCTTTCCCCATCTTGGAAGCAAGTTTAAATATAGCGTCGTTCAATAATTCAAATGTTCTTGCAACATTATTGGACTGCGACGGAAACTCGGGAGCGATGTCCCTGAACCGCTCAAAAAATTCAGAGTCCAATGATGCTACAATCCTCTTGTCCGGAACCGCAGCAGTCTGGCCCGACGGAACAACTTGAGGGAGAAAGTGCCGGATGAAGTCCACGGCAGCTTTATGTTGTTCCGAAAGGGATAGCTCCAAATCATCCGTATCCCTTTCACCATCCGGTCGGACCTCATGATGTTCCCGGTCGTCCGCCCCCGATGCTTCGGCGGAGCGTACCGACCCAGCGCCGTCGGATAATTCTCGATCCGACACCGTTTCTGTCAGCTGCTGGGATGCTGCGATAAGCTGTGCTATCTGCACAAGAATGTCCGGCGTCGAGACCTGCGGAGGCGCAGTCTTTCGCTGCTACGCCGAGGGCAGCTCCGCATCAGATGGCTCCCGCATACTTTTCCTATGCGAATGTCCAGAGTCCATCGGTCTCGAATCCCTGGCTGCCGGATGGTGTGAACTGGTCGCCGAAGAATCCTTGATCGGCGAAGCTGGTAATATATCGGCGGTCACGCAGCCAAGGTGCGGTCGTGTGCGCTGATGAGAAGAGGAAGCCTTAGCAGTCTCCGCGGACTGCCTATACAACGGAGCGTCCCGAGCGACGGATGTATGCTCCGCTTGCGACACATTTTGTACCACAACATCTGGTCCCAGATGTTGTTGTATGAGAGAGGGGCCTCTCTCGCTCGCGGCCTGGCTGGACCTGGACGAGCTAGGAACCGGACTCAAAGGCTTCCTCCGTTCTCGCTTACTATCCGCCGTCACTGGGTGTGCATCTATTATGTTTATAGTGCTCGCATCACCCAAAATTTCCTCCTGGACCGCATCGGACGAACCCGGCTGTCGAACCATTCGGTGAATGGACGCTACACCGGGCGAGCTAGCGGACGACATTTGTCTAATCTCCATGAGCACTTTTGCCGCTAGCTCTGAATTCATTTGTGACGACGGACGCACACTTGTAGAAGATAACATGGAAACATCACCCTGTTCTTGTTCCTCTGAAATAGAAACTGAGAGAGTAGAGCGACCTTGCGGAGAAAGAGCCGGCATAGCCCTTTCTCCAGAAACAACATATCGTGACACACGTTTCCAATGTTTCTCATCCCAATATTCACATATAGGACAGGGATTAATGCGAGAACACTGACTACAATTAATACAATGATCATGAAAGTCAGAGGAAGATTTCTTCCTATTACAATTTGAACAATGTCCCTTCATTGTGAAAGGACAACAACAAGTCCTAGTTACTCGCACAAACCCCTGACACAAAGATACATAATAACATGATCCATTAATAAATGAAAAAACAATTGCAAATCAAAATAATTTTGAAAAAATATTTTTTCAGCGAAGCCCAAGTTGCTGAAAAGTAACGTTGAGCCCCGATGGATCCGATGGCAAAGTGTGGTCAAAAATTTTAAATTTATATTAAATAATTAATGAGACACTTACGGATAATATAAATGTATCTTATAGTGAGATAAACTACAGCAAAGGCAAACAGCCCCCCTCAAAAAAGGCTGTTGCCAATGTAAACAAACAGTGTAAAACACCAGAAAACATGACTCCAGGCACTGAAAAAACTGGCCCGGAATCAGTCATCAAAATTACACTCTATCTGATGCAAAACAGAGACTCCCAGGGGAGAATCTGCAGAACATCAGATGGAAGATGCAGAACACAACGTTATACACCCATGGGTGAAAACGTAACTATGGGGAAAATAACAGAAAACATTCTGTAACCAAGCAACTCTCCCAGGAAATTTTAGAAATGAACTTTCTCAAAAATATGCCAAAAGCATGGGAGAATTGCAAGGGGGGACTTTAGAAGGCTAGGGGAGAGGAAACACTGAATAAGCAGTGCAACATTTAGCAAGAATGACAACAAGAGGCCCATGCCTCGAAAATAGGCAACTTAACATAATTTCATCAAAAAATTTTAAGTACAGCCCTGATTATTTTTTGTCACTTCTTTTTCCTCTCCTCCTTCTATCCTCCTTAGAATCACATTTTCTCCAAAAATTATGTGTCTGGCATCCTTTAAACTGAGATTTACAAGCACAAAGATCAGTGAGATGTTGACTGATGAAGGGCCAAACAGAGAATGATAATTGGCGCCAATTTCGGTACGTCTGCGTCACTGCGCATGCGCAGTAGAGGCGTAGTATGGAGGTCCTTTAGGACATGATTTCTTTTTGTTTTGGATGCAAATTTTGGGGATTGGGGGGCAAAATTTGTGTTTGGCCCTGGTTTTGTTAGAGTTAGCACCAGCTAAGTCTGGGTCATTGGTACAGTATAAAAATAAATTAGTTATTCAAGAGTTTTTTTTGCAAGTGTCGTCTGCTTTTCATGTTAGGTAAACGGTTTACAAATTTTCTTGTTTCTCAGGCAATTTTCTTTCAATTTCATGATGAGGGAGGGAGGCTTTTGATTTTTTTTTATTTTTGTTAATTCACAAACAGTCCTGAAAATAGTTGAAATTAGCAATTTAACTACTTACACTATTATATGGAAAGAACTTTATGTTCGACAATAAAATTTCCCATAATGCAGTTGTAAATTTAACCAACAATATCTTGTTTGCCCGAGTTCAGCGAGCTCAGTCAATCAAGATATAGTTGGTCAAATTTGTATCCTACAAGTGTAAAATAGTGAAGAGATTTCCAGGTAATAAAAAAAGGAGTGATGAGGTAGCTTTTCAGTGATGAGGGAGGTGCCTGAGAACCCAGTATTTTTTTATACGGCCGTTTTATAAAAACGGTTCTATTATGTTATGGCATTGGCATTCATCTGTCTGGAATTGTTTTTTTTTTTGTTATGGATTGACATATTGAGAATTTCTTTTTGTTATGGATACTCACAGATCAAGTTTGTTTGAATTTCGTTCCACTGGTTTGATTTTTGGTGGAGTTACTGCCCTTGAACTTAGAATTTTTAGAGTTTTTCCGATTTTTTTTCATTTTCTGGACTTTTTGAATAAGTATAATTAACTAAAATAGAGAAACTAACAGTAAAGTTCAATTGGAACATGACTGATGTTTTATAATTTTTGGAAGTGCGGGCATATTATGCACTGTCCAATGGTGTCCTCTGGTTTTAATATCCTTAGAGAATATAAATATAGTTATTCATAGCCTTTAAAATAAGAAAATGAAAGCAGTTAAAATCAAACTCAGTGATACATCAAAATAAACATGTCTTTGGACACTTTGCAGTGGGATTCTGCAAAAATGATACATGTATTGTTATGTGTAATATCTGGCCATGTTATCAGATTATTCATAAATGTATTGTGACATAATGATGAAATGAGGCACATTACGTGTACACTCCATATAAAAAAATTATTCCAATGTCGACTGAGTGCGTTATGTATGATTATATAACAGCAGGTATTTACTCATTAATCAGTGTTGATTGGGAAAACACCTCGCAATTTACATAATAAGTTTTCTTCACTGAATCCTTTTTCTGTGCCTGAAATATTTTTGGAGAGAATTTTCTGGATCAAAACAATCCTTTAAATGTGAAAATCGGTCCAATAATTCACGTTTTGTGTTCTAATAAATCTTTAAAAAAATGTGAATTTTGACGATCCCGTGAAGCAGTGTGGCTCTTCCATCTATTGGATTTACATGATATAATATAGTCTGAACTCGCTTAATCGAGGTCATTGTTGTTGAAAAAAACATTCTGATTCTCAACCGAAATGGACGGGTACAGATAACTACACATTTTTCTTTTTGAACATACTGGCAATTTATCTGCTTTTCGCCCGGGACATAACATCATAATCCACCCAGATGTTAAATTAAAACACATTTTTTATTCCATCTGACAGCCGCTATGGAACCCCAGACACGGGAGAGATTATCTTCAAAACACGGATCAGATCCAATTTGGGTAAACCCGATCCGTGCTTCTCTCATCTTTTTCCTGGAGCTACTTCAAAACACGGTATCATAATTCAACTCGGGACCATTCCGATCGATGAAGTGTGTCCCCACAGGAACGAAATGACGCCACCCAGGAATACATTACTTGAGTTTATGGTCATGAGAACAACGTCGTGACATCTTATTCAACCCGGGGAATCGGTCATATCAGCGGTGGCTGATATTGGTGATAAAACGAGTTTTGGCTCCCATTCTTTTTTTTTCGTTTTTTTTGGAGGGGGAGGGGGGCTGATTTTGAAAAGATTAGGGCCAAAACTCATGCTCTATTCAATTCGGCGAAACTCAAACCGTTCTCACCCTAACTCGGTGGTAGTGTTGCGGCATCATACTATGATGTGGATAATGAAACAGTCCTCCAAAAATATTAGCAACAAATAATAAAAAATAAATAAAGCTTGATGAGATGTGTGTTCATAGCTAATATTATTGGACTACTTGATCAAGACATCGTGTTAAGCACTAAATATCCAAAGTATCAACTAATGAAGTCTCTTATTTGTAGCTAATATCATTGGACTCGAGACCGCACAAGCACTAAATTTCAGGAGATTTCAAAAATGTTTCCTGTGAATATTTTTATATTTGGGGGATGTGATATGATGAACCATAGCAAGTGTTTCGTTTCTTTTAACATTTTCTTGGGGATTAACAACAAACAAAGGATTTAATTTAACACGCCACTGAACAGAAGTAACTAATTGAGCATAATTGTATACTGGTATGTCATATGTTCAACACCTTTTCTAAGGCTAATTTACTTATTAATCTGTCAAAGGGCCGAAGCATTTGAAGCATCTATTGAAAAGAAACCCATGCTGGCTGGGGAGAATTATTATTACCAAAACACCAACATACAGACGACAGCGTCTGGCCAAAATGTTATCAGTCTACCCAGTTTCCAGCCACGAAAATAAACATACTGTTTCCAAGAAAAAACGTACCAAATGCTAGGAAGATAAATCCGGTGATCCAATAGTCTCCACCCGCCTACAGGACTAGGTGGCACTTGCAAGATAAATTCTGTAATAACAACTAAAAATTTGAATTTTTTTGTCTCAAAACAAAGCTTGGGACCCCTCAATGGAAAGACTCAAAATCCACTAGCTCGTTCCAATGAAGGGTCATAAGCTATGTTTTTGAAACAAAAACTTAAACATAATAAAATTTGAATGCAGATTTTTGTATAGCCTGAGTGCTGGCCAAATTCGGCCATTGGCGTTGTGAATTTAGTGAATTTCCATATTTTGTTTCAGTCACATAGTTTATGGCCCCTCATTGGAATGCTCCCCTCCCCCGTTAATGAGGGCCACAAGCTGTAAAAAAAGGAAAATATATAAAATTTTAAGGGAGAATTTTTCCAGGTGCGGCGGATCAGATTTAAAAGTGGAGAGATTATACTGTCGATCGTTGACTCACGGGAGGCATGAATACGCCATGGTTATGGGGGTGGGGTGGGGGGCGGGGAGTGGGGGGTGGGGGCAGAGACAGAGAGAGAGAGTTTGTGTGTGTGTTATGGACGTGGGAAGCACATGTGGGCAAAATCTACGTTTAAGGGGCAAATACCTACCCCTCCCCCGGCCCCCAGTGACGCCACCAATTTTTCATGCCTTTTTCAGATATTGGAAGTTGACAAGAAAATCCCATTGTGGGTGCCTTCCACTTCCTAAACTGCACTATAAATTTGTTTACCGTAGGCCATGATTCGTATGTCTCTTGCTTCTGAAATTTCATGATTCCGAAGACTGAACTTAATTTGAAAAATCCACCCGAGTTGTTACGAAAATGACCGGAAGGAGTAGATGGATTTATTTATTAATTCTGTTTCATTCTCAATTTAGTTCGTCAAAAATAATTACTGAGGTAAACGTGAAGCAGCTTATCTGCAATGATATTAAATCATATGCAGAGTTCGTAATGATCCCGAGTCTGAAAAATAGGGGCCGCACTTCGTAAAGACAGGATGTATCGCCGAGACTGTCACATTATTGTTAAAAAACATAGCAATGCACAGAATTTGTTTTATTTTAAAATACTTCCTCTATTTGGTAATTTTATTTAAAAATGTCTCGATGAAATGTTTCGAGAATGAAGGTGGACAAGATCATGTTCGATGGCGATAAACTTACCTTTAATTATACAGGGGGGAATCCAAATGACATATCGGCAAAACATTTTATTTTAATACGGAAACAAGTTAAATATCTCGAAAAATATTGGGCGAATTGTTTAAAAGCGGACATTATTCCGGGGTACAATGATCTGGAAAAGACAGATATAATATTTTTATGTCATTATTTTATGAAATGCGGGTTTTAGAAATTCACTGACTGAAGACTAATATTGCTAATCAGGTTCAGACTCTGGAAGAAATTTCTCATCGAGCACAAATTGATTACGTAATGCTTCTCTCCTAACCGCACTTGGGTACCCCACTTTTCTACACAAAAAGCGGGGTACGCGAAGTGCGGTTTTATATGGAGTGTACACGTAATGAAAAAATGCAATAAAAAACTCCATACCTGAATACTAGAAACACTATTGGCTCCACTCCTGAGTTTCTCAAAATCCTCAGGTGGAAGAAGTTCTTTCAGTCGATAGTCTATCTCACTCAATGAGCATGTTTCTTTATTATCTGGAGCAAACCCTTCACCGGGCTGTATAGCTATCTGAAATGGATTTCCATCTATTTCCTGCAAAAGGAAATTTAATGTTATGGCAAAGCTGAAGGAGAGGGTCTCTGTAATTTCTGTGTTTCATGCTACTCCTTTTGATGTTTCCAGAAAATAATAAATATTCCAGGTCCAACAATAGCATGCTCATTTTAACCCTTTCATTCTATTAACTTAAACTGAGAAACAGAATCATCACCTTGAAGTGTGCTAAAATAGGAGATATCTGTAATAGTTTAGGGTCAGTACAGAGGTAAGAGTTAGAAGTAGCCACTCATCCTTACCTCAACTACACCGACCAGATGGATAATGATTTCTCTCAAGTACTGTCACTTTCTTCCATCAGACACCAGAAGGTGAAATGTTGGAATGCAAGCAGAACACGGAGAAGAAAAACGTGTGAATGGTTATCAAACATCCAAAAAATGATAAATTTTAAGTAATTTGTATATTTTTTAAATTTACCAATGGCCCAGACTAGCTGGTGCAAACTCGATATTATCAAGGGCCAAACACAAATTCTGAACCCCCCCAATGCCCCAAATTTGAAAACAAAACCAAAAATTAAAAGTTCTATCTGGCCCTCCATACTTTTACTCTCTGTGCATGCGCAGTGGTCAGGAAGCGATTTGGGAAAGAAAAGTGGTGCAAAAGCACCAAGAAAAAAAAATAAGCCCAAACTGGGTTGAGCGTCACTGGCGCACACCCAGTAGGGAACGCTCTTCTCGTAGTACAAATCCACAGCTTCCGGAAACCAGTGCGCAGGTAGTAACTAATGAATCATTCTTTTGAATCTGTCAACATTGGAGTTATGTGATCAGTGGGGAGGAAGGATTCTTACCCGAATGAGAAGATGGGAGGGCCTCCATGTAAACAATTGTGGTAGGTATAATTAGAAAGGAAATTTACTATAAAATTTAAATTTCTTATCAACCTACCTTACAATTGTTTACTGCAGGCTAAATAGACAATAGGATGGACAGAATCACATAACCAACCCACACATAACCCAATTGCACTGGAACCGTGGACAGAGGAAGAGGTCCCTAGGCCTATCAAACTATGGCATCACAATCATTAGTAAAAGACAATGAGAGCTGAGGAGTATGGTTCTGTGTGATGCACAGACAGAAAGGGCAGTAACAGCACAGAGTTGGAACTGACCTTGTAAGAAGCCCAATGGCTAGGGTATACAACAGCTTGCACAGAAGGAAGAGGGCCCATAGAAAAAGGACCTCTGACTACTCCTGCAACTGACGCAGATAGGTGGAGAAAGTAGCATTTCTCCAGTAGGCTGCCTGCATATCATCTGACAACATGACAGAGCCAGTATAAGCCCAAGAGGTAGACAATGCACGCACCTTGTGGGCAGAAATACGATTGGTAATACAATCGTCAGTCACTAGACGAATGTAAGCCACGTGAGTAGCAAGACAAATCCATCGAGAAATGGATTGAGAAGAGATCTTCTGTCGACCAGGAAAAAAAGACAGAAAAAAAATTGTTTCCTGCCTTTCCTAATGAACTGCGTCCGACTGAGATAAATGCGAATTGCACAAACCGGACAGAGCGAAACGGCAGTTACCCCCAGTAGAAGGAAGAGCCCTAATACACATAGGAGGTGGAGTAGTTTCTAGTATCTGATTCTCAGCCAGAAAGGAGCAATCAGTGGTAAATGTAACACTGTTGGGAGAGCTCCTGAAAAAGGCCGGGTCAACCGAGAGGGCGTGAAGCTCATTAACCTATCTGGCTGAGGTAAAAGCCATCAGAAAAGCTGTCTTGTATGGCGAGAAAACGCATATCCACCTGGGATAAAGGTTCAAATGCCCCCCCCCCCCCCCCCCCAAAGCAAAGCAGCACCCAAGAAAGATTTGATCTTGGGGTAAGCTGCAAATTCCTAGACCTTTTCAAGGAAAAGTGCCAAACAAGCTTGGAGAGGTATGGATGAGTGCCAATACAATGCTGTCCCACATACGAAAAGGTCTCCAAAAGCATAGATCTGTACCCTTTGATTGTAACAGGCTGGAAACCCAGAGAATCAAACAGATATACCAGAAACTCCACAATCTGTCAAATCGAAGGATTGGCATAATCAACAGAGTGATCGGCACACCATCGACAGAAGACCTTCCACTTAGCCACATAGGCTAAACCAGTGGAGTGCCTCCTTAAAAACAAATGCACTCTACTGCTCGTCTCGAAAAAACCTTTACGGAGGAGACAGGACATGACAAAAGATATGCGTGAAGGCACAATGAAGTCGGGTCGACATGAAACCTCCTCGTGTAACCTTGGCAAAGAAGGTCACAACGTAGAGAGAGATGTGTCAGAACCGCCACCAACAGAGAGTGGAGCTGATTGATCCACACCCAATGAGGTGACAGGGGAGCGCTCAGAATGATTTGACAACTACAGGTTTGTATCTTGGTTAGAACCGAAGGCTGAATCGAAACTGGTAGGAAGGCATAGCCAACAAAACCATTCCAATCGAGTGACAGAACGTCCACAGCAAAAGCCAGAGGATTTGGACACAGGGACAAGAAAGTGTCCACCTGATGGTTCCAACAAGTCGAAAATGTGGGGACGACCCCAAAGATCACAAAGTGACTGGAACACCACCCTGTAGAGCATCCACTTGGTGGAAATGATCCTGCCCGTCGAGACAGGGAGTCAGCTAGGACGTTCAGATGACCGAGAAAGTGACGAACCACCACTCCGGCCTTGACATCCTGAGCAAGCAGTAGAAGATCCCAGGCCAATTTGTACATGGGAACCGAGTGCGTGCCGCCCTGGTTTCGAATGTAAGCGACCACTGTTGAATTGTTGGACAACAGAAGGACCTGGTGATTTGAAAGGTGGGGGATCCACTTCCGGAAACTCAGAAGAAGAGCAAGAAAGCTTCTGGTTGATGTGAAGAGCTGCTTGATCCTGGTCTCATTCCACATGAAGGGAAAGACCTAGAGGATCCAACATCGCACCCCATCCGAGATCGCTGGAGACTGCCATCAGAACACGATTGGACGTGGGTAAGTCCAACAGAATTCCCTGAATAATCCACTGAACATCCGTCCAGGGGAGAAGCTGAAAATGAAGAGACTCTGGTAACGGAAGCACCAGATCCAGAGGATCAACATTCAGCCTCCAACGACTGAGCAGAAAGTGTTGGAGAGGTGTGACATGCAGCCGACCAAGAGGAATGAGATCCGTCACCGGACCGCAGAGACCGAGCAGCCAGAAAAGACTCTGAGCTGTCGATGACATGGACTGGGACAGAGTCGGGGCAAAAGCTGAGAGAATCACAGCCCTTGCCCGGGGAACACCACAGTAATCAGCTGAGTATGGAAGTCCAACCCCAGATGACAAAACGACTGAGAAGAGACCAGGTCCAACCTCTCCTTGTTGACTCTGAACCCTAGCGACATGAGCAGGCTCAACAGTGTGACGACATCTGACTCCAGAAAGGCAGCATTAGAATGCCTCTGGAGGATATTGTCTGGATATGCTGAAGTAGTCACCCTGGACTGTGTGCGATGTAAGGCTAACACATGCGAAATCAGTCGTGTGAAGGCCCAAGGAGCCAGGTTGAGGCCAAAGGGCATGGCCTTGAACTGGTAAACTAGCCCAAGAAAAGCAAACCTGAGATACTTTTGCGATGTCCAATGAATCGAAACGTGAGAGTAAGCTCTCACAGGTCAATGCTGGATGCGAAAACTCCCTGGTGAATGGAGCGGCGAACCGACCTGAAAGTCTCCATGCTGAACTTAGGAGCAATGATCGACTGGTTCAGTATACTCAGATTGATAACCGGGCGCTTACCCTTACCCCGTAAGTAGAAGCGGCGGCGTGAGGATCAGCCCTTGGCTTCGCAGAGGATGGAGAAGGGCGCTTGTTAGGCTTTGGACGGCCCCTGCCTTCAACAGAAGGCTGATCATGCTGACGAAGCAGTCACTGATCTATGGAATGATGTAGGACGGCATCCCGGACCGTCGCCACGGAATCATGGAATAGTTGCGGACCCGCTGAAGAAGCAGATCTAAGAGAAGCGCCGATTTGGGCTTGGAAAGCCCAAGGGAGGAGGAGTCCTGATCCAAGACTGTCAAAGTCTGGCAGACTGACAGATTGGCGGAATCATAGGAACGATAATGCACTGGAGGCAAAAAAGTGTCAACCCTGGTGAAGAATGAAGTCTTCATTGCCTTGGAACCCAGCTTAGAGTCCAAAGCTAAAAACGCTTCAACCACCTGTACCAACTGGCTCAGTTGAAGGTGCTCAGAAGCAGGTTGCTCCTCAGGCTGTAGGCGCATGACCGATGATCATGGCCAGGCTGACACTTCGGCTGGTTTGCCGGTTTGAGATCTGGAGGGAATTCAAACACAAAGTCAAGAGCTGCCCCCAAGTCAGAAGACTGTTGGCTCTTGACATCAGGTATGTCCGACTCATCCTCTGGGTCGGAAGACACATAGCCCATCATGGGCAAACCAGCCGATGCCTCCCATGGTGTAGGCACACCTGAGGGATCAGAAAGTGACCTGCTTCTAATCCCGAGAGGCAGTGCCTCAGGGAGGCACCAGGAAACCACTAGTAGCCTCGCTGGAAGCAACGGGAAGGCTCTCAGAAAGAACCCGAGTGAGCAAGTTGAAACTGGTGGAAAAGGGGAGAGAGCAACCAAGCTTGGCTCCAAAGAAGGAGTCACAACCCCCTAGTTATACAGCCTCAGATGTCGACTGATGAGGGACCATAGTCCTGGAATCAGGCATCTCTTCACAGACAACTCAACAGCTCCAGCAATATCCACCTCAGAAAAGACTGCACATCCCCCACGGAGGGGGTATACCTCTCATCAGACATGGTCATGTCAGGAGGCCCCAAATGACAGTGTTCCCCCCATGCAGGTGCAGGAGGAACGGCCACGAGAACGCACCACAAGCATGGGCAAAAGGCATTGCCCTCAAGGAACAGTCCTGGGTATAACAGAGGTGACAGCAGTAGAAGAAAAAGGTGAACTCAACAGATGCAGAAAGAAGAACCCCCCCAACTACGAGAGTAAGGTGGCAGAAAATAAAGGACCGGTTGGTACACAACTGATCCCAGATGGCCGACAGGGACCAAAAAACAGAAATTCTGCCCTCAACAGAGAGGAGAAATCCAGTCCGTACAGCCCCTCATTGACACCTAACTCCAATAATAATAATAATATCCAAAAGGAAGGATAACATAAATTTAGTAACCGAAAAATTTTAGGCCCAAACCGCATGGTATGCAAAAATCACACACAAACACGGAGAATATATAAAATTTAATGAAAATGTGGTTGAAAATAATAACGAGACTATATAAAACACAGTCCTGTTATTATACGTTCCTCAGATCCATAATTCCAGTCACAGGTAACCATTATCAATGAGTTGAATTATCACTGTTTCTTAAAGCAAATATGGATGTCTCGCCAAATGGGCAGACAAAAAAAGAATGATTCATCAGTTACTGCTTGTGCACTGATTCTGGAAGTCGTGGGGTTGTACTAAGAGAAGAGCATCTCCTACTGGGTATGCACCGGTGGTGCTCGACCCAGTTTGGGCTTATTTTTTCTTGGTGCTTTTGCACCACTTTTCTTTCCCAAATCGCTTGGGAAAGATCAAATAGAGAGTATATTTTCTGAGTTAGGATCTTCCACTGTAGTGCAAGCCTGTAGTAAACAATTGTAAAGTAGGTTGGTAAGAAATGAAAAAAACTGAGATCAGATATATTTTTTATATAAATGACAGTCCTTATTCTCTTCTAAACACTCTTCTAAAATGCCCACAGAAGGATTTTTTATTTCATGAACTGAGATCAAATATTTTTTTAGAAGTTTTTACCTTACTGCTATTATTACTATTGTTATCAAACAAGAGTTATTTCTGAAGGCAATTCATACCCCTACTGCCTTGCTGGACCACTGAAGCAAAAATGATTTAAAAACAAAGTAAAGTCCGTAACTCTGTTGAAACTAGAGGGGGTATCAGTATCCCGTGGCTCACCAACAGGGGGCCAATGTAAAGGGGTGGCTCGAGTAAAAAAAAAAAAGTTCAAAACCTGCACACAAAAGTCCAAACTTAGAGTAAATAAGCAGCTAAAGGGTTAAATAATATAATAATAGCCCCTAAGAAGCATGCTAACATAAAATAGGAACCATGGCAATATGCTACAAGGTAAGTCTCCACTTTGAAGAAAATAAAGACAAACCTCAAAACCTGCACATAAAAGTAAAAAAAAAAGTAGCACATTTGTTTCAATGGGTTAAAATTGAGAAAAATACCCTGATAATGTCACAGTAACCACCATGGCAATATGCCAGTAAGGTGAAACTCTACCTGAAAAATATCCACTTGGAAGAAAAGAAAGAAAAACCTCAAAACCTGCACATAAAAGTAAAAAAGTATCACATTTGTTTCAAAGGGTTAAAATTTAGAAAAACACCCTGAAAATGTTACAGTACTCTACTTGAAAATATCCACTTGGAAGAAATGAAAGACAAACCTCAAAACCTGCACATAAACGTCAAAAAAGCATCACATTTGTTTCAACGGGTTAAAATTTAGACAAATACCCTGAAAATGTTACAGTAACCACCATGGTAACATGCCAGTGAGGTAGAACCCCACTTAAAAAAACCCATCAAAACCTGCACACAAAAGTACAAAACCTGCACACAAAAGTCCAAAATTAAAGTAAATAAGCAGCTAAAGGGTTAAATAATATAATACTAGCCCCAAGAAGCATCCTAACATAAAATAGGAACCATGGCAATATGCTACAAGGTAAGTCACCACTTGAAAGAAAAGAAAGACAAACCTCAAAACCTGCACATAAAAGTAAAAAAAAGTATCACATTTGTTTCAAGGGGATAAAATTGAGAAAAATACCCTGTCACAGTAACCACAATGACAATATGCCAGTAAGGTGAAACTCTACTTGAAAAATATCCACTTGGAAGAAAAGAAAGACAATCCTCAAAACCTGCACAAAAAACTTAAAAAAGCATCACATTTGTGTCAAAGGGATAAAATTGAGAAAAATACCCTGAAATCTTAAGGTAACTACCATGGCAATATGCCAGTAGGGTAAAACTCCACTTGAAGACAAAATTTCAAAACCTGTACACAAAAGTCAAAAACCTGCACAGAAAAATCAAAAACCTGTACATAAAAGTCTAAAATTAAAATAAATAAGCAGGGAAAGGGTTAAATAATATAATACTGGCCCTAAGAAGCATTCTAACATAAAACTGGAACCATGGCAATATACTGCAAGGTAAATTACTCCTTGGAAGAAAAGAAAGACAAATATCAAAACCAGCACACAAAAGTCAAAAACCTGTACACAAAAGTTAAAATTTCAAGTAACTAAGCATGGAAAGGGTTGAATAAAATATTACTATCCCTGAAAAGCAAGCCAACATAAAAAAAAATCCCCCCCCCCCCCCCCTCAAAAGAAAAAAATCAAAACTTGCACACAAAAGTCAAGTTCAAAATGTATGAATCTGGATGGCGACGTCGACGCCAATGCCACCGCCGACGCTCACATGAGGGCTATGCCATAGACTCACACAACTATCGTTAGTGAGCCAAAATTGTGGGCAACTTTTTTATAACATGTAATCAAGTGGCTTGTCATGAGGATCCTCAAACCAAATTTCAACAAGTGTTTGACCACCGAGGTGGTATTAGTCCCCTACGGCGCTTTTGTGACATAAGGTGTTTTTATCACAGAAGACACTAGAGTATATAAGCATCTTGGATTTTGAAAAAAAAATATTGAGCGTGCATAATCCCCTCACAACCCTTTATCCATGTACCACATATGAAAGGCATAGCTTGAACCATGTTGGAGGGAGGGGTGGTAACATAAAATAGAGAAAAAAGCTTTAAAAACACAACAAAAATGGCTGCCATGCCACCATCTTGGATTTTTAAAAAAAAATATTGAATGTACATCATCCCCTCCAAACCCTCCATCCAGTGAGCCAAAATTGTGGGCAACTTTTTTATAACATGTAATCAAGTGGCTTGTCATGAGGATCCTCAAACCAAATTTCAACAAGTGTTTGACCACCGAGGTGGTATTAGTCCCCTACGACGCTTTTGTGACATAAGGTGTTTTTGTCACAGAAGACACAAGAGTATATAAGCATCTTGGATTTTGAAAAAAAAATATTGAGCGTGCATAATCCCCTCACAACCCTTTATCCATGTACCATATATGAAAGGCGTAGCTTGAACCATGTTGGAGGGAGGGGTGATAACATAAAATAGAGAAAAAAAGCTTAAAAAACACAACAAAAATGGCCGCCATTCTGCCATCTTGGATTTTGAAAAATAAATATTGACTGTGCATCATCCCCTCAGAACCATTTATCCATGTACCAAATATGAAAGGTGTAGCTTGAAGCATATTAGAGGGAGAGGTGGTAACATAAAAACAGACAGACAGACAGACAGACAGACAGACAGACAGACAGACAGACAGACAGACAGACAGACAGACAGACAGACAGACAGACAGAGACAGACAGACAGACAGACAGACAGACAGACAGACAGACAGACAGAGACAGACAGACAGACAGACAGACAGACAGACAGACAGACAGCGTGCTTAATCCCCTCACAACCCCTTTATCCATGTACCATATATGAAAAGTGCAGCTTGAACCATGTTGGAGGGAGCAGTGGTAACATAAAATAGAGAAAAAGGCTTAAAAAACACAACAGAAATGGTTGCCACGGTGCCATCTTGAATTTTGGAAAAAAAATATTGAACGTGCAACATCCCATTACAACCCTCTATCCATGTGCCAGATATAAAAAGTGTAGCTTGAACCATGTTGGAGTGAGGGGTGGTAACATAAAATAGAGAAAAAAGCTTTAAAAACACAACAAAAATGGCTGCCATGCCGCCATCTTGGATTTTGAAAAAAAAATATTGAACGTACATCATCCCCTCCAAACCATCCATCCATGTGCCAAATATGCAAAGTGTAGCTTGAACCATGTTGGTGGGTGGGGTGGTAACATGAAAATAGAGAAAAAAAGCTTAAAAAACAGAACAAAAATGGCCACCATTCCGCCATCTTGGATTTTGAAAAAAAAAAATTTTGAGCGTGCATCATCCCCTCAGAACCATTTATCCATGTACCAAATATAAAAGGTGTAGCTTAAAGCATGTTGGAGGGAGAGGTGGTAACATAAAAAACAGACAGACAGACAGATGGACGGATGGATGGACAGACGGACGGATGGACGGACAGACAGATGGACGAATTTTGGAAAAAAAATATTGAACGTGCAACATCCCATTACAACCCTCTATCCATGTGCCAGATATAAAAAGTGTAGCTTGAACCATGTTGTAGTGAGGGGGGTAACATAAAATAGAGAAAAAGGTTTAAAAAATACAACAAAAATGGCCGCCATGCCGCCATCTTGGATTTTGAAAAAAAAATATTGAACGTGCATCATCCCCTCCCAACCCTCTATCCATGTGCCAAATATGCAAAGTGTAGCTTGGACCATGTTGGTGGGAGGGGTGATAACATGAAAGTTAAAAAATTTATAGTAATTTATATATTTTTTATACTTACCAATGACCCAGACTTAGCTGGTGCTAACTCCACAAAAACCAGGGCCAAACACAAATTTTGCCCCCCAATCCCCAAAATTTGCATCCAAAACAAAAAGAAATCATGTCCTAAAGGACCTCCATAGTACGACTCTACTGCGCATGCGCAGTGACGCAGTCGTCCCGAAATTGGCGCCAAATATCATTCTTACTGGCAGTGCCTGGTCAGCGCTATGTACTCAGCGGGGAGGCAAGAGTTCCCAACTCAGGGAGGGCCATCCCCGTCTGGGTCATTGGTAAGTATAAAAAATATATAAATTACTATAAATTTTTTAACATTTTTATACTGTACCAATGACCCAGACTTAGCTGAATAGTAAACAGGCTGGAGGGCCTAGGACATAGAGGAAAATCCAATAAGCTCAATTATAAAATAAAGAGGTAACCCCTTAAGGAGAAAAGGAGTATTAGGCTTTACATGTATCTTTCTTATTTAATATTTAAATTAGAAAGATACACTACCCTTAATAATTGAGCACAATAACATTCATGTTCTCTATTAACATCCAGTATAACCCTTATACTAATTATTTTTAAAGCAAGCCAATAAATAAAGTAGTCCAGAGAATTGAGACTCTTTATAATCATTTAAAAGTGTCCGAGTATTGTATATTAAAGCCCGTTTGACACTTGACATATACAAATGCTTCACACCGAGCTACACTTTAAAAATAAGACATGAATGAAATTAAACATTAATATTACACTTTAAAACCATCCCGGAAGCGACTCAGAAATACTGTCTTGGAGGAGGCATTCCCTTGCTTTTCACTATAAAGCAGGTGACCTAAGGGAACACCCGCCCCCCCCCCCCCCCCCCCTTCCCCTTGCCCTGGGTCAAATAGCCCAGAGCGAAGAGGGCAGTCGGACGGAGTCACTGCCGGAACAGAAAGCCTGCATAACTATAGTTGCAACTGTTTAGTGGACGACATTCTGAGCAACAGATAACGGACCTAAACAATGCAGGTCTCCAGAAATGGACTCAATATTTCTGAGATAAAAATTAGTAAATGTGGAAGGCTGAGACCAATAAGCAGCCTTCATTAAATCTGTAATAGCAACACTATTAGCATAAGCCCAGGAAGTAGAAAGAGCTCTTACTTCATGAGCAGAAATCTTAAGCACAGACTGCTGAGAAGAAGATAAATCTTCATACGCAGTACGGATAGTTAACTGAATCCATCTAGCAATAGAATGGACTGAAATGTCCCTTCTATTAGGCATCAAAGACAGAAAGAAACGTTTCCGTCCCTTTCTGATGAACTGAGATCTCTGTTTATAGATACGTAGTGCTCTAACAGGACAGAGTAAAGGCCTACGCCCGTCTGAAGACGGAAGAGCCTTAATAACAATAGGTTCCGGATATTTATTAGGAGCCTGATTCTTAGCTAAAAAACCGACATTAGTAGTGAAGGTGATAGTGTTCCCAACACTACGATAATGAGAATCATCCACCGATAGTGCATGAAGCTCACTGACTCTTCTGGCAGAAGAGAAAGCTAAGAGAAAAGCTGTCTTATAAGATAAGAATTTGAAATCTACTGTCCCAAGAGGTTCAAATGGCTTTTCCTTCAATTTAAGGAGAACCCAAGCTAAATTCCACTTAGGAATTAATCTAAGAGTTCTGGGTCTATTTATCGAAAAGTTTCTAACCAATTTCGATAAAGAGACATTAGATCCAATTTGTAAACTATCATGATGTGCATAGGTATCAGATAACATAGATCTATAACCCTTTATAGTAACAGGCTGCAGTTTGATTTCGTCAAACAAGTATACTAGAAAGTTAGCAATGTCTGGTATAGAGGGATCAAATATATCTACAGAATGATCCCTACACCAACGACGGAAAACCTTCCACTTAGCCGCATAGTTTAGCGAAGAGGAGGTCCTCCTACAGTTAGAAATCGCGTCCACTGCTCGTCCTGTAAAGTGCTTGCCATGCAAGAAGGACCGCACAACGGAAAAACGTGAAGGTTGAGACCTTGCGGGTTGTGATGGAGTTGGCGCGATTTCCCCTGCCAAAGAAGATCCTCTCGTGGAGGAAGCTTCCGCGGTAGGTCCCACAACAGACACCTGAGTAGATTTATCCACGGTCTCTGTGGCGACAGAGATGCTACCAACAGAATCTTGCATTGAGATTGTTTTATCTTTAGCAATACTTGTTGAATTAACGGCGCTGGAGGATACGCATATCCTATCATTCCGTCCCAAGGGATCGACAGAGCGTCTACTGCAAATGCTCTTGGATCCAGACACGGGGACACATACGTCTGCAACTGATTGTTGAGATGTGTCGCAAATAAGTCTATCATTGGCCGTTCCCATTGGTAGCAAATCTGATTGAATACTTGTTTGTTGAGAGTCCACTCCGACGGCAACAAGCGACCCTTTCGTGAAAGGGAGTCTGCTAGCACATTTAGACGACCCGGTATGTGACGGACCGAAAGAAGAACGTGATGTTCCAACGCAAACAGAAGGATTCTTTCCGTTAGATTGAACAACGGAACTGAATGAGTGCCTCCCTGATTCCGTATATACGCCACTACTGTCGTATTGTCGGATAGGATTTGGACATGAGCATCGTGAATAATGTCCATCCAGTGACGTAACGCAAGCCAAATTGACATCATTTCCTTGATGTTTATGTGCTTGCACAGGAATTGCGGATCCCAAAGACCCTGGCATCTCGAATCCGTTGGGATTAATGATGCATCCCAACCTGTTTGACTGGCATCCGTCATAATGGTAAAACTCGGATCCGGCAACTGCTGCGGAACTCCTTGAGTTAACCACTGAATGTTTGCCCAAGTCTGAATCTCTTGTTTCACTTGATCTGACAAGAGAACGTCTACATCGAGCGAATGAATTTTCACACTCCAATTCTGAGTCAGGAAAATTTGAAGAGGCCGTGTGCGTAGCCGTCCCATCGGAATGAGATCCGCGGCGGCTCCGCACAGACCTATCAGTCTCATAAATTCTCTCGCCGTGACTTTGTCTGTATTCAGACAATAGCGAGCGTAACAACTGACTAATTTCGCTCTGGTTAACGGCAGACGAACGAGATTGTTGTGCGTCTCGAAGCTCATTCCCAGATGAGTGAATGACTTGGACGGCACCAGATCCGACTTCTCCTCGTTTACTATGAAACCGAGACGTCGGAGCAATAGAAGAAAATTCTGAACATCGTTCTGAAGCGTTAACTCGTTGCCGTACCTCTGAAGAATGTCGTCCAGGTAGGCCGACGTTACCGCAGACGAATGAGCTCGGAAGTAGATCATTACCGAGTTCATTACCCGAGTGAAAGCCCAGGGTGCTAGATTCAATCCGAAGCACATGGCCCGGAACTGATACACCACTCCTAGGACTGCGAAGCGTAGATACTTTCGGAATGTCGGATGTACCATGACGTGAAAGTACGCATCTTTGAGATCTATGCTCGTTGCATAATCGTTCACCCGAACACTCGCTCTGACCGATCAAATCGTCTCCATATAAAACTTCGGAGCGACGATCAGCTTGTTTATCCAGCTCAAATCTATGACTGGACGGAACGAGCCGTCTGGTTTCGGAACCAGAAACAGATGGCTGTAGAATCCCAGCGATTCCTGGTTTTCTACGACCTCTACCGCGTTCTTCATTAAAAGAGACTGCACCTCTGATAGCAGAGCGTCTCTTTTCTGAGGATTTGACGGAAGATGAGTCCACTTTGGACTTCGAGTTAAAGGAGGCTTTCGTTTGAAGGATATCTTTAGACCTTCCGAAGTCACTCCTCTCACCCACGGATCGTCCGTAATCGACGCCCAGTCTTGAGAAAAACTCGACAACCTTCCGCCAACCGGAACGCGATAGAGGTTTAAGCCATCACCTCCTGGATCTGTGAGGCCTGCGGTAGGAGAAACCACGTCTTCCACGACCCGCACCTCGCCTCGTCGACCTCGGGGCGTCCGACCGATTGTCCCGGCCTGAAGGACGTCCCGAACGAGAGTCACTATCCTGACGGTCTCTCGAATAAGAGCTAGAGGACGCACCGGAACCTCTATAGGAACCTCTCTTGGGCGCATAAGACCCAGAAGTGCCCGCCTTATTCGTGTCTGCTGTATCCGACCTTTTAGGAGCGGATCTAAACAACAGAGAATCACTAGCTTTCTTTTTAATATTATCATAAATAGCGGAAAGCTTGCCGTCAAAGAGAAGATCTCCTGAGACCGAAGCGACTCTAAGAGAGTTCTTCACCTTAGAATCCACTAGTGTGGATGTAGCCAGGGCTGCGTCACGTCTAACCAACTCCAGATTTGCCACTGAAAGGGCGGAGTTACACGTGGAATAAGCTACTGCCCTTGAAAGAAGTCTTAAGGAGGATTGTATATCCTGAAACTCTTCCCCTTGAAGACGCAGTGATAACGCCTTAGTAAGGTGATCTGCGTAAGATAAGGCATCTAAATTGGCTCTGTTAGACGCAATAGCTGTTTCCAACACTGCGATTGGAATAGAAGCTGACGACGGTAATGATAGCTCTAAGTCTTCCGCCTCGTCGTCCATACGCAGAGGAACTCTCGGTATACCCTGACCTGCCGTGTCGAATTTATTCCTTGCATTAATGAAAGGCAGGTTGAGAGTATTTGCGGACAAGAAACCTGCTTTCCCCGTCCTGGAAGCAAGTTTAAAAATAGCGTCGTTCAATAATTCAAATGTTCTTGCAACATTATTGGACTGCGACGGAAACTCGGGAGCGATGTCCCTGAACCGCTCAAAAAAATCAGAGTCCAATGACGCTATAATTCTCCTGTCCGGAAGCGCAGCAGTCTGGCCCGACGGAACAACTTGAGGAAGAAAGTGCCGGATGAAGTCCACGGCAGCTTTATGTTGTTCCGAAAGGGATAGCTCCAATTCATCCGTATCCCTTTCACCATCCGGTCGGACCTCCCGATGTTCCCGGTCGTCCGCCCCTGATGCTTCGGCGGAGCGTACCGACCCAGCGCCGTCGGATAATTCCTGATCCGACACCCTTTCTGTCGGATGCTGCGATAAGCTGTGCTATCTGCACTAGAATGTCCGACGTCGAGACCTGCGGAGGAGCGGTCTTTCGCTGCTTCGCCGAGGGCAGCTCCGCATCAGATGGCTCCCGCATACTTTTCCTATGCGAACGTCCGGAGTCCATCGGTCTCGAATCCCTGGCTGCCGGATGGTGTGACCTGGTCGCCGAAGAATCCTTCATCGGCGAAGCTGGCAAAATATCGGAGGTCACGCAGCCAAGGTGCGGTCGTGTGCGCCGACGAGAAGAGGAAGCCTTAACAGTCTCTGCGGACTGCTTATACAACGGAGCGTCCCGAGCGACGGACGTATGCTCCGCTAAAGACACATTTTGTACCACAACATCTGGTCCCAGATGTTGTTGTACGAGAGAGGGGCCTCTCTCGCTCGCGGCCCGGCTGGACCTGGACGAGCTAGGAACCGGACTAAAAGGCTTCCTCCGTTCTCGTTCACTATCCGCCGTCACTGGGTGTGCATCTATTATTTTTATAGTGCTCGCATCACCCAAAATTTCCTCTTGGACCGCATCCGGCTGCCGAACCATTCGGTGAATGGACGCTACACCGGGCGAGCTAGCGGACGACATTTGTCTAATCTCCATGAGCACTTTTGCCGCTAGCTCTGTATTTATTTGTGACGACGGACGCACACTTGAAGAAGATAACATGGAAACATCACCCTGTTCTGGTTCCTCTGAAATAGAAACTGAGAGAGTAGAGTGACCTTGTGGAGAAAGAGCCGGCATCGCTCTTTCTCCAGAAACAACATATCGTGACACACGTTTCCAATGTTTCTCATCCCAATGTTCACATATAGGACAGGGATTAATGCGAGAACACTGACTACAATTAATACAATGATCATGAAAGTCAGAGGAAGATTTCTTCCTATTACAATTTGAACAAAGTCCCTTCATTGTGAAAGAACAACAATAAGTCCTAGTTACTCGCAAAAACCCCTGACACAAAGATACATAATAACATGATCCATTAATAAATGAAAAAACAATTGCAAAACAAAATAATTTTGAAAAAATATTTTTTCAGAGAAGCCCAAGTTGCTGAAAAGTAACGTTGAGCCCCGATGGATCCGATGGCAAAGTGTGGTCAAAAATTTTAAAATTATATAAAATAATTAATGAGACACTTTCGGATAATATAAATGTATCTTATAATGAGATAAACTACCACAAAGGCAAACAGCCCCCCTCAAAAAAGGCTGTTGCCAATGAAAACAAACAGTGTAAACACAGTAGAAAACATGACTCCAGGCACTGAAAAAACTGGCCCGGAATCAGTCATCAATTACACTCTATCTGATGCAAAACAGAGACTCCCAGGAGAGAATCTGCAGAACATCAGATGGAAGATGCAGAACACAAACGTTATACACCCATGGGTGAAAACGTAACTATGGGGAAAATAACAGAAAACATTCTGTAACCAAGCAACTCTCCCAGGGAATTTTAGAAATGAAACTTCTCAAAAATATGCCAAAAGCATGGGAGAATTGCAAGGGGGGACTTTAGAAGGCTAGGGGAGAGGAAACACTGAATAAGCAGTGCAACAATTAGCAAGAATGACAACAAGAGGCCCATGCCTCGAAAATAGGCAACTTAACATAATTTCAACAAAAAATTTTAAGTACAGCCCTGATTATTTTTTGCCACTTCTTTTTTCCTCTCCTCCTTCTATCCTCCTTAGAATCACATTTTCTCCAAAAATTACGTGTCTGGCATCCTTTAAACTGAGATTTACAAGCACAAAGATCAGTGAGATGTTGACTGATGAAGGGCCAAACAGAGAATGATATTTGGCGCCAATTTCGGGACGACTGCGTCACTGCGCATGCGCAGTAGAGTCGTACTATGGAGGTCCTTTAGGACATGATTTCTTTTTGTTTTGGATGCAAATTTTGGGGATTGGGGGGCAAAATTTGTGTTTGGCCCTGGTTTTTGTGGAGTTAGCACCAGCTAAGTCTGGGTCATTGGTACAGTATAAAAATATAGAGAAAAAAGGCTTAAAAAAAACAACAAAAGTTAAAAAATTTATAGTAATTTATATATTTTTTATACTTACCAATGACCCAGACTTAGCTGGTGCTAACTCTAACAAAACCAGGGCCAAACACAAATTTTGCCCCCCAATCCCCAAAATTTGCATCCAAAACAAAAAGAAATCATGTCCTAAAGGACCTCCATACTACGCCTCTACTGCGCATGCGCAGTGACGCAGACGTCCCGAAATTGGCGCCAATTATCATTCTTACTGGCAGTGCCTGGTCAGCGCTATGTACTCAGCGGGGAGGCAAGAGTTCCCAACTCCAGGGAGGGCCATCCCCGTCTGGGTCATTGGTAAGTATAAAAAATATATAAATTACTATAAATTTTTTAACATTTTTATACTGTACCAATGACCCAGACTTAGCTGAATAGTAAACAGGCTGGAGGGCCTAGGACATAGAGGAAAATCCAATAAGCTCAACTATATAGTAAAGAGGTAACCCCTTAAGGAGAAAAGGAGTATTAGGCTTTACATGTATCTTTCTTATTTAATATTAAATTAGAAAGATACACTACCGTTAATAATTGAGCACAATAACATTCATGTTCTCTATTAACATCCAGTATAACCCTTATACTAATTATTTTTAAAGCAAGCCAATAAATAAAGTAGTCCAGAGAATTGAGACTCTTTATAGTCATTTAAAAGTGTCCGAGTATTGTATATTAAAGCCCGTTTGACACTTGACATATACAAATGCTTCACACCGAACTACACTTTAAAAATAAGACATGAATGAATTTAAACATTAATATTACACTTTAAAACCATCCCGGAAGCGACTCAGAAATACTGACTTGGAGGAGGCATTCCCTTGCTTTTCACTATAAAGCAGGTGACCTAAGGGAACAACCCCCCCCCCCCCTTCCCCTTGCCCTGGGTCAAATAACCCAGAGCGAAGAGGGCAGCCGGACGGAGTCACTGCCGGAACAGAAAGCCTGCATAACTATAGTTGCAACTGTTTAGTGGACGACATTCTGAGCAACAGATAACGGACCTAAACAATGCAGGTCTCCAGAAATGGACTCAATATTTCTGAGATAAAAATTCGTAAATGTGGATGGCTGAGACCAATAAGCAGCCTTCATTAAATCTGTAATAGCAACACTATTTGCATAAGCCCAGGAAGTAGAAAGAGCTCTTACTTCATGAGCAGAAATCTTAAGCACAGACTGCTGAGAAGAAGATAAATCTTCATAAGCAGTACGGATAGTTAACTGAACCCATCTAGCAATAGAATGGACTGAAATGTCCTTTCTATTAGGCATCAAAGACAGAAAGAAACGTTTCCGTCCCTTTCTGATAAACTGAGATCTCTGTTTATAGATACGTAGTGTTCTAACAGGACAGAGTAAAGGCCTACGCCCGTCTGAAGACGGAAGAGCCTTAATCACAATAGATTCCGGATATTTATTAGGAGCCTGATTCTTAGCTAAAAAACCCACATTAGTAGTGAAGGTGATAGTGTTCCCAACACTACGATAATGAGAATCATCCACCGATAGTGCATGAAGCTCACTGACTCTTCTGGCAGAAGAGAAAGCTAAGAGAAAAGCTGTCTTGTAAGATAAGAATTTGAAATCTACTGTCCCAAGAGGTTCAAATGGCTTTTCCTTCAATTTAAGGAGAACCCAAGCTAAATTCCACTTAGGAATTAATCTAATAGTTCTGGGTCTATTTATCGAAAAGTTTCTAACCAACTTAGATAAAGAGACATTAGATCCAATTTGTAAACTATCATGATGTGCATAGGTATCAGATAACATAGATCTATAACCCTTTATAGTAACAGGCTGCAGTTTGATTTCGTCAAACAAGTATACTAGAAAGTTTGCAATGTCTGGTATAGAGGGATCGAATATATCTACAGAATGATCCCTACACCAACGACGAAAAACCTTCCACTTAGCCGCATAGTTTAGCGAAGAGGAGGTCCTCCTACAGTTAGAAATCGCGTCCACTGCTCGTCCTGTAAAGTGCTTGCCATGCAAGAAGGACCGCACAACGGAAAAAGGTGAAGGTTGAGACCTTGCGGGTTGTGATGGAGTTGGCGCGATTTCCCCTGCGAAAGAAGATCCTCCCGTGGAGGAAGCTTCCGCGGTAGGTCCCACAACAGACACCTGAGTAGATTTATCCACGGTCTCTGTGGCGACAGAGATGCTACCAACAGAATCTTGCATTGAGATTGTTTTATCTTTAGCAATACTTGTTGAATTAACGGCGCTGGAGGATACGCATATCCTATCATTCCGTCCCAAGGGATCGACAGAGCGTCTACTGCAAAAGCTCTTGGATCCGGACACGGAGACACATACGTCTGCAACTGATTGTTGAGATGTGTCGCAAATAAGTCTATCATTGGCCGTTCCCATTGGTAGCAAATCTGATTGAATACTTGTTTGTTGAGAGTCCACTCCGACGGCAACAAGCGACCCTTTCGTGAAAGGGAGTCTGCTAGCACATTCAGACGACCCGGTATGTGACGGACCGAAAGAAGAACGTGATGTTCTAACGCAAACAGAAGGATTCTTTCCGTTAGATTGAACAATGGAACTGAATGAGTGCCTCCCTAATTCCGTATATACGCCACTACTGTCGTATTGTCGGATAGGATTTGGACATGAGCATCGTGAATAATGTCCATCCAGTGACGTAACGCAAGCCAAATTGACATCATTTCCTTGATGTTTATGTGCTTGCACAGGAATTGCGGATCCCAAAGACCCTGGCATCTCGAATCCGTTGGGATTAATGATGCACCCCAACCTGTTTGACTGGCATCCGTCATAACGGTAAAACTCAGATCCGGCAACTGCAGCGGAACTCCTTGTGTTAACCACTGAATGTTTGCCCAAGTCTGTATCTCTTGTTTCACTTGATCTGACAAGAGAACGTCTACATCGAGCGAATGAATTTTCACACTCCAATTCTGAGTCAGGAAAATTTGAAGAGGACGTGTGCGTAACCGCCCCATCGGAATGAGATCCGCGGTGGCTCCGCACAGACCTATCAGTCTCATAAATTCTCTCGCCGTGACTTTGTCTGCGTGCAGGCAATAGCGAGCGTAACAACTGACTAATTTCGCTCTGGTTAACGGCAGACGAACGAGATTGTTGTGCGTCTCGAAGCTCATTCCCAGATGAGTGAATGACTTGGACGGCACCAGATCCGACTTCTCCTCGTTTACTATAAAACCGAGACGTCGGAGCAATAGAAGAAGATTCTGAACATCGTTCTGAAGCGTTAACTCGTTGCCGTACCTCTGAAGAATGTCGTCCAGGTAGGCTGACGTTACCGCAGACGAATGAGCTCGGAAGTAGATCATTACCGAGTTCATTACCCGAGTGAAAGCCCAGGGTGCTAGATTCAATCCGAAGCACATCGCCCGGAATTGATACACCACTCCTAGGACTGCGAAGCGTAGATACTTTCGGAATGTCGGATGTACCATGACGTGAAAGTACGCATCTTTGAGATCTATGCTCGTTGCATAATCGTTCACCCGAATACTCGCTCTGACCGATCGAATCGTCTCCATATAAAACTTCGGAGCGACGATCAGCTTGTTTATCCAGCTCAAATCTATGACTGGACGGAACAAGCCATCTGGTTTCGGAACCAGAAACAGATGGCTGTAGAATCCCGGAGATTCCTGGTTTTCTACGACCTCTACCGCGTTCTTCATTAAAAGAGACTGCACCTCTGATAACAGAGCGTCTCTTTTCTATGGATTTGACGGAAGATGAGTCCACTTTGGACTTCGAGTTAATGGAGGCTTTCGTTTGAAGGATATCTTTAGACCTTCCGAAGTCACTCCTCTCACCCAAGGGTCGTCCGTAATCGACGCCCACTCTTGTGAAAAGCTCGACAACCTTCCACCAACCGGAACGCGATAGAGGTTTAAGCCATCACCTCCTGGATCTGCGAGGCCTGCGGTAGGAGAAACCACGTCTTCCACGACCCACACCTCGCCTCGTCGACCTCGGGGCGTCCGACCGATTGTCCCGGCCTGAAGGACGTCCCGAACGAGAGTCGCTATCCTGACGGTCTCTCGAATAAGACCAAGAGGACGCACCGGAACCTCTATAGGAACCTCTCTTGGGCGCATTAGACCCAGAAGTGCCTGTCTTATTCGTGTCTGCTGTATCCGACTTCTTAGGAGCAGATCTGAACAACATTAGCTTTCTTTTTAATTTTATCATAAATAGCGGAAAGCTTGCCGTCAAAGAGAAGTTCTCCTGAGACCGAAGCGACTCTAAGAGAGTTCTTCACCTTAGAATCCACTAGTGTGGATGTAGCTAGGGCTGCATCACGTCTAACCAACTCCAGATTTGCCACTGAAAGGGCGGAGTTACACGTGGAATAAGCTACTGCCCTTGAAAGAAGTCTTAAAGAGGATTGTATATCCTGAAACTCTTTCCCCTGAAGGCGCAGTGATAACGCCTTAGTAAGGTGATCTGCGTAAGATAAGGCATCTAAATTGGCTCTGATAGACGCAATAGCTGTTTCCAACACCGCGGTTGGAATAGAAGCTGACGACGGTAATGATAGCTCTAAGTCTTCCGCCTCGTCGTCCATACGCAGAGGAACTCTCGGTATACCCTGTCCTGCCGTATCGAATTTATTCCTTGCATTAATGAAAGGCAGGTTGAGAGTATTAGCGGACAAGAAACCTGCTTTCCCCGTCCTGGAAGCACTTTTAAATATAGCGTCATTCAATAATTCAAATGTTCTTGCAACATTATTGGACTGCGACGGAAACTCGGGAGCGATGTCCCTGAACCGCTCAAAAAATTCAGAGTCCAATGACGCTATAATTCTCTTGTCCGGAAGCGCAGCAGTCTGGCCCGACGGAACAACTTGAGGGAGAAAGTGCCGGATGAAGTCCACGGCAGCTTTATGTTGTTCCGAAAGGGATAGCTCCAAGTCATCCGTATCCCTTTCACCATCCGGTCGGACCTCATGATGTTCCCGGTCGTCCGCCCCCGATGCTTCGGCGGAGCGTACCGACCCAGCGCCGTCGGATAATTCTCGATCCGACACCGTTTCTGTCGGCTGCTGGGATGCTGCGATAAGCTGTGCTATCCGCACAAGAATGTCCGGCGTCGAGACCTGTGGAGGCGCAGTCTTTCGCTGCTTCGCCGAGGGCAGCTCCGCATCAGATGGCTCCCGCATACTTTTCCTATGCGAACGTCCAGAGTCCATCGGTCTCGAATCCCTAGCTGCCGGATGGTGTGACCTGGTCGCCGAAGAATCCTTCATCGGTGAAGCTGGTAATATATCGGCGGTCACGCAGCCAAGGTGCGGTCGTGTGCGCTGACGAGAAGAGGAAGCCTTAACAGTCTCTGCGGACTGCTTATACAACGGAGCGTCCCGAGCGACGGACGTATGCTCCGCTAAAGACACATTTTGTACCACAACATCTGGTCCCAGATGTTGTTGTACGAGAGAGGGGCCTCTCTCGCTCGCGGCCCGGCTGGACCTGGACGAGCTAGGAACCGGACTCAAAGGCTTCCTCCGTTCTCGCTTACTATCCGCCGTCACTGGGTGTGCATCTATTATGTTTATAGTGCTCGCATCACCCAAAATTTCCTCTTGGACCGCATCGGACGAACCCGGCTGCCGAACCATTCGGTGAATGGACGCTACACCGGGCGAGCTAGCGGACGACATTTGTCTAATCTCCATGAGCACTTTTGCCGCTAGCTCTGAATTCATTTGTGACGACGGACGCACACTTGAAGAAGATAACATGGAAACATCACCCTGTTCTGGTTCCTCTGAAATAGAAACTGAGAGAGTAGAGTGACCTTGCGGAGAAAGAGCCGGAATCGCTCTTTCTCCAGAAACAACATATCGTGACACACGTTTCCAATGTTTCTCATCCCAATGTTCACATATAGGACAGGGATTAATGCGAGAACACTGACTACAATTAATACAATGATCATGAAAGTCAGAGGAAGATTTCTTCCTATTACAATTTGAACAATGTCCCTTCATTGTGAAGGAACAACAATAAGTCCTAGTTACTCGCACAAACCCCTGACACAAAGATACATAATAACATGATCCATTAATAAATGAAAAAACAATTGCAAAACAAAATAATTTTGAAAAAATATTTTTTCAGCGAAGCCCAAGTTGCTGAAAAGTAACGTTGAGCCCCGATGGATCCGATGGCAAAGTGTGGTCAAAAATTTTAAATTTATATTAAATAATTAATGAGACACTTTCGGATAATATAAATGTATCTTATAGTGAGATAAACTACAGCAAAGGCAAACAGCCCCCCTCAAAAAAGGCTGTTGCCAATGAAAACAAACAGTGTAAAAACACCAGAAAACATGACTCCAGGCACTGAAAAAACTGGCCCGGAATCAGTCATCAATTACACTCTATCTGATGCAAAACAGAGACTCCCAGGGGAGAATCTGTAGAACATCAGATGGAAGATGCAGAACACAAACGTTATACACCCATGGGTGAAAACGTAACTATGGGGAAAATAACAGAAAACATTCTGTAACCAAGCAACTCTCCCAGGAAATTTTAGAAATGAAATTTCTCAAAAATATGCCAAAAGCATGGGAGAATTGCAAGGGGGACTTTAGAAGGCTAGGGGAGAGGAAACACTGAATAAGCAGTGCAACAATTAGCAAGAATGACAACAAGAGGCCCATGCCTCGAAAATAGGCAACTTAACATAATTTCATCAAAAAATTTTAAGTACAGCCCTGATTATTTTTTGTCACTTCTTTTTCCTCTCCTCCTTCTATCCTCCTTAGAATCACATTTTCTCCAAAAATTACGTGTCTGGCATCCTTTAAACTGAGATTTACAAGCACAAAGATCAGTGAGATGTTGACTGATGAAGGGCCAAACAGAGAATGATAATTGGCGCCAATTTCGGGACGTCTGCGTCACTGCGCATGCGCAGTAGAGGCGTAGTATGGAGGTCCTTTAGGACATGATTTCTTTTTGTTTTGGATGCAAATTTTGGGGATTGGGGGGCAAAATTTGTGTTTGGCCCTGGTTTTGTTAGAGTTAGCACCAGCTAAGTCTGGGTCATTGGTACAGTATAAAAATATGGACACCATTCCACCATCTTGGATTTTGAAAAAAAAATTTTGAGCATGCATCATCCCCTCAGAACCATTTATCCATGTACCAAATATGAAAGTTGTAGCTTAAAGCATGTTGGAGGGAGGGGTGGTAACATAAAAAACAGACAGACAGACAGACAGACAGACAGACAGACAGACAGACAGACAGACAGACAGACAGACAGACAGACAGACAGACAGACAGACAGACAGACAGACAGACAGACAGACAGACAGACAGACAGACAGACGGACGGACAGACAGATTGACAGACAGACAGACGGACGGAGTGCAATCCTATAGTCCCCTTACAGTTCCCGTAGGGGACTAATAAAATCTCTCCATTCACTGATAAGATACCACTGGATGGATGGAAGCATGCACATATGGACAGCGGGATGCATGAACATATGCATGCATGCATGTAATCTAGTATACCCCCATTCCCTTGAGAGCGGGTGTATAATTATTCTTTACTGTGGGTTGGGATATTCAATATCATGTGAAATAGTACACTGCATTAAAGACCCTGATTCATCACTCAGATTTTCAAGTGATAAAGTCGGGGTGATCGACCCCGATTTCGTTACTATTAATATCCACTGGAGAATCCCATTCTAAGACAATTAACTCTGATATCGTTACGACTAAGCATGAAGTCACACCACGAGAGTTAATTCTCAAACAGATGCAAGTGAATTCAAAACTAAAGGACACTTTTTTGTTCAACAAATTCAAAATGTTATAAAACTATTAATTTGACAGATGTGTATGAAGAAAATCTGTTTATAATATGACGTTTTAATCCGCGGATTGTTTTTCAGATTACCAAACAAAGACACAATTCTAATCCCACCTACAAAACTCTGTCATCCAATGAGACGCCGGCACAAATAAGAGCGACACCCCTGCATTTTGAACTGAAACACGGTCCGAAGCTGGTCACACTATTTGAAGACAGTTTGAGACGAAGAATACTTGTTGAAAAGCGGAAACTTACTATGAATATATTAAAGATATACACATTTATTTAATGTAATAGGAATAAACAGATATGATGATAAAACAAACCACCAGTTTTTTTGCTCAATGGAAATGTGAAATAATTTCAAATAAATCCTGCAAGTTCGTTTTATTTATGGTCTTTAAACTTGACTGTTTTAAAAAAAATTACCAAAATCTTTAAATGTCATCATTTGCCGATGAAACATTGACTGGAAAAAATCTTAGTAATTTTTAATAAATTGGGAAAAATTCTGGTTTACGATTTTATAAGGTAAGTTGAGAGTGGAATTGCATTTTTGGTGAAATCTTAGAAAGTTGCAGTTTACATACATAATTAAATTACATGAACGAAAAGGGAATGTTTGTGGGTGGTGGTTCTTGAGACTTTTCACCCCTGGGATGTTTCAGACCTGGTTTGCGGCCTGAGACGTTTCGGAGTCCATATATCGAAATATCAGTGCAGCTTTCAATAGCAAGGAAAAATGTTCGAGCTAGTGTGTGTGGGGGAGGGGGTACAGAATTACTCATATATTTGTGTGTGTTGGCCTACAGGGGGGGGGGGGGGGGAATCCGTCGCTCGACTCTGGAAAGACGTTTTCCTTAAGAACGGAAAACATAGCCCTTCCATCCTGTTGTGTTTCTTTGTATTTTCTCATCGGAAAAGGGTGTCGGAGATTCGGCGATGGCAGGGGGCAGACAAGCTGTAGGCTCACAGGGCCAACTGCACCCCAAAACTCTGTTTCCGATCATAAAAGGCATACCCCCACCCCCCACCCACACACTCCTTATTTAAAAAATCCATTGCAAACGTATTATTTGCCTTTGTGCAAACATTTCCTAAAATGCTTATCGGTGTTTTCTATCTTCTACTAGTTAATTGTCATCTTTGTCATAATTAATTCGATTAAATTAACTATTTACTTTCAAAGAGAAAAGACTACTGCAGTAAATTGGACAGTATCTTCGACAAGGTGTGATAATCTTTTCTTTGTTTCCTCTGACTGCCAGTTCATGTTTATTGATTGAGGATAATCGTCTGTTAATCAAGAATATACCCATAAATAAAAATACGGGAAGTTTTGCATTCAAAACTTGTCCAAATGTCATGTTCAAACTTTTCACAATTTGTACCCAATAATTGTTGGACCTATGCCATTTTAGTTCAATTCATCTTCAGCTTGTTCATTTGAAAGATACCAAAAAAAAGAAGAGAACATATAATAATTAAATACTATTCACTGTGAGACAGTAGCCTACATTTGGAAAATAATGCCTGTGGTAAGCACTGAAATATAATTAATTCTCCAACATTTCGAAAATTTATTTAAAAAATCACCAGGTGAAACATGTAGAATGACATTTTCTAAAAATGATCAAGAAAACCCTGAAATTGAAAACCGATAGCATGATTAAGTTTCCAAATTTCAGAAAAGTTAAAAAATTTATAGTAATTTATATATTTTTTATACTTACCAATGACCCAGACATAGCTGGTGCTAACTCTTAAAAATCTAGGGCCAAACACAAATTTTGCCCCCCAATCCCCAAAATTTGCATCTAAAACCAAAGAAATCATGTCCTGAATGGCCCTCCATACTTCGCCACTACTGCGCATGCGCAGTGTCAAGGACGTCCCGAAATTGGCGCCATTAATCATTCTTACAATCAGTGCCTGGTAAGCGCTATGTACTCAGCGGGGAGGTATGAGTTCCCAACTCCTGGGAGGGCCATCCCCGTCTGGGTCATTGGTAAGTATAAAAAATATATAAATTACTATAAATTTTTTAACATTTTTATACTGTACCAATGACCCAGACATAGCTGAATAGTAAAAAGGCTGGAGGGCCTAGGACATAGAGGAAAATCCAATAAGCTCAACTATATAAAATAGAGTCATCCCCTCGAGGGGAAAAGGAGTATTAGGCCTTACATGTATCTTTCTTATTTATGATAAATTAGAAAGACACAACACCTTCCATAATTGAGCATCATAACATCCATGTTCTCTATTAACATCCAGTATAATCCTTATACTAATAATTTTTAAAGTAAGCCAATAAATAAAGTTAGTCCAGAGAATTGAGACTCTTTATACTCTTTTAAAAGTGTTCGAGGATGTATAATAACGCCCGTTTGACACGTGATATATTCAAATGCTATACTTTAAAAACTATGACATGAATGAATTTTTAAAACATAAACTTTTCACTTTAAAACCATCCCAGTAACAGCTCAGAATTACTGACTCCGGAGGAGGTATCCCCTTGTTTTCATAATAAAACAGGTGACCCAAGGGAACACCCTCCCCCCCCCCCCTTCCCCTTGCCCTGGGTCAAATAGCCCAGAGCGAAGAGGGCAGCAGGACAGAGTCACTGCCGGAACAGAAAGCCTACATAGCTATAGTTGCAACTGTTAAGTGAACGACATTCTGAGCAGCAGATAATGGACCTAAACAATGCAGGCCTCCAGAAATGGACTCAGTATTTCTGAGATAAAAATTTGTGAATGTGGATGGCTGAGACCAATATGCAGCCTTCATTAAATCTATAATAGCGACACTATTTACGTAAGCCCAAGATGTAGAAAGAGCTCTTACTTCATGAGCCGAAATCTTAAGCACAAACTGCTGAGTTAACAATACCGATAGTTAATTGAATTCATTTAGCAATAGAATGGACTGAAATGTCCTTCTATTAGGCATCAAAGACAGAAGAAGCTTTACGTCCTTACTGATAAACTGAGATCTGTTATAAATACATAAAGCTCTAACCGGACAGAGTAAAGGCCTATGCCCGTACGAAGACGGAAGGACCTTAATAACAATAGGTTCCGGATATTTATTAGGAGCCTGATTCTTAACGAAAAATCCAACATTAGTAGTAAGGTAATAGTGTTTCCGACACTACGAAAGTGAGAATCGTCCACCGATAGTGCTTGAAGCTCACTGACTCTCCAGGAGAAGAGAAGACTAAGAGAATTGCTGTCTTAAAAGGCCAGAATTTGAAAACTACTGTCTCAAGAGGCTCAAATGGTTACTTTAGTTTAATAAGAACCCAAGCTAAATTCCTTACAGGAATTAATCTAAGGATTCTAGGTCTATTTATCGAAAGTTTCTAACTAACTTAGATAAAGAGACATTAGACTCAATTGTAAACTATCATGGTGTGCATAGGTATCAGATAACATAGACCTATAACCTTTAATAGTAACAGGCTGCAGTTGATCTCATCAAACAAGTATACTAGAAAGTTTGCAATGTCTGGTATGGAGGGATAAAAAATATCAACATAATGATCCCTACACCAACGACGGAAGAGCCTCCACTTTAGCCGCATAGTATAGCGAAGAGGAGGTCCTCCTACAGTTAGAAATCGCGTCCACTGCTCGTCCTGTACAATGCTTGCCGTGCAAGAAGGACCGCACAACAGAATACGTGAAGGTTGAGACCTTGCGGGTTGTGAAGAAGTTGACACGATTTCCCCAGCAAAAGAAGATCCTCTCATGGAGGAAGTTTTCGCGGTAAGTCCCACAGCAGACACCTGAGGAAATTTATCCACGGTCTCTGTGGAGACAGAGATGCTACCCACAGAATTGTATTGTGAATGTTTATCTTAGCAATACTTGCTGAATCAACAGCGCTGGAGGATACGCATATCCTATCATTTCGTCCTACTAGATCAATAGAGCGTAAACTACATATGCTCGGGGATCCAGACATGGAGACACATACGTCTGCAATTGATTGGTGAGTTGTGTCGCAAATAAATTATCATTGGGCGCTCCCATTGGTAGCAAATCTGATTGAATACCTGTTTGTTGAGAGTCCATTCTGATGGCAACAAGCGACCCTTACGTGAAAGGGAGTCTGCTAATACAATCAGACGACCCGGAATATGACGGACCGAAACAGAACTTGGTGTTCTAGAAGAAACAGAAGGATTCTTTCTGTTAAATTGAATAACGGAACCGAATGAGTGCCTCCCTGGTTCCGGATATACGCAACTACTGTCGTATTATCGGACAGGATTTGGACATGCGTTTCTGAATAATGTTCATCCAATGACGTAGTGCAAGCCAAAATAACATCATTTCCTGGAAGTTAAGTGCTTGCCTAGAAACTTCAGAACCCAAAGACCCTGGCACTTCGAATCCGTTGGGATCAATATTGTACCCCAACCTGTTTGACAGGCATCCGTCATAATCGTAAAACTCGGATCCGGCAACTAAAGTGGAACTCGCTGAGTCAACCACCGAATGTTTGGCCAAGGCTAAATCTCTTGTTACACTTGATTGACAAGAGAACGTGTATATCGAGCAATTCATAGATTGCTGAAAGGTTGCCGACGAAGAGAAGCTTCTCCGAGACCGAAGCGACTCTGAGAGAGTTCTTCTTGTAGCTAGGGCTGCGTCACGTCTAACCAACTCCAGGTTGCCACTGAAGGGCGGAGTTATACGTGGAAAAACTACTGCCCTTGAAAGAAATCTCATTAAGAATCATATCCTGGAATTCTTTCTCTTGAAGACGTAATGATAACGCCTCAGTAAGGTGGTCTACGTATGATAAAGCGTCTAAGTTAAGTCTATTAGACATCATTGTCATTTCCAACGTCGTGGTTGGAATTGACATAGACGGCGAAAAAGACAATTCCCAGTCTTCAGCCTCGTCGTCTAGATGCAGAGGAACTCTCAGTATGCCCTGTCCTGCCATTACAAATTATTCCTAGAATTGATGAAAGGCAGATTTAGAGCATTTGCGGACAAGAAACTATACTAGCATGTTGATAGCAAGCTTATATATATATAGCGTCGTTCAATAATTCGAATGTTCCAAAGACATTATTGGACTGCGTCGGCAACTCAGGGACAATGTCTCTGAACCGATCCAAAACTCCATGTCCAATGACGCTATTAGTCTCTTATCCAGCATCGCAGCATTCTAGTCCGACGGAACAACCTCTGGAAGATAATGCCGGAAGAAATGTATGGCAGCTTCTGTTGTTCCGAAAGGGAAAGCTCGAAATCGTCCGAATCCCTTTCGCCATCCTGTCGGACCCTATGAAGTGTTCGGTCGTCCGTACCTGATGTAACAGCGGAGCGAACCGACCCAGCGCCGATGGATTATACCTGATCTGACAGAGATTCTGTCGTTTGCTGGGAAGCTGCGATAAGCTGTGCTATTTTGGATAGCACGTCCGTCACTGAGGCCTGTGAAGCGGTCTTACGATGCCTTGCCGCTGGAAGCTCCGTGTTCGTTACCCCGTGCATACTTCTATTATGCGAGCGACCGGAGTGTACAGGCCTTGTGTCCCCTGGCTACCAGATGGTGTGACCTGTTCGCCGTGGATCACTGAATGACGAAGCTGGCCGGATACTCGAGGTCACGTAGCCAAGGTGCGGTCGTGTGCGCTGCTGTGAGGATGAGGAAGCATTATCGACAGTCTCTCGGACTGTCTATATAACGGAGCGTCCCGAGCGGCGGACATATGCTCCGAATGCGAAACGTCTGTACCACAACATCCGGACCCAAATGTTGTTGTACGAGAGAGGGACCTCTCTCGCTTGCAGCCCGTACGGACCTGGACGAGCTAGGAACCGGACTAACAGGCTTCCTCCGATCTCTCCTCTAATCCGTCGTCACCGGGTGTGTACTATTGTCTATTATAGTGCTCGCATCACCCAAATCTCCTTCCTAGACCGCAACGGACGAACCCGGTTGCTGAACCATTCGATGAATGGACGCTACACCGGGTGAGCTAGCGAATGTCAAAAAATAATTGAAATCAAAAAATTTTTTGAAAAAAATATTTTTTCAGAAAAGCCCAAGTTTCTGAAAAGTAACGTTGAGCCCCAATGGATCCCAAGCCTAAGTGTGGACAAAAATTTTAAAAATATTTTTAAAAATTAATGCAACACTTACGAACAATAATAATGTATCTAGTTATGATTAAACTAACATCAAGATATTATTTTCAAGAAATCCCCCTCACACAGAGGCTGTTGTCAATGTAAACAAGAAGTGTAAAAACACCAGAAACATGACTCCAGGCACTGATAACCCTGGCCCGAAATCAGTTACCAATAATACACTATCTGATGCAAAACAGAGACTTCCAGGGAAGAAACTGCAGAACATCAGATGGTAGATGCAGAACACCACGCCTAACCACCCATGGGTGAAGACGTAAACATGGGGAAAAGAACAGAATTCATTCTGTTATCCAGCAAAAACTCCCAAGAAATTTTAGTAATAATATTACAGAAAATATGCCAAAAGCATGGGAGAATAGCAAGGGGGATCTTAAAGGAAAGGGAGAGAGGAAAACACTGAACAAGCAGTGTAACTTTATAGCAAGAATGACCACAACAGGCCCTTGCCTTGAAAATAGGTAACTTAACATAATTTCATTAAAAAATTTTAAGTTACAGCCCTGATTATTTTCTGTCACTCATTTTTCCTCTCCTCCTTCTATATCCTCCTTAGAATCACCATTTCTCTAATATTTATGTGTCTGGCATCATTTAAACTGAGATTTACAAGCACAAAGATCACTCAGATGTTAACTGATGAAGGGCCAAACAAAGAATGATTAATGGTGCCAATTTTGGGATGTCCTTGACACTGCGCATGCGCAGTAGTGGCGAAGTATGGAGGGCCATTCAGGACATGATTTCTCTGGTTTTAGATGCAAATTTTGGGGATTGGGGGCAAAATTTGTGTTTGGCCCTAGATTTTTAAGAGCTAGCATCAGCTATGTCTGGGTCATTGGTACAGTATAAAAATTTTATTTTTTAAAAATCACCAGTTAACCCTTTACCCAACGCGGGTAGAAGACGACCCTTGCAAAATAAATTATTGAACAACTTGAAAATTTAAATTTTTGTCTCAAAACATAGCATATGACCCCTCATTGGAAAGAGCTCGAGGAGTTTGTTCCAATGCGGGATAATAAGCTAAATGGCATTTCTTGTCTGGCCCTCCCCACCTCCCGGAATATCTAGCCCCCTCCCCCCCCCCCCCCCCACCCCCCATCCCCCGGTCGGGAATTGTCCTGCACAAATTATTAGGTGTTTGGCAACTCTGAAGAACCATTATTTAACAAATTGTTGTTCCGACCATGGCCCTGGGTAGGCCAAACTTGGACCTAACGTAAAGAATTTAATTTTTTGGTGTGGTACGTTCATGCGTGCGACAAAAAAATATATATATATATATTGCAGACCTCTGGCCCAGGTTTGAAAACACAGCTGGATTTTTTTTTTCACACCAAACAAAGTTTGGTTTATCAACCTGACCGACAAATTATTAAAACTACTCGAAAATATTGGGGGGGTGGGGGGGGCTGACAACCCCCCCTCCCCTACCCCTCAAATTTATGGCCCTGCCCCCATGGTACAAATCTGTCTGGTTATTTGTCGAGCGATTTGTTATTGCATTTCCAACCCCCTCCCCGACTTGCAAACTAATATGTTAAAGATATACACATTTATTTAATGTAAAAGGAATAAACAGTTTTGATGATAAAACAAACCATCAGTTTTTTTGCGCGATGGAAATGTGAAATAATTTCAAATAAATCCTTCAAGTTCTTTTTATTTATGGTCTTTAAACTCAACTGTGGGGAAACTAATTAAGCATGCTTCCATCAATATTTACAAACACAGCTGGGTTGTTTATTGTCATGGAGATGCAATAGTTCAGTTTAGTGAGGAATCTATTTATAGTCAAAGGTGGGCGTTAATTAGCTTGCTGAACTGGACTAAAAATTTTAATGCACTGTACACGTAATGTTATTAACTGGATAGAACTAGGGCTCGATACAAGTTTGCAACTGTTCACTTCTGAAGAACCAATCACTTTTCACAAATGTTGAAAGGATGCAATTTGACTCATGTAAGAACGAAAAATCTTAAATTTAAATTCAGGCTGTTCACTACAAATCAGTTAAATAGTACATTCTCAATATTAATGAATATGGGCCTCCATTAAAAATTTGATCTCTGACTGCTAATTGTGTGTGGATGAAGAATGAATTGCAGCTGATAATGACTGAATAAATGCATGAATCCATCAAAATTAATACTGAATCCCACAAAATTTGTTCCTTTACGTCAATCCAAAAAATACATTCGCTTCTGGAGTATTTTTCAAATCAAAGAGGGTGGGAAGCTTTTATTATTTTTTATTTTTTCTTAACTTTTAGAGGCTTGGAGATTTTTATACATTTTTGCTTCAATTTGACAGTCAACATCCTGTGGCTTTGCAGTTGTTGCTTTATAAGACTTGCCAACAAACAACTGCAAAGGTTCTTTCAAATTTACTCAGGGGCACCTGTTCTGCCACAGTAAAAAGTGATCAAAGTCAGAATTAGGGTACTAAGGGTTAAACTGTCACCATATCACTCTAATATTTACTCACATTAAAAATGTCATCGTTAATTTCAGGCAAATCTGGTAGGTTTTCAACATCATGTAGCAAGTCTTTCAATCTTTTCTTTTCTTCATCTGTCAAAGCAATAACTTCAGCAGCTTCGGCAGCCAGCTTAAATTGAAAACTCAATGCATTAAATCTTTATCAAACATTAAAGTATGAAAAAATGAGCTATAGTTTTTGGCCACCAAAAGTAGTCTTTAACAGTCACAGGCAAATTATTAGTGATAACACAAATGATTCCCTAACAACTGTAAAAGGAAGATGTTCATAATATTACCTAAATGCGATTCAAGCCTGCTGTTTTGAAAATCACATGAGAGTGACAACTGCTCTCCTGTGAGAAGGTTTCAGGGAGGGAACAGCTACCCACTTATGGTGGGAAACCCTGTATCACAGGCTTTTCTTCAGTATCATCCAATCCATCGGGAACTGTTAACTGTTTTTTTCTCATTTTGACCAACTCTATGGTCTCAGAACAGGTACTTTAACATACAATGAAGAAGAGACCCTGTCGACAACAGACACATTACTGTAACATTGGTTTCTAGTCAACTTATGGGTACCATAGGCTAGAAATCACTGCTTAGAGATAGAGTTTAGCAAAAATTTTCCATTATATTTATTGTGTACGCAGATCTTTTAGAATCTCTTAATCAAGGTTTTTCTTGATGGGTATTTGCCACTCTCCTTATTTTCTAATCAGGTGAGACATGGAGGTCAGGGGCAATCACTCGCCTCAAAACAACAGGTCTGATGATCCAAAACATGAAAAATTAAAGTTTGAAAGGCATAAAACAAGTTACATTGATGTGAGTGAAAAATCAGGGAATACACACAGAATCACTAATCCCTAAAGCTATCAGTTTGGGAATGAGATTGTGAGATCATGTGAATATTTCTATTTGAGTTGTTACCTGTGTAAAATATCTAAGTACTTAAATGAAAAAAAAGGTTCTGGAATGGAATAAAGACCTTTCTATCTCTCCTTTCCATCAGAAATTCACTGGGTTAGAAAAAAAAACCTGTTTATTTTATCACTTTTCCTGGGATCACTGACTTTTAAAACAGCCAGCATGCTGTGCCATTATGCTTCCACCTTATCAAGTGATTTTAAATTATTTTTTAACTGTTTGAATGGTGATGTATCTTTTAGAAGTGAACACTTACCAAACAATTAAAAAGTAATAAAATTTAACAAGTAATAAAAAGTTTTGGTGAATAGCACTGGCCAGATATGACAGTTACATTATGTAAAAGGTTTATTTTGAAATGCGATTTAAAACATGCAAAATTTGTATGTAAAGGGGCAGCATTTGTATTCGTGGATTACATAATTTTGCGGGGAGGCTCAGTGGTAGACTGTTGGACTTCTATGCTTGAGGTCCTGAGTTTGATCCCTCATCTGGAACGACCCACGTTGTCTCCTTGGGCAAGGCACATTATCCCGGTTGCCTACATGGGGGTATGATGATGCCGTATACTAAGGTGTACTGTACATCGAGAGTGCATGTCTTAAACCGATGAACAGAGTTAGAATGTTGGAGAGCTGACAGTTGCTTGTTGATGCTCAGTGGTTCTCTCCGGCTTCCTCCACCCGTAAAACTGGCACGTCACGATTAGCCATTGTGCATAAGTATGTGACCTTAAACACGACTAAATAAATAAATAAATAAATAATACATAAATACATAATTCTGGCATAACAAAATTGTTCTATTACTGGAGAGGGTGGGGGAGCAGTGGCTCAGTTGGTAGAGGTGTAGGCTGCAAGCCGAGGGGTCCTTGGTTCGAATCCCACCTGCGGCATCCACATTGTGTCCTTGGGCAAGACACTTCACCCCCATTGCCCACGTGGGGGCACGGTGACACTGTGTACTAAGGCGTACTGCACGTCGATGGTGCACCTGTCTTCAACCAATGCTAACCCTGCTTATGTGGAGTTGGTATGTTGGGGAGGTGACATTTGCTAGCTGTTGCTCGGAGGTTCTCTCCAGGTACTCCGGCTTCCTCCAGCCGTAAAACTGTCACGGTCATGGTTAGCCATTGTGCAGAAATATGTGACCTTAAACACCAATAAATAAATATAACTGGAGAGGGTGTACATGATCATTCCAGGATAACATAGACTGTGATTACAATGAATTATACCATGTAATACACATGAAATCAGTGAGAATCAATCTCTTTTTCAAATTTCCTGCTACAGGTATAGAAAACAGAATTCAGCACTTTTGTTATGCATTTTTTAGGATGAAAGACTCTGATGCCGATGGGGACTGAACCACTGCCTTGACGAGACTACATTTGTGCAGCACCAATCGCCTAGCGAAACTGGACCAGGGCCATAGACCACTCAGCTACCGACAAGCCCCAATAAAGGCATGCTAGCAGGTACATTATACCTGAAGCAGGAATTTTGAAAAAGATATTGATTCTCAGTGATTTCATCTCCATTATATGGTATAATTCACTGTAAACAGCTAATTCTGGGGGATACCGAGTAATTTCGTGTGGACCAGTTCCCTGCATGCTCGACCTGCTAGCATGCCTTTACTGGGGCTTGTTGGTAGCTGAGTGGTCTATGACGCTGGTCCAGTTTCGCTAGGCAATTGGTGCCGCAGAAATGTACTCTCGACAAGGCAGTGGTTTTATCCCCATCGGCATCAGAGTCTTTCATCCTAAAAATGCATAACAGAAGTGCCGAATTCTGTATTCTATACCTGAAGCAGGTAAGTTGAAAAAGATATTGATTCTCACTGATTTCATCTGCATTACATGGTATAATTCATTGTAAACAGCTAATTCTGAGGGATACCAAGTAATTTCGTGTGGACTGTACCAGTTCCATGGACACTCGACCTGCTAGCATGCCTTTATTGGGGCTTGTCGGTAGCTGAGTGGTCTATGGCACTGGTCCAGTTTCGCTAGGCGATTGGTGCCGCAGAAATGTACTCTTGTCAAGGCAGTGGTTTGATCCCCATCGGCGTCAGAGTTTTTCATTCTATAGACTGTGATTATTAACTCTTAACCCACTGAGTATTTTCAAGATATTTTTCATCAAATCTAGTCATGGCTGCTGTGAAGTAGCCATGACGAGATTTGATGAAAAATTCAACTTAATTTTACTGAAGAAATCATTGGTGAAAAAATACATGCAATTTACAAAGGGGAAAATTTGATTAAATCTGCTCAAATTATACTTATGTCAGTGGCAGGAGAAACCCTGTCCTGAGCCAGAATATTTGTCAACAGCATGTAAGGAGTTAATCACTAATTACTTATTGACTTGTCAGGGCTGAATGATGCATGGGTCACCCAGAAAAGACAAAAATAGAGATTACCTCTTTATTTCTCTTGATAAAATCTTTTTTCTTCTTCTTTCTCTTTAACTGGTCACCGCTGTTTTTACTTGAACTTCTGGATGTTCCTTTCTCACTGTTTACCTCTCTATTATTATCACCTGAAACATTCCAACATTATGATCACCTAATCCCTTTACCAAACACATTGGCCAAATGTGCCCTCTTGGAATTGTGGGAAAAAATTACTTCTTGAAATAATGATACAGTGGAGCCCTGTAATTAGAATAACCACTTGTCTGTGAAAATTATTCAATTAACAGGAGTATTCAATTGACAGGGATTTGGTCACTTTCCTGTACATGTATTCTAGAGATAAACTGAGTACTTGTTTGACAGAGTGTTTCAAATGAGCTATAACAGACTAAATGCCTCTATTAGAAGTACCGAGGTGAAATAGGTCCATAAACAAGGGGAATACGACGACTGTTAGGGTAATTTCACGACATATCACATGATGTTTATTTGATTAACAGGAGTTTATGTTTTAATCAAAATGTAATAAACAGGTAAAGTTTGTACTGAAGGAATGGTAAATGGTTTTGTGTTTGAAAGTTATATTCAATTAATCACTTTATTCAATTAAAAGATATTTAATTGAGTGGGCTCTACTGTATATCGACCCCAGTGTGCAGAGGGTTAACCCTTTACCCAACACAGACAATAAAATTGATATGAGTCAGCATTCATTAGTAATTGGGCGGAAACCAAATTCAATATGGCCACCATATTGAATTAGCTAGCTGAACCAAAATCAAAAGGAAGCTTCCTCTAGACACCAATAATGCATAACCAAAACTTGAAATGGATTTGAATCAGTATTCATTAATTATCTGGCGGAAACCAATTCAAGATGGCTGCTATGGAAGCCATAATGAATTGGACACTGGTGGCCATCTTGGTTCAGCTGACTGGTCCAAAATCAGAAGAAAGCTTCCTGTAAACACCAACAATGCATAATTAAAAAATAATAAAAATGATTTGATAAGCATTCATTAGTTATTGGACAGAAACCAAGTTCAATATGGCCACCATGGCAGATATTGATTCTCACCAATAATGCATAACCAAAAACTAAAATTGATTTGAGTCCGTATTCATTAGTTATTGGACGGAAACCAAATTCAAGATGGCCACCATGGAAACCATAATGAACTGGCCACTGGCAGCATCTTTGATCAGCTGACTGGTCCCAAATCTAAAGGACGCTTCCTCAAGACACCAACAGTGCATAATTAAAAAATAAATCATAATTAAGAATAAATCGTCAGATTAGTACCCATACGTGCAAAGGGTAGAAAGCTGCATGACGGAGGGTCACCCCGGATGCCGACATTATGTACACCATACATGGTATGGATACATATAGAAATGGATTGGAGGAGTGTCTAATTTGATGGATAAAGGGTTAATATCTCGCGATCAAATTATTAGTTTTACATAAAAACTTTACAGCACAGCACATCAGTAACCTGAATACATATATAAAGTAACCTGATAATCGGATTAATAATTTTTGAGTTATCGCATGTCAAAGAAATGGATTGGAGGAGTTCTCAATTTCAAGGATAAAGGGTTAATATCACAGTATCAAATTATCAGATTGACACCAAAAACTATACCTGAACACATATATTAAGTAAAATGACAATCGGATTGATATTTTTTGAGTTATCTCATGCCAAAGGGAATGGAGGAATTTTCAATTTGTAGGATAAAGGGTTAATATCTCAGGATCAAATTATCAGATTTACACCAAAAACTACACAGCTCGGCACATCAGTAACCTGAACACAAATATAAAGTAACTTGACAATCCAAGCAATATTTTTCAAGTTATCAAATGCCAAAGAAATATAAATTTTATAGTAAATTTCCTTTCTTATTATACCTACTGCAATTGTTTACTACAGGCTTGCACTACAGTCGAAGAACCTAACTCAGATAAAATACTCTCTACTTTAATCTTTCCCAAGAGATTTGGGAAAGAAAAGTGGTGTAAAAACACCACGAAAAAATAAGCCAAAACTGGGGCGAGTGCCATCGGTGCACACCCAGTAAGGGTCGCTCTTCTCTTAGTACAATTCCATGACTTCCGTTAAACAATGCACAAGCAGTAATCAAAACCATTCTCCTGAGTCTGCCAACATAGGAGGTATGTGATCAGCTGGGAGGAAGGATTCTTACCCGAATAAGAAGACGGGAGGGCCTCCAGGTAAACAATTACAGTAGGTATAATAAGAAAGGAAATTTACCATAAAATTTATATTTTTTATCAACCTACCTTACAATTGTTTCTACAGGCTGAATAGACAATAGGAGGAGGGAATCACATAACCAACCCACACATAACTCAATTGCACTGGAACCATGGACAGAGGAAGAGATCCCTAGGCCTATCAAATCATAGCATCACAAACATTAGTAAAAGACAATGAAAGATGAGGCGTATGGTGAAGTGCGACGCACAGACAGAAAGGGCAGTAACAGCACAGAGCTGGAACTGGCCCTGTAAAAAGCTGAATGGCTGGGATAGACAACAGCCTGAGCCGAAGAAAGAGGGCCCTTAGGACAGAGATCCTCTGTCAGCTCTTGCAACTGTCGCAGATAAATGGAGAAGGTAGCATTTCTCCAGTAGGCTGCCAGTATAACATCTGACAACATGACCGAGTTAGTAAAAGCCCCGAGAGGAAGACAATGCATGCACCTCAGGGCAGAAAAAATAATTGGTAATACAATCACCAGTAGCTAGCCGAGCGGAAGATGCTTGAATAGGAAGACAAATCCATCAAAAAATGGATGCAGGAGAGATCTGGCATGTGAGAAAACGCATATCCATCCAGGATAAAGGCGCGACCCCCCCCCCCCCCCCCCCCAAGCAGAGCAGCGCCCAAGAAAGAAAGAGCTGAACAAGCTTGGAGAGGCAAGGATGAGTGTCAAAACAATGTGGTACAACATACGAAAAAGGTCTCCGAAGCATGGACTTTTACCCATTGCTGGAGACCCCCAGAAACAAACATATACCAGAAACTCTGCAAGCGGTGTGATCGAAGGAGTGACAGAAGCAACAGAGTGATCGCACACCATCGACAGACCCTTCTACTTAGCCAGAGGCTAAACCAGTAGAGTGAGTGCCTCCTAGAAGAAGAAAAGCAACTCCACTGCTTGTCTCTAAAAACCACTACGCAGGAGACAGGACCCGATAAAAGACATGCGCGAAGGCACCATGAAGTCGGGTCAACTTGAAACCTCCTCGGGCGACTTTGGAAAAGAAAGTCGCGATGTAGAGGGAGACATGCCGGAACTGCCGCTAACAGAGAGCGGAGCAGATTGATCCACACCCACCGAGGCGACAGGGGTGTGATCGAAAGGATTCGATGACTGCAGGTTCATATTTGGGCTAGAACCTGAGGCAGAATCAGAACCGGCAGGAAGGCGTAGCCGACAAGACCATCCCAAAGGAGGGCCAGAGTGTCCACGGCGAAAGCCAGAGCATCTGGACACGGAGACACAAAAGTGTCCACCTGATGGTTCCAACGAGTCGCAAAGAGATCGATGGAACATCGCCATGTGGAGCATCCACTCGGTGGAAAAGAACCTGCCCCGCCGGGACAGGGTGTCGGCTAGGATGTTCAGACGACCGGAAATGTAATGAACCACCACCCCGGCATTGACATCCTGAGCGAGCTGTAGAAGATCAGGAGCCAATTCGTACATTGGAATCCAGTGTGTGAAGTGACCACTGTCGAATTGTCGAACAACAGAAGGACCTGACGATTCGACAGGTGAGGGATCCACTGCCTGAAACTCGGAAGAAGAGCAAGAAGCTCCTTCCGGTTGATGTGTAGAGATGCCCGATCCTCGTCCCACATCCCGTGAAGGGAAAGACCTAGAGGATCCAAGTTGCACCCCATCCGAGATCGCTGGCATCTGCCGTCAGAACGCGATCGGACGTGGTAAGTCCAACGGGACACCCTGCGTGATCCACAGAACATTCGTCCAGTGGAGAAGGTGAGGATGAAGAGATTCTGGTAACTGAAGCATCAGATCCAGAGAAACGACATTCGGCCTCCAACGACTGAGCAGAAAGTGTTGGAGAGGTCTGACATGCAGCCGACCTAGAGGAATGAGATCCGTCACCAAACCACAGATACCGAGCAGCCGGAGAATACCCCAAGCTGTCGCGAATGTGGACTGGGAGAGAATCAGAGCAAAAGCTGAGAGAATCACAGCACTGGCCTGGGGAACCGCCACCGTATTGAATTTGTGCGGAAGGCCATCCCCAGATGACAAAACAATGGAGAAGGGACCAGATCCGACTACTCCTCGTTGACTCTGAATCCTAGCGACGTGAGCAAGCTCAACAGAGTGTCGACATCCAACTCCAGTAAGGCAGCATTGGAATACCTCTGGAGGATATCGACTAGACATGCCGAAGTAGTCACTCTGGACTGTGTGCGATGGAAGGCTATCACATGCGATATCAGTCGGGTGAGGGGCCAAGGAGTCAGGTGGAGGCCGAAAGACATGGCCTTCGACTGGTAAACTCGCCCCAGAAAAGCAAACCTGAGATACTTCCGCGACACCTGATGAATCGGAAAGTGAAAGTAAGCGTCTTGCAGGTTGATGCTGGAAGCAAAATCTCCCTGGTGAATTGAACGGCGGACCAACCTGAAAGTTTCCATGCTGAACTTGGGAGCAATGATAGACTGGTTCAGGATACTCAGATCGATAAACCGTCGGAGTCGGCCGTCCTTCTTCGGCACCAAGAACAGGCGGGAATAAAACCCCACTGACTGAATGGTCTCGACAACCTTGAACGCCCCCTTGGCCAGGAGATTGTCTATCTCCATGGACAAAAGCTCCCTATGTAAAAAGTCTGAAGGAACTGTGGTTGGAAGAGGCACTCTTTCTAGGGTGGGGTGCCTTCGGAAGGATATTCGCAGCCCGGACCAAACAGCATCTAACACCCAAGGATCGGATGTGATGGTGGCCCAACGGTCTGCAAACTCTGCTATCCTTCCTCCAACCTGGGACGAATCAAGGCGAGGACCTTCATTTCGAGCCCTGACAAGGCCAACGAGAGGAGAAACCACCTCCTCTACTGAATGAAGAATCCTGAGACTTCCTCTAGCCTGCCGACGCTTACCCTTACCCTGTGAGTAAGAAGTAGAGGCAGAGGCAGAAGGATCAGCCCTTTGCTTCACAGAGGAAGCAGAAGGGTACCTGTTAGGCTTTGAATGGTCCCTGCCTCCCCTAGAATGCTGATCAAGCTGACGAAGCAGCAGCTGATCTTTGGAATGACGTAGCACGTCATTCCGGACCATCGTCGCGGAACCCATGGAACAGTAGCGGTCCTGCCAAAGAAGCAGATCGAAGAGCAGCACCCTGCCCCCAGGAAGGGATTGGCCTGTGTCCAGCACAGAGTCCCTTCGAACTAGTTCCAAAATAGCCATGTCACAGGCATGCATGTGAGTAAGATGCATGAGCGCCTTGGACAACACACGCAAAGGAGCCTGTGGATCATCAAACCTATCTGGAGGCAGATAGCTAAGGCAGAGACGACATGATCGGAGAGAGAAAGCATTCCCAGCATTCCTCCCGATCAGCCCAACATGGACTCCAGAGTCGTCATAGGAATGACGGCAGACTTGGGCTTGGAAAGCCCGAAGGAATTGGAGTCCTGATCCAAAACCGTCAAAGTCTGGCAGACTGATGGATTGGCGAAATTGTAGTAACGATAATGCACCGTCCTTCTTCGGCACCAAGAACAGGCAGGAATAAAACCCCACTGACTGAATGGTCTCGACAACCTTGAACGCCCCCTTGGCCAGGAGATTGTCTATCTCCATGGACAAAAGCTGTCAAGGCAAAAAGGTGTCAACCCTGGTGAAGAACGGATCCTTCATAGCCTTGGAACTCAGTTTAGAGTCCAAAGCTGAAAATGCTTCAACCATCTGTACTGACTGGCACGGTTGAAGATGCCCAGAAGCAGGTTGCTCCACAGGCTGTAGGCACATGACCGATGATCATGGCCTGGCTGACACTGTCGGCTGGTTTGATGGTTTGAGATCCAGAAGGAACCCAAACACAAAGTCAAGAGCTACCCCAAGTCAGAAGACTGCTGGCTCTCGACATCAAGGATGTCTGACTCCTCCCCGGAGTCGGAAGACACATAGCCCATCGTGGGCAAACCAGCCGATGCCTCCCATGGTGTAGGAACACCAGGGGGATCAGAAAGCAGCCTGTTTCCAATCCTGGGAGGCGGCTCCATAGGGGGCGCCTGGAAACCACTCGCTCCCTCGCTGAAAGCAACAGGAAGGCTCTTGGACAGAACATGAGTGAGTAAGGAGAGGGCCTCCCTAAGTTCCCTGCCCGTACCAGCCGGTTCGACATGGGGACGAACCAGCAAGTGGCTTCACACCTGACCCTCTTAATCAGTGAAGAGTCACGATCCTCCAATACACCCGAAGCGGAGCGATGGGCGGCAGCCGAAACATCTTAGGGCAGACGTGTATAGGGGTACAACACACCCCGAGTATCAACATAGCATGAACTCAGGAGAGTTGCCGCGGACCTCTGCGGGGCAGCGGGTCCAGGCTGCACAGAAGGCGTTGGTCCTGCAAAACTGGCCGTGTGACCAGCATGAGTGGACGGAAAACGCCAATGACAAAACTGTGGTACTCGACGGCGCAGAGACCACAGTAGAGGGTCCGGCCGGCAGCCACTTCCAACTTCACAGAGTTGAAGTTGGGGAAGGCTGAGGCCGATACCCCCACGTCTACACTACCAGACACCGTAGAAGACCACTGGAGGTATAAAACGGCTGTTCTCAATGGCTGAGAGGACACAGCAGGGGGTTCAGTTGGCAGCCACTTTCAACTTCGCCGAGTTGAAGTCGGGGAAGGCTAAGGCTGATACCCAACAACCACACTACAGACATCCCTGCAGACCCTTGCAGGGATAAGCCGAGGCCGCCTAAAAACGGTGCCCGATGACGTTGTAGACGGAACAGCAGTAGCAGCAGATATAACGGGAGCTGTTGGAACTGGTGGAAAAGCGGAGAGAGCCACCTAGCTTGGCACAACCCTAGTGACAGCCTCAGATGTCGACTGGAGAGGGTGCATAGTCCCGGAACCAGGCATCTCTTCACCAGAAATCCAACAGCTCCCGCAGTATCCACCACAGTAAAAAAACAAGAGGCCCCAGGGGGCCTGAGGGCGCTCACCTGACATGGTAGCCTAAATATCAACCCAGAGAATTGATTTCCACAAGTTGCATCTGCTCCTCCTAAGAAAAGCTGAAACCAAATATCCAAATATTCTGACCAGTGGATCTTAAAAAAGATTTTTAAAGAATATTCCTCATATTGAACTAAGTCATAATTTGGGCTCCCACAGGGAGTCCATATATGAACCCAGGGACTTGGCTTTAACAAACCTGAAACTCACACCCCTAAGGATTCCGCACACCAAATATCAAAACATTCCGACTGCTGGATCTGAAGAAGAAGATTTTTAAAGAAAATTCCTCATTTTGAACCAAGTTACAATTCCAGCTCCCACAATCAGTCCAAATATGGACCTAGGGACATGGCTTGAACAAACTTGAATCTTACCCCCCTAAGGATGCTGCATAAAAAATATCAAAAGCATTCATCTGCTGGATCTGAAGATTTTTAAAGAAAATTCCTCATTTTGAACTAAGTTGTCATTCAGGCTCCCATAGTGAGCCCAAATATGAACCAAGGGACTTGAACAAACTTGAATCTCAGCCCCCTAAGGTTGCTCCATGCCAAATATCAAAACATTCCAACTGCTGAATCTGAAGAAGAAGATTTTTAAAGAAAAATTCCTCATATTGACTAAGTTATAATTTGGGCTCCCACAGGGAGCCCAAGTATGGACCCATGGACTTGGCTTTAACACACTTGAATCCCCCCCCCCCCCCCCCCCCCCCCCCCCCCCCCAAGGATGCTACTCACCACATATCAAACCATTCCGACTGCTGGATCTGAAGAAGAAGATTTTTTAAGAAAATTCCTCATTTCGAACAAAGTTACAATTCAAGCTCCCACAGTGAGCCCAAATATGGACCTAGGGACATGGCTTGAACAAACTTGAATCTCACCCCCCTAAGGATGCTGCATACCAAATATCACAAGATTCTGCCTGCTGGATCTTGAGAAGAAGATTTTCAAAGAAATTTGCCTGAAATGCACTAAGTTCAAATTTGGGCTTCTATACTGAGCCCAAATATAAACCCAGGGGGCCGATTTGAACAAACTTGAATCAGATCCACCCCACAATGTTGCATACCAAATATCACAAGATGCTGCCTGCTGGATCTGGAGAAGATTTTTGAAGAAATTTGCCTGAAATGCACTAAGTTCAAATTTGGGCTTCTATACTGAGCCCAAATATAAACCCAGTGGGCCGATTTGAACAAACTGGAATCAGATCCACCCCACAATGTTGCATACCAAATATCAAAAGATTCTGCCTGCAGAATCTGGAGAAGAAGATTTTTGAAGAAATTTGCCTGAAATGCACTAAGTTCGAATTCGAACTTCTATAGTGAGCCCAAATATGAATCTAGGGAGCCGATTTGAACAAAATAGAATCAGATCCACCCCACAATGTTGCATACCAAATATCAAAAGATTCTGCCTGCTGGATCTGGAGAAGAAGATTTTTTAAGAAAATTGCCTGAAAAGCACTAAGTTCAAATTTGGGCTCCTATACTGAGCCCAAATATAAACCCAGGGAGCCGATTTGAACAAACTTGAATCAGATCCACCCCACAATGTTGCATACCCAATATCAAAAGATTCTGCCTGCTGGATCTGGAGAAGATTTTCAAAGAAATTTGCCTGAAATGCAGTAAGTTCAAATTTGGGCTCCTATACTGAGCCCAAATATAAACCCAGGGGGCCGATTTGAACAAACTTGAATCAGATCCACCCCACAATGTTGCATACCAAATATCAAAAGATTCTGCCTGCTGGATCTGGAGAAGAAGATTTTTTAAGAAATTTTCATGAAATGCACTAAGTTCGAAATTGGGCTCCTATACTGAGCCCAAATATGAACCCAGGGGGCCGATTTGAACAAACTTGAATCAGATCCACCCTACAATGTTGCATACCAAATATCAAAAGATTCTGCCTGATGGATCTGGAGAAGAAGATTTTCAAAGAAATTTGCCTGAAATGCAGTAAGTTCAAATTTGGGCTCCTATACTGAGCCCAAATATAAACCCAGGGGGCCGATTTGAACAAACTTGAATCAGATCCACCCCACAATGTTGCATACCAAATATCAAAAGATTCTGCCTGCTGGATCTGGAGAAGAAGATTTTTTAAGAAATTTGCCTGAAATGCACTAAGTTCGAAATCGGGCTCCTATACTGAGCCCAAATATGAACCCAGGGGGCCGATTTGAACAAACTTGAATCAGATCCACCCTACAATGTTGCATACCAAATATCAAAAGATTCTGCCTGCTGGATCTGGAGAAGAAGATTTTCAAAGAAATTTGCCTGAAATGCAGTAAGTTCAAATTTGGGCTCCTATACTGAGCCAATCCTTTCTGTTGGTCCTAAGGAAGCTGCACACCAAATAAAAATTCTCGGTGCCGTGTAGTTTTGGAGATATGGGCGTTTTAAATTTTTTCTATTTTTCGCTCCTGCGGTTCCCACGGGGCTGCGGGAAATTTTTTTTTTGCATAAATCAAGTACTCATGACCCAATAAGCCCTCACATAAAATTTGGTTGCAATCGGCTTCTCGGTTCAGAAAATAGAAATTAGGGGCGGGGCCAAAATTTTTGCCCCTCCCATAACAACGCCAAATATTATCCCTCAAACTTCTCTTGAACAAATCTGAGTCTACACCTCAAAAGGAAGGTGCATACCATATATCAAGTCTCTGCTACTGCTGGTTCATGAGAAGAAGATTTACAAAGATTTTGGTGCCCCTTGGGGGCGTGGCACCACCCAGGACGAGGGGCAACTTCATTTGAACAAATCTGAATTGGCATTAGGTAATAAACATTTAGCCAACATTTGAATAAAATTGGGCTAGTGGTTTAGGAGGAGAAGTCGATAATGTAAAGTTAACGCCGGACGGACGACGGACGGATCACGATCAGTAAAGCTCCCGCTGAGCTTTGCTCAGGTGAGCTAAAAACTGCACATTCCCCACAGAAGGGGAATAACTCTCACCAGACGTGGTCGAGTCGGGAAGCCGCGAAACAACAGCGTTCTCCACCCCCGCTGGTGTGGGAGGAGCTGCACACACCCATGGAAGGGGAGAAATTCTCATCAGACATGGTCGAGTCGGGCAGCCCCGAAACGACAGCGTTCCCACCCCCCCACATGGGAACGGGAGGAGCTGCACATCCCACACAGAGGGGGTATAACTCACACCAGATGTGGTCGAGTCGGGCCCCCAAGACGACAAGACAGGTGTGGGAGGAGCTGCACATCCCCCACGGAGGGGGTATAACTCACACCAGACGTGGTCGAGTCCGGAGGCCTCGAAACGACAGCGTTCCACACCACCCGTGGGTGCGGAAGAAACAACCACGAGAACGCACCAGGGCAAGGGCAAAAGGAATTGCCCTAAAGGAACCGAACTGGAAATAACAGAGGTGAGAGCAGTAGAAGAAAAAGGTGAACTCAACAGATACAGAAAGTAGAAGAACACCATCAACTACAAGAGAAGGTGACAGAAAAAAAACGATGGATACACGACAGAACCCAGACGGTCATCAGGGACCAAAAAAAACAGGAATTCGGCCCTCAACAGAGTGAAGAAATCCTGTCCAGACAGTCCCTAATTGACACCTAACTCCAATAACAATTTAAATTTATCAACCGAAAAATTTCATTCATTGTCGAACCGCGTTGACACAATGTCGAAAAAACATTTGCGAAAACGGAATAATAAATAATATACAATGAGAATGTGGTTGAAAATATTAACGAGAATATATAAAACACAGTCCTGTTATTATACTATCTTCAGATCCATAATCCAGTCACAGGAAAACCATTATCAACGAGTTGAATTATCACTGTATCATAATGCAAAGATGGCGCAAAGATGCACGTACAAAAGAAGAATGGTTTTGATTACTGCTTGCGCACTGTTTAACGGAAGTCATGGAATTGTATTAAGAGAAGAGACTCCCTTACTGGGTGTGCACCGATGGCGCTCGACCCAGTTTGGGCTTATTTTTTCGTGGTGTTTTTACACCACTTTTCTTTCCCAAATCTCTTGGGAAAGATTAAAATAGAGAGTATTTTATCCGAGTTAGGTTCTTCCACTGTAGTGCAAGCCTGTAGTAAACAACTGTAAGGTAGGTTGATAAGAAATGGATATGGACGCCGGACGGAATTCACTAGTTATTGGAAAGAAACCAAATTCAAAATGGCTGCCATGGTGGCCATAATGAATTTGCTAGCTGGGTCAAAACTGAAAGGAAGTATTGTCTAATCATCCACAAGTTACCCCTAAAATTATGATTTGATCAAATAAGCGGTTCTTTAGTTATTTGGCGGAAATCAAAAGTCATCGGATGGGTGCTGTATGGACATGGTGAAAACATAATGACCCAGAGAGGTTCTCTGAGCATAAAAATGATTTTGAGTGTTAATGAGTTATCCAGTATCCAGTTAGGTAACTTCTAGAATGTATACTAACCTTCTTCCTTGTTTCCTTTGCTCTTTTGAGGGAAATCCATATCATCAAGCTGTGTTTGAAAAACAGGAGTAACTGTTCTTGATTCAATATCAACACCTTTAAAACAGGCAAAATCATTCTGTCAAAATTATAAGTAATAGTATCTTTCCTTTATACATTAGTCTTGATGCACTTGATGCACTAGTGGACACTGGACTCATTTTGCTTACTTATCTGGGAGTGTAGTGGCTCAGTGCATGGACATCAAAATGCATTGAAAGGTCCATGGTTTGATCCCAGTCATCAGTAACTGCATTGTGTCCTTGGGCAAGGCACTTAATCCTGATTGCCAATGTGGGAACATAGTACTGTTGTGTACGAAGGCACACTAAGTATATTCGCTTTCAATCAATGCTAACCCTGCTTGTGCAGAGTTTGTATGTTGGGGAGTCTGACAGTTGCTTGCCACTGATCTGTGGTTCTCTCTGGGTACTCCGACTCCTTCCACCTGTCGAACTATTCAACCCAAGGTGACCCTATCTGTTGAAAGTGTGGATAATTAAATAAATAAATAAATAAATAAATAAATAAATAAATAAATAAATCTCTATTCATAGGGCTAAAAAAAGTGTTTTGCTTCTCAGGCAATCCCTCATAAACTCAGGGAGACCTGAAACTTTTCACATTTTTTGGTAGATGCAAATACTTTACTTCAAAAATAATATGAAGAGCATCGAAAGAATATGAAGCCTTTGAACTGCAGTTTGTTTTTAGAGGAATGTTTTATTTTTCAAATTAAAAATGAATCTATTTGTGTAAATATACACTTCCTATATTTGTGTGTGTAAAAAGACAACCAAAATCCTCTCCATATTTGTTCACTTTTTGCAAAAGAAAAAAAATTAAAATTAAAAATAAAACTCTCCCTCCCTCACAGATTTGAAAAAAAAATTGCCTCAGAATCAATTAATTTATTTTTTGTGGCCCAAGCAATGATCACATTGGAGGAATCACACCATGTCAAAATTCCAAACTGAAAACAACCTTGCACATGAGTGTTATGTCATAGTCACTGGCAGGCGCAACTTGTATAATCGACAAACTACATCAATCCACATGTGCCTGATATAATGATCAGTACAATTTCAGAGGATAGAATATGATTCTGTATCTCAAATCACATAAAATCTTATATGCTTTAACAATATGAAATTCTTGACATATCAATTTAATGGAAAGCTCTCTACATGAGAGCTTTCCAATAAATGATAATAAGTAAAGATTAATGTCAGGTCTGCATCTATAATTAACACACAACTCCATGATATTATCAACTGAACATGCCACAAAATTCTTCCTTGGAATTTAGAAAGAGAAAATGATTAGACGTGTCTGATAAACATTAAGAATTCTTTGCCTCTCATGATGACAGACAGCAATTGCAAATATTTCTGTGCTTCAGTCAAAACTGCACCTTCTACATGGAGTACTGACCAATAGCGTAATGTTTCAAACACCCACACAGAAATATACAATTGTCATAATAATCGTACCCTACTCTATTCACTATTGGGTTCTAAACCATGTGACAAGTACCAAAGCTATGATCACATGGCATTCAACTCCTGGTACCTATCACAATGATATTTATTTATTTATTGGTGTTTAAGGTCACATATTTCTGCACAATGGCTAATCATGACTATGACAGTTCTATGGGTGGAGGAAGCTGGAATACCTGGAGAGAACCACCAAGCAAGTCAGCTCCCGAACATACTAACTCCACACAAGCAAGGTTGGCATTGGTTGAAAACAAGTGCACCAACGAATGCAGTATGCCTTAGTACACAACGCTAATGTGCCCTCACAAGAGCAATGGGGGTGAAGTGTCTTGTCCAAGGTCACAACACGGTTGCTGCAGGTTGGATTCTACCTACTGAGCCATCGTGCCCAAGGGGGGGAACAATGATAGGCACACAAAATTAACTATTACTTTATTATATTGCATGCCATTCTGACTCAACATCTAGTTTGTAACTGCCTTTAACTCCTTCCATGCTGCTGGTGGATATTCCTGCCCAGGACAGAATTACTCTTGCCACTAAAATAAGTATAATTTGGGCACATTTAATCAAATTTTACTCCTGTAACCTGAATGAAATTTTCACCATTGATTTCTTGAGTTGATTTTAGATGAATTTTTCAGAAAATCTAGTCATGGCTGCTGTGAAAATTAGATGAAAAATATCTTGAAAATACTCAGTGAGTACTAGTCAGAAAATTGCAGAAGTTTTTGTGGTATGCGATTTAAGCTTTTAAATTTTATTTTATATCATTTGTTGGATTTAATTTAGGATTTGATTCAATTCAATTCAAGATAACTATTTCTACCTTCATTATGTTTAGGTGGTAATGTTAAAGCTAAATATCTCTTTGTATTTGATTTGACATCCCTTGTCTCATCTCTTCCTTCTGGTTGCAGCTCTTCCAATTCTTGTTTGATCCTGTACAAAAAAAATAATTTGAAATATCTTGAATGTATGAATATCCAGTTTCTGTATGAGCTCCTTGTGCTCTGTCAAACAAGATATGATAGATTAAATGCTCATATTTGAATTCTGTGACCAAAGAAATCCAAAAAAGCTATGGAATTTTGGTGCTGTCTGCGTAATTTTTTGATTGACAGCATCTGAATTTTTTAGATATTTTATGAGACTCAAAATGATATCATGCCAATTCATGCTGTTCAAAAACAAATATGCAAGAATCTTTATGAGAACCAGATTCCCTAGTTCACACAAAATTCTGTCTCAGATACATGCAGATCACAATATTTTTTTTTTTTTTGAATCAACACTGTTTACTGTTTAACCTTAAATCAATTAACAGGTCAGCTTGTTAAAAAGTTACATGTAAGGCCTAAAAAGGTTAAAATTTATTTCTCCTGCATGGTCCTATTGGCTGCTGTATCCTCTCTTCTTATAACCAATGCAAACTTAAGAAAATAAAAAGTAAATGGTTTATGTCTGATATTTTAGCCAAGTTAATAAAATTGATAAAATTGTCCCTTGGGTGCAACAAAGCTTTGCAATGCTTTAGCTATTCTATAGATTATGAGGCCTAAAACATAAAACAAACCCAGAACATGAATATTTGATGGCAAAGAAATAATTACAAAAATAAAAAATAAAATGAAAAAATGCCTGCACACATTCAAATTTAGAAAATATGGTCTGAGAAACAGAAGATCTACTTTGTGGGGCCTAATGGAAGCCTAATGGAAAATAGTTTAGTCTTTGAAAAGTATATGCAATTTTCAATAATGTGAGACTGCCCAGACTTAATTGTATTTGTTTAAACATATCATTGCACAGCTTTTTAGGCATCTTTGCCTTAAACCTCTTATATGAGCATTTAACCCTTTACCCAACGAATCGCCCGCATCCGCCCACATAATATGCAAATACAGCTGCTGAAAAAATATTATTTTTCGAAAAATTTCAACAAAACCATATCATGTGACCCCTCTTTGGAACGAGCTCGTTGAACTCATTCCAAAGAGGGGTCACATGATATGATTTTGTTGAAATTTAAAAAAAAAAATTTAAAAAAAATGATATTTAAAATAATGAATTTTGAAATCGTCTCCGTTGGGTAAAGCGTTAATCTGTTACAACTTGTTTAACAGAGCATCAGTAGCTCTATCAAACAAGATATAATAGATTAAGTATTCAATTTATTGCCATGATAGGGAAAGATAATTTATTATTATTGTTATCTATTATGACACATTCAACAGCCAGGGTAAAATCGTGTTGGTAAGTTTTTTATGGGTGGGGGAAGCCAGAGCACCTGGAGAGAACTTCTAGAGATTTGTTGTCAATGTTCTTAAAAAATTATAGAGAACAATGTTGATTGGCTATTGATGTTGCTGTTCTGACGTATTTACAATGGGAAGACAAGTTCCAAACACACCAGCATTTATTGCACATCAATATGTTCAAATTTAATGTTCAAATGATGTAATTCTATATATTGGTGGCTGTATCTCTGAATGTCAAAAAAGTTAAAAAATTTATAGAAATTTATATATTTTTTATACTTACCAATGACCCAGACTTAGCTGGTGCTACTCTTAAATATTTAGGGCCAAACGCAAATTTTACCCCCCCCAATCCCAAAAATTTGCATCAAAAACCAAAAGTTAAAAAATTTATAGTAATTTATATATTTTTTATACTTACCAATGACCCAGACTTAGCTGGTGCTAACTCTAACAAAACCAGGGCCAAACACAAATTTTGCCCCCCAATCCCCAAAATTTGCATCCAAAACAAAAAGAAATCATGTCCTAAAGGACCTCCATACTACGCCTCTACTGCGCATGCGCAGTGACGCAGACGTCCCGAAATTGGCGCCAATTATCATTCTTACTGGCAGTGCCTGGTCAGCGCTATGTACTCAGCGGGGAGGCAAGAGTTCCCAACTCCAGGGAGGGCCATCCCCGTCTGGGTCATTGGTAAGTATAAAAAATATATAAATTACTATAAATTTTTTAACATTTTTATACTGTACCAATGACCCAGACTTAGCTGAATAGTAAACAGGCTGGAGGGCCTAGGACATAGAGGAAAATCCAATAAGCTCAACTATATAGTAAAGAGGTAACCCCTTAAGGAGAAAAGGAGTATTAGGCTTTACATGTATCTTTCTTATTTAATATTAAATTAGAAAGATACACTACCCTTAATAATTGAGCACAATAACATTCATGTTCTCTATTAACATCCAGTATAACCCTTATACTAATTATTTTTAAAGCAAGCCAATAAATAAAGTAGTCCAGAAAATTGAGACTCTTTATAGTCATTTAAAAGTGTCCGAGTATTGTATATTAAAGCCCGTTTGACACTTGACATATACAAATGCTTCACACCGAGCTACACTTTAAAAATAAGACATGAATGAATTTTAACATTAATATTACACTTTAAAACCATCCCGGAAGCGACTCAGAAATACTGACTTGGAGGAGGCATTCCCTTGCTTTTCACTATAAAGCAGGTGACCTAAGGGAACACCCGCCCCCCCCCCCCCCCCCCCCCTTCCCCTTGCCCTGGGTCAAATAGCCCAGAGCGAAGAGGGCAGCCGGACGGAGTCACTGCCGGAACAGAAAGCCTGCATAACTATAGTTGCAACTGTTTAGTGGACGACATTCTGAGCAACAGATAACGGACCTAAACAATGCAGGTCTCCAGAAATGGACTCAATATTTCTGAGATAAAAATTCGTAAATGTGGATGGCTGAGACCAATAAGCAGCCTTCATTAAATCTGTAATAGCAACACTATTAGCATAAGCCCAGGAAGTAGAAAGAGCTCTTACTTCATGAGCAGAAATCTTAAGCACAGACTGCTGAGAAGAAGATAAATCTTCATAAGCAGTACGGATAGTTAACTGAATCCATCTAGCAATAGAATGGACTGAAATGTCCTTTTTATTAGGCATCAAAGACAGAAAGAAACGTTTCCGTCCCTTTCTGATAAACTGAGATCTCTGTTTATAGATACGTAATGCTCTAACAGGACAGAGTAAAGGCCTACGCCCGTCTGAAGACGGAAGAGCCTTAATAACAATAGGTTCCGGATATTTATTAGGAGCCTGATTCTTAGCTAAAAAACCCACATTAGTAGTGAAGGTGATAGTGTTCCCAACACTACGATAATGAGAATCATCCACCGATAGTGCATGAAGCTCACTGACTCTTCTAGCAGAAGAGAAAGCTAAGAGAAAAGCTGTCTTATAAGATAAGAATTTGAAATCTACTGTCCCAAGAGGTTCAAATGGCTTTTCCTTCAATTTAAGAAGAACCCAAGCTAAATTCCACTTAGGAATTAATCTAAGAGTTCTGGGTCTATTTATCGAAAAGTTTCTAACCAACTTCGATAAAGAGACATTAGATCCAATTTGTAAACTATCATGATGTGCATAGGTATCAGATAACATAGATCTATAACCCTTTATAGTAACAGGCTGCAGTTTGATTTCGTCAAACAAGTATACTAGAAAGTTTGCAATGTCTGGTATAGAGGGATCGAATATATCTACAGAATGATCCCTACACCAACGACGAAAAACCTTCCACTTAGCCGCATAGTTTAGCGAAGAGGAGGTCCTCCTACAGTTAGAAATCGCGTCCACTGCTCGTCCTGTAAAGTGCTTGCCATGCAAGAAGGACCGCACAACGGAAAAACGTGAAGGTTGAGACCTTGCGGGTTGTGATGGAGTTGGCGCGATTTCCCCTGCGAAAGAAGATCCTCCCGTGGAGGAAGCTTCCGCGGTAGGTCCCACAACAGACACCTGAGTAGATTTATCCACGGTCTCTGTGGTGACAGAGATGCTACCAACAGAATCTTGCATTGAGATTGTTTTATCTTTAGCAATACTTGTTGAATTAACGGCGCTGGAGGATACGCATATCCTATCATTCCGTCCCAAGGGATCGACAGAGCGTCTACTGCAAATGCTCTTGGATCCGGACACGGAGACACATACGTCTGCAACTGATTGTTGAGATCTGTCGCAAATAAGTCTATCATTGGCCGTTCCCATTGGTAGCAAATCTGATTGAATACTTGTTTGTTGAGAGTCCACTCCGACGGCAACAAGCGACCCTTTCGTGAAAGGGAGTCTGCTAGCACATTTAGACGACCCGGTATGTGACGGACCGAAAGAAGAACGTGATGTTCCAACGCAAACAGAAGGATTCTTTCCGTTAGATTGAACAACGGAACTGAATGAGTGCCTCCCTGATTCCGTATATACGCCACTACTGTCGTATTGTCGGATAGGATTTGGACATGAGCATCGTGAATAATGTCCATCCAGTGACGTAACGCAAGCCAAATTGACATCATTTCCTTGATGTTTATGTGCTTGCACAGGAATTGCGGATCCCAAAGACCCTGGCATCTCGAATCCGTTGGGATTAATGATGCATCCCAACCTGTTTGACTGGCATCCGTCATAATGGTAAAACTCGGATCCGGCAACTGCTGCGGAACTCCTTGAGTTAACCACTGAATGTTTGCCCAAGTCTGAATCTCTTGTTTCACTTGATCTGACAAGAGAACGTCTACATCGAGCGAATGAATTTTCACACTCCAATTCTGAGTCAGGAAAATTTGAAGAGGCCGTGTGCGTAGCCGTCCCATCGGAATGAGATCCGCGGCGGCTCCGCACAGACCTATCAGTCTCATAAATTCTCTCGCCGTGACTTTGTCTGTATTCAGACAATAGCGAGCGTAACAACTGACTAATTTCGCTCTGGTTAACGGCAGACGAACGAGATTGTTGTGCGTCTCGAAGCTCATTCCCAGATGAGTGAATGACTTGGACGGCACCAGATCCGACTTCTCCTCGTTTACTATGAAACCGAGACGTCGGAGCAATAGAAGAAGATTCTGAACATCGTTCTGAAGCGTTAACTCGTTGCCGTACCTCTGAAGAATGTCGTCCAGGTAGGCCGACGTTACCGCAGACGAATGAGCTCGGAAGTAGATCATTACCGAGTTCATTACCCGAGTGAAAGCCCAGGGTGCTAGATTCAATCCGAAGCACATGGCCCGGAACTGATACACCACTCCTAGGACTGCGAAGCGTAGATACTTTCGGAATGTCGGATGTACCATGACGTGAAAGTACGCATCTTTGAGATCTATGCTCGTTGCATAATCGTTCACCCGAACACTCGCTCTGACCGATCGAATCGTCTCCATATAAAACTTCGGAGCGACGATCAGCTTGTTTATCCAGCTCAAATCTATGACTGGACGGAACGAGCCGTCTGGTTTCGGAACCAGAAACAGATGGCTGTAGAATCCCAGCGATTCCTGGTTTTCTACGACCTCTACCGCGTTCTTCATTAAAAGAGACTGCACCTCTGATAGCAGAGCGTCTCTTTTCTGAGGATTTGACGGAAGATGAGTCCACTTTGGACTTCGAGTTAATGGAGGCTTTCGTTTGAAGGATATCTTTAGACCTTCCGAAGTCACTCCTCTCACCCACGGGTCGTCCGTAATCGACGCCCATTCTTGTGAAAAGCTCGACAACCTTCCGCCAACCGGAACGCGATAGAGGTTTAAGCCATCACCTCCTGGACCTGCGAGGCCTGCGGTAGGAGAAACCACGTCTTCCACGACCTGCACCTCGCCCCGTCGACCTCGGGGCGTCCGACCGATTGTCCCGGCCTGAAGGACGTCCCGAACGAGAGTCGCTATCCTGACGGTCTCTCGAATAAGACCAAGAGGACGCACCGGAACCTCTATAGGAACCTCTCTTGGGCGCATTAGACCCAGAAGTGCCTGTCTTATTCGTGTCTGCTGTATCCGACTTCTTAGGAGCAGATTTGAACAACAGAGAATCCTTAGCTTTCTTTGTAATTTTATCATAAATAGCGGAAAGCTTGCCGTCAAAGAGAAGTTCTCCTGAGACCGAAGCGACTCTAAGAGAGTTCTTCACCTTAGAATCCACTAGTGTGGATGTAGCTAGGGCTGCGTCACGTCTAACCAACTCCAGATTTGCCACTGAAAGGGCGGAGTTACACGTGGAATAAGCTAGTGCCCTTGAAAGAAGTCTTAAAGAGGATTGTATATCCTGAAACTCTTTCCCCTGAAGGTGCAGTGATAATGCCTTAGTAAGGTGATCTGCGTAAGATAAGGCATCTAAATTGGCTCTGTTAGACGCAATAGCTGTTTCCAACACCGCGGTTGGAATAGAAGCTGACGACGGTAATGATAGCTCTAAGTCTTCCGCCTCGTCGTACATACGCAGAGGAACTCTCGGTATACCCTGTCCTGCCGTATCGAATTTATTCCTTGCATTAATAAAAGGCAGGTTGAGAATATTAGCGGACAAGAAACCTGCTTTCCCCGTCCTGGAAGCAAGTTTAAATATAGCGTCGTTCAATAATTCAAATGTTCTTGCAATATTATTGGACTGCGACGGAAACTCGGGAGCGATGTCCCTGAACCGCTCAAAAAATTCAGAGTCCAATGACGCTATAATTCTCTTGTCCGGAAGCGCAGCAGTCTGGCCCGACGGAACAACTTGAGGGAGAAAGTGCCGGATGAAGTCCACGGCAGCTTTATGTTGTTCCGAAAGGGATAGCTCCAAATCATCCGTATCCCTTTCACCATCCGGTCGGACCTCATGATGTTCCCGGTCGTCCGCCCCCGATGCTTCGGCGGAGCGTACCGACCGAGCGCCGTCGGATAATTCTCGATCCGACATCGTTTCTGTCGGCTGCTGGGATGCTGCGATAAGCTGTGCTATCTGCACAAGAATGTCCGGCGTCGAGACCTGCGGAGGCGCAGTCTTTCGCTGCTTCGCCGAGGGCAGCTCCGCATCAGATGGCTCCCGCATACTTTTCCTATGCGAACGTCCGGAGTCCATCGGTCTCGAATCCCTGGCTGCCGGATGGTGTGACCTGGTCGCCGAAGAATCCTTGATCGGCGAAGCTGGTAATATATCGGCGGTCACGCAGCCAAGGTGCGGTCGTGTGCGCTGACGAGAAGAGGAAGCCTTAACAGTCTCTGCGGACTGCTTATACAACGGAGCGTCCCGAGCGACGGACGTATGCTCCGCTAAAGACACATTTTGTACCACAACATCTGGTCCCAGATGTTGTTGTACGAGAGAGGGGCCTCTCTCGCTCGCAGCCCGGCTGGACCTGGACGAGCTAGGAACCGGACTCAAAGGCTTCCTCCGTTCTCGCTTACTATCCGCCGTCACTGGGTGTGCATCTATTATGTTTATAGTGCTCACATCACCCAAAATTTCCTCTTGGACCGCATCGGACGAACCCGGCTGCCGAACCATTCGGTGAATGGATGCTACATCGGGCGAGCTAGCGGACGACATTTGTCTAATCTCTATGAGCACTTTTGCCGCTAGCTCTGAATTCATTTGTGACGACGGACGCACACTTGAAGAAGATAACATGGAAACATCACCCTGTTTTGGTTCCTCTGAAATAGAAACTGAGAGAGTAGAGTGACCTTGCGGAGAAAGAGCCGGCATCGCACTTTCTCCAGAAACAACATATCGTGACACACGTTTCCAATGTTTCTCATCCCAATGTTCACATATAGGACAGGGATTAATGCGAGAACACTGACTACAATTAATACAATGATCATGAAAGTCAGAGGAAGATTTCTTCCTATTACAATTTGAACAACGTCCCTTCATTGTGAAAGAACAACAATAAGTCCTAGTTACTCGCAAAAACCCCTGACACAAAGATACATAATAACATGATCCATTAATAAATGAAAAAACAATTGCAAAACAAAATAAATTTTGAAAAAATATTTTTTCAGCGAAGCCCAAGTTGCTGAAAAGTAACGTTGAGCCCCGATGGATCCGATGGCAAAGTGTGGTCAAAAATTTTAAATTTATATTAAATAATTAATGAGACACTTACGGATAATATAAATGTATCTTATAGTGAGATAAACTACAGCAAAGGCAAACAGCCCCCCTCAAAAAAGGCTGTTGCCAATGAAAACAAACAGTGTAAAAACACCAGAAAACATGACTCCAGGCACTGAAAAAACTGGCCCGGAATCAGTCATCAATTACACTCTATCTGATGCAAAACAGAGACTCCCAGGGGAGAATCTGCAGAACATCAGATGGAAGATGCAGAACACAAACGTTATACACCCATGGGTGAAAACGTAACTATGGGGAAAATAACAGAAAACATTCTGTAACCAAGCAACTCTCCCAGGAAATTTTAGAAATGAAATTTCTCAAAAATATGCCAAAAGCATGGGAGAATTGCAAGGGGGGACTTTAGAAGGCTAGGGGAGAGGAAACACTGAATAAGCAGTGCAACAATTAGCAAGAATGACAACAAGAGGCCCATGCCTCGAAAATAGGCAACTTAACATAATTTCATCAAAAAATTTTAAGTACAGCCCTGATTATTTTTTGTCACTTCTTTTTCCTCTCCTCCTTCTATCCTCCTTAGAATCACATTTTCTCCAAAAATTACGTGTCTGGCATCCTTTAAACTGAGATTTACAAGCACAAAGATCAGTGAGATGTTGACTGATGAAGGGCCAAACAGAGAATGATAATTGGCGCCAATTTCGGGACGTCTGCGTCACTGCGCATGCGCAGTAGAGGCGTAGTATGGAGGTCCTTTAGGACATGATTTCTTTTTGTTTTGGATGCAAATTTTGGGGATTGGGGGGGGCAAAATTTGTGTTTGGCCCTGGTTTTGTTAGAGTTAGCACCAGCTAAGTCTGGGTCATTGGTACAGTATAAAAATATTACATGTCCTTTTTGGTCCTCCATACTTTTACTCCACTGCGCATGCACAGTGTCAAGGAGGTCTCGAAATTGGCACCAAAAGTCATTCTTACAACCAGTGCCTGGTAGGCGTTATGTACTCAGCGGGGAGGTATGAGTTCCGAACTCATGGGAGGGCCATCCCCGTCTGGATCATTGGTAAGTATAAAAAATATATAAATTACTATAAAGCTCGTGCAGGGCTGGTCGAGCTAGGAACCAGACTAATAGGCTTTCTCCGTACCATCCTCGTATGCGTCGTCACTGGGCGTGCATGTTGTATTTATAGTGCTCGCATCACCCAAATCTCCTCCCGGACCGCAATTTGTTGAATAGTCGCTACACTGGGCGAGCTAGCGGACGCCAAAGCCGTCGATCCTACTTGGGACCTCTTAGGCAATTGACGTATCTGCATGAGCACTTTTGCCACTAGCTCTTCATTTGACTGTGACGACAGAAGCACACTTTTCGAAGACATCATGGAAACATTACTCTGTTCTTGATCGTCAATGAGGCCTGTGGAGTCGCGGTCTTATGTAAATAGCCGCTGGAAACTCCAGGGATGTTCATTCCTGCATTTATATAATATGTGAACGTCCTAACTGGAAAGGCCTCATGTCCTTGGCAAGCTGATGGAGTGACCTGGTCGACGTGGAATCCCTGGTCGGTGAAGCAGGAGCTCCCGGGACGTTCCTTCCTGCATTTATATAATATGCGAACGTCCCCCGGAAATCTGAGGTCACATAGCCAAGGTGCGGTCTTGTGTGCTGACGTGAGGATAAGGAAGCCAATAGAACAGCCGCGTCCGACTGTCTATGCGACGGAGCATCCCAAGCAGGAGGAGTTGACATATGCTCCGACTAACAAACGGACATACAACAACATCGTGGCGCAGATGTTGATGTAAGAGAGAGGGGGCCTCTCTCGCTCGTGTTCTGGATGGACCTGGACGAGCTAGGAACCGGACTAACAGGCTTCCTCCGTACCATCCTCAGTTCTGTCGTCACTGGGTGTGCACATGGTATGTTTATAGTGCTCGCAACACCCGAAATTCCTTCTTGGACCGCAACAGACAAACCCGGGTGCTGAGCCATTCGATGAATGGTCGCAACACTGGACGAGCTAACGGAAGCCAAGAGCCGATGATCCTACTTGGGACCTCTTAGGCAATGGACGTATCGGCATGAGCACTTTGCTTGTGACGACGGAAGCACACTCCTGGATGACATCACGGAAACATCACCCTGTTCTTGTTCCTCTGAAAAAGAGAGTGAAAAACTAGAGTGACCCTGTAGAGAGAGGACCGGCATGGTACTCTCCCCACTAACATCATACCGTGACACACGTCTCCAACGTTTGTCATCCCAATTGATACACATTGAACAAGGGTTAGTGCGAGTACATAGACTACAATTAATACAGAGATCATGAGAATCAGAGGAAGATTTCCTCCCATTACAATTTGAACAATAATCTTTCATTGTGAAAAAGTAAACACTCATAGTACTCGCACTAAACCTTGAAAACAAAGATACATAATAAAATAATCCATTATAACATTACGAAAAAATAATTCAAAAAGAAAAAAATTTTTGAAAATTTTTTTTCAGAAAAGCCCAAGTTCCCAATGGGATCAATGAGCCCAAATGGATCCCAAAAAAGCCTAAGTGTGGGCAAAAATTTTAAATCATTTCGAAAAATGAATGTAACACTTACGGACAATATTAATGTATCTTGCTAGGAACTGAACTAAGCAGAAGACAAGTAATCACTATCAGAAGTAACTGCTGTCAACCTAAACAAAAAGTGTAAACAAACCGGAAACATGACTCCAGGCACTGGTAAACATGGCCTGAAATCAGTTACCAATTTAAACACTATCTGATGCAAAACAGAGGCTTCCAAAGAAGAAACTGCAGAACATCAGATGGTAGATGCAGACCAAAACGCCTAAACACCCAAGGGTGAGGACGTAAACATGGGGAAAAAACAGAAAATAATTCTGTTTCCAAGCCAAAACTCCCAAGAAATTTTAGTAATAAACATTACAAAAAATAAGCCAAAAGCATGGGAGAATAGCAAGGGGGGAATAAAGGAAAGGGAGAGAGGAAACACTGATCAAACAATGGAACATTCATAGCAAGAATGACAACAACAGGACCATGCCTCGAAAATAGGCAACATGAAATAATTTCGGAAAATAATTATAAGTTACAACCCTGAACATTTCCTTCCACTGTTTTTTCCTCTCCTCCTTCTATTTCCTCCTTATATCCACCATTTCTCTCATAATAATGTGTCTGGCGTCACTTAAACTGAGATTTACAAGCACAAATATCAGTAAGATGTAACTGAATTGAGGGCCAAACAAAGAATGATTTTTTGCGCCAATTTCGAGACCTCCTTGACACTGCGCATGCGCAGTGGAGTAAAAGTATGGAGGACCATATAGGACATGTAATTTTCGGTTTTTGATGCAAATTTTGGGGATTGGGGGGTAAAATTTGCGTTTGGCCCTAAATATTTAAGAGTTAGCACCAGCTAAGTCTGGGTCATTGGTACAGCATAAAAATATGAAAATCTGTACCAGAGTGTTTACACAAGAGAACAATAGGCTTAAGGCTATAGTCTATATCTATTTAGGATCAGGTGTTTTGCAGGAAGGGTCTATAACCGTGGGAATAACCTTGGGTGTCTGTTGTGTAATTCTCACTGACATTGGAATGATTTGTAAAGCTTGAGAAGCATATCTTTGTTTGCTTCCCAATTTTTACCTCCGATTATCTTCAGAAAATTGATATGGATACCAATGACTTGTACATATGTGCAGTACGTGAAAGTGTATTGTCACTAAATCACCTGCAGAGTGGGGATTCCAACCAAACAGTAAGTGCAAATTTGTTGCGAAGCATAACAAACACAAGCAATGTTCCAGCAAATGGACCCCCAGACCCAGAGGTCCAATGGCTGAAACACTGTATGTTTTGTTCATGTGAACAGAATTTGAAAGTGATACTTTGGGTGATAATTCTACTTGCTGGGTGATTTAGTTACAATCCACTCTCCACGTGCTATATATATCTTACACAATTCAGTAAACTCTGTTCACAGAAAACCACTTACTGTATCTCTGAGAGCAGAAATATCTCACGAGTGACCACTAATTAGATATAAACTATAATTACTATCAAAACCAACTTACCGGGATGTGAATTTTAGTTTTTCAACGTTTTGAGAACACACTGTTAGTCATATTGTAATGTAATAATTTTGCTCAAATTGACACTTCTCACCTCACTTTTATGTCTCCAGTTCAAACATAGATTGTAAGGCTATAATCTATTTTTGTAGTCTGAAGGATGTACCAAACAGAAAAAAATAATTTAGGCCTTACATTCCATGTCTGGACCAACAACTGTCCATTCAGTGCAAAAGACAGGTGGATATGTCACTGTTAAACCAGAGATCCCACATACCAGAGCCATTGAACTAAAGAGAAATGTTAATATAAGTTGTATAACTTGCTTGCCAATCATTGTAAAATTAATTTATTACACCCCTAACATCTCATTATAATAGGAATCGGTAAAAAATAAATTGCGTTCTCCCCTCACTAGTGAGAGCAAACACCTTGGTGATTAACATTTCATGTGAACTTGAAATTTACACATGAATTTTCCCTAGCACAAAACAAAAGTTGTTCTTGCTCCACTAGTGAGTATAACAAGATGCAGCAGACCACGATGGAATACCAAAATGTATTAATGCGCGATCGAAATGCTGATAGAGTTATTCTAAACTTTACGGTGTCTCACTGCTTCAGAATTAAATTGTTGAATTATTTCAATTCAATGTTGAAGAATTATTATTGAAGTGAAAATGAACAAGAAATTTCATTTTACTGAATTTGTTTGTGGCTAAAAATTACATCATTTCGCCAACAATCCTGAAAACTATTTTGTGTGGATGTACACAACGTCCAATGTGATCTGTGCCAGTGGAAACAGGGATCAGCTGATTGTGTAAACAGATTTCTTGCATGGTATGGGCATCGGTTTGGATCATTTCAGTTGAAGCTTCAAATGAAGGGGGTATAATAAAAAGAAAATCTAATGTTTTTATGTGAATACCGGCAAGCTGCTCGTGAAAGTTAAAAAATTTATAGTAATTTATATATTTTTTATACTTACCAATGACCCAGACTTAGCTGGTGCTAACTCTAACAAAACCAGGGCCAAACACAAATTTTGCCCCCCAATCCCCAAAATTTGCATCCAAAACAAAAAGAAATCATGTCCTAAAGGACCTCCATACTACGCCTCTACTGCGCATGCGCAGTGACGTAGACGTCCCGAAATTGGCGCCAATTATCATTTTTACTGGCAGTGCCTGGTCAGCGCTATGTACTCAGCGGGGAGGCAAGAGTTCCCAACTCCAGGGAGGGCCATCCCCGTCTGGGTCATTGGTAAGTATAAAAAATATATAAATTACTATAAATTTTTTAACATTTTTATACTGTACCAATGACCCAGACTTAGCTGAATAGTAAACAGGCTGGAGGGCCTAGGACATAGAGGAAAATCCAATAAGCTCAACTATATAGTAAAGAGGTAACCCCTTAAGGAGAAAAGGAGTATTAGGCTTTACATGTATCTTTCTTATTTAATATTAAATTAGAAAGATACACTACCCTTAATAATTGAGCACAATAACATTCATGTTCTCTATTAACATCCAGTATATCCCTTATACTAATTATTTTTAAAGTAAGCCAATAAATAAAGTAGTCCAGAGAATTGAGACTCTTTATAGTCATTTAAAAGTGTCCGAGTATTGTATATTAAAGCCTGTTTGACACTTGACATATACAAATGCTTCACACCGAGCTACACTTTAAAAATAAGACATGAATGAATTTTAACATTAATATTACACTTTAAAACCATCCCAGAAGCGACTCAGAAATACTGACGTGGAGGAGGCATTCCCTTGCTTTTCACTATAAAGCAGGTGACCTAAGGGAACACCCGCCCCCTTCCCCTTGCCCTGGGTCAAATAGCCCAGAGCGAAGAGGGCAGCCGGACGGAGTCACTGCCGGAACAGAAAGCCTGCATAACTATAGTTGCAACTGTTTAGTGGACGACATTCTGAGCAACAGATAACGGACCTAAACAATGCAGGTCTCCAGAAATGGACTCAATATTTCTGAGATAAAAATTCGTAAATGTGGATGGCTGAGACCAATAAGCAGCCTTCATTAAATCTGTAATAGCAACACTATTAGCATAAGCCCAGGAAGTAGAAAGAGCTCTTACTTCATGAGCGGAAATCTTAAGCACAGACTGCTGAGAAGAAGATAAACTCTCATAAGCAGTACGGATAGTTAATTGAATCCATCTAGCAATAGAATGGACCGAAATGTCCTTTCTATTAGGCATCAAAGACAGAAAGAAACGTTTCCGTCCCTTTCTGATAAACTGAGATCTCTGTTTATAGATACGTAACGCTCTAACAGGACAGAGTAAAGGCCTACGCCCGTCTGAAGACGGAAGAGCCTTAATAACAATAGGTTCCGGATATTTATTAGGAGCCTGATTCTTAGCTAAAAAACCCACATTAGTAGTGAAGGTGATAGTGTTCCCGACACTACGATAGTGAGAATCATCCACCGACAGTGCATCAAGCTCACTGACTCTTCTAGCAGAAGAGAAAGCTAAGAGAAAAGCTGTCTTATAAGATAAGAATTTGAAATCTACTGTCCCAAGAGGTTCAAATGGCTTTTCCTTCAATTTAAGAAGAACCCAAGCTAAATTCCACTTAGGAATTAATCTAAGAGTTCTGGGTCTATTTATCGAAAAGTTTCTAACCAACTTAGATAAAGAGACATTAGATCCAATTTGTAAACTATCATGATGTGCATAGGTATGAGATAACATAGACCTATAACCCTTTATAGTAACAGGCTGCAGTTTAATTTCGTCAAACAAGTATACTAGAAAGTTTGCAATGTCTGGTATAGAGGGATCAAATATATCTACAGAATGATCCCTACACCAACGACGAAAAACCTTCCACTTAGCAGCATAGTTTAGCGAAGAGGAGGTCCTCCTACAGTTAGAAATCGCGTCCACTGCTCGTCCTGTAAAGTGCTTGCCATGCAAGAAGGACCGCACAACGGAAAAACGTGAAGGTTGAGACCTTGCGGGTTGTGATGGAGTTGGCGCGATTTCCCCTGCGAAAGAAGATCCTCCCGTGGAGGAAGCTTTCGCGGTAGGTCCCACAACAGACACCTGAGTAGATTTATCCACGGTCTCTGTGGCAACAGAGATGCTACCAACAGAATCTTGCATTGAGATTGTTTTATCTTTAGCAATACTTGTTGAATTAACGGCGCTGGAGGATACGTATATCCTATCATTCCGTCCCAAGGGATCGACAGAGCGTCTACTGCAAATGCTCTTGGATCCGGACACGGAGACACATACGTCTGCAACTGATTGTTAAGATGTGTCGCAAATAAGTCTATCATTGGCCGTTCCCATTGGTAGCAAATCTGATTGAATACTTGTTTGTTGAGAGTCCATTCCGACGGCAACAAGCGACCCTTTCGTGAAAGGGAGTCTGCTAGCACATTCAGACGACCCGGTATGTGACGGACCGAAAGAAGAACGTGATGTTCTAGCGCAAACAGAAGGATTCTTTCCGTTAGATTGAACAACGGAACTGAATGAGTGCCTCCCTGATTCCGTATATACGCCACTACTGTCGTATTGTCGGATAGGATTTGGACATGAGCATTGTGAATAATGTCCATCCAGTGACGTAACACAAGCCAAATTGACATCATTTCCTTGATGTTTATGTGCTTGCACAGGAATTGCGGATCCCAAAGACCCTGGCATCTCGAATCCGTTGGGATCAATGATGCACCCCAACCTGTTTGACTGGCATCCGTCATAATGGTAAAACTCGGATCCGGCAACTGCAGCGGAACTCCCTGAGTTAACCACTGAATGTTTGCCCAAGTCTGAATCTCTTGTTTCACTTGATCTGACAAGAGAACGTCTACTTCGAGCGAATGAATTTTCACACTCCAATTCTGAGTCAAGAAAATTTGAAGAGGACGTGTGCGTAACCGCCCCATCGGAATGAGATCCGCAGCAGCTCCGCACAGACCTATCAGTCTCATAAATTCTCTCGCTGTGACTTTGTCTGCGTGCAGACAATAGCGAGCGTAACAACTGACTAATTTCGCTCTGGTTAGCGGCAGACGAACGAGATTGTTGTGCGTCTCGAAGCTCATTCCCAGATGAGTGAATGACTTGGACGGCACCAGATCCGACTTCTCCTCGTTTACTATAAAACCGAGACATCGGAGCAATAGAAGAAGATTCTGAACATCGTTCTGAAGCGTTAACTCATTGCCGTACCTCTGAAGAATGTCGTCCAGGTAGGCCGACGTTACCGCAGACGAATGAGCTCGGAAATAGATCATTACCGAGTTCATTACCCGAGTGAAAGCCCAGGGTGCTAGATTCAATCCGAAGCACATCGCCCGGAATTGATACACCACTCCTAGGACTGCGAAGCGTAGGTACTTTCGGAATGTCGGATGTACCATGACGTGAAAGTACGCATCTTTGAGATCTATGCTTGTTGCATAATCATTCACCCGAATACTCGCTCTGACCGACCGAATCGTCTCCATATAAAATTTCGGAGCAACGATCAGCTTGTTTATCCAGCTCAAATCTATGACTGGACGGAACGAGCCATCTGGTTTCGGAACCAGAAACAGATGGCTGTAGAATCCCGGAGTTTCCTGGTTTTCTACGACCTCTACCGCGTTCTTCATTAAAAGAGACTGCACCTCTGATAACAGAGCGTCTCTTTTCTGCGGATTTGACGGAAGATGAGTCCACTTTGGACTTCGAGTTAATGGAGGCTTTCGTTTGAAGGATATCTTTAGACCTTCCGAAGTCACTCCTCTCACCCAAGGGTCATCCGTAATCGACGCCCATTCTTGTGAAAAGCTCGACAACCTTCCGCCAACCGGTACGCAATAGAGGTTTAAGCCATCACCTCCTGGACCTGCGAGGCCTGCGGTAGGAGAAACCACGTCCTCCACGACCCGCACCTGGCCCCGTCGACCTCGGGGCGTCCGACCGATTGTCCCGGCCCGAAGGACGTCCCGACCGAGAGTCGCTACCCTGACGGTCTCTCGAATAAGACCAAGAGGACGCACCGGAACCTCTATAGGAACCTCTCTTGGGCGCATTAGACCCAGAAGTGCCTGTCTTATTCTTGTCTGCTGTATCCGACTTCTTAGAAGCAGATTTGAACAACAGAGAATCCGAAGCTTTCTTTGTAATTTTATCATAAATAGCAGAAAGCTTGCCGTCAAAGAGAAGTTCTCCGGAGACCGAAGCGACTCTAAGAGAGTTTTTCACCTTAGTATCCATGAGTGTGGATGTAGCTAGGGCTGCGTGACGTCTAACCAACTCCAGATTTGCCACTGAAAGGGCGGAGTTACACGTGGAATAAGCTACTGCCCTTGAAAGAAGTCTTAAAGAGGATTGTATATCCTGAAACTCTTTCCCTTGAAGGCGCAGTGATAACGCCTTAGTAAGGTGATCTGCGTAAGATAAGGCATCTAAATTGGCTCTGTTAGACGCAATAGCTGTTTCCAACACCGCGGTTGGAATAGAAGCCGACGACGGTAATGATAGCTCTAAGTCTTCCGCCTCGTCGTCCATACGCAGAGGAACTCTCGGGATACCCTGTCCTGCCGTATCGAATTTATTCCTTGCATTAATGAAAGGCAGGTTGAGAGAATTAGCGGACAAGAAACCTGCTTTCCCCGTCTTGGAAGCAAGTTTAAATATAGCGTCGTTCAATAATTCAAATGTTCTTGCAACATTATTGGACTGCGACGGAAACTCGGGAGCGATGTCCCTGAACCGCTCAAAAAATTCAGAGTCCAATGACGCTATAATCCTCTTGTCCGGAACCGCAGCAGTCTGGCCCGACGGAACAACTTGAGGGAGAAAGTGCCGGATGAAGTCCACGGCAGCTTTATGTTGTTCCGAAAGGGATAGCTCCAAATCATCCGTATCCCTTTCACCACCCGGTCGGACCTCATGATGTTCCCGGTCGTCCGCCCCCGATGCTTCGGCGGAGCGTACCGACCCAGCGCCGTCGGATAATTCTCGATCCGACACCGTTTCTGTCGGCTGCTGGGATGCTGCGATAAGCTGTGCTATCTGCACAAGAATGTCCGGCGTCGAGACCGGCGGAGGCGCAGTCTTTCGCTGCTTCGCCGAGGGCAGCTCCGCATCAGATGGCTCCCGCATACTTTTCCTATGCGAACGTCCGGAGTCCATCGGTCTCGAATCCCTGGCTGCCGGATGGTGTGACCTGGTCGCCGAAGAATCCTTGATCGGCGAAGCTGGTAATATATCGGCGGTCATGCAGCCAAGGTGCGGTCGTGTGCGCTGACGAGAAGAGGAAGCCTTAGCAGTCTCCGCGGACTGCCTATACAACGGAGCGTCCCGAGCGACGGACGTATGCTCCGCTTGCGACACATTTTGTACCACAACATCTGGTCCCAGATGTTGTTGTACGAGAGAGGGGCCTCTCTCGCTCGCGGCCCGGCTGGACCTGGACGAGCTAGGAACCGGACTAAAAGGCTTCCTCCGTTCTCACTTACTATCTGCCGTCACTGGGTGTGCATCTATTATGTTTATAGTGCTCGCATCACCCAAAATTTCCTCCTGGACCGCATCGGACGAACCCGGCTGCCGAACCATTCGGTGAATGGACGCTACACCAGGCGAGCTAGTGGACGACATTTGTCTAATCTCCATGAGCACTTTTGCCGCTAGCTCTGAATTCATTTGTGACGACGGACGCACACTTGTAGAAGATAACATGGAAACATCACCCTGTTCTTGTTCCTCTGAAATAGAAACTGAGAGAGTAGAGCGACCTTGCGGAGAAAGAGCCGGCATAGCCCTTTCTCCAGAAACAACATATCGTGACACACGTTTCCAATGTTTCTCATCCCAATATTCACATATAGGACAGGGATTAATGCGAGAACACTGACTACAATTAATACAATGATCATGAAAGTCAGAGGAAGATTTCTTCCTATTACAATTTGAACAATGTCCCTTCATTGTGAAAGGACAACAACAAGTCCTAGTTACTCGCACAAACCCCTGACACAAAGATACATAATAACATGATCCATTAATAAATGAAAAAACAATTGCAAAACAAAATAATTTTGAAAAAATATTTTTTTTCAGCGAAGCCCAAGTTGCTGAAAAGTAACGTTGAGCCCCGATGGATCCGATGGCAAAGTGTGGTCAAAAATTTTAAATTTATATTAAATAATTAATGAGACACTTACGGATAATATAAATGTATCTTATAGTGAGATAAACTACAGCAAAGGCAAACAGCCCCCCTCAAAAAAGGCTGTTGCCAATGTAAACAAACAGTGTAAAACACCAGAAAACATGACTCCAGGCACTGAAAAAACTGGCCCGGAATCAGTCATCAAAATTACACTCTATCTGATGCAAAACAGAGACTCCCAGGGGAGAATCTGCAGAACATCAGATGGAAGATGCAGAACACAACGTTATACACCCATGGGTGAAAACGTAACTATGGGGAAAATAACAGAAAACATTCTGTAACCAAGCAACTCTCCCAGGAAATTTTAGAAATGAACTTTCTCAAAAATATGCCAAAAGCATGGGAGAATTGCAAGGGGGGACTTTAGAAGGCTAGGGGAGAGGAAACACTGAATAAGCAGTGCAACATTTAGCAAGAATGACAACAAGAGGCCCATGCCTCGAAAATAGGCAACTTAACATAATTTCATCAAAAAATTTTAAGTACAGCCCTGATTATTTTTTGTCACTTCTTTTTCCTCTCCTCCTTCTATCCTCCTTAGAATCACATTTTCTCCAAAAATTACGTGTCTGGCATCCTTTAAACTGAGATTTACAAGCACAAAGATCAGTGAGATGTTGACTGATGAAGGGCCAAACAGAGAAATGATAATTGGCGCCAATTTCGGGACGTCTGCGTCACTGCGCATGCGCAGTAAAGGCGTAGTATGGAGGTCCTTTAGGACATGATTTCTTTTTGTTTTGGATGCAAATTTTGGGGATTGGGGGGCAAAATTTGTGTTTGGCCCTGGTTTTGTTAGAGTTGGCACCAGCTAAGTCTGGGTCATTGGTACAGTATAAAAATATACGAATTCTCTCACTCACTCATGAGATAAATCCTGGTATTCACAAGAAAACATTAGGTATCCTCTATTAGTTCAAAACTAAACAAAATACACATTTCTGGAACAAGAATAATATATTCTCACCTCCTTTCCAAAAGTATCCTTTCCCTTTTCACTTCTTTCTCTCTTTTGACTTTTTTTGCTAATATTCTATCTAATTTTCTCATTTTTATAATGCCTTCTCGAATTTTAGGCTCTAAATTTTCCAGATCGTCATCTTTGTTATCTGATGTTGAATTTTTATCTTCTTCAATGTGACCCTGTTCCAAGGCAAGTAGTTTTGTTTTGTACACTCCCAATTCATCCTTCATTTCTTCTCTGACTTTTTTTTGTATTTCATCCCTAATTTCTTTCATTATATCAGCTTCTTCGTCACTATCAATATCAGATTCAACACCTTCAACACCATTATCTACAAACATAGTGGGTCCAACTTAACTCAATAGAATAACCATGTAACTTGCAAATAAGTTTCAAATATCAAACCATTTACTATACTTTCATAGCAAAGTCTACCTGTTAACCATTTACTAAACTGAATAGCAAACAAAATTGACTCAAAATTTATTGAATAATTAAGACATAAGTGATGTTTATGACTAAAAAATAAAATTTGAAAGATTTTTTTGTGACAAGTACTGGTCAGCTTTTTCATGATGTTGGATAAAGGGTTAATCCATTACCTAACATGACTGGAAAGGAAGCATATAATTTTTTTGTAAATAGCTAAACAAAAATAATTTTTTGCTTCCAAAACAACATGTGAACAACACACAAATACAGTAGAAGCCTGTTAACTGAATAGCCACTCCATGAGCTCTGTCAAACAAGATATAATAGATTAAATGCCTGTATTGGGTGTACTGAGGCCAAATAGGTCTATAAACTAAGGAAAACTGAGGATGGTCAGGGAAATTTCTCGACAGGTTACACAAATTTTTATTCAATTAACAGGAGTTTACTCTATAACCTATATTCCATTAATGGTTCAAATTTGTGCTGGAGGTATGGTAAATGGTGTTGTGTTGGGAAATTATATTCAATTAACAGGGTTAGTCAATTAAGAGATATACAATTAAGTGGGCTCCACTGTAATAAAATATGAATACCAGAGAAAATTTTTGTGTCCAATGCTTGACAAATTTGCTGAATAAAAAAAAATCTGATCTTTTGAAAACTTCTGAATTCCACAACTTTACAGACCTCTTTGGCTCAGAATATCCAATTATAAGAGAAGCATTTAATCTATTGCAGACAGCCAGCCTAACAAATAAAGTCAATTTATTTATTTATTTATTTATGTTTAAGGTCACATATTTATGCACAATGGCTAATCATGACCGTGACAGTTTTACGGGTGGAGGAAGCCGGAGTACCCGGAGAGAACCACCGAGCAACGACGAGCAGCTGCCAGCTCCCCAACATCGTAACTCCGCACTGCAGCACAAGCAGGGTTAGATTGGTTGAAGACATGCGTACCATCGACGTGCAGTACGCCTTAGTACACGGCGTCATCGTGCCCCCACGCGGGCAATGGAGATGAAGTGTCTTGCCCAAGGACACAACGCGGTTGCCGCAGGTGGGATTCGAACCGAGGACCTCTCGGCTTGCAGCCTGCACCTCTACCTACTGAGCCACCGCGCTCCCAATAAAGTCAATTAAATTAAATTATATATCAAATATTCAATTTCTACCATCAAAATTCAAGGTCAAAATAAATTAATAAACACCCAATCTTCAATGCCAGTTAAATCAGTATATAAGAATTAAAATATAAAGTAAGTCCAAATGTCATCAAATAATCAGTTTGTAATTAGAAGAAAATTGTTAGTATTAAATTTTAACTTCAACTGTTCATAATTAACACTCAAAAGCAACCTCATAAATTTACTCACTTCTGTTATCGTAAATTAACCCATTTCCAAAGTAATAGTATCATTCATTCCATGTGTTTTCTCTGCTTCGAAAATTTCACGTCACGTCATTTTACCCATTTAAAGTAATTATCATAAATAAACACTTAAGCCAATATAGTGTGTAATCTTATCACCTCAAATTCCATGTAAATAATAGTTGTTATAGTCATAGACACTAAATCTTTGCCATTAATCACGTCGTTTTGTGTTAAAAGTTTTTTTAAATATCCGCCATTACTGGCACTTCTTGCTAAGAATGCTGGGAGTACCACCGCTGCTTCTCTCAACATGTCGTCCAAATATATAATTTGTTGACATTACCACACTTTCCTAATATGGCAATTGTGGAAATCTAAATTTTATAGTAAATTTCCTTTCTTATTATACCTACAATTGTTTACTACAGGCTTGCACTACAGTGGAAGTCCCTAACTCGGATAAAATACTCTCTATTTTTGTCTTTCCCAAGCAATTTGGGAAAGAAAAGTTGTGCAAAAGCACCAAGAAAAAAAAAGCCAAAACTGGGTCAAGAGCAACCGGCGCAGACCCAGTACGGGACGCTCTCTCCCAAGTACAACTCCACGACTTCCGTTGCCAGTGCGCATATACGTTGCTAAAGACTCATTCTTTTTGAATCCGTCAACGTTAGAGTTATGTGATCAGCGGGGAGGAAGGATTCTTTACCCGTAAAGAAGACGGGAGGGCCTCCATGTAAACAATTGTGGTAGGTATAATAAGAAAGGAAATTTACTATAAAATTTAGATTTCTTATCAACCTACTCACAATTGTTTACTACGGGCTGAATAGACAATAGGCTGGATGGAATCGCATAACCAACCCACACATAACCCCAGTGCACTGGAACCGTGAAGCAGAAGGAAGAGGTGCCGAGGCTTATCAACCATAACGTCGCAATCATTGGTAAAGGCCAATGAAAGGAGACATATGGGCCTGTGTGACACACAGACAGAAAAGGGCAGTAACAGCGCAAGGCTGAAACTGACCTTCAAGAAGCCTAATGGTTAGGGCAGACAACAGCCTGAGCAGAAGAAAGAGGACCGAAGGCAAAAAGGTCCTCCGACTGCTCCTGCAACTGGCGCAGATAGAAGGTGGAGAAAGTAGAGGCATTTCTCCAGTAGGCTGCCTGCATAACATCCGACAACTTGACAGAGTTAGAATAAGCCCAAGAGGTGGACAATGCCCCCACCTCGAGGGCAGAAATACGATTGGTAATACAATCGGCAGCTGCTAAGCGACCGTAAGCCGTACGAATAGCAAGACAAATCCATCGAGAAATGGACTGAGGAGAGATCTTCTGTCGACCCGGAATAAGAGACAGAAAAAAACGTTTCCTGCCTTTCCATATGAAACGTGTCCGATCGAGATAAATGCGAATAGCACGGACCGGACAGAGCAAAGGGGCGATTACCCTCAACAGAAGGAAGAGCCCTGATACAGATAGGAGGAGGAGTAGTATCTGGTAACTGATTCTTGGCCAGAAAAGAGCAATCAGTGGTAAAAGTAACACTGTTGGGAGAGCTCCTAAAAAGGCTGGGTCAACCGAGAGGGCGTGAAGCTCACTAACCCGTCTGGCAGAAGCAAACGCCATCAGAAATGCCATCTTATATGTGAGAAAATGCATATCCACCTGGGATAAAGGTTCGAACGGTGCCCCCCCCCCTCCCCCCGACCCACCCCCCTCCCCAAGCAAAGCAGCACCCACGAAAGATTCCATCGTGGGGTAAGCTGCAAAGTCCGAGGCCTTTTCAAAGAAAAGTGCCGAACAAGCTTGGAGAGGTAAGGATTAGTGCCGATACGATGCTTCCCCACATAAGAAAAAGTCTCTGAAAGCATGGACCTGTAACCCTTGATGGTAACAGGCTGGAGACCCTGAGAATCAAACAGATATACCAGAAACTCCGCAATCTGTGAAATCGAAGGATTGGCATAATCAACGGAGTGATTAGCACACCATCGACAGAAGACCTTCCATTTGGCTGCATAAGCTAGACCAGTGCCTCCTTGAAGAAGAAATGCACTCCACTGCTCGTCTCGAAAAACCTCTACGGAGGAGACAGGACCTGACAAAAAGATATGCGTGAAGGCACAATGAAGTCGGGTCGACGTGAAACCTCCTCGGGTGACCTTGACAAAGAAGGTCGCGACGTAGCAGGAGACGAGCCGGAACCGCCGCCATCAGTGAGCGGAGCTGATTGATTCACACCTGCTGAGGCGACAGGGGAGCGATCAGAATGATTCAACAACTGCAGGTTCGAATATTGGCTAGAACCTGAGGCAGAATCGGAACCGGCGGGAAGGCGTAGCCGACTAGACTGTTCCAATTGAGTGACAGAGCATCCATGGCAAAAGCCAGAGGATCTGGACACGGGGACACGAAAGTGTCCACCTGATGGTTCCAACGAGTCGCAAAGAGATCGATGTGGGGACGTCCCCAGAGATCGCAAAGCGACTGGAACACTGCCCTGTGGAGCATCCACTCGGTGGAAATAACCCTGCCCTGTCGGGTCAGGGAGTCGGCTAGGACGTTCAGATGACTGGGAATGTGACGAACAACCACTCCGGCGTGAACATCCTGAGCGAGCAGTAGAAGATCCCGAGCCAATTCATACATCGGAACCGAGTGCGTGCCGCCCTGGTTCCGAATTTAAGCAACCACTATTGAATTGTCGGACAGCAGAAGGACTTGGCGATTCGACAGGTGAGGGATCCACTGCCTGAAACTCAGAAGAAGAGCAAGAAGATCCTTCTGGTTGATGTGTAGAGCTGCTTGATCCTGGTCCCACATCCCGTGTAGGGAAAGACCGAGAGGATCCAACGTCGCACCCCATCCGAGATCGCTGGCATCTGCCGTCAGAACACAATCGGACGTGGGTAAGTCCAATGGAACACCCTGCGTAATCCACTGAACATCTGTCCAGGGAAGAAGGTGAGGATAAAGAGATTCCGGAAACGGAAGCACCAGATCCAGAGAATCTACATTCGGTCTCCAACGACTGAGCAGAAAGTGTTGGAGAGGTCTGACACGTCGCCGACCTAGAGGAATGAGATCCGCCACCGAACCGCAGAGACCGATCAGCCGGAGAAAACTCAGAGCGGTCGCGGACGTGGACTGGGACAGAATCGGAGCAAAAGCTGAGAGAATCACAGCCTTGGCCTGGGGAACCGCTACCAAATTGAATTGGGTTTGGAAAGCCATCCCCAGATGACAAAATGACTGAGAAGGGACCAGGTCCGACTTCTCCTCGTTGACTCTGAATCCTAGCGACGTGAGCAAGCTCAACAGAGTGGCGACATCCGACTCCAGTAAGGCAGCATTGGAATGCCTCTGGAGGATATCGTCCAGATATGCCGAAGTAGTCACGCTGGACTGTGTGTGATGGAACGCTATCACATGCGACATCAGTCTGCTGAAGGCCCAAGGAGCCAGGTTGAGGCCGAAAGGCATGGCCTTTGAACTGGTAAACTCGCCTCAGAAAAGCGAACGTGAGATACTTCCGTGACGCCCGATGCATTGGAACGTGAAAGTAAGCGTCTCGCAGGTCGATGCTGGCAGCGAAATCTCCCTGGTGAATTGAATGGCGGACCGACCTGAAAGTCTCCATGCTGAACTTGGGAGCAATGATAGACTGGTTCAGGATACTCAGATCGATAACCGGTCGTAGTCGGCCGTCCTTCTTCGGCACCAAGAACAGGCGGGAATTGAAACCCACTGACTGAATATTCTTGACAACCTCGATCGCCCCCTTTGCCAGGAGATTGCCAATCTCCGTGGACAAAAGTTCTCGACGTAAAACGTCTGAAGGAACTGTGGTTGGAAAAGGCACCCTTGACAGAGTGGGGTGCTGTCAGAAGGATATTCGCAGCCCGGACCAAACAACATCTAACACCCACGGATCGGATGTGATGGTGGCCCAATGGTCTGTGAACTCTGCTATCCTTCCTCCAACCTGGGACGAGTCGAGGTGAGGACCTTCATTTCGAGCCCTGACGAGGCCTGCGAGAGGAGAAACCACCTCCTCTACTAAATGAAGAATCCTGAGACTTCCCTCGATTCTGCCGACCTTTACCCTTACCCCTTGAGTAAGAAGTAGAAACGGCGGCAGAAGGACCAGCCTTTTGCTTCGCAGAGGAAGCAGAAGGGTACTTGTTAGGCTTGGAACGGCCCCTGCCTCCCCTAGAAGGCTGATCAAGCTGACGAAACAGCAGCTGATCTTTGGAATGACGTTGGACGTCATCCCGGACCGTCGACACGGAACCATGGAAAAGTTGCGGACCTGCCAAAGAAGCAGATCGAAGAGCAGCACGCTGCTCCTCGGGAAGGGATCGTACTGTGTCCAGCACAGTGTCCCTTCGAACTAATTCCAGATTTGCCGTGTTACAGGCATGCGTGTGAGTAAGATGCATGAGCGCCTTGGACAGCACACGCAAAGGAGCCTGTACCTCGTCAAACTTATCTGGAAGCAGATAAGCAGCTAAAGCTGAGACGACGTGATCTGAGAGAGAAAGCATGCCAAGCATCTCTCTAGCCCAACGTGGACTCCAGAGTTGTCACTGGAATGACGGCAGACTTGGGCTTGGAAAGCCCGAGGGAAGTGGAGTCCTGATCCAGAACAGTCAAAGTCTGGCAGACCAACGGATTGGCGGAATCGTAGGAACGATAACGCACAGGAGGCAAAAAGGTGTCAACCCTGGTGAAGAACGGAGTCTTCAGAGCCTTGGAACTCAGCTTGGGGTCCAATGCTGAAAAAGCTTCAACCACCTGTACCGACTGGCACGGTCGAAGGCGCCCAGAAGCAGATTGCTCCATAGGCTGTAGATGCGCGACCAATGATCACGGCCTGGCTGACACTGTCGGCTGGTCAGCTGGTTTGAGATCAGGCAGAAACCCAAACACAAAGTCAAGAGCTGCCCCCAAGTCCGAAGACTGCTGGCCCTCGACATCAAGCATGTCGGAGTCCTCCCCAGAGTTGGAAGACACATAGCCCATCGTGGGCAAACCAGCCGCCGCCTCCCATGGTGTCGGGACACCAGGGGGATCAGAAACCGGCCTGTTTCCAATCCCAGGAGGTGGTGCCATAGGAGGCTCCTGGAAACCACTCGCTGCCTCGCTGGAAGCAATAGGAAGGCTCTTTGACAGAACCTGAGTGAGTAAGGAGAGAGCCTCCCTAAGCTCACTGCCCGAACTGGCCGGTTCAACAGGGGAGCGAACTGGCAAAGTGGCTTCACCTCTGACCCTCTTAACCAGTGAAGGGTCACGATCCTCCAAAACACCCGACGCGGGACGACGGGCGGCAGCCGAAACATCTGAAGGCAGACGTGTAAAGGGGTACGAGGCATCCCGAGGATCAATATAGCGAGGACTCATGAGAGTCACCGCGGACCCCTGCAGAGCAGAAGGTCCAGGCTGCACAAAAGCAGGCCCGTCGGAACGAAATTTATATTGGGGAGGCTGATATTGCTAATTTGGGTGAACTGGCTGATACTAAATGGGTATGGGGTATCCAGACGCTGAAGCGCAAGTGCTGAAGGCACAAGCTTTTTGAGGGGGGAGGGGGGTTACTCCCCCAGAAAATGTTTTGAAAAGGGCAATCAAAGGAAGCATTCTGGTAGCTTTTGAAGCAAAAACCTCTTGATTTTTTTAAACGGCAAAAGTTGTGTTTTTAACAAAATGTTTCAAAAATCCCAATAGAACCCCATAACATTTGGGGACGGTTCTCACACTGGGCTCACCTGCAGGTCGTGGCCGTATTCTGTCATGCTAAAAAACAGTCAGGCCTTATGGTGGATTTATTAGTTTAATCATTACGCCAACGGTTGTCGTGGTCTTCCAAGCTGCCAATGGAATTGCTCAAAATGTTTGCACATCAACATATGCAGGTACATGTTATACATTCAGTGATACGTTCATAATTCTAATCCAGGGGCGTAGTAAGCTAATTTTATTTTGGGGGTGGGGGGGGTGGGTATATATATATTCCCATGACGCGATGCGTTATCCAAGCGGCGAGTGGGGGTGTCCACGAGGGAGGGTATCCTCCGTCTCGTTGCTGGGGGGTCCAAAATTTTTTTAATTTAAGATGTACAAATATGCATTCTGAGCGAATATGAGCAAATACATCGTCAATAAGGAAATACGTCAGCTCTCTGATCAATTCAATATGATTTCCGAGCAGAATGACAGGAATAGCGAACATGCAATGAATTACCCTGTGGTTGGTTGGGGTTTAACATCGCTTTCCACAATTAGGCGAAAACACGACGTCAGTTTTATTGGTGGAAGAAAGCCCACATGGAACCCACTCAATCCAGTAATCATTAACAGCAATGTCGGAATATGGTAACCAGTGGGCATCCCGTGTGGAGAAACCACAAACCCAGCCCAGTAAAGCCTACTTTTGACAAATTTGTGGGGGGGGGGGGGGGGGGGGAGGAGGGGGAATATCTCCCCCCCCCCCCCCTCTCCCCGGTTCCTACGCCACTGCCACTGTTCTAATCTGAGTTAAATAATGTAATGTCCAGTTTTATTCAGATTACATCGGTTGCTCCCATCATGGATAAACTAACGCCGAAATATGAGCAAATTATTGGGGGGTGGGCTGCAGCTGAAGTCAGGGAAGGCTGAGGCCGATATCCCACGTCTACAGTACCAGACACTCCTGCAGTCCCCTGCAGCGAAAAGCCGAGGCCGGCTGAAACTGACGACGAAGCAGACAGACCAGCAGTAGTAGTAGATACGTCGGGAGTCGTTGAGGCTGGTGGAATAGTGGAGAGAGCACATCTGCTCGGCTCCGAAGGAGGAGTCACAACCCTAGTGACAGCCTCAGATGTCGACTGGAGGGGGACCGTAGTCCCAAAACCAGGCACCTCTTCACCAGAACACTCAACGGCTCCCGTAGTATCCACCACAGGAAAAGACTGCACATCCCCCATGGAGGAGGAATAACTCTCACCAGAAAAGGTCGGTTTGGGAGCCCCCGAACGACCGTGTTCTCCTTTCCCGCGGGAGCAGGAGGCACGGCCACGAGAACGAACGACACAGTTAACAGACGCCCAGAAAGTGGATGACCATGATCCACAGACACCACATGGCTGCTCGGCCGAACACCCATTACAGGAGGAACAAGAAGAATGTGAATCGTCCACATGCTTTGGCAGGAGACATTGCCCACAAGGAATTGTCCTGGACATGATAGAGGTGAGAGGAGCAAAGAAGGTGAAATCAGATAACAGAAGAACACCCCCAAAGAAGAGAGAAAGGTGACAGATATTAAGACCCCAGACGGTCGACCGGGAACCACACAACAGGATGGCTACTCTCAAAGGAGAGAAGAAAAACTGCAGAAGCGGTACCCTGCTGACACCCAACTCTAACACAATTAGAAAAAATAGCAATTTAAGCACTGACAATAATTGTGAAAAATAATTTAAGTCCGAACCGTATGGCACACGAAATTCGCGTGCGACTCAAGAGAGAACATATAAAATACATTATGGATATATAATATGTATGAGAATATAATAAAAACTGTTCCTGAGAATACAAAGGATACTCGGATACACTATGAATCAGGAAACATCAATCAACGAGTTGGATAAACACTGATAAGCGTGCAGAACATCTCGACACAAAGAATGAGTCTTTAGCGACATATATGCGCACTGGCAACGGAAGTCGTGGAGTTGTACTTGGGAGAGTGCGTCCCATACTGGGTCTGCGCCGGTTGCTCTCGACCCAGTTTTGGCTTATTTTTTCTTGGTGCTTTTGCACCACTTTTCTTTCCCGGTGTTCACGGCACTAAAACAAGTTTGGCTTACACAAGAAATCCATTGGATCAATCCCAGCATAATATGTCACGATAGTTAAAATTATTAAAGTGTACAATAATATCCACAGTAAATATGACTTTGCCAGTATTTTAACAACCCCCCGAATACCCAGTATTAACAATACTAACCTGGCTACATTACCATCCAGTTGGTGAATCTAAAATACCTAATGCCATCCATGAAGCAGACCATCCATCTTTATTAATAAATATTTTGCTATCATGTTACTATGTCTTTGAGTTGATTCCACATATTATTGTCACAGTACACTATTCCCATAGAATACCACATTGTGTAACGAACAGTATGCCTTAATAATCTTTACGTATGTACAATTATTCTGAGCTCTTGGAGCTATTATTATTTGTACATCGAGTAAGGTTATCTTGGCATTTCGTATAATTATCCAAACTCCAGTCTGAACACCTAATCCTAATTTTGGATATCCTGGTCTAGGGAGTGGCTCAGCAATATAAAGGGGGTGGTCTGGAAGAGTGACCCCAAGTCCAAAACAGATTTAGCCATATACTATCAGACGCCAGAAGAGAGAGAACACTGCTGTATTGTAACAAAGAAATTATCCTGGTGACCAGACATGAATCAGCTCATAATCTAACCACATAAGATGAGCTGAACTTACCTTGATATTATTATTTATGGTGTATCCAAAAACTAGAGGTAATACTTACCTGAAGAACCACTATCCAATATATCTATAGGGAGAGGTGAATCAGCCCTTCTCAGCACTCCACCAGTATATTATACATATATACAAACAGAAACGTAATGTATTACCATCTCTTTAACATCTAATAAAGGGGGGTGAAGAGTAGTGGACATTCAATATTCAACGGGCGACCCACGTCTCAGTTTCATTAAAACGGGTTTAGCTTCCCTGGAGGCCTGGCCCGTTACAGTTTTATTTCTTATAAGGATATAATAGAACAAATACTCAATTTATCCCAAAAATGCAGGAAAATAATCAAATTTGGGTTATCAAAAACTTCTTGTTACCTGAATATTTTTTCATTAGAAATTTTGCTATTGATAAATACTGATTTGCATGTGACTGCAACATAAGTATGCTTAACCCTCTGCACACTGATGTAAACATACCAAAATATCAAGAATATTTTCCCCATAATGCAACTGGGAATTTAACCAATTCAGTCTTGTTTGACAGAGCACAATGTCTTCTGTCAAACACAAATGAATTCCTAGTTGCATTATGCAAACACTTGTAGCTTGAAATTTTAATATTTCAACATCAGTGTGCAGAAGGTTAAAATACACAGTCTATTAATTATATTTGTTTTGTAAACATCCAGTTTACTATGTTCTGATGAAAACATTTCAAATATTATGTGGACGGTATTTATTTTATGAAAAAGTTGCATAAATATAACAAATAAAATATAAAAAAAAACTCCCTCCTTCAATGATGTGAAAAATTAATTGCCTGTGGACCTGTGAACCAAATGTATTTTTGTTTGGCCTAATAATGTATACAGTGTGGGCAGAGTGATTTGCTACCTGTCTTACTAGTGGGGAGACGTCTGTCTACAAACATACAGTATGATGATCACAGAGGCAGTATCTTTCTCGAGATACTGTGGCATTATACTTATGCAAACGGGTTGAGATTTTATAACTAATAATTATGATCACAAAAGCAGCCTTTTTCTCACGATACTGTAGCATCATACTTACACAAGTGGGTTGAGATTTTATAAAAATAATACATGTACTGCAAAATCAAGACCTAAGGCCATGGTTACTTAATTTTCAGCTTACCATTATTTTAGGTTACCAGAACAAAATGCAGAATGAGGTTATTATTAATTATACCCTTGTATGGAAATGGTGTAATATATCCCTGTCCACAAGATGCATATTTTTTTTCATTTTGCACTTACACACTGCTTCCTTGCATGTGTACGTTGTCTCAGACAGTAGAACTTTCAATGGCCAGGGTTATATACAGAAAAGCCCCTAACAAAATGTACCACTAGTCAACATTTTATCCTTAATAACACTACTGCCTCCTTATTGCCAGAAGATACATGAAACATGCGGAAGAAACATGAAATGGTGTATTGTCCTGGTCCTATAAAGGAGGTGACCCATTTGTGGAGTCAATAATAAAGAAAATGCATTATTATTTCAGGCAAAAAACAAAATGAAGTGAATAAAGAAAATTAATTAACCATGGCCAAAACAAGAAAAACATAACAAAAATAGCATATGAGATTCAATGTTATTACATTTAAATGAGATTCTGCAGTGTTATGTGAAGTAAAGTAAAGCAGACAAATGATTTTGAACATATCATGATTACAGTCTCTATCCAGTCAAAATTCTCTGCCTGCTTTTGCAGTACGATACTGGTCAGTCGATTGAAAATTTAGGGATCTTACAAGCAAATTCGCATATCAAGGACCCAGGCCTTTAGATTTGTCTATTTTGGGCACAGCGGCAAGTACATGTTCTGATATACAATGTTACTGCCTAGTAGGGGAGAAAAGTGCTTCTGTTTTCACCGTCTCATCAAATATTTCATATACTTTTGCGGCTTTTTTCCCTTAAAGATTCAGAAGCCCAAAATTTACAGAGTCTTGTACTAGGCATTCACCACTGTTGTTGGTTCTCTTCCTTGAGCTAAACATTAACATAGAAGGTTTCTTAGTTTTCTGGTGTCAAGCCTAAAACCTATTTAAATGTAAATTACGCATGATCTTTAAATGGTAGAGTGCTAAATTATTTTTGGCTATCAAATCTTGTACACGTATTTGCCTTGTTACAATTTATGGGAGAGTGCCTATAGGCAGTCTACCATACATTGTAACCAGGCAAAACCTTTCAGACCAAATAATATCACTTCAAAGATAATACAAAGCACATCCACTGAATATGAGCCTTCAAGTTGTCGTACCTACACTTCAGAATAAAGCCCAACTATGGGCTTCCACCACTCTACCAGTTAACAGGAAACACCACAAATATGAACGTAGTAGATTTCAAACTTTGAGTAGATACTAATACCCATAGAGTGTTCGCAAGTGAGAAGCAATCTACGTTGACCGTGTCATATCTGACAGAGTATTTGATGACTGGATTCGCATCGCAAAATGCTATTCAAAAATGTCCAAAAGCTTACCATTTTTCTTTCATATTGGCTTTATATTCTCTATTTATCATCACTCTTTGAAACAGAGATGGAAACTGCTAATCAAATTTTTAAAAACAAAAAATACCCTGTACGACCCTGCTGATGCAGTTTGCTTCTCACTGGTGAACTCTGCAGCTTTTCAGACCAACTTATCTGCTGCATTGTTTGATTCAACAGGTAGGCCCAAAACTATACTGCATGCATTGAGGAAACTTAACCAAACTATATATACGGCTGAAACACTATACAGCTTTGAAAAAAAATGTAACACCACATAATTTGTGAACAATTACATTTTGGGGCACAGCGTTAACCGTCACTATTTGAGAGGAATTTACATGCCTGCATGGACCGCCAGGTAATCAACCCGAAGTTCCACGGATGAAATCTTTTTGAGTCCTTCAGTTCAATTGGACTAGCTAGTGAAGGTTTGGATGGATGCACCCACCAATATGTCAAATTTGTAAAATAGATGTACTATACCTAATGGAACCAAAGCACCATTTTCCACTGGTTTTGTGGTGGTTTTATGTTCCACTGAACTTTGACTAGCCTGAGCTGTTTTACTGTGGTTATCAGTATGTTCTTCACTTGATTTCTCATGTACATACTTCTCCTCTTTAGATTCATCTTCAAATTCATCACCTTCATCCTCATCTGTTGTATAGTCAGACTCTGTGAAAGTAAATTGCTCCACGTCTTCAAGGTTAAGATGAAGATCATAATCCTGTAAAATATACACCAGAGATACATGATAACACTCTTCTCAAAGAAGCAGACATCAGGAGTTATCAATACCTGAGGGAACGGGTTTTTTATGATTTGAAGGCTCATGGGGATTGGGGAATATGTTGAAAGGATTAGCCTTTTGTGCTCCCCCAACCAAAAGATATTTTGATGTTGGATAGACAGTTTAATCTAAAGAAATCCAAAGTATCCAGAAAGAACCAATAGGCATCTGTAAGATATTTCAGCTGACTATTCAAGCACAAGTTGGCTCGAGACCAGACAAATTTATTGGAAAGGGTTTTCCGATAGTATCCTCAATGGCACCATTCCCCTTGTTAGTTTTCCACAACTACATGTAAGATATATCTAACAGTAAGATCAATGAGTTGAGCATGAGCTGAGAGCTGTGATAAAAATAATTATTGCACACAATCAGCGTATGTATATCAGTATGATAAATGGTCCATATTTTGTGTCATCGCATTAAACAATCACCATTTTATTTTCAATATTCATCTTTTGAATTTCGCAATTTCGTATAATTTAAAATAGGTTAACAGAGTAAAGTTAGGCTGCATTTGCTGCCATTGTATGTCCACAACTATCAGCAATCTTTTCTACCAAAATGTAACATTCCATTGTCTCAGGTGTAGAGATGGGAGATTAACTGCAAACACAGATTGGTGTTGGCTGTGTAAAACCACTGAAAAGTGCAACCACAGATGGCTTAAAAGAATCACATTTTTGGTTTTTAAATTGAATAAAATTATTGTAACAATTATTATAAACTTGTTCTTGATTTATCAATGGATCATAAGTATTGTTTTTGTGAATAACATCTCAGATCTGACAAGTGATGTACATGTGCAAAATTGACCAACTGAATTTGTTTTGGAAGTACCCTTCCAACTCATTTGTGATATACAATGAAAAACCCACAAAGGTTATGTTGTAGTGACCCTAATATGTGACCAAATAATCCAGTGAAATGCTGTATATGCATAGCTCCGGCAGAGAAGTACGCATGCGTGGGTTATTTATTTATTTATTTATTTATTGATGTTTAAGGTCACATATTTATGCACAATGGCTAATCATGACCATGACAGTTTTATGGGTGGAGGAAGCCGGAGTACCTGGAGAGAACCACCGAGCAACGACAAGCAGCTGCCAGCTCCCCAACATCGTAACTCCACACTGCAACACAGACAGGGTTAGATTGGTTGAAGACATGCGTACCATCGACGTGCAGTACGCCTTAGTACACGGCGTCATCGTGCCCCCACGCGGGCAATGGAGATGAAGTGTCTTGCCCAAGGACACAATGTGGTTGCCGCAGGTGGGATTCGAACAGAGGACCTCTCGGCTTGCTGCCTGCACCTCTACCTACTGAGCCACGGCACTCCCCATGTGTGGGTTAATCTCCACTGAGAAAACACAATCACACACAGAACAGAAAATTCCTCATTTTAAGAAAATGTCAATGAACATGTTTGTTAAAAATCATGAAACATACCAGAATTGGTCCTACAACAACAAATACAGAAAAGTTGGGACATAAAATTACCACATATTTAGATTTTTAACAGCCTTTAAATGGTTACCTTCAGTCATTTTGTAATAGGGATTACTTCACCCCCCCCCCCCCCCCCTCCAAAAAAAAATGAAGATATGGATCATACATGTACAAATCTTCATTTCAGACATTTTACATTTTATATCGGCTGAATAGGAAAAGTGATTTGGGTGTTGAGATCATCCCCTAAATATAACCTGATCAAAATGGTCCCCAGCTGAACTGCCCAGTACTTCACTCCGAGCACAAGCATATGACTTACGATCATAAATGCATATGAATGATTTCCAACATGCAAAGTTAAATCTACATGTCACAGTTTATTTCAAAATAAATATCGATTGGAGATTAAAAATAACTCATTATTGGTTATATATTTTATTAATAAGGATATACAAGACTATTTTTGGAATGTTTTCAGAAAGTATGTCCCAAGAAATGATGAAACTTGATTTGAACAAATTTGAATCAGATGCCCATAAGGATGCTGTATTCTAAATATCAAAAGATTCTGATTGGAGGATCTGAAGGTTTATATTAACCCAGGAATTCGATTTGAACAAATTTAAATCTAATCTCCCTAAGGAAACTGTAGAACAAATTTCAAAAGATTTCGATTGGTGGATTTGAAAAAGGAGATTTTCAAAGAATTTTCCTCATATGTTAATATTTGGGCTCTCATAAGGAGCTGTAATATGAACTCACAGATTCAATTTGGCTAAACTTGAATCTGACCGCCATAAGGATACTGTACACCAAATATCAAAAGATTCCGACTGGTGGATCAGAAAAGGATTTTCTAAGAGTATTCCTCATACTGAACCAAGTTAAAATCTGGATGCCGATGCAGGCCCAAATATCAATGTCAGAACTTAATTTAAACAAACCTGACTGAAAAAATAAGCAATTAACTGTAATTATTATTCTATCAACCAATATTTAATAAAGTACATACATCTACAATATAATTTCTGCTCATTAGTTACCAATTTTGTGTTTCTAAAAACAAACCTTCATTTGTTCTATGAGATCAGGTGTGAGTGTATCAAAAGATTCTTTCTGGTCCCCTACTGTATCTATTGATAAAGTGGTACTTTCAGAACCATTTGTCTGTTCATCTAATCCAAACCACTTGTTATCATTACTTTCTTCTTTATTTTTATGATGCTGTTTGTTTTTCATTTTGTTCTCAGCTCTATTGTTCAGTGACGCTCTATCAGATTCTTCTGGTTCCATTTTACACAAATTTTAATGAATGCACCATTACTAGTACTGACTGAAGATACGCATTGATTGAGGGCAGAAACCTGATCATTGATTATAATCTGAAAGTAAAGCAACACAAAAATATATATATATATAAAACTCACTCTGGGACTCAAAAAGCGAGATAATTAAAAAATCTTTTCCAAAAAATAATGTTTCTTGAATTCACCATCCCCAAGATGTGTATACATGTATTCAAATGTATTGAAGCCAAGTTCCTGTGTTAATATTTGTTGTTGTTTGGGGAGGGTAAACATTATTAGCATAACCCGATTTCTATTTACAATGAGAAAAATAAAACCTCCTCACCTGTGGGAACCCTGTGAGCTAAAGATAAAAAATTCAAATACCTATATTTTAAGAAGGACTGGACAAATATTTATTAATAAATATGAATAAACCTTAGAAGGGTTTGAATCAAACAGGCCAAAACAACTGCTAACCTTTGACTTATGGTGCACCATACAAGGATCCCCATTGTAACATTAACCCCATGAAGATTTCTTTTCTAGTTTAGCATCTAACTGTCGCCCACCTTTACAATACTTTACCTATACATTTGTTACAGGCTACTGTCAGTATTTATGTACAGACCGTTATAATACTTTATATGTACCTTTGTTATCAGGTCATTACCTAGATGTGTGTCATTGATGTGTCACATACTATACATGGACATGTCTTACACAAGTTGGGCTACAGTGTCACGGACACTTTCGTTTTTTTTTATTTCCTAGCCCATAGAAATTTCTGATGGAAATACTGAAAAATCTCACACGTTTTCTATAGAGCTCACTTCGTGAACTGTGCACTATGTTCGCTATGAAATAAAAAAACGTGTTTTTATGCCAGCGACCATCTTGAATCTCTCCGGGAGTTGGGTGTGAGAGATTAAAAAAACAGCTTTTCGTATACATGTATTTTACAAATCTTTCAAAATAAAAACCATTTGGAATTAAATATAAAACATGTTCATTATCCATTTGTTTTTTTGTTTTCTTTTTGAACGCAAACATTTTGTTTGCTTTAATGAGAGTTTACGAGAAATGTAAATTGCGAATTAGTGACCTGAGCTACCATCAAATGTTTGAGTGTGCCAAATGGGCAGAGATATTTGACATTGACATATAAACAAACCACATTGATACGGACAAGTGTTTCTGTGGGAAGATTTTCGGTTCCTACACTATAGTCTTTAAAATAATAGAGAATGCAGTCAGATCTGCACAAAGCCAGGACTTGCATTTTAAAATCGTGACCAGGCTGATCGATAGACTAATTGTCTTTTAATTTGCTTTGGGCTATTAACCAGGCAATATTAATACCATGCTGATTCAGGTCTTGCGTCATTTTAGAGGGGTGGGTGGGTGGGGGATCTGGGAGATTCTTTAGGTTTCTGGGGAGCTCTGGGATTTTGAAGAACCCAGGTGGAAGCATAAGTAAATAAAGTGAATCAAGTCGCAACACAGACACAAGCTGAGAAACTGAAGGAAAAAAAATGATATCGGATACCCTAGAATTTTTGGATTGATGCTGTCGCGCCCCCATAATGGAATATAAATATTAACGTTAATATTTACATTCCAATTTTATAGATACAAAAATGCTGTTAGATATAATTTTATTTTGATTTCCCAGTTTATGTTGAGTATCTGTGGGCAGCAAAGGAAATCTCACATCGTTCCTGTGCGGCCTTGGCATGCTGAAACTTTTCATCAAAAAAATTAAAGGATTCAATCAATAAAAAATCAGTTGTTAATAATAAACTAATGTAGGTGACGACACTGTAATCTAATTAAGTACCAATGAGGCAAAGGATGAATAACACCTTTGCGTACACGGATGAGCTTCCGCAAAGTTACTTACCGGGTACTGTATTCTGTATTGGTTACGGTGTAGGGCCATTTGGCATAAAGACACCGGTGGGGAGCCATTAGTGGCTTTTCAAGAGAGCAGTTTGGAAACCCTCTACTGTTTGCGCATGCACTATATTGTTGCCTAAGTGGCTCCAAGCAAAAGCAATGCGGATGAAAAATGAGTCCCGATATTCTATGGTTTTAGCAGTTCCGACTATGTATGCTCTTGTATTTTTTGATGTGTGTCTATCAATGATGTTTTGGGTGACATAATTAGTACCGGTATGTGTTTTGCTTTTAATTTGCCTTTTGTTATGCTTTTGAAGGAATTTATTTGGGGGGATGGCTGGCACAGACCCCTCAATAATCTTGCAAAATTGGGTGAGCCTTTTGTGTCTGCGCCTAACATGGACAGCATCCAGTTCTAGTTTGGTGAGCATTTGTGTGGAGATGCCCTCGTCCCTTGTTCTTGAGCGATAGTCACTTGTGATGAACCCGGCAGCTTTTCTTTGCACCCGTGCCAGGTCATCAATATCCTTTTGAAGATAAGGGTCCCATACTGTTGATGTGATTCAGGAACTTACTGCAAATAGACCAACTGATACAATAGAGTCCTTTGTGACTACATTCTCTACTAGCCGAGGTCTAACCTAATTCATATTAAAAAACTAGCCACGATTATAGTTGCATTTTCTTGAAAAAGCCTTTTTGATCGTTATTATTTGAGAGAGAGAGAGAGAGAGAGAGAGAGAGAGAGAGATAGAGAGAGAGAGAGAGAGAGATGTACTTTGTAATTGGAAATGTCGATGTATACTTGTTCGCAGAATATAAACAAACAATTCGAACTAAATTCTAGGACAACTCAACTGTTTGGGCCAAAGCTGTTCATTTTCTCAGCACTGTCACTAAAAAGACAGTGCAGAAACAACAGTTGTTTACATAATTACCATGGAAATCAAATGTGAAAATTGGAAGAATTACTTACAGTTGAAGCTCCTGAAAGGTTTATTTCACGAAACTCTCGGATAATCAATAGGGTATCCAGCTGGTGATATTATGTTTTGAAAAAACGAAGCGACAAATGCAAACAGTTTTAAAAATTATCTTGAACTTTTCGAGATTCCAACATCTTGGGAATTTCAGCCTCACAAGATAAAAATCGAAATGAACCATCCGAAGTGGACCGGTTTATTTAAAGAGACGAGAGAAGTGAATTTGCAGGTTTATTCAAGTATATTTGATTATAAAATGGTTTTTACTACCGTCAAGCATAAACATAATTTACAAATAGTATATTACTGAACCATACAACTGTCTAACTAATTTTATTCGTCCACACACCTTCGACTCATTACTTTTTATTTATCTAACATTCACGGCTCGTTCACTTCCGTGTCAGAGGTGAATGAATGAAAACCGTACATGAGGTTTGAAAAATATGCATTTTGAAATACCACTTGCTTCACACATCTGATTAACTGCCCGTTGACAAACGATGAATTTGTTTTCTATATAACGTTCATCCTATTTTTTAAGATTAGCCTCACAAGAACTTTCACGTTTTAGTAAGGGTGCAATACTAGGTGTTCCACATTTACTTATCTTATTTTCGGTCCTGCAAGTGCAGCTGAACCTGGGTCCTCCTAAACACCGGAATGACATGGAGTTACGCAAATTTAGGTAATCCTTTACAATTGCGGGTTTTGCAACATCAGATAAGAGTCATCAGCAATTGGGGCCAGGGTTAAGGGCCTATATAAGTAATGGAATTTTGTTTATTTTGAAATTCTCACCTCTGATATTCCTTAAGGACCTATATAAGTAATGAAATTTTGTTTAGTTTGAAATTCTCACCTCTCATATTCCTTAAACTCAGATTAAATATACACAAATTATACACCAAAATGAAGGTTGGGATGTATAGAACACGAAACACGTGTAATCAACTCGTAGAGTCGACTGTAGGCACCACTGGTTCCTGGAAGTCTGCTACCGTATTCGCACCAGAACTGATAATAAAATAATATTTCATCAGAACAACTTGTGGCCAAATGTGCTTCATATATCCAAGAACAAAGCTAGGCATTCAAAACACTTTCGAATACAGCGATAGGTCTGCATTTTGGAAAAGGACAAACCTGTCTGCATTTTTTATTGAAAATGGTTTCCATGTTCGACAGACATGCGTAAATCACTCGTTACCACGAATTTCCATCAAAAAACAAAATCGTAATTCTAAGAAATTTCAACAGGTATCATGATACCTTGCATTGAATATGGCAACTGTGCAATCTCTATCTAATAACAGTATACTGTATGAAGGCGATCTTTTTCATTATTTGATTTTAGACGGCGTTGTTTTTACATGCTTTTTCTGTCCGATGACGTCGCCGGAAATCGAAAGTATACCCACACGTAAACAAAAGCAAAGGCGTTGGAATTTTCCCCAATGCAGCTCTGTCGCTGTGTTTTGAAGAATTTTTATCCCCTAGCTTTGTTCTTGGATATGTAAAGCACATTTGGCCACAAGTTGTTTTCGGGAAATATTATTAAATTATCAGTTCTGATGCGAATACGGCAGCAGACTTCCAGGAACCAGTGGTGCCTACAGTCGATTCTATGAGTTGATTACACATGTGTTTCTTGTTCTATACATCCCAACCTTCATTTTGATGTACATTTTGTGTATATTTAATTTGAATTGAAGGAATATCGGAGGTGAGAATTTTCAAAATAAACAAAATTTCATTACTTATATAGGCCCTTAAGGGCCTATATAACTTATAAGTAATGAAATTTTGTTTATTTTGAAAATTCTCACCTCTGATATTCCTTCAATTCAAATTAAATATACACAAAATGTATATCAAAATGAAGGTTGGGAGGTATAGAACACGAAACACATGTGCAATCAACTCATAGAATCGACTGTAGGCACCACTGGTTCCTGGAAGTCTGCTGCCGTATTCGCACCAGAACTGATAATTTAATAATATTTCAAGAAAACAACTTGTGGCCAAATGTGCTTTATATATCCAAGAACAAAGCTAGGGGGATAAAAATTCTTCGAAACACGGCGACAGAGCTGCAGTGGGGAAAATTCCAAAGCCTTTGCTTTTGTTTACGTATGAGTATACTTTCGATTTCCGGTCGACGTCATCGGACAGAAAAAGCATGTAAAAACAACGCCGTCTAAAATCAAATAATGAAAAAGATCGCCTTCATACAGTATACTGTTATTAGATAGAGATTGCATAGTTGCCATATTCAATGCAAGGTATCATGACACCTGTTGAAATTTCTTAGAATTACGATTTTGTTTTTTGATGGAAATTCGTGGTAACGAATGATTTGCGCATGTCTGTCGAGCATGGAAACCATCTTCAATAAAAAATGCAGACAGTGTTGTTCTTTTCCAAAATGCAGTCCTATTGCTGTATTCGAAAGTGTTTTGAATGCCTAGTTTTGTTCTTGGATATATGAAGCACATTTGGCCACAAGTTGTTCTGATGAAATATTATTATATTATCAGTTCAGGTGCGAATACGGTAGCAGACTTCCAGGAACCAGTGGTGCCTACAGTCGACTCTATGAGTCGATTACATATGTGTTTCGTGTTCTATACATCCCAACCTTCATTTTGATGTATACTTTGTGTATATTTGTTCTGAATTTAAGGAATATGAGAGGTGAGAATTTCAAAATAAACAAAATTCCATTACTTATATAGGCCCTTAAATTCGGATTAAATATACATAAAAATAAATAATTCACATACCTTAAAAAATGAATCCTTTGAACTTTCACTTCGAAGAATGAAATTTCCTAATTTCGCGGAAAAAACCCAAACCTGCTATTGTAAAGGACTACCCAGAATTGGTCTCATTTGTCTTCAAATAGGTTAATTACAATGGGGCTGTGTTGGCTTTATTCGAGGTTTCTTATACTTCGATTCTTACTCCCCTCCAATTGAGTGTAACCTATCTATATTTATTTATTTATTGATGTTTAAGGTCACATATTTATGCACAATGGCTAAGCATGACCGTGGCAGTTTTACGGGTGGAGGAAGCCTGAGTACCCGGAGAGAACCACCGAGCAACGACGAGCAGCTGCCAGCTCCCCAACATCGTAACTCCGCACTGCAGCACAGGCAGGGTTAGATTGGTTGAAGACATGCGTACCATTGACGTGCAGTACGCCTTAGTACACGGCGTCATCGTGCCCCCACATGGGTAATGGGGGTGAAGTGAACCTATCTATACAAATAACAATCGAACATTATTCTTCACTTTTGAAAATAATTTGATCGGGGCGGTTGAAAATATAAAATTTTCTTTTTCCGACCCCACCCTTCCCTTTTTCATCAACCTTGAATTTCATTCTTCTATTTTTTTATATATTTATCTATATATTTTAGGGGATTTTAAAATAGACTTTTGTGGCTCGCATTCTTTGGAAAGTGTTTCATCACTCTCCAATGGATGATAGCGATTTGAGTTTGTTCTCTCACAACCATTGATTCAGTCAATTTAGTCCCAGTCATTACCATATTCATTCACACATTTAAAGGTAGAGCATGTTATGTGCATGAGTGTGTGCATGATATCTGTTTTGTGTTTCAACTTTTGTTTATTGTATGTTCCAAGCATGATTGTATGTTGCTGTTCATGTATTTCTGTCCTATTGTATTCTAATGTCCCGATCAATGTTTTCACGGCAAAATAAATAGGTTAATTAAGTTTATTTGATTTTTCTATTTTAACCCCAATTGTAATTACACCAGAAAGACATAAAAATGACACAGAATAATATTTATTTCACAAATACTTTACAAATATCCGATCCCCAAAATGTGTTCTGTTGATTAACTAACACAAGATGTAGAGAGTGGAAAACGGAGGAATGGAAATGTCATCACTATAAAACTGAATTACAGTCAATTGTCCCATTCAAGTCTGTGGTAAAATTCCCCATCAAGTTTTAATGGAAACTCAAAGAGGCCTGGCCGTTTGAAAAATGCAGGTGAGCTACTACCGCCCACCTAAAATCACTCCAGACAGGTGATAATGGTGGCCCTTAGGTTCCGCTCTACAGTTTCGCACTATTGCACAGGGGTGAAATTCTAAACTTAGGGCATATGTTGAAACTAAGGCCATGTAAAATAGAGATATATTTTTAGTATCAGATATATGATTACATTAGCTTTTTTGTTGGACAAGAGAATTTGAAGTTTTGGTCCCAAAGTTGGAGTTTGATACATAGGGGTAAATTACCAGATGAATTATGGGAAACAGTGGCTTCAAAAAATTTTAATATTTTTTCAAATGTAATTTTTACACAGGTTTGTAACCAGACAGGTAACTAAAAAAAGAGACAGAAACGAATATATTTGTTTTTGCATTTTAGAAACGGGATGCTCTGCTCCAGTGGTGGGGTTGGTGGGAAAATTCTGCTTTTGAGGCTGCTAGGTGGGTGAAAATGACTGGTTTCGGTATTTTTTCACGCAATTTTTCAGGTTGAAGTCTTGCCTTTGACAATAAATAATTCCACCCACATTCAGATTGTTTATTTCTACTTAGTCAGATAGAGTTATATTTTTTTGTGGATTTGGGAAATGTAATACATGTAATGGATTAGATAACTAAGTTGCAAAATATTTGCATGTCATATTTGGAAAAGCCTGGAAAACTGTGGAGCGGAACCTTAAAGAGCATTCTGCTGCCGGTGTCAATTCTTGAACCAGGAAGTTCCTATGAGTTATAAATACACTATTTTTCAAAAAACTTTTCATTATTTCTGGTTTGTGTGCAATTGTTAGTAGTAGTTAACATTCATCAAGTGATATCTCAGCACAGCTGGAAGGAAATAAGTGGAAATTTTGAGAAATTTATTGATGTAGCCTAATTTCACACTTGTTTTGAATTTTCGACAAGATTTCGAAAACATTAAGGTAGAGCACTGCCTTTCCTTAACACCGAGCCTTGTATTCATGACAAATATATACAGTTATGCACAGCTTGGTTGTTATTGTTGACTAGAGATTTGCAGTCATGGTGTCTACTTTTTCATTTTGGTCATTGGTGTCATGTCTGTGTGTCATCCGTCCGTCAAGCTGTTTACACTTTCATATCTAGAGAGCAACACCCCCCCCCCCCCACACACACACAAAGCTATCATTATTAGTGCTTATTGTTTTACATTTTGATTGTATTTAACATTGCTATTGACAGGACCTAGGGAGTCAATGTGGCTGGTGGTAATAACAAAAATACTCTCTGAAGTGGCTCAGAGAAATGGGAGGGATGAGGTGGTGTGGTTATGAAAATCTGGCAAAAACTGGCTGCAAAAGCGATTCGGCAGACAGATAGGCAATGCTGTATCTTTTTACTGGTTGAAAATAGAGACTTGTGGTTTTTGTTCATTCAACTCAGGATAGACTCCAGATTCTTTTGCCTGAGTGAAATCCAGGGGGAGATCACTCTTGTTTTCTCTTAAGGTTCCGCTCTACAGTTTCGCACTATTGCACAGGGGTGAAATTCTAAACTTAGGGCATATGTTGAAACTAAGGCCATGTAAAATAGAGATATATTTTTAGTATCAGATATATAATTACATTAGGTTTTTTGTTGGACAAGAGAATTTGAAGTTTTTGGTCCCAAAGTTGGAGTCTGATACATAGGGGTAAATTACCAGATGAATTATGGGAAACAGTGGCTTTGAAAAATTGGCTATTTTTTCAAATGTAATTTTTACACGGGTTTGTAACCAGACAGGTAACTAAAAAATGAGACGGAAACATATAAATTTTTTTTGGCATTTTAGAAACGGGATGCTCTGTTCCAGGGGTTGGTAGGTGGGGTTGGTGGGAAAATTCTGCTTTTGAGGCTGCTAGGTGGGTGAAAATGACTGGTTTCTGTATTTTTTCAGGCAGTTTTTCAGGTTGAAGTCTTGCCTTTGAAATAAATAATTCCACCCACATTCAGATTGTTTATTTCTACTTAGTCAGATAGTGTTATATGTTTTTTGTGGATTTGGGAAATGTAATACATGTAATGGGTTAGATAACTAAGTTGCAGAATATTTGCATTTGAAGAGAGTGTATGGCATGTCATATTTGGAAAACCTGGAAAACTGTGGAACAGAACCTTAATTCACCTCTGGGAGTCATCAATCAAGAACGCCCTATCACTTTTAACTTATCCAAGTCCAGTGACGCCTGGAACAAAAAATGCTGGTGTGTGATATGCTGTTTGGGAAAGTAATTCGACCAAAACTGATTTCATAATAAGTCGTGTGTAACCAATAATAATATACGTTGTTGTTTTTTTTTTAACAAATTTTATAGTTTTAATCTGCCCGTGCAAATTGACATTAGGCAGGCAAAATATGCCCGCCTTATTCTGTATCCAGGCGAGCGGAAGCGATCGCCCGCCTCAAAGGGCCAGGCCTGCTCAAAACTCAAATAGGAATATATATCAAGCTTTCGCCCTTATAGCCAGCTGCAGTCGATAGTACACATATTTCCTTACATTTGTGCAGAGTAAATTGATCCAAACTTTTTGTTATCCTTTATTCATCGAGATGTGAACACTGTCAAAGCATTAACAATCGCTTCATTGTCGACCATGTTACTTTTCACCTGTATTGACTACAGTCATTTGGACGGTAACGGGTCAGGCGTTGTTGAGCCTTAAAAAATCAAATTTGAAGAGCATTTCAAACTAAAATTTTATTCCAGGTTTGTGAAGTAATATGTTGCCCGTCGTCTTTGAAAGTTTCGCGAGTTCATTGTTTTTTGTTGACAAAAGCGATTTTTTTTAAAAAGACAATGTGTGCCGGTAGAAAATTTTGACATGCAAAACCGCAAACAAATTTTCGGCTCAACTACGGGGAAGAGAAATATAAAGAGTGTGAATGTAAGTATTATTATTTGAACAGATTTGTCTACGCTTCAAATTGATGATAAAATAATTGGGATAAATATCGGGCATCATGATATCTTTATTCCGTTTCAACAGAGATGTCGAGTTGTCAGTACCGGGTCACTGTCAGACATGCGCAGTAAAACCTATTGAAACACTGCTCAAGTTGAATTATTTTTAGAAAATTAACGCGAAACTTCTGTATTTGATCCACTTCATTTTCACTTCTTTCCTCTGTAAAAGTTGTGACTAGTGTGGTGAAATTAATTCAGAGAAGACACAAAAGACTTTCTGTGACCAATAAATACATATAAAGTGAGAAAAAAGATCACCGGTGGACGCCAAAGGAGGTGATTCTTTTTAGACACAAGCGACCCGTTGCTGATCAAATTTCGACAGTCAAACGATCAAATTTTATAAAATAAACAGAAGCTTCATCTGAAGAATTCCACTGCAGCAATGAGTGCCAGATACCTGTCTGTTAGTAACAAAAAACAAAATTTGGATAACTTATTTTATTTGAGAGAAATAAACAAAAATTTGAAAGGTGGCCTGTTATTCTCTGAATGACTGTATCGGCTCTAAAATAATAACCCTGAGTTGCACCTAAGCAAATATTGATGTGGAAACGGAAATACGATCGCATTTGCACAGAGGAGGTCGATTATGAGCATTGCATGGGGCATTTTAGTAGGAGTTACCTTTTCTGCATCAGTTTTCGTTTCGGCAACAACTCCGGGTTGGGCAAAAAATATGCACGATATCGAAGTGATGGTTGATGCTTCGTTGTCTTCAAATCTCGATAAATAAAGGATGAAACATAGTTTGGATCAATAGACTCTGCACAAATGTAAGGAAATACGTGTACTATCAAATGTAGCAAGTAATCAGGGCGAACTCCTGTTTTCGAGCTTTGAGTTCCCATTAAAATGTGATGAGGAATTTTACCACAGATTTGAATGGGAGCAATCTGAACGTAGAGAGGTAACCACTACGTTCAGATCGCTGAACTAGTATCGAACCAGTTTGCATTAATCAAGTACAAATGTTTTCAAATGAACAGATCCAACAAATTTTTGGTTTAATTTCTAAGAATTGAGGTCTTGGAGGCTAGATACACAATGGCAGGCATAGAAATCGTTTCCAAATGTCCACACTTTGCCTGTTGTCGATGTGGTGATTTGACCGGTTACAGACTTTTTTTTATGGGTAGAGAACCAGCGAAAATTTCATGTAGAAAATACCCCTCTTTTTATTGACTGGTTTCAATAGTATGAGATTAGTATTTTTTAATTTCTGCTCCATGCGTCTGGCACATACAGAACCAGCTTGGTTATAATTAACTGCTGTATTGCGTATACAAAATATTGAATGGAGGAGGTTTTAACCCTTTACCCAACGAATCGCCCGCATCTGCCCGTGTAATATGCAAATTCAGCAGCTGAAAAAATATTATTTTTCCTAAAATTTCAATAAAACTATATCATGTGACCCCTCTTTGGAACGAGCTCGTCGAGCTCGTTCCAATGAGGGGGTCACATGATATGGTTTTGTTGAAATTTTTTGAAAAAAATTAAAAAACGATATTTAAAATAATAAATTTTGATATCGTCTGCATTGGGTAAAGGGTTAACCCACAGATATTACTGAAAATTACTGCAATCTTGTATTATACATAGTCATCATTCACCACCAGGGTCGGCAGTCCTTCTCACGAAGCGGGCACTATCGCTCTCGCTCCCGGGAACGCCATGGTTTTGTATTTTCCGAGCACAAATTGATGCGCCCGTCTACCATACTATGGGAAGACAGCTTGCACATGTCAGTCGAAGTGGTTAGGGCCTGGGACGGGATTATTCAGTCAGTTGAAGCCAGTGAGATGGGCGCATAATATACAGTGGAATATTTAGCGAGGTACGTGTAAATGCAGTTCAAATTCCTGACAACACAAGTGAAAATCAAACCACTGTCTGACCTCTGAAGTTTTCATTTGGGTCATTTTGGGGATCTAGAAACTGTTGCTTGATGAAAATTGTCAGGAATATACATGTAGCATTCAGTGTTTATTCCAGCCAATCGGGTCATCTAAAAAGGTGGGTTTACCGGGAATTCCTCATTGACGTAATCAACTTTGTGACAGTCACTGTCACATGATGCTGACACTTCAAAGAGTGACCATCCTTTCAGAAATTTAGTGTCAATAAATTCAACATCGCCATTAAATTTATCGTATTTTAAATTTAAAATGGCAAAAATTAACTTGGATTATCAACAATTTGCTCACAATAGCTTGATCCAGAGCGGAGTTTAGGTATGACAACGTCCATTTCATGAAATAACATGCGAGAGTAAAGTAAAAATTACTGTCTATTTTCGTGATATAAACAATGAATACGAATGATAATAGGTACAGAGAAAATTTACGTGTCCCTTGCAGACCAATATTATCATTCAGTGGCATGATGTATACGGCTAAGAAAATAGTTGACTATGAAAAGTAATAGTAGACTGTAGCACCTAACCTTACACTGGTTATTCGATTAATCGAATAGACGAGACGGTTAAGTGTTTACAGACACAGTTTCTGAAACTCTGTCATTGTTGACCTAAACTAAAAAAGTAAAGTTCTGCTTTTTTTTGCATGTGCTCGATTGATCGTTCGCTGCAAATTGTAATTGTGACCTTAAACCCCAATAAATAAATAGTAAATATAATTGAGACTTGCTGCAAAAAAATGTTGTTTTGACGGGGCAAAAATCAAAATCTATCATAAATCCGCCAGAAAACACCATGTAATAGAAAATTTCAAAATTTTCTTTTGGGGGAAAACAAAAGTTAAAACCCCATTTCAGTATCTTGAAGGTGACCCCATTTTCCCTTTTGAGAGGGTACGTCATAATGGTTTTATTTGCTCAATTTGGTGTTTTACTGTGCAAAAACATCAGTTGTACAAGTACATGCATGTACAATTTTCTTCATATCTTACTTAGAGAGAAACTCTCACTGTTGTTAACAGTGGAATACAATCAGAGCCACATTGAGCAAGGACGGCCCAGGGAAGAGGATGTGTAGTATGGACATCACAGGCTGGGTGATAGCCGAAGATGCAAAGAGACAAATGTGAGGGTGGGGAGGTGGGTTTCTCCCCCCCCCCCCCCAAAAAAAAAGAAGTTTTTTTAAATTAGTGCTAGGAGAAGCATTCTCCTGCATTTTCTTTACAATATCTGCTTAATTATTTCCTTACAATTTGGGTAATTTATTACCGGTACCTGTTTTTCTGTGTGTATGGTGCATTTTTTTCCTCCAAAGAGAATTGTTACCACCACGATTCAGGAAAGACCTGTGGAAAACCAACAAACTGGAACAGGTTTTTTTTTATATGAATGGAACCTTGTCCGTAATGAAACTATGTACCCTTGCCACCTCCACAAGCTTCGAAGGGCCGTAGCAAAAGCCTTTCAGCTCAGGCATATCCATAGGTCTACTTGCACTTTTAAATTTTAAAATATCAAAAATCCTTGGCCCCATCCCTTGATGGGACCCAGATCCTGAGGCAGTTGCCCTATGTTCCCTACCTCAAACCTTTGCATGCAAAGCCAAAAACTTAATGTCCTAACTGGTCCTCCATACTTTTGTTCACTGCGCATGCGCAGTAACCAGGAAGGTAACGAAATTGGCGCAAACATCGTTCTGTTTGGCCCAAAGTCAACAACATCTGAACTGACATCTGTGCTTTAAAATCTCTTTTCTGAAGATGCCAGACACAAATCATTCATGATTATGGTGGATTCAAGGAACTGGAAGTGAACTACAGAGGTTTTGGACGTTCAGGGCTGTAACTTAAAAATAATTATGTAAACCTATTCATGTTTCCCATTTTTGGGACATAGGCCTGAACGTTATCATTCTTACTAATGAAACACCTCTTTTTTAAATGTTCCTTCCCTCTCTTTCCATGAACCCTCCTGTTGAACTCCCAAGCTTATTGGCTTTTTTATTGAAATTTTTCAATATTAAATTCCTTGGGAGTTTAACGTGATCTACGGAATGTTTATTCTGTTTATCCCCATGGTGACATCCTCATCCTGTAAGGACGTATGTAGTCTTGCATCTTCTACCAGATGCATTTTGTTTCTTCTCATGAAGATCTAGCTTTTACCTTTGTTATCACTGTGAGACAAGAACAAGTGTTTTTGGGTCCGGTCTGAAATTCAAGATGGCCACTGGCAGCCATTTTGTACAAATTTAGGTGCAATCAGATTTTTTGCACAGAACTTCCATATGAAAGTGCTGATTTGGATAATTTTTTTGTGTGAATGTTTAGTACCATGGGATACATCACATATAATACAGATTTTTTTCTTGTGCATAAATTATGCCAGTTAGACTAACTTTGATCAGTTTAGTGTTACTTTCAGCACTGTAACTGCAAATGCCAATTTGGCTCGGGCTAGAGGCCGTATTTATGAACCAATCTCTACGAAACTTCCTGAGTACCTTTGTTATCACCGTGGGACGAGAACAAGTGGTTTTGGGTCCGGTCCAAAATTCAAGATGGCCTCCAGCAACCATTTTGTACCAAAATTAGTACAATCAGTTTTTTGTACTGAACTTCTGTATGAAAGTTCTGATTTGAATAAATATTTGTATGAATGTTTAGTAATATGGAATACATCACATATAATACAGGTTTTTTTCTTGAGCAGAAATTATGCAACTTAGATGAACTTTGATTTATTCAGTGCTACTTATACACACTAAGTGCACGTGTCCATACGGCTCGGACTAGAGGCTGTATTTATGAACAGATCTTCACGAAACTTCTTGGGTACCTTTGTTATTACCTTGGGACGAGAATGAGTGTTTCTGTGTGCGGTGCAAAATTCAAGATGGCTGCCAGTGACCATTTTGTACCGAAATTAGGTCCAATCAGTTTTTTGTACACAACTTCTATACAGCACAGGCTAGAGGCCGTATTTATGAACCGAACTTTACAAAACTTCTTGGGTACCTTTGTTATCACTGTAGGAAATGAACGAGTGTTTTGTGGTTCAGTCCAAAATTCAAGATGGCTGTCAGCAGCCATTTTGTACCAAAATTAGTGCAAGCAGTTTTTTGTACAGAACTTCTGGATGAAAGTTCTGATTTGAATAAATTTTTCTCGTGCAGACATTATGCAAATTAGATGAATTTTGATTTGTTCAGTGCTACTTATACACAGTAAGTGCACATGTCAATACAGCTCGGGCTAGAGTCTGTATTTATGAACCGATTTTCACAAAACTTCTTGGGGTACCTTTGTTATCACCTTGTGACAGCAACAAGTGTTTTTGGGTGCTTTTGTTATCACTGTGCTATGAGAACAAATATTTTTGTGTTCAGTCAGGCTCACTCTGGGACTCTTTTCTTTTCTAGTTTAGCATGTAGCCGTCACCCCACCTTTACAATACTTGACCTATATATTTGTTACAGGCTACGGTCGGCATTTATGTACAGACTGTTACAAAACTTTACATGTACCTTTGTTATCAGGTCATTACCTAGATGTTTGTCATTGCTGTGTCACATACTTACTATACATGTACATGTCTAACAAGTTCAGCTACAGCGACATTGACACTTTCATTTTTTTTCAATTTTAATTTTTTCTTTCGAAACGATTTTGATTGCCGTATATATTTTGTATCCTCAATATGTATACAAATTATTTGATTGTTTAGGAGTGCAGTGGACTTGGTCTTTGGCTTGAATATTATTATGAAATCTTTTTGCTCTAAGTGTAAGACGAAATCTGCCTCAGATTTACACGCTTGCTGCCTTGCTTGTAGTCGCTGCACTCCTTCAGATACTTGTGTAGTTTGGGATGCCAGACATTGGCGGGTGTCATGTTATATGTGCGGTGAAGTTCCGATGCTGGAACAATCACTGCTGGCTAATTCTAGTTTTTCAGTCTCTTTTTCAGAGGAACAAGAATATGGTGATGGTATAGCGACACCCATCCCAAATGTGCAAACAACTAGCTGCAAGGTGCCCATGAATATTAAACAAGGAATAAGGCCTCTTATTCCATTGCAAGCAGCTAGCCTGACCGGTGAAGTGGTAACCCTGCACTGCCAGTGGGGGCCGTAGCACCAGATAACTCTGTTGCAGTCGAGAGTGTAGATTTGGGTTGAGCGAGCACCTTAAAATCCAAAGCTCACCCAGCAACAATGGCAAAGGGGAAGAAACCAGCAAGTTTCTCAACAGGACGCTCGTCAAGACCTTGGGTCAGATCGCATGCTGGAGAGCCCTCTCTGCCCCATCGACTGTTGTGGTCACGAGAAACTTTACGGAGTCGACGCTAACGTCCTCGTTGGCCAATCGAGGCTCTCCGTCCACATTGCAGCCGGGGGTCGTCGGCAGGTACGGCTTCTTCCACATCGAGTACCAAGCACATTAGAATGCTCAATAGCTATCCAACTTCGGACATTCAAGCTGTTCCGCAAAGACGCTCCCAGTTTCCCCTCCGAAGTACTTCAAGGCATGATTATGCGGAGCATTCGGGATGTCTCATGTCTAGCGAAAAGATCTGGGAACAGGTGGCCGTCCCGCGAACACCATGCAACAAGGAAACATAAGATCGCTGCTCTGCAAGACTCAGTAATGCCCTGACTGTCGCAGATTGCACAGCATGTCACAGCTTTTCGGCCAATGCAGGTCCGACCAACAGACAGTACGGTAATTCGCTCATTCGGAGGGAGCCGACTGAAATTCACAGCTGGACCAAGCGTATGATGAAAGAACAACATATGGAAACAAATTTTATTCATAAATTTTTGTCTGAACTTGTTCCTTCTGGTCAGCAAGCTGTGTCTGCTAGGTAGAGATCTCTATCATCCCTAGATAGGGATACCCAGCGGAGGAAAGAAGGCATTCTTTCCTTCCCGGGTCAGTCGGTCCATGTGTCGGAGACCTTCGGCCACATTGACGACGCAGTATTTAACCTAGCAAGTTCAAGAAAGAAAAATCCTGTCTTATTGTCATCTTCTATTGGCATACCGTTTCCTAGACCTAGCAAATTAAATGCTGTTGATGTTGAGAGAGCTCCTGTGTGTCTGAATGATCAGGCTTTAGATTTGGATATCTTCCTACCCACATCATTCAATGTCAGCTCTGATGTGATCGAATCTACAATTGATTCTAGTCAGGCAGTTTTGGATGCTATGTCATACACAGATCATATCACCAGGGCTTTGGACATCGGCTTGTTGGGAAAGAATTAGACGATTTTAATTCGTCTCTCAGAGTTCTTTCAAGGGCAGTATGTATGACAAACATCATTCTACCCTTATGGTGGCAAATATGAAATTGTTAAGACGTGATGGAGCCCTAGTATCATCTTCATTAGTAGACGATTGGGTGGAAAGCTCTCCTAAGAGTTACTCCTGTTTCTGGACATATGTTGTTTGATGACAAGTTGTCCTTAGTGTACAAAGAAGCTACCAAGAAAGTTACCAGCACTCTTTTGCTGAGGTCAGTTTCCCAGCAGCAGTCATACGCTGGACGTGGTAGTCGAGGGAGCTCCAGTTTGCAGTCAGCGAAGAAAAGCTCCTTGCGGGGTTCCAGTAAACCCTCATACAGCTATCCAAGGAACCGTCAGTATAGCGACTCGGGAAAGGGTGCAGGTCTTACAGAGACTATAAGTCAGAGACCCCTAGGCCGACAGCACGAGGTGGTTCTCGGGGAGGACGTGGTTTTTCCCGAAGGCCTCACAGTTCATACAGGTGATGGTCTAAACCTCTATTGCTCTCCAGTTGGTAAAAGATTATCAAACTTCGCAAGAAACTGGATGGATATAACGGAAGATCAGTGGGTCAGAAATGCAGTCAGAACGGGTCTTCGGCTATTATTCTGTTCAAAGCCCCCACTTACAAGAAGTCCACACTGTCAAATCCTTTAAAAAAGGAATCTCTTCTTGCGGAAATTTGATCTCTCCTAGTAAAAAAAGCTAGAGGGCGTAGAAAATCCCAACTCTTCGGGATTTTACAGTCACCTGTTTCTTGTGTTGAAACCAAACCATTCATAGACTTGAGCTGGATAAACAAACGGATTATCGCTCCAAACTTATATATGGAAACCATTCAGCCGGTAAAAGCAAGCATTCGAGTGAACAATTTTGCGGCATACCTAAATGACGCATACTTTCATGTCATGGTTCATCCGTCTTTCAGAAAGTACCTGTGCTTTGCTGTTCAAGGGAAGGTTTATCAGTTCAGAGCGATGTGTTTTGGTCTGAACCTGGCAACATGTGCGTTCACTTAGATAATGAACTCAGTAATGTCATACTTCTGAGCTCATTCAGTCATGGTAGCATCGGCATATCTGGATGGCATTCTTCAGAGATATGGTGACAAAGATGCACTTCAGAACGATGTGCAGAGTCTACTTCAATTTTTATGACATCTCGGTTTCATCGTAACCGAAAAGTCATCAGATTTAGCTCTGTCCAAGTCCTTCACGCACTTGGGGATGACGTGTGAGACTCAATGCAATCTGGTTCGCCTTCTGATAACCCAAGCAAAGTTAGTCAGTTGCTTTGCTCGCTTTTGTCTCAACTGTCTCACAGTATCAGTGATGGAGTTAATCCAATTGATGGGTCTGTGCGGGTCGGACTTGATTCCGCTGGGTCGCTTCCACATGCATCCTCTCCAGATTTTCATTATTCTGAACTGGAGTGTCAAGTTGAATTTGCTCGAAGGCCAAATTGTTTTAACAGATCTGATAAAACAAAAGGTTCGGATTTGGGTGGATCCCGAGTGGTTAACTCGAGGAGTTCTGCTTCAAGTACCGGATACGGTCTTTATTATTATGATGGATGCAAGTCTGACAGGTTGGGGTGCGCCCCTGATTCCTGCAGACCTGAAGTGCTTGGGTCTTTGGGACTCTTCGTTCCTGGAAAAGCACATAATCGTCAAAGAGATGATGTCTATTTGGCTTGCACTGAATTACTGGATTGCTTATGTAGCCAACGTCCATGTGCAGATTCTGTCGGACAATTTCGGAGTAGTGACTTATCTCAGGAACCAGGCCGGCACTCATTCAATACTGCTATACAAATTTACAGAGAAAATTCTCCTATTTGCTCTGACTCATCACATTCATCTCTCAGTCCGTCATATTCCGGGTCGTCTGAACTTAGTAGCAGACTCGCTCTTGTCGCCTGTTGCCATCAGAGTGGACTCTCAACAAACAAATTTCTTACCAACCTACCTCAATTGTTTACTACAGGCTTGCACTGCAGTGGAAGAACCTTACTCGGATAAAATACTCTCTATTTTGATCTTTCCCAAGATTTGGGAAAGAAAAGTGGTGTAAAAACACCACGAAAAATAAGCCAAAACTGGGTCGAGCGCCATCGGCGCACACCCAGTATGGGACTCTCTTCCATAGTACAAATCCACGACTACCGTAAAACAGTGCGCAATGTGTCAATTCGCCATTCTTTTGATTATCCGCACACGTGGTGGATGTGTGCCATCTTTGCTCAGTAACAGTGATATTTTAACTCGTCGATAATGGTTTTCCTGTGACTGGATTTATGGATCTGAAGATCATATAATAACAGGACTGTGTTTTATATATTCTCGTTTATATTTTCAACCACATTCTCATTGTATATTATTTACTATTCCGTTTTTGCGAATGTTTTGTTTTCGACATCACGCGATTCGACAATGAATTTTTTGGTTGATGAATTAATTGTTTTTGGAGTTAGGTGTCAATCTGGGACTGTCTGGACAGGATTTCTTCACTCTGTTGAGGGCTGAATTTCTGTTTTTTCGGTCCCTGTCGACCGTCTGGGTTCTGAAATGTACCCACCGTTTTTTTTCTGCCACCTTCTCTCGTAGTTGAGGGTGTTCTTCTACTTTCTGTTTCTGTTGAGTTCACCGTTTTCTTCTACTGCTCTCACCTCTGTTATTTCCAGTTCGGTTCCTTTAGGGCAATTCCTTTTGTCCTCGCCTTGGTGCGTTCTCGTGGGCGTTTCTTCCACACCCACAGGTGGTGTGGAATGCTGTCGTTTACCCCCTCCGTGGGGGATGTGCAACTCCTCCCGCCCCCTGGGGGGTGGGGTGGGTGTGTGTGAACACTGCCCCCCCCCCCCCCCCCCCCCCCCCCCCCCGACTCGACCACGTTTGGTGTGAGTTTGACCCCCTCTGTGGGGGATGTGCAGCTCCTCCTGCTCCCACGGGGGGTGGGGAAGGCTATCGTTTCGGGGTCACCCGATTCGACCACGTCTGGTGAGAATTGCTCCCCCTCTGTGGGGGGTGGGCAATGCTGTCGTTTCGGGGCTTCTCGACTCGAACATGTCTGGTGAGAGTTATTCCCCTTCCGTGGGGAATGTGCAGTTTTTTACCGTGGTGGATACTGCGGAAGCTGTTGGATTTCTGGTGAACAGATGCCTGGTTCCGGGACTATGCGCCCTCTACAGTCGACATCTGAGGCTGTCACTAGGGTTGTGACTCCTCCTTTGGAGGTCGAGCTTGGTGGCTCTCTCCGCTTTTCCGCCAGTTCCAACAGCTCCCGTCGTATCTGCTACTACTGCTGTTCCGTCTACAACGTCATTGGGCACCGTTTTTAGCCGGCCTCGGCTTATCCCTGCAAGGGTCTGCAGGGATGTCTGTAGTGTGGTTGTGGGGTATCGGTCTCAGCCTTCCCCGACTTCCACTCGGCGAAGTCGGATGGGGCTGCCGACCGAAAACCCTACTGTGTCCTTTCAGCCGTTGAGCACAGTAGTCTTATACCTGCAGTGGTCTGCTGCGGTGTCTGATTGTGTAGACGTGGGGGTATCGGCCTCAGCCTTCCCTGACTTCAACTCGGCGAAGTTGGAAGTGGCTGCCGGCCGGACCCTCTACTGTGGTCTCTGCGCCGTCGAGCACCACAGTTGTCATTGGATTCGGATGTTTTAGTGGGACACTATGAACTCTGTGGCATTTCTGTCCACTCATTCTGGCCACACGTCCAGTTTTGGGGGACCAACGTCTTTTGTGCAGCCTGGACCTTCTGCCCTGCAGAGGTTCGCGATGACTCTCATGAGTTCCCGCTATGTTGATCCTCGGGGTGTGTCACACCCCTATACACGTCTGCCTTCAGACGTTTCGGCTGCCGCCCGTCGTCCCACGTCGGGTGTTTTGGAGGATCGTGACCCTTCGCTTGTTAAGAGGGTCAGAGGTGAAGCCACTTTGCCGGTTCGTTCCCCTGTCGAACCGGCCAGTACGGGCAGTGAGCTTAGGGAGGCCCTCCCCTTACTCACTCAGGTTCTGTCAAAGAGCCTTCCCGTTGCTTCCAGCGAGGCAGCGAGTGGTTTCCAGGCACCCCCTATGGCGCCGCCTCCCGGGATTGGAAACAGGCCGCTTTCTGATCCCCCTGGAGTTCCGACACCATGGGAGGCGTCGGCTGGTTTGCCCACGATGGGCTATGTGTCTTCCGACTCAGGGGAAAAGTCAGACATGCTTGATATCGAAAGCCAGCAGTCTTCGGACTTGGGGGCAGCTCTTGATTTCGTGTTTGGGTTCCTTCCGGATCTCAAACCATCTAACCAGTCGACAGTGTCAGCCAGGCCGAGATCATCGGTCGTGCGCCAACAGCCTATGGAGCAACCCGCTTCTGGGCATCTTCGACCGTGCCAGTCGGTACAGTTAGTTGTTGGTTGGTTGGTTGAAGCATTTTCAGCCTTGGACTCGAAGCTAAGTTCCAAGGCTATGAAGGCTCCGTTCTTCACCAGGGTTGACACCTTTTTGCCCCCGGCGCATTATCGTTCCTACGATTCCGCCAATCCGTCGGTCTACCAGACTTTGACGGTTTTGGATCAGGACTCCAATTTCCTCGGGCTTTCCAAGTCCAAGTCTGCCGTCATTCCGATGATGACTCTGGAGTCCACAGTGGGCTTATCGAGAGAGATGCTTGGTATGCTTTCTCTCTCCGATCACGTCGTCTCAGCTTTAGCTGCTTATCTGCCTCCAGATAAGTTTGACGAGGTACAGGCTCCTTTGCATGTGCTGCCCAAGGCGCTCATGCATCTTACTCACATGCATGCCTGTAACACGGCTAATCTGGAATTAGTTGAAGGGACTCTGCTGGACACAGGCCGATCCCTTCCTGAGGAGCAGTGCGCTACTCTTTTGTGTTGACGGTCCTACGTCATTCCAAAGATCAGCTGCTGTTCTTCAGCTTGATCAGCCTTCTAGGGTAGGCAGGGGCTGTTCCAAGCCTAACAAGTACCCTCTGCTTCCTCTGCGAAGCAAAGGGGCTGATCCTTTTGCCACCGCTTCTACTTCTTACTCAAGCGGCAAGGGTAAGCGTTGGCAGTCTTGAGGGAAGTCCCAGGATTCTTCATTCAGTAGAGGAGGTGTTTTCTCCTCTCACGAGCCTTGTCGGGGTTCGAAATGAAGGTCCTCGACTCGTCCCAGATTGGAGGAAGGATAGCAGAGTTTTGCAGACCGTTGGGCCACCATCACATCCGATCCTTGGGGGTTAGATGTTGTTCGGTCTGGGCTGCGAATATCCTTCTGAAGGCACCCCACTCTGTCCAGGGTGCCTCTTCCAACCACAGTTCCTTCAGACATTTTACGTCGGGAATTTTTGTCCATGGAGATAGACTATCTCCTGACAAAGGGGGCGATTGAGGTCATCAAGAACATTAGGTCAGTGGGTTTCTATTCCCGCCTGTTCTTGGTGCCGAAGAAGGACGGCCGACTCCGACCGGTTATCGATCTGAGTTTCCTGAACCAGTCTATTATTGCTCCCAAGTTCAGCATGGAGACTTTCAGGTTGGTCCTCCCTTAAATTCACCAGGGAGATTTCACTTCCAGCTTCGACCTGCGAGACGCTTACTTTCACGTTCTGTTTCATTGGGCGTTACGGAAGTATCTCAGGTTCGTTTTTCTGCGGCGAGTTTACCAGTTCAAGGCCATGCCTTTCGGCCTCAACCTGGCTCCTTGGGCCTTCACCAGACTGATGTCGTATGTGATAGCTTTCCATCGCACACAGTCCAGAGTGACTACTTCGGCATATCTGGACGATATCCTCCAGGGGCATTCCAATGCTGCCTTACTGGAGTCGGATGTCGCCACTCTGTTGAGCTTGCTCACGTCGCTAGGTTTCAGAGTCAACGAGGAGAAGTCGGACCTGGTCCCTTCTCAGTCGTTTTATCATCTGGGGATGGCTTTCCGCACACAATTCATTTTGGTGGCGGTTCCCCAGGCCAAGGCTGTGATTCTCTCAGCTTTTGCTCTGACTCTGTCCCAGTCCACATCCGCGACGACTCGGAGTATTCTCCGGCTAATCTGTCTCTGCTGTTCGGTGACGGATCTCATTCCTCTAGGTCGGCTGCGTATCAGACCTCTCCAACACTTTCTGCTCAGTCGTTGGAGGCCGAATGTAGATTTTCTGGATCTGGTGCTTCCGTTTCCAGAATATCTTTATCCTCACCTTCTCCTCTGGGTGGATGTCCAGTGGCTTTCGCAGGGTGTTCTGTTGGACTTACCCACGTCCGATCGCGTTCTGACGGCAGATGCCAGCGATCTTGGATAGGGTGCGACGTTGGATCCTCTAGGTCTTTCCATTCACGGGATGTGGGACCAGGATCGTGCAGCTCTACACATCAACCAGAAGGAGCTTCTTGCTCTTCTTCTGAGTTTCAGGCAGTGGATCCCTCACCTGTCGAATTGCCAGGTCCTTCTGTTGTCCAACCATTCGACGGTGGTTGCTTACATTCGGAACCAGGGCGGCAATCACTCTGTTCCAATGTATGAATTGGCTCGGGGTCTTCTACTGCTCGCTCAGGATGTCCACGCCGGGGTGGCTGTTCGTCACATTCCCGGTCGTCTGAATGTCCTAGCCGACCCCCTGTCCCGTCAGGGCAGTGTCATTTCCACCAGGTGGATGCTCCACATGGCGGGTTCCATCTATCTTTTGCGACTCGTTGGAACCATCCGGTGGACACTTTTGTGTCCCCGTGTCCAGATGCTCTGGCTTTCGCCGTGGACGCTCTGGCCCTCCTTTGGGATGGTCTTGTCGGCTACGCCTTCCTACCGGTTCCGATTCCGCCTCAGGTTCTCGCCCAGATATGAACCTGCAGTCGTCGAATCCTTTCGATCACACCCGTCGCCTCGGTGGGTGTGGATCAATCTGCTCCGCTCTCTGTTAGCGGCGGTTCCGGCATGTCTCCCTCTACCTCGCGACTTTCTTTGCCAAAGTCTCCCGAGGAGGTTTCACGTTGACCCGACTTCATTGTGCCTTCGCACATGTCTTTTATCGGATCCTGTCTCCTCCGTAGTGGTTTTTCGTGGAGTTGCTTTTCTTCTTCAAGGAGGCACTCACTCCACTGGTTTAGCCTCTGTGGCTAAGTGGAAGGTTCTTCTGTCGATGGTGTGCGATCACTCTGTTTCTGGTATATGTTTGTTTCTGGGAGTCTCCAGCAATGGGTACATGTCCATGCTTCGGAGACATTTTTTCATATGTGATACCGCATTGTTTTGATACTCATCCTTGCCTCTCCAAGCTTGTTCACTCTTTTCCTTGAAAAGGCCTAGGACTTTGCAGTTTACTCCAAGATGGTCACTTTCTTGGGCGCTGCTCTGCTTGGGGGGTGGGGGGCGTTCGCGTCTTTATCCTGGATGAATATGCATTTTCTCACCTGCCAGATCTCTCCTGCATCCATTTCTTGATGGATTTGTCTTGCTATTCTTGCAGCTTCCGCTCGTCTAGCTACTGGTGATTGTATTACCAATTGTTTTTTCTGCCATGAGGTGCGTGCATTGTCTTCCTTTTTTAATAACTCTGTCATGTTGTCGGATGACGGATGTTATACTGGCAGCCTTCTGGAGAAATGCTACATTCTCCTTTTATCTGCGACAGTTGCAGGAGCCGACAGAGAACCTTGGGGCCCTCTTTCTTCGGCTCAGGCTGTTGTCCCAGCCTTTCAGCTTTTTTCAGGGTCAGTTCCAGCTTTGTGCTGTTACTGCCCTTTCTGTCTGTGCGTCGCACTTCACCATACGCCTCATCTTTCATTGTCTTTTCTAATGTTTGTGATGCTATGGTTTGATAGGCCTAGGGATCTCTTCCTCTGTCCACGGTCCCAGTGCTATTGAGTTATGTGTGGGTTGGTTATGTGATTCCCTCCAGCCTTTTGTCTATTCAGCCTGTAGTAAACAATCGAGGTAGGTTGATAAGTATAAATTTTATAGTAAATTTTCTTTCTTATTATACCTACTGAAATTATTTACATGGAGGCTCTCCCGTCTTCTTATTCGGGTAAGAATCCTTCCTCCCTGCTGATCACATAACTCCTGTGTTGTTCGGAATCAAAAGAATGACGAAATGATGCATTGCGCACTGTTTTACGGTAGTCGTGGATTTGTAATATGGAAGAGCGTCCCATACTGGGTGTGCGCCGATGGCGCTCGACCCAGTTTTGGCTTATTTTTTCGTGGTGTTTTTACACCACTTTTCTTTCCCAAATCTTGGGAAAGATTAAAATAGAGAGTATTTTATCCGAGTTAGGTTCTTCCACTATAGTGCAAGCCTGTAGTAAACAATTTCGGTAGGTATAATAAGAAAGGAAATTTACTATAAAATTTATACATTCAGGCAGATTTGCTAGCAGTGGGATCGTCCCATGATACATCATTTTGCCACAAACCTAAACAATCAGCTTCTGACGTTCAGGTTGCCTTGCTCTGCCTTGTTACAGTAGACGCTCTGTTGATCTCATGGAAGGGCTTAATAGGATATGCATATCCTCCAACTCCTCTCATTTAGCAGATTCTGTTAAAGACCAAACAGTTTCAAACAGTCTCACTGCAAAATCTTACTGGTAACACCTGTGTCATCTCAGAAACCCTGGATCAATCTGATCAGATGTCTGTAATGGGACATTCCCCAGAAGCTTCCTCCTCTCAAGGACCTTATGTTTCAGGGGAAGTCCCACACACTGCATCATGACCCGGGTCTCAACCTTCATGTATTTCCGTTGTGCTGTCCTTCTTGCACAGAAAACAGTTTACAGGACGAGCAGTGGATGCAATTTCTAACTGTAGGAGGACCTCCTCTTTGCTGAATTATGCAGTGAACTGGAGAGTTTTCTTTTGTTGGTGTACAGCCTAATCAGTGGATATCTATAATCCATCTATTCCTCAAATTGTTAATTATCTGGTTCACCTGTTTGACATGCTCAAACTGCAGCCTGTTATGATTAAGGGCTATAGGTCTATGTTATCAGACACATATTCTCATCATGAAACTTGAGTATTGGATTACATGTAGATCCTTCTTTATCCAAGCTGGTTAGAAATTTCTCTATCAATAGGCCTAGAACTCTCGGATTAATTCGTAAATGGAATTTGGCTTGGGTTCTTTTGAAGCTTCAAGAAGCTCCTTTTGAGCCATTAAAGGAGGTAGAATTAAAATTCCTGACATATAAAACAGCATTTCTCAAAGCTTTTGCTTCTGCCAGAAGAGTTACTGTAGTGAACTCCATACTTTATCTGTTGAAGATTCCCATAAACATGGTGTGGATAATACTATTACACTTACAGTGGAAGTGGGGTTCTTGGCTAAGATTCAGATTCCGGATAGGCGGCTGGAGCCTATTGTCATTAAGGCCTTACTGTCCTCGGACAATCATAGACCATTATTGTGTCCAGTCAGAGTGATGAGCATATATAAACTTCGATCTAGCTTCATTAGAAAAGGAAGAAAATGTTTTTTCCTTTCACTTATTCCTGACAAAAAGGATTTTGCTGTTCATTCAGTCACTGGATGGATTCAGTTGGCAATAAAAATTGCATACAAGAATCTTTTGGCGGATCAATGTTCTGTCAATAAGATTTCAGTGCATGAGGTTAGGGCACTGTCTTCAACTTAGGCTTATTCAAATATTATTGCTATTACTGATTTAATGAAGGCAGCCTACTGGACACAACCATTTTCATTTTTAAGTTCTACCTTAGAAATTTAGAGTCCATCTTCGGCGACCTTAGATCCTTGGGTCCTCTTTCTGTCGCACAGAATGTCGTCCATTAATAATACATCTCAAAGATTCTTAGGCAGTCTGCTTGAGCACTGACGCTGTCCTGCTGCGCTCTTCGTTCTGAAGAATTTAGCTTCAGAACAAGGGGAAGGGAGGGGGGGGTTACCTTTTTTATCATCTGGCTTTATAGTGAAAAGCAAGGGAATACCTCCTCCAGTGTCAGTAGTCCATCGTCAGTGCTGGGTGGGTTTAATGTGTAGCTCGGTGTGAAACAACAATTATATCTCATTCATGTATTGCTTTTAAAGTGTAGCTCAGTGTGAAGCATTTGTATATGTCGCATGTCATACAAGCGTTAATATACAATCCTTGGACACTTTTAAATGAATATAAGGCATCTCATTCTCTGGACTTCCTTATAATTGGTTTCCTTCACAGAATTAGCATAAAGCGTTATGCTGGTATTTAAAGGAGAAATTATTGTGTATTACTCCAATATGATTGGTATTATGTCATTCTCTTTTTTTTATTTGGAATTCCTATGTCTTCTCCTATTCTCCTGTAGGAGCTATTCTTTATTGTAGAGTAATAGAGATATTACAGTCATCTAAGACCTAGACCCTCCAGCCTTTTTACGATTCAGCTAAGTCTGGGCCTTTGCTTTTAGTATAAAAAGTTGATAAATTTAAAGTAATTTGTATATTTTTTACACTTACCAATGGCTCAGACAGGGATGGACCTCCCATGAGTGGGCACTCAGACCTCCACGCTGATATATACATGTATACATGACATTTAGCAGGCATAACTAGGAAGAATGATGCTGGCACCAATTTCGTTACCTTCCTGGTCACTGTGCATGCACAGTGAAAAAAAGTATGGAGGACCAGTTAGGACTTCAAGTTTTGGGTTTGTATGCAAATTTTGGGTTTTGGGGCATAAACCCGGGCATTCAAAATTTGTGTTTGGCCCTGGAAAGTAATGAGTTTGCACCAGCTAAGTCTGGGCCATTGACAAGTATAAAAAATATGCAAATTACTTTAAATTGATCATTTCTGATGTAAAAATTCTTCTGCCAGATGCAACAGTTCTTGTACTTATAGGCATGTGTTATGTCAAACGTGTGTATTGCATATTTTTATACTGTACCAATGACCCAGACATAGCTGGTGCTAACTCTTAAAATATAGGGCCAAACACAAATTTTGCCCCCCAATCCCCAAAATTTGCATCTAAAACTAAAGAAAACATGTCCTGAAAGGCCCTCCACACTTCGCCCCTACTGCGCATGTGCAGTGTCAAGGACGTTCCGAAATTGGCGCCATTCTAAGTTTGGCCCTTCATCAGTTAACATCTGACTGATCTTTGTGCTTATAAATCTCAGTTTAAATGATGCCAGACACATAAATATTAGTGAAATGGTGATTCTAAGGAGGATAGAGAAGGAAGAGAGGAAAAGAATGTGTGACAGAATATTATCAGGGCTGTAACTTAAAATTTTTTAATGAAATTATGTTAAGTTACCTATTTTCAAGGCAGCAGCCATTTTGTTGTCATTCTGATTATTTAGTTACACTGTTTTTTTAAGTGTTTTCCTCTCTCCCTGTCCTTTAAGTTCCCCCTTGCTATTCTCCCATGCTTTTGGCATAGTTTTTGTAATTATTATTACTAAATTTTCTTGGGAGTTTTAGCTGAATAACAGAATGAATTCTGTTCTTTCCCCATGTTTACGTCTTCACCTACGGGTGGTTAGGCATTGTGTTCTGCATCTACCATCTGATGTTCTGCAGTTTCTTCCCTGGAAGTCTCTGTTTTGCATCAGATAGTGTATTTTTGGTAACTGATTTCGGGCCTGGGTGCCTGGAGTCTTATTTTAGTGTTTTTACACTCATTGTTTACATTTACAACAGCCCTCTGTGTGAGGGGGGGGATTTCTAAAAAATAATATCTTGATGTTATTTTAATCATAACTAGATACATTATTATTGTTCGTAAGTGTTGAATAAATTGTTTAAAATATTTTTAAAATTTTTGTCCACACTTAGGCTTGGGATCCATTGGGGCTCAACGTTACTTTTCAGAAACTTGGGCTGTTCTGAAAAAATATTTTTTCAAAATATTTTGATTTCAATTATTTTTTCTATATTAATGGATCATATTATTATTATGTATTTTGATTGCCAGGGGTTAGTGCGAGTACCAGGACTTGTTTTCTTTTCACATTGAAAGGATATTGATCAATTGTTTTAAGAGGAAGTCTTCCTCTGACTTTATTATCATTCTATATGTGGTCAGTGTACTCGCATTAACTCCTGTTCTGTATCGTATGATTTCGATGACAATATGGGAAGCGTATGTCACGGTATGTTGTTGGGGATTTGGACACTCTGGTCCTTTCCCCGCAGGGTCACTCTACTTTATCAATTTCTATTTCAGACGATCAAGATTATGGTGATGTATCTGTGATGTCTTCCAACAGTGTGCCTCTGTCGTCACAATTAATGAAGGGCTAGCGGAAAAGTGCTCATGTAAATACGCCAATTGCCTAAGAGGACCCTAGTAGGTTCGACGGCCTTTGACGTCCGCTAGCTCGCCCGGTGTAGCGTCCATTCACCGAATGGTTCGGCAGCCGGGTTCGTCCGTTGCGGTCTAGAAGGAATTTTGGGGTGATGCGAGCACTATAAATTAACCTAATGCACACCCAGTGACGACGGATCGGAGGGAGAACGCAGGAAGCCTTTTAGTCCGGTTCATAGCTCGTTCCGGTCCATCCGGACGGCAAGCGAGAGAGGCCCCTCTCTCGTTCCACAACATCTGGCCCCAGATGTTGTGGTACAAAATGTGTCGTAAGCGGAGCATACGTCCGCCGCTCGGGACGCTCCGTTGTATAGGCAGTCCGCTGAGACTGCTAAGGCTTCCTCTTCTCGTCAGCGCACACGACCGCACCTTGGCTGCGTGACCGCCGATATATTACCAGCTTCGCCGATCAAGGATTCTTCGGTGACCAGGTCACACCATCCGGTAGCCAGGGACATGAGGCCTGCAGACTCCGGACGTTCGCATAGGAAGTGTGCGGGAGTCAACGTACACGGAGCTTCCGGCGGCAATGCATCGTAAGACCGCTACTGCACAGGCCTCGGGAACGGACGTGCTTTCCTTAATAGCACAGTTTATCGCAGCATCCCAGCATCAACTGAATCTGTCGCATATATTTTATCCGACGATGCTGGGTCGGGACGCTCCGCGGAAGCGGGTACGGACGTCCGAAAGTTTCAAGGGATTCGGAGGATTTCGAGCTTTCCCTTTCGGAATAACATATGCTGTTGTGTATGTCATCTGACTTGGTCTTCTACAGCTTCTTTCGTCGGACCAGAATGCTGCGATGCCGGATAAGAAACTGATAGCGTCGGTGGACTTAGAAATTTTTGGTTCGGTTCAGGGACATCGTCCCTCAGTTCCGACATAGTCCAATAATGTCACACAAACTTTCGAATTATTGAACGACGCTATAGATATTATTATTTTATGCTTGCTAACCAAGCATTTCTGGTTTCTTGTTCGAAGAGTTATGGAGATGTCTTTCAAAAGTGTGCCTCTGTCGTCATAGTTAATGAAGAGTTAGCGGCAATAAGTGCTCATGGAATATGTCTATCGCCTACGGAGTGACATTCGCTAGCTCACCCGGTGTAGCGTACATTCATCGAATGGTTCGGCTGCCGGGTTCGTCCGTTGCGGTCTAGGAAGGAGATTTGGGTGATGCGAGCACTTTAATTACTTTAGTACTCACCCAGTGACGGCAGATTGAGGACAGATCGGAGGAAGCCTGTTAGTCCGGTTCCTGGCTTGTCCAGGTCCGTCCGGGCTGTGAGCGAGAGAGGTCCCTCTCTCGCCCAACAACATAGGGGACCGCATGTTGTGGTTCAGATATTTTACATTCGGAGCATATGTCCGTTGGTCGGGACGCTCCGTTATATTGACAGTCCGAGAGACTGTTTTTAATGCTTCCTCATCCTCACAGCAGGGCACACGACCGCACATTGGCTACGTGACCTCGAGTATCCGATCAGTTTCGGCATTCAGTGATTCCACGGCGAATAGGTCGCGCCATCCGGTAGCCAAGGGACACGAGGCCTATACACTCCGTTCGCTCGCATATTGGTAGTATGCACGGGGTAACGATCACGGAGCTTACAGCGGCAATGCATCGTAAGACCGCTTCTCCTCAGGCCTCAGTGACGGACGTGCTATCCGAGTTAGCACAGTTGTTTCGCAGCATCCCAGCAATTGACAGTTTCTCGGTCGAATCAGGAATTATCCGACGGCGCTGGGTCGGTGCGGTCCACGGTTGCATCAGGTACGGACGACCGAACGCTTTATAGGGTCCGACAGGATGGCGAAAGGGATTCGAAAGATTTCGAGTTTTCCCTTTAGTAGTATCGGAAGATGCCTTTCATATCTTCTGGCATTATCTTCCAGTGATTATTATTTCGGACTTCAGTGCTGCGATCTTGGATAAGAGACTTATAGCGTCATTGGACTCGGATTTTTCGATTGGTTCAGGGACATTGTCCCTGACTTACCGACGCAGTCCAATATTGTCATTGCAACATGTGTTTTATTTTTCGACGCTATATTTATATATATATACAAGCCTGCTACTAAGCATGATAGTTTAGTTTCTTGTCCGCGTTGCTCATTTCTGCCATTTTATCATTTATACAAATAGTTTATTTTGGCAGAGCAGGGCATACCGAGAGTTCATATGCGTCTAGACGGTGTGATTAAAGACTGCATATATTCTTTTTCGCCGTTTATGTCTTTTCCAATTTCAATGTTGGGAACGACATTATGTATAGTAGACTTAACTTAGACGCTTTATTATACGTAATCCACCTTACTGAGGCGTTATCATTACGTCTTCAAGAAAAGATTTACGGGATATTATTCTCAATGTAATTTCTTTTGAGGGCAGTAGTTTGTTCACGTATAACTCCGCCCTTCAGTGGCTGATTGGAGTTAGTTAGACGTGACGCAGCCCTAGCTACATCCACACGTGGATAGTATGGTTAAGAACTCTCTCAGAGTCGCTTCGTTCTCGGAGGAGCTTCTCTTCGACGGCAACTTTTCGGCAATCCATGAATTGCTCGATTTACACGTTCTCTTGTCTATCTAGTGTTACAAGAGATTCAGACTGGGGCAAACATTCGGTGGTTGACTCAGAGAGTGCCGCCGCAGTTGCCGGACCCGAGTGTGGCTGTTATGACGGTTGCCAGTCAAACAGATTGAGATATAATACTGATCCCTACGGATTCGAAGTGCCAGGGTCTTTGGGTTCCGCAGTCTTTTAGCAATCAGTTTTCTTCCGTGGAATAATGTTTTTTAGGCTTGCTTTATGTCATTGCATGAACATTATTCAGAAACGCATGCCCAAATTCCTGTCCTTTAATTCGACAGTAGTGGCGTATCTCCGGAACCAGGGAGGCACTCTTTCGTTTCCGTTATTCAATTTAATGGAAAGAAGCCGTCTGTTGGTTATAGTACACCAAGTTCAGTTTTGGTCCGTCATATTCCGGGTCGTCTGATTGTTTTATCGGACTCCCGTTCTCTTACGGGTCGCTTGTTGCTGTCAGAATGGACTCTCAACAAACAAGTATTCAATCAGATTTGCTATCTATGGGAGCACCCAATGATGATTTATTTATGACACAGCTTGCTAATCAATTGCAGACGTATGTGTTGGCTTGTCCAGATCTCTGAGCTAATATTGTTAACGCTCTATTGATCTATAGGACGGAATGATAGGATACGCGTATCCTCCGGCGCTGTTGTTTTAGCAGGTATTGCTAAGATAAACAACCACAATACATTTCTGTTGATAGCATCTCTATCTTCACAGAGATCATGAGTAATTTACTCTCTTGTCTACTGTGGGTCTTAACGTGAAATCTTCCTCTATGTGAGGATCTTTTTCACTGGGTAAATCGTGTCATCTTTATCACAACCAGCAAGGTCGCAACCTTCATGTATTCCGTTGTGTGGTCCGTATTGCATTGTAAGCACTGTACTGGACGAGCTTTGGACGCGATTTCGTACTATAGGAGATCCTCTTCTTCGCTATTCTATGCGGCTAAAGTGGAGGCTCTTCCGTCGTGGTGTAGGGATCATTATGTTCATATTGTTGATCCCTCCATACTACTCATTGCTATTTTTTAGTATACTTGTTTCACAAGATCTACTGCAGCCTGTTATTATTTAGGTTATAGGTTTATGTTACCTCATACCTATGCACTCTACGATAGTTTACAATTGAGTCTTTTGTCTCTTTATCTATGTCAGTTAGTAACTTTTTGATAAATAGACTTAGAATCTTTAGATTAAATTCCTATACGGATTTTAACTTCGGTTATTATTTAGCTAAGTAACCATTTGAGCCTCTGGAAACAGTAGTTTTCAAATTCTGACCTTTTAGACAGTAATTCTGTTGGTTTCTCTTTTACTGTAGAGTCACTGAGTTTCATGCACTATCGATGGATGATTTTCACTTTCATAGTTTCGGAATCTATACTTCCGTTACTATTTAGGTTGGATTGTTGCATAAGAGTTAGGCTCCTATTATCCGGAACCTATTATTTTAAGGTCCTTCCGTCTTCGTATGGGCATAGGCCTTTACTCTTTCCGGGTACAGTTTATGTATTTATAAACAGATATCTGTTTATTACTATGGGCGTAAGCTTCTTCTGTCTTTGATGTCTAGTAGAAGGACGTTACGCTCCATTTTATTGTTAATGGATTCTATTAACTATCGGTACTGCTTATGGTATATCACTGACTTAGCAGTTGTGCTTAAGATTTCGGCTCATGAAGTAAGAGTTCTTCTACTTCTTGGGCTTACATTAATAGTGTCGCTATTATAGATTTTTGAAGGCCGCTCATTGCGCTCAGCCATCCACATTCATGAATTTTATCTCAGAAATATCGAGTCCATTTCTGGAGGCCTCTATTGTTAGGTCTATTATCTACTGCTCAGAATGTCATTCACTTAACAGTTGCTACTATAGCTAGGTAGGCTGTCTGTTTCGGCAGTGTCTCCGTTCGGTCGGCAGTGTCTCCGTTCGGCTGCCCTCTTCGCTCTGGGCTATTTGACCCAGGGCAAGAAAAAAGGGGGGGGGGGGGAGGGTGTTCCCTTGGGTCACCTGTTTTACTATGAAAACAAGGGGATACCGGAGGAGGAGTTAGTAATTCTGAGCTGTTATTGGGATGGTTGTTTAGTGAGAAGTTTAGGTTTTTAAAATTCATTCAAGTCTTAGTTTTTAAAGTATAGCTTTTGAATATTGCATATGTCAACGGACATGATTATGCAATCCTCAGACACTTTTAGGAGTATAAGAGTCTCTATTCTCTAGACTTACTTTATTTATTGGCTTACTTTAAAAATTATTAGTATAAGGATTATATTGGATATTAATAGAGTACATGGATGTATGAAGCTCAATTTTGGAAGGTGTTGTATCTTTCTAATTTATCATAAATAAGAAAGATACATGTAAGGCCTATTACTTCTTTTTCCCTACAGGGGATGACTCTATTTTATTTTATTGAGCGTATTCCATTTTGCTCTATGTCCTTGGCCCTCCAGCCTTTTTACTATTCAGCTATGTCTGGGTCATTGGTACAGTATAAAAATGTTAAAAAATTTATAGTAATTTATATATTTTTTATACTTACCAATGACCCAGACGGGGATGGCCCTCCCAGGAGTTGGGAACTCTTGCCTCCCCGCTGAGTACATAGCGCTTACCAGGCACTGGTTATTAGAATGATTAATGGCGCCAATTTCGGAACGTCCTTGACACTGCGCATGCGCAGTAGGGGCGAAGTGTGGAGGGCCTTTCAGGACATGTTTTCTTTAGTTTTAGATGCAAATTTTGGGGATTGGGGGGCAAAATTTGTGTTTGGCCCTATATTTTAAGAGTTAGCACCAGCTATGTCTGGGTCATTGGTAAGTATAAAAAATATATAAATTACTATAAATTTTTTAACTTTTCGGAATCTTATGCAAGGACACCGACACATATTGGCAAATATGTTTTCATATTTTTTGTTTGCAACGAAATTTGGACACAGAAATGACGCCAGTTAGAATCTCGAAAAAAATGCCAAACATTAAATTCGAGTAATGTTATAACCTACATTTTTTAAAAAAATGGATAATGTATTAACAAATAACAGCTGTTATTTTTCTTCATAACATTTTCATTTTTAATAGAACTAAATTGTTTTTATATGATTTATGTAACCGAGCCAAAACCATTACCAGACAATTGACTGTACACCCAAACCGGCCTCCAACCAAACCAGCCTCCACAATTTCACTCATCTCGGCCTCCGCAATTTTACCCAAACTGGTCTCCGCACATTTTTAACCACACTCGCCTATTAGTAGCTTTTGATGGCGTAGCAAAATTTAAATAATAGAAATTGTGAGACTAAATGTTGGCCGACCTCCTTTTTCAAAACTTCCGAAAATTTATCCACAAACCCACAAAGAAAATCCAATAATCATCCATTTGAAAATATCCAAAACGGAATAAACACAACTTGTCGTTTCCAAATCCCTAAAATTCTTGAAAAGGTTACTGACACAGTGACAAGAAGGTACTATCAAATCTGTGTGCTGATTGGTTATGCCTTTTCAAACAAGCTTTCCCAAAAGAAACTTGTATTATTCAGACTGAATGCTGATTGGTTACCCTTTTTCAAAAATGTATTCCCAAAATCTTGAGGAGATTTGGCACCTCTGATTATCAAAACAACATGTCATGTAAAAATCAAACGAAAATGGAACAAACATGTTTTTTAGCTCACCTGAGCGAAGCTCAAGGGGAGCTATACTAATCACTTTCTGTCTGTTGTCCGTCTGTCGTCTGGCTTTAACTTTACATTATCGACTTTGTCTTACAAACTACGCAGCCAAATTGAACTAAATCTGGTGTGCATGTTCCCTATCACTGTCAGTTGAAGTTTGTTCAGATCAAGTTGCCCTGCCCTTCGCAGGGCCACTCCCAAAAAGTGTGCCTAAATCTTAAAATCTTCTTCTCATGAACCAGCAGTAGAGGAGACTTTATATTTGGTGTGCAGCTTCCTTTTGAGGTGTGGACTCAGATTTGTTCAAGAGAAGTTCGAGGAGCGATATTTGCCATCGTTACGCCAGGGGCAAGAATTTTTGCTCCACCCAAAATTTCTATATTCCAGACTGAGAGGCTGATTTGAACTAAATTTGATATGAGGGCTTATTGGGTCATAAGTAGTTAATTTATGCCCCCCAAAATTTCCCCCTTGCCCACATGGGAACTGCAGGAGCTAAAAATAGGAAAAATTTAAAACGCCCATATCTCCAAAACTACACGGCACTGAAAATTTTTATTCGGTGTGAAGCTTCTTTAGGACAAACAAAATGGAATGGTCCCAGAAAATTGCTATCGGGTTTTATCATACAGTACTTTTTCTGGACTTTGAAAAAGTGCTGAGTCAGCATTTTTTAACTCAGTGGCTAATGGGGAAAACATTGAAGAATCTTCTCCCAAACCACTGCTCCAAAAGCTTTCATATTTCACATATAACATCTTTGGAAGATTGATTCACAGATTTGTTGAAATCAATTCCCTGGGTCCATGTTTGGGCTCTCTATGGGAGCCCAAATGTTCTAATTAGTACATTGTGATAAATATTCTTTAAAAATCTTCTTCTTCTGATCCACCAATCAGAATCTTTTGATATTTGGTATGCAGCATCCATAGGGGATGAGATTCCTCAGTGTTTTCCGATAAAATGTGCCTTTCATGCCTTCATTCCTTTCTAGTGTTGATGAACCATGTCTAACTAAATGTGACCCCAAATACTTCTTTGAACCACTTTGGCAGGTGAGCGATTAAGGCCACTTGGGGCCTCTTGTTTTAAAGTGTTCTCTGTGATTAACCTTAACAGGACTTCAAAGGCATATTTTCTGCCACAAACAATAGATTAAAATTGTCTAAATGTTGTTTAAAACCTGTCTGTTTTTGTTCTTGTGGCTTTTAACGATACTATAATGAAAGAAACCCTCCAAGACAAACTCTGTCATCTGTCGCAGTTTTAATTAGGAAAAATTAGATTGATCATGAAATTATTGTGTTAATAAATGTATGTCCATAATTTAAAAAGTCTGTGTTTTCTTTTTCCCGTCCGTAAAATTCTCGAAGTTGGAGGCTGGTTTGGGTAAAACTGTGGCAAACATTTAGGGTAAAATTGTGGAGGCTGGTTTGGGTAAAATGTAGAGGCCAGTTTGAGTTCATTTGAGGCCGGTTTGGATAAAAATATCAGAGGCCGGTTTGGTTGGAGGCTGGTTCGGGTGTATTCGCTAAAACTTGCTGTGTGTATTAATACAGAGTTGTTGAATTCTGAACTTAGTAGCATTAATTTCTTTGAATTCTGAACTTGTTAGCATTATAACTTGAACAAAGGTTCCAGGTTTGACAACCAGGTCATGGAATGCAACTCTCCGATTGCCACCACAACTCAGCGCCTGCATCTCCAATGCATACCTCTTGTTTTGAATTTTATTGAAATACATGGCAACAAGTGGCAATCTTGGATTTGGCATATAAATTTCAATAATTTAATTAGCACATCCTACAGACTGCATCTCTCACCCAATCTTTTTCTAATTTCATTTGTAGCTTTGGTGTGAAGTCTAGATGGGAGCTGTAGAATTTTTCTAAGAATTTTTCTAAATTTTGTTGAAAAACATAGCTTCCAGTGGCCCATCTTGAATTTGGTATATAAATTGTCAACAATTCCATTAGCACACCTATAGGCTGCACCTCTCAACCGATCTTCTTCAAATTTTATATATAGCTTTAGTGTGACGTCTAGATGTGAGCTATCACATTTTTAGCTCAACTTTGACATAGTCAAATTTGAGGTTGTGTCATGGCCCATTGTCCATCCGTCTGTCAGTCTATCCGTGCGTCAACAATTCAGTATGGCTTGGGCTATAGGGCGTATTTAAGAACCAATCTTTACAAAACTTCTTGGGTACCTATGTTATCACCGTGGGACGAGAACGAGTGTTTTTGGGTGATGTCCGTAATTCAAGATGGCTGTCAGCGGCCATTTTGTACCAAAATTAGTGCAATCAGTCTTTTGTACAGAACTTCTGTATGAAAGTTCTAATTTGAATAAATTTTTGTATGACCCCCAATTGTGAATTGCGAATTTTTGTATGAATGTTTAGTAACATGGAATATAGAGCTGGTCGGTTTAACCTCACCGAAACCAAAAACTCAGTTTTTAATTGGAAACCGAAACCGAACTGAAAAAGAGAAAAAAACATGTATTTCCGGTTTTGCTTAACTTTTGAATATTCAAATTTAGCATGCTGTAGATTTTGTATAATCAACAAAATTCCACTTATAATGTGTAGTAGTGTTTATATCAATATTTTGTAAGAAGCGACGATAGAAGTGCTAAATTCCAATTATGCAATAAGTCAGTCGTCGCCCAGTTTGTAAATACCTTCACCCTATGTTGCCACATACAGAATCATCATGCTGAAGAGTAGAAAACTGTTCTTGAAAAAGAAAGGACTGTGACACCTGCAAAGTGACTTGGTGTCAAGGTAAGAGAAAAGTGTCAATTCGCTTAATGCTCCGTTAATGGTGAGGAATTAGGGACTGCACGAAAGGGGTTAAATTAATATTAATACAATGTAGCTGTACATACCTGTCATACAAAGTGCCAATCGAAAAGATTGAAAACTAAAAATCCAAAATCCAAAACGAATGTTGCTATGTTGTTTTTCGAAGTGATGGGAATTCTCAGAATTCGGGGAATACTCTCTGATAATGATAATTCAATGAAAAAAGAAAGGAAGAATGGACACGGAAATTAGGTCAGGTTAGCTCCTTTTGACAAATGTCAACCTTGTCAAGTTAGTTAGCTTGTGAAATGGGAATCTGTCTTTCTGAAAGTAAGAGGCGTGTTCTAAAGTTCTCAACTTCTCGATTTCGGGCAATTACTTTCTGAAATTCTGACCCTATTCACTTATTGTCATGTCAAGCAAGACATCAATGTTGTGAATGGAAATTAAAAACGAATTTGGCATCACAGTCGACTCATAAATTTTCTTCCTCAAACGGTATCTTTGTGACTAAATGTTTGAGTCCCCCCCCCCCCCCCCCCAAACACACACTCCTGACTCCTGTATCTACGCCCTTGCATTTGAATGACTTTTTTATGAAAGCATAAAGCAGATTGCAAATGTAACTTTCTGTTCATCAAATTTACAGGAAATAATCGCATTACAGTTTTATTTCATTTCTATTTCACTTGTTTGTTATTTAACATGTTTTAGTACTACCCTGTTCCAGTTTAATACATAAGATATGGAAAATATGTTTTGTGTTACAAAAACCGAAACCCGATTTTTGGGGTCCAAAACTGAACTAAAACCAAACCGAGGGAAAATTTCAAAACCGACCAGCTCAAAATTGGAATACACATCACTTATAATACAGGTTTTTTTCTTGTGCGGAAATTATGCAAATTAGATGAACTTTGATTTATTCAGTGCTACTCATTCACAGTAAGTGCACATGTCAATACGGCTTGGGCTGAGGGCAGTATTTATGAACCAATCTTCACAAAACTTCTTGGGTATTTGTTATCACCTTGGGACGAGAACGAGTGTTTTTGGGTGCGGTCAGAAATTCAAGATGACTGCTGGCGGTCATTTTGTACTGAAATTAGGTAAATAACTTTTTTGTACAGAACTTCTGTATGGCACAGGCTAGATCCATATTTGGGAACCGATCTTTACAAAATTTCCTGCGTATCTTTGTTATCACCGTGAGGCGAGGACAAGTGTTTTTGCATGCAGTCCAAAATTCAAGATGGCTACTGAATTTTGAGTGATTTTTAAAAAAAAAAAAAGCCCAAATCTTTCACTCTGTTGGGGTCAGATGGGGTGGAGGTCCAGGAGGGAGTCTTTTTTAGGCATAGAGCGTTTCTCTTGCCCATCCGTTATTCCAAAACGACAGTTTTCTGAACTTTTTTTCACCATACTTTGAGATAATTGGCTAATTTCTGGTATGTGGCTTTGTCATGGGTACCTATAAATTGAGTTTGAGTTTGGTTTTGGTCAGATGATTTTTCACAGAGTTATTAGTAGTGTTGTGTGGTATACCAATTTTTTGGTACAGTTTCGGTATTACAGGGATACCAAAAACCATACCGAAACCAAATCAAAATTTTGAATATTTCGGTATTTATATTTTTCTGCGAAATTGACAGAAAGTCAACTCATCAAGGTTGATTGTAAATCTAAAAGCCTGCTGATGGCATATTTTTATTGAACTATTAAGAAAACATGCGAATGTAAACTATCTAAGTGACAGGTAGCAGCAGACTCTGAATACATTAGAGAACAAAATAAAAAAGCGACCGCAGAAAAACAAAAAATGGCAAGTTGTTAACTTGGTATTTTCGTTTCCAAAGAAATATGGCCCGGTTCCAGTGTTCCTACCATTCAGACTGATTCAATATATTTTTGGAAAATTCTCTTCCGGGCCAGATAGGTTAATTGGCTGTTAAAGTACTGTTTGGATTTTTATTTATAGATTGGATATATTTGAAAATGCATAGAACAGAATGAAGAAAGTATCAGCGTTTTCTGTTTTTAAAGCAAAGAAGGTAAGTAATACATTATTTTTGGAGTTTTATGAAGTCTTGTATATGAATATTGATGTTCAGTGATTTGCATTATGTACTCTTAAAAAAGTATAAAGGTTTTTTCTGTGGCAAACTGGTGTCCACTTAATTTGATATCTCTCAACTGAAAAACACAGTTAATTGATTACTTCCAAACACAAAATCATTCCGTGATTTGTCATACCTTCAGTAAAAATTTTACCTGTCCATTGCAAATGGGTAAAAGAGGAAAATTCTGTTAATTTAATAAAAATATATTGTGATATGTTGAGAATTTACCCTGTCTGACAATATAATATATACTCGCCCAAAAAAGAAAGTGTGCATTGCAGAAATTGATCAAACTCCAAAAAAATAATTTCGTAGGTGTAAAGAGTGTTAACCTGTTCATGAATAAGTTATATTGAACACAAAAACAGCTTTCCCCGTTAAAATTGCATTAATGTTAAATGATGTGCTGCACGTTTGTGAAAAGGCATGTTTTGCACACGGAGAGTCTGAAAATTCATGCAGCAGTGTGAATCCTTGGGTATTTAAACACTAAACTAAGGCCTTCCTATCGTTCACATTCAAACTTGCGCTGCTGTTAAAACGACTCCACATTAGCATGCCAAGATTGACAATGAATCAACGTCTCCTTGCCCTGGGTATGATTAGAGCTGGCAGAACACACAGAGAGGTTGCCCAGCATTTGAACTGCCACCGTAACACTGTAGACAGGCTGGTCCATCGACATGCACAACATGATGACGTTCGAGACCGACCCTGCTCTGGGAGACCCCGAGTTACCACCTCTTAACAAGATCGGTATATCCGTGTCATCCATCTCCGGAACCGGCAACAAACGGCAATGACGACAGCCAGGAACATCCCTAACCTGAGACGGATACATCCTCAAACAATAATCAACCGGCTGAGAGAATATAGCTTACGTCCTCGAAGACCTGCAATTCGTCCGATTTTGACGTTATGTCATCGTCGTGCTCGACTGCAGTGGTGTAGACAACATCTCCCTTACACTGGTGGTGACGTGTTTTATTCACAGATGAATGCCGTTTCCATCTTTCATCATCAGTTGGCCGCCAGAGAGTGTACAGACGTTGAAACGAACGCTACGCAGATCCATGTGTCGTGGAGCGAAACTGTTATGGGGGAGGGTCTCTCATGGTGTGGGGTGGCATCACTGCCCGTAACAGAACTGAGCTGGTCATTATTGATGGCAATCTCAATGCAGCCAGATATCGTGATGAAGTGCTTACACCTGTTGTTGTCCCATTTCTGCAACGTCACGGCCCCGGCGTCATTCTACAGCAGGACAATGCCCGACCCCACGCAGCTCGTGTTGTTCAACAGTATCTGCAGCAACAACAAGTGGATGTTCTTCCCTAGCCCGCAAATTCGCCCGATATCTCACCCATTCAGCACGTATGGGACGAAATGAAACGTCTGCTACGCCGGCTTCCCAATGCACCGTCAACACTTGTGGAACTCCAAAGACAGCTTATCAGAATATGGAACAACATCCCACAACACTTCCATGCTAACTTGTTCGCTTCCATGAGGCGTAGATGCACAGCAGTAGTCGATGCAGACGGAGGTCATACCAGATATTGAGTGTGTGACTTTTGTGTTTGACCCTTAGTGTCTTTGACTCTCCATGGCACCAAGAGTATTCGTCGTAGCGTAATGAAATTTCTCGTGTTGATCACAAATTGATTCATCTGTGATTGAATAAAATTTCCATGAATGAAAACGATATATATCTTTTTTTAGTGTTATTTTTTAGCATGCAGACTTTCTTTTTTGGGAGAGTATATGTAATAGAATAATTTCGAAGTTGATCTCCAGAATGCAGGAAAGTGTCCAAATCCTTACAAATTGAATACTTCTGTTAATTGAGTAATTGTCTCTGGCAAAGTGGCAGTTCAATTAACTTGGTTCCACTGTTCCAACATTTTCAATGACACACAAAAAGCCTTAACATAAAAATGTGGATAAGATTTTGACAGGAATGGTATTGTACCCTTTACATTTTTGCATAGCATATTTTACTTCTCAAAAACTCTTACCAAATTATTTTTAATTGCACAATCAGCTGTCTGTCTTGCAGTCTCGTTTGGTAGGTCGGTTGCCTTGCCAAGTGTATCTCATTTATGTCTAGCCCTGTGTATGTTATGCCCCTGACCTCTGAAGGAGGATTCAGGGGTATCTAGTGAAGCCCTCCATCCATCCAGCCATCCAGCCATCCATCCATCCATCCATCTGTCTTTATGTTCATCTGTCCATACAAACATTTTGCATTGTAATTTCAAAACCATCTGTCAGATTTTGATTGCCATTGGGATGCTGGTAGACCTACATGGAGGAATGGATATGAAAAAGCAGTGGGTTCCGTCCAATAATGTTTTCCAAAGTTATGGCACTTTTTTATTCTTTTGAAAATTTGTTGTGTTTTCACTCATTTGACTCAGAAAATTTTCTTTCCCACAATACTTTTAAAGCTTCATCGAACATGACTACGGGCCGGGGCAGTGGCCCATGCTTTGCGTAGCCCTTGTTGCAGGTATTATTCGGAATATTTTTGATTTGAGTTATTGCAATTTATGGACTTGAAATTTGTATTTACCTGGCATTTGTCACAGATTAGGTGTGATCTCACAGTTTTTAGCTCATCTTGACAAAGTCAAACTGAGCTAATCCCATCGCTCTCCATCTGTCTGTCGTCCATCTGTCCGTCCAACCATCGTCGGTCAACACCTTATTTTGGTCTTCTCCAAAACCACTGGGCCAATTCAAGTGAAAGTTTATGTGAGTAATAGTCCCGAAGGGGCATTGCATTTTTCATCAACTCAACATGCCCAGCCCCACAGAGAGAGGGAGGGGTGGGGGAAAATGCTCCAATATATTTTTAAAATCTTCTCATGAACTAGTGGGTACAATGACTTGATATTTGTAGTGGAGCTTCCTTTTGAGGTGTATATTCAAATTTGTTCAAACGAAGTTCGTGAAGCAATATTTGGCTTTGTAATGGGAGGGATAAGATTTTTGGCCTACCCAAAATTTCCAATTGGAACGAAATTTGGTATGTGGTATTATTGGGTTATAAGTACTTGACTCATGCAAAGAAAAAAATTCCCGCATCCCCACGGGAACCCCAGGAGTTAAAAATAAAAATATTTTCTAACGCCCATATTTCCCAAACCACACAGAACAGAGAACTGTTATTATACCCCCGCTTCGAAGAAGTGGGGGCTATATAGGAATCGCCCTGTACGTCCGTATGTCCGTACGTCCGTCCGTCCATCCATCCGTCTGTCCGTCCGTCCGTCCATCCGTCCGTCCATCCGTACGTCCGTCCATACGTCTTTCCGGACATGAAATTCTTGTGTGCGCAACTCCTCCTACATTTATCAATCAATTTGGACAAAACTTTTCAGACATCATCACTACTAAGTGAACATGCGCATATTCCAAAATTTTTGATCTACGACAATTTTAACCAGGTTTTCTCCCTTTGACTTAGATTTATTGTGTCTTTCCATCCGAACAAATTCTTGTGTGCGCAACTCCTCCTACATTAATGAACCGATTTTGATGAAACCTTTCAAACATCATCTCTACTAAGTGAACATGTGCATATTCCAAACTTTTTAATCTGCGACAATTTTAACCTGGTTATCTCTCTTGAACTTTGATTTAATATGGGTTTCTACATGAAATTCTTGTGTGCGCAACTCCTCCTACATTTATCAATCAATTTGGACAAAACTTTTCAGACATCATCACTACTAAGTGAACATGCGCATATTCCAAGATTTTTGATCTGCGACAATTTTAACCAGGTTATCTCCCTTTGACTTAGATTTATTATGTCTTTCCGTTCGAACAAATTCTTGTGTGCGCAACTCCTCCTACATTAATGAACCGATTTTGATGAAACCTTTCAAACATCATCTCTACTAAGTGAACATGTGCAATATTCCAAACTTTTTGATCTGCGACAATTTTAACCAGGTTATCTCTCTTGAACTTTGATTTAATATGGGTTTCTGCATGAAATTCTTGTGTGCGCAACTCCTCCTACATTTATCAATCAATTTGGACGAAAGTTTACAGACATCATCACTACTAAGTGAACATGCGCATATTCCAAAATTTTTGAGCTGTGGCAATTTTAACTAGGTTATCTCCCTTTAACTTAGATTTATTATGGGTTTCTACATGAAATTCTTGTGCGTGCAACTCCTCCTACATTTATCAATCAATTTGGACAAAACTTTTCAGACATCATCACTACTAAGTGAACATGCGCATATTCCAAGATTTTTGATCTGCGACAATTTTAACCAGGTTATCTCCCTTTGACTTAGATTTATTATGTCTTTCCGTTCGAACAAATTCTTGTGTGCGCAACTCCTCCTACATTAATGAACCGATTTTGATGAAACCTTTCAAACATCATCTCTACTAAGTGAACATGTGCATATTCCAAACTTTTTGATCTGCGACAATTTTAACCAGGTTATCTCTCTTGAACTTTGATTTAATATGGGTTTCTGCATGAAATTCTTGTGTGCGCAACTCCTCCTACATTTATCAATCAATTTGGACAAAAGTTTACAGACATCATCACTACTAAGTAAACATGCGCATATTCCAAAATTTTTGAGCTGTGGCAATTTTAACTAGGTTATCTCCCTTTAACTTAGATTTATTATGGGTTTCTACATGAAATTCTTGTGCGTGCAACTCCTCCTACATTTATCAATCAATTTTAACGAAACCTTTCAAACATTATCACAACTAAGTGAACATACGCATATTCCCAAATTTTTGATCTGCGACAATTTTAACCAGGTTATCTCCCTTTAACTTGGATTTATTATGGGTTTTCAAATGGGATTCTTGTGTGTGCAACTCCTCCTACATTAATGAACCGATTTTGAATACATGTTGCACATGTTTTTCCAAATGTAAACCATATATGTGTGGGCTCTTTAAGTATTCAGTGCTGTTCTGTGGAAGGCCACATGCAAATACAAATTTCAACAACAAAAAATGATCTTTATGTATACATTTCCTTATGGCCTTCGCCTCCATGATCAGAAGTGCATTCCTCTGAAAACCCAAAGCGGGGGTATTAATCACCTTCAGTGATAGTTCTAGTTTGGTATGTAGCATCCATAGGACCAGTAAAATCGAATGGCAAAAAATATTGCCATCGGTTATGTTAGGATGTTCTGCAGAGGGCATTGAAGAATTGCTGAGTCAGCATATTTGCAAAAGATTTTTAAAATCTTTTCTCTAGAACCAATGGTCAGAATCTTTTGATATTCAGTATACATCATTCATCGGGGGGTCAGATACAAGTTTGTTAAAATAAAGCCCATTACTTTATATTTGGTCTCAATACAGGAGCCCAAAGTTTTAACTTAGGGCAATATGGGGAATATTCTTTGAAAATCTTCTTTTTCAGAACTACCAATCAGAATCCTTTATGGTTTGGCAGATTCAAAATTGTTCAAACCAAGTCCCTAGGTCAATATTGGGCTTCGTAATAGGAAGCCCAAATTTTAACTTTGTTCAATATGGGGAATAATTTTTAAAAATCTTCTTCAGATCCACCAGTCAGAATGTTTTCATATTTGGTATACATTTCTAGGGGGGGTCATATTCAAGTTTGTTCAAATCGGGTTCCTAGGTATATATTTGGGCTCGCTCTGGTAGCCCACATTTTTAACATAGTGCAATATGAGGAAATTTCTTAAAAAAAACTTCTTATTCAGATTCACCAGTCAGAATGCTTTCATATTTGGTATACAACATCTCTAGGGGGTCAGATTCAAGTTTGTTCAAGTCGAGTTCCTGGATTAATATTTGGGCTCCACATGGGAACTTGAAATTTACCTTAGTACAATACGAGGGAATTTCTTCAAAAATCTTCTTCTTCAGATTCACCTGTCAGAATCCTTTCATACTTGGTTTACAACATCTCTAGGTAAGTCAGATTCAAGTTTGTTCTAATTGGTTCCTGGGTTAATATTTGGGCTCCCTATGGTAGCCTGAATTTCAACTTAGTGCAATATGTGGAAATTTCTTTAAAAATCTTCTTCTTCAGATCCACTAGTCAGAATGCTTTCATATTTGGTATACAACATCTCTAGGGGGTTAGATTCAAGTTTGTTCAAGTCGAGTTCCAGGATTAATATTTGGGCTCCATATGGGAACCTGAAATTTAACTTGGTACAATGTCAGGCAGGGCTCGCCTTGAGTAAAATGGTCGGGGCCTAAAAAAAGTCCCCCACATATTGAGGTCGGGGCCTTTTCGGGGCTGATTTTCCATTTTGTCCATTATTGTTAGTGCTTTTTTGTGGAAAATGTCGGGGCTTGAAAAAAAGCCCCCAGCAAGTGCTCCTCGGGGCTGATCTCAGGGCCTGGACTGATCAGCCCCGACTCAAGGCAAGCCCTGATGAGGGACTTTCTTCAAAAATCTTCTTCTTCAGATTCATCTGTCAGAATCCTTTCATACTTCTCTAGGTAAGTCAGATTCAAGTATGTTCAAATTGGCTGGCTTAATATTTGGGATCCCTATGGTAGGCTGGTAACCCAAATTTAATTTGGTGCAATATGAGGAACTTTCTTTAAAAATCTTCTTCTTCAGATCGATTAGTCAGAATGCTTTCATATTTGGTATACAACATCTGTAGGGGGTGGGGGGGGGGGGGGGGGGGGCAGCTTCAAGTTTGTTCAAGTCAAGTTCCTGGGTTAATATTTGGGCTCCATATGGGAACCTGAAATTTAACTTAGAACAATATGAGGGACTTTCTTCAAAAATCTTCTTCAGATTCACCTGTCAGAATCCTTTCATATTTGGTTTACAACATCTCTATGGATGTCAGATTCAAGTTTGTTCAAATCGGGTCCCTAAGTATATATTTGGGCTCGCTATGGTAACCCAAATTTTTAACGTAGTGCAATATGAGGACATTTCTTAAAAATTTTCTTCAGATCCAACAGAGTGCTTTCTTATTTGGTATGCAATATCTCTAGGGAGGTCAGATTCAACTTTCTTCAAATCAAGAGTCTGGGTTAATATTTGGTCTCCCTATGGGAGCCAGAATTGGCCATGTAGCTGAAGAATTAGAATTTTTTTATTCAGTACCCTTTAGAGGTGTGTAACTGAGATTAATCCACATAGGTTGTATCAAGGGGCTTCATAGGGGAGCTCCACATTTTACACTATGATCATCTGAAGAAAAGGCATGATGCTCAGACTATTTTTGTCACTCCTGTGGGGCTCAAGGATTGGCAATGTATCCTATGGAGATGGATTGCTTAATGTGGACTCATTCTTGGACTCTGTTTATATCGTGTTCTGTTCAAGGTGAGCGCTTCAGGCCCTGCGGTGCCTCTTGTTTGGTTTTTAAGTTTTCAGACATTAAGTTACACCTGGCATTTTGTTGACATGATAGCAGATGGGCTGTTTTACTGCAAATACACGGTGCAAATTGCGATGCCGAAAACACAACATTTGATAACTTGTTTTGAATCAGATTGATTCTTTGGTGTCTGTATCATCAGATGTGAAAAGACCATCAGAACATTACTTTTTAATCCTTCCTCTTGCTTAAATAGCAGATGACTGTTGCAAAAATAATTCTTGAATAATCAGAAATTTTCATCCTTTGCCTCAAAAACATAGTACTGACACCTCATTGGAAGTATCTGAATGAGCTCATTCAAATGAGGGGTCATAATTATGTTTAAAGTTTTTGAGGCATTAATAGAAAAAGTAATAACATTTGAATGGGAATTTTTGTGAATAGCTCGGCACTGTTATGGTACTTTAGACAAATGGTTAAATTTGATTACATGATCACTACTAAGTTGATAAAAAATCTGCTAGCACAGTGGAACCCTGTTGATTGAATAGCCACTTTGTCAGGGTAAATTATTCAATTGACTGGAGTATTCAACTGACAGAGAATTGATCTCTTTCCTGTATTTTAGAGATAAAATGAGTATTTATTCTTTTATATCTTGTTTGACAGAGCTCTATGAGCTCTGTCAAACAAGATATAATAGATTAAATGCTTGTATTGGATGTACTGAGGCCAAGTAGATCTATAAACAAGGGGAATTTGGTGATTGTCAGGATAATTTTATTCAATTAACAGATTACTTTATAACCTAAAAATGCAATTAACAAATCAAATTTGTACTGAAGGTGTGGTAAGTACTCTGGTGTTTGAAAATTAAATTCAGTTAATGGGGTTATTCAATTAAGAGATATCCTGTCCAATGGAGTTGTCTCCATTATACATACTTTACTCCTGTTTTTCAGATGGTGCCAGGCATTTGTGAATACAAAATTATGTAAATTCTTTTTATAAAACAATATAGTATTTTTATACTGTACCAATGACCCAGACATAGCTGGTGCTAACTCTTAAAAATATAGGGCCAAACACAAATTTTGCCTCCCAATCCCCAAAATTTGCATCTAAAACCAAAGAAAACATGTCCTGAATGGCCCTCCATACTTCACCTCTACTGCGCATGCGCAGTGTCAAGGACGTCCCGAAATTGGCGCCATTAATCATTCTTTGTTTGGCACTTCATCAGTTAACATCTGACTGATCTTTGTGCTTGTAAATCTCAGTTTAAATGATGCCAGACACATAAATATTAGTGAAATGGTGATTCTAAGGAGGATATAGAAGGAGGAGAGGAAAAATGAGTGACAGAAAATAATCAGGGCTGTAACTTAAAATTTTTTAATGAAATTATGTTAAGTTACCTATTTTCGAGGCAACTGCCTGTTGTGGTCATTCTTGTTATCAAGATTACACTGCTTATTCAGTGTTTTCCTCTCTCCCTTTCCTTTAAGTCCCCTCTTGCTATTCTCCCATGCTTTTGGCATATTTTCTGTAATATTATTACTAAAATTTCTTGGGAGTTTTAGCTGGATAACAGAATGTATTCTGTTCTTTTCCCCATGTTTACATCTTCACCTATGGGTGGTTAGGCGTAGTGTTCTGCATCTACCATCTGATGTTCTGCAGTTTCTTCCCTGGAAGTCTCTGTTTTTCATCAGATAGTGTATTATTGGTAACTGATTTCGGGCCAGGGTGCCTGGAGTCTTGATCTAGTGTTTTTACACTTATTGTTTACATTTCCAACAGCCCTCTGTGTGAGGGGGGATTTCTTGAAAATAATATCTTGATGTTAATTTAATCATAACTAGACACATTATTATTGTTCGTAAGTGTTGCATAAATTGTTTAAAATATTTTTAGAATTTTTGTCCACACTTAGACTTGGGATCCATTGGGGCTCAATGTTACTTTTCAGAAACTTGGGCTGTTCTGAAAAAATATTTTTTCAAAAGTTTTTGATTCAATTATTTTTTCTATGTTAATGGATCTTGTTATTATGTATTTTGATTGTCAGGGGTTGGTGCGAGTACTAGGACTTTGTTTTCTTTTCACATTGAAAGGATATTGTTCAATTGTAATAAGAGGAAATCTTCCTCTGACTTTCATAATCATTGTATAATGTAGTCAGGGTACTCGCACTAACTCCTGTTCTGTATGTGTTGATTACGATGACAACATGGGAAGTGTGTGTCACGGTATGTTAGTGGGGAATTGGCCATTCCGGTCCTTTCCCCACAGGGTCACTCTACTTTATCAATCTCTATTTCAGACGATCATGATCAGGGTGATGTATCCGTGATGTCTTCCAAAAAGTGTGCCTCCGTCGTCACAATTAATGAAGAGCTAGCGGAAAAGTGCTCAGGTAATACGTCAATTGCCTAAGAGGACCCAAGTAGGTTCAACGGCCTTTGACGTCCACTAGCTCGCCCTGTGTAGCGTCCATTCATCGAATGGTTCGGCAGCCAGGTTCGTCCGTTGCGGTCTAGAAAGGAGTTTTGGGTGATGCGAGCACTATAAACATCCATGTGCACACCCAGTGATGGCGGATTAGAGGGGAGAACGGAGGAAGCCTTTTAGTCCGGTTCATAGCTCGTCCAGGCCCATCCGGGCTGCGAGCGAGAGAGGCCCTCTTTCGTACATCAACATCTGGCCCCAGATGTTGTGGTACAAAATGTCTCGCATTCGGAGCATACGTTCGCCGCTCGGGACGCTCCGTTATATAGACAGTCCGGAGAGACTGTCAATAAGGCTTCCTCATTCTCATGGCAGCGCACACGACCGCACCTTGGCTACGTGACCTCCGATATCCAGTCAACTTCGCCAATCAGAGAATCCTCGGCGACCAGGTCACGCCATCCGATAGCCAGGGACACGAGGCCTGCAGACTCCGGACGTTCACATAAGAAAGTATGCGGGAGTCAACGTACACGGAGCTTCCAGCGGCAAAGCATCGTAAGACCGCTTCTGCACAGGCCTCGGTGACGGACGTGCTATCCCAAATAGCACAACTTATCGCAGCATCCCAGCAACGACAGAATCTCTGTCGCATAATATAATATCCGACGACGCTGGGTCGGGACGCTCCGCGGAAGCATCAGGTGCGGACGTCCGAAAATTTCATACGGTCCGACGGGATGCCGAAAGGGATTTGGAGGTTTTCGAGCTTTCCCTTTCGGAACAACATAAGCTGCTGTATATGTCATCCGACTTCATCTTCTAGAGGTTCTTCGTCGGACCAGAATGCTGCGATACTGGATAAGAAACTGATAGCGTCGGTGGACTTAGAAATATTTGGTTCGGTTCAGGGACATCGTCCCTCAGTTCCGACACAGTCCAATAATGTCTCAGATACGTTCGATTTATTGAACGACGCTATATATATTTTTTATATGCTTGCTATGTACAAGCATATCTGGTTTCTTGTTCGCAAAATTACTGAGATGTCTTTCAAAAGTGTGCCTCTGTCGTCATAGTTAATGAAGAGCTAGCGGCAATTAGTGCTCATGGATTACGTCAATCTCCTAAGAGGTCCCTAGTAGGATCAACGGAGTTGACATTCGCTAGCTCACCCGGTGTAGCGTCCATTCATCGAATGCTTCGGCAGTCGGGTTCGTCCGTTGCGGTCTAGGATGGAGATTTGGGTGATGCGAGCACTATAATAGACTTTAGTACACACCCAGTGACGACGGATTAGAGGAGAGATCGGAGGAAGCCTGTTAGTCCGGTTCCTAGCTCGTCCGGTCCGTCCGGGCGGTGAGCGAGAGAGGTCCCTCTCTCGTGCAACAACATATGGGACCGGATGTTGTGGTACAGACATTTCACCTTCGGAGCGTATGTCCGCCACTCGGACGCTCCGTTATATAGACAGTCCGAGTGACTGTCGATAATGCTTCCTCATCCTCACAGCAGCGCAAACGACCGCACATTGGCTACGTGACCTTGAATATCCGGCCAGCTTCGGCATTCAGTGATTCCATGGCGAACAGGTCACGCCATCCGGTAGCCAAGGGACACGAGGCCTGCATACTCCGGTCGCTCGCATAATAGAAGTATGCACAGGGTAACGAACACGGAGCTTCCAGCGGCAATGCATCGTAAGACCGCTTTTCCACAGGCCTCAGTGACGGACGTGCTATCCAAAATAGCACAGCTTATCGTAGCATCCCAGCAAACGACAGATTCTCGGTCGGATCAGGAATAATCCGATAGCGCTGGGTCGGTACGCTCCGCTGTTGCATCAGGTACGGACGACCGAATATTTCATAGGGTCCGATAGGATGTCGAAAGGGATTCGGATGATTTCGAGCTTTCCCTTTCGGAACAACAGAAGCTGCCATACATTTCTTCCGGCATTATCTTCCAGAGGTTGTTCCGTCGGACTACATTGCTGCGATGCTGGATAAGAGACTAATAGCGTCATTGGACATGGAGTTTTGGATCGGTTCAGGGACATTGTCCCTGAGTTGCCGACGCAGTCCAATAATGTCTTTAGAACATTCGAATTATTGAACGACGCTATATATATATATAAGCTTGCTATCAACATGCTAGTATAGTTTCTTGTCCGCAATGCTCTATTCTGCCTTTCGTGAATTCTAGGAAATAATTGTTTATTGGCAGAACTGGGCTTACCGAGAGTTCCTTTGCATCTAAGACGGCGAGACTGAAGACTGCCATTATCTTTTTCGCCATCTATGTCAATTCCAACCACGATGTTGGAAACGACAATGATGTATAATAGACTTAACTTAGACGCTTTATCATACGTACACCACCTTACTGAGACGTTTATCATTACGTCTTCAAGAGAAAGAATTCCAGGATATGATCCTCAATGAGATTTCTTTCAGGGGCAGTAGTTTTTCCACGTATAACTCCGCCCTTCAGTGGCAACCTGGAGTTGGTTAGACGTGACGCAGCCCTAGCTACATCCACGCGCATGAATAGTAAGGTGAAGAACTCTCTCAGAGTCGCTTCGGTCTCGAGAAGCTTCTCTTCGATGGCAACCTTTCAGCAATCTTGAATTGCTCGATATACACGTTCTCTTGTCTATCAAGTGTAACAAGAGATTCAGACGTGGGCAAACATTCGGTGGTTGACTTAGAGAGTTCCACTGTAGTTGCCGGATCCGAGTTTTTCGATTATGACGGATGTCAGTCAAACAGGTTGGGACACAATTTTGATCCCAACGGATTCGAAGTGCCAGGGTCTTTGGGTTCCGCAGTTTTAGGAAAGCTCCTTACTTCCAAGGAAGAATTTTATGTTGGCTTGCACTACGTCATTGGATGAATTTTATTCAGAAACGCATGTTCAATCCTGTCCGATAATACGACAGTAGTTGCATATATCCGGAACCAGGGAGGCACTCATTCAGTTCCGTTATTAATTTTAATGGAAAGAATCCTTCTGTTTGTTATAGAACACCATGTTCTGTTTCGGTTCGTCATATTCTCGGTCGTCGGATCGTATTAGCAGACTCCCTTTCACGTAAGGGTCGTTTGTTGCCGTCGGAATGGACTATCAACAAACAAGTATTCAATCAGATTTGCTATCAATGGGAGCGCCCAGTGATAATTTATTTGTGACACAACTCTCCAATCAATTGTAGACGTATATGTCACCGTGTCCGGATCCCTGAGCATATGTAGTTAACGCTCTATCGATCTAGTAGGACGCGATGATAGGATATGCATATCCTCCAGCGCTGTTGATTCAGCAAGTATTGCTAGGATTATTCATTCACAATACAATTCTGTTGGTAGCATCTCTGTCTCCACAGAGATGGTGGATATATTTACTTAGATGTCTACTGTGGGACTTACCGCGGAAACTTCCTCCACGAGAGGATCTTTTTTTCGCTGGGGAAATCGTGTCAACTCAATCACAACCCGCAAGGTCTCAACCTTCACGTATTCCGTTGTGCGGTCCTTCTTGCATGGCAAGCATTGTACAGGACGAGCAGTGGATGCGATTCCTAACTGTAGAAGGACCTCCTCTTTGCTATACTATGCGGCTAAAGTGGAGGGTCTTCCATCGTTGGTGTAGGGATCTTTATGTTGATATTTTTGATCCCTCCATACCAGACATTGCAAACTTTTTAGTATACTTGTTTAACGAGATCATCTGCAGCCAGTTACTTTTAAAGGTTATTGGTCTATGTTATCTGATACCTATGCACACCATGATAGTTTACAATGGAGCCTAATGTCTCTTTATCTAAGTTAGTTTGAAACTTTTCGATAAGAGACCTAGAATCGTTAGATTAATTCCTATTCGGAATTTAGCTTGGGTTCTTATTAATAAAAGCATCCATTTGAACCCCTTGAGACAGCAGTTTCAAATTCTGGCCTTTTAAGGCAGCGATTCTCTTAGTCCTCTCTTCTGCTGAAGAGTCAGTGAGCTTCATGCACTATCGGTGGACGATTCTCACTTTCGTAGTATCGGGAACTCTATTACCTTTACTACTAATGTTGTATTTTTGGTTAAGAATCAGGCTCCTAATGATATCCGGAACCTATTGTTCTTAAGGTCCTTCCGTCTTCGAGCGGGCATAGGCCTTTACTCTGTCCAGATAGACCTTTATGTATTTATTAACAGATCTCAGTTTATCAGTTGGACGTAAAGCTTCTTCTGGCTCTGATGCCTAATAGAAGGGTCATTACGGTCCATTCTATTACTTAATGCATTCAGTTAACTATCGGTACTGCTTAGGATAATCTATCCTTAACTCAGCAGTCTGTGCTTAAGATTCCGGCTCATGAAGTAAGAGCTCTTTTACATCTTGGGCTGACGTATAGTTTTGCTATTATAGATTAAGTAGGCTGCATATTGGTCTCAGCCATCCACATTCACAAATTTTTATCTCAGAAATATTGTATCTATTTCTGGAGACCTGCATTATTTAGGTCCATTATCAGCTGCTCAGAAAGTCGATCACTTAACAATTGCAACTATAGCTATGTAGGCTTTATGTTCCGGCAGTGACTCCGTCCTGCTGCCCTCTTCGCTCTGGGCTATTTGACCCAGGGCAAGAAAAAGGGGGGGGGGGGGGAGGGTGTTCCCTTGGGTCACCTGTTTTATTATGAAAACAAGGGGATACCTCCTCCGGAGTTAGTAATTCTGAGCGGTTACTGGGATGGTTTCTTAAGTGAAAGTTATGTTTTTAAATTCATTCATGTCATAGTTTTAAAGTACAGCATTTGAATATGTCATGTGTCAAACGGATGTTATTATACTATCCTCGGACACTTTTAAAAGAGTATAAAGAGTCTCAATTCTTTGGACTAACTTTATTTATTGGCTTACTTTAAAAATAATTAGTATAAGAATTATACTGCATATTAATAGAGAACATGGATGTTATGATGCTCAATTATAGAAGGTATTGTGTCTTTCTAATTTGTCATAAATGAGAAAGATACACGTGAAGCCTATTTCTCCTTTTCTCCTCCAGGAGATGACTCTATTTTATATAGTTGAGCTTATTGGATTTTCCTCTATGTCCTGGGCCCTCCAGCCTTTTTACTATTCAGCTATGTCTGGGTCATTGGTACAGTATAAAAATCTTAAAAAATTTATAGTAATTTATATATTTTTTATACTTACCAATGACCCAGACGGGGATGGCCCTCCCAGGAGTTGGGAACTCATACCTCCCCACTGAGGACATAGCGCTTACCAGGCACTGTTGGTAAGAATGATTAATGGCGCCAATTTCGGGACGTCCTTGACACTACGCATGCGCAGTAGAGGTGAAGTATGGAGGGCCATTCAGGACATGTTTTCTTTGGTTTTAGATTCAAATTTTGGGGATTGTGGGGCAAAATTTGTGTTTGGCCCTATATTTTTAAGAGTTAGCACCAGCTATGTCTGGGTCATTGGTAAGTATAAAAAATATATAAATTACTATAAATTTTTTAAGTTTCCTGCATGTGATTGTTGATGATTAATATGGTTATTCAAAGTTCCAATAAGCACTATCCAATCAAATGTGACTGAGCAATGTGTCATGAACTAATTAGATTCTTCCCATGGTAAATAGGAAACTTCTTCCAATAGAGTGTAGGTGTTAAAGTTACAGCCTGTGGTAATTAGTAAAGCACAGATATGGGCTTCCAGTACTTTAGTAGTTAATTCCTTGCATGCTGCTGGCAGATGTTCCTGCCAGGACAGAATTTGTCTTGCTACTCAAACAGGTATAATTTGGGCATATTTAATCAAATTTTGACGTTGTAAATGAATTGAATTTTTCACCAATGCTTTCGTGAGTTGAATTTATATGAACTTTTCATCAAATCTAGCCATGACTAGATTTGATAAAAAATATTGTAAAAATACTCAGTGGGTTAAGAGTTAAGAAATTTCCTATTATTTTACAAGCTTCTATAAGTAAAATTCAATTTTTGGTGAATGTATCATCAAAACAAGTCAAAGCTTGGAAGCAGTCGTGACTTACTTCTACAAAAGTGTAAAATGATATTAAACAAGTGAAAATTATATATTCTGTTTTTAGGAAAAGAGTGAAGCAAATGATGGAAATGAAAACTTTGGAACCTTGAGGAAAGCAGCCAGTCACCCGGTTATGACTGATGTTGGAGCTGAAAATGAGAAGGCTTTGAGCAAAAAATTAATGGTAAGTTCATCTCAGTTAAGTTAGGTTTCATTCTTTGTAAAGTGGTAGAGTGCAAGATTAGGTGTCAAGGTCAGATTTTTTTGTGAGAGATTCTTTGTTACAATTTGTTGGAGAGTGTTTATGCATGCTGCAATATTTCTTAACAAAACAAATGATTGTGAATGCATTTTTCTTTGCTTTTTTATGAATATAAAGCACAAGCAGTGATTATGTTTCTTCTATCATGGTGCAGACTCTTTATGAGAGTAAATTATGGGAGTACAAACAATTGCTTCTGCAAAATCTGTTGCAAGAACCAACTGTAAAAAGTAAAAGATTCAGATACCAACCATCAATTGTAACATTTTGTTACACATATTACTTTGTTAGAATGACATTTTACAGAACTGAAGTAAGTATGATATTTTTACAGAACTGAAGTAAGTATGATATTATGCAACTGTATTCACCAATTTCATTGCATATTTTAAATTTTAGAGAGCATTGAAGAGTGGAAGTGTAAGAGCTACTTTTAGAGACCGAAAGAAACATCAGCCTGTCATTCTACCATCACCCAGTTTCACTCAGATAGCTGATGATAATATAAAGCTTACTGGATTGAAATCAAAAGAGAGTCCACCTAAGAAAGGTATTGAGTTATAATTGTATGAACTTATTATGTGCCAATAGTAGGGGAAGGGTTTTGACAGGTTGTACATTGGCTTGGAACGATGTTGGGCTATGCTCATTGCAACCCCCATTGGTGGTATTTTTTGTTTTTGTGGTGGATGGCTAGGCTGGTGGATAAAGCTGAAGTACCTGCAGAGAACCAGTGAACAGCAGTAAGCAGCTGTCAGACTTTCAAACATAAACATCAGGTCTGAAGCAGGGATTGAGTCTGCATTACAGTGGTTGAAGGTACAATTTTAATGTCAGGCCTTTAGATTGGCCTAATTTGGGGACATAACGGTCTTTCAAAGTCAGTTGCCATCAGCCCTGTAGAAACCTTTTTTGTAATATTGTCTGCCTGAAATACCATATTGGGCTTCTTATGGCTTTAATGTTGGCTTAGAATATCTATTAACCCAATGTTGCCTATCTTTCTTACTTTTTTCTTCAACAACAGAACAGGTGCCCTAACATGCAGTCTCCAGATAAACCCAGTTACATTATAAGTACCTGGGCAGTTTTTTCTAGGAAAGTCTTCGGCAACCAAGGCTTGCCTTGAAGCAACTGAAAATAGCCAGGCTGACGACTGTCAATGTTCTGTACAAATGTAGTTAAATCACTTCTCATGAAAGTGGGCAAAAATGCACAACCCATACTATCTGTTTTTTCATCTAATAGGGGACATGCCTGTAATTTGGGGACACCAGTTATGGCTGTGAGTTCGATAGAATTTAAAAACCTAAATATGCCAATGTACTCCCATTTGAGCAATCAAGGGTTAATTGTCTTGCTCAAGGACACAACTCGACACCCACAGATCACAAATCCAATGCACTAACCAATAATTAGGTGCTATAAATTCAATATATTTTAATACTAAAACCAATGGCCCAGACTTAGCTGGTGCAACCTCAATATTATTAAGTGCCAAACACAAATTTTGAACCACCCCAATCCCCAAATTCGCATACAATACCAAAAATTAAAAGTCCCATCTGACCCTCCATACTTTTAGGACTTGCACATGCACAGTCCCCAGGAAGAGACCAGAATTGGTGCCAACATCATTCTTCTGTTTGGCCCATAGTAAGAACTGAACTGACATCTGTGTTTTAAATTCTCATTTTTGAAGATGCCAGACTCAAATCAATGATGGTTTTCATGAAATCAATAGTGTAACAGGATGCTGGAAGTGAATAACGGTGGTTTCAGATGTTCAGGGCTGTAACTTTATAAATTTTTATACTACAACCAATGGCCCAGACTAGCTGGTGCAAACTCAATATAATTCAGGGCCAAACACAAATTTTGAAACCCCCAATCCCCAAAATTTGCTTACAAAACCGAAAAATTCAAGTCCTATCTGGTCCTCCATACATTTGTTAACTGCGCATGCGCGGTAGCCAGGGAGGTACTGAAATTTGTGCCAAACATCATTCTTTGTTTGGCCCTAAGTCAGTAAACAATGATCTGACATCTGTGCTTTAAATCTCCTTTTTTGAGGTTGCCAGACACAAATCAGTGAAAGGATTGGTGGATTCAAGGCTATAAATGGATGATGGAAGTGAACAATGGTGGTTTCAAAAGTTCAGGAATGTAACTTTATAATAATTATAAAAATTATTTCATGTTTCTCATTTTTGGGACATGCGCCTGATTTCATCATTCTTGCTAATGATTAACCTACTGTTTGTTAAGTGTTCCTTCCCTATCCTTCCATAAACCCCTCTTGTTATACTCTCAAGCTTTTTGGATGTTTTTTAATGAAATTTTTTTGGGGTCTTGCATCTTCAATCCAATGTACTGTTTTTTCTTCGAATGAAGATCTAGCTTTGCATCTGGTAGCATTTAATTTGGTTACTGACTTTGAGCCTTTTTGTGTGCCTGTGGAAAGTTTCCATTTTTTTTTCTATTGACGTTGTTTCCATTTGGCAATGCCCTTAACATGTAGTATTTAGTATTATAATACTTTAGAATTACTGTAGGATACATTGATTATGATTCCGGTAGTGTAGCTCAAAAAATTTGGATTTTGTCCACACTTAGGCTCTATACCTTTGGGCTTATGATGTTCCCTTTGGGAACTTAGGCATTTTCAAAAAAAAATTGTTGTTTTTAGAAACTTGCCTGAGCCGGAGCTAATGTCCACACCAGCCGCTCGGGATGCTCCGTCTAGACTGCATCTGGGGTTGGCTACAGTCACAGCTTCTTCCTCAACTTCAGAAAAGTACACACGTCCGCACGCTAGCTACCTGACTTTGGGTATCCAGGAAGCTTCGTGAAGACGCACCCAGTCTTCGCCTGTGAAGTCGCTCCATCTGGTAGCTAGCGATCCGAGGCTTCATTCATTGGAACGTGCAGAGAAGGGATCTACGTCGGGATCTCCGGAGCAGCAAGCAGCGAAAAAACAGAAGACTGCTGCCCCTCATGCCTCTGTAACGAACTTGCTGTCACAGATTGCACAGCTCATCGCAGCTTCCATGCAAGTGCAAGAGCAGCCTTCCGCAGACTCCGGTAGTGAGCTGTTGGATGGTGGTGGGTCTGTCCGGTCATCTGTACATGCAGATACGGGTGACCGAAATTCTCAGCTGAATCAGTCGGATGGTGAAAGGGACAAGAAAGAAGACTACCCTTCCCTTTCGGAACAACATATGGTAGCGATGAATTTTATTCATCAATACTATCCTGACCTTGTTCCACCCGATCAGCAAGTTGCGACTGCTAGGCATAAACCGATGTCGTCTCTGGACAGAGATTTCGTGCGAAGGAAAGATGATGTTCTTTCCTTCCCGAAACAATCTTAGCAGGTGTCAAAGGCCTTCGGGCAAGAAGAAAGGTGGTTTCTTATCTGCATCTTCAATCAATATACCATTTCCTGGACCACTTTATTTTAAAATGGTTGTAGAAGATGCCCAGAGAGCTCCTCTGCATTTGGATGAGCATGCTGGGGATTTAGATATGTCCTTGCCTACATCATTCAATTTATGCTCAGGCGTGATGGAATCTTCTATTTCATCTAATACAGCGATTCTGGACACTATGTCCTATGCAGACCATATCACCAGGGCTATGGCGCAACGTCAAAATGGGAAGGAATTTGAGGGCGTTTGTTCCTCGCTAAGAGTTCTTTCCAGGGTAGTCATGTATGCCATGTACCACTCTGCCCTGACATTGGCAAATTTGGAGTTGGTTAGACGTGATGCAGCCCTTGCGTTGTCATCAATTATTGATGACAGGGTGAAAAGCTCTCTCTCCGAGTCGCTCTGGTCTCCGGACACACACTATTTGATGACAAGCTTTCATTAGTTTATGAACAAGCAACCAAGAAAGCTTCCAGTGCACTGCTATTGAAATCTGCGTCTCAACAACATGTTGCAGCAGGCTGGAGTAGGCGAGGTCGTTCCACTTCACAATCATCGAAAGGGAACTCCTTGCGAGGGTACAGGAAACCCTCTTACAGTTACTCCGGGGGTTGTCAATATAGTGACTCGGGAAAGAAGCGCAAGTCAGACGCCCCTAGGCCGACGGAACAAGGTTCTTCGCGGGCAGGACGTGTTTCCTCCTCCCGCAAGCCTCGTAAGTCGTACAGGTAATGGTCTAGACCTCTGTTGCTTTCCAGTTGGTGGAAGGTTATCAAACTTCGCGAAAACTGGATGGAGGTCACGGAAGATCAGTGGGTGAGAAACGTAGTCTCGGCAGGCCTGCGGCTATCATTCCGAGAAAAGCCCCCACTTCAAGATGTCAGCATTGGGCAAATCTTCTGGCGAATCCTTCCAAAAGAGAGTCTCTCCTTGCGTAGGTACAGGCTCTCTTATCAAAGAAAGCAATGGGGGACGTCGAGAATCAAAATTCTAAAGGTCTTCACAGTCACCTGTTCCTCATACCGAAGCCAGACAGCTCGTTGCGACCAGTAAGAGACTTGAGCTGGATAAACAAGTTGATCATAGCTCCAAAGTTCTATATGGAAACCTTTCGGTCGGTAAGAGTAGGCATTCAAGTGGACGACTATGCGGCAAACATAGATCTAAAGGATGCCTACTTTCATGTCCTGGTACATCTGGAATTCAGAAAGTACCTGCGTTTTGTCGTGCAAGGAGAGGTTTATCAGTTCAGAGCAATGTGCTTCGGTCTGAACCTTGCTCCTTGGCCTTTCACTCGAATAAATGAACTCTGCAATGTTATACTTCCGATTTCATTCGGGTGTGGTAACGTCAGCACACTTTCTTCAGAGATACGACGTCAGAATAATTCTTCAGAACGATGTTCAGAGTCTGTTTCAGTTGTTCCGACGTCTCGGTTTCATAGTAAACGAGAAAAAGTCAGACCTAGCTCCGTCCAAGTCCTTCATTCACTTGGGAATGAGCTTTGAGACTCACAACAATCTGGTTCATCTGCCATTACCCAGAGCAAATTAAGTCAGTTGTTAAGTTTGCTTTTGTCTAAACTCTCCCGCAGTGACTGCGTGGGAGTTTATACAACTGATGAGCTGTGCAGATCTTATTCCGATGGGCTGTCTGCGCACGCGTCCCCTCCAGATATTCTTTACTGGATTGTGAAGATGCATTCACTCGAAACCAAGATTGTTTAAACGGACCTAGTAAAACAAAAGGTTCAGATTTGAGCGGATCTCCAGTGGTTGACTCTGGGAGTTCTGATTCAACTATCGGATCCGGCCTTCACGATTATGACGGATGCAAGTCTAACGGGCTGGTGTGTGTCCCTAAGTCCCAGACTTGGAAGTGTCAGGGTCTTTGGGACTCTCAGTTCCTGGAGAAGCACATAAACATCAAGGAGATGATGTCTATCTGGCTAACTCTACAACATTGGATAGTTCAAATAGCGAACGTCCATGTTCAGATTCTGTCGCACAACTCGATGGAAGTAGCTTATCTCAGGAACCAAGGTGGCACTCATTCGATCCCATTATGTGAATTAACGGAGAAGATTCTCCAATTCATCTGAGTCATCACGTTCATCTCTCAGTCTGTCATATACCGGGTCATCTGAACGTACTAGCAGACTCGCTCTCACGAAAAGGTCGCCCGTTACCATTGGAGTGGACTCTCAACAAGCGAGAATTCAGTCAGATCTGCTACCAGTGGGATCGTCCCATGATAGATCTTTTTGCGACACACCTGAACAATCAATTACCGAAGTTTGTGTCACCATGCCCAGATCATCGAGCGTACGCAGTAGATGCTCTATCTATCTCATGGGACAGAATGATAGGATATGCATATCCTCCTGCTCCGTTGATTCAGCAGATTTTGTTAAAAATCAAACAGTCTCACTGCAAAATCCTGCTAGTAGCACCTCTATCGTCACAGAAACCCTGGATCAAACTTCTCAGGTGTCTGTTATGGGACATTCCCCAAAGCTTCCTCCTCAAAAGGACCTTGTCTATCTGGGGAAGTCCCGTGCACTGCATTACAACCCGGAAGGTCTCAACCTTCACGAATTTCCGTTGTACAGTCCTTCCTTCACGGAGAGCATTTTACAGGACGAGTAGTGGACGCAATTTCTAACTGTAGTAAGGCCTTCTCTATGTTGAATTATGCAGCGAAGTGGAGGGTTTTCTTCCGACCAGTGTGTAGACATCTATGATCTGTCCATTCCACAGATTGCCAATTTCCTGGTCTACTCATTTGACGTATTAAACTTGCAGCCCGTCACTATTAAGGGCTGTAAGTCTATGTTATCAGACACTTATGCTCATCATGATAACTTGGCTATTGGATCAGATTCTTCTTTATCCAAGGTGTTAGAAATTTCTCTGTTAATACAACTAGAACGATTATGACGGATGCAAGTCTAACGGGCTGGTGTGTGTCCCTAAGTCCCAGACTTGGAAGTGTCAGGGTCTTTGGGACTCTCAGTTCCTGGAGAAGCACATAAACATCAAGGAGATGATGTCTATCTGGCTAACTCTACAACATTGGATAGTTCAAATAGCGAACGTCCATGTTCAGATTCTGTCGCACAACTCGATGGAAGTAGCTTATCTCAGGAACCAAGGTGGCACTCATTCGATCCCATTATGTGAATTAACGGAGAAGATTCTCCAATTCATCTGAGTCATCACGTTCATCTCTCAGTCTGTCATATACCGGGTCATCTGAACGTACTAGCAGACTCGCTCTCACGAAAAGGTCGCCCGTTACCATTGGAGTGGACTCTCAACAAGCGAGAATTCAGTCAGATCTGCTACCAGTGGGATCGTCCCATGATAGATCTTTTTGCGACACACCTGAACAATCAATTACCGAAGTTTGTGTCACCATGCCCAGATCATCGAGCGTACGCAGTAGATGCTCTATCTATCTCATGGGACAGAATGATAGGATATGCATATCCTCCTGCTCCGTTGATTCAGCAGATTTTGTTAAAAATCAAACAGTCTCACTGCAAAATCCTGCTAGTAGCACCTCTATCGTCACAGAAACCCTGGATCAAACTTCTCAGGTGTCTGTTATGGGACATTCCCCAAAGCTTCCTCCTCAAAAGGACCTTGTCTATCAGGGGAAGTCCCGTGCACTGCATTACAACCCGGAAGGTCTCAACCTTCACGAATTTCCGTTGTACAGTCCTTCCTTCACGGAGAGCATTTTACAGGACGAGTAGTGGACGCAATTTCTAACTGTAGTAAGGCCTTCTCTATGTTGAATTATGCAGCGAAGTGGAGGGTTTTCTTCTGACCAGTGTGTAGACATCTATGATCTGTCCATTCCACAGATTGCCAATTTCCTGGTCTACTCATTTGACGTATTAAACTTGCAGCCCGTCACTATTAAGGGCTGTAAGTCTATGTTATCAGACACTTATGCTCATCATGATAACTTGGCTATTGGATCAGATTCTTCTTTATCCAAGGTGTTAGAAATTTCTCTGTTAATACAACTAGAACCCTCAGATTAATTCCTAAATGGAATTTGGCTTGGGTTCTGTTGAAGCTTCAAGAAGTTCCTTTTGAGCCGTTAGACAATGTAGAGTTCAAATTCTTGACCTATAAAACAGCCTTTCTCTTAGCCTTTGCATCTGCCTGAAGAATTAGTGAACTTCATGCATTATCTGTCGATGATTTTCATTACCGTAGTGTGGGTAATACTGTTACCCTTACTACGGAAATGGGATTTTTGGCTAAGAATCAGATTCCGGATAAGCGGCCAGAGCCTATTATCATTAGGGCTTTACCATCCTCGGACAACCGTAGACCTTTGCTATGTCCAGTTAGAGCAATGCGCATTTATAAATGTTGATCAGGTTATTTTAGAAAGAGAAGGAAAAGATTCTTTCTTTTGTTGATTCCTAACAGAAAAGATATATCTGTTCATTCTATCGCCAGATGGATTCAGTTGGCAATACGTATTGCCTATGAAAGTCTATCTTCTGATCAACGTTCTGTCAACAAGATTTCAGCACATGAGGTTAGAGCACTGTACACTTCGTGGGCTTATTCTAACAATATAGCCATTACTGATCTTATGAAGCCTGCCTACTGGACACCGCTCTCTCCATTTACCAAGTTTTACCTTAGAAATTTGGAGTTCATCTCCAGTGACCTTAGATCTTTGGGTCCTCTTTCTGTTGCTCAGAATGTTGTCCATTAATATTACAGCTAGATATTGTTTAGGCAGTCTGCTCGAGTGCTCACGCCATTCCGATGCCCTCTCCGTTGCCTCCTCCAGAGACAGTAGTCCAGTGTCGGAGCTGGGTGGTTTTAATGTGTAGCTCGGTGTAAAGCAATAACTATGTCTCATTTATGTACAGTTTTTAAAGTGTAGCTCACTGTGAAGCATTTGTATATGTTGCGTGTCAAACGAGCGTCTCTATACAATCCTCGGACACTTTTAAATGAGTATAAAGCGTGTCATTCTCTGGACTAGCTTTATAATTGGTTTCCTTCACCGAATTAGCATAATGGGTTATGCTGGCATTAACTGGAGAAATTATGTAATTCTCAATTACATTGTTGGTGTTATGTCATTCTCTTTTCTAAAAAGAGAAGGACATATTTAATTCCTCTGTCTTCTCCTATTCTCCTGTAGGAGCTCTTCTTTATCGAAGTAATTGAGAGATTGGATTTTCCTTTAAGTCCTAGGCCCTCCAGCCTTTTTACGATTCAGCTAGTCTGGGCCATTGGTTGTTGTATAAAAATATGATAAATTTAAAGTAATTTGTATATTTTTTATACTTACCAATGGCCCAGACGGGGAGGGCCCTGCCATGAGTAGGCACTCATGCCTCTCCTCTAATTATTATAACATTTAACAGGCACTATAGAAAGAATGATGCTTGGCGCCAATCTCAGTACCTTCCTGGTTACTGTGCTTGCGCAGTTAACAAACGTATGGAGAACCAGATAGGACTTGAATTTGTTAGGTTTTGTATGCAAATTTTGGGGACTGGGGCGGTTCAAAATTTGTGTTTGGCCCTGAATTATATTGAGTTTGTACCAGCTAGTCCATGCCATTGGTAAGTATAACAAATATACAAATTACTTTAAATTTATCATTTTTTATGTCAATTATTCATGTTACCCAATTTCGTGATATGATTCTGAACGTCGTCATTATAATATGATGCCACTGTTGCTTTGTTACAATTACTTCCCTCTCCTGAACCCTCCTGTTATACTCCCAAGCTCTTTTGGCTTTTTATTGAATAATTTTTTACTAAATTCTTGGTGGTTTAACTTGTAAACAGAATAGGTATTCTGTTTATTCCCTATGTTTATGTCCTATCTACTTCAGTTCAGGACGTATTTGTACTCTTGCATCTTCTACCAGATGCATTGTTTTTATACATCCGTCATTTTTTGACAGACGTATTATGTTATGGCATTGTCCGTCTGTCTGTCTGTAAACAATTTTTGTGTCCCCTACTCCTCCAAAGGTTTACATGCAATATTGTTCAAACTTTACAAACATGTTGATCAGTAATTGCCATTGTGCATGTGACAAGAGCAGGTAACTTCATTTAGTATTTCCAGAGTTATGCCCCCTTTAGTACTTAAAACATTACAGTATTGTGTCACCAACTCCTTCAACATTTTACATGCTATATTGTTCAAACTTTGCACACATGTTGATCACCAATTGCTATTGTTTGTGTGACAAGAGCAGGTAACTATGTTTTATATTTCCAGAGTTATGTTCCCCCTTTTAGTATTTAAAACATTACAGTATTGTGTCGCCGGCTCCTTCAACATTTTACATGCTATAGTGTTCAAACTTTGCACACGTTGATCACCAATGGCCGTTGTGCATGTGACAAGAGCAGGTAACTCTGTTTTGTATTTCCAGAGTTATGCCCCCATTTAGTACTTGAAACATTACAGTATTGTCACCTACTCCTTCAACATTTTACTTGCTTTTTTGTTCAAACTTTGCAACCATGTTGATCATCATTTGTCGTTGTGCATGTGACAGGAGCAGATAACCCTATTTTATTTTTAAACGAGAATCCTCACCGTTTATAGCTGTTATGATCCTCAAAATGTCCTTTTCCTTGGCGCCACCTATCGTCAATCGTTATCAATGAAGTTAACCTGTCAATGAATGGATGCTACTATTGTAAACGGCGAGGAGAATCTTCTACACCTAAAAATTCTTTTCATTTCCCTTCTGCATACTAAAATTTCACAAAAACAATATGAAATGTGTGCACACAAGCATACAATTTGAAACCCTTTACCACAGACAGGGCAGGGGAATGGGCAATGATTGAAGGGGGTACAGACATAGTCGAGTCAACAAAAATTTCAAACTTTTCCCCAGAGAAACTTGTGCATGTTCCAATTTTGACAGGTGTATGTTGCCCCGCTAGACGGTTCTCTTGTTTCTTCACATGAAGATCTAGCTTTGCATCAGGTGATTGTTGATCGGTTACTGATTCTGGGCCTTTGTTTGCCTGTTGTTGGTCAGTTTCCGGTTTTTCCTCTTGACATTGTCTGTTTAATAACGTTTTGGATTCGTATTAATTCAATGTTTAGTTTTAAACAATCACGGTTTTTCTATTAGGTCATACATAGTATATCTTATTTCGGTAGTTTAGCTTTTATTAGTTAGTGGTTGTCCACACTCTGGCTCTATCGGGACACCTTTGGGCTCATGAGGTTCCCTTGAGCACTAAGGCTTCATTCACAGATGTTTGAAATTTTTTTTTGTTTTTGTCTATGTTATGTATCCTTGTGATGTTTATTTTTGGGAGTGCAGCGGACTTACGTTTTTGACCTCATTATTATGTTGCCATTATAATAATTGATACTTAGTGTAAGTCGAAGCCTTGGAATATAGGCTTGCTGTTTGCCGATAGTCGCGGCACTCTTCAATACTTGTACTATGGGATGCGAACGTTGGAAACTGGTGTTCACCTGTATGGTGGGCAGTGAAGCCTTCACCTCTGGCTAATACTAGTTTTTCAGTCTCTTTTTCAGAGGAAGAAGAACATGGTGATGGTACTTTGAAACCTGTCCGTTACGTGCTGCTGCCGTCGCACTCTGATGAGCCCCACTCTGATGAGTAAAATAGAACTAGCTGCCAAGGTGCTCATGATATAAATGCACAGGAATAAAGCCGGAGTAGCTTAATTCTCTGCATGCAGCTAGCTCAACGAGTGCAGTGGTTGGCTCTTTTAAGGGAGCCGAGACGCCGGGTAGGTCCGTTACGGTCGAGTAGTATAATGTGGGTGGAGCGAGCACTTTATAATATAAAGCTCACCCAGCGATGATGGCAATAAGAGAAGAAGACATTAATTTTCCCTATTGGATGCTCAGCAAGATCTGGGGTCAGATCGCGAGTTGGAGAATCCTCTCCGTCCCGTTGGCAGTCGGAGTCGACTGTGTCTGTTGCGAGAAACTATAATGAGTCGGAACACACGTCGGATGTTCCTTCCACAATGCAGTCGGTTGCGGTTATGGCTTCTTCTTCTTACATGGAAGCACATGCAAAGGGGATTAGCCAACAAGTTTCTCAACGGGATACTCGACAAGATCTGGAGCCAGATCGCGAGTTGGAGAGCGTTCTCCGACCTGTTAGCAGACAGTGTCGACTGTTTGTCCATTGTGAGAAACTTTTATGAATCTGAGTAATGCTCCTTCTACATTTCAGCCGGAGTCGACTGTTGTTAAGGCTTCCTCTACTTCCACGAAAAAGCATGTTAAGGGGTAGAAGCCTACAGGTTTCTAAATGGAATGCTCGGCGAGGTCTGGGGCCAGACCGCGAGCGGGAGACCCCTCTCCGTTCTGTCTACAGTCTGGGCTGACTGTTTTCGCTTTGAGAAACTTTTGTGAATTGGGATGCCCATTTACGCTTGCAGTTCTGGACGCTCATTCCACACTGAAGTCTGGGCCCGTTGCAGCTATGACTTCTTCCTCTGCTTCATTGACGAACCACGTTAGACTGCAGACTAGCTATCCGACTTCGCATTTTCATGCTGTTCCATGGAGATGTTCCCAGTCTTCATTACCGAAGTCAGATTAACCTTTAGCTAGTCGTTCGAGGCATTTTTATACGGGACATGCACAGAATATCTGGGGATAGATCTCCGACCCGTGAGCAGCATATGATGAAGAAATTGATAATCGCTGCTCTGCAAGCCTCGTTCACAGACCTGCTGCCGCAGATTGTGCAGCATATCACAGCATCCCAGTAGTCGCAGGTCTGCCATCAACAGTCTCCGGTAGTGAGCTGTCGGACGGTGCTGGGTTGGTCCAGTCATCTGTACATTCGGATGGTGTTGACCATATTTTAGATGGAACATTCAGACGGTGAGAGGGCTATGGAGGTTGATTCTCCAGCCCTCACAGAATGGCACATTAGGACTTTGAATTTGTATTCATAAGCTCTTCGAATCTTGTTCTATTTGAACAAAAGTATGCGTTTGCTTGGCAAAAATAGCTTACGGTATGGGGCGAAGGAAAGACTAAGATCTTCCTTCCCAGTTCTTTTGGCTCAGGTGTTGAAGGCTTTTGGTCCGATTAACAATGCCTCCCTTGGCTTAGCATTGTATAAGAAAGGCAATGATCTATTCCTTACGAATAGAAGATCAATAGCTCATAGATAGACTAAGATAGCTGTCTTGTTCGGAATAGAGCCGTTAGAAGGAGTAAGTACGTCTTTCCCTTCTCGGTGTTGTATTCCTAGGTATCAGAGGCATTTAGTGCTATTGTGGACACCATAGTAGCCTTATGTACAGTTCAAGCGGTCTTTTCTTATACATTAGCTGCTAACGTCGTAAATCTCCGTTTAGTGAATTGTCTAAGGCCGCAGGGTTATACACAGATGTCCATTTTTCACCGATATATGTCTTTTAGGCTCTGTTAGCTATGCTGAGACCACTGGCTGTTTGGAATAAACCATTAGAAGGAAAGAATTACGTTTTCCTTCTCGGTGTAATATTCCTCGGCATCACAGGCAATTAGTCCTATTGTTGTCTCCTTAGTTTGGCTTATGTGAATTAAGAGCGGTCTGTGTCTATATATCATGAGCAGCTAATGTCATTATGGCCTTATATATTGTTACAGCGGTTTTTAGCTCAACTTGACAAAGTCAAGCTGAGCTATTGCCATCACTTCTCGTCCGTCGGCGTACGTACGTACGTTAGTATGTTAGTACGTTAGTACGTACGTCCACAATTTCCTTTGGCACACCTCACAGGTCACATTTATGATCAGATTACTTTGAAACTTGGTATGCTTGTTTGGGGTAACCTCTAGATGGGAGCTATCGATTTTCTTCAATTTCCGTCAAAAAGTGTTGCCGCGGCCAACGTTCTTAGAACTTAGTTTAGTCAAACCACAATATTTCCCTTTGGCACACCCTACAGGGCACATTTATGATTTGATTGCTTTGAAACCTGGTATGCTTATTTAGGGTGACCTCTAGATAGGAGCTATCGATTTTCTTCAATTTCCGGCAAAAAATGTTGCCACGGCCAATGTTTGTAGAACTTAGTTTAGTCAGACCTCAATATTTCCCTTTGGCACACCCTACAGGGCCCATTTATGATCAGATTGCTTTGAAACCTGGTATGCTTGTTTGGGGAGACCTCTAGATGGGAGCTATCGATTTTCTTCAATTTCTGTCAAAAAATGTTGCCAGGGCCAACGTTCTTAGAACTTAGTTTAGTCAGAAGACTCAATATTTCCCTTTGGCACACCCTACAGGGTACATTTATGATTGGATTGCTTTGAAACCTGGCATGCTTGTTTGGGGTGACCCCTAGATGGGAGCTATCGATTTTCTTCAATTTCCGTCAAAAAATGTTGCCGCGGCCAACATTTGTAGAACTCAGTTTAGTCAGACCACAATATTTCCCTTTGGCACACTCTACAGGGCACATTTATGATTTGATTGCTTTGAAACCTGATATGCCTGTTTGGGGAGACCTCTAGATGGGAGCTATCGATTTTCTTCAATTTCCGTCAAAAAATGTTGCCAGGGCCAACGTTCTTAAAATTCTTAGAACTTAGTTTAGTCAGAAGACTCAATATTTCCCTTTGGCACACCCTACAGGGTACATTTATGATTGGATTGCTTTGAAACCTGGCATGCTTGTTTGGGGTGACCCCTAGATGGGAGCTATCGATTTTCTTCAATTTCCGTCAAAAAATGTTGCCGCGGCCAACATTTGTAGAACTCGGTTTAGTCAGACCACAATATTTCCCTTTGGCACACTCTACAGGGCACATTTATGATTTGATTGCTTTGAAACCTGACATGCCTGTTTGGGGAGACCTCTAGATGGGAGCTATCGATTTTCTTCAATTTCCGTCAAAAAATGTTGCCAGGGCCAATGTTCTTAGAATTCTTAGAACTTAGTTTAGTCAGAAGACTCAATATTTCCCTTTGGCACACCCTACAGGGTACATTTATGATTGGATTGCTTTGAAACCTGGCATGCTTGTTTGGGGTGACCCCTAGATGGGAGCTATCGATTTTCTTCAATTTCCGTCAAAAAATGTTGCCGCGGCCAACATTTGTAGAACTCAGTTTAGTCAGACCACAATATTTCCCTTTGGCACACTCTACAGGGCACATTTATGATTTGATTGCTTTGAAACCTGATATGCCTGTTTGGGGAGACCTCTAGATGGGAGCTATCGATTTTCTTCAATTTCCATAAAAAAATGTTGCCGCGGCCAACAATCTTAGAACTTAGTTTAGTCAGACTACAATATTTCCCTTTGGCTCACCCTACAGGGCACATTTATGACTGGATTGCTTTGAAACCTGGTATGCTTATTTATGGTGACCTCTAGATGGGAGCTATTGATTTTCTTCCATTTCCGTCAAAAAATGTTGCCACGGCCAACGTTCTTAGAATTTAGTCTAGTCAGACCACAATATTTCCCTTTTGTACACCCTACAGGGCTTTGAAACCTGGCATGCTTGTTTGGGGAGGCCTCCAGATGGGAGCTATTGATTTTCTTCGGTTTCTGTCAAAAAATGTTGCCACTGGCAAAAAAAAATGACATTGGTACCAATGATCTTCAATTTTGCCATTTCATTTATAACTTACCAAGTTCAAGCTTGTCAAGTTGAGCTACAGTGTCATTGACACTTTCATTCTTACACATTGTGGCTAATGTTAGTCTCCATTTAGTTAGCTTTCCAAGGCTGCAGGTGAAACAGATATTTGTATTCATGGAGATGACGACTAATAACTGTGTTATCTACATGAGACTATTGTCTCTTTGGAATTTCGATCATCAGAGCCGTCCTTCTTCCTTACCTTGAGCTACTAATGTTGTAAGTCTCCGTTTAGTGAGCTTTCAAGGTTGCAGTTTCACCCAGATATCTGTCTTCGTGGGATGAAGACTTATTAGCTACACTATCTAATAGGAAACTTCTGTCTCTTTGGAATTAGGGCCTTTGAAAGAGTGTGTTGTTGTTTCCTTCTCGGTGTTGTATTCTTAGAGGTCTGGGGGCTTTTAATCCTTTTGTGTTGATGCCTTATAAGAATCAAGTGCGGCCCTTTTTTCCCTTCACTTAACCCTTTCACCGATGAATTCCCTGACAAAACATAACTTCCCACGATGAATTCCCCAGCAAAATATGCAGTATTTTATCATGTTTATTTGAAAGAATAAATTTCTGTGATTACTAATGCCATCATGTTAATTTTTTTTCAGATTGTTGTGTTAAGGTCAACCTATGCTTCTGACAGAAAAAAATTACTATTTTTTGTTAATATTTAATAAATTACAGGTAAATTAACGAGTTTTTACCTGTATTTTTTTTAAAAATTGGATGTAAAATATCAATAAAGTGCTATAAATGTATGTTTTGTGTTGTTATTTATGCCAGCTGACAGGGATACAATATCTGGGTTCCAACTCTGAAAAGTATTAGTAGAACAGAGTCAACGATAATTACAGGTAAGCCAGGTAAGTAAGGTAAATTAACTCTAACATAACAATAAAATGAATAAAATGATGAAACATGTACCTTTGACTTGAGTTACATTTATTTCTCTTCAATTCTTTCCCCAGTCCACATTACTGACCCTCAAGTCCAGGCAGTTCAACACTTAGTCCTGCACAGGTAGGCAGGTAACATAATTACAGGTGAGTAACGTAAATACAGGTGTGTTCATCACTAATATCTGAACAGTGCAATGTATCTGATAAACAGCAACAAAACTGAACTGAACAGGAACTCCGAATGGTCAACGGTAACTTCCAACAGGTAAACAGGTAAACTGGTAACATAATTACAGGTGTGATGTTTACTGGTATTTTATCTCCAAAACTGTACCTTTGTGTGGTAGTCCTGGAAGCAAGTGGAACCCTTCCTCACACAAAGGTGCACCTTACACTCTCTGCATTGGAATATCGTTTTAGTCATTTTCATCGGATTGTCTTTTAGTTTTTTACTAAGAACTCCATGGGTTGAAGCATATACATGGTGCTTTTTTGTGCATACAACGCATGTATGATTTGTGCTGTCTCCCTCTTCAGCATAAGGAAAATGTATTCCAACATTCAACAAACGCCCAGGTACTTCAGCACTGGGGCGCCCCTTCTTCTTTCTGTCACACCTATAATCACCAACAAGTTGATGGACAAGTTCATCTATGAAGGCCAGAAAATCTCGAGCACGGCCGTGGGTAGGTTTATGCTCGACTACACTCCCCTCCAGAACATAAGCATTGTATGCACACCACATGAAAGTTTTGAGTGCGAGACGCATGTACCATTTATATTGCTTCATATCCTTGGGTATGGCAGCAAGCTGATCATTTCTATCAACTCCGCCCATATATTTGTTGTAGTCTGTTATTACTTTCATCGAAGTAACATCATCCATCGCACCATTTTTGTTGCGACGCCTGACTGTTGTTTTCTCAGGTTTGTGAACTGTCGATAACAAATGAACTAGTCTCTTGTCCTTCCATACAATGGCCAGAATAGGCCCACTCATTTCCCATCGAAACTCCCCCCGCTGTAAATCCTTATCACGTACTTGCTTCAAAGATTCTGGGTAGCCCTTACGGTGGGGTCGTACTGTCCCGGTCAAACCTATACCCCTCTTTAGCAAATTTTTAGCAAGAAAAGGACTGGTATAAAAGTTATCCGTGTGCACAATATGACCTTTTCCTTCCAACCCCTGGGTGAGATTCATGACAACAGCCGAACTAAGGCCCAAATTTTCGCCCTCAAACTCACTATTCGTACCAGCATAAATCTGAAATTTGTAGGAGTATGCAGTTGCAGAGTCACAAAGCATGAAGGCTTTTATACCCCATTTTGTGGGCTTATCCTTTATGTACTGTTTTATGCCCAATCTCCCCTTGAATGGTATCATACATTCATCAATGGAAATATTCTGCGAGAGGGAATAAAGATTTTTGAATTTGAATGAAATATAGTCTAAATATGGATCAATTTTATGAAGTTTACTTTTGTTGTTTTTTTCTAAAGACTCATCGCAAAAATGCAAATACCTTGTTATTTGTATAAATCGCCTGTAGGGAAGAACTTTTCTAAACCCGGGGGTATAAAAAATCCACTTGTCAGATTTCTCACAAAAAAAACGCTCCACTCTTGGCAGGGAAACACAGCTGATCATCGCTATTCGCAAACCGATGTATGCTTTCATTTCGGCCAAGGTCGGACGGGTCCATTCTCCTTTGTTATTTTGTGGGTCATTGTTGATTTTATGACAGGCGTTTCTATCTGTCCATTCAATTATTTGTTCCAAAATAATGTCAGTAATAAATAGCTGGAAAAAGTTTATTGCGGAACAGCTTCCATCTAACACGCTTGTTGGGCCAGTCAGTTCGTTGAATGATAAACTGTTGTCATCCGGTTGTTTTTTCCCCCATGAAAAATCCAGCGCTTCATCATAATGAGGATGTTTATTTTCGGAATTCCCCACAAAACCAGGAAAAACATCAGTGCGGTCGTCCTCTGTGACCTCCAGAAAGTCATTTAAAAATGATGAAAAATCTTCATCTGACATTGATGTAAATCTTTCCCGTAGCGGTAAATCGTCATCAGAGTCCCAGCTTTCGGAATCAGAATCTGAATAATCAGACACCTCTGCCATGGCAAGTTTTATTAAATATATTACAACATTATTTAGTTTCTATTTCCAAACATGTGATTGCGATATCCGGTTCACTTGATATGCGCGTGGAAATTACCTGACGTCACAATACGCCTTCAATATGCAGCGCGAAAATTGAAACACCTGAAATCCCGGTCAACCGGGTTTCATCGTCAGTTGGGAGAATTTGAAATCCCGGTGTACCGGGATTCATCGGCGAAAGGGTTAAGCGACTAACATTGTAAGTCTCTGTATAGTGAGCTGTCTAAAGTCATAAAATTTACACCAAAATATCTGTCTTCACAGAGATGAAGTCTTCTAAGCACCATTAGAGTGCTCTTTTCCTTCTCGGTGTTGTTTTCTTAAGTGTCATAGACTTTAGTCTTATTGTTGACATCTAGTAGCCCAGCTAGAAGTTTGAGCTCTATTTTTATCTCTGCCATTAGCGTCTAGCATTGTAAGTCTCCTTTAGTGAGCTTCTAGGGCCGCAGTTATCAGCCATTTTATTGTCTTCTTGAATAGAAAGACCTTTAGCTGCTTCAGCCAGGCTGAGACCACTGTCCTATCGGACAAGGTACCGTTACATGAGAAGAGTTTGTTCTCTCCTCAGCGGTATTGTTTTTATGTTAGTTGTCTGAGGCTTTTAGCACTATTGATAATGCCATATTAACCTAGTGGGATTAATGAGTATTCTTTCGAATGTCTATAGTTAATTCCTTTTCAGGATTATATTCCTGCTATAATGCAAGGAGTTCATCTAGGTTTCTTGTGATCGGGTGCCGGAACATAGTTTTCGTCTCCCGCTTTCATTCTTATCAAATCTAATGTTGAGGATTATATTTCCACTTGATGATTGGATATTATGTCTATATGGTGTATTATTTGACAATATGGCGTACTGTCTTGATTTCAAGGGATATGTCGATGCTGTTTCAGTGGGTATATTCCTTGCAATAGTGTGATGTTCATCACATTCCCCTCCGTCCTTAATGGCATTATGGAGTCAGTCAGACGTGAAGGAGCCATATGGTTTCTATACTATTCTAGATAACTAACACTAAAGCGTTAGGAGTCGTGCCGGATTAGTATCTTTCTACAAGCTTTTTAGCTGTATGATTCTTTATTGAGAATAGCAGGATCAGTATAGCTTGGGGATGTAGCGTGATGTTTCTTTTTTTTATAGCGAAAAAGGAATTTATCTCTGTCCCAAGCCTTAATATTACTGCGCCAGCCTTATTTATCTAGCGATTCAAGTATTGCGGGTGAGGGGGGTTCGATATGATTTATCACGCCAATATGTTAAGAGGCGATTACAGGGCAGGACGTAGTGCTCTTCCTGTAAGCCTTGTATGCATTCAATTATATGCATGCCTTTCCTTGCTCTTCGATTGGCGGGTGAGTTGTGGTCTAACGGCGACATCAGGGGCCCAGCCACTCTAGTTGGTTTGCTCCCTGTGATTGATCGTTCATAAGTGATGTATGAGCATATGTTTCCTGAACAGTAACTGTTCTTGGTTTCCAAATTCTATCATGAATACATTCGGTTGATAGTACTAGCTTTCGTGTTCCTGTATGGCAGGCATGTCGGTTATCTGGGCGACATTCTCCAATTGTGGCAATTAGTCTGTTCTGAGCAGCTATGCTCAGAGCTGTCTGCTTTTCTTATGACGTATGAGTCTATTCCTCAGGTTAATCGCATTAATGTCGGTTTAGGTGGGATTATGTTTATTGCATGCATAATATGTACATATTATTAGGCAGACTTATTACAGAATAGATTCACTTGATTCTGGCTCTGCATTACTATAGAGCTTATGAGAATTTTGGGGCTAGTTGGATTAGTTATGGAGTTTCCAACAGGCCGCCTATATATACGTTCTCTAATTTTGACTTCATTATTCAAAGTGGTAAATTCTTTATCCGAACAGTCATTGGTTTTAACGGAACTAGGGAACAATGAATTATTGTGTTACGGTCCATGATGGGCTTTTTAATCGTATCCCGTTCCATATTTGGAATCCATTTTTCCTCCGTAAAGTGGTACACACGGCTTATTCCTACACTCATACAATTGTACGGTTACAATTGGGTGGTTCACTATTGGAATTGAACACCTGAATGTGGTCGCCTGTGTGTTGGCTAAGAAACGTATAGTTCTATTGGATAACTTTCCATTGAGATTCAATTGGACAAGTTTTAAGGTTGTACATTTTTATATCACCAGTTTTCGACCTATCTACATATTCCAGATGCGGCATACATTTTGAAGTTTGCGATTTTAATAACCGGCATTGCCAGGATATAGCCTTAGCTGCTGATGTGGCATTAAGAACCAATAAGTTAATAATAATTAATAATAACCGGGTGCCTTTTAGACGAATATATGTATTATTCGGTACCGCTTTTTCACTGTTTCCAGACTGCTCCCCTCTTTGTTTTGAAGATTATTCCTTCAAAAAAAAAAGGAGGGGGGGAGAGGGGGTGTTTTCTCCTTACCTCTTCTGGCCTTTTAATAAGTGTGTAACTATGCGTTAAGCTGTTATCATCTGTAGATTATACTCATATTATGGACAGCTTGTTACATTATATATGGCGTGTGTTTGTGGGCATTAGTCTCTCACTCTCGGACATGCTTTTCCTAATTTTAAGCGTCTTATTCCAGACTAGCCTTAAAATTGGGGGCTTGTTACACCCATTTACCATAATCATTTATGCTAAGTAATAGGGAATGTGATTGGCTCATTCTGTAGACATCTTGACGTTTTTTTCGTCAGTAACATTATCACAAGTAACTTCATTGTGTGTCTGAGAATTGTTTTAAGTATAATAAAATAACAAGCACCTGTGTTCAATATATGTTGAAAACTGAAAAGCAGTTTTTTGAACAAAGGTATCATGCACAGGTTTACTGGCGTTATAATATCTAAAACAATAAATATATATTAGAAAATCAACATCCCAATAACCTCTGTTTGGTATCAATCATGCCGGGGGTAATTCCCTTCACTCCGGACTGTTAATATAGGAGGCCGAAACATCTCGGGGGGCCGAAACGTCCCAATATCATTTCACATATAACTTACAAGTATATCAATGTATACAGGTAGTTTTATCTAGGAGGGAAACATGTCAGAAATCTAAAAAGCTACGAATGATATAAAATTCCCTCGATTCGGAAAAACTTCAAAAAGGTTCCCATAACTGCTCACAGACGGTACCTAAATTTTGTTACTGGCGGGTTCCATGCAGGGACCAGCCGTTAGGGCGATTAAGTCGCCCTTCTAAGCCCAAAGTCGCCTAGAAAAATAGTCGGGGCGATTACAAGTCGCCCTCTAAAAATTGGCCAAAATGAGAAAAGGCTGAACTGAGTGATGCGAGGTTTACATGAAAACGAGTATTTTCAAAAATCGAATGTGCTCGAGTGTGATAAATGGGCATTTTAATTCGTCAAATAAACGTCCATTTATTTGAAATCACATGACAAGCAATTGTCCATTGTCGCTTTCGGCGGATTTTTTTTTTTTCTATTTTGTTGCGTTCCAGTCGGAGCTTCAAGTGTCGAAACGAAAATAAGTGACTTACGCGACTCAACAAAACAACCCAGTTTGAAAGTAGGTTACGTCGCTTAGGATGCCGAAAATGTATACACAACGGACGTATTTTATAACACATTATTTTCATTTCGATTTGCTGACGACTGTTAACTGTTGGGCTGTCTATTCCCAGAAAAACACGAATGGAATTGAAACACATGAAAAAAAGCTTTAGTGATGTCAAGAAAAGCTTTGTACAGGACACAAGTGTGCATGTGGACGATCTTGAAAAAGGGTCCTCCTAAACATCGGAATGACATGAAATGACGCGGAATGACACCGGAATGCCATAAAAATGATGCGGAATGACATTTCTTTTACAAAATACTCGACCCCAGAATGTATTTTGTTTATTAACTAACAAAGTACCTCCCAAGCGACCTTCTTACATCTGGTCGTGTTCACACTTTCAGACTTAGGAAATTATTAGCTTAGTAGACTTTGTTGAAAGGCAACCACAGGAGGGTGATGGGGGATTGGCACGAAGAAGAGATGAGGGGTCATAAAGGAGAAGGTAGCAATGGGGGATTTTCAGTCAATAATTACATTGTGATTTTTTAACCTGGCACAGATGCATCACAGACAACTGGACGTGGATTATTTGTACATTAATGGAGGACCATAAATTGAAAATATGAAGGGGCGGCGGGGGTGGTACATGAATATTCTTAATTTTCCCCACTTGCCTATGAAGTCTCCCTACATGACTCTGCAGTCTCCCTATTTTTTCTGGAGGGAGACTTGAAGTCTCCCTAAAATCCCCCCCTAGGCTGGTCCCTTCATCGTACAGACAGTCCGGCGCGACTAGTCTATTGGCTTCCTCATCCTCACGGCAGCACACACGACCGCAACTTGGCTACGTGACTTCTGATATCCAGCCTGCCTCACCGACCTGGGATTCCACGTCGATCAGGTCACGCCATCCGGTAGCCAAGGACACGAGGCCTTACCAGTAGGGACGTTTGCATGAAAGAAGTATGCAGGAAGTAACGTCCCAGGAGCTCCCAGCAGCTAAATCACGTAAGACCGCGGCTCCACAGGCCTCCATGACGGACTTGCTATCACAGATAGCTCAACTCATTGCAGCATCCCAGCAGCCTTCAGAAACTTTTTCGGAACAGGAACTGTCTGAGGAAGCTGGGTCGGTCCGCTCCCCTGCAGAGTCAGAAACGGACGACCGAGAATCTCATATTGTCCAGTCGGATGGCGAAAGGGAATCAGCGGAGCTGGAATTTTCCCTTTCTGAACAACATAAGGTGGCCATAGATTTCATCCAGCAACACCTTCCAGAAGTTGTTCCTCTGGACCAAAATGCTGCATTACTGGATAAGAGACTGTTAGCGTCACTGGACACAAACTTTTTCGGCCGGATTAGGGACACTGTCCCGGAGTTTCCGACCCAGTCCAGAAATGTCACACAGACATTTGAACTTTTGAATGACGCTATATTCAAGCTAGCCTCTAAGACTGGCAAATCCAGTTTCTTATCGCCTAGCGCTATACAGCTGCCTTTCGTCAATGCTAGACATAGATTTGAAACGGCAGGATAAGGCGTGCCGAGAGTTCCTCTGCGTTTGGACCACCAGGCTGAAGACCTGGACTTATCATTGCCGGCGTCCATGTCTATTAACTCCAGTATACTGGAGATGAAATCTCGTCTCATAGAATTAATTTAGACGCATTATCTTACGCAGATCACCTTACCAGAGCGTTATCATTACGTCTCGAAGGGAATGAATTCCAGGATGTTCAAACTTCCTTAAGAGTTCTTTCGCGAGCTATAGCATATTCTACATATAACTCCGCCATTTCAGTGGCAAATCTGGAGTTTGTCAGGCATGATGCTGCCCTGGCTGCATCCACTTGAGTGGATAGTAAGGTGAAAAACTCTCTTCGAGTCGCTCCGGTCTCCAGAGAGCTTCTCTTCGACGGAAAGCTTTCTATTATCTATGATCAGATTATGAAGAAAGCTTCGGATTTTCTGCTTTTTAAATCCGCTTCAAAAAAGTCAGATTCAGCAGAGAAGAGTAAGGCAGGCACTTCGGGGGCGAATACGTCCAAGGGAAGTTCCTATAGAGGACCTAAGAAAGCCTCTACGTCTTACTCTAAAGACCGTCATAGTAGCGACTCAGGTAGGGGACGTTATGCTGGGTGAGATAACCGGTCATATGCCCCTAGGCCGACTGGACAAGGTGCAGGTCGTGGAGGACATGGTTTCTCCTCCTGCAAGCCTCGCAGGGCCAGGAGGTGATGGTGTAAACCTCTATTGCATTCTTGTCGGCGGAAGGCTGTCAAGATTCTTAACCAATTGGTTGTCAATTATGGACGACCCATGGGTGCAGAGGTCCGAAGGTCTAAAACTGTCCTTCAAGGGAAAACCTCCGTTAACTCGAAATCCACGTTGGACTCAGCTTCCGTCAAACGTTCAGAAGAGGGAATCGTTTCTATCAGAAGTTCAATCTCTTCTGGACAAGAATGCTATAGAGGTCATAGAAAACCTACAGTCACCTGTTTCTGGTTCCAAAACCAGACGGCTCGTTTTGTCCAGTCATAGATTTGAGCTGGAAAATCAAGTTGATCGTGGCTCCAAAATTTTATATGGAGACCATCCGATCAGTCAGAGCGAGCATTCGAGTGAACGATTATGCTGCGAGCATATATCTCAAAGATGTGTACTTTCACATCATTGTACATCCAGCGTTCAGAAAGCATCTTCGCTGTCCTAGGAGTCGTTTATCAGTTCCGAGCAATGTGCTTCGGTCTGAATCTAGCGCCCTGGGCATTCACTCGAATAATGAACTCGTTGATGACTCATTTCCGAGCTCATTCCTCTGTAGTAACGTCGGTCTACCTGGACGACATTTTCAGAGGTACGGCAACGAGTTAATGCTTCAGAACGATGTTCAGAGTCTGCTTCAATTGCTCCGACATCTCGGTTTCATAGTAAACGAAAAGAAGTCGGATCTAGTGCCGTCCAAGTCATTTACCCACCTGGGAATGAACTTCGAGACGTATAACAATCTCGTTCGTCTGCCGTTAACCAGAGCGAAATTAGTCAGTTGTTACACTCGCTTTTGTCTTCACTCATATGTAGTAACAGCGAGAGAATTCATGAGACTGACTGACAGGTTTGTGCATAGCCGCCGCGGATCTTATTCTGATGGGGCGGCTATGCACTCGTCCACTCCAGATATTTTTTACTCAGAATTGGAGTGTGAAGACTCATTTGCTCGAAACGAACACTGTCTTGTCGAATCAAGTGAAACAATAGATTCAGACTTTGGCAGATATTCAGTGGTTAACTCAAGGAGTACCACTGCAACTGCCAGATCCGAGTTTTACGATAATGACGGATGCGAGTCAAACAGGTTGGGGCGCTACTCTGAGCCCACCAGATTCGAGGTGCCAGGGTCTTTGGGATCCTAAACAAGCACATAAACATCAAAGAGATGATGTTAATTTGGCTTGCGCTACGTTAGTGGATGAACATTCTTCAGAATTTGCACGTTCAAATTCTGTCCGACAATTCGACAGTAGTAGCGTATATTCGGAACCAAGGAGGCACTCATTCCATTCCGTTATTCAATGTAATGGAAAGGATTCTTCTGTTTGTGCTAGAGCATCAAGTTCTATCGGTCCGTCATATTCCGGGTCATCTGAACGTTCTAGCAGACTCCCTTTCTCGGAAAGGTCGCATGTTGCCGTCAGAATGGACTCTCAACGAACAAGTATTCACTCAGATTTGCTACCAATGGGATCGTCCAATGATAGACTTATTTGCGACACATCTCAACAATCAGTTGCAGACGTATGTGTCGCCATGCCCAGATCCTCGAGCGTTTGCAGTAGACGCTCTCTCAATCTCTTGGGATGGAATGATAGGATACGCGTATCCTCCAGCTCCGTTGATTCAGCAGATATTGCTAAAAATCAAGCAATCTCACTGCAAGATTCTGTTGGTAGCATCTCTGTCACCCCAGAGACCATGGATAAATCTACTCAGGTGTCTGTTGTGGGACATTCCGCAGAAGCTTCCTCCACAGGAGGACCTTTCGCAGGAGAAATCGCGCACACTGCATCACAACCCGCAAGGTCTCAATCTTCACGTATTTCCGTTGTGCGGTCCTTCTTGCACGGCAAGCATTTTACAGGACGAGCAGTGGAAGCAATTTCTAACTGTAGGAGGACCTCCTCTTTGCTAAATTATGCTGCTAAGTGGAAGGTTTTCTGTCGGTGGTGTAGGGATCATTCTATTGATATTAATGATCCCTCCATTCCAGACATTGCTAATTTTCTGGTATACTTGTTTGACGAGATCAAACTGCAGCCAATAACCATTAAGGGTTATAGGTCTATGCTATCGATAGGTTACAGATTGGATCTAATGTCTCTTTATCTAAGTTAGTGAAAAACTTTTCGATAAATAGACCTAGAACCCTTAGGTTAATTCCTAAGTGGAATTTAGCTTGGGTTCTTCTGAAGCTAAAAGAAGCTCCATTTGAGCCTCTTCATACAGTGGACTTCAAATTCTTATCTTATAAGACAGCTTTTCTCTTAGCCTTCTCTTCTGCCAGAAGAGTTAGTGAGCTTCATGCACTATCAGTTGATGATTCTCACTATCGTAGTGTTGGTAATACTATTACTTTAACTACTAATGTTGGATTTTTGGCTAAGAATCAGGCTCCTAATAAGTATCCTGAACCTATTGTTATTAAGACTCTTCCGTCTTCAGACGGTCATAGGCCTTTGCTCTGTCCAGTTAGAGCCATGTGTATTTACAAACGTAGATCAGAGTTTATCAGAAAGGGACGTAAACATTTTCTGTCTCTGCTGCCTAATAGAAAGGACATTACAGTCCATTCTATTGCAAGATGGATTCAATTTATTATCCGTACTGCTTATGAAAAATTATCTTCAACTCAGCAGTCTGTGCTTAAGATTTCGGCGCATGAAGTAAGAGCGCCGTCTACATCTTGGGCTTATGCTAATAGTGTTGCTATTACTGATTTGATGAAGGCTGCATATTGGTCTCAGCCTTCCACGTTCACAAATTTTTATCTTAGAAATATTGAGTCCATTTCTGGCGACCTTCGATGTTTAGGTCTGTTATCTGTTGCTCAGAATGTCGTCCACTAAACAGTTGCAACTATAGTTATGCAGGCTTTCTGTTCCGGTAGTGACTCTGTCCTGCTGCCCTCTTCGTTCTGGGGTATTTGACCCAGAGCAAGGGGAAGGTGGGGGGGGGGGGGGGGGGGGGTGATGGTGTTCCCTTATATCCCCTGCTTTATAGTGAAAAGCAAGGGAATAGCTCCTCTGGAGTCAGTAATTCCGAATCGGTGCCAGGATGGTTTTAAAGAGTAAAGCTAATGTCTATCTCATTTATGTAATATTTTTAAAGTGTAGCTCGGTGTGAAGCATTTGTATATGTCACGTGTCATGCGAGCGCTAATATACAATCCTCGGACACTTTTAAATGAGTATAAAGAGTCTCATTCTCTGGACTATCTTTATTTATTGGCTTTCCTTTAAAAAGATTAGTATAATGGGTTATCCTGGATGTTAATAGAGATCATTGATGTTATTGTGCTCAATTACGGAATGGTATTGTGTCTTTCTTTTTTGGTACAAACAAGAAAGATACACGTAAAATCTGTTCTCCTCTTCTCCTTGAGGGGATAATTCTGATAACATGTAATTGAGCCTATTGGATTTTCCTTTATGTCCTAGGCCCGCCAGCCTTTTTTTCTATTCACTAAGTCTGGGTCATTGGTACAGTATAAAAATGTTAAAAAGTTTATAGTAATTTATATATTTTTTATACTTACCAATGACCCAGATGGGTATGGCCCTCCCATGAGTTGGGAAACTCATACCTCCCCGCTGATTACATAACACTTACCAGTCACTGGTTGTAAGAATGAGCATTTGGCTCCAATTTCGGACCTCCTTGACTACTGCGCATGTTCAGTGAATAAAAGTATGGAGGACCACATAGAACATCTAATTTTTGGATTTTGATGCAAATTTTGGGGATTGGGGGTGGGGGGGGCAAAATTTGTGTTTGGCCCTAGAATATTAGAGTTAGCACCAGCTAAGTCTGGGTCATTGGTAAGTATAAAAAATATATAAATTACTATATATTTTTTAACTTTCCAAACTGAGAGGCTGATTTGAACCAAATTTGATGTGAGATTTTATTAGGACATAAGTAGTTAATTTATGCAAAAAAAATGTTCCTGTCACCCCATGGGAACCGCAGGAGCTAAAAATACAAAAAATTTAAAATGCCCATATCTCCAAAACTGCATGGCACTGAGAATTTTTATTTGGTGTGAAGCTTTCTTAGGACCAACAGAATGGAATGGTAAAAAAAAAAATTGCTATCGGTTTTATCATGGGGTACTTTTTCAGAACTTTGAGTTTAACCCTTTACCTAATGAACCGCCCGCATCTGCCCTCGTAATATGCAAATTAAACAATTGAAAAAATTAAATTTTTCAAAATATTTCAACAAAACCATATCATGTGACCCCTCATTGGAACGAGCTCATTGAGCTCGTTCCAATGAGGGGTCACATGATATGGTTTTGTTGAAATTGTTTGAAAAATTTTAAAAAATGATATTTAAAGTTGGGTAAATGATTTAAGAAGAAATGAAGTTGATAAAAAGACACACGCTAATTATAGAAGTGATGTCAATAAGAGATACATACACTTAGAAAGTAAATATATATTATTGCAGGGAAATCTAATAGTAGTACAACAATTAGTCAAAATGGAACTGTGAAACAGATACCCAAGGCTCAAGTACCTCCAATGAACATACAGGAGAAAGTCAAGTCCAAACCACCTGTTCCATGTGCACCTGCTAAAAAGCCTCGTAAACGTTCATCAGAAGATATGGACATCAAATCAAGTAAACGATCAAAAAATGATGTTCTTGCTGGTTTGAATGATCAGAGTACTGAGGTAAGTGCTTAATTATGGCTCTGTAAAGCTTCAGAATTCAATTTATTAGTCGAGTTGGGAAGCACGATGGCTCAGTAGGTAGAGGTGCAGGCTGCAAGCCGAGAGGTCCTCGGTTCGAATCCCACCTGCGGCAACCACGTTGTGTCCTTGGGCAAGACACTTCATCTCCATTGCCCGCGTGCGGGCACGGTGGCCTTGTGTACTAAGGCGTACTGCACGTCGATGGTGCACTTGTCTTCAACCAATGCTAACCCTGCTTGTGTGGAGTTAGTATGTTGGGGAGCTGACAGTTGCTCGCCATTGCTCGGTGGTTCTCTCCCGGAACTCCAGCTTCCTCCACCCGTAAAACCGTCACGGTCATGATTACCCATTGTGCATAAATATGTGACCTTAAACACCACTAAATACCTAATTAGTCGAGTTGTGACAAAGTTAAACTTGACTTATAGTTTGATGAATGGCGGGCGGGCGGGCGGGCGGGCATAAACAATTGGTTTCCGGATGATAACTTTATAATGGTTCGACCCATGTTCATGAAACTTCATAGGTAGGTTGGCCTCGGTGAGAGGAAGAACCCTATTTATTTTGGACTCACTAGGTCAATGGTGAAGGTCACAGTGGCCTTGAACATACTAAATCATAAACAATTGGTTTCCGGATAATAACTTGACTATGGTTGAACCCACATTCCTGAAACTTCATATGTAGGTTGGCCTTCATGAGAGGAAGAATCCTATTTATTTTGGACTCGCTAGGTCAAAGGTCAAGGTCACAGTGACTCTGAACATAGTGAATCAAAACACTTGGTTTCCGGATGATAACTTGATAATGGTTTGACCCATGTTCATGAAACTTCATAAGTAGGTTGGCATCAGTGAGAGTAAAAACCCTATTTATTTTGGACATGCTAGGTGAAAGGTCAAGGTCACAGTGGCCTTCAACATAGTACATCTGTAAACAATTTGTTTCCAGATGATAACTTGATAATGATTCGACCCATGTTCATGAAATTTCATAGGTAGGTTGGCATCGGAGAGAGGAAGAACCCTATTTATATTGGACTTGCTTGGTCAAAGGTCAAGGTCACAGTGACCTTGAACATAGTAAATGGTAAACAATTGGTTTCCGGGTGATAACTTGACTATGGTTCAACCCACATTCATGAAACTTCATATGTAGGTTGGCCAGAGGAAAAACCCTATTTATTTTGGATTCACTAGGTCAAAGGTTATGGTCACAGTGACCATGAACATAGTAAATCAAAACAATTGGTGTCCGGATGATAACTTGATAATGGTTCTACCCACATTCATGAAACTTCATAGGTAGGTTGGCATCAGTGAGAGGAAGAACCCTGTTCATTTTGGACTCACTAGGTGAAAGGTCAAGGTCACAGTGGCCTTCAACATAGTAAATCGTAAAAAATTGGTTTCCGGATGATTACTTGATAATGGTTTGACCCACATTCATGAAACTTCATAGATAGGTGGGCCTGGGTGAGTGGAAGACCCCTATTTATTTTGGACTCACTAGGTCAAAGGTCAGGGTCACAGTTTCCTTGAACATAACAAATCGTAAACAATTGGTTTCCAGATAATATTTGACAATGGTTCCACCCATGTTCATGAAACGTCATAGGTAGGTTGGCATTGGTCTAAGAAAGAGCCCTATTTATTTTGGAATCACTAGGTCAAAGGTCAAGGTCACAGTGACCCTTCACATAGTAAATTGTAAACAATTGGTTTCCGAATGATAAGTTGATGATGATTAAACCCACTTCTGTGCTGTCACAACCCGACATTGGATCGGTAATCCTATTGGCATTTTTCACTTATGAAGTCATGTTCATTTGCAATCCATATTTTCAATAAATCATTAATCTTGTATATATTCACAGCATTACTTTATTCGTTTCACGCAACACCCAACAGAAAAGTTTTTACCTCTTTCTTCAATCACCAATAATAAATGGGCCTGTCTATTTATAATGGAAGCATTTAGCGATTGGCTCACAGCAGGCATGTCTATTCTGTGAGCCAATCTCTAAACACTTCCTACATACGATTGCATTTTCAAAGATTTTCACGTTTATGGAATGAACACACCAGTCTTTCTAAACACTGGAATGATGTGAAATAACCCACAATGCCAGGAAATATTACTAAATTGTGTATATTTAGTAACATAAGGAGGGTGTTTTTTCTCAGTATTTTTATACCATCAAATGGACCTCATTATTGCCAATGAAGGGTTTTATTTTCTGTCCCTGAAGTAGAAACTCTCCCAAATTGTGGCACTGTGTGTTTGGTCTATATCTCCTCCCAGGTGGATGGTCAAATTGTAACCACAGTTTGGTCCCCAGGTGTTTGTGGACTTCACGCAGGGAGAGTTGAATTTCCCTGCTGTAAAATAAAGATAATATTTCCACATCCCCCATGAGGATTGATCAATCATCACCAACCTTTTGTAACAGGTGTACATGGATCTCACAATTGAAACTGGGAACTGGACTTCCTCACCTGCTATAAAGTAAAGACAAAAGTTTCACATCCCCATGTGGAAAGCACAATCATTACCAACATTTGGTATTGGATTTCATCTCCTTACTGCAATCCAAAGACAATACCCCCTCACATGTATATGCCAAGCATTAAAAATATGTCCAAATTGAAACTTAGTGCTGGACTCTCACCCCCTGCTATAAAACAAAGATGTAGTTCCACATCTCACATGTGAATGGTCCAATCATCAACAACCTTTGACAGGTGTGCATGGATCTTGCAATTGAAAATGGGTGGTGGACTTACTCCCCATGCTGTAAAACAAAGATAATAGTTCCACATCCCCCTGTGGATGGTGTATTGGGTAAAGGGTTAACAAATTAGCTAGTTGTGTCCAACAGTATAAAATAGTTATAGTTTTTACAATTTTCTTCAGGAGTTAGAGAAAAGGATGACATTTGAAGACTCTACGGCACAGGTGCCCTTCATGTATGACAGTACTGTAGAGGGGAAGAAATTATTTGAGTTCTTGATACACCCTGTGTTGACAGATAAATTTTTTAGGCAAGTTTAATTACATTAATATATTTAGCATTTGTAGGAAGGACAAACACTCAGCAGACACAACCTCTTTGTCAAAATTCCATTTGGACAAAACCTTCTCATAAAAAATGAGTAAGTGGACAAATCACCCTTGGTTTGAACCCCCCCCCCCCCCCCCCCAACATTTTGTCCTTGTTATTAAAAGTGTGCATCTTCTGTTGATTAATTTCACCTAATTTACCAAGGAGTAAATTGAATGAAGCTGGATGTGCTATAGTTTATATTCTTCTGACCTTTGGCTTGAACGTACTGTGGCTTCTAGCATGAACATGGTATATTTTTATACTGTACCAATGACCCAGACTTAGCTGGTGCTAACTCTAACAAAACCAGGGCGAAACACAAATTTTGCCCCCCAATCCCCAAAATTTGCATCCAAAACAAAAAGAAATCATGTCCTAAAGGACCTCCATACTACGCCCCCACTGCGCATGCGCAGTGTCACGGACGTCCCGAAATTGGCGCCAATTATCATTCTCTGTTTGGCCCTTCATCAGTCAACATCTCACTGATCTTTGTGCTTGTAAATTTCAGTTTAAAGGATGCCAGACACGTAATTTTTGGAGAAATGGTGATTCTAAGGAGGATATAGAAGGAGGAGAGGAAAAAGAAGTGACAAAAAATAATCAGGGCTGTACTTAAAATTTTTTGATGAAATTATGTTAAGTTGCCTATTTTCGAGGCATGGGCCTCTTGTTGTCATTCTTGCTAAATGTTGCACTGCTTATTCAGTGTTTCCTCTCCCCTAGCCTTCTAAAGTCCCCCCTTGCAATTCTCCCATGCTTTTGGCATATTTTTGAGAAAGTTCATTTCTAAAATTTTCGTTTTCACCTATGGGTGTATAAACGTTGTGTTCTGCATCTTCCATCTGATGTTCTGCAGATTCTCCCCTGGGAGTCTCTGTCTTGCATCAGATAGAGTGTAATTTTGATGACTGATTCCGGGCCAGTTTTGTCAGTGCCTGGAGTCATGTTTTCTGGTGTTTTACACTGTTTGTTTACATTGGCAACAGCCTTTTTTGAGGGGGGCTGTTTGCCTTTGGTGTAGTTTATCTCACTATAAGATACATTTATATTATCCGTAAGTGTCTCATTAATTATTTAATATAAATTTAAAATTTTTGACCACACTTTGCCATCGGATCCATCGGGGCTCAACGTTACTTTTCAGCAACTTGGGCTTTTCAAAATTATTTTGATTTGCAATTGTTTTTTCATTTATTAATGGATCATGTTATTATGTATCTTTGTGTCAGGTGTTTGTGCGAGTAACTAGGACTTGTTGTTGACTTTTCACAATGAAAGGATATTGTCCAAATTGTGATGGGAAGAAATCTTCCTCTGACTTTCATGATCATTGTATTAATTGTAGTCAGTGTTCTCGCACTAATCCCTGTCCTATATGTCAACATTGGGATGATAAACATTGGAAACGTGTGTCACGGTATGTTGTTTCTGGAGAAAGGGCTATGCCGGCTCTTTCTCCGCAAGGTCACTCTACTCTCTCAGTTTCTATTTCAGAGGAACAAGAACAGGGTGATGTTTCCATGTTATCTTCTACAAGTGTGCGTCCGTCGTCACAAATGAATTCAGAGCTAACGGCAAAAGTGCTCATGGAGATTAGACAAATGTCGTCCGCTAGCTCGCCCGGTGTAGCGTCCATTCACCAAATGGTTCGGCAGCCGGGTTCGTCCGATGCGGTCCAGGAGGAAATTTTGGGTGATGCGAGCACTATAAACATACTAGGTGCACACCCAGTGACGGCGGATAGTAAGCGAGAACGGAGGAAGCCTTTGAGTCCGGTTCCTAGCTCGTCCAGGTCCAGCCGGGCCGCGATCGAGAGAGGCCCCTCTCTCGTACAACAACATCTGGGACCAGATGTTGTGGTACAAAATGTGTCGCAAGCGGAGCATACGTCCGTCGCTCGGGACGCTCCGTTGTATAGGCAGTCCGCGGAGACTGCTAAGGCTTCTTCTTCTCGTCAGCGCACACGACTGCACCTTGGCTGCATGACCGCCAATATTTTACCAGCTTCGCCGATCAAGGATTCTTCGGAGACCAGGTCACACCATCCGGCAGCCAGGGATTCGAGACCGATGGACTCCGGACGTTCGCATAGAAAAAGTATGTGGGAGCCATCTGACGCGGAGCTGCCCTCGGCGAAGCAGCGAAAGACTGCGCCTCCGCAGGTCTCGACGCCGGACATTCTTGTGCAGATAGCACAGCTTATCGCAGCATCCGAGCAGCCGACAGATACGGTGTCGGATCGAGAATTATCCGCCGAAGCATCGGGGGCGGACGACCGGGAACATCATGAGGTCCGACCGGATGGTGAAAGGGATACGGATGATTTGGAGCTATCCCTTTCGGAACAACATAAATCTGCCGTGGACTTCATCCGGCACTTTCTCCCTCAAGTTGTTCCGTCGGGCCAGACTGCTGCGGTTCCGGACAAGAGGATTATAGCGTCATTGGACTCTGAATTTTTTGAGCGGTTCAGGGACATCGCTCCCGAGTTTCCGTCGCAGTCCAATAATGTTGCAAGAACATTTGAATTATTGAACAACGCTATATTTAAACTTGCTTCCAAGACGGGGAAAGCAGGTTTCTTGTCCGCTAATACTCTCAACCTGCCTTTCATTAATGCAAGGAATAAATTCGACACGGCAGGACAGGGTATCCCGAGAGTTCCTCTGCGTATGGACGACGAGGCGGAAGACTTGGAGCTATCATTACCATCGTCGGCTTCTATTCCAACCGCGGTGTTGGAAACAGCTATTGCGTCTATCAGAGCCAATTTAGATGCCTTATCTTACGCAGATCACCTTACTAAGGCGTTATCACTGCGCCTTCAAGGGAAAGAGTTTCAGGATATACAATCCTCTTTAAGACTTCTTTCAAGGGCAGTAGCTTATTCCACGTGTAACTCCGCCCTTTCAGTGGCAAACCTGGAGTTGGTTAGACGTGACGCAGCCCTAGCTACATCCACACTCGTGGATTCTAGGGTGAAGAACTCTCTTAGAGTCGCTTCGGTCTCCGGAGAACTTCTCTTTGACGGCAAGCTTTCTGCTATTTATGATAAAATTACAAAGAAAGCTTCGGATTCTCTGTTGTTCAAATCTGCTTCTAAGAAGTCGGATACAGCAGACAAGAATAAGGCAGGCACTTCTGGGTCTAATGCGCCCAAGAGAGGTTCCTGTAGAGGTTCCGGTGCATCCTCTTGGTCTTATTCGAGAGACCGTCAGGGTAGCGACTCTAGTTCGGGACGTCCTTCGGGCCGGGACAACCAGTCGGACGCCCCGAGGTCGACGGGGCGAGGTGCGGGTCGTGGAGGACGTGGTTTCTCCTCCCGCAGGCCTCGCAGGTCCAGGAGGTGATGGCTTAAACCTCTATCGCGTACCGGTTGGCGGAAGGTTGTCGAGCTTTTCACAAGAATGGGCGTCGATTACAGACGACCCTTGGGTGAGAGGAGTGACTTCGGAAGGTCTAAAGATATCCTTCAAACGAAAGCCTCCATTAACTCGAAGCCCAAGTGGACTCAACTTCTGTCAAATCCGCAGAAAAGAGACGCTCTGTTATCAGAGGTGCAGTCTCTTTTAATGAAGAACGTGGTAGAGGTCGTAGAAAACCAGGAAACTCCGTGATTCTACAGCCATCTGTTTCTGGTTCCGAAACCAGACGGCTCGTTCCGTCCAGTCATAGATTTGAGCTGGATAAACAAGCTGATCGTCGCTCCGAAATTTTATATGGAGACGATTCGGTAGGTCAGAGCGAGTATTCTGGTGAACGATTATGCAACAAGCATAGATCTCAAAGATGCGTACTTTCACGTCATGGTACATCCGACATTCCGAAAGTATCTACGCTTCGCAGTCCTAGGAGTGGTGTATCAATTCCGGGCGATGTGCTTCGGATTGAATCTAGCACCCTGGGCTTTCACTCGGGTAATGAACTCCGTAATGATCTATTTCCGAGCTCATTCGTCTGTGGTAATGTCGGCCTACCTGGACGACATTCTTCAGAGGTACGGCAACGAGTTAACGCTTCAGAACGATGTTCAGAATCTACTTCTATTGCTCTGACGTCTCGGTTTTATAGTAAACGAGGAGAAGTCGGATCTGGTGCCGTCCAAGTCATTCACTTATCTGGGAATGAGCTTCGAGATGCACAACAATCTCGTTCATCTGCCGTTAACCAGAGCGAAATTAGTCAGTTGTTACGCTCGCTATTGTCTGCACGCAGACAAAGTCACAGCGAGAGAATTTATGAGACTGATAGGTCTGTGCGGAGCCGCTGCGGATCTCATTCCGATGGGGCGGTTACGCACACGTCCTCTCCAAATTTTCTTGACTCAGAATTGGAGTGTGAAAATTCATTCGCTCGACGTAGACGTTCTCTTGTCAGATCAAGTGAAACAAGAGATTCAGACTTGGGCAAACATTCAGTGGTTAACTCAGGGAGTTCCGCTGCAGTTGCCGGATCCGAGTTTTACCATTATGACGGATGCCAGTCAAACAGGTTGGGGTGCATCATTAATCCCAACGGATTCGAGATGCCAGGGTCTTTGGGATCCGCAATTCCTGTGCAAGCACATAAACATCAAGGAAATGATGTCAATTTGGCTTGCGTTACGTCATTGGATGGACATTATTCACAATGCTCATGTCCAAATCCTATCCGACAATACGACAGTAGTGGCTTTTTTACGGAATCAGGGAGGCACTCATTCAGTTCCGTTGTTCAATCTAACGGAAAGAATCCTTCTGTTTGCGCTAGAACATCACGTTCTTCTTTCGGTCCGTCACATACCGGGTCGTCTGAATGTGCTAGCAGACTCCCTTTCACGAAAGGGTCGCTTGTTGCCGTCGGAATGGACTCTCAACAAACAAGTATTCAATCAGATTTGCTACCAATGGGAACGGCCAATGATATTTATTTGCAACACATCTCAACAATCAGTTGCAGACGTATGTGTCTCCGTGTCCGGATCCAAGAGCATTTGCAGTAGACGCTCTGTCGATCCCTTGGGACGGAATGATAGGATATGCGTATCCTCCAGCGCCGTTAATTCAACAAGTATTGCTAAAGATAAAACAATCTCAATGCAAGATTCTGTTGGTAGCATCTCTGTTGCCACAGAGACCGTGGATAAATCTACTCAGGTGTCTGTTGTGGGACCTACCGCGAAGGCTTCCTCCACGGGAGGATCTTCTTTCACAGGGGAAATCGCGCCAACTCCATCACAACCCGCAAGGTCTCAACCTTCACGTTTTTCCCGTCCTTCTTGCATGGCAAGCACTTTACAGGACGAGCAGTGGACGCGATTTCTAACTGTAGGAGGACCTCCTCTTCGCTAAACTATGCGGCTAAGTGGAAGGTTTTTCGTCGTTGGTGTAGGGATCATTCTGTAGATATATTCGATCCCTCTATACCAGACATTGCAAACTTTCTAGTATACTTGTTTGACGAAATCAAACTGCAGCCGGTTACTATTAAGGGTTATAGGTCTATGTTATCTGATACCTATGCACATCATGATAGTTTACAAATTGGATCTAATGTCTCTTTATCTAAGTTGGTTAGAAACTTCTCGATAAATAGACCCAGAACTCTTAGATTAATTCCTAAATGGAATTTAGCTTGGGTTCTTCTTAAATTGAAGGAAAAGCCATTTGAACCTCTTGGGACAGTAGATTTCAAATTCTTATCTTATAAGACAGCTTTTCTCTTAGCTTTCTCTTCTGCTAGAAGAGTCAGTGAGCTTCATGCACTGTCGGTGGATGATTCTCACTATCGTAGTGTCGGGAACACTATCACCTTCACTACTAATATGGGTTTTTTTAGCTAAGAATCAGGCTCCTAATAAATATCCGGAACCTATTGTTATTAAGGCTCTTCCGTCTTCAGACGGGCGTAGGCCTTTACTCTGTCCTGTTAGAGCATTACGTATCTATAAACAGAGATCTCAGTTTATCAGAAAGGGACGGAAACGTTTCTTTCTGTCTTTGATGCCTAATAGAAAGGACATTTCGGTCCATTCTATTGCTAGATGGATTCAATTAACTATCCGTACTGCTTATGAGAGTTTATCTTCTTCTCAGCAGTCTGTGCTTAAGATTTCCGCTCATGAAGTAAGAGCTCTTGCTACTTCTTGGGCTTATGCTAATAGTGTTGCTATTACAGATTTAATGAAGGCTGCTTATTGGTCTCAGCCATCCACATTCACAAATTTTTATCTCAGAAATATTGAGTCCATTTCTGGAGACCTGCATTGTTTAGGTCCGTTATCTGTTGCTCAGAATGTCGTCCACTAAACAGTTGCAACTATAGTTATGCAGGCTTTCTGTTCCGGCAGTGACTCCGTCTGGCTGCCCTCTTCGCTCTGGGCTATTTGACCCAGGGCAAGGGGAAGGGGGGGGGGGGGGTGTTCCCTTAGGTCACCTGCTTTATAGTGAAAAGCAAGGGAATGCCTCCTCCAAGTCAGTATTTCTGAGTCGCTTCCAGGATGGTTTTAAAGTGTAATATTAATGTTAAATTTCATTCATGTCTTATTTTTAAAGTGTAGCTCGGTGTGAAGCATTTGTATATGTCAAGTGTCAAACGGGCTTTAATATACAATACTCGGACACTTTTAAATGACTATAAAGAGTCTCAATTCTCTGGACTACTTTATTTATTGGCTTACTTTAAAAATAATTAGTATATGGGATATACTGGATGTTAATAGAGAACATGAATATTATTGTGCTCAATTATTAAGGGTATTGTATCTTTCTAATTTAATATTAAATAAGAAAGATACATGTAAAGCCTAATACTCCTTTTCTCCTTAAGGGGTTACCTCTTTATTATATAGTTGAGCTTATTGGATTTTCCTCTATGTCCTAGGCCCTCCAGCCTGTTTACTATTCAGCTAAGTCTGGGTCATTGGTACAGTATAAAAATGTTAAAACATTTATAGTAATTTATATATTTTTTATACTTACCAATGACCCAGACGGGGATGGCCCTCCCAGGAGTTGGGAACTCTTGCCTCCCCACTGAGTACATAGCGCTGACCAGGCACTGCCAGTAAGAATGATAATTGGCGCCAATTTCGGGACGTCCGTGACATGCGCAGTGGGGGCGTAGTATGGAGGTCCTTTAGGACATGATTTCTTTTTGTTTTGGATGCAAATTTTGGGGATTGGGGGGCAAAATTTGTGTTTGGCCCTGGTTTTGTTAGAGTTAGCACCAGCTAAGTCTGGGTCATTGGTAAGTATAAAAAATATATAAATTACTATAAATTTTTTAACATTTTCAACTTGTTTGTTGGAATATCATTTTGAATATATTCAATGACCCCCCACCACCCGCAAATAAAAAAATTCTTCCATTTAAAAAAAAAATATCTTTGCCTTATCTGATAGATGCAATGAATTTATATTCTGAATTCAGCTGCTTCCTTTTGAAGTGTGGAGTAAAGTTTCTTTAAAAAAGGTTTGGGGTTCAATATTTGCAATGTCGAAGGAGTAAGATATTGGGTACCAGCCAAATTTTCAGAACCTCTGGACCCCTTTTGAATGAAATGGTAAGTCCAGTCAAGAGGGTAATGTGTACTTGAATTTCAGAAAACAAAATTAGCTGGCACCCTTTAGGAAATATTTTGGAAATTGATCAAAAAAATCCTAGAATGGTCTTTTTTTTCTTTCAGATGTGTACAATTGCTGTATTCCATCATGAGATACAAATTGTGTTTTTCCAAACAATGTTTGTGCAAAAAATGGTGTTCAACAAACCTGCAGATAACACTAGTTTCGTGGAACTCTTTTAATTGGATCATCACTTTTCCAATGAAATATATTCAGTTAACAGGATGATTCATTGATAGGAATTCGGTCATTTTCTAGTATTTAAGTGATAAATTGAGTATTTATTCAAATATGTCTTATATTTATAAATTCTATCAAATGGACTGACATCAAAAACTTCTTTTCATGTCTGGTATTCAGTTCTTGTCAGCATAAATTCTTTGATAGTGCACATGACAATTTATTCTGTCAATGGAAAGTCACTCCATAACCTATACATAACCTATACACAATTAACCCTTAAAAGCCTGGAGATTTTTCAGGAATTTTTGCCACACTATGACATTTAATGCTCTGTGACTTTGCAGTTGTGTCTATGCAAGTCTTGGCTGCCTATAAAGGCAGCCAAGACTTGCCTAGAAACAACTGCCAATGTACGTAGAGTGTACTTTGCAAGATTACCCAACAATAGCAAGTTGACGCACCTGTTCTGGGAGTGTGGTGGCTCAGTGGTAGATTGTTGGACTTCTATGCTAGAGGTTCCGAGTTCGATCGCCATCTGGGATGACCCATGTTGTGTCCTTGGGCAAGGCACTTTATCCCGTTTGCCCACATGGTGGCACGATGACACTGTGTACAGAGGCATATTGCACGTCTTCCAATGCTGTAACCCTGCTTGAGCAGAGTTTGAACAGAGTGTTGAGGAACTGACATTTGCTCGACGATTCTCGGTGGTTCTCTCCAGGTTCTCCGGCTTCCTCCACCCTTTAAAACTGTCATGGTCACGATTAGCCATTGTGCATAAGTATGTGACCTTAAACATCAATAAATAAATAGCACATTTTCTAGTACAGTCAAAATTTACCAAAGTCAGAAACAGGACCTTAAGGGTTAACAGGTCAAATTTGTCCTGAAGATATCATAAATAGTTTGGTGTTCAGAAATTATTTTCAATTGACGGGTTTATTCAATTCATAAATATCTATGTCAATAGGGGGGGGCTCCATAGTAGTGTTGTGAGTAGTGTTTTGGTATGAAAGTTTTGTTCCATGTTTTTTGTTGGGTAAATAAGTTCTGTTTAAAGAAGGCTGCAATTGATAACATTTTTATCTTTTTCAGGGAATTATGGGAAAAGAAACCATTATTGGTAAAACGACACATGCCACAGTACAATGATGGTTGGTTCAGTACATCTGAATTTGATAAAATTCTGAGAAAGGTGAGAGTATATTTGTAAACACCATTGTATATTGTGTTTTTTAGCTCACTTGGTCAAAGCTCAAATGGAGCTCCAGTAATCACTTTCCATCCATCTTTCATCATTCACCCATCCACCCATCTGTCATGAACTTAAAATTTTGACTTCTCAAAAGCTACTGAACCAAATTTAATATGCATGTTCCATATCGCATGTCAATTCAAGTTTGTTACCATGCCCACAGGGGTGAGGGCACCACAGGAGGCATAAATCACCCCCCAATTTTAAAAATCATCTCCAGAACCACCAATCATAATCTTTTGATATTTGGGATACAGCATTCTTGGTGGGGAGGGTCACTTTTAGTGGGTTCAAATCAATACTCTGTGTTTATGTTTGAGCTCCCTATGGAAGCCAGAAGGTTAGGCCAAAAAAAATTAATGGTTTGGTTCCGGTTACATAGCAGAAAAAAATAGGGCCGGTAGGTCGGGATATATATTTATTTTTTTTTTCTCCTGAATTTGTGCTTGAGTTAATTTTTAGGACCAAATTCTTCCAACAGTTGTGACTGCAATATACTGCTTTGATATTCTGTTGAGTCTGAATTGCAAAATTACACCGAAAATGGCAGTTTATCGGCAGATGCTTTATTCGTGATTGCAGCGGACATTTCGGGTGTAATTCCACAACTGCAAAATGAAATGGACTCGGAGATGCCTTGATAATATTATCATCAGCTGCCCTCAGATTCTGAAATGAAGTGTGCGTTCGCATGTCTCACTTTATCAAGGGAAGTACTAAAATTAGTGCACCTCAGCACATGAAATTAATTGACATTTTAAGTGATTGTGGTAATGGACTGGTTAAGTATCATCATATTTATCTTGGCAGGGGAAGCACAAATGACTTTTTTTGTTTATTTGAAAACAGTGTACCTTGCGTCAGTCTTGTATGAAACACTTATGTGGACACCACTTTGAAGGCAATATGCTATCATGACGTCAACGTGAAAACAGCCAATCACTTTGAAGTACAAGTGTAAACCTACAGGGAATCCCTTAGAGTTTTCCAAGAAAAATTTCCTGGTTTTAAATAGCAGGAATGCGATTGGTCGAATGATCAATGTGACTGACTACACAACCTTTGTGTAATGCAGTACACGTGGATGTGGCTATTTCACCTCTACTTGTTTTTGACAAATTAGAGGTAAACAATGTTTTGTCATTTTTCGTAATAATGGTGATTGTCGAAACAAATGGCTTGAACAGTTTGGAATGAAAGGTAATAAAGAAAGGTCCCATAGTCTGTGAGGTTAGACAGGGGTGGTAAAAAGGGAAAGACACAAATTTAAACCAACAGTAATCCGCACCAGTGAAGTAAATTCACTTCTTGTAAACCGTGATAAATAAGTTGAAATTGGCATGCCGGAGTTAAAACAACTTCGGTATTCAGTTACCAATTATGATTTAATTTGCCAATGACAGTTTTGAACATGGTACCGGTTAACTTATATATATAAATCGGTATACCCAAAAAACACCTAGCACTATTTGTGTTGTTGTAAAAGTTGGCGTTTGTGTGTTTTTTTCTGTTTCTTTTTCAATTTCAATAAAAAAAATTGTTAGGGTCGCGGCACAAAATTAGGGTCGGTCAGGTAACTGGAACCAAACCATTATTTTTTTTTTTGGCCTTAACTTTACAGATCCACCAGTCAGAATCTTTTGATATTTGGTTTACAGCATCCTTATGGGAGTGAGTTTCAAGATTGTTCAAATCAAATACCTTCGTTCATATTTGGTATCCCAATGAGAGCCCTAATTTTAACTCAGTTCAATTTGAGGAATATTCTTTTAAAATCTTCTGTCTTCAAATCAATAAGTCAAGCTTCTTTAAATAATTGTCTGGGTTCATGTTTGGGCTATTTAGTGTATAGATACTGACTGTGACATTAAATCCCTTTTTATACGCCCGTTTTGAAAAAACATTGGGGGTTTAGGGGATATTATTAGGGGCTACCTCCAAATTAAGGTAGTGTTAGGGTTAGGAGTGGGGTGGGGGTTAGGGTTAGGGGTAGCCCCAGAGTAGGTCTTAAGGTTGGGGAGGGTTAGGTTCCAGGTGGGGGGGGGGGGAGGGGTGTTAGGGTTGGGACCAGGGGGGGGTAGTTTTAGTAGCTCCTAAACCGAAAAATAGCTCCTAATCCTATTGGTTTGGCTAGGGTGGGGTTGGGTCAGGGGTGGGGTGGGGTGGGGTGGGGGTTAGGGGTAGCCCCAGAGTAGGGCTTAAGGTTGGGGGGTTAGGTTGCTGGGGTGGGTGGGGTTAGGGTCTGGGGTGGGCTTTTAGGGTTTAGGGTCAGGGTGGGGTAGGGTTAGGGTGTGGTTTTTGGGTGGAGGGGTGGGGTTAGGGTTAAATATAAGTTCTAGGGTGGAGGGAGTGGGGTTCTGGGTAAAATAAGGTTTTGGACATACAAAATGTTTTTTTGGTAGCCCATAAACCCGAAATGTTGGCACGTCCATCCATCTATCCGTCTGTCCATCCGTAAACAATTTTTGTGTTGCCTACTCCTCCAAAAGTTTACATGCTACATTGTTCAAACTTTGCACACATGTTGATCAGTAATTGTCGTTGTGCATGTGACAAGTGCAGGTAACTGCATTTTGTATTTCCAGAGTTATGCCCCCTTTTAGTTCTTAAAAAATTACAGTATGGTGTTGCCTACTCCATCAACATTTTACATGCTATATTGTTCAAACTTTGCACACATGGTGATCATCAATTGCCGTTGTGCATGTGACAAGAGCAGGTACCTCCATTTGGTATTTCCAGGATTATGCCCCTTTTAGTACTTAAAACATTACAGTTTTGTGTCGCCTACTCCATCAACATTTTACATGCTATATTGTTCAAACTTTGCACACATGTTGACCACCAATTGCCGTTGTGCATGTGACAAGAGCAAGTAACTTTCTTTTGTATTTCCAGAGTTATGCACCCTTTTAGTACTTAAAACATTACAGTTTTGTGTCGCCTACTCCTTCAACATTTTACATGCTATATTGTTCAAACTTTGCACACATGGTGATCACCAATTGCCGTTGTGCATGTAACAAGGGCAGATAAGTCCATTTTGTATTTCCAGAGTTATGCCCCTTTTAGTACTTAAAACATTACAGTATTGTGTCGCCTTCTCCTTCAACATTTTACATGCTATATTGCACAGATTTCTATTTAAATTTGATTTCACTCAAGTCTGCTTGAGTATTGCTGAATTAATCAAAGCGCTCATCACAACATTCTCAGGCCATAAATGTCTTCAGTTGATGGTTGGTCACATATTTTCATCCCAGCTTTGCATTCTTGGTGGAACTGTTTTGACTTGATTGTAACATATCTGTTGCCTAGTCATGATGAATACAGAACAAGTCATAAAAAATCCCATCCTTGTGAGACTGTTCTACCACTATCTGTTGTTAGTATTTCTCTTATGTGCTGAAATAAATTATTTGTTTTTCAGGAGAACATTCAATATTCAGTAAACCTAGATATTACAACTTTTGAAAATGGTAAACGTGAAACTCACAATCCTGTGGGCAGGGCCTATGCTCCTGTTGTGTGGGATTATTATCAGGTTGGTAAATCTACTTCTATAACAAAGTTTGCTGATTTAACAGTAAGATTTAAAAAAGGCAAATCATATAAAGGATAATTTGTTTGTATTTTTACCCACCAACCATACAAATCTCATTCTCATATTGTGGAGATGTGCCTGTCTTTCAGTCTATTTGCCTGTGTACAAATGTTTTGATCATAATATATTGCAACAACTGAATTAGTCTGGAAAATTAAATAAGTCATCATGCGACCCCATGTCTAGTTCATTAATAATAAAAATCTTTCCATACTTTTTTGGCTCACAATGCTTGTTTTTCTTAATCCGAACACACCTTTTTTTATCACATTATATTAACACTCTATCTGCTGCAGTTGGATTTTCTTGCAAAGTACAAAAATACCCTGTTACCTAGTAATCTGCCCCTTATTAGCAAATACAATCCTATAAATTGGACCAGTCCTCTTAATGATTTCTTGATGCCAACTTGACAGCAGCCAGTTTACTGATAAGAGTTAAGAACTATTATCATTATGTAACAGTGAGTTTGCTCATGGATGATTGTAATCTATTTTTCAGATTACATAGCAGAATATTTTGATTTTTGCATTGTGATAATAGTGTTCGAAAGCCCTTGCCCATTACTTTTGCATGCTACAATAGCAATCAGACATTGACAACTTTTACAATTTAATGTCACTTCTTTATTTGACCATATTTGACTGTTATGTTAGTGAAAGGTTAATACAAAAAACAATTACAGAAGAGTGCTGTTGGTTTGGCTGTTGAACAATGTATCAATACAGTACTGTGCTCACAAAAGGGTATTTTTCTCAATCAAATTGTGAGTGTGTTGCTAAACACTTACAGACCAGTGCTTTGAGATTTCATGAATAAAATATTGCAAAATCAAAATGGAATCACAAAAAAAAAACAAACCCTGAATAGCATCTTGAAGTTAATGTTCTCTCATTTCTTTCCCGCAGTTGAGATTCTACTGTGCTGTGAGGAGAAAAGTGGAAAGATAATTTTAACTGGATACATGGTGATCTGATCAAAATTCTCTGTCTGCTTTGATTATCCCCCAACTGTAGTTTAACTCTTAACACGCTGAGTATTTTCTAGATATTTTTCATCAAATCTAGTCCTGGCTGCTTTGAAGCAGCCATGACTAGATTTTAAGAAAAATTAATCTAAATGTAACAACAGAAACCATTTATGAAAAAATCCATTCCATTTACAGGGAGATTAAGTATGCACAAATTATACTTATTTCAGAGACAAGAGAAACCCTGTGCTGGGCAGGAATATCTGCCAGCAGTATGCAAAGAGTTAAGAAGGTAATGCCTCCACCGATTCTTACATTTGCCATTTTGGGTCAAATTTTTTTAAAAAGTCAACCTATATCTTGACGAAGTTGATGCGTGGGTGGGCATCTCCTTTCTCATTAGCTATCGTGATAATTTCAACAAATATCAATAGATTTGGGCAATATTTGATGTGAGACTTCCTTAATGTTTTGAACCAGTTTTAAAGCTGGTGAGGTTTGACCATACTGAGCGTAGTTATGGCCCTTAATTAGTTAATTTTGCCTCTGTTTTCAGCTTGTTTGTGCAATAACTTGATTTTTTCATAATGACAAGCCTTACGGGAGCAAAAAAACTCAACCCCCACATTGGTGATGCATAATCCTTGTTTGTTTTTTCAGAATGGTTGTTCTATAAGAATGCTAAACCCACAAACTTATTCTAAACATGTATGGAAGCTTTTATCAACCTTGCAAGAGTATTTTGGAAGCTTTGTTGGTGCCAATGTGTAAGTTGTCTGAAAATTCTTTATTTATATACAGTAACTGAAGGAAATGAACATCTCAATAACAAACTGTTGATGCAGCATTAATACCCTATACCTAGCATAACCAGAAGGCGACAGCTGCAAAAACATTTTTTGAATAACTAGACATTTTTGGGGGCCTCAAAAACTGAAATTTGTGATTCATCACTGGAAGTAGCTCCTCAAGCTTTTTGTAACTGAGGGGGTCATAAGGTCCGTTTTGGAGATAAAAATTTAAAACAAAATTCAAATATGAATCTCGATTTTTGTAAATAGGACTGGCTGGATATTGCTGTTATGTTAAGTAAAGAGTTAACCCTTTTCCCAATGCACATAAGATCAAAATTTATGATTGCAATTTTTAAAAAAAATTTGGAATAATTTTAACAAAACCATATCATGTGACCCTCTCATTGAAATGAGCTTATGTGCTCGTTCCAATGAGAGGTCACATGATATGGTTTTGTTGAAATTTTTCAGGCCTTGAAATCCAGCGTGTGCAATTTTATCGCCCGCGCATCGCCCACACAATTCTTATCTGGCACAAGCGATTTATCGCCCGTGCATACACAAGTCAGACTTGTCAATTAGTTGAGCGCACACTCAGTCAGTTGTGAGAGCTGATGTCAGATAGTCACAACCAAAATGAGTAGTATTTGCAACAATGCATAGAGTAGGGTTAATTTTACAGTACAGTCAGGTTGATTGTTTCGTTGACCTCAAGAGCGTATCATTGTATGTATCAGAATAAAAATACAAGTTAACAGCATGGTGTGTTTCATCAATGATCAAATGTACCATGCTGTTATTTGTGCCGTACAAGTTGTTGAAGTTATAAACTCAATAATTTGAACAGACAAAGTCCTCAACATTTTTTCCGACAGTACTATAACTCCCACCCCCTGCCACTCTCCTCACCCCCACCCTGATGACAATTTTGATGCAATATTTCGTTGCGACAAACTTATAATTAATGATTTTGTATTTAAGCTGGCACATTGGGCTCAGAAAAGTTATTGTTTTTGTTTAGTGTGTGCCCTAGAGCTAAAAACACCTTGTTAGTGCCAAAATCTGAAACAGAACCACAACATTTTTTTTTCTTTTTTAACAATAAAATTTATTTCCATAACTGAAATGTGGTTTGGCAAACAGGCATGGCCTATATAAATGCCGCTCCATACACAAATATACAGTCACATTAAAATAGAACAGGTACATGTGCAGTAGAGAAGCAAAACTCAACATTCAAGTGATTAAATTCTTGCATATCACAGAACTTACTATTGTATTAGCTGTATGAGCTTTTCTGGAATTGGAAGAGGTTAGATTTTCATAGGGAAACCGACATCAGGGTAAAAGATTCCATTGTATTAATATTGAAAGTAGGCAGAGTGGAAGGGAAAAAGCAGTGATTAGGTCCCAAAATAACACCTGACCTGGGTTACCCCTGACCAATGGCCTTTAACACATCAGAGAGCTTTGATGCAATTTCCGGATGATCAAACACAACTAAGAAAATAGGACTGTTGCTATAGTCATGTGGAATAATGGTAACTGTTATAACAGTTGTCACTACAGCTTATATTAAAAGTTTTTAGGCCAGAGTAAAGGTCTCAGAACCTTTCAGTATTCTACAAGTCAGAGGATAAAGGGTCACCATATAACAAGGTATTAACAGGTAATTCAGGACTCCCCAGAGTGTTAATTATGACACACCTTTGCGCTGTATATAATTGGCAATTAAAAACAAAATGTTCCGTATTTTCATATCCATAGCCACATCGGCACTGGGGATTTTTCTGATATAAATCTATCATACTTATGCACATTTAGATCACTGCAACCTAGCCATACTTTTCCATGAGCAATTAGCCCTTCCCTGGACCCAAGACCATAGAAGTTTGGAAGGATTATATCTTCTTGTTTTAAGAAACGTTTGAACAGACTCTGAAGCCCTTATTTCAGAACCAAGCTCGTTCCAAAGTCGTATGGTTGAGGGAACAGAGATTCCAAAAAACTATTAGTTCTGCAGAAGAAGTTATCAGTCATCTCATTATTTCTGAGTGAATACGACGACCATTCTGCAACTGTACGTGGAACCAACCTAGTTAAGTAATCCAGAGTAAGTTATATTTTTCTACTACAACCCAATGGCCCAGACTAGCTGGTACTACCTCAAAAATATCTAGGGCCAAACACAAATTTTGCCCCCCAATCCCCCAAATTTGCATGCAAAACCGAAAGTTAAAAGTCCTATCTGGCCCTCCATACAGTTACTCTCTGCGCATACGCAGACGTCAGGAAGTGACCGGAATTGGCGCCAAAATCATTCTTTGTTTGGCCCTCAGTCAGATAACAACAAACTGACATATGTGCTTTTAAATCTCAGTTTTAATGATGCCAGACACAAATCAATGGTTAATTTGGTAGATCTAAGGGCACAACTGGATGAAGGAAGGAAGAAATGGTGGTTTGAAATGTTCAGGGCTGTAACTTTATAATTTTTATAAAAATTATTTCATGTTCCCCATTTTCGGGACATGGGCCTGATGTCATCATTCTTGCTAATGCTTTTTCCAGGGTTTGTTAAGTGTTCCTTCCCTATCCTTCCTTGAAGCCCCCCCCCCCCCCCCCCCCCCCCCCCCCCCCCCCAGTTAAACTTCCAAGCTTTTTGGCTTGTTTTATTGAATTTTTTTTTATAAATTTCTTGGAAGTTAAACGTGTTACACAGAATGTTTATTCTGTATATCCCCATGGTTACGTCCTCACCCTTGGGGTGTTTAGGCATTTTGATCATGCATCATACATCCGATGTATCGTTTTTTCTTCTGATGAAGATCTTGCTTTAAATCGGATAGTTCAAAATCTGTTACTGACTTCGGGCCGAGTTGCCTGGGGTCTTGTTTCCTGTTTTTATTGTGACGTTGTTTACATTGACAACGCTCTATTTAAAAATGTAGTATCCTATTTATTATCTTGGTAGGACTGTTGTAAGATACAATAAATATTCCAGTAGTGTAGCAATTAATTTTTTGGATAATAAAAATTTTTTTTGTCCACACTTAGGCTCTAACGGGATACATTTGGGCTCATCGTTCCCTTTGGGAACTTGGGCTCTTGTCAAAATTTTTCGAAAAAATGTCTAAATTATTTTTTGATTTATATTTTGAATGTTATTTGTTATGTATTTTTTTCTAATATTTAATGTGGAGTTGGTGGGAGTACGATCATATTTATTTTGCTTTATTATGAAAGCATATTGCTCAAATGCAAGGCGAGGAAGCCTTTCCTCTGATTTACATGTTGGTTGCCTTGCATGTAGTCGATGTACTCCCACTAATTCTTGCTCAACATGTGTCGGATGGGATGACAAAACGTTGGAGACGGGTGTCACGGTACGTTGTTAGCGGCGAAAGGCCACTGCTGATCCTCTCGCCATAGAGTCATTCTCGTTTCTCAGTTTCTATTTCAGAGGAACAAGGACATGGTGATGTTTACGTGACGCCTAGGCAGAGTGTGTTGCCGTCATCGCATTCAGATGATCAAACACAGCTAGCAGCAAGGTGCTCATGAATATTGGGCAGGGCTATAACCCACAAACCAGTAGTTTCAGTTCCCTGTTGCCAGCTAGCTCGACCGGTGAAGCGTTACTTCTTCCATGGGTACCGTGACACCAGGTGTGTCCATTGCGGTCTAAGAGATGGATTGGGTTGAGCGAGCACCTTAAATATAAACAGACTCATCCAGCGACGACGGAACAGAAGAAGCCGGCAAGTTCATTGGGAAGCTTGGCGAGGTCTGAAAGGACCGCGAGCGTGAGAGCCCCCTCTCTTTCCCAACAACATCTGGGGCCAGATGTGGTGATTGGAACTTGCGTCAGTCGGAGCATACGTCCGTGCCTCCCGTCTGGGATGCTCCATTCAGTTCACGGCCGGCGTCAGCTACAGTTTTGGCTTCTGCATTGGCATCTTCCAAGAACACACGACCGCACCTTAGCTACACGACTTCAGATATCCAGCCCACGTTGCCGAGAAGGGACCACTCATCGTCAGGAAGTCGGACCATCCGGTAGCAAATGAGACGAAGCCTCATTTATCGGGACGTCCGGAGAAAAAAGCCGTCTCGGACACACCATCCCAGGAAACTGAAGACCGCTGCTCCTCAGGCCTCCGTAACGGACTTGCTGTCGCAGATTTCGCAACTCATCGCAGCATCCCAGCAAGTGCAGAAGCAACCGACGGCAGTCTCAGAACCTGAGCTGTCGGATGGTGCTGGGTTGGTCCAGTCGTCTGCAAGTTCAGATGCCGCTTACCGTGAATTTCAACTGATTCAGACGTATGGTGAAAGGGATGCGGAGGAGGATTACTCTTCCCTTTAGGAACAACACATGGTTGCGATAGATTTAATCCATCAACACTACCCTGAATTTGTTTCAGCGAATCAGACTGCTGCGACTACTAGGAAGAAACCGCTGGCGTTGTTGGATGCTGACTTTATCCAGACAAAGGAGGAGGTCATGTCTTTTCCGGTTCAGTCTAGACAGGTCTCGCAGGCCTTCGGCCATTTAGACGACACCATATTCAACCTTCCAGTGAGAAGAAGGCAGTTTCTTGTCATCATCTTCCATAAATTTACCATTTGTTGGACTACGTTCATTTAAAAACGGTCGCGGAAGATGTATAGAGAGTTCCTCTGCGTTTGGATGAGCAGGCTGAGGACCTGGTCATGGCCTTACCTTCGTCATTCACTATTCGCTCGGACACAATTAAGACGGCAATTTCTTCATTCAGGGCGAATTTAGACGCAGTGTCTTGTGCAGATCACCTTCAAGAGCTGTGGTGCAACGTTTCAACGGAAAAGAATTTGAGGATGTTCGTACCTCTTTAAGAGTCCTTTCCAGGGCTATTATGTTTATCACGTATAACTCTGCCTTAACAGTGGCTAATTTGGAGTTAATCAGACGTGACAGGGCCCTTGGGTCGTCATTCTTAATAGATGACAAGGTGAAAAACTCTCTTCGGGTCGCTCCAGTATCCGGACACTAAGTTTTTGACGATAAGCTTTCATGACCAAGCTACAAGAAAGCATCATTACTCTGTCCCTTAAGTCGGCGTCTAATCGACCCACAGCAGCAGAAAAGAGTAAGAGAGGATGTCCTAGACAGAAATCGTCTAAAAGGGATTCCTCGCAAGGGTATAGGAAACCCTCCTATAATTACTCTAGGGATCGTCAAAACAGCGACCCGGAAAGGGAGCGTAGGTCTGATCAAGACTACTGGTCAGACGCCCCTAAGATGGCGGGTCGAGGCTCTTCACGAGGGGGACATGGTTTCTCGTCCCATAAGCCTCACAGGTACTACAGGTGATGGTTAGGACCTCTATTGCTTGGCAGTTGGCGGATAGTTATCAAGATTCCCATCATACTGGATAACTACAACGGAAGACCAGTAGGCGAGAAGTGTGGTCTCGGACAGCCTACGGCTATCTTTCCAAGAAAAACCACCTCTAACATGATGTCCGCGATGGTCAAAACTTCTGTCAAATCCTTGCATAAGAGTCTCTCCAATCGGAATGTAAAGGCTCTCTTGGCAATGGAAGCAATAGAGGTCATCGAGAACCAAGATTCTCTAGGATTCTACAGTCACCTGTTCCTCGTACCGAAGCCAGACAGCTCATTCCGACCGGTTTATGTATGGTAATCATTCAGTCGGTAAAAGCGAGCGTTCGAGTGGTCGACTATGCTGCAAGCACAGATCTAAGGATCCGTACTTTCATGTCCTGGTATATCCGGCATTCAGAAAGTACCTACAGTTCGTCGTTCAAGGGATAGTATTTCAGTTCCGAGTGATGTGCTTTGGTCTGAATCTAGTGCCCTGGGCATTCACTCTAATAATGAACTCGGTAATGTCTCACTTCCGAGCTCATTCATCTGTGGTAACGTCGGCTTACTTGAACGACATTCTTCAGAGATACGGCATCAACTGTTCTTCAGAACGGAATGAGCTTCTAGACTCACAACAATCTGGTTCGTCTGCCGTTACCCAGAGCGAAATTAGACAGTTGTTATGCTTGCATTTGTCTACACTTAGATGCATTAACAGCGAGGGAATTTATGCGACTGATGGAGTTGTGCGGATCTAATTCCGATGGGTCGCTTACGCACACGTCCCCTCCAGATATTCTTTACCTAGAACTGGAGTGTGAAGACGCAATCGCTCGAGAACAGTATTGTTTTAACGGATCTAGTAAACAAAAGGTCCACATTTGGGCAGATATTCAGTGGTTAACTCAGGGAGTTGCGCTGCAGCTGCCGGATCCGGCTTTCACGATTATGACGGATGCGAGTCAACAGTTTGGAGCGTGACCCTGAGCCCGACAGACTAAAAATGCCAGGGTCTTTGGGACCCTTGGTTCCTGGAGATGCACATAAACATCAAAGAAATGATGTCAGTTTGGTTAGCGCTATAACAGAGGTTTCATTATAGCGGACGTGCATGTTCAGATATTGTCGTACAACTCGACAGTGGTAGCGTACATCAGGAACCAGGGCGGCACCCATTCATTTCCATTATGCCAACTAACGGAGAAGATTTCCCTATTACCTCATGTACAGTCATGTTCATCTTTCTATCCGTCATATACCGGGTTGTCTGCTCGTACTAGCAGACTCGCTCCTCGGAAAGGTCGCCTGTTGCAATTGGAATGGATGCTCAACAAGCGAGTATTTGGACAGTTGTGCTACCAGTGGGATCGACCCATGACAGATCAGTTTGCGATGCACCGGTACAATTAGTTACCGTCGTTTGTATCACCATGCACAGACCATTGTGTGCATGCAGTAGACGCTCTGCCGATCTCGTGAAGTTAGATGATAGGATAAGCGTATCCTCCAATTCATTTGATTCAGTAGATTATGTTTAAGATCAAACAGTCTCGTGAATCTTATTAGTAGCACCTCTGTCATCACAGAAACCTTGGATCAGTTTTCTCAAGTGTCTGTTATGAGACGCTCCCCAGGAGCTTCCTCCATGAGAGGACCTTCTTTTTCAGGGGAAGTTTTTGTTCTTCACGTCCTCTGCCCATAGTGGCATAATGGAGTCGGTTGGACATGAGAGAACCATTATTATTAACCTATATTATTTTATGACTAACACAGGAACGATTTACTAATGCGGGTGAGGAGATTTCGATAGGACTTCGAATCACTCCCCCCCCCCCCCCCCTCCCCCCACACACTGCCAATGTGTTTAGAGGCAATACCGGGCAAGACATAGTGTTCTTCCTGCAAGCCTTGTATAGTTTAATACATACATACTATGCATTTGGGTCGTGTTCTATGGCGACCTCATGGGCACATCCACTTTTTAGTTGGATTAGTTTCCTGTGATTATTTGTTGATTTGTTATATACGAGCGCATATTTCATCATAATTAGATTGCTACTCTTTGGATACCTCAGAGGCTGCATAACCAGTTTACTGGTATTCAGATGATTACATACTGGATTTTAATGCCCTCGTGCATTATAATTATTAGGCTGACGCTGTATTGTATTTTATGGATCTTGAAATTATGAACTATTTCGGGGGCAGTCCACATCGGAGCCTGTTAATCATACCTACTTCCATTTCTTATCAACCTACCTTACAATTGTTTACTACAAGCTTGCACTACAGTGGAATACCCTAACTCAGATAAAATATTCTCTATTTTAATCTTTCCCAAGAGATTTGGGAAAGAAAAGTGGTGTAAAAACACCACGAAAAAATAAGCCAAAACTGTGTCGAGCGCCATCGGCACACACCCATTAGGGGACGCTCTTTTCTTAGTACAATTCCACGACTTCCGTTAACCAGTGTGCAAGCAGTCATCAAACCATTCTTTTTTTGTCCGCGAAACGTGGAGGATGTGTCGCCATTTTGCATTACGAAACAGTGATAATTCAACTTGTCGATAATTGTTTTCCTGTGACTGGAATTATGGATCTGAAGATCGTATAATAACAGGACTGTGTTTTATATATTCATATTTTCAACCACATTTTCATTGAATTTTATTTATATATTCCGATTTCGCGCTTGATTTTTGATATCGTTTCAACATGGCTCGGTTGATAAATTTTAATATTATTATTGGGGTTAGGTGTCAATGAGGGACTGTATGGACAGGATTTCTTCACTCTGTTGAGGGCTGAATTTCTGTTTTTTAGGTCCCTGTCGTCCATCTGGGTTCTGTTGTGTACCCACCGGTTCTTTTTTCTGCCACCTTTCTCTCGTAGTTGGGGGTGTTCTTCTACTTTCTGCATCTGTTGAGTTCACCTTTTTCTTCTACTGCTCTCCCCTCTGTTATGTCCAGTTCGGTTCCTTTAGGGCAATGCCTTTTGCCCTCGCTTTTGGTGCATTCTCGTGGCTGTTCCTCCCACACCCGGGGGGTGAGACACTGTCGTTTCGGGACCTCCTGACACGACCACGTCTGGTGAGAGTTATACCCCCTCCATGGTGGATGTGCAGCTCCTCCCGCTCCCATGGGGAGGGGGGGGGATGCTGTCGTTTTGGGGCCTCCCAACACGACTACGTCTGGTAAGAGTTATACCCCCTCCGTGGGGGATGTGCAGTTTTTTACTGTGTGGACACTGCAGGAGCTGTCATCGGTCACCGTTTTAGCCGGCCTCGACTTATCCCTGCAGGGGTCTGCAATGATGTCTGTAGTGTGGATGTGGGGTATCGGCCTCAGCCTTCCCTGACTTCAACTAGGTGAAGTCGGAAGTGGCTGCCGACTGAACACCCTGTTGTATCCTCAGCCGTTGAGCCGTTTTATCCCTGCAGCGGTCTGCAGAGGTGTCTGGTAGTGTAGACGTGGGGTATCGGCCTCAGTCTTCCCTGACTTCAGCTCGGCGAAGTCGGAACTGGCTGCCGATCGAACCCCCTGTTGTGTCCTCTCCGACGTTGAGCACAGCAGTTTTATCCCTGCTGGGGTCTGCAGAGATGTCTGGTAGTGTAGACGTGGGGTATTGGCCTCAGCCTTCCCTGACTTCAACTTGGCGAAGTTGGAAGGGGCTGCCAGCCGAACCCTCTTCTGTGGTCTCTCAGCCGTCGAGTACCTCAGTTTTTAGCTCTAGTGATTTAGTGATCACTCACCGTCCGTCATCAGTGAACATGGTGTTTGCGTCTTCTCCTCCCAAACCGCTGAACCAATTTAATTGATATTTGAGATAATAGTTTGTCATGACATCGCAATTTGATTTTGTAGGGCCACACCCAAAAAGTGTGCTGAAATCTTCTTCTCATGAACCAGCAGTAGCAGAGACTTGATATTTGGTGTGCAGCTTCCTTTTGAGGTGTAGACTCAGGTTTGTTCAAGAGAAGTTTGATGGGCTATATTTGGCGTCGTTATGGGAGGTGTAAAATTTTTGGCCCCACCCAAAATTTCTATATTTTTATACTGTACCAATGACCCAGACATAGCTGGTGCTAACTCTTAAAAATGGGAGCGCGGTGGCTCAGTAGGTAGAGGTGCAGGCTGCAAGCCGAGAGGTCCTCGGTTCGAATCCCACCTGCGGCAACCGCGTTGTGTCCTTGGGCAAGACACTTCATCCCCATTGCCCGCATGGGGGCACGATGACGCCGTGTACTAAGGCGTACTGCACGTCGATGGTACGCATGTCTTCAACCAATCTAACCCTGCCTGTGCTGCAGTGCGGAGTTACGATGTTGGGGAGCTGGCAGCTGCTCGTCGTTGCTCGGTGGTTCTCTCCGGGTACTCCGGCTTCCTCCACCCGTAAAACTGTCACGGTCATGATTAGCCATTGTGCATAAATATGTGACCTTAAACATCAATAAATAAATAACTCTTAAAATATAGGGCCAAACACAAATTTTGCCCCCCAATCCCCAAAATTTGCATCTAAAACCAAAGAAAACATGTCCTGAATGGCCCTCCACACTTCACCTCTACTGCGCATGCGCAGTGTCAAGGACGTTCCGAAATTGGCGCCATTAATCATTCTAAGTTTGGCCCTTCATCAGTTAACATCTGACTGATCTTTGTGCTTGTAAATCTCAGTTTAAATGATTCCAGACACATAAATATTAGTGAAATGGTGATTCTAAGGAGGATAGAGAAGGAGGAGAGGAAAAATGTGTGACAGAATATTATCAGGGCTGTAACTTAAAATTTTTTAATAAAATTATGTTAAGTTACCTATTTTCGAGGCAGCAGCCATTTTGTTGTCATTCTTGTTATTTAGTTACACTGATTTTTCAGTGTTTTCCTCTCTCCCTTTCCTTTAAGTCCCCTCTTGCTATTCTCCCATGCTTTTGGCATAGTTTCTGTAATTATTATTACTAAAATTTCTTGGGAGTTTTAGCTGAATAACAGAATGAATTCTGTTCTTTTCCCCATGTTTACGTCTTCACCTATGGGTGGTTAGGCGTTGTGTTCTGCATCTACCATCTGATGTTCTGCAGTTTCTTCCCTGGAAGTCTCTGTTTTGCATCAGATAGTGTATTTTTGGTAACTGATTTCGGGCCTGGGTGCCTGGAGTCTTATTTTAGTGTTTTTACACTCTTTGTTTACATTTTCAACAGCCCTCTGTGTGAGGGGGGGGATTTCTTGAAAATAATATCTTGATGTTAATTTAATCATAACTAGATACATTATTATTGTTCGTAAGTGTTGCATAAATTGTTTAAAATATTTTTAAAATTTTTGTCCACACTTAGGCTTGGGATCCATTGGGGCTCAACATTACTTTTCAGAAACTTCGGCTGTTCTGAAAAAATATTTTTTCAAAATATTTTGATTTCAATTATTTTTTCTATGTTAATGGATCATATTATTATTATGTATTTTGATTGTCAGGGGTTGGTGCGAGTACCAGGAATTTGTTTTCTTTTCACATTGAAAGGATTTTGATCAATTGTAATAAGAGGAGGTCTTCCTCTGACTTTTATAATCATTCTATATGTGGTCAGTGTACTCGCATTAACTCCTGTTCTGTATCTGATGATTTCGATGACAACATGGGAAGCGTATGTCACGGTATGTTAGTGGGGAATTGGACATTCCGGTCCTTTCCCCGCAGGGTCATTCTACTTTATCAATTTCTATTTCAGACGATCAATATTGGGGTGATGTATCTGTGATGTCTTCCAACAGTGTGCCTCCGTCGTCACAATTAATGAAGGGCTAGCGGAAAAGTGCTCATGTAATATGCCAATTGCCTAAGAGGACCCTAGTAGGTTCGACGGCCTTTGACGTCCGCTAGCTCACCCGGTGTAGCGTCCATTCATCGAATGGTTCGGCAGCCGGGTTCGTCCGTTGTGGTCTAGAAGGAGTTTTGGGGTGATGCGAGCACTATAAATCAACTAAATGCTCACCCAGTGACGGCGGATTAGAGGGAGAACGGAGGAAGCCTTTTAGTCCGGTTCATAGCTCGTTCTGGTCCATCCGGACGGCGAGCGAGAGAGGCCGCTCTCTCGTACAACAACATCTGGCCCCAGATGTTGTGGTACAAAATGTTCCGCATTCGGAGCATACGTCCGTCGCTCGGGACGCTCCGACATATAGTCAGTCCGGAGAGACTGTCAATAAGGCTTCCTCATTCTCATGGTAGCCCACACGACCGCTCTTGGCTATGTGACCTCGGATATCCAGTCAGCTTCGCCAGTCAGATGAATCATCGGCGACCAGGTCACACCATCCGGTAGCCAGGGACACGAGGCCTGCAGACTCCGGACGTTCGCATAGGAAAGTGTGCGGGAGTCAACGTACACGGAGCTTCCGGCGGCAATGCATCGTAAGACCGCTACTGCACAGGCCTCGGGGCGGACGTGCTATCCTAAATAGCACAGCTTATTGCAGCATCCCAGCAACAACTGAATCTGTCGCATATGTTTTATCCGACGATGCTGGGTCGGGACGCTCCGTGGAAGCGGGTACGGACGTCCGAAAATTTCATCCGGTCCGACGGGATACCGAAAGGGATTCGGAGGATTTCGAGCTTTCCATTTCGGAACAACATATGCTGTTGTGTATGTCATCTGACTTGATCTTCTACAGGTTCTTTCATCGGACCAGAATGCTGCGATGCCGGATAAGAAACTGATAGCGTCGGTGGACTTAGAAATTTTTGGTTCGGTTCAGGGACTTCGTCCCTCAGTTCCGACATAGTCCAATAATGTCACACAGACTTTCGAATTATTGAACGACGCTATATATATTTATTATTATATGCTTGCTATTACCAAGCATTTTTGGTTTCTTGTTCGCAAAGTTACGGAGATGTCTTTCAAAAGTGTGCCTCTGTCGTCATAGTTAATGAAGAGCTAGCGGCAATAAGTGCTCATGGAATATGTCTATCGCCTAAGAGGTCCCTTGTAGGATCAACGGAGTGACATTTGCTAGCTCACCCGGTGCAGCGTACATTCATCGAATGGTTCGGCTGCCGGGTTCGTCCATTGCGGTCTAGGAAGGAGATTTGGGTGATGCGAGCACTCTAATTACTTTAGTACTCACCCAGTGACGGCGGATTGAGGACAGATCGGAGGAAGCCTGTTAGTCCGGTTCCTGGTTTGTCCAGGTCCGTCCGGGCTGTGAGCGAGAGAGGTCCCTCTCTCGTCCAACAACATAGGGGACCGCATGTTGTGGTTCAGATATTTTACCTTTGGAGCATATGTCCGCCGCTCGGGACGCTCCGTTATATTTACAGTCCGAGAGACTGTCGATAATGCTTCCTCATCCTCACAGCAGTGCACACGACCACACATTGGCTACGTGACCTCGAGTATCCGATCAGTTTCATCATTCAGTGATTCCACGGCGAACAGGTCATGCCATCCGGTAGCCAAAGGACACGAGGCCTATACACTCCGTTCGCTCGCATATTAGTAGTATGCACGGGGTAACGATCACGGAGCTTCCAGCGGCAATGCATCGTAGGACCGCTTCTCCACAGGCCTCAGTGACGCACTTGCTATCCGAGTTAGCACAGTTTTTTCGCAGCAATCGACAGTTTCTTAGTCGAATCAGGAATTATCTGACGGCGCTGGGTCGGTGCGGTCCGCTGTTGCATCAGGTACGGACGACCGAACGCTTTATAGGGTCCGACAGGATGGCGAAAGGGATTCGAAAGATTTCGAGTTTTCCCTTTCGTAGCATCGGAAGCTGCCATTCATATCTTCCGGCATTATCTTCCAGTGATTGTTTTTTCGGACTACATTGCTGCGATGTTGGATAAGAGACTTATAGCGTCATTGGACACGGAATTTTGGATCGGTTCAGGGACATTGTCCCTGACTTACCGACACAGTCCAATAATGTCATTAGAACATGTGTATTATTTATCGACGCTATATATACATATAAGCCTGCTACCAAGCATGATAGTTTAGTTTCTTGTCCGCAATGCTCATGTCTGCCTTTTATCATTTATACGAATAATTTATTTTGGCAGAACAGGGCATACCGAGAGTTCATATGCGTCTAGAGGGCGTGGTTATAGACTGGAAATATTCTTTTTCGCCGTCTATGTCTTTTCCAACCACAATGTTGGAACGCTTTATCATACGTAATCCTCCTTACTGAGGCGTTATCGTTACGTCTTCAAGAGAAAGAATTACGTGATATTATTCTCAATGTGATTTCTTTTGAGGGCAGTAGTTTGTTCACGTATAACTCCGCCCTTCAGTGGCTGATTGGAGTTGGTTAGACGTGACGCACCCCTAACTACATCCACGCGCGTGGATAGTAAGGTGAAGAACTCTCTCAGAGTCGCTTCGTTCTCGGAGAAGCTTCTCTTCGACGGCAACTTTTCAGCAATCCATGAATTGCTAGATTTACACGTTCTCTTGTCTATCTAGTGTAACAAGAGATTCAGACTGGGGCAAACATTCGGTGGTTGACTCAGAGAGTGCCACTGCAGTTGCCGGATCCGAGTTTTATAATTATGACGGTTGCCAGTCAAACAGGTTGGGATATAATATTGATCCCAACGGATTCGAAGTGCCAGGGTCTTTGGGTTCCGCAGTCTCTAAGCAAGCACTTATCTTCCACGGAATAATGTTTTTTTAGGCTTGCTTTATGTCATTGGATGAACATTATTCAGAAACGCATGTCTAAATCCTGTCCGTTAATTCGACAGTAGTGGCGTATCTCCGGAACCAGGGAGGCACTCATTCGTTTCCGTTATTCAATTTAATGGAAAGAATCCTTCTGTTTGTTATAGTACACCAAGTTCTGTTTCGGTCCGTCATATTCCGGGTCGTCTGATTGTATTATCGGACTCCCGTTCACTTATGGGTCGCTTGTTGCCGTCAGAATGGACTCTCAACAACAAGTATTCAATCAGATTTGCTATCAATGGGAGCGCCCAATGATAATTTATTTACGACACAACTTGCTTGTCAATTGCAGACGTATGTGTTTGCTTGTCCGGATCTCTGAGCTAATGTTGTTAACGCTCTATTGATCTAATAGGACGGAATGATAGGATACGGGTATCCTCCTGCGCTGTTGTTTCAGCAAGTATTGCTAAGATAAACAACCACAATACATTTCTGTTGATAGCATCTCTGTCTTCACAGAGACCGTGGGTAAATTTACTCTGATGTCTACTGTGGGTCTTAACGTGAAATCTTCCTCAATGAGAGGATCTTTTTTCGCTGGGTAAAATCGTGTCATCTTTATCACAACCCGCAAGGTTGCAACCTTCACGTATTCCGTTGTGTGGTCCTTATTGCATTGTAAGCATTGTACTGGACGAGCGTTGGATGCGATTTCTTACTATAGGAGAGCCTCTTCTTCGCTATTCTATGCGGCTAAAGTGGAGGCTCTTCCATCGTTGGTGTAGGGATCACTATGTTGATATTGTTGTTCCCTCCATACTAGTCATTGCAACTTTTTAGTATACTTGTTTGACAAGATCTACTGCAGCCTGTTATTAAGGTTATAGGTTTATGTTACCTCATACCTATGCACTCTATGATAGTTTACAATTGAGTCTTATGTCTCTTTATCTAAGTCAGTTAGTAACTTTTCGATAAATAGACTTAGAATCATTAGATTAAATTCCTATATGGAATTTAACTTCCGTTCTTATTTAGCTAAGTAATCATTTGAGCCTCTGGAAACAGTAGTTTTCAAATTCTGACCTTTTAGACAGTAATTCTGTTGGCTTCTCTTTTACGGAAGAGTCAGTGAGTTTCATGCACTATCGGTGGATGATTTTCACTTTCGTAGTTTCGGAATCACTACTTCCTTTACTATTTAGGTTGGATTTTTGCATAAGAGTCAGGCTCCTAATTAATATCCGGAACCTATTGTTATTAAGGTCCTTCCGTCTTTGTACGGGCATAGGCCTTTACTCTGTCCGGTTAGAGTTTATGTTTTTATAAACAGATATCTGTTTATTACTACGGGCCTAAGCTTCTTCTGTCTTTGATGCCTAATAGAAGGACGTTACACTCCATTCTATTGCTAATGGATTCAATTAACTATCGATACTGCTTATGGTATATCATTGACTCAGCAGTTGTGTTTGAGATTTCGGCTCATGAAGTAAGAGTTCTTCTATATCTTGGGCTTACATTAATAGTGTCGCTATTATAGATTTTGAAGGCTGCTCATTGCGCTCAGCCATCCACATTCATGAATTTTTATCTCAGAAATATTGAGTCCATTTCTGGAGGCCTCTATTGTTAGGTCTATTATCTACTGCTCAGAATGTCATTCACTTAACAGTTGCTACTGTAGCTAGGTAGTCTGTCTGTTTCGGCAGTGACTCCGTTCTGCTGCCCTCTTCGCTCTGGGCTATTTGACCCAGGGCAAGAAAAAGGGGTGGGGGGGGGAGGGTGTTCCCTTGGGTCACCTGTTTTACTATGAAAACAAGGGGATACCTCCTCCGGAGTTAGTAATTCTGAGCTGTTATTGGGATGGTTGTTTAGTGAGAAGTTTATGTTTTAAAAATTCATCAGGTCTTAGTTTTTAAAGTATAGCTTTTGAATATAGCACGTGTAAACGGACATGATTATACAATCCTCAGACACTTTTAAGGAGTATAAAGAGTCTCTATTCTCTAGACTTACTTTATTTATTGGCTTACTTTAAAAATTATTAGTATAAGGATTATACTAGATATTAATAGAGTACATGGATGTATGATGCTCAATTTTGGAAGGTTTTGTATCTTTCTAATTTATCATAAATAAGAAAGATACATGTAAGGCCTAATACTTCTTTTTCCCTAGAGGGGATGACTCTATTTTATATAATTGAGCGTATTCCATCTTGCTCTATGTCCTTGGCCCTCCAGCCTTTTTACTATTCAGCTATGTCTGGGTCATTGGTACAGTATAAAAATGTTAAAAAATTTATAGTAATTTATATATTTTTTATACTTACCAATGACCCAGACGGGGATGGCCCTCCCAGGAGTTGGGAACTCTTACCTCCCCGCTGAGTACATAGCGCTTACCAGGCACTGGTTATTAGAATGATTAATGGCGCCAATTTCGGAACGTCCTTGACACTGCGCATGCGCAGTAGAGGTGAAGTGTGGAGGGCCATTCAGGACATGTTTTCTTTGGTTTTAGATGCAAATTTTGGGGATTGGGGGGCAAAATTTGTGTTTGGCCCTACATTTTAAGAGTTAGCACCAGCTATGTCTGGGTCATTGGTAAGTATTAAAGTTTGTTCAAGCCAAGTCCCTGGGTTCATATTTGGGCTCACTGTGGTAGCCCGAATTATAACTTAGTTCAAAATGAGGAATTTTCTTTAAAAATCTTCTTCAGATCCAGCAGTCGGAATGTTTTGATATTTGGTATGCAGCATCCTTAGGGGAATGAGATTCAAGTTTGTTCAAGCCATGTCCCTAGGTTCATATTTGGGCTCGCTGTGGGAGACCGAATGATAACTTAGTTCAAAATGAGGCATTTTCTTTAAAAATCTTCTTCAGATCCAGCAGTCAGAATGTTTTGATATGTGGTGTGTAGCATCCTTGGGGGGGGGGGGGGGGGGGGGGGGGGAGGGGGGGTGTATTCAAGTTTGTTAAAGCCAAGTCCCTGGGTCCATATTGACAGTGTCAGCCCGGCCGCGATCATCGGTCACGCCTACAGCCTGTGGAGCAACCTGCTTCTGGGCGCCTTCGAGGTGGTTGAAGCTTTTACAGCTTTGGACTCTAAGCGAGTTCGAAGGCTATGAAGACGTCATTCTTCATCAGGGTTGACACTTTTTTGCCTCCGGTGCGTTATCGTTCCTACGATTCCGCCAATCCGTCAGTCTGCCAGACTTTGACGGTCTTGGATCGGAACTCCAACTCCCAAGCCCACCATTTTTCATATGGAGACTCTGGAGTCCATGTTGGGCTTAACGAGAGAGATGCTGGAATGCTTTCTCGCTTCGATCACGTTGTCTCTGCTTTGCTGCTTATCAGCTCCCAGATAAGTTTGACGACGAACAGACTTTTTGTGTGTGCTGTCCAAGGCACTCATGCATCTTCTCACACACATGCCTGTAACAAGGCTCACTTGGAATTAGTTCACAGGGACGCTGTGCTGGACACATGCTGTTCCCTTCTTGAGGGGCAGTGCGCTGCTCTTCGATCTGCCTCTATCGGTGGGTCCGCTAATATTCCATGGTTCCGTGGCGACGGTCCGGGATGACTCCCTATGTCATTCCATATATCATCTGCTGCTTCGTCAGCTTGATCAGCCTTCTGTTGGAGGCAGGGGCTGTCCAAAGCCTAACAAGTACCTTCTGCTTCCTCTGCGAAGCTAAGGGCTGATCCTCCTGCCGCCACTTCTACTCACTCACAGGGTAAGAGTAGGCGTCGGCAGTAGTCACCTCGAATTAGTCCCAGGTTGAGGAATTCCACTCAGTTGAGAGTGCCTCTTCAACACAAGTCCCTTTCAACGTTACACGTTGGGAACTTTTGATCACGGAGATGGCAATCTCCTGTCAAAGGGGGCGATCGAGGTTATCAAGAACATTCTTTCAGTGGGATTTTTTTCCTGCCTGTTCTTGGTGTCAAAGAAGGATGGCTGACTCAGACAGGTTATCAATCTGAGTCTCCTGACCCAGTCTCTCATTGCTCCTCAGTTCAGCATGGAGGCTTTCAGGTCGGTTCGCCGCTCCATTCCCCAGGATGTTTTCCAGTTCAAGGCCATTTGGCCTCGACCTGGATCCTTGGGCCTTCACCCGTCTGATGTCGCATGTGTTAGTCTTACATCGCACCCAGTCCAGGGTGTCTTCTTCGGCATATCTAGTCGATATCATCCAGAGGCGTTCCAATGCTGCCTTTCTGGAATCGGATGTCACACTGTTGAGCCTGCTGACGTCACTAGGGTTCACAGTCACCCGGAAGAAGTCGGACCTGGTCCCTTCTCCGTCGTTTTGTCGTCTGGGATGGGCTTCCGTACTCAGCTGTATATGGTGACAGTTTACCAGGCAAGGGCTGTGCTTTTCTCAGCCTTTTGCCCTGACTCTGTCCCAGTCCACGTCCGTAACAGCTCGGAGTCTTCCCCGGCTGCTTGGCCTCTGCGGTTCGGTGACGGATCTCATTCCTCTGGGTCAGCTGCATGTCTGACCTTTCCAACACTTTCTGCTCAGGCGTTGGAGGCCGAATGTCGATCCTCTGGATCTGGTGCTTTAGTTACCGGAGTCTCTTCCTCGTCACCGTCTCCCCTTACAGGTGTTCAGTGGATTATGCAGGGAGTTCCGTTGGACTTCCCCACGTCCGATCGTGTTCTGATGGCAGTCACCAGCGATCTCGGATGGGGTGTGACGTTGGATGCTCTAGGTCTTTTCCTTCACGGGTCATGGGACCAGGATCTAGCAGCTCTTCACTTCAACCAGAAGGAGCTTATTTCTGGCAGTGGACCCCCCGTCTTTCGAATTGTCAGGTCCTCTATTGTCCGACAATTCGACAGTGGTTGTTTACATTCGGAACCAGGGCGGCACGCACTATGTTCACATGTATGAATTGGTTCGGGATGTTCTACTGCTCGCTCAGGATGTCAACGATGGGGTGGTGGTTTGTCACTTTCCCGGTCGTCTGAACATCCTAGCCGACTCCGTCCTGACAGGGCAGGTTCTTTTCCACCGAGTGGAAGCTCCACATGTCGGTGTTTCAGTCTCTTTGCTATCTCTGGGGTCTTCCCCACATCGATCTCTTTGCGACTCATTGGTGGTCACTTTCGTGTCCCCGTGTCCAGATGCTTTGGCTTTCGCCGTGGACACTCTGTCCCTCCTTTGGAACGGTCTTGTCAGCTATGCCTTCCTGCCGGTGCCGATTCTGCCTCAGGTTCTAGCCCAGATACGAACCTGCAGTTGTCGAATCATTTTGATCGCACCCCTGTCGCCTCAGTGGGTGTGAATCACTCTGCTCCGCTCTCTGTTAGCGGCGGTTCCGGCATGTCTCCCTATACATCGCAACCTTCTTTGCCAAGGTCTCCCGAGGAGGTTTCACGTCGACCTGACTTCATTGTGCCTTCGTGCATGTCTTTTGTCAGGTCCTGTCTCCGTAGTAGTGTTTTTTTTCGAGATGTGGAGTGGAGTTGCTTTTCTTCTTCAAGGAGGCACTCCACTGGTTTAGCCTCTGCGGCTAAGTGGAAGGTCTTCTGTCGATGGTGTGCGGATCACTTTGTTGCTTCTGTCACTCCTTTGATAACACAGATTGCTGAGTTTCTGGTATATGTTTGATTCTGAGGGTCTCCAGCCTGTTTCCATCAATGGGTACAGATCCATGCTTCGGAGACCTTGTCGTATGTGGGACAGCGTCGTATCGGCACTACTCCATGCCTCTCAAAGCTTGTTCGGCACTTTTCCTTGAAAAGCCTAGGACTTTGCAGCTTACCCCAAGATGGTATCTTTCTTGGGTGCTGTTTTGCTTGAGGGGGCGCCGTTCGAGCCTTTATCCCAGGTGGATATGCATTTTCTCACATACAAGATGGCTTTTCTCATGGCTTTTGCCTTCGCCAGATGGGTTAGTGAGCCTCTCGGTTGACCCGGCCTTTTTCTGGAGCTCTCCCACCAGTGTTATGTTTACCAGTGATTGCTCCTTTCTGGCCAAAAATCAGATACCGGAAACTACTCTGCCTCCTATCTGTATCGGGACTCTTCCTTCTGTTGAGGGTAAACACCCTTTGCTCTGTTCATTTGGAAGGGTAGGATCTGTTTTCTGTCTCTTATTCCTGGTCGACAGACGATCTCTCCTGAATCCATTTCTCAATGGATTTGTCTTGCTATTCGTGCAGCTTCCACTCGTCTAGCGACTGGCGATTGTATTACCAATCGTTTTTCTGCCATGAGGTGCGTGCATTGTTTACGTCTTGGGGCTTATACTAACTCCATCATGTTGCCGGATGTTATGCTGACAGCCTACTGGAGAAATACTACTTTCTCCACTTATCTGCGACAGTTGCAGGCACAGGCAGAGGACCTTTCTTCTATGGGCCCTCTTTCTTCTGCTCAGGCTGTTGTCTATCCCAGCCATTCAGCTGCTTACAAGGTCAGTTCCAGCTCTGTGCTGTTACTGCCCTTTCTGTCTGTGCGTCGCACATCACCATACGCCTCATCTCTCATTGTCTTTTACTAATGTTTGTGATGCTATGGTTTGATTATACCTACCGCAGTTGTTTACATGGAGGCCCTCTTGTCTTCTTATTCGGGTAAGAATCCTTCCTCCCCGCTGATCACATAACTCCTATGTTGGCGGACTCAAAAGAATGGTTTGATGACTACTTGCGCACTGGTTAACAGAAGTCGTGGAATTGTACTAGGAGAAGAGCGTTCCCTACTGGGTGTGTGCCGATGGCGCTCGACCCAGTTTTGGCTTATTTTTTTGTGGTGTTTTTACACCACTTTTCTTTCCCAAATCTCTTGGGAAAGATTAAAATAGATAGTATTTTATCCGAGTTAGGGTCTTCCACTGTAGTGCAAGCCTGTAGTAAACAATTGCGGTAGATATAATAAGAAAGGAAATTTACTATAAAATTTAAATTTCTAGATCCAGGTTTCTATTATGTCAGTACTCAAATCGCATATTCACATGTGTATACGGTCATAGATATCGGATAGTACACGTTGGAGAGTGTTGTTACTTGAATTTATTGTACACCTAAATGAGGTCGCCTATGGGTTACCCCGGAAGTGTGTTTTCTCTCCAGAGATCGTTCAGTGTGGCTCGATTGGACATGTGTATGTTATATTTTATATCGCAGGTTTTCGACATATCTGTGTACGCCGTCTGCGGTGTACGTTATATAGCGGGCAATATTAATTATCATCGCTGTAGCCTTAACTTCTGAAGTGGCATTAAGCACCATCTATTAATCATAGATTAATACCTGAGTGCCTGTTCGACGAGTATTTATATTGTTTTTTTGGTACTGCTCTTACTGATTCCAGAACTCTCCCCTTTTTCTTTTGAAGATTCCTTCAAAAGAAAGAGGGGGGAGGGGGATTTTTACCTCTTCTCCGGCTTAGGTTTGTAACTATGAAGGAAGCTGTTTTGTCCGTAATTATATCCTGCATACAGCTGGAGTGTTATTGTATGGCGTATGTTTGTGGGGGATTTTCTCTCATTCTCAGATACGCCATCCTAATTTTGGGGGCTTAGTCTGGACTAGCCTTAAAAATTAGGAATTTGTTACATCCTAATTAGCATAGTCTTCATGCTTAGAGTAAGGAATTACTTAAATTAGGCTCCTTATTTAGGATATGTCGCCTCTATTACTGTATAGAGAGACGTACATGTAATTCCTAATTATTCTAATTTCCTTTCATCTTGGATTGCAGGATTGGAACTATGTTGATCTACTACTTCAGAAGTCCTAGGCCCTCCACCTTTTTACAATTCAGCTAGTCTGGGCCATTGGGTTATAGTAGAAAAATATTATAAATTCATAGTAATTTGTATATTTTTTATACTTACCAATGGCCCAGGCGGAGATGGCCCTCTCATGAGTGGGCACTCATACCTCCCCACTGAATTATTATGTAGTACTCTTTTCTACAAAGAATGATGTTGGCGCTAATTCCGGTCACTTCCTGACGTCTGCGCATTAGTGTTGTGCGGTTTTATTTTTCTTGTTTCGGTTCGTTTTTTTTAAAAAAACTCTGTTTATAGGTCGGTTTTCGGTTTATTATAGTAAAACATCTGCAGTTTCCAACAGAAACTATGTAGTGTCGATATAATGCCCATACTGCCATATTTTCAATGATGATTTAATTGGCATTGCCTAGCATTTGTGCTAAGTGTATAAATGGCAGGCATTATCAAAACAAAATAATATAAAAGAAAATAAAATGTAACAGTGTTCGTAGAATATCACCACTCACCAATTCTAGGCACATGCCCCCCCCCCCCCCCCCCCCCCCACCTCTGGTCTTTAAATTCAGGCATAGAGAGTCTATGATGAATTGATATTAACACATGGGTGTGAAAAGATCTAATTCACAATTTCCCAGGGCTCTGTTTAGTGCTTACTCCTGGGTGGGGCCCTGGGCAGCCTAACAAAATGACCCTACCAGGCATTGCAAATAATAACAAGCGTTGCCAAGAGGGTCACCTAGACACCCATCCTAACATATTTGACAATGAACTGATGTATGGACTCTTTTCAATACCGCCCCCCCCCCCCCCCACACACACACACACACACACAGTGGTGACTAGTGCCACCACGGTGACCCGCCCTAGTAAAATAATCAGCAATCATTTCATGTCAGCCTGGAATGGGAAAGTCATATTGTTTGTAGCTGGGTGGGCTTCAAAACGAACCACTTTACCAAATACCTATTGTCCCCCAGGCCCCCCCCCCCCCCCCCCCCCCCACACACACACACACCTCGCGCATGCAATGGTTTTAGCTCAACGGAATTGATTTCACAAATTCACTGGTGTACTGTTATATATTGTAACTTTTTTGCATTTGCCTCTTGCCATTCCAATTTCTACCGCTGATTTGTTCCTTTGGTTGGCCCCCTTAAAATAAGTACTAAGTTGTGTGGGAATGCAACTGTGGCATGTTGACAGCGATATTATGGAACGCAGCTTTTTCCCGTGGATATGGACGATTCGGTCTTGGGACGTTTCGGCCTCGGGACGTTTCGGTTCAAGACATTTCAAGGCCTTCATATATTGAACTAAATAGAATAAGAACTTGCGGATTCGTGTTTTTAGTGGGCCGAAGCCTTCAGGACAAATCATCTCGGGTCGGAACGTCCCAAGACTGAATTGCAGTAAAACCTCTTCCTGGATAAGCACGTCAAGGGAGGCAACAGACAACATCCGAAACACGTGGTGGGGCAACCCGTGACAAATGTTATTTTCGAATACGACAGTGAAATGCCAAGACCTTTTTCTGATATGACATTATTCCCTGTCCAACAGATTATAGATAAGTAATTTTAATTAAACTGATTGACTATGTCATACAAACCCGTTCAAAAACGAAGCCAATTGCGCAAGGTATTTCCTGTAATCAGTGAAATGTAGGCGTGTTGGCTGTCTGTTTTGTCATTCTCACAGAAAACACAACCCATTTTTACGTCAACGATGTGTGATTGACAACTTGTCATACATCATTCTCGAGTGATCTGGACATGCTGCAGTGACCCCTTTACACCCAGAATGTGGCGTGCATTGACGACACTGTTATTTCCTGACAAAGCTTGACATTTCAGACATTGTTATTGCAAACTGAATAAAGAAAACATCTCTTCCCGACATTTTAGGAAAAAACCGAAATCGTACTCATTTACCAGTTACACGAAATCGACTTATAAAACCGGTTAACCGTACAACACTACTGCGCATGCACAGAGAGTAAATATATGAAGGGCCAGATTGGACTTTTAATTTTCGGTTTTGCATGCAAATTTGGGGGATTAGGGGGGCAAAATTTGTGTTTGGCCCTAGATATTTTTGAGTTAGCACCAGCTAGTCTATGCCATTGGTAAGTATAAAAAATATACAAATTATTATGAATTTATAATTTTTCATTTTGTCGAAAATTGTAAGTTTATGTCGCCTACGGCATTCTTTTAGTGAAATGGAACCCGTTTCATGGTATTGCAACACATGACTAGTACCGCGAGGAGCACCACAGATTGTACGAAGATCATCAAGATGTAAATTCTCAAGATTATGCATTTTCCAACTGCACAATTATCCCATATAATATCAGCATAATCAAATAATGGAAGAATGAAATTTGTGTACAGTCTTATTAATGGTACTCGTGAGAATCAGTACTTTAGACTACGAAAACAATTTATCATTGGACTTATCTTACTAATAATTGAGTTTTTTGGAGATCCCATGAGCCGTTGTTTTGGAAAATAATACCCAAATGTTTATGGTCCATAAGCCTAATATTCAATTGTATATTAACAGCAACATTGATGATTTTATAATTATTGCATCGCTCACAACACCTGTGTCGCATATACATGATACAGTGTGAAACTGCCCTTACCATGAAGACAGCTGTTGAAGAGTTGATGTTTTGAAACAAAATGCAGAGACACCGTTGATCCCAACTGGAATGAATCTGCAGAGGAAAGTCATAAATGAAATTGACTCACAGTCACAGACACGAGTTGCACATGCTTGCATTGGGAATTTGGGTCAATCACCCACTCAAATTTGACGTAATTCTCTTTGAAGTCACCAGTGCCGTACAGCCCTGTCAGTCAGTCTGACATAGTATTACTGTTCGGATTCATTCAAAGTTTTCAAATGACTGGGCTAGCATGGACACGTTTAAAGAGAATAAAATAAAACTCTCAACTTTTAAGAAATGGAATATAGGCTGATTAATAAATTATGAGACAAGTATAGACAACCGTCGGTCATAGGGAACAAACAACAGTTAAGATGTGAGTATGCATGGTATATAATTTATTCTTCAATTTTCTGAAATAAGAGACAATTCATCTATTAACACACAATAATTATCCCTAAAAATATATGCTCCCAGAGAACAATTCCTCGTTTATGTTACTCCAGGATAATATATTGCACCAGAGTAAGGTAAAATAGGAGTTGCCTCTGAAAGAGCTTTTGGCCCCTTCAGAGCAGTCTGGCAAGAGTGATTTTTAGTCCTTGCACATTTTTAGCTTAACTTGACATAGTCGAGATAAGCTATTGCCATCACGCGTGCGGAAGTCTGTTAGTCTGTGAGCTGTGAGTCTGTTCACATTTTCCTTTAGCACGGGCCTCACCCCGCAGTTCTTGTCTGATCGTCACGAAATTTCATATGCATGTTTGGGGTCATGTCTAGATGAGAACGTCCCCTTTTGGTCGCAATCGGGCAACCGGTACGGCTGCCTGAGCCCAAAACCCGAAAACCATTAGCACAGTCTACAGGTTGTATTTATGAAGGGATTTCATTGTAACTTGGTAGGATGCCTCTGTATAATGCCTAGATGAGAACGTCCCCTTTTGGGCATCATCCATCAACCGTGATGGCTGCCCAAGCCCGAAACCCAAAAACTTATAGCACAGTCTGCAGGTCATGTTTCATATGGTGGGATTTCATTGTAACTTGGTAGGATGACTCCTTATGATGTCTAGATGAGAATTTTCCCATTTGGGCATGATCTGCCAACCGTGACGACTGCCCGAGCCCAAAACCCGAAAACCTTTAGCACAGTCTACAGGTCATATTTATTGAGGAATTTCATTGTAACTTGGTGGGTTGACTTCATATATTGTCTGGATGAGAAGATCCCTTTTGGACGTGATTGGGCAACTGTGACGGCTACAAGGGCCCAAAGCCCGAAAACCTTTAGCACAGTCTACAGGTCATATTTATGAAGGGATTTCATTGTAACTTCGTAGGAGCCCAAAAACCTTTAGCATAGGCAAAAGGTCATATTTATGGAAAGATTTCATTGTAACCTGTTAGGTTGACTCCATATAATGCCTAGATTATGACATCCCCTTTTGGTTGCGATTGGTCATCTGTGATGGCTACAGGTGCCCGAAGCCCGAAAACCTTGAGCACAGTCTACAGGTCATATTTATGAAGGGATTTCATTGTAACTTCGTAGGATCACTCCAGATGATGCCCAGATGAGATTGTCCCCTTCGGTTGTGATCATTCAGCCAGGAGGGCTGCCCGAGCCCAAAGCCGAAAACCTTTAGCACAGTCTGCAGGTCATATTTATGAAGGGATGTCATTGTAACTTGGTAGGTTGACTTCATATAATGTCTAGATGAGAACGTCCTCTTTTGGACATGATTGGGCAACTGTGATGGCTACAGGGGCCCGAAGCCCGAAAACCTTTAGAACATTCTACAGGTCATAATTATGAAGGGATTTCATTGTAGCTTGGTAGGTTGACTCCAAATAATGTCTAGATGAGAACGTCCCCTTTTGGTCGTGATCATTCAGCCTTTATGGCTGCCCGAGCCCAAAGACCTTTAGCATAGTCTACAGGTCATATTTATGGAAGGATTTCATTGTAACCTGTTAGGTTGACTCCATAGAATGCCTAGATGGTGACATCCCCTTTTGGTCGTGATTGGCCAACTGTGATGGCTACAGGTGCCTGAAGCCCGAAAATCTTGAGCACCGTCTACAGGTCATATTTATGAAGGGATTTCATTGTAATTTTGTAGGATCATTCCAGATGATGCCCAGATGAGAATGTCCCCTTTTGGTTGCGATCATTCAACCATATGGCTGCCCAAGCCCGAAGCCCGAATACCTTTAGCATAGTCTACAGATCATATTTATGAAAGGATTTCATTGTAACTTGGTAGGTTGACTTCAAATAATGTCTAGATGAGAACGTCCCCTTTTGGGCACAATTGGGCAACTGTGATGGCTACAGGGGCCCAAAGCCCGAAAACCTTTAGAACAGTCTACTGGTCATAATTATGAAGGGATTTCATTGTAGCTTGGTAGGTTGACTCCAAATAATGTCTAGATGAGAACGTCCCCTTTTGGTTGCGATCATTCAGCCTTGATGGCTGCCCGGGCCCAAGACCCCAAAACCTTTAGCATAGTCTATAGGTCATATTTATGGAAGGATTTCATTGTAACCTTTTAGTTTGACTCCATATAATGCCTAGATGATGACATCCCCTTTTGGTCGTGATTGGTCAACTGTGACGGCTTCAGGGCCCAAAAACCTTGAGCACAGTCTACAGGTCATATTCATGAAGGAATTTCATTGTAACTTAGTAGGATCACTCCAGATGATGCCCAGATGAGAATGTCCCCTTTTGGTTGTGATCATTCAACCATGATGGCTGCCCGAGCCCAAAGCCCAAAAACCTTTAGCACAGTCTACAGGTCATATTTATGAAGAGATTTCATTGTAACTTGGTAGGTTGACTTCATATAATGTCTAGATGAGAACGTCCCCTTTGGACGCAATTGGGAAACTGACGGCTACAGGGGCCTGAAGCCCGAAAACCTTTAGCACAGTCTACAGGCCATATTTATGAAGGGATTTCAATGTAACTTGATGGGATGACTCGTTTTGGAATAATTTCAATGTAACTTGGTAACTTTTGTTAATATACGTTAACTGTGAGGGCCACATACATGAACTGTGAGGTCATATTAAACCACCCCTCAGCTCTTTAGTACAGTGAACACCTCGTATTATTTTTATCAAAAACATAGCATACAGGGACCAAAAATGAACATATTGCCAATTATCACAATTCTTGTCTTATTTCATAATCCTCCCTGTGGGAACCCCGGAAAGTAAGCAGCACTTGTTTACTGTGGTAAACCAGTTCCGCTTTACTAGTAAAATAGGACCCAGTCACCAATGCTTGGGGTGAAAGTCCTCTAAAATGGGCAACATGTAGATCAACAACTGACTAAACTTGACTTCATCTCCATGTTGTGTCACGATTAGCCATGGTGCATAAATATGTGACATTAACCACCAACAAACAAACAAACAATTTCATAATCCTTTCATAAACATTGAACATTATCCTTTTCTTCAAATACAACACACAAGTTAAGCTACAGTGTCATTGACACTTTCATTCAGAATGCCACCTCTGATTTTTTGAAAATTTTTATTTTTACAACTGCTCAATTAGTAAATTACGTGAGTGGATGCAACCAATTCTTTAGGTGAAGGGTTAATACATCAAGAACATTTTATTTTCATACAAATAAGGAAGACTCAGTTTGAAAAGTCTTACAAAATCATGTTTTGGTCATTTACTTCTTAAAAGTATTAAAATGGGCAATTTACACAGTGTGGAATAAAGTAAAGTTTTGCAAAAAATGTTTTGCTCAATATGTTTGTGTTATTTGTTTAGCAGTATGATGTTTATTGAGTTTATCCTTTTTAGTCACTGGATGCATATATAAATTTTTGTACTTTCACAATTTGAAAATTTTTCTTCCAGATATTTAACTCCGCCTGGTACCCAAGGCTTTGCGCCACATTATGATGACATTGAAGCTTTTATATTGCAGCTGGAAGGAAAAAAATACTGGAGGCTGTATAGTCCAAGGTATTTCATAAACTGTCTGTTCTATATGGACTACCATTTGATAAGACACTGAGGGGAAGTTATGAGTCATGATTAGATCTTTGTCTTCTGTTTCTTTGAACACTTAATGTTATCACTTGACAGACTACATGTGTTGATGGTTACTGAATGAATTTTAAACAGAGGTCGATTTGTCCTATTATTTTTATATTATTGACTTCTCCTCCAAAACTACCAGACCAAATTTGGGAAGCATATTCCTTCTCATACTTCATTTCAAGTATGGACAAGTAAAGTTGCCATGCCCACGGGGGGCACCACAAGGGTCATACCTCTGTTAGCACCCAGAATTGTTTTTTCCAAAATTCCAAAACCTTCTTCAGAAGAGAATCCAATCAGATTCTTTTGATATTTGGTATACAACATCCTTTGGGCAGATTCAAGTTCAAAATAAGTCCCCAAGTCAATATTGGCATTTCCTATGGATACTAAATTTTACCCTTGTGCAATTTGAGGAATATTCTTGAAGATCTTCTTTTTCAGATCCTCCAAGCAGAATCTTTTATATGTTGCATTACTATGACTCCTAGATTAAAGTTTATTCAAGGTGTTACTCTTGACTTTTTTGGAGGGGGTACCATGGGGTTTGAAATTTAACATAGAACCCTATGGAATGTTTACTATTAGTTTGTTTAAATGAGTTCTGCTCCTGAATGGCAGGGGCCAACTGTAGTCAAATTTAGCCAGATGATAGTGTATAGGCAAGTTTAAGATTTCTTTAAATGGGGCCCACTTGGCTACAAGAGGACCTTGGGGTGTGTGTCCATTGTGTTAAATTTGTTTTGTTCAAATTGAGTATTGAGGGGTTTCAAGTGATTTTATGCTTAAATCACCCAGTCCATCCCCATGATGTATTGTGGGTTCTAATAGGTTAATTTTTTATGTGTACCCATACTATGTATGGTACACATAATGCCGGCATCTGGGGTGACCATCCGTCATTCGTCCATCCTTTGTCCGTCCATCTGTCCGTCTGACCATCCGTCCATCTGTCCGTCCATCCGGCATCCGTATCCATTTCTTTGGCATTCGTTAACTTGAAAAATATTGCTTGGATTGTCAAGTTACTTTACATTTGTGTTCAGGTTACTCATGTGCCGAGCTGTATAGTTTTTGGTGTAAATCTGATAATTTGATCCTGAGATATTAACCCTTTATCCTTCAAATTGAAAATTCCTCCAATCCCTTTGGTATTCGATAACTTGAAAATTATTGCTTGGATTGTCTAGTTACTTTATATTTGTGTTCAGGTTACTGATTTGCCGAGCTGTATAGTTTTTGGTGTAAATCTGATAATTTGATCCTGACATATTAACCCTTTATCCTTCAAATTGAAAATTTCTCCAATCCCTTTGGCATTCGATAACTTGAAAAATATTACTTGGATTGTCAAGTTACTTTATATTTGTGTTCAGGTTACTGATGTGCCGAGCTGTATAGTTTTTGGTGTAAATCTGCTAATTTCATCCTGAGATATTAATCCTTTATCCTTCAAATTGAAAACTCCTCCAATCCCTTTGGCATTCGATAACTTGAAAAATATTGCTTGGATTGTCAAGTTACTTTATATTTGTGTTCAGGTTACTGATGTGCCGAGCTGTATAGTTTTTGGTGTAAATCTGATAATTTGATCCTGAGATATTAACCCTTTATCCTTCAAATTGAAAATTTCTCCAATCCCTTTGTTATTCGATAACTTGAAAAATATTACTTGGATTGTCAAGTTACTTTATATTTGTGTTCAGGTTACTCATGTGCCGAGCTGTATAGTTTTTGGTGTAAATCTGCTAATTTCATCCTGAGATATTTATGACCCTTTATCCTTCAAATTGAAAATTCCTCCAATCCCTTTGGCATTCGATAACTTGAAAAATATTGCTTGGATTGTCAAGTTACTTTATATTTGTGTTCAGGTTACTGATGTGCCGAGCTGTATAGTTTTTGGTGTAAATCTGATAATTTGATCCTGAGATATTAACTCTTTATCCTTCAAATTGAAAATTTCTCCAATCCCTTTGGCATTCGATAACTTGAAAAATATTGCTTGGATTGTCAAGTTACTTTATATTTGTGTTCAGGTTACTGATGTGCCGAGCTGTATAGTTTTTGGTGTAAATCTGATAATTTAATCCTGAGATATTAACCCTTTATCCTTCAAATTGAAAATTCCTCCAATCCCTTTGGCATTCGATAACTTGAAAAATATTGCTTGAATTGTCAAGTTACTTTATATTTGTGTTCAGCTTACTAATGTACCGAGCTATATAGTTTTTGGTGTAAATCTGTTATTTTAATCCTGAGATATTAACCCTTTATCCTTCAAATTGAAAATTCCTCCAATCCCTTTGATATTTGATAACTTGAAAAATATTGCTTGGATTGTCAAGTTACTTTATAATTGTGATCAGGTTACTGATGTGCTGATCTGTATAGTTTTTGGTGTTAACCTGATAATTTGATCTGGAGATATTAACCCTTTATCCTTCAAATTGAAAATTCCTCCAATCCCTTGGGCATGAGATAACTCAAAAAATATCAATCCGATTGTCATGTTACTTTATATATTTATTCAGGTTACTGATGTGCTGTGCTGTATATTTTTTTTTTATGTAAATCTGATAATTTGATCCGGAGATATTAACCCTTTATCCATCAAATTAGTCACTCCTCCAATCCATTTCTATATGTACCCATACCTTGTATGGTGTACATAATGTCGGCATCCGTGGTGGCCCTACGTCATACAGCTTTCTACTAGTTGCGCGTATGGGTACACATCTGATGATTTCATCGGCCTATTTTTGATCATTCAGGCCCGCTTCAGGAACTGCTTTGACACAGCAACCCAGCTTCGTGTGACCTTCAGAATGCATCCGGGGTAAATGTTTCGATGCAGACTATTCGGGCAAGATTGCACGAAGGTGGTCTCCAATCGGGAAGACTATATATTCGCATTCATCTGCCCCAGAACCACCGCCAGGCACGATATGAATGGGCCATGGATCACATTGGATGGACCAGAGAAGATTGACGACCTGTCCATTTTACAGATGAGTCAAGGTACTGCCTAGACCACACAGATAGGTGTTCTAGGGTATGGAGAAGACCAGGAGAGCGATTCCATGCAGCCAGCATTGCTGAGCATGACTGCTATGGTGGAGGGTCAATAATGGTCTGTGGTGGCATCAGCTGAGATGGATGTACAGAGCTCTGTGTCCTTGACCATGGTACATTGACTGCACAGTGGTATATTAATGAGATCCTGGATGCCCACGTCAGATAGTATGCAGGTGCAGTGGGTGATAGATTCATTCTGATGGACGATAATGCCTGTCCTCATGTTGCCCATGCTGTCCGGGAGTACCAGCATTGGTAGAGTCTGGAGCATATGGGCTGACCTCAATCCAATCGAACATGTCTGGAATGAGTTGCAGCTTGCAATTTCAGTCCGTCCAGTCCAACCAAGAAGTGTCCAGGAGCTTGGTGCCATGCTGGCCCAAGAATGGAACAACATCCCACAAAGGACCATCTGGAACCTGATTGGGAGCATGAGAAGTCTTTGTCAAGCTGTAATTAACAAAAATGGGTCTCATACTCGATATTGAACCCATACCAGTTCGCTCCGTCAACTTTTTGGCAAATTTGAAAAATTTCCTCTTTTACCAATAATATCCATTTTCCATGGTTATCGTATTCAAAAGCTAAAAAATAATGTCAAATGCAAACAAAATCTCAATTTCTGTGCTTAAATCATTAAAGATGTAATTAAATATAAAATATATCCACTTTTCATAACAATATTTCAACTAAAACGTAAAACAGGTAGTTGGATATACTTGGTGCTAACCAAACTTTGGGTAATATATATATTTATTTGCGTGAATTACTCTCTTGTGCAGTGCATGTTGATTCCATAACATAACTGTAGCACAAAATTCACTGTCGAGTCCTTTCAGAAGTACCTGGAACACATGAATAATTCATAGAGATCAGCAAAATGCTATTTACAATATCATTTCCTGCAAAAAAAATCCCTGATAGGATTTTTAGTGCTGTTGACAACTGCTGCCAGTTTTCATCTGTTTCCAATACATGTACTGACCTCTATGTTTCTAAATATTAGCTGATACTGATATGTTAGAATGGGTGTTGAGGGATGTACCAGAATACAGAAATTCACATGTTCAATGTTGATACATTTCTCTCTCAGTTGACGTCAATAAAGTTGACTGTGTTAAATCTCACCAAAAATTGTGATCTTTAATCTTGTGTTTAATCATTAAATTCTGAAGGCGCTCGGCACTAAGTCATTTAATATTTTTATACTGTACCAATGACCCAGACTTAGCTGGTGCTAATCTCCTTAATTCAGGGCCAAACACAAATTTTGCCCCCCCAATCCCCAAAATTTGCATCAAAAACCGAAATATACATGTCCTATATGGCCCTCCATACATTGACTCCTCTGCGCATGCGCAGTGTCGAGGAAGTCCCGAAATTGGCGCCAATTATTATTCTTAGTTTGGCCCTCAAAACAGTCACACTTCTCTGTTATTTGTGCTTCCAAATCTCAATTTTCATGATGCCAGACACATATTCATGAGTGAAATGGTGGAAATAAAGAGGATACATTAGGAGGAGAGGAAAATATTTAGTGCAAGAAAATGTTCAGGGCTGTAACTTATAATTATTTTATGAAATTATTTCTAGTTGCCTTTTTTCAAGGCATGGCCCTGATGTTATCATTCTTGCTATGAAGTACCATTGTTTGATCAGTGTTTCCTCTCTACCTTCCTTATTCCCCCCTAGCTTTTCTCCCATGTTTTGGCTTAATTTTTGTAATGTTTATTACTAAAAATTTCTTGGGAGTTTTGGCTTGGTAACAGATTTATTTCTGTTTTTTTCCCCATGTTTACGTCCTCACCCTAGGGGTGTTTAGGCGTTTTGGTCTGCATCTACCATCTGATGTTCTACAGTTTCTTCTCTGGAAGCCTCTGTTTTGCATCAGATAGTGTTTTAATTGGTGACTGATTTCGGGCCATGTTTGTTTTAGTGCCTGGAGTCATGTTTCCGGTTTGTTGACACTTTTGCTTAGGTTGACAACAGTTACTGCTGATAGTGATTTTTTGTCTTCTGCATCTCTTATTCATAGTAAGATACATTATTATTGTCCGTAAGTGTCTCATTAATTTTTTCAAAATGAATTAAAATTTTTGTCCACACTTAGGCTTTTTTGGGATCCATTGGGCTCAGGGTTCCCTTTGGGAACTTGGGCTCTTCTGAAAAAAATTTTTTTTTTTTTAAATTTTTTCTTTCAAATCATTATTTATTAATGAATATAATGGATTGTTGTATTATGTATCTTTATTTTCAAGGATTAGTGCGAGTACTTTGATTGTTTACACTTCACTATGAATGATTATTGTTCAAATTGTAATAGGAGGAAGTCTTCCTATGATTCTCATGATCTCTGTATTAATTGTTCTCTCTGTACTCGCACTGATCTTTGTTCTGTGTGTTTCAAATGGGATGAAAAACGTTGGAAACGTGTGTCACGGTATGTTGTTCCTGGAGAAAGGTCCATTCCGGTTCTTTCTCCTCAGAGTCACTCTAGTGTTTCACTCTCTTTTTCAGAGGAACAAGAACAGGGTGATGTTTCCGTGATGTCATCCAGAAGTGTGCCTCCGTCGTCACATACAAGCGAAGAGCTAGCGGCAAAAGTGCTCATGGAGATTCGTCAATTCCCTGAAAGGAGCCCGAAGGGGTTGACGTCCGCTAGCTCGACCGGGGTTGCGTCCATTCACCGAATGGGGCAGCACTCGGGTTCATCCGTTGCGGTCCAGCACAGAGAGTCGGGTGTTGCCAGCACTATAAAACATCCACGTGCACACCCAGTGACGACGGAAAGGAGGATGGATCGGAGGAAGCCTGACAGTCCGGTGTTTAGCTTGTCCAGTTCGACACGGGCTGCAAGCGAGAGAGGTCCCTCTCTCATACAACAGCATCTGGGACCAGATGTTGTAGTCCGTAATGTTACGCAGTCGGAGCATACGTCCACCGCTCGGAGGGCTCCGGTATATAGGCAGTCCGCCGAGGCTACCTATAAGGCTTCCATATCCTCTCAGCAGCACACTCGACCGCACCTTGGCTACGTGACCAGTGAATTACAGTCAGCTTCGCCGACCAGGGATTCCTCGGCGACCAGGTCACGCCATCCGGTAGCCAGGGACTCGAGGCCTTCTTCGTCCGGACGTTCACATAAAAGATGTATGCAAGATGCAACGTCCAGGGAGCTTCCGGCGGCTAAAACCAGTAAGACCGCCGCTCCCCAGGCCTCTGTAACGAATGTGCTATCACAGATAGCAAAGTTAATCGCAGCATCCCAGCAACCGTCAGAGCCTCTGTCGGAACATGAAATGTCAGAAGATGCTGGGTCGGTAGGTTCCGCCGCTGGATCCGGTGCGGACGACCGAGATTTACATGATTTACATGAGGTCCCGCAGGATGGCGAAAGGGATTCTGATGAATTGGATATTTCCCTTTCGGAACAACATAAAATAGCCGTAGAATTCATCCGGTGTTATCTTCCAGAAGTTGTTCCGCCAGACCAAAATGCTGCGCAGCCGGATAGGAGGGTAATAGCGCCACTGGACACCGAGTTTTTTAATCGGTTTAGGGACATTGTCCCGGAATTTCCATCACAATCCAAGAATGTCTCTCGGATTTTTGAGTTATTGAATGACGCTTTTGATAAACTTGCCAACAAGACGGGCAGGTCAGCCTTCCTACCGGCTTCTGCTCTACAGCTGCCGTTTATTAATCAAAGGAACAAGTTTGATACGGCAGGTCAGGGCATCCAGAGAGTTCCTCTGCGTTTAGACGACCAGGCTGAAGACCTTGATATATCCATGCCGTCGTCTATGTCACTTCCGTCGTCTACGATGGAAACGACGATATCGTCTTACAGAGCTAGTTTAGACGCTCTTTCCTACGCAGATCACCTTACTAGAGCGTTGTCATTATGCTTTGAAGGACCTGAATTTCAAGACGTACAAACGTCTTTAAGAGTTCTGTCCAGGGCCATAGCGTTTTCCACTTATAACTCCGCCCTTTCAGTGGCAAATCTGGAGTTAGCTCGACGTGACGCGGCCTTGGCTACTTCCACACGCGTGGACAGTAAGGTGAAAAACTCTCTTAGAGTCGCTCCGGTCTCTGGAGAGTTTCTCTTCAGTGGCAAGCTTTCTGATATATATGATAAATTAACAAAGAAAGCTTCGGACTCTCTGCTTTTTAAGTCTGCTTCCAAGAAATCGGAACCAGCAGACAGGAGTAGGCCAGGCACTTCCGGGACGAGTTCGTCCAGGGGAAGTTCCTATAGAGGTTCCTATGCGTCCTCTAGGTCTTACTCTAGAGACCGGCAGAGTAGCGACTCGACTAGGGGCCGTTATGCTGGCCGAAATAACCGGTCAGACGCCCCTAGGCCGACGGGGCGAGGTGCGGGTCGCGGAGGACGTGGTTTCTCCTACCGCAAGCCTCGCGGATCCAGGAAGTGATGGTCTAGACCTCTGTCGCGTTCCGGTGGGCGGAAGACTGTCGAGTTTCTCAAGCAATTGGGAATCAATTACGGAGGACCCTTGGGTGCTAGGGGTTATTTCGGAAGGACTAAAACTGTCCTTCAAAGGCAAGCCTCCATTAACTCGAAGTCCAAGATGGACTCAGCTTCCGTCAAATTGTCAGAAAAGAACCGCACTTCTATCAGAAGTCCAGTCTCTTTTAACGAAGAACGCGATAGAGGTCGTAGAAAACCAGGAATCTCCAGGTTTCTACAGCCATCTTTTTCTGGTTCCGAAGCCAGACGGCTCGTTCCGTCCAGTGATCGACTTAAGCTGGATAAACAAGCTGATCGTGGCTCCAAAGTTTTATATGGAGACCATTCGATCGGTCAGAGCGAGCATTCGAGTGAACGACTATGCTGCGAGCATAGACCTCAAGGATGCATACTTTCACGTCATGGTACATCCGGCGTTCAGAAAGTATCTTCGCTTCGCTGTCCTAGGTGTTGTTTATCAGTTCCGAGCGATGTGCTTTGGTCTGAATCTAGCGCCCTGGGCATTCACTCGAGTAATGAACTCGGTAATGACTCATTTCCGAGCTCATTCGTCGGCAGTAACGTTGGCTTACCTGGACGATATTCTTCAGAGATACGGCAACGAGTTAACGCTTCAGAACGACATGCACAATCTGCTTCTATTGCTCCGACGTCTCGGTTTCATAGTAAACGAAGAGAAGTCGGATCTGGTGCCGTCCAAGTCATTTACCCACCTGGGAATGAGCTTCGAGACGCACAACAATCTCGTTCGTCTGCCGTTAACCAGAGCGAAATTAGTCAGTTGTTATGCTCGCTATTGTCTTCACTCAGACAAAGTGTCAGCGAGGGAATTCATGAGACTAATAGGTCTGTGCGGAGCTGCCTCGGATCTCATTCCGATGGGGCGGCTACGCACCCGTCCTCTCCAGGTCTATCTGACTCAGAATTGGAGAGTGAAGATTCATTCGCTCGAAACGGACATACTCTTGTCAAGCCAAGTGAAACAAGAGATTCAGACTTGGGCAGACATACAGTGGTTAACTCAGGGAGTTCCACTGCAGTTGCCAGATCCGAGTTTTACGATTATGACGGATGCCAGTCAAACAGGCTGGGGCGCGACACTGAGCCCATCGGATTTGAAGTGCCAGGGTCTTTGGGATCCGCAGTTTCTAAGCAAGCACATCAACATCAAAGAGATGATGTCGATTTGGCTTGCTCTACGTCATTGGATAGACGTTATTCAGAATGCACACGTGCAAATTATGTCCGACAATACGACAGTAGTTGCGTATATTCGGAACCAAGGTGGCACTCATTCCATTCCGTTGCTCAATCTAACGGAAAGAATTCTTCTGTTTGTATTAGAACATCAGATTCTTCTCTCCATCCGTCATATTCCGGGTCGTCTGAACGTCTTAGCAGACTCCCTTTCACGGAGGGGTCGCCTGTTGCCGTCAGAATGGACTCTCAACAAGCAAGTATTCAATCAGATTTGCTACCAATGGGAACGGCCAATGATAGATTTATTTGCGACACATCTCAACAACCAGTTGCAGACGTATGTGTCACCTTGTCCGGATCCTCGAGCGTTTGCAGTAGACGCTCTCTCGATCTCTTGGGACGGAATGATAGGATATGCGTATCCTCCAGTGCCGTTGATTCAGCAGATATTGCTCAAGATAAAACAATCGCAATGCAAGATTCTGTTGGTAGCATCTCTGTCTCCACAGAGACCGTGGATAAATCTACTCAGGTGTCTGTTGTGGGACATGCCGAGGAAGCTTCCTCAACGGGAAGATCTTCTTTCGCAAGGGAAATCGCGCATCCTCCATCACAATCCGCAAGGTCTAAACCTTCACGTATTTCCATTGTGCGGTCCTTCTTGCACGGAAAACATTTTACAGGACGAGCAGTGGACGCGATTTCTAACTGCAGGAGGACTTCCTCTTCGCTAAACTATGCTGCTTAGTGGAGGGTCTTTTGTCAGTGGTGTGAGGATCATTCAGTAGATATTTATGATCCCTCCATTCCAGACATAGCAAACTTTCTAGTATACTTGTTTGATGAGATTAATCTGCAGCCTATCACCATTAAGGGTTATAGGTCTATGCTATCTGATACCTATGCACATCATGATAGCTTGAGGATTGGAACTAATGTCTCTTTATCTAAGTTAGTTAGAAATTTTTCGATAAATAGACCTAGAACCCTTAGATTAATTCCGAAGTGGAATTTGGCCTGGGTTCTTCTTAAGCTAAAAGAAGCGCTTTTTGAGCCTCTTGACACAGTTGACTTCAAATTCTTAACATATAAGACAGCTTTTCTCTTAGCTTTCTCTTCTGCTAGAAGAGTTAGTGAGCTTCATGCACTATCTGTGGAGGATTCTCACTACCGTAGTGTCGGTAATACTATTACCTTTACCACTAATGTTGGATTTTTGGCTAAGAATCAGGCTCCTAATAAGTATCCTGAACCTATTATTATTAAGGCCCTTCCATCATCTGATGGGCGTAGGCCTCTACTGTGTCCTGTTAGAGCAATACGTATTTACAGACGTAGATCTGAGTTCATCAGAAAGGGACGTAAGCGTTTCTTTCTGTCTTTGATGCCTAATAGAAAGGATATTATGGTTCATTCTATTGCTAGATGGATTCAATTAACTATTCGAACTGCTTATGAAAAATTATCTTCCTCTCAGCAGTCGGCACTCAAGATCTCAGCTCATGAAGTAAGAGCTCTTTCTACTTCTTGGGCCTATGCTAATTGTATTGCTATTACTGATCTAATGAAGGCTGCATATTGGTCTCAACCTTCCACATTCACTAATTTTTATCTCAGAAATATTGAGTCCATTTCTGGAGACCTCCATTGTTTAGGTCCGTTATCAGTTGCTCAGAATATCGTCCACTAAACAGTTGCAACTATAGTTATGTAGGCTTTCTGTTCCGGCAGTGACTCTGTCCTGCTGCCCTCTTCGCTCTGGGGTGTTTGACCCAGGGCAAGGGGGCGGGGGGGAGGGGGGGGGGGGCGGGTGTTCCCTTAGGTCACCTGCTTTATAGTGAAAAGCAAGGGAATACCTCCCCCAGAGTCAGTAATTCTGAGTCGGTACCGGGATGGTTTTAAAGTGTAAGATAATGTTTAATCATCCATGTAATATTTTTAAAGTGTAGCTCGGTGTGAAGCATTTGTATATGTCATGTGTCAAACGAGCGTTAATATACAATCCTCGGACACTTTTAATGAATATAAAGAGTCTCATTTCTCTGGACTTCCTTTATTTATTGGCTTACCTTTAAAAATATTAGTATAAAGGGTTATACTGGATGTTAATAGAGATCATTGATTATTATGCTCAATTACTGATCGGTGTTGTGTCTTTCTTCTTTATTATAAATAGGAAAGATACATGTAAAGCCTATCTCTTCTTTTCTCCTGGAGAGGATATTCTTTTATACATAATTGAGCTTATTGGATTTTCCTTTATGTCCTAGGCCCTCCAGCCTATTTACTATTCAGCTAAGTCTGGGTCATTGGTACAGTATAAAAATGTTAAAAAATTTATAGTAATTTATATATTTTTTATACTTACCAATGACCCAGACGGGGATGGCCCTCCCAGGAGTTGGGAACTCATACCTCCCCGCTGAGTACATAACGCCTACCAGGCACTGGTTGTAAGAATGATAATTGGCGCCAATTTCGGGACTTCCTCGACACTGCGCATGCGCAGAGGAGTCGATGTATGGAGGGCCATATAGGACATGTATATTTCGGTTTTTGATGCAAATTTTGGGGATTGGGGGGGCAAAATTTGTGTTTGGCCCTGAATTAAGGAGATTAGCACCAGCTAAGTCTGGGTCATTGGTAAGTATAAAAAATATATAAATTACTATAAATTTTTTAACTTTTTTATTCATATTTCTGTTCATATATATTTTCAATTTATTGCAAAGTGTAAAAGTTATAGATTTGGACTATTTGTTGGGCAAAAGGTTGATAAATCATTCTTGATGAAAATTATACAAGATCAGCTGAAGATATGAAAGTGGTCTTCATAAAGTTTCTTTCTGAAACAACTCTTTTACAGTTTATATTTTCAAAATCAATTATTCAGATGCCATGGGGCAGTCATAAATTACATTATATTGTACTTTTATTTTTTGTTTTTATGCTTTTGCAGATCTGAAAATGAAACCCTACCAAGATATTCAAGTGGTAAGAATACATTAAATTTTGTTATGAACATTTCTAATATTTTCACTTTTGTTAGTTATGCATCTTTAGTTGAATGTCTTCAATACAAGACTGATCGATAAGAACAAAATATCACCTCCAACTTAAACCCTTGTACACTGATGTTGAAATACTGAAATTCAAAGCAGCATTATGGGAAAGAGTTGCAAGTTGAAATTTTTTAGGGGGTCTGGCTCATTGGTTAGAGTTTTGGCCTTTAACCCTTTACCCAACGAATTGCCTGCATCTGCCCGCATAATTTGCAAATTCAGCAGCTGAAAAAGTATTATATATTTTTATACTGTACCAATGACCCAGACTAAACTGGTGCTAACTCTAACAAAACCAGGGCCAAACACAAATTTTGCCCCCCAATCCCCAAAATTTGCATCCAAAACAAAAAGAAATCATGTCCTAAAGGACCTCCATACTACGCCTCTACTGCGCATGTGCAGTGACGCAGACGTCCCGAAATTGGCGCCAATTATCATTCTCTGTTTGGCCCTTCATCAGTCAACATCTCACTGATCTTTGTGCTTGTAAATCTCAGTTTAAAGGATGCCAGACACGTAATTTTTGGAGAAAATGTGATTCTAAGGAGGATAGAAGGAGGATAGAAGGAGGAGAGGAAAAAGAAGTGACAAAAAATAATCAGGGCTGTACTTAAAATTTTTTGATGAAATTATGTTAAGTTGCCTATTTTCGAGGCATGGGCCTCTTGTTGTCATTCTTGCTAATTGTTGCACTGCTTATTCAGTGTTTCCTCTCCCCTAGCCTTCTAAAGTCCCCCCTTGCAATTCTCCCATGCATTTGGCATATTTTTGAGAAATTTCATTTCTAAAATTTCCTGGGAGAGTTGCTTGGTTACAGAATGTTTTCTGTTATTTTCCCCATAGTTACGTTTTCACCCATGGGTGTATAACGTTTGTGTTCTGCATCTTCCATCTGATGTTCTGCAGATTCTCCCCTGGGAGTCTCTGTTTTGCATCACATAGAGTGTAATTGATGACTGATTCCGGGCCAGTTTTTTCAGTGCCTGGAGTCATGTTTTCTGGTGTTTTTACAGTTTGTTTTCATTGGCAACAGCCTTTTTTGAGGGGGGCTGTTTGCCTTTGCTGTAGTTTATCTCACTATAAGATACATTTATATTATCCGTAAGTGTCTCATTAATTATTTAATATAAATTTAAAATTTTTGACCACACTTTGCCATCGGATCCATCGGGGCTCAACGTTACTTTTCAGCAACTTGGGCTTCGCTGAAAAAATATTTTTTCAAAATTATTTTGTTTTGCAATTGTTTTTTCATTTATTAATGGATCATGTTATTATGTATCTTTGTGTCAGGGGTTTTTGCGAGTAACTAGGACTTATTGTTGTTCTTTCACAATGAAGGGACGTTGTTCAAATTGTAATAGGAAGAAATCTTCCTCTGACTTTCATGATCATTGTATTAATTGTAGTCAGTGTTCTCGCATTAATCCCTGTCCTATATGTGAACATTGGGATGAGAAACATTGGAAACGTGTGTCACGATATGTTGTTTCTGGAGAAAGAGCGATGCTGGCTCTTTCTCCGCAAGGTCACTCTACTCTCTCAGTTTCTATTTCAGAGGAACCAGAACAGGGTGATGTTTCCATGTTATCTTCTTCAAGTGTGCGTCCGTCGTCACAAATGAATTCAGAGCTAGCGGCAAAAGTGCTCATGGAGATTAGACAAATGTCGTCCGCTAGCTCGCCCGGTGTAGCGTCCATTCACCGAATGGTTCGGCAGCCGGGTTCGTCCGATGCGGTCCAAGAGGAAATTTTGGGTGATGCGAGCACTATAAACATAATAGATGCACACCCAGTGACGGCGGATAATAAGCGAGAACGGAGGAAGCCTTTGAGTCCGGTTCCTAGCTCGTCCAGGTCCAGCCGGGCCACGAGCGAGAGAGGCCCCTCTCTCGTACAACAACATCTGGGACCAGATGTTGTGGTACAAAATGTGTCTTTAGCGGAGCATACGTCCGTCGCTCGGGACGCTCCGTTGTATAAGCAGTCCGCAGAGACTGTTAAGGCTTCCTCTTCTCGTCAGCGCACACGACAGCACCTTGGCTGCGTGACCGCCGATATATTACCAGCTTCGCCGATCAAGGATTCTTCGGCGACCAGGTCACACCATCCGGCAGCCAGGGATTCGAGACCGATGGACTCCGGACGTTCGCATAGGAAAAGTATGCGGGAGCCATCTGATGCGGAGCTGCCCTCGGCGAAGCAGCGAAAGACTGCGCCTCCGCAGGTCTCGACGCCGGACATTCTTGTGCAGATAGCACAGCTTATCGCAGCATCCCAGCAGCCGACAGAAACGGTGTCGAATCGAGAATTATCCGACGGCGCTGGGTCGGTACGCTCCGCCGAAGCATCAGGGGCGGACGACCGGGAACATCATGAGGTCCGACCGGATGGTGAAAGGGATACGGATGACTTGGAGCTATCCCTTTCGGAACAACATAAAGCTGCCGTGGACTTCATCCGGCACTTTCTCCCTCAAGTTGTTCCGTCGGGCCAGACTGCTGCGCTTCCGGACAAGAGAATTATAGCGTCATTGGACTCTGAATTTTTTGAGCGGTTCAGGGACATCGCTCCCGAGTTTCCGTCGCAGTCCAATAATGTTGCAAGAACATTTGAATTATTGAACGACGCTATATTTAAACTTGCTTCCAGGACGGGGAAAGCAGGTTTCTTGTCCGCTAATACTCTCAACCTGCCTTTCATTAATGCAAGGAATAAATTCGATACGGCAGGACAGGGTATACCGAGAGTTCCTCTGCGTATGGACGATGAGGCGGAAGACTTAGAGCTATCATTACCGTCGTCAGCTTCTATTCCAACCGCGGTGTTGGAAACAGCTATTGCGTCTAACAGAGCCAATTTAGATGCCTTATCTTACGCAGATCACCTTACTAAGGCGTTATCACTGCGCCTTCAGGGGAAAGAGTTTCAGGATATACAATCCTCTTTAAGACTTCTTTCAAGGGCAGTAGCTTATTCCACGTGTAACTCCGCCCTTTCAGTGGCAAATCTGGAGTTGGTTAGACGTGACGCAGCCCTAGCTACATCCACACTAGTGGATTCTAAGGTGAAGAACTCTCTTAGAGTCGCTTCGGTCTCAGGAGAACTTCTCTTTGAAGGCAAGCTTTCCGCTATTTATGATAAAATTACAAAGAAAGCTAAGGATTCTCTGTTGTTCAAATCTGCTCCTAAGAAGTCGGATACAGCAGACACGAATAAGACAGGCACTTCTGGGTCTAATGCGCCCAAGAGAGGTTTCTATAGAGGTTCCGGTGCTTCCTCTTGGTCTTATTCGAGAGACCGTCAGGATAGCGACTCTCGTTCGGGACGTCCTTCAGGCCGGGACAATCGGTCGGACGCCCAGAGGTCGACGGGGCGAGGTGTGGGTCGTGGAAGACGTGGTTTCTCCTACCACAGGCCTCGCAGGTCCAGGAGGTGATGGCTTAAACCTCTATCGCATTCCGGTTGGCGGAAGGTTGTCGAGCTTTTCACAAGAATGGGCGTCGATTACGGACGACCCTTGGGTGAGAGGAGTGACTTCGGAAGGTCTAAAGATATCCTTCAAACGAAAGCCTCCATTAACTCGAAGTCCAAAGTGGACTCATCTTCCGTCAAATCCGCAGAAAAGAGACGCTCTGTTATTAGAGGTGCAGTCTCTTTTAATGAAGAACGCGGTAGAGGTCGTAGAAAACCAGGAATCTCCGGGATTCTACAGCCATCTGTTTCTGGTTCCGAAACCAGACGGCTCGTTCCGTCCAGTCATAGATTTGAGCTGGATAAACAAGCTGATCGTCGCTCCGAAGTTTTATATGGAGACGATTCGATCGGTCAGAGCGAGTATTCGGGTGAACGATTATGCAACGAGCATAGATCTCAAAGATGCGTACTTTCACGTCATGGTACATCCGACATTCCGAAAGTATCTACGCTTCGCAGTCCTAGGAGTGGTGTATCAATTCCGGGCGATGTGCTTCGGATTGAATCTAGCACCCTGGGCTTTCACTCGGGTAATGAACTCGGTAATGATTTACTTCCGAGCTCATTCGTCTGCGGTAACGTCGGCCTACCTGGACGACATTCTTCAGAGGTACGGCAACGAGTTAACGCTTCAGAACGATGTTCAGAATCTTCTTCTATTGCTCCGACGTCTCGGTTTTATAGTAAACGAGGAGAAGTCGGATCTGGTGCCGTCCAAGTCATTCACTCATCTGGAAATGAGCTTCGAGACGCACAACAATCTTGTTCGTCTGCCGTTAACCAGAGCGAAATTAGTCAGTTGTTACGCTCGCTATTGTCTGCACGCAGACAAAGTCACGGCGAGAGAATTTATGAGACTGATAGGTCTGTGCGGAGCCGCCGCGGATCTCATTCCGATGGGGCGGTTACGCACACGTCCTCTTCAAATTTTCCTGACTCAGAATTGGAGTGTGAAAATTCATTCGCTCGATGTAGACGTTCTCTTGTCAGATCAAGTGAAACAAGAGATTCAGACTTGGGCAAACATTCAGTGGTTAACTCAAGGAGTTCCACTGCAGTTGCCGGATCCGAGTTTTACCGTTATGACGGATGCCAGTCAAACAGGTTGGGGTGCATCATTAATCCCAACGGATTCGAGATGCCAGGGTCTTTGGGATCCGCAATTCCTGTGCAAGCACATAAACATCAAGGAAATGATGTCAATTTGGCTTGCGTTACGTCACTGGATGGACATTATTCACGATGCTCATGTCCAAATCCTATCGGACAGTACGACAGTAGTGGCGTATATACGGAATCAGGGAGGCACTCATTCAGTTCCGTTGTTCAATCTAACGGAAAGAATCCTTCTGTTTGCGCTAGAACATCACGTTCTTCTTTCGGTCCGTCACATACCGGGTCGTCTGAATGTGCTAGCAGACTCCCTTTCACGAAAGGGTCGCTTGTTGCCGTCGGAGTGGACTCTCAACAAACAAGTATTCAATCAGATTTGCTACCAATGGGAACGGCCAATGATAGACTTATTTGCGACACATCTCAACAATCAGTTGCAGACGTATGTGTCTCCGTGTCCGGATCCAAGAGCATTTGCAGTAGACGCTCTGTCGATCCCTTGGGACGGAATGATAGGATATGCGTATCCTCCAGCGCCGTTAATTCAACAAGTATTGCTAAAGATAAAACAATCTCAATGCAAGATTCTGTTGGTAGCATCTCTGTCGCCACAGAGACCGTGGATAAATCTACTCAGGTGTCTGTTGTGGGACCTACCGCGGAAGCTTCCTCCACGGGAGGATCTTCTTTCGCAGGGGAAATCGCGCCAACTCCATCACAACCCGCAAGGTCTCAACCTTCACGTTTTTCCGTTGTGCGGTCCTTCTTGCATGGCAAGCACTTTACAGGACGAGCAGTGGACGCGATTTCTAACTGTAGGAGGACCTCCTCTTCGCTAAACTATGCGGCTAAGTGGAAGGTTTTTCGTCGTTGGTGTAGGGATCATTCTGTAGATGTATTCGATCCCTCTATACCAGACATTGCAAACTTTCTAGTATACTTGTTTGACGAAATCAAACTGCAGCCTGTTACTATAAAGGGTTATAGATCTATGTTATCTGATACCTATGCATATCATGATAGTTTACAAATTGGATCTAATGTCTCTTTATCGAAGTTGGTTAGAAACTTTTCGATAAATAGACCCAGAACTCTTAGATTAATTCCTAAGTGGAATTTAGCTTGGGTTCTTCTTAAATTGAAGGAAAAGCCATTTGAACCTCTTGGGACAGTAGATTTCAAATTCTTATCTTATAAGACAGCTTTTCTCTTAGCTTTCTCTTCTGCTAGAAGAGTCAGTGAGCTTCATGCACTATCGGTGGATGATTCTCATTATCGTAGTGTTGGGAACACTATCACCTTCACTACTAATGTGGGTTTTTTAGCTAAGAATCAGGCTCCTAATAAATATCCGGAACCTATTGTTATTAAGGCTCTTCCATCTTCAGACGGGCGTAGGCCTTTACTCTGTCCTGTTAGAGCATTACGTATCTATAAACAGAGATCTCAGTTTATCAGAAAGGGACGGAAACGTTTCTTTCTGTCTTTGATGCCTAATAGAAAGGACATTTCAGTCCATTCTATTGCTAGATGGATTCAATTAACTATCTGTACTGCTTATGAAGATTTATCTTCTTCTCAGCAGTCTGTGCTTAAGATTTCTGCTCATGAAGTAAGAGCTCTTTCTACTTCCTGGGCTTATGCTAATAGTGTTGCTATTACAGATTTAATGAAGGCTGCTTATTGGTCTCAGCCATCCACATTTACGAATTTTTATCTCCGAAATATTGAGTCCATTTCTGGAGACCTGCATTGTTTAGGTCCGTTATCTGTTGCTCAGAATGTTGTCCACTAAACAGTTGCAACTATAGTTATGCAGGCTTTCTGTTCGGCAGTGACTCCGTCCGGCTGCCCTCTTCGCTCTGGGCTATTTGACCCAGGGCAAGGGGAAGGGGGGGGGGGGGGGGGTTTGTTCCCTTAGGTCACCTGCTTTATAGTGAAAAGCAAGGGAATGCCTCCTCCAAGTCAGTATTTCTGAGTCGCTTCCGGGATGGTTTTAGAGTGTAATATTAATGTTAAAATTCATTCATGTCTTATTTTTAAAGTGTAGCTCGGTGTGAAGCATTTGTATATGTCAAGTGTCAAACGGGCTTTAATATACAATACTCGGACACTTTTAAATGACTATAAAGAGTCTCAATTCTCTGGACTACTTTATTTATTGGCTTACTTTAAAAATAATTAGTATAAGGGTTATACTGGATGTTAATAGAGAACATGAATGTTATTGTGCTCAATTATTAAGGGTAGTGTATCTTTCTAATTTAATATTAAATAAGAAAGATACATGTAAAGCCTAATACTCCTTTTCTCCTTAAGGGGTTACCTCTTTACTGTATAGTTGAGCTTATTGGATTTTCCTCTATGTCCTAGGCCCTCCAGCCTGTTTACTATTCAGCTAAGTCTGGGTCATTGGTACAGTATAAAAATGTTAAAAAATTTATAGTAATTTATATATTTTTTATACTTACCAATGACTCAGACTGGGATGGCCCTCCCTGGAGTTGGGAACTCTTGCCTCCCCGCTGAGTACTTAGCGCTGACCAGGCACTGCCAGTAAGAATGATAATTGGCGCCAATTTCGGGACGTCTGCGTCACTGCGCATGCACAGTAGAGGCGTAGTATGGAGGTCCTTTAGGACATGATTTCTTTTTGTTTTGGATGCAAATTTTGGGGATTGGGGGGCAAAATTTGTGTTTGGCCCTGGTTTTGTTAGAGTTAGCACCAGCTAAGTCTGGGTCATTGGTAAGTATAAAAAATATATAAATTACTATAAATTTTTTAACTTTTATACTGTACCAATGACCCAGACATAGCTGGTGCTAACTCTTAAAATATAGGGCCAAACACAAATTTTGCCCCCCAATCCCCAAAATTTGCATCTAAAACCAAAGAAAACATGTCCTGAATGGCCCTCCACACTTCACCTCTACTGCGCATGCGCAGTGTCAAGGACGTTCCGAAATTGGCGCCATTAATCATTCTAAGTTTGGCCCTTCATCAGTTAACATCTGACTGATCTTTGTGCTTGTAAATCTCAGTTTAAATGATTCCAGACACATAAATATTAGTGAAATGGTGATTCTAAGGAGGATAGAGAAGGAAGAGAGGAAAAATGTGTGACAGAATATTATCAGGGCTGTAACTTAAAATTTTTTAATGAAATTATGTTAAGTTACCTATTTTCGAGGCAGCAGCCATTTTGTTGTCATTCTTGTTATTTAGTTACACTTATTTTTCAGTGTTTTCCTCTCTCCCTGTCCTTTAAGTCCCCCCTTGCTATTCTCCCATGCTTTTGGCATAGTTTTTGTAATTATTATTACTAAATTTTCTTGGGAGTTTTAGCTGAATAACAGAATGAATTCTGTTCTTTTCCCCATGTTTACGTCTTCACCTACGGGTGGTTAGGCGTTGTGTTCTGCATCTACCATCTGATGTTCTGCAGTTTCTTCCCTGGAAGTCTCTGTTTTGCATCAGATAGTGTATTTTTGGTAACTGATTCCGGGCCTGGGTGCCTGGAGTCTTATTTTAGTGTTTTTACATTCATTGTTTACATTTACAACAGCCCTCTGTGTGAGGGGGGGATTTCTGGAAAATAATATCTTGATGTTATTTTAATCATAACTAGATACATTATTATTGTTCGTAAGTGTTGAATAAATTGTTTAAAATATTTTTAAAATTTTTGTCCACACTTAGGCTTGGGATCCATTGGGGCTCAACGTTACTTTTCAGAAACTTGGGCTGTTTTGAAAAAATATTTTTTCAAAATATTTTGATTCCAATTATTTTTTCTATATTAATGGATCATATTATTATTATGTATTTTGATTGCCAGGGGTTAGTGCGAGTACCAGGACTTGTTTTCTTTTCACATTGAAAGGATATTGATCAATTGTAATAAGAGGAAGTCTTCCTCTGACTTTTATAATCATTCTATATGTGGTCAGTGTACTCGCATTAACTCCTGTTCTGTATCGTATGATTTCGATGACAATATGGGAAGCGTATGTCACGGTATGTTAGTGGGGAATTGGACACTCCGGTCCTTTCCCCGCAGGGTCACTCTACTTTATCAATTTCTATTTCAGACGATCAAGATTAGGGTGATGTATCTGTGATGTCTTCCAACAGTGTGCCGCTGTCGTCACAATTAATGAAGGGCTAGCGGAAAAGTGCTCATGTAAATACGCCAATTGCCTAAGAGGACCCTAGTAGGTTCGACGGCCTTTGACGTCCGCTAGCTCGCCCGGTGTAGCGTCCATTCACCGAATGGTTCGGCAGCCGGGTTCGTCCGTTGCGGTCTAGAAGGAATTTTGGGGTGATGCGAGCACTATAAATCAACCAAATGCACACTCAGTGACGGCGGATCAGAGGGAGAACGGAGGAAGCCTTTTAGTCCGGTTCATAACTCGTTCTGGTCCATCCGGACGGCGAGCGAGAGAGGCCCCTCTCTCGTACAACAACATCTGGTCCCAGATGTTGTGGTACAAAATGTTTCGCATTCGGAGGATACGTCCGTCGCTCGGGACGCCCCGACATATAGTCAGTCCGGAGTAGACTGTCAATAAGGCTTCCTCATTCTCATGGTAGCGCACACGACCGCTCTTGGCTACGTGACCTCGGATATCCAGTCAGCTTCGCCAGTCAGAGAATCATCGGCGACCAGGTCACACCATCCGGTAGCCAGGGACACGAGGCCTGCAGACTCCGGACGTTCGCATAGGAAGTGTGCGGGAGTCAACGTACACGGATCTTCCGGCAGCAATGCATCGTAAGACCGCTACTGCACAGGCCTCGGGAACGGACGTGCTTTCCTAAATAGCACAGTTTATCGCAGCATCCCAGCATCAACTGAATCTGTCGCATATTTTTTATCCGACGATGCTGGGTCAGGACGCTCCGCGGAAGCGGGTACGGACGTCCGAAAATTTCATCCAGTCCGACGGGATACCGAAAGGGATTTGGAGGATTTCGAGCTTTCCCTTTCGGAACAACATATGCTGTTGTGTATGTCATCTGACTTGGTTTTCTACAGCTTCTTTCGTCGGACCAGAATGCTGCGATGCCGGATAAGAAACTGATAGCGTCGGTGGACTTAGAAATTTTTGGTTCGGTTCAGGGACATCGTCCCTCAGTTCCGACATAGTCCAATAATGTCACACAAACTTTCGAATTATTGAACGACGCTATATATATTATTATTATATGCTTGCTATAACCAAGCATTTCTGGTTTCTTGTTCGCAAAGTTACGGAGATGTCTTTCAAAAGTGTGCCTCTGTCGTCATAGTTAATGAAGAGCTAGCGGCAATAAGTGCTCATGGAATATGTCTATCGCCTAAGAGATCCCTTGTAGGATCGACGGAGTGACATTCGCTAGCTCACCCGGTGTAGCGTGCGTTCATCGAATGGTTCGGCTGCCGGGTTCGTCCGTTGCAGTCTAGGAAGGAGATTTGGGTGATGCGAGCACTTTAATTACTTTAGTACTCACCCAGTGACGGCAGATTGAGGACAGATCGGAGGAAGCCTGTTAGTCCGGTTCCTGGCTTGTCCAGGTCCGTCCTGGCTGTGAGCGAGAGAGGTCCCTCTCTCGTCCAACAACATAGGGGACCGCATGTTGTGGTTCAGATATTTTACATTTGGAGCATATGTCTGTCGGTCGGGATGCTCCGTTATATTGACAGTCCGAGAGACTGTCCATAATGCTTCCTCATCCTCACAGCAGGGCACACGACCGCACATTGCCTACGTGACCTCGAGTATCCGATCAGTTTCGTCATTCAGTGATTCCTCGGCGAATAGGTCACGCCATCCGGTAGCCAAGGGACACGAGGCCTATACTCTCCGTTCGCTCGCATATTGGTAGTATGCACGGGGTAACGATCACGGAGCTTCCAGCGGCAATGCATTGTAGGACCGCTTCTCCTCAGGCCTCAGTGACGGACGTGCTGTCCGAGTTAGCACAGTTGTTTCGCAGCATCCCAGCAATCGACAGTTTCTTGGTCGAATCAGGAATTATCCGGCGGCGCTGGGTCGGTGCGGTCCGCGGTTGCATCAGGTACGGACGACCGAACGGTTTATAGGGTCCGACAGGATGGCGAAAGGGATTCGAAAGGTTTCGAGTTTTCCCTTTCGTAGTATCGGAAGCTGCCATTCAGATCTTCTGGCATTATCTTCCAGTGATTGTTATTTCGGACTACATTGCTGCGATGTTGGATAAGAGACTTATAGCGTCATTGGACTCGGAATTTTGGATCGGTTCAGGGACATTGTCCCTGACTTACCGACGCAGTCCAATAATTTCATTACAACATGTGTTTTATTTTTCGACGCTATATATGCATACAAGCCTGCTACCAAGCATGATAGTTTAGTTTCTTGTCCGCGTTGCTCATTTCTGCCGTTTTATCATTTATACGAATAGTTTATTTTGGCAGAGCAGGGCATACCGAGAGTTCATATGCGTCTAGACGGTGTGGTTAAAGACTGGAAATATTCTTTTTCGCCGTCTATGTCTTTTCCAACCTCAATGTTGGAAACGACAATGATGTCTAGTAGACTTAACTTAGACACTTTATCATACGTAATCCACCTTACTGAGGCGTTATCATTACGTCTTCAAGAAAAGATTTACGGGATATTATTCTCAATGTGATTTCTTTTGAGGGCAGTAGTTTGTTCACGTATAACTCCGCCCTTCAGTGGCTGATTGGAGTTGGTTAGACGTGACGCAGCCCTAGCTACATCCACGCGCGTGGATAGTAAGGTTAAGAACTCTCTCAGAGTCGCTTCGTTCTCGGAGAAGCTTCTCTTCGACGGCAACTTTTCAGCAATCCATGAATTGCTCGATTTACACGTTCTCTTGTCTATCTAGTGTTACAAGAGATTCAGACTGGGGCAAACATTCGGTGGTTGACTCAGAGAGTGCCACTGCAGTTGCCGGACCCGAGTGTTGCAGTTATGACGGTTGCCAGTCAAACAGATTGGGATATAATATTGATCCCAACGGATTCGAAGTGCCAGGGTCTTTGGGTTCCGCAGTCTCTTAGCAACCAATTATCTTCCGCGGAATAATGTTTTTTAGGCTTGCTTTATGTCATTGCATGAACATTATTCAGAAACGCATGCCCAAATCCTGTCCGTTAATTCGACAGTAGTGGCATATCTCCGGAACCAGGGAGGCACTCATTCGTTTCCGTTATTCAATTTAATGGAAAGAATCCGTCTGTTGGTTATAGTACACCAAGTTCTGTTTCGGTCCGTCATATTCCGGGTCGTCTGATTGTTTTACCGGACTCCCGTTCACTTAGGGGTTGCTTGTTGCTGTCAGAATGGACTCTCAACAAACAAGTATTCAATCAGATTTGCTATCTATGGGAGCTCCCAATGATGATTTATTTACGACACAGCTTGCTAATCAATTGCAGACGTATGTGTTGGCTTGTCCGGATCTCTGAGCTAATGTTGTTAACGCTCTATTGATCTATAGGACGGAATGATAGGATATGCGTATCCGCCGGCGCTGTTGTTTCAGCAGGTATTGCTAAGATAAACAACCACAATACATTTCTGTTGATAGCATCTCTATCTTCACAGAGACCATGGGTAATTTACTCTATTGTCTACTGTGGGACTTAACGTGAAATCTTCCTCAATGAGAGGATCTTTTTTCGCTGGGTAAATCGTGTCATCTTTTTCACAACCCACAAGGTCGCAACCTTCACGTATTCCGTTGTGTGGTCCGTATTGCATTGTAAGCATTGTACTGGACGAGCTTTGGACGCGATTTCTTACTATAGGAGATCCTCTTCTTCGCTATTCTATGCGGCTAAAGTGGAGGCTCTTCCGTCGTTGGTGTAGGGATCATTATGTTCATTGTTGATCCCTCCATACTACTCATTGCAACTTTTTAGTATACTTGTTTGACAAGATCTACTGCAGCCTGTTATTATTAAGGTTATAGGTTTATGTTACCTCATACCTATGCACTCTAGGATAGTTTACAATTGAGTCTTATGTCTCTTTATCTAAGTCAGTTAGTAACTTTTTGATAAATAGACTTAGAATCTTTAGATTAAATTCCTATATGAAATTTAACTTCGGTTCTTATTTAGCTAAGTAATCATTTGAGCCTCTGGAAACAGTAGTTTTCAAATTCTGACCTTTTAGACAGTAATTCTGTTGGCTTCTCTTTTACTGAAGAGTCAGTGAGTTTTCATGCACTATCGATGGATGATTTTCACTTTCGTAGTTTCGGAATCACTACTTCCTTTACTATTTAGGTTGGATTTTTGCATAAGAGTTAGGCTCCTAATATCCGGAACCTATTGTTATTAAGGCCCTTCCGTCTTCGTACGGGCATAGGCCTTTACTTTGTCCGGTTAGAGTTTATGTATTTATAAACAGATATCTGTTTATTACTGCGGGCGTAAGCTTCTTCTGTCTTTGATGCCTAATAGAAGGACGTTACGCTCCATTCTATTGCTAATGGATTCAATTAACTATCGATACTGCTTATGGTATATCACTGACTCAGCAGTTGTGCTTGAGATTTCGGCTCATGAAGTAAGAGTTCTTCTACATCTTGGGCTTACATTAATAGTGTCGCTATTATAGATTTTTGAAGGCTGCTCATTGCGCTCAGCCATCCACATTCATGAATTTTTATCTCAGAAATATCGAGTCCATTTCTGGAGGCCTCTATTGTTAGGTCTGTTATCTACTGCTCAGAATGTCATTCACTTAACAGTTGCTACTATAGCTAGGTAGGCTGTCTGTTTCGGCAGTGACTCCGTTCTGCTGCCCTCTTCGCTCTGGGGTGTTTGTTTCAAGAAAAAGGGGGGGGGGGGGGAGGGTGTTCCCTTGGGTCACCTGTTTTACTATGAAAACAAGGGGATACCTCCTCCGGAGTTAGTAGTTCTGAGCTGTTATTGGGATGGTTGTTTAGTGAGAAGTTTATGTTTTAAAAATTCATTCAAGTCTTAGTTTTTAAAGTATAGCTTTTGAATATTGCATGTGTCAATGGACATGATTATGCAATCCTCAGACACTTTTAAGGAGTATAAGAGTCTCTATTCTCTAGACTTACTTTATTTATTGGCTTACTTTAAAAATTATTAGTATAAGGATTATATTGGATATTAATAGAGTACATGGATGTATGATGCTCAATTTTGGAAGGTGTTGTATCTTTCTAATTTATCATAAATAAGAAAGATACATGTAAGGCCTATTACTTCTTTTTCCCTAGAGGGGATGACTCTATTTTATATTATTGAGCGTATTCCATCTTGCTCTATGTCCTTGGCCCTCCAGCCTTTTTACTATTCAGCTATGTCTGGGTCATTGGTACAGTATAAAAATGTTAAAAAATTTATAGTAATTTCTATATTTTTTATACTTACCAATGACCCAGACGGGGATGGCCCTCCCAGGAGAACTCTTGCCTTCCCGCTGAGTACATAGCGCTTACCAGGCACTGGTTATTAGAATGATTAATAGCGCCAATTTCGGAACGTCCTTGACACTGCGCATGCGCAGTAGAGGTGAAGTGTGGAGGGCCATTCAGGACATGTTTTCTTTGGTTTTCGATGCAAATTTTGGGGATTGGGGGCAAAATTTGTGTTTGGCCCTATATTTTAAGAGTTAGCACCAGCTATGTCTGGGTCATTGGTAAGTATAAAAAATATAGAAATTACTATAAATTTTTTAACTTTTCAAAAAATTTCAACAAAACCATATCATGTGACTCCTCTTTGGAACGAGCATGTCGATGATATGGTTTTGAAAAAATTAAAAAAATTATATTTAAAATAATAAATTTTGAAATCGTTTGCGTTGGGTAAAGGGTTAAACAGAATGTTTGTCAGTTCAATCCTGACCCACACCATCTGCACTTTGGTTTTTGGCAAAACCCGTAATCCTGAATACCCATGTAGAATTAATGTCCAAGTCGGTGGTGTGCTTGCCTTAAACTCAGCTTGTGCTGTCTCACTTAGTTGGAGGGTCTGACAGTTGCTTTCTGCTGCTTGGTGGTTATCTCTTTGCTCCGACATCCTCCACTCGTAAAACTCTGACATAATTTGACCCTGATTGTTGAAAGGGTAATTAAAATAAATCATTACAAATTTGAGTAACCCCTGAAATTTCTTACTTCTAGGTACTTCAGAAAGTTAATTAATGCTATAACAAATATTCCGGTATAGGTGAAAAAAGTAGAGTTTTTGAATTCGAGTTAGTCTTGGCAATATATTTATCCACCAGACATGCTGGCACTCTACTCGTTAGAATTCAGGCCAAATGTTTAATTTTGAACCCCCACACCCCAAAAATTAAGCCAAATCAATCTAAAAACTAGTGTCCCGTACAGTCTTCCATAGATGGTTTCTGTGCATGTGCAGAGCCAAGGAAGAGTATTCAATTCCTGCCAGTAATCATTCTTTTATTTGGCCTGGTGAAAACAAGTCTTGTTTCTCAGCTCTCTGAAATTTTTCCATCAAAAAGCCAAAAACATCCTAACTGGAATCTAGCCTGGGTCTTGTTAAAACTTAAGAAGCTCCATTTGAACCTTTAGATTCTGTGGAGATTACGTTTTTGACATTTAAAACGGTATTCTTGCATGCTGTTGCTTCAGCTAGAAGAGTTAGTCAATTGTTTGAAGACTCTGTCTATTGAGGATTCGCATTATCATATACTCATAAAAAAAAGTAGGGGATATCCAAACTGATGTTGATTTTTTGGAAAATGGTATTGGATACACGTGATTGGACACATCAATATGTTACCATATTTAGTGTTGATCATGAATGTCATCAGCCCACGCAAACTTTGTGCAGGTTTTTCGCACGAGCACCATGTTAATGTCTGTGGGATGCGTTTGGAAATTTTCATTTGTACTGGATGGGCTTTTTCGGAGGTCTCATCGTTCTTTTCTTGGTATAAACTCGTTCAGCAATAGTTTCTGGTCAAAACGTAACTTTTGAGGTTTGCGAAGACTGACAGGTGACAAATGTTTACGTGCCATTGGCATGTTGGAAGCTGGCAACAGACAGACTGCAGTGGCTCAAATTCTCAACGTTACTCAATCGGTGAATAGCAGGTTGTGGTCAGACAGGCAATGTTGATGACAGACGTCGGTTAGGTCGTCCATGGGAAACCACAGCATTACGTAACCGTCATCAAAGTGCCTCAGAAATTGGACAGCAACTGTACCGAGCGACAGATGTGCGAGTCAGTGGTCAGACTATCCAAAATCACCTACACATCTGGAATTTGAACGTCACATCCCAGCAAGACGTAATTGGTGTGTGTGGAACACGACAGTGCTGGGATAATCGTCTGTGTTTCCTAATGAATTGAAGGTCACTCTTGACTTGCATGACAGGTGAAACAGAGTGTGACAGCAGCGTAATGGATGATACCATGACGTAACCGTTAGACAGCACGTTCGTTTTGGTGGTGGATCGGTTATGGTGTGGGGAGGCACAACCATGACAAGCAGAACAGCATTACATGTCATCCAAGGGCATGTCACAGGGCAGTACTACCGTGACAACATGTTAGCAGCTCATGCGGTGCCATTTGCGCATTCATTTTCCAAGATAACAATGCAAGAGCTCACAGGGCCAATGTCGCTACAGAGTTCCACCAGGAGAAGAACATCACTACACTGCCTTGGCCAGCACTGAGTCCAGACCTTTCACCAATTGTGCAAGTCTGGGATATGCGTGGCAGATGCTTATGACAATGCCAACAGCTCCCTACCAATGTCCAGGAACTCGCTCCTGAACTGCAGGAAGTATGGAATAACATCAGTCAAGCTGATATTGGACATTTGGTGAGGAGTATGCCATGTCAGATCCGTGCTTGTCTTGCGAACTGAGGAGGTATTGAGGTCTTGGACTGAATGGGGTAAATTCTTTGACCATCCATGTCTTCTACAGCTCAGTCCATGGGATGTGTGCTTGTCAGACACCCAACTATTGCTTAAATCATTCACCAGATGTCACAGTGTAATGCCTCAACTGTTTTTTTGTTGAAAATATAAATATATTTCTTCATATATCTCACTTTTTATCAAATATTCCCTACTTTTTTTTAATAGTAGAGTATGGGTAATTCTATTACCCTTCCTACTCAAGTGGACTTTTTTGCTCAGAATCAGGCATCAGATAAACAAATTATTATTTATGCTTTGCTGCCTGTCAATAATTGTACACCCTTACTATGTCCAATGAGAGCTCTAGAATATATGTGAAGCAGACTAGTTTCATAAGGAAAGAAAAAAAAAGATTTCCATTCTCTCATCCCAGGCAGAAAGGATATTTCAGTTCATTCCATTTCTAGATGATTCAGTCTACTATCCGTATCACTTATAGTAATTCATCCGATAGGAATAGTAAAGTGAATAGACTTACGGCTCTTGAAATTAGAGATTTATCATCCTCCTGTGGTGCGGTGGATTAGTAGGTAGAGGTGCAGGCTGCTAGCTGAGAGGTCCTCGGTTCTAATCCCACCTGCGGCAACTGCATTGTGTCCCTGGTCAAGACACTTCACCCCATTGCCTGCGTGGGAGTATGATGACATTGTGTACTAAGGCGTACTGCACGTTGATGGTGCACCTGTCTTCAACCAGTGCTAATCCTGCTTGTGTGGAATTGTTATGTTGGGGAGCTGATAGTTGCTCGCCGTTGCTCAGTGTTTCTCTCTGGATACTCCGGCTTCCTCCATCCATAAAACTGTTGTCATGATTAGGCATTGTGCAAAAATATATGACCTCAAACACCAATATATATAATAAATAATCCTCCAGTTGTTACCCCAGTGTGGATTCTTATAGGTATTGCATCCAATAATGATATTCATCTATCATTCTTGGATGTAAATAAGTCCTATTTTATCCTTAAGCTGTTTAAGGACTCCTACTGGTTGGAGTAAGCAAGAATCACCTTGTCCGTCCACTGTCAGTCCATCCATAGACATAATTTTGTCTGGAGATTTTCTCAGACGTTTACAGACCAATCTGCTCGAAACTTGGTATGAATGTTCACCACCATGGGAACCTATGCACCTGCAATTATAGTTCTGGTCAGATTATTTTTGCCAGAATAATGCCACTTTTCAACTTGAAAAGGCAGGCCAGGAATTTTGTCCGGAGATTTTCTCGGATGTTTATGGGTCAATTCCTTTGAAACTTGGTATGGATGTTTACTACCATGGGAACCTGTGCACCTGCGATTATTGTTTTGATCAGACTTTTTTGCCAGAGTTATTCCCATTTTCATCTTAGAATGCCTGAATTTTGTCCAGAGATTTTCTCAGATGTTTATGGGTCGTTTTCTTTGAAACTTGGTATGGATGTTCACTACCATGGGAACCTATGCACCTGGAGTTATAGTTTTGATGGGACTCTTTTTGCCAGAGTTATGCCCCTTTTCATCTTAGAATGCCTGAATTTTGTTCGGAAATTTTCTCAGATGTTTATAGGTCGATTCCTTTGAAACGTGGTATGAATGTTAATTACCATGGGAAACTGTGCACCTGATATTATAGTTTCAATTGGACTTTTTTTTGCCAGAGTTGTGCCCATTTTCGTCTTAGAATAATTTTGGAAGCGAGGGCAGCGGAGGGTAGGGGCAGGCCCATCTGGGACAGTCACACCTCTAGTTTCCTTTTACTCCTGTTTATCCCTCCATCCTATTATCTAATCAGCATTTCTGGGCCAGTGGTAATGGTGGATAAATAATCAAAATTTCAAGTAATTTCTGTATTTATCATACCTACCACTGGCCTGGACAGAAAGTGCCCACCCATGAGTTATTCACTTACACCTCCCCACTTTAGAACTATTATATTCAACAGACATCACAAAAGAATGGTTATTGATTGGAATTTAGGACACTTCCTTGGCTCTGTATTTGCGCAGAAGCCATCTATATAGGACTGTAAATGACTCTATTTCTTTTTATTGATTTGGCTTAATTTTTTGGGTGTGGGGGTTCAAAATTAGGCATTTGGCCTAAATTGTAACGAATAGAGTGCCAGCATGTCTGCGCCTGTGGGAGATATGATTACTTGAAATTCCCATTTTTTCGAACTACCGTAACTTGCAAAGAAACAACTTCTTAGTCAAATCTTTTTTTTATTTTAGATAATTTGTCTGAAGATGATATTGGAGAGCCCATTCTTGATGTGGTTTTAGAAGCAGGAGATTTACTCTACTTCCCAAGGGGAACAATTCATCAGGGAAAATGTCTGGAAGATGCTCATTCCATGCACATAACATTTTCTTGTTACCAAAAAAATACATGGGGAGATTTTCTGGAGAAGGTAAATTAAATTGTCTTTTAATGATAGTTACTGGACTTGATGGACTCGAGTTATGCATAGCGGTTTTTCAACATGTATCAAGAAGCCTGTATCCAGACCTGAACGAATTATGTCATTGATCTTTTCATTTGCATTTTGTCTTAATTGGGTGATTAGTTTTTCTTTTTCCTATGTTGCAGGATATTTGACAAAGGTACAAAAGTTTTCTTTAGTTGCCCTTGGTTTCCATTTGTTCTTTTTCAGAACGTTGATCTATTTTCTAACGGTGCTTAAACATTTGCGACAATAACTCTGCATTGTAACACACTGTTGGAAAGGGCTCTCAGAGATCTTTCCAACAGTGTATAATATCACAGCATGTCATCAACTTAATGAAATGAAATCCAAAAATAAGCTGCAGTGTTCTGTTTGTTTGTTTATTGGGATTTAATGACACCTTTTACAGCCATCAATCATGTCAAAACAGTTTTATGGGTGGAGGAAGCCGGAGTACCCAAGCAGCATCAAACGACTGCCAGACTCTCCAACTTCAACTTTCTAACTTAAAACTCTGCACAAGCAGAGCTAGTGTTGGTCAGAGATGAAAATATTTTTATACTATAACCGAATGGCCCAGACTTAGCTGGTGCTAACTCAAAGTTATCAAGGGCCAAACACAAATTTTGAACCCCCAATCCCCAAAATTTGCTTACAAAACCGAAAATTAAAAGTCCTATCTGGTCCTCCATACTTTTACTCTTCGTGCATGCACAGTCACCAGGAAGTGACCGAAATTAGCGCCAACATCATTCTTTGTTTGGCCCTAAAGTCATCAACAATGAAATGACATCTGTGCTTTAAAATCTTAAATATATTTTAAGGATGCCAGACACAAATCAATGCAAGAATTGATGAATCCAAGGCTGTTATTGGATGATGGAAGTGTTCAACGGTGGTTTTTGATGTTCAGGGATGTAACTTTATAATCATTATAAAATTATTTCATGTTTCCCAATTTCAGGACATACCACTGACGTCATCATTTTTGTTAATGATTATTTCACTGTTTGTTAAATATTCCTTCCATATCCTTCCATGAACCCTTCCTGTTAAACTCTTAAGCTTTTTGGCCAATTTTTATTGAAATTTGTTATTAAATTTCTTGGGAGTTTAACATTTATTACAGGGTGTTAGGCCGTTTAGTCTTGCATCTTCTATCCGATGTATCGTCTTTAGCTCAACTTTGGCAAAGCCAAATTTGAGCTTTTGCCATGGCCAGTCATTTGTCTGGCCATCTGTCTGTCAACAATTCAATACGGCTTGGGCTAGAGGCCGTATTTATGAACCAATCTTTACAAAACTTCTTGGGTACCTTTGTTATGACCATGGGACGAGAACGAGTGTTTTGGGGTCTGATCCGAAATTCAAGTTAGCCGCTGGCTGCCATTTTGTACAAAATTAGGTGTAATCAGATTTTTGCGCAGAACTTCCATATGAAAGCGCTGATTTGAATAATTTTTTTTATGAATGTTTAGTATCATGGGATACATCACATGTAATGCGGGGTTTTTTCTCGTGCAGAAATTATGCAAATTGGATGAACTTTGATTTTTTCAGTGCTATTTACACACAGTAATTACACATGTCAATACGGCTTGGGCTAGAGTCTGTATTTATGAAACGATCTTCACGAAACATCTTGGGTACCTTTGTTATCACCTTGGGATGAGAACGAGTGTTTCTGTGTGCGGTCCAAAATTGAAGATGGCTGCCAGTGGCCATTTTGTACCGAATTTAGGTCCAATCAGTTTTTTGTCACAACTTCTATACAGCTCGTATTTATGAACTGATCTTCACGAAACTTCTTGGGTACCTTTGATTTCACCTTGGGACAGGAACGAATGTGTGTTGGGGTGCCTTTGTTATCACTGTGCTATGAGAACAAATATTTTGGGGTTCAGTCAGACCCACTCTGGGACTCAAAGATTTCTTTTCTAGTTTAGCATCAGACTGTCACCCACCTTTACAATACTTTACCTATACATTTGTTACAGGCTACGGTCAGTATTTATGTACAGACCGTTACAATACTTTATATGTACCTTTGTTATCAGGTCATTACCTAGATGTTTGTCATTGCTGCGTCACATACTATACATGTACATGTCTTGTTTTCTGACTTTGGGCCTTTTTGTGTGCCTGATATCTTGTTTGCATTGACATTGTTTACATTGACAACGTCCTCATATATAGATAGTTTTTAGCTCATCTTGACAAAGTCAAGCTGAGCTGATCTCATCGCTCTCCGTCCGTCGTCCGTCAACACCATGTTTTGGTCTTCTCCTCCAAAGCCACTGGGCCAATTCAAGTGAAAGTTTGTGTGAGTGATGGTCCCAAAGGGGCATTTCATTTTTGTTCAACTCAACATGCCTAGCCCCATAGGGAGGGAGTGGGGGAAAAAGCTCCAAAATATTTTTAAAATCTTCTTCTCATGAACCAGTGTGTACGATGACTTGATATTTGCTATGAAGCTTCCTTTTGAGGTGTAGAATCAAGTTTGTTCAAACGAAGTTCGTGAAGCAATATTTGGCTTTGTAATGGGAGGGTTAAGATTTTTGGTCCCACCCAAACTTTCTATTTTCTGAACTGATGGTCCGGTTTGAACCAAATTTGGTATGTGGTATTATTGGGTCATAAGTACTTGACGCATGCAAAAAAGAAATTCCCGCATCCCTATGGGAACCCTGGGAGCTAAAAATAGAAATATTTTCAAATGCCCATATTTCCCAAACCACACGGAACAGAGAGCTTTTATTTGGTATGAAATATCCTTAGGACCAGTAGAATTGAATGGTAAAAAAAAATTGCCATCGGTTATGTTAGGATGTTCTGTAATGGGCATCGAAAATATGCTGAGTCAGCATATTTGCAAAAATTTTAAAAAATCTTTTCTCCAGAACCAATCATCAGAATCTTTTGATATTTTGGTATACAGCATTCATAGGGCGGTCAGATACAAGTTTGTTAAAATAAAGCCCATTGGTTCATATTTGGGATCAATACAGGAGCCCAAATTTTTTACATAGGGTAATATGAGGAATATTCTTTAAAAATCTTCTTCTTCAGAACCACCAGTCAGAATCTTTTAATGTTTGATATACATCATTGTTATGAGGGTCAGATTGAAGATTGTTCAAACCAAGTCCCTAGGTTAATATTTGGGCTTTCTACAGAAGCCCAAATGTTAACTTTGTTCAATATGGGGGATAATTTAAAAAATCTTCTTCTTCAGTTCCACCAGTCAGAATGCATTCATATTTGGTATGCAACATCTCTTGGGTAGTCAGATTCAAGTTTGTTCAAATCAGATCCCTAGGTATATATTTTGGCTCGGTATGGTAGCCCAAATTTTTACTTAGTGCGATATGAGGAAATTTCTTTACAAATCTTCTTCTTCAGATCCACCAGTTGGAATGCTTTCCATATTTGTATACAACATCTCTAGGGGGGGTCAGATTCCAGTTTGTTCAATTCGAGTGCCTGGGTTAATATTTGGGCTCCTTATGGAAACCTGAAATTTAACTTAGTACAATATGAGGGAATTTCTTAAAAAATCTTCTTCTTGAGATCCACTAGTCAGAATGCTTTCATATTTGGTATACAACATCTCTGGAGGTTATGTTAGGATGTTCTGTAATGGGCATCGAAAATATGCTGAGTCAGCATATTTGCAAAAATTTTAAAAAATCTTTCCTCCAGAACCAATCATCAGAATCTTTTGATATTTTGGTATACATTATTCATAGGGCGGTCAGATACAAGTTTGTTAAAATAAAGCCCATTGGTTCATATTTGGGATCAATACAGGAGCCCAAATTTTTTACATAGGGTAATATGGGGAATATTCTTTAAAAATCTTCTTCTTCAGAACCTCCAGTCAGAATCTTTTAATGTTTGATATACATCATTGTTATGAGGGTCAGATTGAAGATTGTTCAAACCAAGTCCCTAGGTTAATATTTGGGCTTTCTACAGAAGCCCAAATGTTAACTTTGTTCAATATGGGGGATAATTTAAAAAAATCTTCTTCAGTTCCACCAGTCAGAATGCTTTCATATTTGGTATGCAACATCTCTAGGGGAGTCAGATTCAAGTTTGTTCAAATCAGATCCCTAGGTATATATTTCGGCTCGGTATGGTAGCCCAAATTTTTACTTAGTGCGATATGAGGAAATTTCTTAACAAATCTTCTTCTTCAGATCCACCAGTTGGAATGCTTTCATATTTGTATACAACATCTCTGGGGGGGGGGGGGGGGGGGGGCAGATTCCAGTTTGTTCAATTCGAGTGCCTGGGTTAATATTTGGGCTCCTTATGGAAACCTGAAATTTAACTTAGTACAATATGAGGGAATTTCTTAAAAAATCTTCTTCTTGAGATCCACTAGTCAGAATGCTTTCATATTTGGTATACAACATCTCTGGAGGGAGGGGGGGGGGGGGGGGGGGGGGGGTGTCAGATTCAAGTTTGTTCAAATCGGATCCATAGGTTAATATTTGGGCTCGCTATGGTAGCCCAAATTTTAACTAAGTGCAATATGAAGAAATTTCTTTAAAATTTTTCTTCTTCAGATCCAACAGTCAGAATGCATTCATATTTGGTACACAACATCTCTAGGAAAGTCAGATTCAACTGTGTTCAAATCGAGAGCCTGGGTTAATATTTGGGCTCCCCATGGAAGCTGGAATTGGACATATTTTTATACTGTACCAATGACCCAGACATAGCTGGTGCTAACTCTTAAAATATAGGGCCAAACACAAATTTTGCCCCCCAATCCCCCAAATTTGCATCTAAAACCAAAGAAAACATGTCCTGAATGGCCCTCCACACTTCACCTCTACTGCGCATGCGCAGTGTCAAGGACATTCCGAAATTGGCGCCATTAATCATTCTAAGTTTGGCCGTTCATCAGTTAACATCTGACTGATCTTTGTGCTTGTAAATCTCAGTTTAAATGATGCCAGACACATAAATATTAGTGAAATGGTGATTCTAAGGAGGATAGAGAAGGAGGAGAGGAAAAATGTGTGACAGAATATTATCAGGGCTGTAACTTAAAATTTTTTAATGAAATTATGTTAAGTTACCTATTTTCGAGGCAGCAGCCATTTTGTTGTCATTCTGATTATTTAGTTACACTGATTTTTCAGTGTTTTCCTCTCTCCCTGTCCTTTAAGTCCTCCCTTGCTATTCTCCCATGCTTTTGGCACAGTTTCTGTAATTATTATTACTAAATTTTCTTGGGAGTTTTAGCTGAATAACAGAATGAATTCTGTTCTTTTCCCCATGTTTACGTCTTCACCTACGGGTGGTTAGGCGTTGTGTTCTGCATCTACCATCTGATGTTCTGCAGTTTCTTCCCTGGAAGTCTCTGTTTTGCATCAGATAGTGTATTTTTGGTAACTGATTCCGGGCCTGGGTGCCTGGAGTCTTATTTTAGTGTTTTTACATTCATTGTTTACTTTTACAACAGCCCTCTGTGTGAGGGGGGGGATTTCTTGAAAATAATATCTTGATGTTATTTTAATCATAACTAGATACATTATTATTGTTCGTAAGTGTTGAATAAATTGTTTAAAATATTTTTAAAATTTTTGTCCACACTTAGGCTTGGGATCCATTGGGGCTCAACGTTACTTTTCAGAAACTTGGGCTGTTCTGAAAAAATATTTTTTCAAAATATTTTGATTTCAATTATTTTTTCTATATTAATGGATCATATTATTAGTCGAGTTGTGACGAAGTCAAACTCGACTTATAGTTTGGTGAATGGCGGGCGGGCGGGGCGGGCGGGCGGATGGGCGGGCGGGTGGGCGGGCGGGCGGGCGGGCGGGCGGGCGGGCGTAAACAATTGGTTTCCGGATGATAACTTGATAGTGGTTCAACTCACATTCATTAAACTTCATACATAGGTTGGTCTTGGTGGGAGGAAGAACCCTATTGATTTTGGACATGCTACGTCGAAGGTCAAGGTCACAGTGACCTTGAACATAGTAAATCTTAAACAATTGGTTTCCGGATGATAACTTGATAATGGTTCAACTCACATTCATGAAACTTCATAGGTAGATTGGCCTTGGTGAGGGGAAGAACCCTATTGATTTTGGACTCGCTACGTCAAAGGTCAAGGTCACAGTGACCTTTAACATAGTATATCGCAACAATTGGTTTCCGGATGATAACTTGATAGTGGTTCAACCTAGAGTCATGAAACTTCATAGGTGTGTTGGCCTTGGTGCGAGGAAGAACCCTATTGATCTTGGACTCACCAGGTCAAAGGTCAAGGTCACAGTGACCTTGAACATAGTATATCGCAACAATTGGTTTCCGGATGATAACTTGATAGTGGTTCAACCTAGAGTCATGAAACTTTATAGGTGTGTTGGCCTTGGTGCGAGGAAGAACCCTATTGATCTTGGACTCACCAGGTCAAAGGTCAAGGTCACAGTGACCTTGAACATAGTATATCGCAACAATTGGTTTCCGGATGATAACTTGATAGTGGTTCAACCTAGAGTCATGAAACTTCATAGGTATGTTGGCCTTGGTGCGAGGAAGAACCCTATTGATCTTGGACTCACCAGGTCAAAGGTCAAGGTCACAGTGACCTTGAACATAGTATATCGCAACAATTGGTTTCCGGATGATAACTTGATAGTGGTTCAACCTAGAGCCATGAAACTTTACAGGCGTGTTGGCCTTGGTGGGAGGAAGAACCCTATTGATGTTTGACTCACCAGGTCAAAGGTCAAGGTCACAGTGACCTTGAATATAGCATATCGCAACAATTGGTTTCCGGATGAGAACTTGATAGTGGTTCAACCTAGAGTCATGAAACTTCATAGGTGTGTTGGCCTTGGTGCGAGGAAGAACCCTATTGACCTTGGACTCGCCAGGTCAAAGGTCAAGGTCACAACTCGACATTGGATCTGTGATCCTGAGCGGCATTTTTATTATGTATTTTGATTGTCAGGGGTTGGTGCGAGTACCAGGACTTGTTTTCTTTTCACATTGAAAGGATTTTGATCAATTGTAATAAGAGGAAGTCTTCCTCTGACTTTTATAATCATTCTATATGTGGTCAGTGTACTCGCATTAACTCCTGTTCTGTATCGTATGATTTCAATGACAACATGGGAAGCGTATGTCACGGTATGTTAGTGGGGAATTGGACACTCCGGTCCTTTCCCCGCAGGGTCACTCTACTTTATCAATTTCTATTTCAGACGATCAAGATTAGGGTGATGTATCTGTGATGTCTTCCAACAGTGTGCCTCCATCGTCACAATTAATGAAGGGCTAGCGGAAAAGTGCTCATGTAAATACGCCAATTGCCTAAGAGGACCCTAGTAGGTTCGACGGCCTTTGACGTCCGCTAGCTCGCCCGGTGTAGCGTCCATTCATCGAATGGTTTGGCAGCCGGGTTCGTCCGTTGCAGTCTAGAAGGAGTTTTGGGGTGATGCGAGCACTATAAATCAACCAAATGCACACCCAGTGACGGCGGATTAGAGGGAGAACGGAGGAAGCCTTTAGTCCGGTTCATAGCTCGTTCTGGTCCATCCGGACGGCGAGCGAGAGAGGCCCCTCTCTCGTACAACAACATCTGGCCCCAGATGTTGTGGTACAAAATGTTTCGCATTCGGAGCATACGTCCGTCGCTCGGGACGCTCCGTTGTATAGGCAAGCCGGACTAGACTGTCAATAAGGCTTCCTCATTCTCATGGTAGCGCACACGACCGCTCTTGCTACGTGACCTCGGATATCCAGTCAGCTTCGCCAGTCAGAGAATCATCGGCGATCAGGTCACACCATCCGGTAGCCAGGGACACGAGGCCTGCAGACTCCGGACGTTCGCATAGGAAAGTGTGCGGGAGTCAACGTACACGGAGCTTCAGGCGGCAATGCATCGTAAGACCGCTACTGCACAGGCCTCGGGAACGGACGTGCTTTCCTAAATAGCACAGTTTATCGCAGCATCCCAGCATCAACTGAATCTGTCGCATATTTTTTATCCGACGATGCTGGATCGGGACGCTCCGCGGAAGCGGGTACGGACGTCCGAAAATTTTATCCGGTCCGACGGGATACCGAAAGGGATTTGGAGGATTTCGAGCTTTCCCTTTCGGAACAACTTATGCTGTTGTGTATGTCATCTGACTTGATCTTCTACAGCTTCTTTCGTCGGACCAGAATGCTGCGATGCCGGATAAGAAACTGATAGCATCGGTGGACTTAGAAATTTTTGGTTCGGTTCAGGGACATCGTCCCTCAGTTCCGACATAGTCCAATAATGTCACACAAACTTTCGAATTATTGAACGACGCTATATATATTATTATTATATGCTTGCTATAACCAAGCATTTCTGGTTTCTTGTTCGCAAAGTTACGGAGATGTCTTTCAAAAGTGTGCCTCTGTCGTCATAGTTAATGAAGAGCTAGCGGCAATAAGTGCTCATGGAATATGTCTATCGCCTAAGAGATCCCTTGTAGGATCGACAGAGTGACATTCGCTAGCTCACCCGGTGTAGCGTGCATTCATCGAATGGTTCGGCTGCCGGGTTCGTCCGTTGCGGTCTAGGAAGGAGATTTGGGTGATGCGAGCACTATAATTACTTTAGTACTCACCCAGTGACGGCAGATTGAGGACAGATCGGAGGAAGCCTGTTAGTCCGGTTCCTGGCTTGTCCAGGTCCGTCCGGGCTGTGAGCGAGAGAGGTCCCTCTCTCGTCCAACAACATAGGGGACCGCATGTTGTGGTTCAGATATTTTACAGTCGGAGCATATGTCTGTCGGTCGGGACGCTCCGTTATATTGACAGTCCGAGAGACTGTCGATAATGCTTCCTCATCCTCACAGCAGGGCACACGACCGCACATTGGCTACGTGACCTCGAGTATCCGATCAGTTTTGTTATTCAGTGATTCCACGGCGAATAGGTCACGCCATCCGGTAGCCAAGGGACACGAGGCCTATACACTCCGTTCGCTCGCATATTGGTAGTATGCACGGGGTAACGATCACGGAGCTTCCAGCGGCAATGCATTGTAGGACCGCTTCTCCTCAGGCCTCAGTGACGGACGTGCTATCCGAGTTAGCACAGTTGTTTCGCAGCATCCCAGCAATCGACAGTTTCTTACTCGAATCAGGAATTATCTGACGGCGCTGGGTCGGTGCGGTCCGCGGTTGCATCAGGTACGGACGACCGAACGCTTTATAGGGTCCGACAGGATGGCGAAAGGGATTCGAAAGATTTCGAGTTTTCCCTTTCGTAGCATCGAAAGCTGCCATACATATCTTCCGGCATTATCTTCCAGTGATTGTTATTTCAGACTACATTGCTGCGATGTTGGATAAGAGACTTATAGCGTCATTGGACACGGAATTTTGGATCGGTTCAGGGACATTGTCCCTGACTTACCGACACAGTCCAATAATGTCATTACAACATGTGTTTTATTTTTCGACGCTATATATGCATATAAGCCTGCTACCAAGCATGATAGTTTAGTTTCTTGTCCGCAATGCTCATTTCTGCCGTTTTATCATTTATACGAATAATTTATTTTGGCAGAGCAGGGCATACTGAGAGTTCATATGCGTCTAGACGGCGTGGTTAAGACTGGAAATATTCTTTTTCGCCGTCTGTGTCTTTTCCAACCACAATGTTGGAAACGACAATGATGTCTAGTAGACTTAACTTAGATGCTTTATCATACGTAATCCACCTTACTGAGGCGTTATCATTACGTCTTCAAGAAAGTTTTACGGGATATTATTCTCAATGTGATTTCTTTTGAGGGCAGTAGTTTGTTCACGTATAACTCCGCCCTTCAGTGGCTGATTGGAGTTGGTTAGACGTGACGCAGCCCTAACTACATCCACGCGCGTGGATAGTAAGGTGAAGAACTCTCTCAGAGTCGCTTCGTTCTCGGAGAAGCCTCTCTTTGACGGCAACTTTTCAGCAATCCATGAATTGCTCGATTTACACGTTCTCTTGTCTATCTAGTGTTACAAGAGATTCAGACTGGGGCAAACATTCGGTGGTTGACTCAGAGAGTGCCACTGCAGTTGCCGGATCCGAGTGTTATAGTTATGACGGTTGCCAGTCAAACAGATTGGGATATAATATTGATCCCAATGGATTCGAAGTGCCAGGGTCTTTGGGTTCCGCAGTCTCTAAGCAAGCAATTATCTTCCGCGGAATAATGTTTTTTAGGCTTGCTTTATGTCATTGCATGAACATTATTCAGAAATGCATGTCCAAATCCTGTCCGTTAATATGACAGTAGTGGCGTATCTCCGGAACCAGGGAGGCACTCATTCGTTTCCGTTATTCAATTTAATGGAAAGAATCCGTCTGTTGGTTATAGTACACCAAGTTCTGTTTCGGTCCGTCATATTCCGGGTCGTCTGATTGTTTTACCGGACTCCCGTTCACTTAGGGGTCGCTTGTTGCCGTCAGAATGGACTCTCAACAAACAAGTATTCAATCAGATTTGCTATCTATGGGAGCGCCAATGATAATTTATTTACGACACAGCTTGCTAATCAATTGCAGACGTATGTGTTGGCTTGTCCGGATCTCTGAGCTAATGTTATTAACGCTCTATTGATCTAATAGGACGGAATGATAGGATACGCGTATCCTCCGGCACTGTTGTTTCAGCAGGTATTGCTAAGATAAACAACCACAATACATTTCTGTTGATAGCATCTCTATCTTCACAGAGACCGTGGGTAATTTACTCTGATGTCTACTGTGGGACTTAACGTGAAATCTTCCTCAATGAGAGTATCTTTTTTCGCTGGGTAAATCGTGTCATCTTTATCACAACCCGCAAGGTCGCAACCTTCACGTATTACGTTGTGTGGTCCGTATTGCATTGTAAGCGTTGTACTGGACGAGCTTTGGACGCGATTTCTTACTATAGGAGATCCTCTTCTTCGCTATTCTATGCGGCTAAAGTGGAGGCTCTTCCGTCATTGGTGTAGGGATCACTATGTTGATATTGTTGATCCCTCCATACTAGTCATTGCAACTTTTTAGTATACTTGTTTGACAAGATCTACTGCAGCCTGTTACTATTAAGGTTATAGGTTTATGTTACCTCATACCTATGCACTCTATGATAGTTTACAATTGAGTCTTATGTCTCTTTATCTAAGTCAGTTAGTAACTTTTTGATAAATAGACTTAGAATCTTTAGATTAAATTCCTATATGGAATTTAACTTCGGTTCTTATTTAGCTAAGTAATCATTTGAGCCTCTGGAAACACTAGTTTTCAAATTCTGACCTTTTAGACAGTAATTCTGTTGGCTTCTCTTTTACTGAAGAGTCAGTGAGTTTCATCCACTATCGATGGATGATTTTCACTTTCGTAGTTTCGGAATCACTACTTCCTTTACTATTTAGGTTGGATTTTTGCATAAGAGTTAGGCTCCTAATATCCGGAACCTATTGTTATTAAGGTCCTTCCGTCTTCGTACGGGCATAGGCCTTTACTCTGTCCGGTTAGAGTTTATGTATTTATAAACAGATATCTGTTTATTACTACAGGCGTAAGCTTCTTCTGTCTTTGATGCCTAATAGAAGGACGTTACGCTCCATTCTATTGCTAATGGATTCAATTAACTATCGGTACTGCTCATGGTATATCATTGACTCAGCAGTTGTGCTTAAGATTTCGGCTCATGAAGTAAGAGTTCTTCTACTTCTTGGGCTTACATTAATAGTGTCGCTATTATAGATTTTTGAAGGCTGCTCATTGCGCTCAGCCATCCACATTCATGAATTTTTATCTCAGAAATATCGAGTCCATTTCTGGAGGCCTCTATTGTTAGGTCTATTATCTACTGCTCAGAATGTCATTCACTTAACAGTTGCTATTATAGCTAGGTAGGCTGTCTGTTTCGGCACTGACTCCGTTCTGCTGCCCTCTTCGCTCTGGGCTATTTGACCCAGGGCAAGAAAAAGGGGGGGGGGGGGGGAGGGTGTTCCCTTGGGTCACCTGTTTTACTATGAAAACAAGGGGATACCTCCTCCGGAGTTAGTAATTCTGAGCTGTTATTGGGATGGTTGTTTAGTGAGAAGTTTATGTTTTAAATTCATTCAAGTCTTAGTTTTTAAAGTATAGCTTTTGAAATAGCACGTGTCAACGGACATGATTATGCAATCCTCAGACACTTTTAAGGAGTATAAGAGTCTCTATTCTCTAGACTTACTTTTTTTATTGGCTTACTTTAAAAATCATTAGTATAAGGATTATATTGGATATTAATAGAGTACATGGATGTATGATGCTCAATTTTGGAAGGTGTTGTATCTTTCTAATTTATCATAAATAAGAAAGATACATGTAAGGCCTATTACTTCTTTTTCCCTAGAGGGGATGACTCTATTTTATATTATTGAGCGTATTCCATCTTGCTCTATGTCCTTGGCCCTCCAGCCTTTTTACTATTCAGCTATGTCTGGGTCATTGGTACAGTATAAAAATGTTAAAAAATTTATAGTAATTTCTATATTTTTTATACTTACCAATGACCCAGACGGGGATGGCCCTCCCAGGAGTTGGGAACTCTTGCCTCCCCGCTGAGTACATAGCGCTTACCAGGCACTGGTTATTAGAATGATTAATGGCGCCAGTTTCGGAACGTCCTTGACACTGCGCATGCGCAGTAGAGGTGAAGTGTGGAGGGCCATTCAGGACATGTTTTCTTTGGTTTTAGATGCAAATTTTGGGGATTGGGGGGCAAAATTTGTGTTTGGCCCTATATTTTAAGAGTTAGCACCAGCTATGTCTGGGTCATTGGTAAGTATAAAAAATATAGAAATTACTATAAATTTTTTAACTTTGCTGAAGAATTAAAATTTTTGCATTCTGTACCCTCTAGAGGTGTGTAAAAAAGATTAATCCACATCGGTTGTATCAAGGGGCTTCATAGGGGAGCTCTACATTATGATCAACTGAAGAAAAGGCTTGATGCCCGGATTATTTTTGTCACTCCTGAGGGACTCAAGGATTGACAGTGTAGCCTATGGATATGGATTGCTTAATGAAGACTCATTCTTGGACTCTGTTTATATTGTGTTCTGTTCAAGATGAGCGCTTCAGGCCCCGTGGGGCCTCTTGTTTTTATATTCTATTACTGTAGGATTACTGTAGGATACATGGATTATTATTCCGGTAGTGTAGCTCAAAAAATTTGAATTTTGTCCACACTTAAGCTCATTCGGGATGCCTTTGGGCTCTTAATGTTCCCTTTGGGAACTTGGGCTCTTTTTCAAATTTTCTTCTTTTTTTTTTCCAAAAAATACTTTGAATTTATTTTTGATTGCTATTTTTTATGTATCTTAATTATATATATTTTGTTGTGGAGTTTGGAGGTCTGATATCGACTTTAGTCGATGCACTCCTGTGGACTCTTGTCATTCTTGTGTTCACTGGAATGACTAATGTTGGAGACGGGTGCCACAGTACATTGTTGGTGGTGAGGTTCTGAAGGCAGGACTCTCACTGCGTTATAATTCATTTTGTCATTTTCTATTTCAGAGGAACATGAACATGGTGATGATATTCTGACACCCATCCAAGTGTGCTACTTGGAGCATATAGAGCTAGATGCAGTGCTCATGATTTCAAGAGTTAAGACCTTTTGTTAAGGGTTTTAATCTCTTGCAAGCAGCTAGCTCGACCGGTGAAGCGGTATACCTTGGGTTCCGTGACGCCGGGTAAGTCTGTTGCGGTCTAAGAAGTGGATTGGTTAGAGTGAGCTCTTTAATATAAATAGCTCACCCAGCAACGACGGAAATAGGGAGGAAGTCAACAAGTTTCTTGTACTCGTTGAGGTCTATAGACCGCGAGCGGGAGAGGCCCCTCTCTAACCTAACAGACATTTGGGGCCAAATATTGTTTGCACGAGCCAGAGCATATGTCCACCCTCCACTCGGGACGCTCTGTTTAGTCTGCAGCCGGGGTCGGATTCAGTCACGACTTCCTTCACTATGTTTCACAAGCCGAAATGAAGATTTATGGTTGGAAACTTGCACGAGACAGAGCATACGTCTGCCCACCGCTCGGGACGCTCCGTCTAGTCTGCAGCCGGGGTCGACTTCAGTCTCGGCTTCCTCTGCTACGTTATTAAAGCACACACAACTGCATCCAAGCTACCCGACTTCAGATATCCAGCCTGCTGCACGAAGAAGGAACTACTCTTCGCCTATGAAGTCGGATCATCTGGTAGCTAGGGAGACGAGGCTTCGATCATTGGGACATTCGGAGAAGAGATCCATCTCCGACACACCATCTGAGGAGCAGCAAGTGGCTAGGAAACAGAAGATCGCTGCTCCTCAGGCCGCGATGATGGACTTGCTGTCGCAGCTTGCGCAGCTGATCGCAGCCTCCCTCAGTCTCAGAACCTGGGTCGGTCCAGTCGTTTGTTCACGCAGATGCAAGGGACCAAGATTCGCAACTGATTCTCTCGGATGGTGAAAGGGATAAGGAAGAGGATTACCCTTCCCTTTCGGAACAGCACAGGGTTACGATGGATTTCATCCATCAATACTACCCTGAATTTGTTCCGAACAATCAGAATGCTGCGACGACAAGGAAGAAACTGCTGGCGTCGTTGAATGCAGACTTTATCCGGACAAAGGAGGAAGTCCTTTCATTTCCGGTCCAGTTCAGGCAGGTGTCGCAGGCCTTCGGCCATATAGACAACGCCATTTTTAACCTCTCGAGGGCGAAAAGGAAGGTGGTTTCTTAGCTACATCTTCCATAAACATACCGTTTCATGGACTACGTTCATTTAAAAATGGTTGGAGAAGATGTTCGGAGAGCTCCTGTGCGTTTGAATGAGCAGCCCGGGGATCTAGATGTATCCTTGCCTGCATCATTCACTATTCGCTCAGACACAATTACAACGGCAATTTCATTAACTAGAGCGAATTGGAAGCAATGTCTTACTCAGATCACCTTACCAGTGCTGTGGCGCAATGTCTCAATGGGAAGGAATTTGAGGACGTTTGTACCTCCCGTAGAGTTCTTTCCAGGGCAATTTGTATACCACTTATAACTCTGCCCTTTCAGTGGCTAATCTGGAGTTAATCAGACGTGATGCTGCCCTTGCGTCATCATCACTGATAGATGACAAGGTGAAAAGCTCTCTCCAAGTCGCTCCGGTCTCTGGACATACTATTTTGGACGACAAGCTTTTGTCAGTCTGTGATCAGGCTATTTAGATTGCATCTAGTGATCTGCTATTGAATTCGGCGTTTCATCAACCCGCTTCAGCAGACAAGAGTAAGGAGGACGTTCCAGGTCTGAAAGTCAAAAGGGAGCCCTCTTATAATTACTCTGGAGGTTGTCAGTATAGCGACTCGGGAAGGGGCGTAGGTCTGATCGGGAATTTCGGTCAGACGCCCCAAGGCAAACGGGACGAGTTCTTCACGAGGAGGACATAGTTTCTCCTCCTGTAAGCCTCGCAGGTCATACAGGTGATGTTCAAGACCTCAATTGCTTGCCAGTTGGCGGTCATGTCCAGTTGGCGATCATCTTCGCGAGAAACTGGACAGCTGTCGCGGAAGGTCAGTGGGTGAGAAGTGTTATCACGGACCGCTACGGCTATCATTCTGAGCCGCACCCCCACTTACAAGATGTCTGCGTTGGTCAGATTTTCCGTCGGATCCTTTCAAAAGAGAGTCCCTCCTAGAAGCAATAGAGGTCGCCGAGAATCAGGATTCTCAGGGTTTTTACAGTCACCTGTTCCTTGTACTGAAGCCAGACGGCTCGTTCCGACTAGTAATAGACTTGAGCTGGATAAACAAGCTGATCATAGCTCCAAAATTCTATATGAGGACCATTTGGTTGGTAAGAGCGAGCATTCGGGTGAACGACTATGCGGCAAGCCCAGATCTAAAGGATGCGTACTTTCATGTCCTGGTACATCCGGCATTCAGAAAGTACCTGCGGTTCGCTGTACAAGGGAAGGTGTATGAGTTCAGAGCAGTGTGCTTTGGTCTGAACCTGGTACCCTGGGCATTCACTCATATAATGAACTCGGTAAAGTCACACTTCCGAGCTCATTCATCTGCGGTAACGTTGGTTTACTTGGATGACATTCTTCAGATATACGGCAACAGAATTATTCTTCAGAACGATGTTCGGAGTCTGCTTCTTTTGTTCCCACATCTCGGTTTCATCGTAAACGAGAAAAAGTCGGATATAGCTCCGTCCAAGTCATTCACTCACTTGGGAATGAGCTTCGAGACTCACAACAATCTGGTTCGTCTGCCGTTACCCAGTGCAAAATTTGTCAGTTGTTATGTTCGCTTTGTCTACACTCAGATGCATTAACGGCGTAGGAATTCATGCGACTGATGGGGCTGTGTGGAGCGGCTTTGGATCTTATTCGATGAGCCGCCTGCGCACGCATCCCCTCCAGATATTCTTTATTCAGAACTGGAGTGTGATGACGCATTTGCTCGAAACCAGTATTGTTTTAAAGGACCTAGTAAAACAGGGGTTCAGATTTGGGCAGATATTCAGTGGTTAACTCAGGGAGTTCCGCTGCAACTGCCGGATCCAGCTTTCACGATTATAACGGATGCAAGTCAGATTGGTTGGGACGTGACCCTTAGTCCCGCAGACTTGAGGTGTCAGGATCTTTAGGACCCTCGGTTCGTAGAGAAGTGCATAAACATCAAAGAGATGATGTTAATTTGGTTAGCGCTACAACATGGGATTCACATAATAGCGGACGTCCATGTTCAAATTTTGTCGGACAAATCAACAGTAGTAGCTTACATCAGGAACCAAGGTGACACTCATTCAGTGCCATTATGTGAATTAACGGAGAAGATTCTCCTATACGTCATGAATCATCATGTTCATCTTTCTGTCCGTCATATTCCCGGTCGTCTGAATGTACTAGCAGACTCGCTCTCTTGGGAAGGTCGCCTGTTGCCATTGGACCGGACTCTCAAAAAGCGAATATTCAGGCAGATTTGCTACCAATGGGATCGTTCAGTGACAGATCTGTTTGCGACACACCGGAACAATCAGTTTCTGACGTTCGTGTCACCATGCCAAGATCATCGAGTGTACGCATTAGACGCTCTGTTGATCTCATGGAACGGAATGATAGGATAGGCGTATCCTCCAACTCTGTTGATTTAGCAGATTCTGTTTAGTTCAAACAGTCTCGTTGTGAAATCCTGATAGTAGCACCTCTTTAGTCACAGAAACCTTGGATCAGTCTTCTCAGGTGTCTGTTATGGGTCGTTCCCTGGAAGCTTCCTCCACGAGAGGACCTTCTTTATCAGGGGAAGTATTTGTTCTTCACGTCCTTCCCCGCCCTTAGTGGCATTATGGAGTCGGTCAGACATGAGGGAACCTTGTGATTCCTATACTATTTGATGGTGAACACAAGAACGATTCAAGTAATGCGGGTGAAGGTAGTTCGTTATGATCTTGAATCCCCCCCACCCCACACAGCCAGTGTGTTAAGAGGCGATTACCGGGCAAGACGTAGTTTTCTTCCCGTAAGCCTCCTAAGCATTTAAGTACATACATGCATTTCATGACTTCTCGATTGGCAGCTGTGTCGTGTTCTATGGCGACCTCATGGGCACATCCACTTTCTAGTTGGTTGGTTGGTTTCCTGTGGTTGTTCGTTTGTATGTCATATACGAGCATATGATTCATTGTCAATAAATTGCTAGCCTTGGGGTACCTGGGAGGCTTTCTAGTCAGTTAACTGGTATTCAGATGATTACATGCAGGATTTATAAGGACCTTAGAAACAGTGAATTATTTCGGGGGCGGTCCGTGACGAGTCTGTAAATCATAGCTCAATCCATTTCTAGATCCAGGTTTCTATTAATGGCGGTACCCAATCAAATACATCTTGTCTTACACTCTCGTATATTCGCACGTTTCTAGAAACATAGATATCGGATAGAACACGTCTGGGAGTGTTATTTGCTGGAATTTATTGTACACCTGAATGGGGTCGCCTGTGGGTTACCTTGGAAGTGTGTTTACTCTCCAGAGATCGTCCATTTTGATTCTATTGGACATGTGTATGTTATATATTATATAACCGGTTTTTGACCTATTTGCGTATGCCGACTCCAGTATACGTTACAAGCGGGCGATATTAATTACCGGGATCGCTGCTATAGCCTTAACTTCAGAAGTGGCATTAAGCACCAATTTATTGATAATAATTAATACCTGGGTGTCTATTCAACGAATATTTATATTGTTATTTGGTACCGCTTTTACTGATTCAGGAGCGCTCCCCTCTTCTTTTTGAAGATTCCTTCAAAAAGGGGGGAGGAGGGGATTTTTTATCTCCTCCGGCTTGATAAGTATGCATCTATGAGTTAAGCTGTTTTGTCTGTAGATTATATCCTGGATACAGCTTGTGTTTGTTGCATATGGCGTATGTTTGTGGGGGATAGCCTCTCATTCTCAAATACGCCATCCTAATTTTTGGGGCTTAGTATGGACTAGCCTTAAAAAACTGGGAACTCATTACATCCAGTTAGCATAGTCTTCATGCTAAGAATATGGAATTACTTGAATTTGGCTTCTTATTGGTGATATGTCTTCTCTATTACTGTATAGAGAGACATACATGTAATTCCTTTTAAATTTAATTTCCTTTCACCTTTGATTACAGACTATGGAACTGTGTTGGTCTACTAATTCTGAAGTCCTAGCCCCTCCGCCTTTTTATGATTCAGATAAGTCTGGGCCATAGGGTCATAGTATAAAAATATTATAAATTTAAAGTAATTTGCATATTTTTTATACTTACCAATGGTCCAGACGGGTTTGGCCCTCCCATGAGTGGGCACTCATACCTCCCCGCTGAGTTATTATGTTGTACTCTTTTCTACAAAGAATGATGTTGGGGCTAATTTCAGTTACTTCCTGGCGACTGCACATGCGCGAAGAGTAAAAGTATGGATGACCAGATAGGACTTTTAAATTTTTATACTGTACCAATGACCCAGACATAGCTGGTGCTAACTCTTAAAATATAGGGCCAAACACAAATTTTGCCCCCCAGTCCCCAAAATTTGCATCTAAAACCAAAGAAAACATGTCCTGAATGGCCCCCCACACTTCACCTCTACTGCGCATGCGCAGTGTCAAGGACGTTCCGAAATTGGCGCCATTAATCATTCTAAGTTTGGCCCTTCATCAGTTAACATCTGACTGATCTTTGTGCTTGTAAATCTCAGTTTGAATGATGCCAGACACATAAATATTAGTGAAATGGTGATTCTAAGGAGGATAGAGAAGGAGGAGAGGAAAAATGTGTGACAGAATATTATCAGGGCTGTAACTTAAAATTTTTTAATGAAATTATGTTAAGTTACCTATTTTCGAGGCAGCAGCCATTTTGTTGTCATTCTGATTATTTAGTTACACTGATTTTTCAGTGTTTTCCTCTCTCCCTGTCCTTTAAGTCCCCCCTTGCTATTCTCCCATGCTTTTGGCATAGTTTTTGTAATTATTATTACTAAATTTTCTTGGGAGTTTTAGCTGAATAACAGAATGAATTCTGTTCTTTTCCCCATGTTTACGTCTTCACCTACGGGTGGTTAGGCGTTGTGTTCTGCATCTACCATCTGATGTTCTGCAGTTTCTTCCCTGGAAGTCTCTGCTTTGCATCAGATAGTGTATTTTTGGTAACTGATTCCGGGCCTGGGTGCCTGGAGTCTTATGTTAGTGTTTTTACATTCATTGTTTACTTTTACAACAGCCCTCTGTGTGAGGGGGGGATTTCTGGAAAATAATATCTTGATGTTATTTTAATCATAACTAGATACATTATTATTGTTCGTAAGTGTTGAATAAATTGTTTAAAATATTTTTAAAATTTTTGTCCACACTTAGGCTTGGGATCCATTGGGGCTCAACGTTACTTTTCAGAAACTTGGGCTGTTCTGAAAAAATATTTTTTCAAAATATTTTGATTTCAATTATTTTTTCTATATTAATGGATCATATTATTATTATGTATTTTGATTGCCAGGGGTTAGTGCGAGTACCAGGACTTGTTTTCTTTTCACATTGAAAGGATATTGATCAATTGTAATAAGAGGAAGTCTTCCTCTGACTTTTATAATCATTCTATATGTGGTCAGTGTACTCGCATTAACTCCTGTTCTGTATCGTATGATTTCGATGACAATATGGGAAGCGTATGTCACGGTATGTTAGTGGGGAATTGGACACTCCGGTCCTTTCCCCGCAGGGTCACTCTACTTTATCAATTTCTATTTCAGACGATCAAGATTAGGGTGATGTATCTGTGATGTCTTCCAACAGTGTGCCTCCGTCGTCACAATTAATGAAGGGCTAGCGAAAAAGTGCTCATGTATATACGCCAATTGCCTAAGAGGACCCTAGTAGGTTCGACGGCCTTTGACGTCTGCTAGCTCGCCCGGTGTAGCGTCCATTCATCGAATGGTTCGGCAGCCGGGTTCGTCCGTTGCGGTCTAGAAGGAATTTTGGGGTGATGCGAGCACTATAAATCAACCAAATGCACACCCAGTGACGGCGGATCAGAGGGAGAACGGAGGAAGCCTTTTAGTCTGGTTCATAGCTCGTTCTGGTCCATCCGGACGGCGAGCGAGAGAGGCCCCTTTCTCGTACAACAACATCTGGCCCCAGATGTTGTGGTACAAAATGTTTCGCATTCGGAGCATACGTCCGTCGCTCGGGACGCTCCGACATATAGTCAGTCCGGAGTAGACTGTCAATAAGGCTTCCTCATTCTCATGGTAGCGCACACGACCGCTCTTGGCTACGTGACCTCGGATATCCAGTCAGCTTCGCCAGTCAGAGAATCATCGGCGACCAGGTCACACCATCCGGTAGCCAGGGACACGAGGCCTGCAGACTCCGGACGTTCGCATAGGAAGTGTGCGGGAGTCAACGTACACGGAGCTTCCGGCGGCAATGCATCGTAAAACCGCTACTGCACAGGCCTCGGGAACGGACGTGCTTTCCTAAATAGCACAGTTTATCGCAGCATCCCAGCATCAACTGAATCTGTCGCATATTTTTTATCCGACGATGCTGGGTCGGGACGCTCCGCTGAAGCGAGTACGGACGTCCGAAAATTTCATCCGGTCCGACAGGATACCGAAAGGGATTTGGAGGATTTCGAGCTTTCCCTTTTGGAACAACATATGCTGTTGTGTATGTCATCTGACTTGGTCTTCTACAGCTTCTTTCGTCGGACCAGAATGCTGCGATGCCGGATAAGAAACTGATAGCGTCGGTGGACTTAGAAATTTTTGGTTCAGTTCAGGGACATCGTCCCTCAGTTCCGACATAGTCCAATAATGTCACACAAACTTTCGAATTATTGAACGACGCTATATATATTATTATTATATGCTTGCTATAACCAAGCATTTCTGGTTTCTTGTTCGCAAAGTTACAGAGATGTCTTTCAAAAGTGTGCCTCTGCCGTCATAGTTAATGAAGAGCTAGCGGCAATAAGTGCTCATGGAATATGTCTATCGCCTAAGAGATTCCTTGTAGGATCGACGGAGTGACATTCGCTAGCTCACCCGGTGTAGCATGCATTCATCGAATGGTTCGGCTGCCGGGTTCGTCCGTTGCGGTCTAGGAAGGAGATTTGGGTGATGCGAGCACTTTAATTACTTTAGTACTCACCCAGTGACGGCAGATTGAGGACAGATCGGAGGAAGCCTGTTAGTCCGGTTCCTGGCTTGTCCAGGTCCGTCCGGGCTGTGAGCGAGAGAGGTCCCTCTCTCGTCCAACAACATAGGGGACCGCATGTTGTGGTTCAGATATTTTTCATTCGGAGCATATGTCTGTCGGTCGGGACGCTCCGTTATATTGACAGTCCGAGAGACTGTCCATAATGCTTCCTCATCCTCACAGCAGGGCACACGACCGCACACTGGCTACGTGACCTCGAGTATCTGATCAGTTTCGTCATTCAGTGATTCCACGGCGAATAGGTCACACCATCCGGTAGCCAAGGGACATGAGGCCTATACACTCCGTTCGCTCGCATATTGGTAGTATGCACGGGGTAACGATCACGGAGCTTCCAGCGGCAATGCATTGTAGGACCGCTTCTCCTCAGGCCTCAGTGACGGACGTGCTATCCGAGTTAGCACAGTTGTTTCGCAGCATCCCAGCAATCGACAGTTTCTTGGTCGAATCAGGAATTATTCGACGGCGCTGGGTTGGTGCGGTCCGCGGTTGCATCAGGTACGGACGACCGAACGCTTTATAGGGTCCGACAGGATGGCGAAAGGGATTCGAAAGATTTCGAGTTTTCCCTTTCGTAGTATCGGAAGCTGCCATTCATATCTTCTGGCATTATCTTCCAGTGATTGTTATTTCGGACTACATTGCTGCGATGTTGGATAAGAGACTTATAGCGTCATTGGACACGGAATTTTGGATCGGTTCAGGGACATTGTCCCTGACTTACCGACGCAGTCCAATAATTTCATTACAACATGTGTTTTATTTTTCGACGCTATATATGCATACAAGCCTGCTACCAAGCATGATAGTTAGTTTCTTGTCCGCGTTGCTCATTTCTGCCGTTTTATCATTTATACGAATAGTTTATTTTGGCAGAGCAGGGCATACCGAGAGTTCATATGCGTCTAGACGGTGTGGTTAAAGACTGGAAATATTCTTTTTCGCCGTCTATGTCTTTTCCAACCTCAATGTTGGAAACGACAATGATGTCTAGTAGACTTAACTTAGACGCTTTATCATACGTAATCCACCTTACTGAGGCGTTATCATTACGTCTTCAAGAAAAGATTTACGGGATATTATTCTCAATGTGATTTCTTTTGAGGGCAGTAGTTTGTTCACGTATAACTCCGCCCTTCAGTGGCTGATTGGAGTTGGTTAGACGTGACGCAGCCCTAGCTACATCCACGCGCATGGATAGTAAGGTGAAGAACTCTTTCAGAGTCGCTTCGTTCTCGGAGAAGCTTCTCTTCGACGGCAACTTTTCAGCAATCCATGAATTGCTCGATTTACACGTTCTCTTGTCTATCTAGTGTTACAAGAGATTCAGACTGGGGCAAACATTCGGTGGTTGACTCAGAGAGTGCCACTGCAGTTGCCGGACCCGAGTGTTGCAGTTATGACGGTTGCCAGTCAAACAGATTGGGATAGAATATTGATCCCAACGGATTCGAAGTGCCAGGGTCTTTGGGTTCCGCAGTCTCTAAGCAACCAATTATCTTCCGTGGAATAATGTTTTTTAGGCTTGCTTTATGTCATTGCATGAACATTATTCAGAAACGCATGTCCAAATCCTGTCCGTTAATTCGACAGTAGTGGCGTATCTCCGGAACCAGGGAGGCACTCATTCGTTTCCGTTATTCAATTTAATGGAAAGAATCAGTCTGTTGGTTATAGTACACCAAGTTCTGTTTCGGTCCGTCATATTCCAGGTCGTCTGATTGTTTTACTGGTCTCCCGTTCACTTAGGGGTCGCCTGTTGCTGTCAGAATGGACTCTCAACGAACAAGTATTCAATCAGATTTGCTATCTATGGGAGCTCCCAATGATGATTTATTTACGACACAGCTTGCTAATCAATTGCAGATGTATGTGTTGGCTTGTCCGGATCTCTGAGCTAATGTTGTTAACGCTCTATTGATCTAATAGGACGGAATGATAGGATACGCGTATCCTCCGGCGCTGTTGTTTCAGCAGGTATTGCTAAGATAAACAACCACAATACATTTCTGTTGATAGCATCTCTATCTTCACAGAGACCGTGGGTAATTTACTCTGTTGTCTACTGTGGGACTTAACGTGAAATCTTCCTCAATGAGAGGATCTTTTTTCGCTGGGTAAATCGTGTCAACTTTATCACAACCCGCAAGGTCGCAACCTTCACGTATTCCGTTGTGTGGTCCGTATTGCATTGTAAGCATTGTACTGGACGAGCTTTGGACGCGATTTCTTACTATAGGAGATCCTCTTCTTCGCTATTCTATGCGGCTAAAGTGGAGGCTCTTCCGTCGTTGGTGTAGGGATCATTATGTTCATATTGTTGATCCCTCCATACTACTCATTGCAACTTTTTAGTATACTTGTTTGACAAGATCTACTGCAGCCTGTTATTATTAAGGTTATAGTTTTATGTTACCTCATACCTATGCACTCTAGGATAGTTTACAATTGAGTCTTATGTCTCTTTATCTAAGTCAGTTAGTAACTTTTTGATAAATAGACTTAGAATCTTTAGATTAAATTCCTATATGGAATTTAACTTCGGTTCTTATTTAGCTAAGTAATCATTTGAGCCTCTGGAAACAGTAGTTTTCAAATTCTGACCTTTTAGACAGTAATTCTGTTGGTTTCTCTTTTACTGAAGAGTCAGTGAGTTTCATGCACTATCGATGGATGATTTTCACTTTCGTAGTTTCGGAATCACTACTTCCTTTACTATTTAGGTTGGATTTTTGCATAAGAGTTAGGCTCCTAATATCCGGAACCTTTTGTTATTAAGGTCCTTCCGTCTTCGTACGGGCATAGGCCTTTACTCTCTCCGGTTAGAGTTTATGTATTTATAAACAGATATCTGTTTATTACTACGGGTGTAAGCTTCTTCTGTCTTTGATGCCTAATAGAAGGACGTTACGCTCCATTCTATTGCTAATGGATTCTATTAACTATCGGTACTGCTTATGGTATATCATTGACTCAGCAGTTGTTCTTAAGATTTCGGCTCATGAAGTAAGAGTTCTTCTACATCTTGGGCTTACATTAATAGTGTCGCTATTATAAATTTTTGAAGGCTGCTCATTGCGCTCAGCCATCCACGTTCATGAATTTTTATCTCAGAAATATCGAGTCCATTTCTGGAGGCCTCTATTGTTAGGTCTGTTATCTACTGCTCAGAATGTCATTCACTTAACAGTTGCTACTATAGCTAGGTAGGCTGTCTGTTTCGGCAGTGACTCCGTTCTGCTGCCCTCTTCGCTCTGGGCTATTTGACCCAGGGCAAGGAAAAGGGGGGGGGGGGGGGGGAGGGTGTTCCCTTGGGTCACCTGTTTTACTATGAAAACAAGGGGATACCTCCTTCGGAGTTAGTAATTCTGAGCTGTTATTGGGATGGTTGTTTAGTGAGAAGTTTATGTTTTAAAAATTCATTCAAGTCTTAGTTTTTAAAGTATAGCTTTTGAATATTGCATGTGTCAACGGACATGATTATGCAATCCTCAGACACTTTTAAGGAGTATAAGAGTCTCTATTCTCTAGACTTACTTTATTTATTGGCTTACTTTAAAAATTATTAGTATAAGGATTATATTGGATATTAATAGAGTACATGGATGTATGATGCTCAATTTTGGAAGGTGTTGTATCTTTCTAATTTATCATAAATAAGAAAGATACATGTAAGGCCTATTACTTCTTTTTCCCTAGAGGGGATGACTCTATTTTATATTATTGAGCGTATTCCATCTTGCTCTATGTCCTTGGCCCTCCAGCCTTTTTACTATTCAGCTATGTCTGGGTCATTGGTACAGTATAAAAATGTTAAAAAATTTATAGTAATTTCTATATTTTTTATACTTACCAATGACCCAGACGGGGATGGCCCTCCCAGGAGTTGGGAACTCTTGCCTCCCCGCTGAGTACATAGCGCTTACCAGGCACTGGTTATTAGAATGATTAATGGTGCCAATTTCAGAACGTCCTTGACACTGCGCATGCGCAGTAGAGGTGAAGTGTGGAGGGCCATTCAGGACATGTTTTCTTTGGTTTTAGATGCAAATTTTGGGGATTGGGGGGCAAAATTTGTGTTTGGCCCTATATTTTAAGAGTTAGCACCAGCTATGTCTGGGTCATTGGTAAGTATAAAAAATATAGAAATTACTATAAATTTTTTAACTTTTTGGTTTTGCAAGCAAATTTTGGGGATTGGGGGGTTCAAAATTTGTGTTTGGCCCTTGATAACTTTGAGTTAGCACCAGCTAAGTCTGGGCCATTGGTAAGTATAAAAATTATTCAAATTACTTTAAATTTATAATTTTCCTGAATTTGATAGAATTACGGAATTTGATAGAATTCCGGAATTTCCAGGTCCGTTTTCTGTGTTCCGAATTTTACTTTTTTATGCAACCCAAAGGCTATTTATTCAGGTAATCAACTTTTCCATTCCATTTAGTTCCGTTTTTCATATTTTAGAAACTGTTGGAACTCAAGCGTAGTTCTTTTGTGTACTAAATGCTGATTGGACTGTCATATTCAATAAGTGAAATTGTGTGAGAGTTCAACCAATGGAATTTCAACTCATGATTTGATATAGGCAGTTGGCAGGTGTCTGGGTAGACAGGAATCAGTGTGGGTGTGCATTTTATCATTCTTATATTTTAGCACAATAACATGTGCAAACATAAATAGATTCCCAAAATATTTGTTAGGTGAGTTTGTTGCCATAATAACTTGATCAGGTTTGAAAACCAATTTTGTCCTGTTTTTCTTACCAAAGTTATGGCCCTTAGGTTGTTGATTTATTGTGTTTTTTTTTTCCATTTGCTTGATAACTCGAACAAAGATCAATAGACTTCAACAATTTTCAATTTGTGAGCAGGGCTGGGGTCTTTTACTTCCAGATGTAATATATTATATTACTGTTACTTTTGATTTTTTGATTCACATCTTGCATAAAGAGAACAAAAGCTTCTGCTTGATATGTAGTCTTCAGTTCTCAGAGAGTTTTAAAAAAAAAACAATGCCAAACACAAGGTGTTGTTGATGAAGGAAAAGCAGGATGTACCGTATTGGCACAATACAGTACATCCTGCTTTCCTTCATCATCAACATCTTGTGTTTTGCATTATTTTTTCTCCCAATACTATTAGGTGACTGCCTTCCACACCGATTCCTTAATCCTTTAACATATCAGCCAAAAAATGGAACATTTGCTGAAATAAGACTTACATAGCCTATAATTATTTCAATGAAATCATGAAAATATGGGTGTCAGATTGTGAGATTACTACTATAATATTTTGTCTGAGTTTGAAAACCAGTGTCATATGATTTTACTTGAGTTATGGCTTTTGGTTTATTGATTTTTTTCAGATTGCATTAATTTCTAATTTGTACAGGTCTGTATATTTTTGCTCTTTTGAAGTTGTTAAGGGAGGTTATTAATCAAGGTTCAGCTAGTGTCACTTGCATTGTGTTATTATTAAGCATAACACTTTTTCTTGTTTTTCCAGGGAAAATATAGATGCGCCAAGACATACCAAATGATTTCAGTGTTTACATGTGAAAACTGATTAACTCTTAACCCACTGAATATTTTTAAAATATTTTTCATCAAATCTAGTCATGGCTGCTGTAAAGCAGTCATGACTAGAAGTGATAAAAAATACATGAAAATGTGACTCAAAAAATCACTGGTCGAACAGTTCATACAATTTGCAGGTAACAATTTGGGTAAATGTGCTCAAGTTTGACTTATTTTAGTGACAAGAGATTTACTGTTCTGGGCAGGAATATCCGCCAACAGCATGAAAGGAGTTAAATGACCCTTAGTGAACAATTCTTATCAAACTCAACATTTGAAACAGTAAATGAAATCTTTCTGAAGTTCAACAGATACCCACCAAACACATCATACAACTTAACAATAAAATGCAAGCTTGGTGACAACACACAAAGCAGCATTCTCAGTGAGAATACATAATATGGGGGCCAGGTTGTTCAGCCCTGTCAAAATTTCAGTGGCCAGTCTTCAAAGGTATCCGACAACACAGTCTATAATTTTTATTCATCAGATAATTGCATCTAAGTACTTAATTCTACGATCTGTACGTCCAAGTTAAATTGTTATTCCTTTGTCCTGTTTTGACGATTAGATCAAAAGATCTTTTCACAAATAAACATCCTTCACCTGAGTGACCATTAAACAGAATTTCCCTGGTTATTTACCATACTAATGCCATATTCCTTGATTGGTAAGTACTCTTTTCTCCCAATGACAGATTGATATACATAGATAGCAAGTGAATGAACATGAATAGATGGGGTGTAGGAATTACTTGTGGTAAATTTTGTGGGTCCGTCATGTTGTTCTTGAAGAATTTTTTATCCTAACTGAAAAAAGAGTTGTCATTGATAGGTGTAAAATCAATGGTTAGTTAATTAATGAACAAATTGGAGCATCCTTAAAACTAATGTTACTCCATTATAAGAATGCATTAAATTTGTATTGATATTTCAGCTTTTGCCTCAAGCGTTACAAGTAGCAATTGATGAAGATGTTGAATTTAGAGAAGGTTTACCTCGAGAATATCTTGGGTACATGGGCATTGCTAATTGTGATAGAGTGAGTATTATGTTATATTGCAATGGTAAAATTATAGATGCTTTACATAAACCCCTTTAGCTCCATGTCATTGCATTGCACATTTTTATACGGCCGCTCATATGAGCGGGCCGTATTATGGTATGGCAATGTCCGTCTGTCCCTCCATCCATCCATTAGCTTTTGTTTGTCCACGTGATAACCTGAAAACAATACATCCAACAGATACTGTTTCTTTATGGTTGATTAGTCATGACTAGAGGATGGTTCCTTTCGATAACCAGCATTCTGGCATATCCAATATGGCCACCACAGCAGTCATCTTGGATTTTCATGGACTTTTGATTGTCCATGCAATAACTTGAAAACTATAGATCCAGCAGATACTGATTTGTTATGGTTGATTAAGCATGACTAGAGGATGGTTCCTTTAGATAACCAGCATTCGGACATGTCCAATATGGCTTCCACGGCAGCCATCTTGGATTTTCAGGGACTTTTGATTGTCCACGCGATAACTTGAAAACTATAAATCCAACAAATACTGATTTGTTATGGTTGATTAAGCATGACTAGAGGATGGTTCTTTTCAATAACCAGCATTCTGGCATATCCAATATGGCCACCATAGCAGCCATTTTGGATTTTTAGGGACTTTTGATTGTCCACGCAATAACTTGAAAACTATAGATCCAACAGACACTGCTTTTTTATGATTGATTAAACATGACTAGAGGATGGTTCCTTTCGATAACCAGCATTCTGGTATATCCAGTATGGCTGCCATGGCAGCCATCTTGGATTTTCAGGGACTTTTGATTGTCCATGTGATAATCCAACAGATACTGTCTTTTATGTTTAATTAGTCATGAGTAGAGGATGGTTCCTTTCAATAATCAGCATCAATGTCCATACGTCCGTCGATCTGTCCATCCATCTGTCCATCCGTTAACTTTTGTTTGTGCATGCGATAACTTGAAAACAATTCGTCCAACAGATACTGTTTTTTTATGGTTGATTAGTCATGACTAGAGGATGGTTTCTTTCAAAAACCAGCATTCTGGCATGTCCAATATGGCCTCCATAGCAACCATCTGGGACTTTTGGTGACTTTTGATTCTCCATGCAATAACTTGAAAATAATATATTCAACTTTAATGGGACGTAAGCCAGGAATGTACAAATTATTTTTGAAGGAATTATTGACCTTTTGTTCAACTATAAATATTTTTATACTGTACCAATGACCCAGACATAGCTGGTGCTAACTCTTAAAATATAGGGCCAAACACAAATTTTGCCCCCCAATCCCCAAAATTTGCATCTAAAACCAAAGAAAACATGTCCTGAAAGGCCCTCCACACTTCGCCCCCACTGCGCATGCGCAGTGTCAAGGACGTTCCGAAATTGGCGCCATTAATCATTCTAAGTTTGGCCCTTCATCAGTTAACATCTGACTGATCTTTGCGCTTATAAATCTCAGTTTAAATGATGCCAGACACATAAATATTAGTGAAATGGTGATTCTAAGGAGGATAGAGAAGGAGGAGAGGAAAAAAATGTGTGACAGAATATTATCAGGGCTGTAACTTAAAATTTTTTAATGAAATTATGTTAAGTTACCTATTTTCGAGGCAGCAGCCATTTTGTTGTCATTCTGATTATTTAGTTACACTGTGTTTTCCTCTCTCCCTGTCCTTTAAGTCCCCCCTTGCTATTCTCCCATGCTTTTGGCATAGTTTTTGTAATTATTATTTCTAAATTTTCTTGGGAGTTTTAGCTGAATAACAGAATGAATTCTGTTCTTTTCCCCATGTTTACGTCTTCACCTACGGGTGGTTAGGCGTTGTGTTCTGCATCTACCATCTGATGTTCTGCAGTTTCTTCCCTGGAAGTCTCTGTTTTGCATCAGGTAGTGTTTTTTTGGTAACTGATTTCGGGCCTGGGTGCCTGGAGTCTTATTTTAGTGTTTTTACACTCATTGTTTACATTTACAACAGCCCTCTGTGTGAGGGGGGATTTCTGGAAAATAATATCTTGATGTTATTTTAATCATAACTAGATACATTATTATTGTTCGTAAGTGTTGAATAAATTGTTTAAAATATTTTTAAAATTTTTGTCCACACTTAGGCTTGGGATCCATTGGGGCTCAACGTTACTTTTCAGAAACTTGGGCTGTTCTGAAAAAATATTTTTTCAAAATATTTTGATTTCAGTTATTTTTTCTATATTAATGGATCATATTATTATTATGTATTTTGATTGCCAGGGGTTAGTGCGAGTACCAGGACTTGTTTTCTTTTCACATTGAAAGGATATTGATCAATTGTATTAAGAGGAAGTCTTCCTCTGACTTTATAATCATTCTATATGTGGTCAGTGTACTCGCATTAACTCCTGTTCTGTATCGTATGATTTCGATGACAATATGGGAAGCGTATGTCACGGTATGTTATTGGGGATTTGGACACTCCGGTCCTTTCCCCGCAGGGTCACTCTACTTTATCAATTTCTATTTCAGACGATCAAGATTAGGGTGATGTATCTGTGATGTCTTCCAACAGTGTGCCTCCGTCGTCACAATTAATGAAGGGCTAGCGGAAAAGTGCTCATGTAAATACGCCAATTGCCTAAGAGGACCCTAGTAGGTTCGACGGCCTTTGACGTCAGCTAGCTCGCCCGGTGTAGCGTCCATTCACCGAATGGTTCGGCAGCCGGGTTCGTCCGTTGCGGTCTAGAAGGAATTTTGGGGTGATGCGAGCACTATAAATTAACCTAATGCACACCCAGTGACGGCGGATCGGAGGGAGAATGGAGGAAGCCTTTTAGTCCGGTTCATAGCTCGTTCCGGTCCATCCGGACGGCAAGCGAGAGAGGCCCCTCTCTCATTCAACAACATCTGGCCCCAGATGTTGTGGTACAAAATGTGTCGCAAGCGGAGCATACGTCCGTCGCTCGGGACGCTCCGTTGTATAGGCAGTCCGTGGAGACTGCTAAGGCTTCCTCTTCTCGTCAGCGCACACGACCGCACCTTGGCTGCGTGACCGCCGATATATTACCAGCTTCGCCGATCAAGGATTCTTCGGCGACCAGGTCACACCATCCGGTAGCCAGGGACACGAGGCCTGCAGACTCCGGACGTTCGCATAGGAAGTGTGCGGGAGTCAACGTACACGGAGCTTCCGGCGGCAATGCATCGTAAGACCGCTACTGCACAGGCCTCGGGAACGGATGTGCTTTCCTTAATAGCACAGTTTATCGCAGCATCCCAGCATCAACTGAATCTGTCGCATATATTTTATCCGACGATGCTGGGTTGGGACGCTCCGCGGAAGCGGGTACGGACGTCCGAAAGTTTCATCCGGTCCGATGGGATACCGAAAGGGATTTGGAGGATTTCGAGCTTTCCCTTTCGGAACAACATATGCTGTTGTGTATGTCATCTGACTTGGTCTTCTACAGCTTCTTTCGTCGGACCAGAATGCTGCGATGCCGGATAAGAAACTGATAGCGTCGGTGGACTTAGAAATTTTTGGTTCGGTTCAGGGACATCGTCCCTCAGTTTCGACATAGTCCAATAATGTCACACAAACTTTCGAATTATTGAACGACGCTATATATATTATTATTTTATGCTTGCTATAACCAAGCATTTCTGGTTTCTTGTTCGCAGAGTTATGGAGATGTCTTTCAAAAGTGTGCCTCTGTCATCATAGTTAATGAAGAGCTAGCGGCAATAAGTGCTCATGGAATATGTCTATCGCCTACGGAGTGACATTCGCTAGTTCACCCGGTGTAGCGTACATTCATCGAATGGTTCGGCTGCCGGGTTCGTCCGTTGCGGTCTAGGAAGGAGATTTGGGTGATGCGAGCACTTTAATTACTTTAGTACTCACCCAGTGACGGCAGATTGAGGACAGATCGGAGGAAGCCTGTTAGTCCGGTTCCTGGCTTGTCCAGGTCCGTCCGGGCTGTGAGCGAGAGAGGTCCCTCTCTCGTCCAACAACATAGGGGACCGCATGTTGTGGTTCAGATATTTTACATTCGGAGCATATGTCCGTCGGTCGGGACGCTCCGTTATATTGACAGTCCGAGAGACTGTCGATAATGCTTCCTCATCCTCACAGCAGGGCACACGACCGCACATTGGCTACGTGACCTCGAGTATCCGATCAGTTTCGTCATTCAGTGATTCCACGGCGAATAGGTTGCGCCATCCGGTAGCCAAGGGACACGAGGCCTATACACTCCGTTCGCTCGCATATTGGTAGTATGCACGGGGTAACGATCACGGAGCTTCCAGCGGCAATGCATCGTAAGACCGCTTCTCCTCAGGCCTCAGTGACGGACGTGCTATCCGAGTTAGCACAGTTGTTTCGCAGCATCCCAGCAATTGACAGTTTCTCGGTCGAATCAGGAATTATCCGACGGCGCTGGGTCGGTGCGGTCCGCGGTTGCATCAGGTACGGACGACCGAACGCTTTATAGGGTCCGACAGGATGGCGAAAGGGATTCGAAAGATTTCAAGTTTTCCCTTTAGTAGTATCGGAAGCTGCCTTTCATATCTTCTGGCATTATCTTCCAGTGATTGTTATTTCGGACTTCATTGCTGCGATCTTGGATAAGAGACTTATAGCGTCATTGGACTCGGATTTTTCTATCGGTTCAGGGACATTGTCCCTGACTTACCGACGCAGTCCAATATTGTCATTACAACATGTGTTTTATTTTTCGACGCTATATATATATATATATACAAGCCTGCTACCAAGCATGATAGTTTAGTTTCTTGTCCGCGTTGCTCATTTCTGCCATTTTATCATTTATACGAATAGTTTATTCTGGCAGAGCAGGGCATACCGAGAGTTCATATGCGTCTAGACGGTGTGGTTAAAGACTGTATATATTCTTTTTCGCCGTTTATGTCTTTTTCCAATTTCAATGTGGGAAACGACATGATGTATAGTAGACTTAACTTAGACGCTTTATCATACGTAATCCGCCTTACTGAGGCGTTATCATTACGTCTTCAAGAAAAGATTTACGGGATATTATTCTCAATGTAATTTCTTTTGAGGGCAGTAGTTTGTTCACGTATAACTCCGCCCTTCAGTGGCTGATTGGAGTTGGTTAGACGTGATGCAGCTCTAGCTACATCCACACGCGTGGATAGTAAGGTTAAGAACTCTCTCAGAGTCGCTTCGTTCTCGGAGGAGCTTCTCTTCGACGGCAACTTTTCGGCAATCCGTGAATTGCTCGATTTACACGTTCTCTTGTCTATCTAGTGTTACAAGAGATTCAGACTGGGGCAAACATTCGGTGGTTGACTCAGAGAGTGCCACCGCAGTTGCCGGACCCGAGTGTGGCTGTTATGACGGTTGCCAGTCAAACAGATTGGGATATAATACTGATCCCTACGGATTCGCAGTGCCAGGGTCTTTGGGTTCCGCAGTCTCTTAGCAATCAGTTTTCTTCCGCGGAATAATGTTTTTTAGGCTTGCTTTATGTCATTGCATGAACATTATTCAGAAACGCATGCCCAAATCCTGTCCTTTAATTCGACAGTAGTGGCGTATCTCCGGAACCAGGGAGGCACTCTTTCGTTTCCGTTATTCAATTTAATGGAAAGAATCCGTCTGTTGGTTATAGTACACCAAGTTCTGTTTTGGTCCGTCATATTCCGGGTCGTCTGATTGTTTTACCGGACTCCCGTTCTCTTACGGGTCGCTTGTTGCTGTCAGAATGGACTCTCAACAAACAAGTATTCAATCAGATTTGCTATCTATGGGAGCGCCCAATGATGATTTATTTACGACACAGCTTGCTAATCAATTGCAGACGTATGTGTTGGCTTGTCCAGATCTCTGAGCTAATGTTGTTAACGCTCTATTGATCTATAGGACGGAATGATAGGATACGCGTATCCTCCGGCGCTGTTGTTTCAGCAGGTATTGCTGAGATAAACAACCACAATACATTTCTGTTGATAGCATCTCTATCTTCACAGAGATCATGGGTAATTTACTCTCTTGTCTACTGTGGTCTTAACATGAAATCTTCCTCTATGTGAGGATCTTTTTTCACTGGGTAAATCGTGTCATCTTTATCACAACCCGCAAGGTCGCAACCTTCATGTATTCCGTTGTGTGGTCCGTATTGCATTGTAAGCACTGTACTGGACGAGCTTTGGACGCGATTTCTTACTATAGGAGATCCTCTTCTTCGCTATTCTATGCGGCTAAAGTGGAGGCTCTTCCGTCGTGGTGTAGGGATCATTATGTTCATATTGTTGATCCCTCCATACTACTCATTGCAATTTTTTAGTATACTTGTTTCACAAGATCTACTGCAGCCTGTTATTATTTAGGTTATAGGTTTATGTTACCTCATACCTATGCACTCTACGATAGTTTACAATTGAGTCTTTTGTCTCTTTATCTAAGTCAGTTAGTAACCTTTTTGATAAATAGACTTAGAATCTTTAGATTAAATTCCTATATGGATTTTAACTTCGGTTCTTATTTAGCTAAGTAATCATTTGAGCCTCTGGAAACAGTAGTTTTCAAATTCTGACCTTTAGACAGTAATTCTGTTGGTTTCTCTTTTACTGTAGAGTCAGTGAGTTTCATGCACTATCGATGGATGATTTTCACTTTCGTAGTTTCGGAATCACTACTTCCGTTACTATTTAGGTTGGATTTTTGCATAAGAGTTAGGCTCCTATTATCCGGAACCTATTTTTTTTTTAAGGTCCTTCCGTCTTTGTATGGGCATAGGCCTTTACTCTTTCCGAGTACAGTTTATGTATTTATAAACAGATATCTGTTTATTACTATGGGCGTAAGCTTCTTCTGTCTTTTATGCCTAGTAGAAGGACGTTACGCTCCATTTTATTGTTAATGGATTCTATTAACTATCGGTACTGCTTATGGTATATCATTGACTTAGCAGTTGTGCTTAAGATTTCGGCTCATGAAGTAAGAGTTCTTCTACTTCTTGGGCTTACATTAATAGTGTCGCTATTATAGATTTTTGAAGGCCGCTCATTGCGCTCAGCCATCCACATTCATGAATTTTATCTCAGAAATATCGAGTCCATTTCTGGAGGCCTCTATTGTTAGGTCTATTATCTACTGCTCAGAATGTCATTCACTTAACAGTTGCTACTATAGCTAGGTAGGCTGTCTGTTTCGGCAGTGTCTCCGTTCTGCTGCCCTCTTCGCTCTGGGCTATTTGACCCAGGGCAAGAAAAAGGGGGGGGGGGGGGGAGGGTGTTCCCTTGGGTCACCTGTTTTACTATGAAAACAAGGGGATACCTCCTCCAGAGTTAGTAATTCTGAGCTGTTACTGGGATGGTTGTTTAGTGAGAAGTTTAGGTTTCTAAAATTCATTCAAGTCTTAGTTTTTAAAGTATAGCTTTTGAATATTGCATATGTCAACGGACATGATTATGCAATCCTCAGACACTTTTAGGAGTATAAGAGTCTCTATTCTCTAAACTTACTTTATTTATTGGCTTACTTTAAAAATTATTATACCCCCGCTTCGAAGAAGTGGGGACTATATAGGAATCGCCCCGTACGTCCGTCCGTCCGTCCGTCCGTACGTCCGTCCGTACGTCCGTCCGTACGTCTTTCCGGACATGAAATTCTTGTGTGCGCAACTCCTCCTACATTTATCAATCAATTTGGACAAAACTTTTCAGACATCATCACTACTAAGTGAACATGCGCATATTCCAAGATTTTTGATCTGCGACAATTTTAACCAGGTTTTCTCCCTTTGACTTAGATTTATTGTGTCTTTCCATCCGAACAAATTCTTGTGTGCGCAACTCCTCCTACATTAATGAACCGATTTTGATAAAACCTTTCAAACATCATCTCTACTAAGTGAACATGTGCATATTCCAAACTTTTTAATCTGCAACAATTTTAACCAGGTTATCTCTCTTGAACTTTGATTTAATATGGGTTTCTACATGAAATTCTTGTGTGCGCAACTCCTCCTACATTTATCAATCAATTTGGACAAAACTTTTCAGACATCATCACTACTAAGTGAACATGCGCATATTCCAAGATTTTTGATCTGCGACAATTTTAACCAGGTTATCTCCCTTTGACTTAGATTTATTATGTCTTTCCGTTCGAACAAATTCTTGTGTGCGCAACTCCTCCTACATTAATGAACCGATTTTGATGAAACCTTTCAAACATCATCTCTACTAAGTGAACATGTGCATATTCCAAACTTTTTGATCTGCGACAATTTTAACTAGGTTATCTCTCTTGAACTTTGATTTAATATGGGTTTCTGCATGAAATTCTTGTGTGCGCAACTCCTCCTACATTTATCAATCAATTTGGACGAAAGTTTACAGACATTATCACTACTAAGTGAACATGCGCATATTCCAAAATTTTTGAGCTGTGGCAATTTTAACTAGGTTATCTCCCTTTAACTTAGATTTATTATGGGTTTCTACATGAAATTTTTGTGCGTGCAACTCCTCCTACATTTATCAATCAATTTGGACAAAACTTTTCAGACATCATCACTACTAAGTGAACATGCGCATATTCCAAGACTTTTGATCTGCGACAATTTTAACCAGGTTATCTCCCTTTGACTTAGATTTATTATGTCTTTCCGTCTGAACAAATTCTTGTGTGCACAACTCCTCCTACATTAATGAACCGATTTTGATGAAACCTTTCAAACATCATCTCTACTAAGTGAACATGTGCATATTCCAAACTTTTTGATCTGCGACAATTTTAACCAGGTTATCTCTCTTGAACTTTGATTTACTATGGATTTCGGCATGAAATTCTTGTGTGCGCAACTCCTCCTACATTTATCAATCAATTTGGACGAATATTTACAGACATCATCACTACTAAGTAAACATGCGCATATTCCAAAATTTTTTAGCTGTGGCAATTTTAACTAGGTTATCTCCCTTTAACTTAGATTTATTATGGGTTTCTACATGAAATTCTTGTGCATGCAACTCCTCCTACATTTATCAATCAATTTTGACGAAACCTTTCAAACATTATCACAACTAAGTGAACATACGCTTATTCCCAAATTTTTGATCTGCGACAATTTTAACCAGGTTATCTCCCTTTAACTTGGATTTATTATGGGTTTTCAAATGGGATTCTTGTGTGTGCAACTCCTCCTACATTAATGAACCGATTTTGAATACATGTTGCACATTGTAAATGTGTTTTTCCAAATGTAAACCATATATGTGTGGGCTCTTTAAGTATTCAGTGCTGTTCTGTGGAAGGCCACATGCAAATACAAATTTCAACAACAAAAAATGATCTTTATGTATACATTTCCTTATGGCCTTTGCCTACATGATCAGAAGTGCATTCCTCTAAAAACCCAAAGCGGGGGTATTAATCACCTTCAGTGATAGTTCTAGTTAGTATAAGGATTATATTGGATATTAATAGAGTACATGGATGTATGAAGCTCAATTTTGGAAGGTGTTGTATCTTTCTAATTTATCATAAATAAGAAAGATACATGTAAGGCCTAATACTTCTTTTTCCCTACAGGGAATGACTCTATTTTATTTTATTGAGCGTATTCCATTTTGCTCTATGTCCTTGTCCCTCCAGCCTTTTTACTATTCAGCTATGTCTGGGTCATTGGTACAGTATAAAAATGTGTCATTAAAACCCAGCTAACAAACAAAAGATAAACTACTCTTGGATTTTTTGTGATTTTTATTTGTCCGTGTAAAAACTTGAAAATTAAAGAACCAATAGATCCCATTTTAGCTTAACTTGACAAAGTCAAGATGAGCTAATGCCATCACGCGTGCGGAAGTCTGTTAGTCTGTGATTCTGTTCACATTTTCCTTTAGCACAGGCTACACCCCGTAGTTCTTGTCTGATCATCACGAAATGTCATATGCAGGTTTGGGGGTCATGTCTAGATGAGAACGTCCCCCTTTGGTCGTGATCGGTCAACCGGTATGGCTGCCCAAGCTCAAAACCCGAAAACCATTAACACAGTCTACAGGTTATATTTATGAAGGGATTTCATTGTAACTCGGTAGGATGCCTCTGTATAATGCCTAGATGAGAACGTCCCCTTTTGGTCATGATCTGTCAACCATGATGGCTGCCCAAGCCCAAAACCCAAAAACTTTTAGCACAGTCTGCAGGTCATATTTAATATGGAGGGATTTCATTGTAACTTGGTAGGATGACTCTGTATGGTGTCTAGATGAGAACTTCCCCATTTGGTCACGATCTGTCAACCGTGACGACTGCCCGAGCCCAAAACCAAAAAACCTTTAGCACAGTCTACAGGTCATATTTATGGAGGGATTTCATTGTAACTTGGTAGGTTGACTTCATATAATGTCTAGATGAGAACATCCCCTTTTGGACGTGATTGGGCAACTGTGACGGCTACAGGGGCCCGAAGCCCGAAAACCTTTAGCACAGTCTACAGGTCATATTTATGAAGGGATTTCATTGTAACTTGGTAGGATGACTCCAAATAATGTCTATATGAGAACGTCCCCTTTTGGTCGCGATAATTCAACCATGATGGCTTCCTGAGCCCAAAACCAAAAAAACCTTTAGGACAGACTACAGGTCGTATTTGTGAAGGGATTTCATTGTAACTTAGTTGAATGACTCAGTATAATGTTGAGATGAGGACGTCCCCTTTAGTTGCAATCGGTCTACCATCATGACTACACAGGCCTGAAGCCTGAAAACCTTTAGCACAGTCTACAGGCCATATTTATGTAGGAATTTCAATGTAACTTGATAGGATGACTCGTTTTGAAATAATTTCACTGTAACTTGGTAACTTTCATTGACATACGTTAACTGTGAGGGCCACATACATTAACTGTGAGGTCATATTAACCCACCCTCAGCTCTTTAGTATGGTGTACATCTCATATTATTTTTATTAAAAACATAGCATTCAAGGAACAGAAATGAACATATTCCCAATTATCACAATTCTTGTCTTATTTCATAATCCTTTCATAAACAATGAACATTATCTTTTTCATCAAACACAACACACAAGTTAAGCTACAGTGTCATTGACACTTTCATTCTTTTTGCTCCTGTAGTAAATTGAGATCCATTTGAAATGTGTGAGGTATTTTTTTCAAAGCAAAATGATTTTACATTAAGCTGTCATACATGTATAATAATGCCAATGCGTGATGGTGCACTTGTTTTTTCAATTTTTGCTTCCAAAACATAGCTTATGGCACCTCATATTTACAAGCTCTTTGGGCAAGTTCCAATGACGGGTTTAGTTATTCAAGAATTTATTTTGCAAGTGTCATCTTCTAGTCGTGATTGGCAAAGGGTTAACAGGGTACTACTGTATTCCTACTTCTGTTCAAGTAGAGATATACTATAAATAACTCAATATGTTTGACCTAAGTTAGCATGCTGTCAACAATCCATTGTTTGGATTCCTAAATGGAAATACAAGACCTGATTTGAAAAGCACAACTATATAAATTTTACATCATTTTTGCAGCATTGATTCAATATTATATATTATTCTTATGTTTTTAGCCCTTAACTGTACCACAAAGTCAAAAGCTTAACTGCTGAAAGTTTTATTTTACTTTTGAAGATTTTGTTACACCAATGTTAGTGTTCTAGCCTAAAATATATTATCTTTAGGTTGTTTCAAATCTTTTTTATGCCTCTGCCGATAGGTGATGGGGGCAGGTGATGGGGGCATTATGTATAACCACTGTACGCCCCTCTGTATGTATAATGTTTTGGTGTCTGGATGATAATTTGAGAATTTTTATACCCCCACTTCTCTGAGTGGGGCAATATTGTCAATGCCCTGTATGTCCATACGTCCATCTGTACGTCCAAACTTGTGTGTGCAACTCCTACATTATTGAACTGATTTTGATAAAACTTCTCAAACATTTGGACTAGCAAGTGAACATGTGCATATTCCAAAATTTTTCATCTACGACAATTTTAACCAGGTTACCTCTCCTGAACTTAGATTTTTTATGGATTTTTGAATGGGATTCTTGTGTGTGCAACTCCTCCAACATTATTGAACCGATTTTGATGAAACTTCTCAAACATTATGACTAGCATCTGCGGCAATTTTAACCAGTTTATCTCCCCTGAACTTAAATTTATTATAGATTTTCAGATGAGATTCCTGTATGTGCAACTCCTTCTTCATTATTGAACTTATTTCGATGAAACTTCTCAAACATTATAACTTGTAAGTGAACATGAGCTTATTCCAAAATTTTTCATCTGTCACAATTTTAACTAGGTTTTCTCCCCTGAACTTAGATTTATTATGGAATTTCAAATGAGATCCTTGTGTGTGCAACTCCTTCTACATTATTGAACCAATTTCAATGAAACTTCTCAAACATTATGACTAGCAAGTGAACATGCACATATTCTAAAAAATTTTCATCTGCAACAATTTTAACCAGGTTATCTCCCCTAAACTTAGATTTGTTTTTTGATTTTCAAATGATATTCTTGTGTGTGCAACTCCTCCTACATTATTGAACCAATTTTTATGAAACTTCTCAAACATTATGACTAACAATTGAACATGTCCATATTCCAAAATTTTTCATCTCTGACAATTTTAACCAAGTTATCTCCATAGAACTTTATTATTGGTTTTTCAAGCTCAGCATTCAGAGGTGCATTCTGGTATTCCGGAAGTGGGGGGTATTATTCACCTTCAGTGATATTTCTAGTTTGGAAAACTTTCACATTGTGTATAGAATGACAAATACAGATCGATCAAGTTCTCATTTGGCATGATTAACATTCTCTTTTCTACAGTTATTACCGTTGAGTTAGTGAAAAATAATATATTTTGTGGTTTTTGGACAATAAGTTGTATTTATTTCCCTGTGCCATTTTTTTCAACCTTCAAAATTTGGTTTGCAATGACAAAATACAGCTGAAGTTTGCATTTGGTCATATTTGTATTTTCTGTTCCAGAGTTATTCCCCTTGACATTGTAAGAAAGGTTTATTTTTTTGGTTTACGGGTTAACCCTTCAGGGCCATGACAAGTGTCTTGAATTTCCACCAGCCCACATCCTCTGTATGTCCAGTAGCTTAGCAGTGATTTCTAGTTCAGTCTTGCCTGTCTGTTAAGGTAGCCAATACTTTGACAAGAATCAACTGCCTCGATAATTTGCCTACTGTCAGCAGCACCTGCTCATGATTTCATATTAAGGGGACCTGTTCTGAGGTTGTAAATGTCAGAAATAGGCATTGAAGGGTTAGAAGCTTGAGTATGCATTCAGATATTTTTTTTAAAAGTCTAGGGCTGCCGCGACTATTCGATTAATCGACTAATCATCAGAAGGTGCTATAGTCGACTAGTATTTTTCATAGTCGAATATTTTTTTTAGCCGTATACATCATGTCACTGGATGATAATATTGGTCTGCGAGTGGCACTCATGAAATTGACATTGTCGTACCTAAACTCCGCTCTGGATCAAGCTATTGTGAACAGATTGTTCATAATCCATGTTAATTGTTGCCATTTTAATTTTTAAATCCAATAAATTTAATATCGAATTGGAACTTATTAACACTAAATTAGTGGAAGAAGTTCCATACTTTGAAGTTTTAGCATCACGTGACACAAAGCTGATTACTTCAGTTCAGAATTCCTGTTAAACCCTACTTTTTAGATGATTTGATTGGCTTGAATAAACACTGTGTGCTATATTCCTGACAATTTTCATCAAGCGGCAGTTTCTAGATCCCCAAAATGACCCAAATGAAAACTTCAGAGTCCAGACAGTGCTTTGATCTTCACTTGTGTTGTCAGGATTTTGAACTGCTTTTACTTGGACCTCACTAAATATTCCTCTGTATATTATGCTTAAAAGTTAGAAATTTAGTGGTAAGAAATTGTAGTGTGAATAATAATTATGTACCTACAGAAAGCCTAAGTTGCCTAACTTGTCACACGAAGTAACATGGGCATCAATATGGTTAACTTTGAGAATCTTGTCCATTTTCACACATAAATGGCGATAACCCAGATCTGCTAAACTTACTGACTCAAAGACGGTCCCAAGTGCTTTTGTGTCACCTCCCCACGAAGTGGGGAGCGACATATAGGGATTACTTTTGTCGTCTTGCGTTGTCCGTGTCGTGGTCCGCGTCACACTTTCTCTTATCCGCCACTCCTCTTCAACCTATGAATGGATTTTGATGAAACTTTCAGTGATTCTTTATCACATCATGGCATTGTGCACCTCCTATTTTATTTTTTGATCCGCTGTATTTTTTCCAGAGTTATGCCCCTTCTCCACTTAGAATTCTGTCTGAAACGCAAGGCGACACACGTCTTCCATGGAAGACTCACATCTAAGTTTTCTGAGGATATTATCATGCTGTATATGCTTGTGTTCATGTGGTGTCTACTGTTTCTGCTAGCCTGTTGTTCAACTCTTTCTGTGTAACCAACATGTCAACAGAGACCACAAAAGAGCGTCAGAATTTAAGATAACATTTAAATTTTACATCAGTGTATGCCAGCATAACGTGGACATAATATGTGAATAACTAATCGACTAACCATTGACTATCACAACCGACTAGTCGACCCTGAAAACCAATAATCGTTGCAACCCTATTAAAGTCACTTTTCTTTTTTAATAGAATAACAAAATACCGAGCAAGTTCTGATTTGCTTGAATTCCCATACTCTGTTCTAGAGTTATTCCCCTTGAGTTAGTGAAATATCATATGTTTTATGGTTTCTGGAAATTCAGTTGAGTTTACTTATACAAATTTGTTTGCAATGACAAAATACAGCTCAGGTTCACATTTGGTTGTTTTCACACATTCTGTTCTAGGGTTATTCCTCTTGAATTGGTGAAGAATAGTGCATTTTACTGTTTCCAGACAAAAACTCAAGTTTAGCTTTACACATTTTCCAAATTTTTTTTTAGCTGCACTGTAATTTCTTGATTGCCCAAATAGCCCCCTCACAATTGAGCAGTTAATTTTTTTACTTCATTTGGTATTTCAGTCACATCCTGACAGGAAAGGTTTCATGAAAAAAATTGAACTGCTAGTATCAAGAATGATGAATTATGCACCAGTTGATGCAGCATGTGATCAAATGGGCAAGAAATATGTTCATGACAGTTTGCCACCAGTGTTAACAGAAGGTATGTATAATAACTTTCTTGAACTTCTTATAAAATCAAGTCATGGCTGCTGTAAAGCAGCCATGACTTGATTAAATGAAAAATTCCATAGAGTCTGGCATTAAATTATTCATAAAAGGACTACTACTATTTATAAGGATAAAGCTTTTTTTAACAAGAGCCAGGATTATATCTGTACTAGCTTAGAGGGTATGTTTATACTGAGAAGAAAAATCCTCCAGCAGCAGGCAAAGAGTTAATCATTAATGTTATATGCAGTGCCCTGGCCTGTACAGATTAAAAATTTAAGCTACCTGAAAAACAAGGTTACCCTCATTTTTTTCTGCCTCCCCCCCCCCCCCTCTCTTTTCTGATTTTGATGTCCCATGCATTTATGTGAAGGGGGCATTACATGTTACCCCTGTCCATCTTTCCATAAGTTTGTACATCTGTATGCATCCACATGATTCTTTAGTTTCCTTTGGCTGAATGTTTTCATATTTCACAACTGTTCTTATCCTGGTCCGAAGGTCAACTTTCATTTTCAGAATATTTGTGCAAGTACGTTCAGTGTTATGGCTCTGCAAGATATCTCAGCCTCCTCTTGGCAATTGACTTGAAATTTGACTGTTTTTCTTTATAACTACAAAACAGAGGTCAAGTTCAGTTATCAGATTTCTGGCATGTTTGATTCTGTCCATCTTCTAATCCATGTCTATTGTATGCAAGGACTCCTCTTCCCTTCAAGCTTTGAACATGAATAAATCTTAATTTCTGTGGGGTGCAGTTTTTAAAACCGATACTGTACCTTTAACCCTTTTGGATTTATTTTGCCGCCGACCTCCGAAGGAGGATTTGGGGGGGTATCTAGTCTGTCCATCTATCTGCACATCCATCTGTGCGTACAAAAGTTTTGGATTGTAATTTCAAAGCCATCAGTCGGATTTGGATCTCCTGTGGTATGCTGACAGACCAGTATGGGGAAATGGATATGCACAAGGAATGGATTCCGTCCAATAAATTTGCCCAAAGTTATGGCCCTTTTTTACTCTATCGACTTAGAAAATTTTTCTGTCCCACAATCCCTTTAAGGCTACTTCGAACATGCCTGCAGGTTGGGGGCAGTGGCCCACGCCATGCATAGCCCCTGTCATCACAAATGTCTGAATAATCTTCCTTTAGACTATATTATGCAATCCCAAATATGAATATATCCAGGCATCTAATTGTTCAAAAATTTTGAACATGTAAAAATCATCAAATTTCATGGTTTGTATGTTTTTTAATTATTTCAATATATGTTACCATTGTCTGACATTTTTGAGGTGCTCTACCTTTCAAAAAATATTCTTATTTAACCCTTAGAAAAAGGGATACTTCTTAGGGTCAGATTTTCATGAAATTCTGCACATTTTTAAATCTCGCAATTCCTTGGCTAATGCTTTTGAATTATTGTAATACCTCTCACTATTTCCAAGCAATTGGCATTGTTAATTATTGAGTAATCTCCCTTCGAAAAATGAACAACACTGTACTCTGCTTAAAAGAGTTCTTTCCATTGTCTGATTTCAATGGGGTTCTGCACAAAACTTTGTTTCTGCATCCTGTGTCAAGGATGAGGATCTGGGGACTTTTTGTGACCAGGTCTAATTTGGGTTATTTCAATCTGCTGGGTTTTTTTTCTCTTTAAAGACAGAAACCTCAAATTTCCCACAAAGTTTTCTCATCAGCTGCTCAGCTGGTAGATTAATTTCACAGATCAAAATTTATTCATAAGGATTTGTTTGTTACAATTTATTAGAGAGTGGTTACAAGCACTTACTCTCCAATAGATAGCAGCAAAACAAATCCACACACAAATTATTCTTTCTGACTGTATATGAAGCACATCCTTAGAATAATAGGAAGTCTTTTCATCTTGATATCTGCATTTTTCAATAGAGCTAAAATTTGGGCTTCCAGTACTCAAACAGCTATTGGAATAACCTTGATAAACACATTTATTTCAGCACTGGCCTATTACTATACATTCAGGAGAGATGAGGCCTGGCATTCTTTAGGAGTGCAGGATTGCTGCACACCTAGAAAAAATTGAGGGCAAATTTTTGTACCTCTTGATATTTTTATACTGTAAACCAAAGGCCCAGACTAGCGGGTGCAAACTCAAAGTTATCAAGGGCCAAACACAAATTTTGAACCCCCCCCCCCCCCCAATCCCCCAAATTTGCTTGCAAAACAGAAAATTAAAAGTCCTAACTGGTCCTGCATACTTTTACTCTCCGTGCATGCGCAGCCACCAGGAAGTGACCGGAATTGGCACAAACATCATTCACTTTTGGGCCTTAAAGTCAATAACAATGTTCTGACACCTGTGCTTTAAAATCTCCTTTTTTTGAGGATGCCAGACACAAATCAATGCAAAAATTGGTGGATCCAAGGCTGTTATTGGATGATGGAAGTGTACAATGGTGGTTTTATACGTTCAGGGCTGTAACTTTATAATAATTATAAAATTTTTTCATATTTCTCAATTTTGGGACATACGCCTGACGTCATCATTTTTGCTAATGATTATTCCACTGTTTGTTGAGTATTCCTTCCCTATCCTTCCATGAACCCTTCCTGTTAAACTCTTAAGCTTTTTACCTATTTTTTATTGAAATTTTTTATTTAAATTCTTGGGAGTTTAACGTGTATTACAGAATATTTATTCTGTTTATCCCCATGGTTACTCTAAGGGGTGGGGTGTAAGGTCGTTTAGTCTTGCATCTTCTATCCGATGTATCGTTTTTTCTTTGTATGAAGATCCACCTTTGCATCTGGTTGCATTTAAATTGGTTACTGTTGGATACATTGATTATTATTCCGGTAGTGTAGCTCAAAAACTTTGGATTTTGTCCACACTTAGGCTCTATCGGGATGCCCTTGGGCTCATAATGTTCCCTTTGGGCATTTTTTCAAAAATTTTTCTGAAAATATTTTGAATTTAATTTTGATTGCTATTATTCATGTATCTTAATTATATATTTTGTTGTGGAGTTTGTAGGAGTGATATTGATTTTGGGCGATGCACTCCTGCGGATTCTTGTCCTACTTGTGTTCACTGGGATGATTAACTTTGGAGACGGGTGTCACGGTACATTGTTAGTGGTGAGGTTCATAGACCGGACCTCGCACCATGTTTTAATTCATTTTTTTCAGTTTCTATATCAGGGGAACATGAACATGATGATGATATTGTGACACCCATCCCAGTGCTACTGTCACTCCGCTCTGTTGAGCCAATAGAGCTAGCTGTAGTGCTCATGATAAGCAAGGGATAAGTTAGTGTTCTTAATCTCTTGCAAACAGCTAGCTCGACCGGTGAAGCGGTTACTCCGTCTGTGGGAGCCGTGACACCGTGTAAGTCTGTTGCTGTCAAAGGAAGTGTAGATGTGGGTAGAGCAAGCACTTAAAAATAAAAGCTCACCCAGCGACGACGGAAATAGGGAGGATATAGGAAGGAAGTCAGCAAGTTTCTTGTTGGGAGGCTCAGCGAGGTCTAATAGACTGCGAGCGGGAGAGGCCTCTCTCTAATCAAACAACATTTGAGGCCAAATGTTGTTATGAGAAACTTGCACGAGCCAGAGCATACGTCCACCCGCTGCTTGGGACGCTCCGTCTAGTCTGCAGGTGGGGCCGGCTTCAGTCCTGGCTTCCTCCACTACGAACATGAATGCACATGAATGCAAGCTAACTACACGACTTCATATATCCAGTCAGCTGCGCAAAGATGGAGCCATTCTTCACCGTGAAGTTGAACCATCTGGTAGCTAGCAATCCGAGGCATCGATCAACAGGACGTTTGGAGAAGAGATCTATCTCCAGATCTTCGTACCAGGAGCAGCAAATGGTGAAAAAACAGAAGACCGCTGCTCCTCAAGCCCGGGAACGGACTTGCTGTCGCAGTTTGTGCAGCTATTAGCAGCATCCCAGCAAATGCAAGAGCAGACTCCAGTGGTGAGCTGTCGGAGGGTGCTGGGTTGGTCTGGTCAGTTGTGCATGTAGAAGAAGCCAGAAGTTTCTCTACGGGACACTCAGCTAGATCTGGGGTCAGATCTCCATTTGGAGAACCCTCTCCATCCCGCTAACAGTCAGGGTCGACTGTGTCCCTTGTGAGAAACCATATTGAGTCGGAACACGCATCGAAAACGTTCCTTCCACACTGCAGCCGGGGCCGGCAGCAGTTATGGCTTCTTCTACTTACATGGAAGCGCACTAAAGAGGATTAAGCCTATAAGTTTCTAAGCGGGATACTATGAGAGATCTTGGGACAGATCGCGATTGCAGAGCGTTTTTTCTTCCCGTTAACAGTCAGGGACGACTGTTTTGTGTTGTAAGAAACTTCAGTGAGGAGCAGCATCCGTCCTATGTTATGAGTCGGGATGCTTCTTCCGCACTTCAGCCGGGGTCGACTGTGGTTACGGCTTCCTCTTCTTCCATGGATAGGCACGATAAGGGATAGATGCCTACAAGTTTCTAACGGAATACTCTGCAAGGTCTGGAGCAGACCACGAGCTGGAGATTCTTCTCCTTTCCGTCAGGCAGTCGGGGTCGACTGTTTTTGGTTCGAGAAACTTTAGTGAGTTGGGACGTCCGTTCACGCTTGCGGTTCGGGACGCTCCTTCCACACTGCAACCGGATTCGGTGGCAGCTATGGCATCTTCCCTTGCTTCATTAATGAAGCACGTTGACCACATACCGGCTATCTGTCTTTGCAGGTTCGGTTTGATAGCTAGTCATTTGAGGCTTTTTTATATGTGTCATGTGTCGAGGATCTGGGGCCAGATCTCGGTCCCGTGAGCAGCTTATGGTAACAAGTGGATTATCATTGCTCTGCTAACCTCGGTCATGGACCGGCTGCTGCAGATTGCTCTGCGTATCGCAGCATTCCAGTAGTTGCTAGTCCTACCGTTTAATAGACTCTGATGGTGAACTGTTGGACGGTGCTGCATTGGTCCAGTCATCTGTTCAGTCGGATGGAGTTGACCATATTTGCTAATGGAACATTTGGATGGTGAGAGGGCTACGGAGTGTGAGTCTCCATCCCTCACAGAAGGGCACTTTAAGACTATGAAATTTCAGTCTAAAGCTCTTAGAATGTTGTTCCATCTGAATATAAGTCTGCATTTAGATGAACAAGCCAGGGATGAAGATATGTCCCTACCTGCATCATTTAATATATGCTCGGAAATAATGAAATGAGCTATTTCATTCAAAAGAGCTAATCTGGACGCAGTGTCCAAAGCAGATCACCTTACCAGAGCTAAGGCACAACGTCTCAATGGAAAGGAATATGAGGACGTGGTTCCTCACTAAGAGTTCTTTCCAGGGCAGTCATGTATACTATGTACAACTCCGCACAGACAGTGGAATTTGGAGTTGGTAAGACGTGATGCTGCCCTTGCGTCATCATTACTTATGGGTGAAAAGTTCTCTCAGAGTCGCTCCAGTTACCGGAAATATACTCTTTGACGACAGGCTTACGTTGCTATATAAGCAGGCTACAAGAAAGCTTCTAGTGCTCTGCTATTGAAATCGGTGTCTCATCAACACACTTCAGACCGGGGTAAGCGAGGCCATTCTGCTTCTAAGAAAGCATCAAAAGAATGTCTCCGAGGGTACAATAACCCTCTTACATTTACTTCGGAAGTCGTCATTATAGCGACACGGAAAAGGGTCATAGGCCTGATCAAGGCTATTGATCTGACGCCCCTAGGTCGATGATTAACGGAAGGTTATCATCTTCACGAGAAACTGGATTTTAATCACGGAGGTTTCTTTCAAAGAGAGTCGCTCCTAGTAAAGGTAAAGGCTCTCTTATTGAAGGGAACAATTGAGATCGACGAGATGAGCTTCTTTGCAGGGAGGACTTAGTTTCTCCTCCTGTTAGTGTCGTAAGTCGTACAGGTGATGGACATGACCTCTATTGCTTGCCAGTTGACAGAAGGGTATCAACGTCACGATAATCTAGATGTTTATCACAGAAGTTCCTTTCAAAGAGAGTTGCTCCTAGTGGAGGTAAGGCTCTCTTATTGAAGGGAACAATTGAGGTCGTTGAGAATAGATTTCGGTTGCTTTCCACATGGCGATAGGTTATCAGCCTCGCAATTAAGTGGATAAATTGTGGAAGATCAGTGGATGAGAATGTAGTCTCGGCAGGCTTGTGGCTATCAGCCTGAGCAAGCTCCACTTACAAGTATACTTGTTGGACAAATCTTCCAAGAGAGGCTCTCCTTCTGGAGGTACAAGCTCTCCTATTGAAGAAAAGCATTAGACGTCAAAATTATTATCCAGTTTTTTATTATCACCTGTTTCTCGTCCTGAATCTGGATGGTTAGTGCACAGATAGGCTGAGATATTCCTAGGCGTTAAGACAATTTATGTCATTGTGGACGCCATAGTAGCCTTCTGTATGGTTACAGCGGTCTTTTGCGTTAGGCTCTGTCCGCTGTCTTTTGGGAATAAAACCGAAAAAGATACTGTGATTTTTGGTTTGTTTTTCCTAGATGTCATAGACTTCAGTCTTATTGTTACACCACAGTAGCCTAGCTAGAATCATGAGCAAGATTTTTTCAGTATTATGCAGTGGCATAACTGTATTTATTATCTCTTAGGACTGCGGTCTCTTTGGGAAGTCAGGGCTGTTTATATAGCTGCTCTTTATTCCCTACCTTGTGCGACGATAATTGTAAGTCTCTGTTATGTGAGCCTTCAGGGTCACAACTTACACCGATTTATCTGTCTTCACCAAGATGAAGACTTATAAGCTATGGCTAGCATTGTAAGTCTCCTTAGTGAGCTTCTAGGGTGTCAGTTATCAGCTTTTAATGGTCTTCACGTACAGGAAGACCTTTAGCTGCTTCAGCTAGGCTGAATTCGTTGTCCTGTCGGACATGATACCGTTTGTTGAGGAGGTTATTCTCTTCAAACCGGTATGGTTTGGTGTGAGTTATTATGTACATATGATGTATTTGTTCATCACGTCCTTCTCTGCCCTTAGTGGCATTATGGAGCCGGTCAGACGTGAGGGAGCCTTGCAGTTCCTATATTATTTGATGATTAACACAAGAACGATTCAAGTAATGTGGGTGAGGGGGGGTTCGATTTGAATTTCCCACCCCCCCCCCCCCCCCCCCTGCCGACGTAGTTTTCTTCCTGTAAGCCTCATATGCATTTAAGTATATACATGCCTTCCATGACTTCTCGATTGGCAGCTGGGTCATGTTCAATGGTGACCTCATGGGCACATCCACTTTTTAGTTGGTTGTTTCCTGTGGTTGTTCGTTTATATGTCATATATAAGCATATGATTCATCATCAATAAATTGCTATCCTTTGTGTACCTGTATGGATGTCAAGTCAGTTAACTGGTATTCAGATGATTCAAGTAATGCGGGTGAGGGGGGTTCGATATGAATTTGAATCCCCCCACCCCCCGATTTAACTGATATTCAGATGATTACATGCAGGATTTCATTGCTCGCGTGCATAATTAGTGTATTATTAGGCAGACGTATGTTAAGGACCTTAGAAACAATGAATTATTTCGGGGGCGGTCCGGGACGAGTCTGTTGATCATAGCTCGTTCCATTTCTAAATCCAGGCTTCTATAAGTTTCGGTACACAAATCGAATATAACATTCTATGCATTCTTGTACATTTGCACGTGTCTGGGAGTGTTATTTATTGGAATTTATTGTACACCAGAACGGGATCGCCTGTGGGTTGCCTCGGAAATGTGTTTACTCTACAGAGATCGTCCATTGTGATTCTTTTGGACAAGTGTATGTTGTACATATTATATCACTGGTTTTCGACCTATCTACGTATGCCGACTCTGGTATACGTTACAAGCATGTGCTATTAATTACCCGGGATTGCCGCGATAGCCTTAGTGTCTGAAGTGGCATAAAGCACCAATTTATTAATAATAATTAATATCTGGGTGCCTGTTCGCTGAATATATATTGTTATTTGGTACCGCTTTTACTGATTCCAGAGTGCTCCCTTCTTTGTTTTTGAAGACGATTCCTTCAAAAAAAAGGTGGGGGGGGATTTTTTAAAATCTCCTCCAGCTTGATAAGTGAAGCTTATGAGTGAAGCTGTTTTGTCTGTAGATTATATCTGATCCTGGATACAGCTTGTTTATTATTGTATATGGCGTATGTTTGTGGGGGTTAACTTCTCACTCTCGAATGCACCATCCTAATTTTTAGGGCTTAGTCCAGACTAGCCTTAAAATTGGGAACTCGTTACATCCAGTTAGCATAGTCATTCATGCTAAGAATACGGAATTACTTGAATTTGGCTCCTTATTTAAGATATGTCTTCTCTATCTTCATACATGTAATTCCTTTTAAATTTAATTTCCTTTCACTTTGGATTGCAGGCTTGGGAACTATGTTGGTCTGCTAATTCTGAAGTCCTAGGCCCCCTGCCTTTTTACGATTCAGTTAGTCTGGGCCATTGGTTTGTATATTTTTTATACTTACCAATGGCCCAGACGGGTATGGCCCTCCCATGAATGGGCCCTCATACCTCCCCGCTGAGTTATTATGTAGTACGCTCTTCTACAAAGAATGATGTTGGCACAATTCCGGTCACTTCCTGACGGCTGTGCATGTGCGGAGAGTAAAAGTATGGAGGACCAGATAGGACTTTTTATTTTCAGTTTTGCAAGCAAATTTTGGGGATTGAGGGGTTAAAAATTTGTATTTGGCCCTTGATAACTTTTGCACCAGCTAGTCTGGGCCATTGGTAAGTATAAAAAATATACAAATTACTTTAAATCTATCATTTTCTGGAATACCAGATCTGTTTGGGACTGCGTTTAAAATTTATTATCATTTCGTCCCCTGAGTTCTGCACAGAGAACACATTGGAACTCAGTGGACGATTTGTTAACGTTGCATTGATTCGCAATAATTCATGACCCATTCTGTGTCGCATTTCGATACATTTTGATTGTAGAAGACAGTCACATAAGAATTGAATGCAACATTTTTAGCTCAACTTTGACGAAGCCAAATTTGAGCTTATGCTATGGCCAGTTGTCCGTCTGTCCGTCAACAATTCAATACGGCTCGGGCTAAAGGCTGTATTTATGAATTAATCTTTACGAAACTTCGTGGGTACCTTTGTTATGATCGTGGGACGAGAACGAGTGTTTTGGGGTCCGATCCGAAATTCAAGTTGGCCACTGGCAGCCATTTTGTACAAAATTAGGTGCAATCAGCTTTTTGCGCAGAACTTCCATATGAAAGCGCTGATTTGAATAATTGTTTGTATGAATATTTAGTACCATGGGATACATCACTATAATACGGGTTTTTTTCTCGTGCGTAAATTATGCAAATTAGACTAACTTTGATGTTTTTTGGTGTTACTTTCAGCACTATAAGTGCATATGCCAATACGGCTCGGGCTAGAGGCCGTATTTATGAACCGATCTTTCTGAAAATTCTTGGGTACCTTTGGTATCATCGTGGGACGAGAACGAGTGTTTTGGGGTCCGGTCCGAAATTCAAGATGGCCGATGGCAGCCATTTTGTACAAAATTAGGTGCAATCAGATTTTTGCACAGAACTTCCATATGAAAGCGCTGATTTGAATAATTTTTGTGTGGTTCAGTCAGACCCACTCTGGGACTCAAAGATTTCTTTTCTAGTTTAGCATCTGACTGTCACCCACCTTTACAATACTTTACCTATACATTTGTTACAGGCTACGGTCAGTATTTATGTACAGATCGTTACAATACTTTATATCAGGTCATTACCTGGAAGTTTGTCATTGCTGTGTCACATACTATACATGTACATGTCTTAACAAGTTGAGCTACAGTGTCATTGACACTTTCATTAATAATGAGAAGATGTGTGTGCCAATTTTTCCACTATGTAGTTGAATATAGTACAATTTTTCAGTCACATTATTAATACCTTGAAGTAAATATACCCAAAATAGTATACAAGTTTTTGCATTGAAAATATCAGATGCAATTGCACTCCCAAGCAATCTAAGGAGGGTAATTGTTTTGCACTCCTTGATTTTCTAGATTGCCAGGTCTGAGAAATATTTCCCAGTTAATTGCATGTTGGGTGTTGATGTTAAACTTGTTAATTAAATATAATATTCTTTGTCATCTTGACATTTGTTGAGAGAATATCAAATTTACCATGCTTATAAAAAACAATTCGGTACAAAAATAAGAATTAACTATAATTTATATTTTGGTGGTTTAAGAGCTTGCTGGATTCTGTCAAACAAGATATAAATATAGATTATTATGTCTGTAAAGTGATCTGGTTTATCCTTTTTAGCTCACCATGACTTAGTCAAGTTGAGCTTATCTAATCGCTCTCCATCCAGCATCTGGCAACATTATGTTTTGGATTTCTCCTCTAAAACCACTGGGCCAATTCAAGTGATAGTTTCTGTGAGTGATGGTCCCGAAGGGCCATTGCATTTTTTTTCAAATCAACATGCCCAGACCCATTGGGTGGGAGTGATGGAAAATGATCCAAAATCTTTTTAAAATCTTCTCATGAATCAGTGGGTACAATGACTTGATATTTGGTATGGAACTTCCTTTTGAGGTGTTGAATAAAGTTTGTGCAAACAAAGTTTATGGAGCAATATTTGCCTTTGTAATGGGAGGGACAAGATTTTTGACGCTGTCCAAAATTTCTATTTTCTGAACCGATGGTCTGATTTGAACCAAATTTGATATATGGTATTATTGGGTACTAAGTACTTGACTCCTGCAAACAAATTGTTCCTATCCCCTGTGGACACCCCAGGAGCTAAAAATAGAAATATTTTCAAACATCCATATTTCCTAAACCACACCGAACAGAGAACTGTTATTTGGTATGAATCATCCTTAGGACCAGTAGAATTGAGTGGTCAAAAAAATGTCATCTGTTATGTCAAGGTGTTTGGAGAGGAGGTGGGGGGGGGGGGGGGGGGGGGGGGTCGGGTGGGGAGGGGGGGGGGGGCATCGAAAACAGTTAAACAACAACTTTTCTCCAGAACCAAAGATCAGAATCTTTTGATATTTGGTATACAGCATCCATAGGACAGTCAGACACAAGTTTGTTAGAATGAAGCCCCTTTGTTTATATTAAGGTTCAGTACAGGAGCCCGATTTTTTAACTTAGGCAATATGTGGAATAATCTTTTAAAATCTTCTTCAGAACCACCTGTCAGAATCTTTTAATGTTTGGCATACATTATTGTCATGAGGGTCAGATTCAAGATTGTTGAAATTAAGTCACTCGGTTAATATTTGGGCTTCCTATGGAAGCCCAAATTTTAACTTAGGGCAATATGGGGGGATAATCTTTAAAAATCTTCTTCAGATTCACCAGTCAGAATGCTTTCATATTTACATATTTATTGTGGTATACAACATCTCTAGTGGGGTCAGATTCGAGTTTGTTCATATTGGGTCCTTGGGTTAATAATTGGGCTCCTTATGGGAGCCCAAATTTTAACTTAGTGCAATATGAGGAAATTTTTTTTAAAATCTTAAGATCCACCAATCAGAATGCTTTCCTATTTGGGATACAACATCTCTAGGGTAGTCAGATTCAAATTTGTTCCAATCGAGTCCCTTTTTAAATATTTCGGCTCCCTATCAGAGCCCAAATTGTAACTTGGTGCAGTATGAAGAAATGTATTTAAAAATCTTCTTCTTCAGATCCACCCGTCAGAATGCTTTCATATTTGGTATAGAACATGTCTAGGAGGGTCAGATTCAAGTTTGTTAAATCCGGTCCCTGTTTTATAATTTGGGCTCTCTGTTTGAGCCCAAAGTTTAACTCAGTGCAATATGAGGAAATTTCTTTAAAAATCTTCTTCAGATCCACCAGTCACAGTCTTTTCCTCTTTGGTTTACAACATCTCTAGGGGTGTCAGATTCAAGTTTGTTCAAATCGACTCCTTTTATTATTTATATTTAGGCTCCCTATGGCAGCCTGAATTTTAACTTAGTGCAATATGAGGGAATTTCTTTAAAAATCTTCTTCTTCAGATCCACCAGTCAGAATCTTTTCATATTAGTTATACAATATCTCTATGGGGGTCAGTTCAAGTTTGTTGAAATTAGGTCCCTGGGTTAATATTTGGTCTCTCTGTTGAGGGGGGAAGGATTGCATAATAATCATCTAACATGGTCACTAAAGTTATGAATAATTTCATAACTTCATTCCTCTGTAGTGTTAATGAAATAACTAACTGAATGTGATCCAAAATACTTTCTTTGAACTGCTTTGTCAGGTGAGCGATTAAGGCCTCTTAGGGACTCTTGTTTTCAATCTGAAGGCCTGAATCTGCTGGCTGGAAGTTTGATTATTGGAAAACTTAATTAAATCATTGACTGTTCAGAATTTGTTTTCATGTAACTTCCACAAGAACAAAAACATTCTTGTTAAATGTTGCACTCTGCTTCTACATGTTGTGTTAGCATTTGGAAATTTGGTAAAAAGGGTTTATTACATAATTTTTTTGTTACAGAGGAAAAGTCTTGCAGCATACATGGTTGTGGGGAGAAATGGAATAAACAAAAAATGCAGGTAGAAGGCTCAGTTGAAATGGAACCAGATACATGTATAAAGTTAATTAGAAAGGGAATTATCAGGTAATATTTAAGTCTTTAAATAAAAAAATCGAAATCTTCAGTATAAAATTTAAAAAATAACTTTTTGCTGCCCAATATCTTGTGTCTGGCAGAAAACTAGTTTCCAGAAACTACTCCTACTACTATTGCTATTAAGCCATTGCAGCCTTGCCCCCAGTCGATCATGATGGAAGCAGGAGGCCTTTACTTTGTCCAGTATTAGTAGAATTCATATTTTAAGACAAGTGGGAAGAGATATCTTTACTTTAATATGTTTGGAATAGGAAACATATCTATCCATGCTCATTTCCATGTTGGGAGTTAAGCAAATTTCTGCATTGACTCTTAAGAAACTGATGTCAGCGTCTAGAATTACCAACCTTATTTCATCTCTTGAGGTTCATTTATAATCAAACTTGGTGATGGAACAGTATTTATTTGTTACAAAACAGTCGTGTAAGTTTTTTATAAATTTTTCAGTTTTCCTATGTGTTCTTTAATTTTATGGTTAAAATTAGTTGAGTGTTAGATAGAGGATATGGAATAAGTGTTTTTCTCATATAATATTTATGAAACGAGTCTAAGAATTTTCTGTTTTAGCGAGTCCAAACGGAAAATTCGGACGAGTTTCATAAATATTATATGAGAAAAACACTCATTTCATATTGTATTTATCATATGACACACACACGCACAAATTAGCCACTTAGATGACTTTTTAACCCATCACCGACCTTGAGTTGCAGACGGCACTTAAAAAAAAACATCCTCGTATAACTAAAAATTTTCATTTTTTGCTTCCAAAACATAGGTTATGACCCCTCATTGGAACGAGCTCGTTCCAATGAGGGGTCATAACCTATGTTTTGGAAGCAAAAAGTGAAAATATAAAAAAAAATGAATGGTGTTTTTCTTGTAGGTAAAAGATTAAATACAATATAACCCACTCTAAATAGGACAGATAACGTAAATTCTCACTATTGAAATTATGCAAATGTCACCCAGTTGTATTTCGTTTAGCCAATCAAATTGTCCAGTTTTGAAATTGACCAATGAAAGCTCCCAACTCTAATTATGCAAATTATAAAAATGTGGCCCAGTTTTATTTTGTTCAGCCAATCAAATTGTCTAGTTTTGAAATTGACCAATGAAATTGATGGAAGGCTTTATTTATCACTGATTAATATGAAAACAAAATATCAAATGTTTTAAAGTGAACAAAACGGACGAGTCATATGATAAAAGCCCATACCAGTGCTCTACTGAGATGAGCTCCTGCTATAATTATAATGTTTCATATTCTATAACCCTTTAGGTCACATGAATAGCAGACAACACTTGAAAAAAAATTCTCAGATAATTTATGTATATTTTTATACTGTACCAATGACCCAGACTTAGCTGGTGCTAACTCTAACAAAACCAGGGCCAAACACAAATTTTGCCCCCCAATCCCCAAAATTTGCATCCAAAACAAAAAGAAATCATGTCCTAAAGGACCTCCATACTACGCCTCTACTGCGCATGCGCAGTGACGCAGACGTCCCGAAATTGGCGCCAATTATCATTCTCTGTTTGGCCCTTCATCAGTCAACATCTCACTGATCTTTGTGCTTGTAAATCTCAGTTTAAAGGATGCCAGACACGTAATTCTTGGAGAAAATGTGATTCTAAGGAGGATAGAAGGAGGAGAGGAAAAGAAGTGACAAAAAATAATCAGGGCTGTACTTAAAATTTTTTGATGAAATTATGTTAAGTTGCCTATTTTCGAGGCATGGGCCTCTTGTTGTCATTCTTGCTAATTGTTGCACTGCTTATTCAGTGTTTCCTCTCCCCTAGCCTTCTAAAGTCCCCCCTTGCAATTCTCCCATGCTTTTGGCATATTTTTGAGAAATTTCATTTCTAAAATTTCCTGGGAGAGTTGCTTGGTTACAGAATGTTTTCTGTTATTTTCCCCATAGTTACGTTTTCACCCATGGGTGTATAACGTTTGTGTTCTGCATCTTCCATCTGATGTTCTACAGATTCTCCCCTGGGAGTCTCTGTTTTGCATCAGATAGAGTGTAATTGATGACTGATTCCGGGCCAGTTTTTTCAGTGCCTGGAGTCATGTTTTCTGGTGTTTTTACACTGTTTGTTTTCATTGGCAACAGCCTTTTTTGAGGGGGGCTGTTTGCCTTTGCTGTAGTTTATCTCACTATAAGATACATTTATATTATCCGAAAGTGTCTCATTAATTATTTAATATAATTTTAAAATTTTTGACCACACTTTGCCATCGGATCCATCGGGGCTCAATGTTACTTTTCAGCAACTTGGGCTTCGCTGAAAAAATATTTTTTCAAAATTATTTTGTTTTGCAATTGTTTTTTCATTTATTAATGGATCATGTTATTATGTATCTTTGTGTCAGGGGTTTTTGCGAGTAACTAGGACTTATTGTTGTTCTTTCACAATGAAGGGACGTTGTTCAAATTGTAATAGGAAGAAATCTTCCTCTGACTTTCATGATCATTGTATTAATTGTAGTCAGTGTTCTCGCATTAATCCCTGTCCTATATGTGAACATTGGGATGAGAAACATTGGAAACGTGTGTCACGATATGTTGTTTCTGGAGAAAGAGCGATTCCGGCTCTTTCTCCGCAAGGTCACTCTACTCTCTCAGTTTCTATTTCAGAGGAACCAGAACAGGGTGATGTTTCCATGTTATCTTCTTCAAGTGTGCGTCCGTCGTCACAAATGAATTCAGAGCTAGCGGCAAAAGTGCTCATGGAGATTAGACAAATGTCGTCCGCTAGCTCGCCCGGTGTAGCGTCCATTCACCGAATGGTTCGGCACCCGGGTTCGTCCAATGCGGTCCAAGAGGAAATTTTGGGTGATGCGAGCACTATAAACATAATAGATGCACACCCAGTGACGGCGGATAGTAAGCGAGAACGGAGGAAGCCTTTGAGTCCGGTTCCTAGCTCGTCCAGGTCCAGCCGGGCCGCGAGCGAGAGAGGCCCCTCTCTCGTACAACAACATCTGGGACCAGATGTTGTGGTACAAAATGTGTCTTTAGCGGAGCATACGTCCGTCGCTCGGGACGCTCCGTTGTATAAGCAGTCCGCAGAGACTGTTAAGGCTTCCTCTTATCGTCAGCGCACACGACCGCACCTTGGCTGCGTGACCGCCGATATATTACCAGCTTCGCCGATGAAGGATTCTTCGGCGACCAGGTCACACCATCCGGCAGCCAGGGATTCGAGACCGATGGACTCCGGACGTTCGCATAGGAAAAGTATGCGGGAGCCATCTGATGCGGAGCTGCCCTCGGCGAAGCAGCGAAAGACTGCGCCTCCGCAGGTCTCGACGCCGGACATTCTTGTGCAGATAGCACAGCTTATCGCAGCATCCCAGCAACCGACAGAAACGGTGTCGGATCGAGAATTATCCGACGGCACTGGGTCGGTACGCTCCGCCGAAGCATCGGGGACGGACGATCGGGAACATCATGAGGTCCGACCGGATGGTGAAAGGGATACGGATGACTTGGAGTTATCCCTTTCGGAACAACATAAAGCTGCCGTGGACTTCATCCGGCACTTTCTCCCTCAAGTTGTTCCGTCGGGCCAGACTGCTGCGTTTCTGGACAAGAGAATTATAGCGTCATTGGACTCTGAATTTTTTGAGCGGTTCAGGGACATCGCTCCCGAGTTTCCGTCGCAGTCCAATAATGTTACAAGAACATTTGAATTATTGAACGACGCTATATTTAAACTTGCTTCCAGGACGGGGAAAGCAGGTTTCTTGTCCGCTAATACTCTCAACCTGCCTTTCATTAATGCAAGGAATAAATTCGATACGGCAGGACAGGGTATACCGAGAGTTCCTCTGCGTATGGACGACGAGGCGGAAGACTTAGAGCTATCATTACCGTCGTCAGCTTCTATTCCAACCGCGGTGTTGGAAACAGCTATTGCGTCTAACAGAGCCAATTTAGATGCCTTATCTTACGCAGATCACCTTACTAAGGCGTTATCACTGCGCCTTCAGGGGAAAGAGTTTCAGGATATACAATCCTCTTTAAGACTTCTTTCAAGGGCAGTAGCTTATTCCACGTGTAACTCCGCCCTTTCAGTGGCAAATCTGGAGTTGGTTAGACGTGACGCAGCCCTCGCTTCGGTCTCAGGAGAACTTCTCTTTGACGGCAAGCTTTCCGCTATTTATGATAAAATTACAAAGAAAGCTAAGGATTCTCTGTTGTTCAAATCTGCTCCTAAGAAGTCGGATACAGCAGACACGAATAAGACAGGCACTTCTGGGTCTAATGCGCCCAAGAGAGGTTCCTATAGAGGTTCCGGTGCGTCCTCTTGGTCTTATTCGAGAGACCGTCAGAATAGCGACTCTCGTTCGGGACGTCCTTCAGGCCGGGACAATCGGTCAGACGCCCCGAGGTCGACGGGGCGAGGTGCGGGTCGTGGAAGACGTGGTTTCTCCTACCGCAGGTCTCGCAGGTCCAGGAGGTGATGGCTTAAACCTCTATCGCGTTCCGGTTGGCGGAAGGTTGTCGAGCTTTTCACAAGAATGGGCGTCGATTACGGACGACCCTTGGGTGAGAGGAGTGACTTCGGAAGGTCTAAAGATATCCTTCAAACGAAAGCCTCCATTAACTCGAAGTCCAAAGTGGACTCATCTTCCGTCAAATCCGCAGAAAAGAGACGCTCTGTTATCAGAGGTGCAGTCTCTTTTAATGAAGAACGCGGTAGAGGTCGTAGAAAACCAGGAATCTCCGGGATTCTACAGCCATCTGTTTCTGGTTCCGAAACCAGACGGCTCATTCCGTCCAGTCATAGATTTGAGCTGGATAAACAAGCTGATCGTCGCTCCGAAGTTTTATATGGAGACGATTCGATCGGTCAGAGCGAGTATTCGGGTGAACGATTATGCAACGAGCATAGATCTCAAAGATGCGTACTTTCATGTCATGGTACATCCGACATTCCGAAAGTATCTACGCTTCGCTGTCCTAGGAGTGGTGTATCAATTCCGGGCGATGTGCTTCGGATTGAATCTAGCACCCTGGGCTTTCACTCGGGTAATGAACTCGGTAATGATCTACTTCCGAGCTCATTCGTCTGCGGTAACGTCGGCCTACCTGGACGACATTCTTCAGAGGTACGGCAACGAGTTAACGCTTCAGAACGATGTTCAGAATCTTCTTCTATTGCTCCGACATCTCGGTTTTATAGTAAACGAGGAGAAGTCGGATCTGGTGCCGTCCAAGTCATTTACTCATCTGGGAATGAGCTTCGAGACGCACAACAATCTCGTTCGTCTGCCGTTAACCAGAGCGAAATTAGTCAGTTGTTACGCTCGCTATTGTCTGCACGCAGACAAAGTCACGGCGAGAGAATTTATGAGACTGATAGGTCTGTGCGGAGCCGCCGCGGATCTCATTCCGATGGGGCGGTTACGCACACGTCCTCTTCAAATTTTCCTGACTCAGAATTGGAGTGTGAAAATTCATTCGCTCGATGTGGACGTTCTCTTGTCAGATCAAGTGAAACAAGAGATTCAGACTTGGGCAAACATTCAGTGGTTAACTCAAGGAGTTCCGCTGCAGTTGCCGGATCCGAGTTTTACCGTTATGACGGATGCCAGTCAAACAGGTTGGGGTGCATCATTAATCCCAACGGATTCGAGATGCCAGGGTCTTTGGGATCCGCAATTCCTGTGCAAGCACATAAACATCAAGGAAATGATGTCAATTTGGCTTGCGTTACGTCACTGGATGGACATTATTCACGATGCTCATGTCCAAATCCTATCCGACAATACGACAGTAGTGGCGTATATACGGAATCAGGGAGGCACTCATTCAGTTCCGTTGTTCAATCTAACGGAAAGAATCCTTCTGTTTGCGTTAGAACATCACGTTCTTCTTTCGTCCGTCACATACCGGGTCGTCTGAATGTGCTAGCAGACTCCCTTTCACGAAAGGGTCGCTTGTTGCCGTCGGAGTGGACTCTCAACAAACAAGTATTCAATCAGATTTGCTACCAATGGGAACGGCCAATGATAGACTTATTTGCAACACATCTCAACAATCAGTTGCAGACGTATGTGTCTCCGTGTCCGGATCCAAGAGCATTTGCAGTAGACGCTCTGTCGATCCCTTGGGACAGAATGATAGGATATGCGTATCCTCCAGCGCCGTTAATTCAACAAGTATTGCTAAAGATAAAACAATCTCAATGCAAGATTCTGTTGGTAGCATCTCTGTCGCCACAGAGACCGTGGATAAATCTACTCAGGTGTCTGTTGTGGGACCTACCGCGGAAGCTTCCTCCACGGGAGGATCTTCTTTCGCAGGGGAAATCGCGCCAACTCCATCACAACCCGCAAGGTCTCAACCTTCACATTTTTCCGTTGTGCGGTCCTTCTTGCATGGCAAGCACTTTACAGGACGAGCAGTGGACGCGATTTCTAACTGTAGGAGGACCTCCTCTTCGCTAAACTATGCGGCTAAGTGGAAGGTTTTTCGTCATTGGTGTAGGGATCATTCTGTAGATATATTCGATCCCTCTATACCAGACATTGCAAACTTTCTAGTATACTTGTTTGACGAAATCAAACTGCAGCCTGTTACTATAAAGGGTTATAGATCTATGTTATCTGATACCTATGCACATCATGATAGTTTACAAATTGGATCTAATGTCTCTTTATCGAAGTTGGTTAGAAACTTTTCGATAAATAGACCCAGAACTCTTAGATTAATTCCTAAGTGGAATTTAGCTTGGGTTCTTCTTAAATTGAAGGAAAAGCCATTTGAACCTCTTGGGACAGTAGATTTCAAATTCTTATCTTATAAGACAGCTTTTCTCTTAGCTTTCTCTTCTGCTAGAAGAGTCAGTGAGCTTCATGCACTTTCGGTGGATGATTCTCATTATCGTAGTGTTGGGATTACTATCACCTTCACTACTAATGTGGGTTTTTTAGCTAAGAATCAGGCTCCTAATAAATATCCGGAACCTATTGTTATTAAGGCTCTTCCGTCTTCAGACGGGCGTAGGCCTTTACTCTGTCCTGTTAGAGCATTACGTATCTATAAACAGAGATCTCAGTTTATCAGAAAGGGACGGAAACGTTTCTTTCTGTCTTTGATGCCTAATAGAAAGGATATTTCAGTCCATTCTATTGCTAGATGGATTCAGTTAACTATCCGTACTGCTTATGAAGATTTATCTTCTTCTCAGCAGTCTGTGCTTAAGATTTCTGCTCATGAAGTAAGAGCTCTTTCTACTTCCTGGGCTTATGCTAATAGTGTTGCTATTACAGATTTAATGAAGGCTGCTTATTGGTCTCAGCCATCCACATTTACGAATTTTTATCTCAGAAATATTGAGTCCACTTCTGGAGACCTGCATTGTTTAGGTCCGTTATCTGTTGCTCAGAATGTCGTCCACTAAACAGTTGCAACTATAGTTATGCAGGCTTTCTGTTCCGGCAGTGACTCCGTCCGGCTGCCCTCTTCGCTCTGGGCTATTTGACCCAGGGCAAGGGGAAGGGGGGGGGGGGGGGCGGGTGTTCCCTTAGGTCACCTGCTTTATAGTGAAAAGCAAGGGAGTGCCTCCTCCAAGTCAGTATTTCTGAGTCGCTTCCGGGATGGTTTTAAAGTGTAATATTAATGTTTAAATTCATTCATGTCTTATTTTTAAAGTGTAGCTCGGTGTGAAGCATTTGTATATGTCAAGTGTCAAACGGGCTTTAATATACAATACTCGGACACTTTTAAATGACTATAAAGAGTCTCAATTCTCTGGACTACTTTATTTATTGGCTTGCTTTAAAAATAATTAGTATAAGGGTTATACTGGATGTTAATAGAGAACATGAATGTTATTGTGCTCAATTATTAAGGGTAGTGTATCTTTCTAATTTAAGATTAAATAAGAAAGATACATGTAAAGCCTAATACTCCTTTTCTCCTTAAGGGGTTACCTCTTTATTATATAGTTGAGCTTATTGGATTTTCCTCTATGTCCTAGGCCCTCCAGCCTGTTTACTATTCAGCTAAGTCTGGGTCATTGGTACAGTATAAAAATGTTAAAAAATTTATAGTAATTTATATATTTTTTATACTTACCAATGACCCAGACGGGGATGGCCCTCCCTGGAGTTGGGAACTCTTGCCTCCCCGCTGAGTACATAGCGCTGACCAGGCACTGCCAGTAAGAATGATAATTGGTGCCAATTTTGGGACGTCTGCGTCACTGCGCATGCGCAGTAGAGGCGTAGTATGGAAGTCCTTTAGGACATGATTTCTTTTTGTTTTGGATGCAAATTTTGGGGATTGGGGGGCAAAATTTGTGTTTGGCCCTGGTTTTGTTAGAGTTAGCACCAGAGTCTGGGTCATTGGTAAGTATAAAAAATATATAAATTACTATAAATTTCTTAACTTTCCTTTTTTGCCTAGAAAACCTAGCTCATGGCCCCTTGATGAAATGAGCTTAGTGAGTTTGTTTAAATGAGGGGACTTATTTCAAGACAAAAAAAATGAAATAATAAAACTTGAATGTCTTTCTTTGTTGACTGCTTTTCACTGTTACGTTAAGTAATGGGTTTAGACAATGGAAAAAAGCTTATCAATATTATGAAAAAGCAGCCTAATCAATGGACAGAATTAAAGAGTTTTTATTTTCAAGTTTGTAAACAAAAATTTTACTGGATGTTGCTTTTTCATTTCCAATTCAAATTCAGAATGTGTACGCCATGGAGTAAATGTGAGAGACTTGTTACTAAACATGCTTATTAATAAGCTCATTACATTTATGAGGGCTCTTTGGATCATTTAATAGATCATCATCAAAATGGACAACTGTGAAATAATTTTATGAATCTCACAAGTATGTTATACTGAGGAAGTTTTATTTACTTTTCTAAGCAAGTGTAAAAAATTTTGTTCAGGTTGGTGTCAGAGGAAGATGAGGTCAGAGTTTATCACTGTTTGGAGAATTCTCGAGTTTTTCACGGGACTGATATTCAGTATACAGAAATTCCAGCAGAGGTAATTTTTTTTAAATATTGAGTTTCCCTCATAGTTTCAGCGTATCTACTTTTATATCCGAATAAAGTACATTCTCTGTCAAAATTTGTTTCTGTTCTTGATATTTTTGACAAAGAAATCTTTAGCCTTGAAAGATAGCTGTTGGTAATATATTTGACAATCAATTTTAATGGCGTAAACAAAAAACATAAATGAACCCTTTTCACAATAACTGATCAGTTTCCCTTTTTATTCCCCCTTAAACATTTTGGGGGGGATAGAGTGCCATGGCTATGTCCCCGTAAAACTAAAAAATTTTAAGGGGGGATATAGCCATGATGCTGTCAGTCTGTCTGTCCATCCATCTGTCCTTCTGTGGACGGAAGTTGGTTTCTGGGCTCTAACTAAAATTCCACTATTCCGACTGAAGCCAAACTTGACATGTAGGTTAGGCATGATGAGAGGAAGAACCCTGTTTATTTTGGGATCATTGTGCCAAAGGGGAAGATCACAGAGACCTTGAACTTTAATTTTTATCAATGTTGCTTTCTGCTCTTTAATTAAAGTTCCGCTTGGCCAGCTGAAACCTCCAACTTGGCATGTGGGGTAGGCAAGATGAGAGGAAGAACCCTATTTATTTTGGGATCATTGTGCCAAAGGTCAAGATCACAGTGTCCTTGAACTTTAATTTTTATCAATGTTGATTTCTGCTCTGTATTTAAAGTTCCACTTGACCAACTGAAATCCAACATGGCATGTGGGTTAGACATGATGAGAGGAAGAACCCTATTTGTTTTGAGGTCATTGTGCCAAAGGTCAAGGTTACAGTGTCCTTGAACTTAAACATTTACCAGAGTTGGCTTCTCTAATTGAAAGTTTGCTTACCAAATCGATACTAAGCTGGCTTATGGGTGAGGATGGTGAAAGGGTCATTATGCCAAAGACCAAGGTCTAAGTGACCTTGAAATTGAAATTTTATAGGTCGGAGCTGGTTTTGACTCTCTTAATTCTTAAAATTATGCATTCCCAATGGAAACCAAACTTGGCATGTGTGTTGAGCATGATGAGAGGAAGAACCCTACATATTTGTAGGTCATTGTGCCAAAGATCAATGTCACAGTGACCTTGAACTTAAAATTGTATTGGTCCCGATCAAAATCAAACTTGACATATCGTCAAATACAAGTAATCTTATCTGTATTAGTTGAGTAACTACACCAACAGTGGCTGTGTTAATTTAATGTAATATATTACCCCAGTTATTGTATCAGGGTGATTTTTCAGGGGGGATTTGCCACCCCAGGTGGCTACCTCTAGTTTACTGTTCTCTTAAGTATTAATTGCTGTAAATTTGGATCAGTTTATAAAAAGGAGGAGGAATAAATAAGAGATGTAAATTTAACTCTTAACCTGCTGAGCTTAAAAAAATAGTTTTCATCAAATCTAGTCATGGCTGTTGTAAAGCAGCCATGACTAGATATAATGAAAAAGTCATCTAAATTTGACCTGTGAAATCTTTGGTCAAAAAGTACTTTCAATTTACAGAGTAAAGTTTGGTTAAATATAGCAAAATTATACTTATTTCACTGACAAGAGATTTATGTCCTGGGCAAGAATATTTGCCAGCAGCATGCAGGAATTTACAGACATATCTAACTATTTACCTAACCTGATTGCCTAATAAGATTTACAAAAACTTTCTTGAATAACTAAATTTCTCTCCATTTTAGTATACAAAAATAACTTTCAAACTTTGTTTTTTTCTGTGTATGTTTCCAGAACATGGCTTATAACTTTCTTTGAGCTTTAATCCAGTAATATTATGTCATTTTTTTGCCAAGGTCGGAAAAAATTAGTAAAAAGCTGAAAATTGCTGGATGAAATCCTTTAACCATCCTCAACAGTATACTAAAAGTCTCAGGTTTCCTCCTTGAGCTTTTCCTGTTATGATGTCATGAGTGTTACTGGTGTCGAAAATTGGGGTTGAGCCAAGAAATACAGGCCATGCGAGTCATCATTTACTTCTTTGCAGGTCAATATTCATTGTTTTATAAACAAGCTTGCTTCAAAATGAAACAGATGTTATATTATGCATCAAACAGACATCATGGTGATGTCATGACACCATCGTGGTGTCATGACATCATGTAAATATGTCCTGTTTGAGCTTCCTGTTGATTTTTCAAATCTTGCGCAGTATCAGCATCAGCTCACCTAGCATATGCCAAGTGTGCTCACCTATACCTCTAGCAGATGTCAACATTAGAAGAGAAGATGTCACCAAATGAGTTTGAATCCTAGTGGTTACTTCATGCTCATGCAAACAGATAAAATGTGGGCAGGAATATGGACATACATGACCATAGAATAGGTGCTAATGCAAGCTATGAAGACAACAGGAGGTCTCACCAGAGGTCGTGGGATAACGGAGGGCATTATCAGTCATTGGGTGTTGGATGTGCTAGGTTGCAGGGAAATTACTCAACACTTTGAAACATTTTGTGGTGTGACTTATATCACCAGCAAACAACATGTCGAACTGAGAATGTCTCATCAATTACGCGATAACAAAGAAGTGGATGCTGTACTACAGTAGCTTATGGTCCATAGACCCATGCCATCAAATCGGGATTTGGTGTCACTAGCAACTGGTGTTGTGGGTGGCAACACGATAAATTGTGATTCTGCAGTTGAAGTTGGGACATCACCAACTCAGTCAAAGTTCACGAAGAGCTCATTCATGTGAACAACATTCAGCTGTTCGACAGAATTGTTTGTGTCATCAAATCTGATGAGACAAACTCCAAAACCAGTCATGTATTATGTCATAGAGTTGGAAGCCGGTAATCACCAGACATATCCTGCAGAAAGCACAGTTGTCCTAGATGGCGACTATTTACTGAGACGAGTTATATGGCCTCAACATGGCTCAAAAAGTGACATATACTTAGCATATCTGACATGTGCAGAAACACCATGGAACATGTAGTATCTTTGTTGATTTGATGGTTACAGTGATGCTCCAAGCACCAAGGGTGTGAAGTAAAATCGCTGAGCGATGAAGTCACAGTCAACAGAAATCTTGTTCACAGATGCTATGCTCATTACAATCCATCAAGAAAGATTCCTGACTAATGGGAAAAATAAAGCCAGGTTTATTCAAGGTCTAACCGGACATCTGGAAGAGGCTGTCATACAAGTAAAACATGCAGTAGCAGATGCAGATACATTGATTGTGAGAACAGCAAATGAGCTGTCAACCAACAACGTCATCGTGGTTGGAACTGATCTCATCCTGCTTAGTTTGTTGATACAGTTGTCCAAGCAAGATAGTCAACTTTATCTGTACAAACCAGGATCTGGAAAATGTCCTGATAAGGTATATTCCATCAGCTGTGTTCAGTGCCATTTGTCAGAAGCATCTTGCATGTTGCTCTTCCTGCATGCCATGACCGGATGTGATACCACATCTGCCTTGTACAGATAAGGCAAGAAGAAGGCATTCACCATTCTGCAGAAAAACCAGGAACTACAGCGCCATGTGGTGAAGGTATTCACTGATTCAACCCCTTCACAAGGTTCAGTGCCATCCATAAGAAAACAGTTCCTGCTGGCCTTGTATGGTTCTCCCATGCACACAACATCCCTGAATGTTCACAGATACAAACGATTCAGGAAGGCAGTAAGTAACTGTCCTGTTCAAATAAGATGCAGCTTGCTGCTTTTCCACCGACATCAGCAGCAGCAAAGGAACATTAATTCAAAGTTTATCATCAAGTGCAGCAGTGGTTAGGAGTGGAGCTGCCACCAACTGAATGGGGTTGGGAATTGACAAATGGACAGCTACAACCGGTTCTCATTCGTAAACCAAATGAACCTGACAAATTGTTAACTTTGATTTCCCGCAACTGTAAGAATTGTTGTGAGCGATCGAGTGGTTGCAAGAAGTCAGGTCTGTTTTGTACAGCTCTGTGTGGCCATTGCCATGGAAATGGCTGCAGTAATTCTGAAAAACCAATTGTGAATCGGACACTGATGGAGATCGTGACTTTGGTGCAAAAGAGAGTGAAGATGAATTCAATTTTGATTCGCTGGTACTCGGATATGAAGCATTTGATTTCTAGATGATGGCTAATGAGGATATTGCTCTGGAGGATCATTCTGATGAATGTGACTTTTCATCAGCAACTGCCATCCATGCAAGCGAAAATGCAAATCATAGCCTTGTATGTAGGAGCTGTCTGATACTGTTATATGTGCGAGCCGTAATACTTTATGAATTCAAGCCCCCAAGTTTGAAAGGTTGGGTAGACCTAGCCAGGATTGTATAACATCATGTTTTAAGAGTATTTTTCCATTTTTCGACATCACAGTGAAAATCCCTATTATTACCGACTGTGAGGTAATTCAACATGGTTTGATCCTATTATAACATTATAAATGATTTCATGACATCATGATCTCATGCTCTTGTGTTTATTTACATTTAAGGCAATATTCCAAAGCATTGTATGGCTGTTTAGTCAAAAATAATTAAATAATGTACATGTATATACTAAAATTCATCTCCAATAAGCCAATTTCTCACATACATATAAGATATGATGTCATAACAGTGAAAGTTCAAGGAGGATACACAGGGACCTTTAATATGTTATCAAGGCTACTGAGAGGAGTGCATCCAGTAATTTTCAGCTTTTTACTAATTTTTTCCGACCTTTTGCCCATTTTGACTGGACTACTTGTTCTATTAAGAGGTCAAAAGCTATGTTTTGAAAGCTAAAAATTTGCGAAACCCTTTACCTAATATGAACAGATGATGATATTTGCCCCCTAAAATTCTTGAAGAGCTAAAAAAAAAATTCTTTTTTTGAAATTTTAACTGAAATTTTTCTAATAGCTATAATCAGTTTGTTGTCCAAATTTATTCACCGAAAGCAGGCATTTAACAGAATTCTGAAGAGTAGATTATTTCTGTTAGGCCATGTAAAGTTTATCTTCTGTTTCTTGTGCCATATTTTTTTCAAAATACATGAATTCAGGCAATATTTGTTTTGTATATTGTATATATTTCTCAGTTGTATATTTTAGTTCTTACTCTTTAAATTGTTCTAATTTTAACAGATATTCTGGGGAAATCGAAATGCACTTAATAAAATAATTTGGAAATTTGGATTCATGAACTTGTTAGCTTAACTTGACAAAGTCAAGATAAGCTATTGCCATCATTTCGTGCGGAAATCTGGGAGTCTGCCAGTCTGTTCACATTTTCCTTTAACACAGACTACACGCCATAGTTCTTGTCCAATCATCACAAAATTTTATATCCAGGTTTGAGGTCATGTCTAGGTGAGAATGTCTCCTTTTGGTCGCAATTGGTCAACTGTGATGGCGGCCCGATCCCGAAACCTGAAAACCTTTAGCACAGTCTACAGGTCATATATAAGCCATTATATGACCAAGATTCCTTTAGCAATGTCTACAAGTTATATTTATGAAAGGATTTTGTTGTAACTTGATAGGATGACTCGTTTTGGAATAATTTCACTGTGGGCGCGGTGCCGATGTGGTAAACAGTTCTTGTCTGATCACCGAAGTTGAGCAATGTCGAGCCCTGTTAGTCCTTGGATGGGTGACCGTCTGAGTGATCGATTCGGACTCCAGCATTGTGTCCTTGGGCAAGGCACTTCACCCCGATTGTCCACATGGGGGCACGAAGCCACATACGATGGCGTACTGCACATTGATGGTGCGCATGTCTTCATCCAATCTAACCCTGCCTGTGCTGCTGTGCAGAGTTACGATGTTGGGGAGCTGGCAGCTGCTCATCGTTGCATGGTGGTTCTCTCCGGATACTCCTGCTTCCTCCACCCATAAAATTGTCACTGACATGATATGACCTTGGCTGTTAAAGTGTCATTAAACCCTAATAAATAAATAAATAATTTCACTGTAACTTGGTAACTTTGGTTGACATACATTAACTGTGAGGTCCACATTAACCTACCCCTCAGTTCTTTAGTACAGTCAACACCTCATATTATTTTTATTGAAAACATAGCATACAGGGAACAGAAATTAACATATCCTCAATTATCACAATTCTTGTCGTATTTCATAATCCTTTCATAAACATTGAACATTATTCTTTTCATCAAACACAACACACAGTCAAGTTAAGCTACAGTGTCATTGACACTTTCATTTTTTATATTTTTATACTGTACCAATGACCCAGACATAGCTGGTGCTAACTCTTAAAATATAGGGCCAAACACAAATTTTGCCCCCCAATCCCCAAAATTTGCATCTAAAACTAAAGAAAACATGTCCTGAAAGGCCCTCCACACCTCGCCCCCACTGCGCATGCGCAGTGTCAAGGACGTTCCGAAATTGGCGCCATTTATCATTCTAAGTTTGGCCCTTCATCAGTTAACATCTGACTGATCTTTGTGCTTTTAAATCTCAGTTTAAATGATGCCAGACACATAAATATTAGTGAAATGGTGATTCTAAGGAGGATAGAAAAGGAGGAGAGGAAAAGAATGTGTGACAGAATATTATCAGGGCTGTAACTTAAAATTTTTTAATGAAATTATGTTAAGTTACCTATTTTCAAGGCAGCAGCCATTTTGTTGTCATTCTGATTATTTGTTACACTGTTTTTTCAAGTGTTTTTCCTCTCTCCCTGTCCTTTAAGTTCCCCCTTGCTATTCTCCCATGCTTTTGGCATAGTTTCTGTAATTATTATTACTAAAATTTCTTGGGAGTTTTAGCTTAATAACAGAATGAATTCTGTTCTTTCCCCATGTTTACGTCTTCACCTACGGGTGGTTAGGCGTTGTGTTCTGCATCTACCATCTGATGTTCTGCAGTTTCTTCCCTGGAAGTCTCTGTTTTGCATCAGATGGTGTATTTTTGGTAACTGATTTCGGGCCTGGGTGCCTGGAGTCTTATTTTAGTGTTTTTACACTCATTGTTTACATTTACAACAGCCCTCTGTGTGAGGGGGGGATTTCTAAATAATAATATCTTTATGTTATTTTAATCATAACTAGATACATTATTATTGTTCGTAAGTGTTGAATAAATTGTTTAAAATATTTTTAAAATTTTTGTCCACACTTAGGCTTGGGATCCATTGGGGCTCAACGTTACTTTTCAGAAACTTGGGCTGTTCTGAAAAAATATTTTTTCAAAATATTTTGATTTCAATTATTTTTTCTATATTAATGGATCATATTATTATTATGTATTTTGATTGCCAGGGGTTAGTGTGAGTACCAGGACTTGTTTTCTTTTCACATTGAAAGGATATTGATCAATTGTTTTAAGAGGAAGTCTTCCTCTGACCTTATTATCATTCTATATGTGGTCAGTGTACTCGCATTAACTCCTGTTCTGTATCGTATGATTTCGATGACTATATGGGAAGCGTATGTCACGGTATGTTGTTGGGGATTTGGACACTCCGGTCCTTTCCCCGCAGGGTCACTCTACTTTATCAATTTCTATTTCAGACGATCAAGATTAGGGTGATGTATCTGTGATGTCTTCCAACAGTGTGCCTCCGTCGTCACAATTAATGAAGGGCTAGCGGAAAAGTGCTCATGTAATACGCCAATTGCCTAAGAGGACCCTAGTAGGTTCGACGGCCTTTGACGTCCGCTAGCTCGCCCGGTGTAGCGTCCATTCACCGAATGGTTCGGCAGCCGGGTTCGTCCGTTGCGGTCTAGAAGGAATTTTGGGGTGATGCGAGCACTATAAAATTAACTTAATGCACACCCAGTGACGGCGGATCGGAGGGAGAACGGAGGAAGCCTTTTAGTCCGGTTCATAGCTCGTTCCGGTCCATCCGGACGGCAAGCGAGAGAGGCCCCTCTCTCGTTCAACAACATCTGGCCCCAGATGTTGTGGTACAAATGTGTCGTTAGCGGAGCATACGTCCGTCGCTCGGGACGCTCCGTTGTATAGGCAGTCCGCTGAGACTGCTAAGGCTTCCTCTTCTCGTCAGCGCACACGACCGCACCTTGGCTGCGTGACCGCCGATATATTACCAGCTTCGCCGATCAAGGATTCATCGGCGACCAGGTCACACCATCCGGCAGCCAGGGATTCGAGACCGATGGACTCCGGACGTTCGCATAGGAAGTATGCGGGAGCCATCTGATGCGGAGCTGCCCTCGGCGAAGCACCGATAGACTGCGCCTCCGCAGGTCTCGACGCCGGACATTCTTGTGCACATAGCACAGCTTATCGCAGCATCCCAGCAGCCGACAGAAACGGTGTCGGATCGAGAATTATCCGACAGCGCTGGGTCGGTAGCCGGGGACTCGAGGCCTGCAGACTCCGGACGTTCGCATAGGAAGTGTGCGGGAGTCAACGTACACGGAGCTTCCAGCGGCAATGCATCGTAAGTCCGCTACTGCACAGGCCTCGGGAACGGACGTGCTTTCCTTAATAGCACAGTTTATCGCAGCATCCCAGCATCAACTGAATCTGTCGCATATATTTTATCCGACGATGCTGGGTCGGGACGCTCCGCGGAAGCGGGTACGGACGTCCGAAAGTTTCATCCGGTCCGACGGGATACCGAAAGGGATTCGGTGGATTTCAAGCTTTCCCTTTCGGAACAACATATGCTGCGATGCCGGATAAGAAACTGATAGCGTCGGTGGACTTAGAAATTTTTGGTTCGGTTCAGGGACATCGTCCCTCAGTTCCGACATAGTCCAATAATGTCACACAAACTTTCGAATTATTGAACGACGCTATATATATTATTATTTTATGCTTGCTATCCAAGCATTTCTGGTTTCTTGTTCGAAGAGTTATGGAGATGTCTTTCGAAAGTGTGCCTCTGTCGTCATAGTTAATGAAGAGTTAGCGGCAATAAGTGCTCATGGAATATGTCTATCGCTTACGGAGTGACATTCGCTAGCTCACCCGGTGTAGCGTACATTCATCGAATGGTTCGGCTGCCGGGTTCGTCCGTTGCGGTCTAGGAAGGCGATTTGGGTGATGCGAGCACTTTAATTACTTTAGTACTCACCCAGTGACGGCAGATTGAGAACAGATCGGAGGAAGCCAACAACATAGGGGACCGCATGTTGGGGTTCAGATATTTTACATTCGGAGCATATGTCCGTTGCTCGGGACGCTCCGTTATATTGACAGTCCGAGAGACTGTCTTTAATGCTTCCTCATCCTCACAGCAGGGCACACGACCGCACATTGGCTACGTGACCTCGAGTATCCGATCAGTTTCGGCATTCAGTGATTCCACAGCGAATAGGTCGCGCCATCCGGTAGCCAAGGGACACGAGGCCTATACACTCCGTTCGCTCGCATATTGGAAGTATGCACGGGGTAACGATCTCGGAGCTTCCTGCGGCAATGCATCGTAAGACCGCTGCTCCTCAGGCCTCAGTGACGGACGTGCTATCCGAGTTAGCACAGTTGTTTCGCAGCATCCCAGCAATTGACGGTTTCTCGGTCGAATCAGGAATTATCCGACGGCGCTGGGTCGGTGCGGTCCGCGGTTGCATCAAGCTACGGACGACCGAACGCTTTATAGGGTCCGACAGGATGGCGAAAGGGATTCGAAAGATTTCGAGTTTTCCCTTTAGTAGTATCGGAAGATGCCTTTCATATCTTCTGGCATTTCTTCCAGTGATTATTTTTCGGACTTCATTGCTGCGATCTTGGATAAGAGACTTATAGCGTCATTGGACTCGGATTTTTCGATCGGTACAGGGACTTTGTCCCTGACTTACCGACGCAGTCCAATATTGTCATTACAACATGTGTTTTATTTTTCGACGCTATATATTATATATATATATACAAGCCTGCTACTAAGCATGATAGTTTAGTTTCTTGTCCGCGTGGCTCATTTCTGCCATTTTATCTTTTTTACATATAGTTTATTTTGGCAGAGCAGGGCATACCGAGAGTTCATATGCGTCTAGACGGTGTGATTAAAAACTGCATATATTCTTTTTCGCCGTTTATGTCTTTTCCAATTTCAATGTTGGGAACGACATTATGTATAGTAGACTTAACTTAGACGCTTTATTATACGTAATCCGCCTTACTGAGGCGTTATCATTACGTCTTCAAGAAAAGATTTACGGGATATTATTCTCAATGTAATTTCTTTTGAGGGCAGTAGTTTGTTCACGTATAACTCCGCCCTTCAGTGGCTGATTGGAGTTGGTTAGACGTGATGCAGCCCTAGCTACATCCACGCGTGGATAGTAGGTTAAGAACTCTCTCAGAGTCGCTTCGTTCTCGGAGGAGCTTCTCTTCGACGGCAACTTTCCGGCAATCCATGAATTGCTTGATTTATACATTCTCTTGTCTATCTAGTGTTACAAGAGATTCAGACTGGGGCAAACATTCGGTGGTTGACTCAGAGAGTGCCGCCGCAGTTGCCGGACCCTAGTGTGGCTGTTATGATGGTTGCCAGTCAAACAGATTGGGATATATACTGATCCCTACGGATTCGAAGTGCCAGGGTCTTTGGGTTCCGCAGTCTTTTAGCTATCAGTTTAACTTCCGCGGAATAATGTTTTTTTAGGCTTGCTTTATGTCATTGCATGAACATTATTCAGAAACGCATGCCCAAATTCCTGTCCTTTAATTCGACAGTAGTGGCGTATCTCCGGAACCAGGGAGGCGCTCTTTCGTTTCCGTTATTCAATTTAATGGAAAGAATCCGTCTGTTGGTTATAGTACACCAAGTTCAGTTTTGGTCCGTCATATTCTGGGTCGTCTGATTGTTTTATCGCACTCCCGTTCTCTTACGGGTCGCTTGTTGCTGTCAGAATGGACTCTCAACAAACAAGTATTTAATCAGATTTGCTATCTATGGGAGCGCCCAATGATGTTTTATTTATGACACAGCTTGCTAATCAATTGCAGACGTATGTGTTGGCTTGTCCAGATCTCTGAGCTAATACTGTTAACGCTCTATTGATCTATAGGACGGAATGATAGGATACGCGTATCCTCCGGCGCTGTTGTTTTAGCAGGTATTGCTAAGATAAACAACCACAATACATTTCTGTTGATAGCATCTCTATCTTCACAGAGATCATGAGTAATTTACTCTCTTGTCTACTGTGGATCTTAACGTGAAATCTTCCTCTATGTGAGGATCTTTTTTCACTGGGTAAATCGTGTCATCTTTATCACAACCAGCAAGGTCGCAACCTTCATGTATTCCATTGTGTGGTCCGTATTGCATTGTAAGCACTGTACTGGACGAGCTTTGGACGCGATTTCTTACTATAGGAGATCCTCTTCTTCGCTATTCTATGCGACTAAAGTGGAGGCTCTTCCGTCGTGGTGTAGGGATCATTATGTTCATATGGTTGATCCCTCCATACTACGCATTGCTAGTTTTTAGTATACTTGTTTCACAAGATCTACTGCAGCCTGTTGTTTTTTAGGTTATAGGTTTATGTTACCTCATACCTATGCACTCTACGATAGTTTACAATTGAGTCTTTTGTCTCTTTATCTAAGTCAGTTAGTAACTTTTTGATAAATAGACTTAGAATCTTTAGATTAAATTCCTATACGGATTTTAACTTCGGTTCTTATTTAGCTAAGTAATCATTTGAGCCTCTGGAAACAGTAGTTTTCAAATTCTGACCTTTTAGACAGTAATTCTGTTGGTTTCTCTTTTACTGTAGAGTCAGTGAGTTTCATGCACTATCGATGGATGATTTTCACTTTCATAGTTTCGGAATCAATACTTCCGTTACTTTTTAGGTTGGATTGTTGCATAAGAGTTAGGCTCCTATTATCCGGAACCTATTATTTTAAGGTCCTTCCGTCTTCGTATGGGCATAGGCCTTTACTCTTTCCGGGTACAGTTTATGTATTATAAACAGATATCTGTTTATTACAAGGGCGTAAGCTTCTTCTGTCTTTGATGTCTAGTAGAAGGACGTTACGCTCCATTTTATTGTTAATGGATTCTATTAACTAGCGTACTGCTTATGGTATATCATTGGCTTAGCAGTTGTGCTTAAGATTTCGGCTCATGAAGTAAGAGTTCTTCTACTTCTTGGGCTTACATTAATAGTGTTGCTATTATAGATTTTTGAAGGCTGCTCATTGCGCTCAGCCATCCTTTCATGAATTTTATCTCAGAAATATCGAGTCCATTTCTGGAGGCCTCTATTGTTAGGTCTATTATCTACTGCTCAGAATGTCATTCACTTAACAGTTGCTACTATAGCTAGGTAGGCTGTCTGTTTCGGCAGTGTCTCCGTTCGGCTGCCCTCTTCGCTCTGGGCTATTTGACCCAGGGCAAGAAAAAGGGGGGGGGAGGGTGTTCCCTTGGGTCACCTGTTTTTACTATGAAAACAAGGGGATACCTCCTCCGGAGTTAGTAATTCTGAGCTGTTATTGGGATGGTTGTTTAGTGAGAAGTTTAAGTTTATAAAATTCATTCAAGTCTTAGTTTTTAAAGTATAGCTTTTGAATATTGCATATGTCAACGGACATGATTATGCAATTCTCACACACTTTTAGGAGTATAAGAGTCTCTATTCTCTAGACTTACTTTATTATTGGCTTACTTTAAAAATTATTAGTATAAGGATTATTGGATATTAATAGAGTACATGGATGTATGAAGCTCAATTTTTGGAAGGTGTTGTATCTTTCTAATTTATCATAAATAAGAAAGATACATGTAAGGCCTATTACTTCTTTTCCCTACAGGGGATGACTCTATTTTATTTTATTGAGCGTATTCCATTTTGCTCTATGTCCTTGGCCCTCCAGCCTTTTTACTATTCAGCTATGTCTGGGTCATTGGTACAGTATAAAAATGTTAAAAAATTTATAGTAATTTATATATTTTTTATACTTACCAATGACCCAGACGGGGATGGCCCTCCCAGGAGTTGGGAACTCTTGCCTCCCCGCTGAGTACATAGCGCTTACCAGGCACTGGTTATTAGAATGATAAATGGCGCCAATTTCGGAACGTCCTTGACACTGCGCATGCGCAGTGGGGGCGAGGTGTGGAGGGCCTTTCAGGACATGTTTTCTTTAGTTTTAGATGCAAATTTTGGGGATTGGGGGGCAAAATTTGTGTTTGGCCCTATATTTTAAGAGTTAGCACCAGCTATGTCTGGGTCATTGGTAAGTATAAAAAATATATAAATTACTATAAATTTTTTAACTTTTCAATGGTAAGTATTGTTGCACCAACTGATCTGACATGTCAGCATTACAATTGTGAATACTAGAAAATTTAATAAAGTTTAAGGGACCAAAGAAACTAAGTAAATAAAATATGGTAATCAGCTCTAGTGATTTGAGGATTAATCCAAATAAATATAACATGAACATTTTTTTTTTCAATTGTTGTGCAATGGAAATGTCCATTTATATGGGCCTGAGCAACAGAAGATCAACTTTGGGTGGCCTTAATTGAATAGGTTTTTTGATGTGCTGGCTTTTCAATTAACCAGAGAAAGTCTGGCAGATAAAGTGAATTTTTTGAAGGACAGAAATTTTCAAGATGAGAGGATTCAACTTTAGAGGTTTTCAGACTTGAAAGGATTCCACTTTTTGAAAAACCTGTTTTGTGGTGATGTGAGATTTTATTGTCAGGTAGTACAACTAAATCCATCAGTCATGGCAATTCTTCTTTTGTAACTTTATATCTGTACCTCTCTTTAAAATGATCTGATGTACAGGAATACAGTATCGCTATTTTGTTCGGTCAGGAAACAAATTTTGATGTTTAAAATGACAGAAAATGTCACTTTAGGGCATAACTATCAGCTTAGCATTTGAATTTTTTCCAGTCTGCACCAGCTGTTGAGTTTCTCTTAGAAAGTTATCCAGAATATGTAAAAGTGGACAATTTACCATTAGGAGCTGTGCAAGACAAGGTATGTGAACACTAGAATAACATATTTTTCTATGCAGTCGGTTGAGTGCTAAAAGCCTGTATGTGGAGTGTCTGAAAGTGCAAGAGCTCTATATTTGACTATTGAAACTTTCAACCTGGAAGAGTAGAACCCTGTTACTTGAATGGCAAATTTGTGAATGAATATTATTCAATGGGAACCATTCAATAAGTAGAATTTGACAATTTCACTACATTGTAGTGACAAATTCAGTATTTCTTTCAGTATACTTTCGCTGAGATCTGTCAAGATATAACAGAATTGCTGGGGGGTGGGGGGGGGTGGGAGGGGGGTGGGAGGGGGGGTGGTGGCTATAGTGTGGGGGCTATATTGTCATCACCCTGTACGTTGATACATACATTTGTACATACTTCTGTATATTCGATCAAAACTTTTCTGTTCACAACTGGTACATTTATAAACTGAACTGATTTTGACGCCTACACCAGGGCCTATAGAGATATATAGCATTTTAACCCATTTTACTGTTCAGTTTTGGTGGTTCCAAAACCGAAACACTGAGTTGTAATGATCGCAAAATACTGTGATTTAGGTAATGTGACATTTTCCCATCTATGGATGTTATTTGGATACTGGCTCACATTGATAGCTGAATTAATACACCAAAGGATGCTTTTAAAAATAAAAATAATTCCAAACATGGGGTATGTGTGTCTGAGCCAATAACTTGAAAATTGTTTGGGCTACAGTCATCAAACTTCATACAGTTGTAGAGGACAATTGGCAGATGTGTCACACACCTTTGCCAGGTCCGTAATTTCAAAGTCAAAGCGACATTTCAATGTCACATTTAAAACTTGTCAATATTTGTATTTCAGCCATAACTCAGAAATGATTCAACTTACAATTTTCAGGCTTCATACAGATGTTAAGGACAGTCAGTTGGGAGCGCGGTGGTTCAGTAAGTAGAGGTGCAGGCTGCAAGCCGAGAGGTCCTCGGTTCGAATCCCACCTGCGGCAACCGCGTTGTGTCCTTGGGCAAGACACTTCATCTCCATTGCTGCATGGGGGCACGATGACGCCGTGTACTGAGGCATACTGCACGTCGATGGTACGCATGTCTTCAACCAATCTAACCCTGCCTGTGCTGCAGTGTGGAGTTACGATGTTGGGGAGCTGGCGGCTTCTCGTCGTTGCTCGGTGGTTCTCTCTGGGTACTCCGGCTTCCTCCACCCGTAAAACTGTCACGGTCATGATTAGCCATTGTGCATAAATATGTGACCTTAAAACATCAATAAATAAATAAATAAATAAGGACAGTCAGAAAGTGTGTTGCATATAATAGTTGCTCCTGTAGCTTCAAGGTCAAGGTCACATTTTCTCTTCATATGTTCAAGGTCACAAATTGTGTCTCGGGCATAATTTAGAAATTGGGGCAAGAGTCATCAAACTTCACACAGTTATAAAGGACAGTGGGAGGATGTGTCACACACCATGGCCAGGTCGTCCGTAACTTCAAGGTCAAGGTCACATTTCAAGGTCATACTTAACCCCGGTCAATATTCATGTCTCGGCCATAACTCGAATGAATCAAACTACAATTATAAAACTTAATACAAATGTTAAGGACAGTCAGAAGGTGTGTCACATAATAGTTGCTCCTGCATCTTCAAGGTCAAGGTCATACTTGACCTTCATATGTTCAAGGTCACATATCGTGTCTCAGGCATAACTCTGAAACTATTGGGGATATGATCATCAAACCTCACACAATTATAATGGACAGTGGGAGGATGTGTCACACACTACAATTGGGTCTGTAACTCCAAGATGGAGGTCACATTTCAAGGTCAGACCTCATCATGTCCCATCATGAAGGTAAATTCCATTTAGTGTTTTTAGAGGGGGGGGGGGGGGGGGGGGGGGTTGTAACATTTCTTGTTATTTATTTATTGGTGTTTATTTCTGCACAATGGCTAATCATGACCATAACATGGACATATAGTGAAGTTTAGATCAATAGGACACTTAATAACCCTATTTGCCCTTGTGAAGAAAGCTAAAAATAATGTAAGTTTTGAGCAATTTGGGTTGTAACTAAAGTATTACTCACAAGGACAGGCTTCAAAGGCGTGTGAAAAGCTAAAAATAATTTATTTATTTATTTATTGCTGTTTAAGGTCACATATTTCTGCAGTGGGTAATCATGACTGCAACATGAAGATAAAATCAAGCTTAGTCAACCGTTTATACCCATGTTGCCCATTTTAGAGGACTTGCACCCCAAGTATTGGTGACTGCATCTTATTTTACCAGTAATTTTGCCAGAGACAACTCAGCAGTACCAAGCTAAGAAGATAGATTCACTTATTTAGACCAGTAATGTTGAAAATTCAACAGGATCTTAAAATTTCTCCTTGACAAAGGTCACATAAACAAAAAAACAATTGGGATATTTAACAGCTAAGCTCAGTGCTCAAAAAAGACAATTTTACATCATACCAAAGATGCACAAGGTCCATTCTTCATGGATGGATGAAACCTGTAGCTAATACACATGCAAGCTATCTTAAAAATATACAGGATTTCCTGTCAAAATTTCTCAATTGAAAATCTCGGAGAATGCAATTTTGGCTACATTGTATATTGACAGCTTGTATACCAACATTGATAGGCGTGCCTTGATGATGCTGTTGAAATGTTAGTCAATTGCAATTATTGCTAAAAACTAAAGATTTCTTGGAAATTTGTGGATAACTAAAATATACATCTGCTAGTTGTGATGGAACTTCTTATTTGATTCATAGACATATACCGTACTCCAGACTTGTCATACTGGACTCCCAACTGTATGAATGATGTGCAACAGCTTCCATTTGTTTGACTAGCTTGGGGAAACATGGGTTACATTTTACTCAGGCAATTTTGGCAAGAATATTGGATTTCTGGTTTAGAACCACTGGGAACTTGCATGAATTAATGTTGACTCCAGAAGGAAGGCTCATCATACATGCACAGGACAATACCCCATTACCTGTGCAAAAAGGGAACAAATATTCAAATACATTGAACAAATATTCAACCCCCCAAATGTGCCTTTGTTTCAGGACAAATATTCAAACACAAAAGACATCTTATTTGTGCATGCACCTACTTAAACATGCACATCTCATGTCAGTTGTTCATTGTTTAAGAACATTGTTACAAGATGAAGTTTCTCAGAAAGTACTCTCCACAGGCTTTTGACTTTGAGGCGAGTTTTCACACCATCACACCTGCAATTTTTACTTTTTGCGAGCAGACAACAGCGAACCTTTAGTTTAAACAATATTTTATTCAAGATAATGTTATATGTATACATTTCATGACAGTGTAATAGATTAATGAAAAAGTTTTACTAGCTGGACACAAAATAACAGCAACTGTGATAATCAAGTTGGTAAGTAGACTAGGATATGTCAGGAAGCCTTAGGCTTATATGAGTTGTCTCTTAACAGTGCATCTTTGTTCCACATAACAAGTGATTAACCCTTACGTAACTGCTGCATCTGCCACGTAATATCCAAATTGTGCAGCAGTAAAAATTAAAAAAATTTCAACAACACCATATCTGGTGAACTCTTCATTGGAATGAGCCCCCCCCCCCCCCTCCCCTCCCACTCCATAAGATCCATCTAGGTATTCCCCAAAAGCTGGGGCATCTTTTTTGTACAATCTGCCTAAAGATCTTTTGGTCTTAATTCCACCTCGCCAGTTTCTATTGCAATTCTCAAGCATCCTTTCTCTGATAAGGCTACTCCCCTGTTTCAGTCCCCCTTCTAGATCTTCAGTCTCTGTAGAGTAATTCTCTGTTAGCTCCCTCGCTTGTCTTAACCACCATGTCTGAATGTTGGAGTTCCATACACGGTTAAATGCTGTTGTACACCATCTACTGTTTGGGATATTTCAGGTAGCATAATTTTCCCAAATCTATCTTATCTGAATAAAATCAAGGAAGGACTCTCTAACAAGGACTGCTTTCCATTCAAAATCATCTTCCACATACCTTTCTAATTCTAACATCTGCTCACTGGTTGCCTGATAAGAGTCAAACATGAGAACATAGTACTTGGCTTTATGAATGCTTCACAGTAAACTCAGGCGAACAATGGATGCCATCATGTGGATGAATTTGTTCTAGACACCCAGTGAAAGATAAGATGTAGATCCAGGATAACTATCCACACAAGTGACGTTTTCTTTCATGACAGGGTCAAAGATTTCATGCCACTCGTTTCAGTAAGCCAAGGAAATTTCCCACATTGGAGTCATCGTCCAGCTGAAGTGACTCCCAGTGGCCTCGCAAAGCCAGGTTCTGAATTGCAAGGAATTTTATGCAGTGAAGGATTCTCATCAAGATATCACGACACTGCTTTTCTTTCTCAATTTGTGACAGAAGTTCCACGTCAATAACTCCTCTGTTTTCAGCCAAATTCTTTCCTGGTGTGAAGCACGCCTGATGATTCTTAGCATTTTAATGAACACTAATCCATTCAGGTGCTTTCCACTGGTTGAATCCACTTTCCTGCTCCAGTGAGAAATGATGATCTGACCAGGAATATAGACAACAACAGATTCAAAATGTAGACTTTTTAGAAGGGGAATAGACCAGCCAGCTTCCTCACCATAACCATTTCCCAATTTCCTCTTGAACCAAATTTTGTTCATTGAGCAGTTATTTGTTGGTAGGAAAGGCCCCTCACTGTTCTGGAAGTACATCGAACCCAGCTTTATTATTTCTGTTTTCAACATGTCAGGCTGAATTGCTTTTTCAGTATCCTTGTCAAATTTCAGAAGTCCAATGTCATGCTGTTCAATCACTTCTGGTATGACAGTTAAGAGACTCTTCGACACCATCCAGTTCACAAGGTTTAGTGACATCAGGTTCAATCTCTTCAAATAAAATCTCATCAATATCACCACCACCCCCACCATCATCTTCCTCTCCTCTCTGGCAGCCTCACTCTTAACCTCGTTTTTCTCGGATTTATCTGGCTTGACTTTCTCCTCGGCTTGTGATGCATTTGTTCTTGATCCATCTTCAGATTCTAACAAACTGATAGCAAGTAGAGACAACTCCATTGAATGCAACTTCTTGGCTTTCTCTGCCTCAAACTTATGTCTCTTTTGTCCCTCAGCTCCACTTTTCTTTCTGAAGAAACATTTCATGGACTTCTTACACAATGCTCTGAAATAAGGAAATGGCACTTTCAATAAGTACATTAAATTTTTTATACAACAACCAATGGCCCAGACTAGCTGGTTCTAACTCAAAAGATAATCCAGGGCCAAACACAAATTTTGCCCCCCAATCCCCAAAATGTGCATGCAAAACCGAAAATTTTATGTCCTATCTGGTCCTCCATACTTTTGCGAACTGCGCATATGCAGTATCCAGGAAGACACCGAAATTGGCGCCAACCATCATTCTTTGTTTTTGTTTTTTTAAACAATATTTTATTCGCTTGAAAAGGTTCGGTAAACAGGCTAATGCCTATGGAAATACCTCACCGTTACATATAAATGCTTATTGTATTGTACAATCAATGGTGCATGAGTATATACAGTGCATGAGTGGCGTCACAGTGAAATGGAATGCAAAAATGTTTACGAGTATTTACGTTCTTAATGCATCAGGTGGTCCCACATACAAGAGAAGTAATGGTCTTCGAAGTGTTAGAATATTACTTATCCAAAAGTGCAATACAAGTGCACCCTGTTAAGAAATGTGATGTTTGATCTTTATGGCGTGTAGACTGCCGATTCCAACCCTAAGGTTAAAATTGGCAAAATACACACCAGGTTTTATTTCAAAGATATGAGAGTCTATTGGTCTACATGGTAGATGCATTCCAAGAAAATCTATCTGTTTTCTCAATAAAACTTTGAACAGCTTTAAATAACTTCTAATTCTCTGTGTCGGGCATTCTGTCAGTGCCCTTAAAACATATTTCAATATCGTTTATTATATACCCGATACTATTGAACAGTGTATGCTGCTGTGTACTGTAGTTGGGACAAAACAGGATGTAGTGCTCTGAATCTTCATAGGGATGTTCGCATGAACATTTTGGATCATTCACTAAGATTCGTTCATATTTGTGACCATTCAGATCACTACATCTATTTCTAAGTTTACAGTGTAGTATCTGGCCCCTTCTACAACCTGCAGAGTAATACTTTGGAATGAATGGATCATTTCTTTTCAATAGTCTCTTCAGGGAGTCTGTAGACGCACATGACCATATATCCATTTCCAATTCATTCCAAAGCCTCACAGCCGAATACAAAAACGATTCAGCATGGAGTTTAGTTTGGCAATGTATTTCACGAAAATTACTGGAGGAGCATAACGGGTAAGTTGTTACATCGGACATAGGCGCAGAATCAGAGTCGTCAGATAGGGTCGTGCATTTCGATATTATTGTGTATAGAGTGACTATTTTGTGCCTTCTTCTACGTTCTTGTAGTGTTATGAATCCCATTTCAGCATAGATGCAATCATGACTGGTACCTCTTGGCATGCCGCCTATTGTACGAAGAGCATCCAATTGTAAGTCTTCCAGTAAATCTAGTTTAGTGTTTGCATAGTTATCCAAAATTATGTCAGCATAGTCAAAAAGGGGTAAAATGAAATTACTGTACAAAATTTCCAATGCTGTTCTGGACAATCTGTGTTTTAGACTACGAAGACAGTTCACCATTGGGCTTTGTTTGGCCCTCCAGTCAGTAACAACAAACTGACATCTGTGTTTTTCTCTGCTTTTAAATCTCAGTTTTAATGATGCCAGACACAAATCAATGGTAGAATTGGTGGATCCAAGGACATAATTGGATGATGGAAGGGAACAACGGTGGTTGGAAACGTTCAGGGCTGTAACTTGCTAATTTTTATCTAAATTATTTCATGTTTCCCAATTTCGGGACATGAGCCTGACGTCATCATTCTTGCTAATGATCTTTCCACTATTTGTTAAGTGTTCCTTCCCTATCCTTCCTGGGAAGCCCCCCAGTTAAACTCCCAAGCTTTTTGGCTTATTTTATTGAAATTTAAAAAAAAAATTTCTTGGGAGTTTGACGTGTTACACAGAATGTTTATTCTGTATTTCCCCATGTGTGTGGGGAGGAGTGTTTAGGCATTTTGGGTCATGCATCTTACATCCGATGTATCGTTTTTTCTTCTTCTGAAGATCTTGCTTTACATCAGATAGTTCTAAATCTGTTACTGACTTCGGGCCTCTTTATTCAGTGCCTAGGGTCTTCTTTCTGATTTTTCTTCTAAGGTTGTTTATATTGGCAACATTGTATAAATATAGGTAGTTTCCTATTTATATCATGGTAGGATTGTTGTAAGATACATTTATAATATTCCGGTAGTGTAGCAATTAATTTTTGGAATTTTGTCCACACTTAGGCTATATCGGGATACCTTTGGGCTCATCTTGTTCCCTGTGGGAACATGGGCTCCTGTCAAAATTTTTCGAATTTTTTTTTTTGGGGGGGGGGGGGGGGGGGGAATTAATTTTTCGATTTATATTTTGAATGTTATTTATTGTGTATCTTTTTCATACATTTATTGTGGAGTTGGTGGGAGTACTGTCGACTTTGTTTTGCTTCATTATGAAAGCTTATTGTTCAAAATGCAAGGCGAGGAATTCTTCCTCGGATTTACATGCTTGTTGCCTTGCTTGTAGTCGATGTACTCCCACTAATTCTTGTCCAACCTGTGTCGGATGGGATGACGAACATTGGAGACGGGTGTCACGGTATGTTGTTAGCAGTGAGAGGCCAATGCTGGTCCTCTCGTCACAAAGTCAATCAAGTTTCTCAGTTTCTTTTTCAGAGGAACAAGAACATGGTGATGTTTACATCACGCCTAGAGATAGTGTGCTACCGTCATCGCACTCAGAGCTAGCTGCCAAGGTGCTCATGAATATTAGACAGGGCATAAAGCCACTAACCGGTGGTTTTAGTCCCTTGTCGCCAGCTAGCTCGACCCGGTGAAGCGGTTACTCTGTCCGTGGGTACCATGATGCCAGGTGTGTCCATTGCGGTCGATAGGAGTGGATTGGGTAGAGCGAGCACCTTAAAACATAAACATGCTCACCCAGTGACGACGAAACAAGTCAGTAAGTACCGTGGGAAGTTCGGCGCGGTCTGAAAGGACCGCGAGCGAGAGAGGTCCCTCTCCTTCCCAACAGCATCTGGGGCCAGATATTGTGATTAGAAACTTGCGTGAGTCGGAGCATACGTCTGTACCTTCTGTCCGGGACGCTCCATATAGTTTGCAGCCAGCCTTGGCTGCAGTTACAGCTTCTACAACGTCATCTACAAAGCACACACGTCCGTCCGCACGTTAGCTACACGACTTTGGATATCCAGCCTGCATCGCCGAGATGGGACCACTCATCGTCTGCAAAGTCAGACCATCCGGTAGCTAAGGAGACGAGGCCGCATTTATTGGGACATCCGGAGAAAAGAGCCATCTCGGTTACACTGTCCCAGGAGCAGCAGGCAGCCAAGAAACAGAAGACCACTGCTCCTCAGGCCTCTGTTACGGACTTCCTGTCGCAGATTGCGCAGCTCATCGCAGCATTTCAGCAAATGCAAGAGCAGCCTACGGCAGTGTCAGAACCTGAGCTGTCAGACGGTGCTGGGTCGGTCCAGTCATATGTGGTAGACCGAGAGTCACAACTGATTCAATCGGATGGTAAAAGGGATATGGAAGAAGATTACCCTTTTCTTTTGGAAAAGCACATGGTTGCGATGGATTCAATCCATCAATACTACCCTGAATTTATTCCGGCAAATCAGAAGGCTGCGACTACTAAATAGAAACCGCTGACGTTGTTGGACGCAGACTTTATCCGGACAAAGGAGGAGGTCCTGTCTTTTCCGGTTCAGTTTAGACAGGTGTCGCAGACCTTCGGCCATTTAAACAACGACATATTCAAACTCTCCAGTGGGAAGAAGAAAGGCGGTTTCTTGACATCATCTTCCATAAATTCCCCGTTTCTTGGACCACGTTCATTTAAAATGGTCTGGGAAGATGTACAGAGAGTTCCTCTGTGTTTGGATGAACAGGCAGAGGATCTAGAGGTATCCTTGCCTGGGTCATTCACAATTCGCTCAGACACAATTGAGATGGCAATTTCTTCAAATAGAGTGAATTTGGACGCTATGTCTTACGCAGATCACCTTTCAAGAGCTGTGGCGCAACGTCTCAACGGGGAGGAATTTGAGGACGTTCGTACCTCTTCAAGAGTTCTTTCCAGGGCAATTATGTTTACCACGTATAACTCCGCCCTGACAGTGGCTAATTTGGAGTTAATCAGACGTGATGGTGCCCTTGCGTCGTCATCTTTAATAGATGACAAGGTGAAAAACTCTCTCCGAGTCGCTCCGATCTCCGGACACACAATATTTGATGACAAGCTTTCATTGGTTTATGACCAAGCTACAAAGAAAGCATCTAATACTCTGCTTCTAAAGTCATCGTCTAATCGGCCCACTACAGCAGAAAAGAGTAAAGGAGGATGTCCCAGACAGAAATCGTCAAAAGGGGACTCCTCGCGAGGGTATAGGAAACCCTACTATAATTACTCTAGAGATCGTCAATACAGCGACTCGGGAAAGGGGCATAGGTCTGATTGAGACTACTGGTCAGACGCCAGTAAGCCGACGAGGCTCTTCGCAAGGGGGACATGGTTTCTCCTCCCATAAGCCTCGCAGGTCCTATAGGTGATGGTCAGGACCTGTATTGCTTGCCAGTCGGCGGAAGGTTATCAAGATTCGCAACAAACTGGATAACAATTACGGAAGACCAGTGGGTGAGAAGTGTAGTCTTGGACTGCCTACGGCTATCTTTCTGAGCGAAACCATCACTAGCAAGGTGTCCGCGGTGGACAAATCTTCCGTCAGATCCTTGCAAAAGAGAGTCTCTCCTAACGGAGGTACAGACTCTCTTATCAAAGGAAGCAATAGAGGTCGTCGAGAATCAAAATTCTCTAGGATTCTACCGTCACCTGTTCCTTGTACCGAAGCCAGTCAGCTCGTTCCGACCGGTAATAGACTTGAGCTGGATAAGCAAGCTTATCGTAGCTCCAAAGTTCTACATGGAGACAATTTGGTCGGTAATGGCGAGCATTCAAGAGAACGACTATGCTGCAAGCATACATCTAAAGGATGCGTACTTTCATGTCCTGGTACCGTGCAAGAGACAGTGTATCAGTTCCAAGCGATGTGCTTCGGTCTGAACCTGGTGTCCTGGGCTTTCACTCAAATAATGAACTCGGTAATGTCTCACTTCCGAGCTCATTTGTCTGCGGTAACGTTGGCTTACTTGGACGACATTCTTCAGACAAAACTATTCTTCAGAACAATGTTCAGAGTCTGCTTCTTTTGCTCCGACGTCTCAGCTTCACCGTAAATGAGAAGAAGTCAGATCTAGCTCCGTCCAAGTCGTTCATTCACTTGGGGATGAGCTTTGAGACTCACAACAATCTGGTTAGTCTGCTGTTACCCAGAGCGAAATTAGTCAGTTATGCTCGCTTTTGTCTACACTCAGACGCATTAACAGCGAGGGAATTCATGCGACTGATGGGGTTGTGCAGAGTGGCTGCGGATCTTATTTCGATGGGTCGCTTGCCCACACATCCCCTCCAGATATTCTTTACTCAGAACTTGAGTGTGAAGACGCATTCGCTCGAGACCAGTATTGTTTTAACGGACCTGGTAAAACAAAGAGTCCAGATTTGGACAGATAATCAGTGGTTAACTCAAGGAGTTCTGCTGCAGCTGCCGGATCCGGCTTTCACGATTATGACGGATGCGAGTCAGACGGGTTGGGCCGCGACCCTGAGCCTGACGGACGCAACGTGTCAGGGTCTTTGGGACCCTCGGTTCCTAGAGAAACACATAAACATCAAAGAGATGATGTCAATATGGCTTGTGCTACAACATTGGATTCACATTATAGCGGACGCTCATGTTCAGATATTGTCGGACAACTTGACAGTAGTAGCGTATATCAGGAACCAGGGAGGCACTCATTCGATTTTGTTATGCAAACTAACAGAGAAAATTCTTCTGTATGTCGTGAATCATCATGTTCAACTATCGGTCCATCATATACCGGGTCGTCTGAACGTATTAGCAGATTCACTATCTTGGAAAGGTTGCCTGTTGCCATCGAAATGGACACCCAACAAGCGGGTATTCAGACAGATTTGCTACCAGTGGGATCGCCCCATGATAGATTTGTTCCCGACACACCTGAACAATCAGTTGCAGACGTACGTGTCGCCATGTCCAGACCATCGAACGTACGCAGTAGACGCTCTGTCAATCTCATGAGATGGAATGATAGGATATGCGTATCCTCCAACTGCGTTGATTCAGCAGATTCTGTTAAAGATCAAGCAGTCTCGCTGCAAAATTCTGCTAGTAGCATCTCTGTCATCACAGAAACCATGGATCAATCTTCTCAGGTGTCTGTTATGGGACGTTCCCCAAAAGCTTACTCCGCGAGAGGACCTTCTTTATCAGGGGAAGTCATGTGCACTGCATCACCACCCGGAAGGTCTCAAGCTTCACGTATTTCCATTGTGCGGTCCTGCTTGCACAACAGGCAATTTACAGGACGAGCAGTGGACGCAATTTCTAAATGCAGGAAGTCCTCCTCTTCGTTGAATTACGCAGAGAAGTGGAAGGTTTCCTTCCGTTGGTGTAAGGATCAGTCGATAGACGTCTATGATCCGTCCATACCGGATATTGCCAACTTTCTGGTCAACCTGGTTGACGTTCTCAAACTGCAGCCCGTCACTATTAAGGGCTATAGGTCTATGTTATTGGAAATTTATGCTCATCATGATAACTTGTCAATTGGATCTAATGCTTCATTATCCAAACTGGTTAGAAATTTCTCTGTTAATAGACCTGGAACCCTCAGATTAATTCCTAAGTGGAATTTGGCTTGGGTTCTGTTAAAGCTTAAGGAAGCTCCGTTTGAGCCGTTGGACGTTGTAGAGTTCAAATTTTTGACCTATAAAACAGCATTTCTCTTAGCCTTTGCCTCTCCTAGAAGAGTTAGTGAACTCCATGCTTTATCTGTTGACGAATCTCACTACCATAGTGTTGGTAATACCATTACTTTAACTACAGAAGTGGGATTTTTGACTAAGAACCAGGCTCCAGATAAACGGCCTGAGCCTATTCCCATAAAGGCTCTGCCGTCTTCGGACAACCGTAGACCTCTGCTGTGTCCAGTCAGGGCTATGAGCATGTATTAACGCTGATCAGATTTTATAAGAAAAGGAAGAAAACGCTTCTTTCTTTCATTAATTCCTAACAGAAGAGATATTTCTGTTCATTCTATTGCTAGATGGATTCAATTGGCAATACGCATTACCTATGAAAATCTATCTTCAGATCAGCATTCTGTAAATAAGATATCATCGCATGAAGTTAAAGCGCTGTCCACTTCTTGGGCTTATTCTAACAGTATAGCCATTACTGATCTCATGAAAGCTGAGTACTGGACACAGCCTTCTACATTTACCAAGTTTTACCTTAGACATTTAGAGTCCATCTCTGGTGGCCTTAGATGTTTAGGGCCTCTGTCTGTTGCTCAGAGTGTCGTCCACTAAATGATTACATCTATAGTTATTTAGGCAACCCATTCCAGCAGTGACGCTGTTCCACTGTGCTCTTTGTTCTGTGGTCATGTACCTCAGAACAAGGGGAAGGGGTGGGGGGGGACGTTTTTTTTCCCTTATGATCATCTGGCTTTATAGTGAAAAGCAAGGGAAGACCTCCTCTGGTGTCAGTAGTCCCGAGTTGGTGCTGGGATGGTTTTAATATGTAGCTCAGTGTGAAGCAAATAATATGTCTCATTTATGTATTGTTTTTAAAGTGTAGCTCACTGTGAAGCATTTGTATATGTCATGTGTCAGACGGGCGTTAATATAAATCCTCGGACACTTTTAAATGAGTATAAAGAGTCTCATTCTCTGGACTATCTTTATATTTTGGCTTCCCTTCACCGAATTAGCATAAAGGATTATGCTGGCATTAAATGGAGAAATATATACTATGTAATACTCAATTACATTGTTGGTGTTAGGCCTTTCTCGTTTCTCGCAAATGAGAAAGACATGTATAATTCCTTTCTCTCCTATTCTCCTGTAGGAGATATCCTTTATGAACTGATTGAGTAATTGGATTTTCCTGTATGTCCTAAGCCCTCCAGCCTTTTTACAATTCAGTTAGTCTGGGCCATTGATTGTTGTATAAAAATATTATAAATTCAAAGTCATTTGTATATTTTTTATACTTACCAATGGCCCAGACGGGTATGGCCCTCCCATAAGTGGGCACTCGTACCTCCCCGCTGTTTACAACATTTAGCAGGCAATTTTAAGAAAGAATGATGGTTGCCGCCAATTTCGGTGTCTTCCTGGATACTGCACATGTGCAGTTTGCAAAAGTATGGAGGACCAGATAGGACATAAAATTTTCGGTTTTGCATGCAAATTTGGGGAATTGGGGGGCAAAATTTGTGTTTAGCCCTGGATTATTTTTTTGAGTTAGCACCAGCTAGTCTGGGCCATTGGTAAGTATAAAAAATATACAAATTACTTTGAATTTATAATTTTCATAGATTTTGCACAAAATTCTGAACTATTTCCCTAGTTTGCGCTGGAGAAAGGTCTTACTGCGAGTTGGCACTGATGCTGAACAGTGAGGAATGTTGTCATGTTGCTCCCAGCACTGTATTTTTATCTAATAATATATATAAGTGGTTTAACAATCCTGCCATCCTAGTGCTTCTCACCCATGATAATCAAAGACAGATCATACATTTGAAGAAAAATCTTTTTTCATTATTCGAGGATGACTTGTCTGACTTTAATAGAAACTGCTCAGTGGCACACCCCTTCAATTGGCACCCAGGGTACATGCCATACCTGCCGCACCTTAGATATGCCACTGTCCATGTATTTTGCAGTTTTCACCAAAACCATATCATGTGCCCCCCCCCCCCCCCCCCCCCCCCCCCACAATGGAATGAACTCTGCAAGCTCATTCCAATGAGGGGTCATATATGGTTTTGTGAAAAATTTCTGAAAATTTTGAAGAAAAAATATTCAAATTTACAAATTTTGATTTTGTGTGCATTATGTGAAGGCTTAAATCACTAAAAAAGAATTATTATTTGCCTCCAGCAAGACAACGCTTATGACCCCTCATTGGATTGAGCATGTACCCAGGTCATTGGTTTGAACATGTTCCAATAAGAGGTTATAAGTTTTGTTTTTCAGACAGAAATTGAAGGAAAATTTGAAGGATGATTTTGTGAGTGATGTTTGCCTGTTGTGGCTGAATAGTCAGGTAAAAGGTTAAAAGGAAAGTGAAGATATGTCCAGAGTCAACAAGATCAGTGAAATTTATTTTTGCTTAACTCTCTCCACACTGTTGTCAAAATACCAAAGTTTTTAGCAGCAAATTTTACCCACAGTGCAACTGAAAATTTAATAAATTATATCTTGTTTGACAGAGCTCATTGAGCTCTGTCAAACAAGATATAATTTGTTAAATTTTTTATGCTGCCACAGCAATATGGGGTCAATGTCAAAAATTTTGAAATACCACCAGTGCTAGGAGTTAAATATTGTGACCTTTTACCTAATGTAACTGCCATATCCAGAGAGCACCATATTTTTTTAAAGTTTTTTGCAAGTGTCATTATGTAGTTTTGTAATGTAAAATGTTTAGTAACAGAACTTGTGAGACTAGAGTTTTTTGTGTTTATTTATAACTTTAATTTCTCCTTTTGCTTTCAAAATATAGCTCATGACCCTCATATTTGAAGGTACGTAGCAAACTTGTTCCATTGAAGAGTGATAATTGCTATATTTTTCAAAGCAAAATATTTCAGTTCATATGGTTTCATTTTGTGCTTACCCGGTAACATAAGATGTTCCTCAATTTGTTAGGTGAAGGGTTTATTTCTTTTAGTTTCCTTCTTGGTTGTTTGTTTTTAAACAGAATCACTCATAGGTTGTCTTTCAATATTTATTTTTTTACAGGTGGACATAGCTGTTGCATTATACGAGAAAGGATTACTCATGACATCAGTGCCTTTAGAAGATATGGATGATGTTAGCAGTCTTGATGGTGATGGTTGAGGATAGTTGTGCTCAAATAAAAAGATTTGTCTTTCTGTTGACAGAAAGTATAGGAAACCTAAAATGTCCCCGAGTCTTTCACAATCAGTGGTATCTATTATGAAGTTATATTTGGATTTGAAAAAAAACCCAGTTTATTATCAATGAAGTCTAGCACGGAACAAAGAGTTTAGAGAATTTTTTTTTCTCTGCATTGTTCCATATAAAAAACAGTGTAGCACACAGTTTACAAAAATGTGCCGTTGTGATTCTTTTGGAGATCTTTGACTAAAAATTTAACCAGCTTTATCTTGTTTCACAGAGCTCTGTCAGAGATGTAGTTGGTTAAGTTTGCAACTGCAGTGTGAGAAATTTGCACTGCTGAAAATATTGGATTTTTCACAGAATTGTTTAAAGTGTCATTAAACCCAAACAAACAATTCCAGGCAAAGAAAAGGTGCTTCCCCAAAAATGAAACTGTTCTGTTAAAATATGTGTTATAATGTATTTAACTGGTAGAATCAGGGACCGACTTAGCTGTTGAGATATGAGAGCCAACTTAGGTGTCTATATTGAAGATTTGGAAGCCACATTTAAAAATTTGGGAGTCAGTTGTTTGCAGGCCTGGTGTTTTCAGGAGAGCGATTTATTTGCACGCCTTCAAAAAATTGAGGAGGGCGAAAAATAGCCCTCCTAGCCTAACAAAATAATGCTCACCACAACAGCCTATTCTCAAAACCCACAAGTTTTCAGATCTCTGCTATGTTAGTGGTCTCTGCAATATGGCCACACTGCCCCTCCCTCACCTCTGGGCCTTTCCAAGGCCCGGAGGTGTGAGAGAGGCAATGTAGCCATCTTACGGAGACTACCTGGTTAGCAGCACCAAATAAAATGTATGTACAAAGCCCACTAGGCAAAATTCATTAATAATACAACTTAATTTTGCCACTTTAAGCTTTTGTAAGCTTGAGGAGAGCTAATCGCTCTCCTAGATCATGTGAGGAGAGCGACTTTTAGCCCTCCTGCATTTTTAAGAATGCCAGGCCTGTGTGTGACTTCATACCATTGATCAAATGACCAAAAGATAGTGCACATTTAATGCCAGAAGAGAATGGGTGAATTTGTGATTCACTGTAAAATGTGTTTCTGGCCCCAGGCCTAGAACACAACATAAAAATAAGTTGAGAAGCCTCATCATCTTGAGCTTATGCTGTATATTCCATTATATTATTCAATCAAGTGTGTTCTGATCTGGCATCAAATAATAGTTTAGTCACTGTTTAATACATCTGACCATAAGGAATAGGCTAGCTCTCTGTGGACAGATAAAACAAAATGTTTAATGTTTATAATGCTCTTCCTGGATTACCTGAGATAATATTGGACAAGAATTATAGACATTAACCCTTTAGCCAATGTAACGGCCAAAACTGGCCAGCATTATTCACAAAAATTGCCATTTAATTTTCATCATTTTTTCATTCTTTGTCTCAAAAACATAGCTTATGACCCCTCTTTGGAACGATCTCATTGAGCTCATTCCAATGAGGGGTCATAACCTCTGTTTTTGAAACAAAAAATGAAAAAAAATTAATTATTCAAGAATTTTGATTGCAAGTGTCGACTGCTTTTCGTGTTAGGTAAAGGGTTAAACATTTTGGTTGGCATTTTAAATGTACCACCTTAGTATATAAAAAAAATCTTAGGTTTATTGCAAGCTTGTTCAGTATAAATTGTGCAGAACGCACCAGAAATTCAACATTTTTTCTTTAGGCCATAATAAAAAAATATGCCAGATTTTCATCCCTGCCCGCCCTGATTTTTATGCCCCTGCCAATTTTGGCAGAAGCATTATGTGTTACCTTTGTCCATCTGTCCATACATACATCAGTACGTCCAACCTGAATATGGTTTCTGGACCGTGGGAGCACGATGACGCCGTGTACTAAGGCGTACTGCACGACGATGGTACGCATGTCTTCAACCAATCTAACCCTGCCTGTGCTGCTGTTGGAGTTACGATGTTGGGGAGCTGGCAGCTGCTCATCGTTGCTCGGTGGTTCTCTCCGGGTACTCCGGCTTCCTCCACCCGTAAAACTGTCACGGTCATGATTAGCCATTGTGCATAAATATGTGACCTTAAACATCAATAAATAATAATAATGGTTTCTGGACAATAACTTTAGTTTGACTGATCAAAATGAAACACAGTTTTATACATAGGTTTATATAAGTTGAATTCTGTCAAATCAGGCACTTCTATCTTAATCTGCTTTATATCATTGAGGCTTTTAATCCCTAGCACACCGGTAGTGCAACAGATTTTTCTCCAATCACTCTGTTTTACTCTTGTTTAACTATGAATTTAACCAATTATATCTTGTTTGACAGAGCTCATTGAGCTCTGTCAAACAAGGTATATTTGGTTAAATATCCAACTGCATTATGGGAAATATTTGCTGCTGAAAACTTTGCCATTTTGACATCAGTGTGCAGCGGGTTAAGTGACAAGTTGACCTCAAGTCAGTCTTGATGAGATTTTGCTGGCTGAAGCCTCTCTCTGCATCCACTGATGTCAGTGGAATAATAAGGTAGAGATACATGCCAATGTTGTGACATCAGAAAGCTGAGATGAATACTTCATAATAACTTCTCTCCAAAAGTCTTCATTATCCATTTTCTGAGCACTGATAGATTTGAACATGCTCCGTTTTACGATCAGACTGTCGCCATCAATAAAAGCATTGTCTAGGTCTTTTGCATAATGATCACTAAGAACTTATAAAAACTTTCAGTCTCAACATTCAGTGCAGTTGCTGGATCAAAGAGTTCAAACGTTTTCAATTCTGAATCTTGCACACCAAATCTTGAGCTCATACTTTCTATCAGAGTGTCCAAAAAGTTCTCTTTCATTTTCAAAAACTGAATAACTGATGTCTTGTTTATGGTGGTGGTCTGTGTCATGAAATTGGACAATTTAGGGTCTGAGTAATTTGCTGTGCCATGCCATTCAGCTGGCAACCATTTTATAAATTCAATCCATTCAGATCCATTGCCTTTAATTTTGAGTCTGTTATACTTAATAATGCACCTTCCAGTGAAATAAGCATTTTGTGGTAAGATTTGTCTCTTGGAAACTTAAGTACAGACTATTGAGTATGTTGAGAACAGGGACCAGCCGTGAGGGCGACTAGGGTGATTATGTCACCCTTCTAAGCTCAAAGTCGCCTAGAAAAATAGTCGGGGCGATTACAAGTCGCCCTCTAAAGATTGGCCAAAATGAGGAAAGGCTGAACTGAGTGATGCGAGCTTTGCATGAAAACGATTATTTTCAAAAATCGAATGTGCTCGAGTGTGATAAATGGGCATTTTAATTCATCAAATAAACGTCCATTTAATGAAATCACACAACAATCAATTGTCCATTGTCTCTTTTGGCGGATTTTTTTATTTCTATTTTGTTGCGTTTCACTCAGAGCTTCAAATGTCGAAACGAAAATAGGTGACTTACGCGACTCAACAAAATAACTCAGTTTGAAAGTAGGTTACGTCGCTTAGGATGCCGAAAATGTATACACAACGGATGTATTTTATAACACAGTATTTTTATTTCGTTTTGCTGACGACTGTTAACTGTTGGGCCGTCTATTCCCACAAAAACACGTATGGAATTGAAACACATGAAAAAAGCTTTAGTGATGACAAGAAAAGCTTTGTACAGGACACAAGAGTGCATGTGGACGATCTTGACAAAGGGTCCTCCTAAACAACGGAATGACACGAAATGACGCGGAATTGACACCAGAATGCCATAAAAATGATGCGGAATGACATTTCTTTTACAAAATACTTGACCCCAGAATGTATTTTGTTTCTTTACTAACAAAGTACCTCCCAAGCAACCTTCTTACATCTGGTGCTGTTCACACTTTCAGACTTAGGAAATTATTAGCTTAGTAGACTTTGGTGAAAGGCAACCACAGGAGGGTGCTGGGGGATTGGCATGAAGAAGAGGGGAGGGGGTCATGAAGGAGAGGGTAGCAGTGGGGGATTTTCAGTCAATAATTACTTTGTGATTTTTTAACCTGGCATAGATGCCTCATAGACAACTGGACCTGGATTATTGGGACATTAATGGAGGACCACAAATTGAAAATATGAAGGGGCGGCGGGGGTGGTACATGAATATTCTTAATTTTCCCCACTTGCCTATGAAGTCTCCCTACATGACTCTGCAGTCTCCCTATTTTTTCTGGAGGGAGACATGGAGTCTCCCTAAAATTTCCTCCTAGGCTGGTCCCTGGTTGAGAATATCAGCCAGATAGTAGAGTCCACCTGCCATAGCTTTCTGTTTCGTGGTGCCTTCTTCAGAATGAGCAATCAGAAGTGTAATAAGTCTAGAGAAATTTCTTATCACTGATCTTATAGAGTTATGGTAGGAAAGCCATTTTGTTCCAAATATCTGAACAAATTTGAGTGTCTTCTCTCCAAGGATGCCTCTAGTTTGTCTGAGCCCATAATATTTTTGCTTGATGGGCTGAAATACGAGTAAATTACATTGATTGTCCCTTGGTAATCCTTTAGAAGGGCAATGTCATTAGCAGCTTTGGAACTTGCCATTGCAAGTCGATGGGCTGTATAGTGCACTGATATTATGTGATTGTTTTGCTCAATAAATCTGTTTGTAACTCCAGTCTGACATCCCATCGTAGTTGAGCAGCCATCAGTTCCAAGAGCAATGAGGTTTTTTCATGGGAATGTTCTTATCTGCTAGTATCTTCATGAGCGTATTCAAATTTATGATCATTGTAACATTTGTGACGTTCAAGATCATTAATTTTCTAGTCTGCCCCTTTCCTGGCAGTGAAAGTGTTGCGTCCGGCATCAGTGCAGTACGTGAAAAACATTAAGTCATTTTATACCCCCCGACTTAAGTTGGGTGGCATATAGTGATTGAAGTGTGTGTGTGTCTGCCCTTGTGTGTGTGTGTCCATGTGTGTGTGTGTCCAAGCCAATAACCCGAAAACTGTTAGGGCCACAGTCATCAAACTAAACTTCACACAATTATAAAGGACCTTGGGAGGATGTGTCACACACCATAGCCAGGTTCGTACCTTCAAGGTCAAGGTCACATTTCAAGGTCACACTAAAAATCTCAATATTCGTGTCTCATCCATAACTCAGAAACGAATCATAGTACAATTGGTAAACTTTTTACAAATGTTAAGGACAGTCAGAAGGTGTGTCATGTATAATAGTTTTTCGTCGAATCTGCAAGGTCAAGGTCACAATTGACCTTCATATGTTCTGGGTCACATATTGTGTCTCACGCATAACTCCAAAACTATTAGGGCTACAATCATCTAACTTCGCTCAATTATAAAGGACAACGGGTGGATGTGTCACACACCACAGCCAGGTCCGTAAGGTCAAGGTCACATTTCAAGGTCGGTCATTGCCACGTTGCAATTCTGCTTCAAAGTCAATTTTGACTTTTTCGTTGAGGGTACATCGCCAACTATAATTTCTTGATCGTCGAAGCTATCATTGCCACGACTGCCAGCCTCTGTACTGACATTCCCATCTGTAGATTTTTTTACAAATTGATTGATTTCTGAACACTTCATGATAACGACATTTTCGGCCATTAATGTTTATAATCTGGCATGCATGAAACTGCTGGCTAAGTGAGAAGGGTTACGGGATGTGAGAAATGGTGACCTTTGGCTTTAACTCAGGCGGCATGCCGTGCAGGTTTTTAGCTATTATAAACTTATATACTAACAAAGTTACTATCGACTTTCTGTCAATATTTTTAGCAGTGGCTATTTCTATTGGTGCTGTCTGCTGTGTATGTGTGATATTTGTTGATTTGTATTCATTTAATGTTTAATTTTGTGCACTATTTTGTTGCATGTTTGAGTAATTTCACCGCTCCAAGACCCGGGATATATTGTAATTCAGTCATCATTTTACACACCCCTCTGGAAAACATAAACAATAACCATGTGTATGTATGTCTTACAGTCCCATTACGATGTATCTTACTGCCAAGAAAATATACCAAAGCCAATTAATGGCTGTGATTCAGATTCATTGTACACTCGGTATCAAATCAAACGCATACGTAAATGAGTGCATGAGATTGTAAAGCGTAGAATAAAACAGGGTTTTTTTCTTTCAGAGATTTCTTTTACATGGTTGCCTGTTTACATGCCTTGTGTTTGAAATCACATGCAACTACACACAATTTTAGCACCAATGACATGCTGGCACATTGCTAGAACGAGCCTTGGGTAGAATGAGTAATTATTTTTGGTCGTCAGAATTTGTTTACATGTTTTTACTTTGTATCAATTTATGGGAGAGTGCCTGGTGGCACTCTTCCATAAATTGTAACAAATTAACTCCATATAAACTAAATTGAATTAACCCTTTACCCAACATAACGGCCAAAACCAGCCAGCGCTATTCTCAAAAATCGCCAGTTAATTTTCATTATTTTTTTCATTTTTTGTCTCAAAAACCTAGGTTATGACCCCTCTTTGTAACAAGCTTGTCAAGCTTGCTCCAATGAAGGGTCATAACCTATGTTTTTGAGACAAAAAATGAAAAAAATTAGTTCAAGAATTTTTGTTTGCAAGTGTCATCTGCTTTTCATGTTAAGCAAGGGTTAAAAGATTATATGAAGCACATCCACACCTTATATGAATAAACCCTTTAAATGTTTTGAGTGCTTGAAGCCAGTGGCGTGGCCATGGGGGGATTAGAGGGGGGCATGTCCCCCCCCCCCCCCCCCCCCCACACACACTTTCCTTCAAAGTTGGTCCTTGAAATATGTCCAAAAATGGCATAAAAATTGTGTGTGTGTGTGGGGGGGGGGGGGGGGGGGGGGGGGGGGGAGGTTAGGTCTATGGGGCTTTGGTTGTAGATTTGTAGATTGCTTGTCCTAATATCTGTGTCGATGAAAAGGTAGACAGTCATCAGTACATGAAAAACCTCAAAATAGCCTCTCAGATGCAAAGATATGGAGGTTTTTGAACCCTGGAATTCCAAATTTTTCAACCATGGGCCAAACCATGGTCCTCCCATGGTACCGACGACCCTTGCCCACCCTCATATCGGACACATTTATTTCCCCTCTGGTGGAAACCCTGATTATTGTTACTTTGGTTACCTAGCTCAAATTTTAGGGACGTCAAATTCTGAGATGTGAAGGCCTGGAAAGCCTTTCCTGCACACCCACCGCTAGTTACAATTCGGTAGGGTGGCTCTAAGCCAGGCTGTGCGAATTTGTCCCCCCCCCCCCCTCCCATCCCCACTTGCTTTGGGCTGGCTACGCCACTGCTTGAAGCCCACTTTTGGGCACCATTCTTAAATGCAGCCACCATAACTTAAAGGTTTCATATTCTGTGGATGTGGTCCACATTATCTTTGGAGTGAATTTATTTCATCTGTATTGATTTGCCTTGTTACACTTTATGAGAAAGTACCTGTAGGTACTCTCCCGTAAATTGTAACAAGGGAAAGAATTGAGAACAAATTCTGACAATCAAGAACTTTTAGCAGTCAGTCAGTTAAGATGCGGTACCTGCACTTCAGAATAGGACTAAATGTGGGCTTCCATTACTCGGCCATTTAATTTGATTGAATTTCGAGAAGAACTTTTGATGCATTTGGTAAGAATAAAAATGAAACAGCAAGTAAAGTTTCCAACATTATGTGAATGCTGAATTGAATTATTCCTTATTTAATATACTAATTAGTATTAGTATTGGAAGGTTTTGAATGATTTTTCCTGCTTTATGTAGTGTTTAGAAAACTAGTAAATTTGTGAGGTAGTCAAGCGGGAATGTTTTTTCAACCTACCGCCATAAGTCTCAGGGGTGAAAATATTTTCTTATCTACCCCAGATATTGAATGTAGGGTGTTCCAGTCTGCACTATGGAGAAAACATGATAGACACCATTCTTAAAATCCAAGGAGAAAGACATTGAAAATATATATTTATCTATCTTTCCTACAGATTGAATGTTGGGTCTACCAGTCTGCATTGTTGGGTAAATATGGGAGATACTATTTTAAAAATCCAAGGAGAAAGACATTGAAAATATATATTTTTCTACCCTACCAACTGAATGTAGGGTTTACCATTCTGCAATATTTAGTAAATATGGGAGATACTATTTTAAAAATCCAAGGAGAAAGACATTGAAAATATATATTTTTCTACCCTACCACTTGAATGTAGGGTTTACCATTCTGCAATATTTAGTAAATATGGGAGATACTATTTTAAAAATCCAAGGAGAAAGACATTGAAAATATATACCTATCTACCCTACAGATTGAATGAAAAGTCTTCCAGTGTGTATTGTTAAGTAAATATGGAAGATAGCACTCTGAGCATTCAAAGAGAAAGACGCATCAATCAGCTTGTGATGTGCTGTTATAAATTAGATGCATGGTGAAATTATGTGAATAATTGTTTTGTGCATATCACTGTTAATATTTGAAAGTACATACAACCGTGCATTTTAAGAAAATTAAAGATTTTTCTGTTTTATACGTGTTTGATTTTGTTTATTATTTAACTCTGATCCTAAACCTCAAATCGTATTGTCAGGTTGCAAATTAGTTCAGTAGAGCCTACTTAATTGGATATCTCTTAATGGAATAGCCCTGTTAATTTCATATAACTTCAAAGACTTACCCTGACAATCACCGAATTCCCCTTTTTTAACTCTTAGAAGCTGGGGAATCAGAATGAATTTATTGAACATGACATAACGCAAAAAACTTACAGTAAGCAGGTGCTTCTAGTCTAGTGTTGTCTGCCTATTCAGGCAGAGGACACTTTACTAGAAGCACCTGCTCAGTGTTTAATTCTCTCCAAGCCCAAAGATGGCCGAACTGTCACAGCCAGATTACCTGCCGTATTACATCAGAGAAAAGAAAACTTGAGTCTGTGCCCCTCCCAAATAAATAACACATAACACAGCAGCTTGCCGACAAGCGATGGCGACATTGAGTGACGCTCTCAAATTTATTTTGACATAATGGAAATACTGTGCCACAGGCACAATGTGCAAAGCACACCAAAATGATCCAAATCATACAACAGGAAATGTAGCGTTACGTGGCCGCCCAGGAAAAACCATAGATACCCCTGTATTTTTAATTCTATTTTATATATCTTTGATATCAGGGGCCTATGGAAACCTGTTATCCGAAGCTGTACATACATGATGCACTGCCATCGTAACTATGAAGTGTCGGAAGTTCACTTTTTTTTTTTTTTTTTTTTTTTTTTTTTTTTACAAGAGGCGCGACACTAAGCCAGTGAGTATTATGGCTAGCAATATACTAATAATTTTAAAACAAGAGATGTCAGCGTCGTGAAAGAATCGCTTGAACTGACGAAAAAACCCCTGCGGCAAAACCTTGTCAAGCACGTGACACCACCACCCCTTCCCATTGGTACAAATCAGCAACCCATTTATTTGAATATTCAAAGACAACATTTTCCCGCTAAACTGGCATAACGCGAGAAAATATTACTCCTGGCTTCTAAAAGTTAAAGACCTATTTAACCTCAGTACATCCAATACAGGTATTTAATCTATTCTATCTTGTTTGGCAGAGCTTCATGCTCTCTGTCAAACAAGGTATATGTGAATAAATGGTCAGTTTATCTCTAGAATATAGCAAGTGATGAAATTCTTGTTAATTGGAATTTTCCTGTTAATTGGAATTCTTTTAATTGAATTATTTTCATTTGCAAAGTACTTATTCGAATAACAAGGTTCCACTGTAGTTTCTTTGCATTATAAAAGACAAGTTGGTTTTAATTTTTGTGTGCTGCTGAGAAAAATTTTCTGTCAAGACCCTCATGTGAAAACCAGGAAGTGGAGTAGTGCTTGTTTACTGTGGTAAGTAAGTTCTGCTTTATGCGTAAAATATGACCTTGTAACCAATGTCTGGGTTGGGAGTTCTCTAAAGTGGACAGCATATTCATAAAGGACTGACTAAACTTGACTTCATACCTATGTTGCCCTCATGATTTAGCCATAGATGCTGAAAGTGACCTTAAACACCAATAAATAAATAATTTTCTGCCCAGAACATAAAACTGCGGTTACGTAGTAGATATCTGTTACTGACTTTGCTTACAAACTGAATCAGTATAAATTAGGTTAGTCCTCTTGACAATGATTTTTTAATGTCAAACTATTTTGAATATTTCATCAAACCAAGTCATGGCTGCTTCTCCATAGCCATGACTTCATGTTTGAGAAATTCAAGAAAATACTTAGCAGGCAATGAGTTAATATTTACTCACTAAGTGGCAGGAAATTCAATCATACTCATGTTGTCCAATCACACAGCTAATGAGTGGTAGACCACACTGAAGACAACCAAAATCCATAGACTGATACTTTCATACTTCTTTGATGTCTGAGCAGTAGCATTCATAAGTTAATCCAAATACATTGTTACCCTTTTAATTGAGTCGTCACTTTGCCAGTGAAAAATATTCAGTTAACAGGAGTATTCAATTAACAGAAATTTGTTCACTTTTTGTATTCGAGAGATAAACTGAGCATTTATTCTCTTATACATGCGTCCTGTTTGACAGAGCTCATGAAAGTCTTGTCAAACATGTCATACAAGATAGAATAGATTTAATAACTATATTGGATGTACTAAGGTCAAATAGGTCTTTGAAGACAGAGATTTCAGTGATTGTCAGGGTAATTCTTTGATAAATTACAAGATTTTTAGCTCAACTTGACATCAAGTATGAACTATTAAGATGGGTTGTGATCCCTTTTCCATCCGTACATATGTCTGTCCATCCACAATTCATTTAGCACACCCTACAGGCTGCAGCTCTCACCCAATCAGTTCCAAATTTCATATGTGGCTTTAGGGCAATGTCTAGATGGGAGCTATCAATTTATTTCAAATTTCATTGAAAAACATGGCCACCAGTGGCCATTTTGGATTGGGATATAAATTGTCCAACAATTCCTTTAGCACACAATACAGGCCGCTGCTCTCACCCGATCAGTCCCAAATTTCATATGTAGCTTTGGGGCAATGTCTAGATGGGTGCTATCAAATTTTTAGCTGAACTTGACAAAGTCAAGATAAGCTATTGCCATCATGTGTGCGAAGTCTGTTAGTCTGTTAGGTCTGTGAGTCTGTTCACATTTTCCTTTAACACAGGTTACATCCCGCAGTTCTTGTTTGATGTTCACAAAATTTCATATGCAGGTTTGGGGTCATGTCTAGATGAGAACGTCCCCTTTTGGTTGCGATCGGTCAACCGGTATGGCTGCCCGAGCCCAAAACCCGAAAACCATTAGCACAGTCTACAGGTCATATTTATGAAGAGATTTCATTGTAACTTGGTAGGATGCCTCTGTATAATGCCTAGATGAGAACATCCCCTTTTGGGCATGATCTGTCAACCGTGATGGCTGCCCAAGCCTGAAACCCAAAATCTTTTAGCATAGTCTGCAGGTCATGTTTAATATGGAGGGATTTCATTGTAACTTGGTGACTCCTTATGATGTCTAAATGAGAATTTCCCCATTTGGGCATGATCTGCCAACCGTGACGACTGCCCAAGCACAAAACCCGGAAACCTTTAGGACAGTCTACAGGTCATATTTATTGAGGAATTTCATTGTAACTTGGTGGGTTGACTTCATATAATGTCTAGATGAGAAAATCCCCTTTTGGATGTGATTGTGTAACTGTGATGGCTACAGGGGCCTGAAGCCCGAAAACCTTTAGCACAGTCTGCAGGTCATATTTATGAAGGGATTTCATTGTAACTTGGTAGGATGACTCCAAATAATGTCTAGATGAAAACGTCCCATTTTGATTGCGATCATTCAGCCTTGATGGCTGCCTGAGCCCAAAAACCTTTAGCATAGTCAATAGGTTGTATTTATGGAAGGATTTCATTGTAACTTGTTAGGTTGACTACATTTAATGCCTAGATGATGACATCCCCTTTTGGTCGTGATTGGTCAACTGTGATGGCTACAGGTGCCCGAAGCCCCACAAATCGTGAGCACAGTCTACAGGTTATATATATGAAGGGATTTCATTGTAACTTTATAGGATCACTCCAGATGATGTCCAGATGAGAATGTCCCCTTTCGGTTGCAATCATTCAACCACGATAGCTGCCCGAGCCCAAAAACCTTGAGCACAGTCTTCAGGTAATATTTATGAAGGGATTTCATTGTAACTTAGTAGGTTGACTTCACATAATGTCTAGATGAGAACGTCCCCTTTTGAACACGATTGGGCAACTGTGACGGCTACTGGTGCCCGAAGCCTGAAAACCTTTAGAACAGTCTACAGGTCATAATTATGAAGGGATTTCATTGTAGCTTGGTAGGATGACTCCAAATAATGTCTAGATGAGAATATCCCCTTTTGGTCGCGATCATTCAGCCTTTATGGCTGCCTGAGCCCAAAGACCTTTAGCATAGTCTTTTGGTCTTATTTATGGAAGGATTTCAGTTCAACGTGTTAGGTTGACTCCATATAATGCCTAGATGATGACATCCCCTTTTGGTCATGATTGGTCAACTGTGATGGCTACAGGTGCCTGAAGCCCGAAAATCTTGAACAGTCTGAGAATGTCCCCTTTTAGTTGCGATCATTCAACCATCATTACGGCTGCCCAAGCCGGAATACCTTTAGCAAAGTCTTCAGGTCATATTTATGAAGGGATTTCATTGTAACTTAGTAGGTTTGACTCCATATGATGCTTAGATGATGACATCCTCTTTTGGTCGTGATTGGTCAACTCTGATGGCTACAGGTGCCCAAAGCACGAAAATCTTGAGCACAGTCTACAGGTCATATTTATGAAGGGATTTCATTGTAACTTCGTACGATCACTCCAGATGATGTCCAGATGAGAATGTCCCTTTTTGGTTGCGATCATTCAACCATGATGACTGCCCGAGCCCAAAAACCTTTAGCATAGTCTATAGGTCGTATTTATGGAAGGATTTCATTGTAACTTGTTAGGTTGACGCCATATAATGCTTAGATGATGACATCCTCTTTTGGTCGTGATTGGTCAACTGTGATGGCTACAGGTGCCCGAAGCGCGAAAATCTTGAGCACAGTCTACAGGTCATATTTATGAAGGGATCACTCCAGATGATGTCCAGATGAGAATGTCCTTTTTTGGTTGCGATCATTCAACCATGATGACTGCCCTAGCCCAAAGCCTGAAAACCTTTAGCACAGTCTTCAGGTCATATTTATGAAGGGATTTCATTGTATCTTGGTAGGTTGATTTCATATAATGTCTAGATGAGAAGAGCCCCTTTTGGACACCATTAGGCAACTGTGACGGATACAGGGGCCTGAAGCCCCAAAACCTTTAGCACGGTCTACAGGTGATATTTATGAAGGGATTTCATTGTACCTTGGTAGGATGACTCCAAATAATGTCTAGATGAGACTGTCCCCTTGTGGTCACGATCATTCAGCCTTGATGGCTGCCTGAGCCCAAAAACCCAAAACCTTTAGCATAGTCTATAGGTCATATTTATGGAAGGATTTCATTGTAACCTATAAGTTTGACTCCATATAATGCCTAGATGATGACATCCCCTTTTGGTCGTGATTGGTCAACTGTGATGGCTACAGGTGCCCGAAGCTCGAAAACCTTGAGCACAGTCTACAGGTCATATTTATGAAGGGATTTCATTGTAACTTCGTAGGATCACTCCAGATGATGCCCAGATGGGAATGTCCCTTTTTGGTTGCGATCATTCAACCATGATGGCTGCCCGAGCCCAAAACCCCAAAACCTTGAGCACAGTCTACAGGTCATATTTATCAGGGGATTTCATTGTAACTTGGTAGGTTGACTTCATTTAATGTCTAGATGAGAATGTCCCCTTTGGACGCAATTGGGAAACTGACAGCTACAGGGGCCTGAAGCCCGAAAACCTTTAGCACAGTCTACAGGCCATATTTATGAAGGGATTTCAATGTAACTTGATAGGATAACTCGTTTTGGAATAATTTCACTGTAACTTGGTAACTTTCGTTGATATATGTTAACTGTGAGGGCTACATACATTAACTGTGAGGTCACATTAACCCACCCCTCAGCTCTTTAGAACAGTGTACACCTCATATTATTTTTATCAAAAACATAGCATACAGGGAACAGAAATGAACATATTCCCAGTTATCACAATTCTTGTCTTATTTCATAATTCTTTCATAAACATTGAACATTAGCCTTTTCATCAAACACAACACACAAGCTATAGTGTCATTGACACTTTCATTTAGAATTTCGTTGAAAAACATGGTTGCCAGTGGCCATCTTGGATTTAGCATATAAATTGTCAACAATTCCATCACCACACCATACAGGCCACATCTCTCACTCGATCTTTTTCAAATTTCACAGGTAGCTTTGGTATGATGTCAAGATGGGAGCTATCAAATTTTTCTGAATTTTGTTGAAAAACATGGCTGCCAACAGTCATCTTGGATTTGGGATATAAATTGTCAACACTCCCATTAGCACACCTTACAGGCCACATCCTTCACCCCGTCATTTTTTAAATTTCACATGTATCTTGGTATGATGTCTAGATGGGAGTTAACAAATTTTTCTGAATTTCATTGAAAAACAGGCTTTCAGTGGCCATCTTGGATTTGGCATATAAATTGTCAGCAATTCCATTAGCAGACCCTACAGGCCGCACCTTTCACCCGATCTTTTTCAAATTTCATATGTAACTTAGGTGTGATGTCTTTTCTGTAGAAACTTGAGTGAATGACTTGGCATTACTGGATCTTTCTGTTTAGTTCAGCCCCTTCTTGTACAAGTTGAGCTGCAGTGTCATTGACACTTTCATTTATTCAATTAATAGGAGTTTACTACTATAAGCAATTAACAGGGCAAATTTGTACTGAAGGTATGGTGAACGGTTTGGTGTTTGGAAGTTATATCCATTTAACAGGGCTATTCAGTTAATGGATATCTAATTACATGGGCACCACTGAACTGTTATTAAGAGTGCAGGTGGATAACTACCCAGCAATAGTGTGCGTGTCTATGGTGCAGAAAACCCTTTGTCTTGAAACATACTTCAACCATACAGTTAACTTAACCAGCATCTGTCAGCACAAGGAAAGTAATCTATTATCAGGTTTCGGATCAAGTGATAAACAGAATCGCCACCTTGTCCTCAGTTTATAGTGAAATTACGAAATTCATCAAGGAATTTAGGTCTGACTCATCTAGGAAATTAGGTCTGCATCTTTCAAAAGATTTGGGGGTCTTAGGTTTCATCATTTCAGTATAAACTGGTGATTTGTTTGAGATCCTTTATATTGTCCACTAAATACCAAAGTAAATGAATTAAATATTTGCCCTCTGCACACTGATGTTGACATATCAGAATTTCAAACTGCAATTTTTTCCCATAAGGCAATTGTGAATTTAACCTATTCAATCTTGTTTTTGAGCTCTGTCAAATACGATTGAATTGGTTAAATTTATTTTTGCATTATGGGAAACATTTTGTTATTTTAAAATCCCCTGTGGGAACCCTGGGAAGTGAAGAAGTACTTGTTTACTGTGGTAAACCAACTCTATTTTACTGGTAAACTAGGACCCAATCAACAGTGCTTGGTAGTGGAAGTCCTCTAAAATGGACAAAATGGTTATAAACAAGTGACAAAACTTGCCTTATGTTGCGGTCATGATTAGCCATTGTGAAGAAATATATAACCTTTTAAACACCAATAAATAATTAAATTTGGACCAAGTGTGTTAAGGTCTAAAACCTGAATATGATATTTATTTATTTATTTATTTATTTATTTATTTATTTATTTATTTATTTATTTATTTATTTATTTATTGGTGTTTTAAGGTCATATAATTATGCCCAATGGCTAATCATGACCATGACAGTTTTACAGGTGGAGGAAGCCGGAGTACCCGGAGAGAACCATCTAGCAATGATGAGCAGCTGCCAGCTCCTCAACATTGTAACTCCGCACTGCAGCACAGGTAGGGTTAGATTGGTTGAAGACAGGCATACCATCGACGTGCAGTACGCCTTAATACACGGCGCCATCGTGCCCCCATGTGGACAATTGGGGTTAAGTGCCTATCTCCTGCCATATAGGCAAGGGGGATATAGGAATGACTTCCATTCATTTTTCCCCATTTATTGTCTTTCATATTTTGTAGAAAACCTTTCACTATTTTTTTCCCCCTAATTTAATATACAGCGTTTTGGTGAACATATGAAGGGGACTGAGAACCAGCTGTGTTCAAGTATTTCTTTGAGAGTTATTATTAACCTTGTTAGACGTAAGCTGTGTCCTGACTATAGATTTTTATTGATTTTTATCGAACATCTTTTATCGATTGATTTTTATCAAACATCAAAACTCTGAAGGCTGTTCTCATTATAGACTTTTGTCATATGATTTTTCTCCGAAGGCTGGTCAACCGTAATCCCTTTCGACAAATCAAAGGAGTTTTTCGATAAAAGAAGTTGAAATCAAATGCGTTTGATTGTTTCGACAAAAATCGTATCTGTCAAAATTCGAAAGTCAGCCCTCTAGCATATTCTCACTTTAGATTTTTGTCGATTGACACCAACTTTTATAAAAATCTTTAGTGACAACACAGCTTTTGATGGCATGCTATTGACCATCCCATGGCATTGCACTTGTGAGAACAAAGGAAGGTGGAGAAATGTTTGAGTACTGTGGTAAACACACTGGTACATTAGGCCCTGGAAGCCAATACCTGGTCTGACCAGGCTTCCCCATTTGGGTTGTGCCATCCTGGGAGAATCAGAATTCCCCTCTGATGCTTGGCCTGTTATCAACAAAAGCTTCCAGCCATCTGGATGTATTGCCTGGTCTAGGGGTGTGAAACCTTTTACTGGATATGTATAACAAGACAAGTCCTTACAGACTAAATAATATCACTTCAAAGATGATACAAAGCACATCCACTGAGTACAAAGCCTTCAAGCTGCATTACCTTCACCTCAGAGTAAAGCCCAAATATGGTCTTCCAGCACTCTACCAGTTAACAGTGTTTCTACATTATTGTTGGCTGCCTGTACAGCCAACCAACAATGATGTAAAAACACTTATCAAGATAAAAGCATCCTATAAGTAGAGTTCTTAACCCTTTACCTAACATGAAAAGCAGGCGACACTTGCAAAACAAACTTGAATAACAAATTTTTTTCATTTTTTTGTCTCAAAAACATAGGTGATGACCCCTCATTGGAACGAGCTTGACGGGCTTGTTCCAGAGAGGGTTCATAACCTACGTTTTGGAGACAAAAAATGAAAAAAATAATGAAAAATAATTGGCAATTTTTGTGAATAGCACTGGCCACTTTTGGCCTTTACGTTGGGTAAAGGGTTAAGGAAGAATACATTTGGGGCAACTTTTTGAGAGCAATATAAAAGGAGCAGTTTGTGACTGCATGGGGACTTGAGGATTAAAAAAGTGGTGCCAAAGATGAGGGAGCACCAATTTGTAGGGGTGGGGGTGTGGTCAATGGGTGGTTCATTATTCCCTTACAAATGAGTGATCCCTGTCTTTGATGACCTTTCACTGTTTATGATAAAATTGCATGACACCTGCTGATCATCCAAATTTAAAGTCACCTTAAGATTTTGCTCTTTTGCGAAATAACTGAAAATGCAACTGGTTAAAAAAAGCAATAACAACAAATACTAAGTGAAAAGAATTCTTTTTCTGTGGTTCACTGTACATCAATATCACTTTTTATAGAAAAAATATCAAATTTCTTGCTGGAAAGTCTTTATGAATATAGGCTTACATGAATAAATGAACAAATGCATCAAGACTTACATCAAGAGAATTTTGGTCACTAATTGGCAACATGGCTGTGTATTGGCATGACATTAATAAAACACTAACGATATGATTGATGAATAGTTACTGTGATAAATAGAGACAGTTCCCTCCCATAAAACTCCAGTGATACCACATTTGGGGTCAAGTATGGAGAAAATGTTAAAGGTGCATAAATAGACATAGCACACACAGGGACTATTCTAATTGTTGTTGTTGTTGTTTATTGCCGAATATACACAATCACTACAAAATGTGGGATGTATATGAATCTATGAATGTCCTAAAAAGTGCCTTCTTGAATGCACCACTTGTTGGAATTTCTCTTGCCTTTTTTTCAAGGTCATTCCAATATTTTGGAAAAGTATATCAGGGCAACTGAGCAGATAAGTTGGTATATAGTTTTCATTAACTGGTAGAGTACTAAATTATTTTTTACCATCAGAATTTGTTCACATCTCTTAGCTTTGTTACAATTTATGGGAGAGTGCCAAGAGGCACTCTCCCATAAATTGTAACAAGGCAAATCCTAAGAGACTAAATAATTTCACTTCAAAGGTAAACTGAAGCACATCCACTGAATATGAGGCTTTTAAGCGATGGTACCTGTACTTCAAAGTAAAGCCCAAAAATGGGCATCCAGCAATCGACCAGTCAATCAGTGTCTGAGAAGTAGGGGGAAAAAGTTTCATAAAATTGTTTTGTAACAATATAATCAATGAACTGTAATAAAATAATTGACAAAATCTTCTGAATGAAGGCTACCCTTGCTGGCAGCATGGTACCTGTTAACCCTTTACCTAACATGAAAAGCAGACAACACTTGCAAAAAAAATATTGAATAACTAATTTTTTCATTATTTGTCTCAAAAACATATGTTATGATCCCTTATTGGAACAATCTCAATGAGCTCATTCCAAAGAGGGGTCATATCCTATGTTTTGGAGACAAAAAATGAAAAAATAATGAAAATTAATTGGCGATTTCTGTGAATAGTGCTGGTCGGTTTTGGCCGATACGTTGGGTAAAGGGTTAAAATAATACGTTTTAAATCATCTCTGAAAGATAATATAGCACTCCAGCAGTTAACCCTTTACCTAACATGAAAAGCAGACGACACTTGCAAAAAAAATTCTTGAATAACTAATTTTTTTCATTTTTTGTCTCAAAAACATAGGTTATGACCCCTCGTTGGAACGAGCTCGACGAGCTCGTTCCAACGAGGGGTCATAACCTATGTTTTTGAGACAAAAAAATGAAAAAAATAATGAAAATTAATTGGCGATTTTTGAGAATAGCGCTGGCCGGTTTTGGCCGTTACGTTGGGTAAAGGGTTAAACACCAGTAAATAAATAAACTTGTCTTTATGCATGTTTTGAGGTTTTGATATAGCCCTTGATGCTGAATGCAGAGAAAACAGAAACCTCAGAAACTACCTCAGTGTTTTTAAATGTAATCTGGATGTTTTTCCCCATGGGAACCCCAGGAAGTGAAGCAGTGCTTGTGGTAAACAAGCTCTGTTTTACTGGTAAAATAGGATCTGGTGACAAATGCCTGGAGTGGAAGGCCTCTAAACATGGGTATAAACGAATGGCTGGACTTATCTTTATATCCATGTTGTGGTCACGATTAGCCTTTGTGCAGAAATATGTGACCTTAAACACCAATAAATAAATAAATCTGTATGTTTACTTGAAGAATGAATGATGGAGCAAATGGAAACAAGAGGCCCCATGGGGCCTATAGCTCTCACCTGACAAAGTTGCAGAGTTGTTTAAAGGATTTATTTAGCATCTATGGCTGGTAAACACTTCAGAGGACTGAAGTCATGTAACTATTCATAACTCTGTTGTTCAAGAAGATGATTGATACTGGTGTTTTAAGATGATACCACACAAATAATGCCCAGATTCCCAGTAATGGAAAATAGGAAGCCCAAATATCAGCCTAGGGACTTGAACAAACTTGAATGACTAGGCTCCCCCCAACCCCCCCCCCCCCCCAACCCCCAATCAGGATTATGACCATTGGATCTGAAGAAGTAGATTTCCAAAAAATTAAACCTCATATTGGACAGAGTTAAGGAACCCAAATATTCCAGAGACTTTATTTTTACAAACTTGTATCTGACTCCCTAAGGATAGTGTATGTAACACATACTTGTAACATATTCTGATTGGGGGTTTGTCAGAAGAAGATTCTTGAAGAATACTCATATTGCACCAGTAAGGTGCCCAAATATTAATCGAGGGACTTGATTTGAACAGCCTTCATCTGGCTCCCATAAAGATGCTGTATAACATCAAAGTATTCCAACTGATTGATCTGAAGAAGAAGATTTTAAAAGATTATTCCCCATATTGCACTTGGTTAAAATTTGGGCTCTCATAGAGATTATTACCCAATGGGATTGTTTTGAACAACTTGAATCCAAGCCCTGTAAGGTTTCTGTATACCATATATTAAATGATTCCAACTGGTGTTTTTGGAGAAGAATTTTAAAGATTATTCCTCATATTGTACAAACTTAAACTTCAGACCCCAATTGGAAACCGAAATATTAACCTGGTTTGGACAAACTTGAATCTGACTCTCCTAAAGATAGTGAATTAAAGAATATTCCTCATATTGAACCAAGTTAAAATTTAGGCTCCAAAAGTGAGGCCAAATACTAATCAAGGAACTTGATATGAACAAACTTTAATCTGACCCCCATAAAGATGCAGTATCCCAAACAACAAAAAGATTCTGACTGGTCGATCTGAAGGAGGAGATTTTTAAAGATTATTCCACACATTGCACTAAGTTGAAATCCAGGCTCTTACATAGAGCCCAAATATTAACCGATGGGCATAATTTGTACAAACTTGAATCCGACCCCTGCAAGGACTCTGTATGCCCTATATCAAAAGATTCTGGCTAGTGGTTCTGGAGAAAAAGAATTTTAAAGATCATTCCTCATATTGGACAAAGTTAAAATTTGGGCTTCAATAGGGATCCAAAATATTAACACAGGGACTTGGTTTGAACAAACTTAGATGTGTCCTCTCTGAGGATATTGTATACCAAATATCAAAAGATTCTCACCAGTGGATTTGAAGAAAATTTGTAAAATTTGATTATTCTTTATATTGCACTATGTTAACCCTTTGAACAGAGGCCGTTTTTCTGGCCGAGTCACAAGCTATGTCATAATGTCATTAAGGGGAATGACTGCAAGGTAAATGTGAGGTGTAGACCAATCAATATTTTCAACATGCAGCCTTAAGGCTGCACGTTGAAAATTTTAATTGGTCTACCCCCAAATAATAAATATGGACTCTTCCTATTGCTACCATGGAACTGACATGGAAGATACCACCAGGGTTCAAAGGGTTAAAAGTCGGACTCCCACAGGCAGCCCAGATATTAACCAGGGTTCTTGATTTGAACAAACTTGAATCTGACCTCTGTAATGAGGATGTATACAAAATATCAAACGGTTGTTTGATGGATCTGGAGAAAACAATTTTTTAAAGAATATTACCCATATTGCACTAAGTTAAAATTCAAGTTCCCATTGAAAGCTCAAATATAACTGAGAGACCTGATTTGAACAAATTTGAATCCGACCCCTTAAGGATGCTACCTATATACCATATATTCAAAAGAGTCTGACTGGTGGTTCTGGAGAAGAAGATTTTAAAATATTCCTCATATTGGACTAAGGGAAAATTCAGGCACCAATAGGCAGCCCAAATATTAAGCCAGGGACTTGATTTTTACAAGCTTGAACTGATTTCACTAAGGATAGTGTATAACAAAAGATTCTGATTGGAAGTTCATGAGAAATTTTTTTTAAAGAATATGCCTCATATTGTACAAAGTTGAAATTTGGGCTCCAATATGAAGCCTAAATATTAATTAAGGGACTTGATTTGAACAAACTTGAATCTGACCCCGTATGGATGATGTGTACCAAACATATAAAGATTCTGAGTGGTGGATCTGTCGAAAGAAGATGTTTAAAGGATTTTCCCCATATTGCACTTAACTGAAATAATAGAGAGCTCATTTATTTACCAATGTGCATGCTTTGAACAAATGTGAATCTGATCCCTATAAGGATTCTGTATGTCACATATCAAAAAAGTCTTGAGGAGTGGTTCTGGAGAAAAAAAGTTTTAAAAATTATTCCTCATATTTGACTAAGTTCAAATTTGGCCTCCATTGAGGAGCCCAAATACTAACACAGGGACTTGATTTGGACAAACTTAGATCTGATCTCCCTAAGGATGCTATACACTAAACATCAGAATATTTTGATTGGTGGATCTGAACAAGATATCAGGATAAAATTTGGGCTCTGGTATTGAGCCCAAATATGAACCAAGGGGCTTGATTCTAACAAACTGGTATCTGAACCCCCTATGGATGCTGTACACCAAATATCAAAACAAAAAACTTGGATCAGTATTTCTGGAGAAGAATTTTTTTTAAATTTTCAAATATGCTGACTCAGCATATTTGAAAATTTAAGAAAAATTCTTCTCCAGAAATACTGATTCAGCATTTTTTTTTTTGAATCCCTCTACAGTATACGATGATATAACCATTGTCGTTTTTTTTACCATTGTATTCTACTGGTCCTAAGGATACTTCAAACCAAATAACAGATCTCTGTTCCATGCTGTTTGGAAAATATGGGCATTTAAAAATATTTCTATTTTCAACTCCTGGGGTCCAGAACTGGCAGGGCCAAAAATCTTGCCCCTCTTGTTACAAAGGCAAATATTGCTCCACAAACTATGTTTGAATAAACTGGATTCTACACCTCAAAATGAAACTCAGTACCAAATATCAAATTATTGTACCTATTGGTTCATAAGAAGAAGATTTTTGTAAAATTTGGAAATATTTTCCCACACCCCCTCCCAATGTGGCAGGGCATGTTGATTTCAACAAAATCAAAATGTGATGTCAGAAAAAACAATTACCTCAGATTTAACTGAAATCGGTCCAGCGGTTTTGGAGGAGAAGACACAGACACCATCTTTACACTGGATGATGAGGGATGAAATGTGATGACTAAGACTCACCCTGACTTTAACCCTTTACCTAACATGAAAAGCAGACGACACTTGCAAAAAAAATTCTTGAATAAATTTTTTCATTTTTTGTCTCTAAAACATAGGTTATTACCCCTCGTTGGAACGAGATCATTGAGTTTTTTGAGACAAAAAATGAAAAAATAATGAAAATTAACAGGCGATTGTTTAGAATAGCGCTGGCCGGTTTTGGCCGTTACGCTGGGTAAAGGGTTAAGTCAGGTGAGCTAAAAACCAATGTTTGGGGTAGATGTCTTCTAAAATGGGTTGCACAATCATAAACAATTGGTTAAACTTGACATTATATTTGTGTTGGAGTGCGTGATATAGCCATAAAAGCTGAAAATGAGCTTAAATATCAATAATTAAGTAAACTGACAAATTTTAAATGAAGCTTCAAGGGTTAGGTTACTCAACTGCTTTGTCAAACTGAGGGATCCTTTTGATTCAGAAATCTGGTCCAATAGAGTCAATCATTGCATTTAGCATTGCAGATGACACCTTGTTGCACATAGATGATGAAATGTACTTTTTGTCTCTTATGTTTTTATGGCCAGCACATGGAGTGTTTTGCAGTTACAGCCAAGCCAGAAAATAAGCAGACTGTCATCTGCAAAATGAGGTCCCCTGAGGGTGAATTTAGTGATGCTACCCTGCACAGCAGGGTAGCATCACTAAATTTACCCTCTGTGAACCTCAATCTGAATCAGGGTCTTGAAACTAAACAGAAAGAGATACCCAGAGGATAAATTGGCCCACTGCATGGGATAGCATCATCAAATTCACCCTCTGGGGACCTCATTCTGCAAATGTCAGACTGCTTACTTTCAGGCCTGGTTACAGCTGCTGTCAAAATGATTGGAGAAATAACCAGTATTTTGTTCCTCATTCTTATTCTTATTATACCAGTAAGTGAGGTCATTTCAGCATGGGCAGATTCATGAGGTGTCCTCAAGGCATGCCCTCCTTATTTTGGGTAACTCAAATTTGTTTTCATAAGGACCAAGACAATGGGACCAGGTATTATTTTGCAGTAACAAATGGGCATTCGCTACCGGAGGAAGTGGATGTCCATGTGTTGTCACAGATAATATTGTGCCTCATGCATAGAGTTATATCTCCTGGGCAAGTCTCATGTGAGCAGTTATAAATTGGCTTAAATTTGAGTAAGTCTATATATAAAATTATGGGGAAATTTTGGCTGGAAAACATTGTGGCTATGTGCAAAGATGCTAACAGGTGCCTACGCTGACCATCCATTTTCCCAAATTTTCAATGTGGTGGCCCCCTCGACCTTGCCCACAAGACTGAGATTTCCTCTGTCGTGCTCATTCCAACTCACTGCTATCATTACCCATGATAGAACTGTGGGGCTTCCAGAAACCTAAGTCCCCCAGAGAAGGTTAACCCTTTACCCAACATAACAGCCAAAACCGGCCAACGTTATTTATAAAAATCACCATTCAATTTTCATTATTTTTTTCAATTTTTGTTTCAAAACCACAGCTTATGACCCTTAACTGGAACGAGCTCGATGAGCTCATTCCAATGAGGGGTCATAAGCTATGTTTTTGAGACAAAAAATGAATATATTTAGTCATTCAAGAACTTTGTTTGCAGGTGTCGTCTGCGTTTCGTGTCAGGTAAAGGGTTAAAAAAAATGATGGCCTGAACAGTTAGTATCAATGAAAATTTAAAGATAAGCATTTACTCATTGGTAATCTGCCAGTTACTCCAGTTGGTGTCATTTTTGCAAGATTACAACTGATTTTGTAATTCTAAAAGTTTTTGAATTTTTTGCATTTGTTCAGCACCTTGGGCAAACTGTTGTTCTAGAGACTGAGAACTACTTGACATAGTTTGTTGTAAGAGCTTCAATTGGTCGGGATTCTGGACCATTTGTTGTACTTTTTTGAGAATGTCAGGATTTTGTGCCATCTGGTCATTGAGTTGTTTGACTTTCATCTGCAGATCTTGCATCTCTTGTGGTTTTTGTTGATTTAATAACTGTTGTTGTAGTTGTACCACTTGGTTTTGCATTTGCTGTATTTGTTGAGGATTCATTTGTTGTATTTTCTGCATGGCTTCCTTATATTTTGCTTGTTGCCTCCTCCTGGAACTTGCATACTCTGGGTAGGTGAGATATCCATCAAGATCCTTGTCATCTTCTTCCATTAGTTTATCTATAGTTTCTGAAAAATAGAGCAAAAACTAATGAAGAATGTTTCAAGTTGTTTTTTTATTACCAGATTTTGATTTTAAAATTTTCATAACAAAACACCCCCTTGTTGAATCAAAATCTTGTAATAGTAAACAACTTGAAATGTGGAAATGTTTGAACAGATTACAAGATTTTTTATTCAGTTAACAGGAGTTTACTCTAAAACCTATTTGCAATTAACAGGTCAAAAGGTCAAATTTGTACTGAAGGTATCATACATGGTTTTGTGTTTGAAGTTATATGCAATTAACAGGGTTATTTAATTAAGCAATATCCAATTAAGTGGGTTCAACTATATCAATGATTTGAAAAATTAACTGGTTGAGGGCTAGATTATTTTTGGTGGTCTGAATTTGTTATTCAAAATTTGTTTTATTACAAATTATTGGAGAGTGCCCACAGGCACTCTCCAATAATTTGTAATGGAACAAATTTACATAAACAAAATAATAATTGTGGTTGAATGAATATGAAACATGAGCAAGGAAAACACTGGCTTTTGTCCTGGTACTCTTCATTTTTTTAAAGCCCTGATCGTGGTTTCTAGCACTCAACCAGTTAATTGCTCAAGGACCAAATGTAAGACTCAAAGAGTAGGGGGTATACTGGATTACCTCTGTCTGTCCATTTGTTTGTCTGTGCATTGGTCCATTAAAAAATATATGGATCCTCCAACCAACGATATGACACAATGGAAGACACGACAATGGTACAGAGGGGATGAACAGGATGTCACATTTTGAGTTAATAGCAATTACACTTTTCAAGCAAGAACTTCTAAACAGTGGTTTTGATTTTGATTATTTTGGGTATGGAAATCAACTCACACGATATACATAACACAGTATACAAGTTTTTATCTCGTGCATAAATCATGTAAATTATGCAGCCTTCTTAGTTTTTAGCTGTGACTAGCAGCTCTATAAGTGGCAATGTTGGTTGGTCGGTCGGTCTGTCTGTGACCAACGAGTTTCAAAACTCAATACTTTTGAAATACTTGATGGAATGACTTTATATTTGGCATGTAAGTGTATCTTATTGATGTCTAGCCACTGTTCAAAGCATGTGTTGTTCCAAATATTTTTCTTGGAGTTATGGCCCTTGATGAACTTAGAATTTTGTTACTAACCACCCGTTGCAGCTACGGCGTCAATGTCGCGATTTTTTTTAGACCAATTTGTTTCAGGGTTTTTGTTTGGCATCTTCTCTGACTGGATGGTCCAATCATCACCAAACTTGGCAGGGGTGTATATGGACATTATAATTGTGACTGAGGGATGGCATTCATGCCTCTACAGTAGAACAAAGAAAATACATGTACATGGGAATCTCATCCCAAATGTGGCATTGTGTCTTTGTTCTACATCTCTCATGTGAATGGTCCATTCATCACTAGATTTCAGTAATGGGTGTTTGTGTCCTTCACAAATGCCACAGGGGGTGGGGTGTGTGTGAAGTTCTTGCTCTAAAAAAATACTATAGTTCCATATTTCCCATGTAGATGGTCTGCTCATCACAAACTTTCGGTAACAGATATGTGTTTCTCTCAATTTCTACTGGGTGTTGGATTTCTCTCCCTACTGTAAAACAAAGACAATAAACCCATCACACATTAATGCCTAGTGTTAAAAATATGTCCGTCATGTCAATATGGGGTGGAGGGGGGCATGCCATTTCTCTTCTTAAAATTATATGACTCTGTAGTTTTGGGGGGTGTTTTTTGCTTTAAAATGAGTTTTGAAGGATATAAAGTGATTTTATGCAAAAACCTTTTAGACCTTTGGTGGGTGGTAGGGTCAGTCCATTGATTGAGAGAAATTGCTTATCCCGACACAGCATTATCTCTCAACTTCACATCTGTGGTGGTATGTCGGCATCTGTGGTGCAATCTCTTGTTTTATTTGATCTTAATTTTTTAAAATCTTCAAATCTCTTTGTGAAGAAATTCAGAAGAATGAATGGGTTTTTTGTTAGGTGAGTTTTTCAGGCCCATTTGAGCCTCTTCTTGTTATTTCATTTATACATGTGCAGCTCACTTTAAGGACTTCAATCCCAGGCATAATTAGTAAGTCCTATTTTACCAGTAAATCAAAACTTGTTTTTTTACGCATAAAACAAGAGGTTTTCCACTTTTTGAGGTTCCAAATAACAGGTCAACTTTGAAATAAAAGTATGGTAAATACTTTGGTGTTTGACAGTGATATGCAATCAGTAGGTTTAGTCTTTTAACTGGTATATGATTTCAAACATAGCTTATGGTCCTGCATTGGAATGATCTTAACCCTTTACTCAATGTAATGGCCATCACCAGCCAGCGCTATTCACAAAAATTACCATTCAATTTTCATTATTTTTTCATTTTTTGCCTCAAAAACATAGCTTATGACCCACCATGAGGGATCATAAGCTATGTTTTTGAGGCAAAAAATGAAAAAAAAGAGTTATTCAATAATTTTGTTTGCAAGTGTTGTCAGCTTTTCATGTTAGGTAAAGGGTTAACAAGTTCATTTTAATGAGGTGTCTTATAAGCTATGTTTTTGTCTTTTTGATACAAAAATGGAATAAAATATTCAAATATGAATAGCAAATCTTGTGACTAGTGCTTTTGTGTTATGGCTGTTGTGTTAACCCTTTACCTAACATGAAAAGCAGACGACACTTGCAAAAATAATTCTTGAATAACTATTTTTTTTCATTTTTTGTCTCAAAAATATAGGTTATGACCCCTCGTTGGAACGAGCTCAATGAGCTCGTTCCAACGAGGGGTCATAACCTATGTTTTTGAGACAAAAAATGAAAAAAATAATGAAAATTAATTGGCGATTTTTTAGAATAGCGCTGGCCGGTTTTGGCCGTTACGTTGGGTAAAGGGTTAACCCTTTCCCTACTTTACCCGATGAATCGGCTGAAACTACCTGCGTAATATACAAACTGAGCAGTTGAAAAAAACAATTTTTTCAAAAAATTTTAACAAAACCATATCACATAACCCCTCTTTGGAATGAGCGCATTCCACTGACAGGTTACATGATGTGGTTTTGTTAATTTTTTAAATTTAAAAAATTTTAAAACATAATATTTCAAATAATAAATTTGGATATTGTATGTGTTGGGAAAAGGGTAAATAACGAGTTAAACATTATAGGAAATAAATTTTTGAGATATCTTACAAAAATGTAAAAAATGAAAATTTAAATCAAACCTTGTCACATCTTGCTTGTGTGTATCCATGTATAGTATAACATGCATATTGTCAATATAAATCTCTAACTCATACTTGAGATGGGCGCATTGTAATTTTGAGTTCGGTATCAGTTTCAGTATTTTTAAGGGGGGGAGGGGGGGGGGGGGTATACCTCGGCATCGGTTCAGTATTCGATATCTGACTAGACTGAGATTTGCTGATAGTACCAAAGGAAAATTCACATCAGGAAAATATGGAATAAGTTTTTGTGACTTGTTCTAAACACACCTTAACCCTTTGAGACTTTAATTATTCTGATGTTCAAACATCACTGGGAATTCCGTTTCTTCAGCGTTTTTCAAAATGCAAGTCAAACATCGGAAAGTTCAAAAACAAAGATATTTTTCACATTAGTGATTATCTGGTTGAGGGCTTCATTATTTTTGGTGGTCTGAATTTGTTATTCAAAACTAGTTTTATTACAAATTATTGGAGAGTGCCCACAGACACTCTCTAATAATTTGTAATAAAACAAATTTATATAAACAAAATATTATTTGTGTTTGACTGAATATGAAATACAAGCAAGGGAAATGTTGGCTTTCACTCTGGTATCCTCATTTTTTGAAAGTCCTGATAGTGGCTTCTTGCACTCCACCAGTTAAGAAGTCTTGACAGTAGGATTATATTAGTATTTTAAGCTGCGACAACATGTGGCTCAACGGTTGTCACTGAGCATTATTCAGGAGAAAATAGGAAATGTGGTTAAAACTTTAAAAAAATTGAAAAATACTAACAAAACTAATGACCACAAAGTATCAAGGCGCTTTTTGATTTCGTACGTCATAACTCGCTCAAACGTATCCATGCGCTGCTTGATTCTGTATGACATAAGACATACAAAAGTATCAAAGGGTTAAACTTTAAAGTCCCATTTCAGGCGTATGCAATCTCGAGCATGTGCCCTGAGCATACCATCTTCACGAGGTCCTGCTGACAATAGACAAATCACTGCTAAGCAGCTGGATATATATAGGTTGTAGTCTAGTGAGAATTCAGGACAATTGTCAAGGCCCCTGAGGGTTAACCCTTTACCCAACGAATCGCCCGCATCCGCCCACGTAATATCCAAATTCAGCAGTTGAAAAAATATTATTTTTCAAAAAATTTCAACAAAACCATATCATGTGACCCCTCGTTGGAACGAGCTCGATGAGCTCGTTCCAACGAGGGGTCACATGATATGGTTTTGTTGAAATTTTTTGAAAAATTTAAAAAAATGATGTTTATAATAATAAATTTTGGTATCGTCTGCGTTGGGTAAAGGGTTAACAAAACTGAAAAGAAAAACTGCCACTTCTTTCATCAAAATGAACCCTTCATCTGCTATCAAGCCTCAACAGGACCTTAGAAATTATGAATGTATGAAAATTTGAAAATTCAGATAGTTTTGGTATTCAATGATTGGTTTGGTTCATTTTTTCGGTACATCCATGATATCAGTATTGGTTTGGTTTTTCAGTATATTGCCCACTTCAACCTCATACCCTCCCTGAAGGAATCCCTGGAAGTGGAGAAGTACTTGTTTACTCTGGTAAATAAGTTCTACTTTACTGGGTAAAAAAGGTCCCAGCAACTAACACCTGGTAGGAAAGTCTTCAAAAGTGAGCAATAAAGTTTTAACGGTTGGCTAAACGTGTCTTTATACTTGTCATGTGGTCATGATATAGTCATAGATGATGAAAAGTGACCTTAAATACCAATAAATATTCAGTTATTCCTGCCAGAGACAGAATTTCTCTTGCCTCGGAAATAATTATAATTTGGGTATATTTTATCAAATTTTCCCCTTCTAAATTGAATGGGCTTTTTCAGCAATGTCTTCTTGTGTTAAATTTAGATGAAATTTTCATTAAATCTAGTGATGGCGGTTTCACAGCAGCCGTCACTAGATTCTATGAAAAATATCTTGAAAATACTCAGTGGGTTAAGAGTTGATACTTACATATCAAGTTAAAAAAATGAAGTGGTGACACTGAAATAACTCCAATAACGATGAGATCAGTTTCTACGTGTGTCTGTTTACAAAATTGCAGATGATATGAAAACTGTTTGATCAGGTTTGTATGAGTTGCTGTTTTTATGAGTACAGTGGAGTTTAATTGGATATCCCTTAATTGAAAAACACTGTTAATTGAATACAACTTCCAAACACAAAACCACTTACCACACCTTCAATACAAATTTGATCTCTTAACTGCCTACATCTCATAGAGTAATATTCTGTTAATTGAATCAAATCTTGTTATATGTCAAGATATTACCCTGAAAATCAATAAATTCCACATGTTTATAGACCTCTTTGGGCTCAGTACATTCAATACAGGCATTAAATCTATTATATCTTCTTTGACAGAGCTCTGTGACTTCAGTCAAACAAGATATAACACTAAATGCTCAGTTTACCTATAGAGTACAGGAAAATGATCATATTCCCATTAATTTAATAATCCTGTTAATTGAACAAGAGGCCTGCATCCCCCCCCCCCCCCCCCCCCCCAAAAAAAAAAAGAAAAAAAGATTGTGGTCCAACTGACCAGACAGGTGAGGAGGTGGGGTGAAATGGAGGTTATAGGAGTCAATTTTTTTTCTTCTGCATGTACTCACTCTAAATCCTTCAAAATGCATTTTGGCATGGGGTGGGGGTGGGGGCACAGGACAATATTATTCCAACAATTTTTATCAGATAACAGTGATCATCGAACTTGAGTAACACATTGTTCCCCCAAAAAATTGATATTTGGTTACTAATGTTTAAGTTATTCCATAAACAAGCATTAAACGATTATTGAACAAAGAGAAATAACTTCCATAACTTACATCTGATATTGCTGGTCATCAAACTTGACATAGACATTGTTGCTATAGAGACATATACCGAAAAGAATTGAAATCCGATTTTCATTGTTAAAGTTATGCTATAAATAAGCATTACATGGTATTGTTTTTACTGAATAATGGGCAATAACTCCCATAATGTTCATCGGATATCGCTGGTCATCAAACTTGATGTGGACATTGTTGCTATAGAGACAAATACTGAAAAGAATTGAAATTCGTTAACTATTTTTCAAATCATGCCATAAACAAAATTCGGATAGACGGACATATGGCCAGACAGACAGAGCTCTTCACTATATCCCTCCCTTGCAGGGGGATAATAATTAATTTTCTCTGACAAAGGGGCTATTCAGTTAATAAGGTTCTAATGTACCGGTTGGGTATTTTACAACCAAAGATTTCCTGGCTTCGATTCTTCAACTGACAATTAGTTTAGGATATCTGAGAAAAAGCACATTGATGCTACAGCTGCCTTTCAGCTCAGGGACCACCAGTTGCATCATGCATCCCTGACTTACATTGTTATGAAAATCGACTTTCAATGAAGTCATCTTCCTTGAAATTATTGGACTCGTGGGGAACGTCCAATTAAGCTGCAAGTAATTGTTGAGAAAACACTTATGACATCAGTAGAAAATAAAGCCAAGTTTCTTTTTGTTGCTTTTAATAAACGAAACATGAGCTTTGTCAAACAAGACATAACAGAACTATAGGTGTGACTGTCCCAGGTGGGCCTTCCATACTCCCTCCCACTGTCACCATGATTATTCTATGAAGAAAAGGGGGCATAACTCTGGCAAAAAAGTATCATCAAAACTATAATCACAGGTGCACACAGTCCCATGGTCGTGAACACCCATACCAAGTTTCAAAGGAACCGATCCATAAAAAATTAAGAAAATCTCCGGACAAAATTCAGGTCTATTCGGCTGCTATTTCAAGTTGAAAAGGGGCATAATTCTGGCAAAAATAATCAGACCAGAACTATACTACTCAAAGTTTGCTAAGCAACAATTATATCCAACTACCTGTTTTACTTTTTAGTTGAAATTTTGTAATGAAAAGTGTATATATTTTTATTTAATTATATCTTGAGTGATTTAAGTACAGAAATTAAGATTTTATTTGTGTTTGACATTATTTTTTAGCTTTTGAATACAATAACAATGGAAAATGGATATTATTGGCAAAAAAAGAAATTTTTCAATATGCCAAAAAGTTGACGGAGCAAACTGGTATGGGTTCAATATCGAGTTTGAGACCCATTACTGTTAATTACAGTTTGACAACGCCTTCTCATGCTCCCAATCAGATTCCTGATGGTCCTTTGTGTGATGTTGTTCCATTCTTGGACCAGCATGGCACCAAGCTCCTGGACACTTCTTGGCTGGAATGGGTGGGCTAAAATTGCAAGCTGCAACTCATTCCAGACATGTTTGATTGGACTCAGGTAAGGGGATCTTGCTGGCCAGTCCATACGCTCAATCCCCTCCCTCTGTCGGTACTCCCCGACAGCATGGGCAACATAAGGATGGGCATTATCGTCCATCAGAATGAATCTATCACCCACTGCACCTGCATAAAATCTGACGTGGACATCCAGGATCTAATCAATATACCGTTATGTAGTCAATGTACCACTTTCAAGGATGTTCAAGGACACAGAGTTCTGTGCATCTAGTGTGGTCAAGGCTGTACCTTGATTCATCTGTGAAAAGGACAGGTCGCCAATCTTCTATGGTCCATCCAACGTGGTCCATGGCCCATTCATATAGTGTCTGGTGGTGGTTCTGGGACAGCAGAATGCGAATACATGGTCTTCTCGATTGGAGACTACCTTCAGGCAACCTTTCCTGGATAGTCTGCGTTGAAACATTTACCTCGGATGCATTCTTAAGGTCATTGCGAAGCTGGGTGCTGTGGCAAAGCGGTTTCTGGGGACCTGAATCGTCAAAAACCGGTCTTCAGCTGCAGAAGTTACCCTGTCTCTGCCACCACCATGCCGTCTTACTGGTGTGCCATACTGCTGAAATCTTGCCCTGGCTCTGGTGATCACGGTATGGTGCACACCAAGGGCTTTACCAACCTGACGATGGGTAGCCAGTAGATAGTACATGAAAACATCATGAAAATCAAGGGGTACATGCTTTCCATGGCTGTCACGAAAAGTCTGCCTGTGTGCCTGTCAAGAGAGCTAATGTAATCACTGGGGACCATCTCAATGCATTCCTCAGTCATATCCACCAAAAATATCTGAAATATGTCAGCAACAAATTTCAGAATGATGTGTCAAATATTTGGTGCCTAGCAAACTTTGAGTAGTATATAATCGCAGGTGCACAGGTTCCCATGGTCGTGAACATTCTTACCAAGTTTCGAGGATAAATTCAAGCAGATTGGTGCATAAACGATTGAGAAAATCTCCGGATAAAATTATGTCTACTGGTGGATGGATGGATGGATGGATGGACAGACAAAAGGATTCCAGTATACCCCCTCCCCTACCACAACTCGCTGGGAGGGGGGGGGGGGGGTGTTATGATAAATGTTCAGTTCTCACTAGCCTTCAGGAAAGTGACCAGATCCCCTGTTAACTGAACACTCCTGTTAATTGAATATTTTCACTGGTAAAATGGCTATTCAATTAACAGGATTTCAAAATATTTAGTTTTTGTTCTTGTTAATAAGCTCTTTGGTATACAGTGTAGTGGCCCAAGAAACCAAATCACTGTGAAAAACGGTACAAACTATAGAAAATGGTCCGATCCTTATTAATTATGATATATTGACAATATCAAATTTTATTGTAATATGTACATGGTGTGATGCCTCTAATGTGAGCCTCGCTGTATAACAATGAAACCAATATGTAGAATGACATACAAAATCACGGCATATAATCGTTGCGTCAATAATTAAATCCAGTGATAATGTATTGCATATCTGACATTGAACTAAGTTCTGGTGATTATTGTCTTTGTTCTATAGCAATTAAAAATCAGAGCCAAAACATTTGTGTCCAAATTGCAAAACAAGAAGAAAACAATATTTTTTATCGTATCGCAACGCCTGAACACTCGAAGCATATTAAGTGTACAAAGGCCTTTAGTCGAATAATACAACACAGCAATCAACGCCAGAGATGAATGTTTCCATAATTATAAGCACCTTAGGCCTATGTTAGGTGATCAGAAATGAAGAAATTTGCCCTTAATGATTGGGGCACGAGGACTAAGGCATACTGAACTCTGTTAGTACTGGATTAATGGGCTGGAGAGTCTAACAGTTGGTCGTCGCTGTCAGTGATTCTTTTGGGGTACTCCGACTTCCTCCACCTGAAAAACTGTCTGACACCAGTAAGATCGAAATGATAATTTCGCGCGCCGAAGGCGCGCAGGGACGGTATGGGGGACAAGCCCCTTTCGACCCTCTGTGGCTGTATAGGATGGCTTTCACATGTAATGCGTGTTAAAGGAGGACACCAGTAGTACAGCTCGCATGTTTTATACCTGATCCTGTAGTCCCGGCTGGTGTACCCGGGAGTGGCGTCATGTCACGTGACTCAGTGACCCCCATGTTTGTTTGTCATGGTAACCCGTGTGGGCGGTAATGTTGTGACGTCATTCCCATAGTGATACGTGGTTCTAGCACGCACGCACAGCACGTGTTGTTTGGGTGATGCATGTTTTCTGTCATCCATTTGTATACTGGAGGCTGCCATCTTGGTTTCTATGATGGCACGTAGTTGCTATGTGATCCCAAACCCTCTAATACGAGGTTGAGGATCTGTTCGATTCTGCGGGAGTGTATCTAATTGCTAAATACACTTGACGTTCACTCCGAATCACCAAAAAACCTCCCCAAGTCACTTTATTTAGTTCATACTCCCCCACAATCCTAATTTTTTTCCAATAACAAGCACGGTCCTTTTTATGAGTAGTTTTCTGGTTTGGATTCTCCCCAACAGCTGATAGCTCCTATATGGCACCTAGCTCCAAAACAGCTCCTGCCTTCTAGATCAGTCATCACATTCATATCTGCAAGGCCACCACTGCTGACTTGTTTATAGTCACCACCATATGTCTCATGATGAACAAGGTGGAAGAGAATGAAACAGACCAAAGATCGAAAAAGACTGAAGAGCATATCGAAATGAAATGAAGAAAACAAAAGAGAGATGAGACTGAAGATTTCAGAACGAAACTGAGCAGGTCAAACAGAACAAAGATAGAACTCTCAAAAACGAACTTTAACACAATGTTACCTGTAACACAATTTTAACTCAATAAACATTTGAAGTGAACCAGTTCTTTTTCTTATTAGTGTGTGTGTGTGTGTGTGTGTGGAGGGGGGGGGGGGGGACCAGATATTCTCAGGTAAGTATCCTCTAAAACATATCCCCAAAAGATATCCTCGAAAGGTATCCTCAAATAATGCATTACCATGTCATAAGTATTTTCAGATACCCAGATGAGGATATGAGTAATGATAGATGATATCCCACTGAGGGGTTCTCCTAAATACCAGAACCACTAGAACCGCACCCCCCCCCCCCCCCCCCCCTCTAAATTGCACTTGAGCCAGCTTGCGCAGTTTTCTTGAAGAAAAACTTTATTTCCTGTAAGATTTTGGCTTTGCAACCAGAATAGAATTGAATTCGTTCTCAAAGTCGCCTTCGTCTGGGTGGTTCTGGGGTGGGGGTGGGCCTCTGTGTCCAGTATTTTTCTCCCAAATACCAGACCCCCCCCCCCCCCACCCCCAACAACTCGGAATTCTCGGGACCCAGAATCGCCCCGACGAAACATTTTGTTTTCAGCTTTAGCATTTAAAAGGAAACGGAAACTGAATTTATTTACAAATTCGTCTCCAGGCTGTGCGGCATGTGTTTGGCTTGTCACATTTGGGCTATTCGTGCGACTAAGATGATGACGAAAATGGATTCTGATGCGACATTAGAAAGTGACGGTTGGCCTGTAATTACGACTATTCATTGGAACGTGGACGTTTATTACAATGGGATGGAAATAAATTGTGTCTGAAGTTTGAAAAGCTGTTTTAAGATTGAGTATCTGATCGAGTCAATAAACAGTTCGTGGAGGGTGAAAAACACAAACAACAAGCGACAATACATACGTGCCCCCAATGAAAATGAAAAGCACAAAAAGCTCCAGTCAAACAGTTGTCAGGAATAAAAATGTTGACCTCGGTATGTATAAATTATACCTGGCTTGCGTGCTGTTGTTAAACAACGCAGAATTAACAAATCGGCAGATATTTACTTATTTCTTTATTGGAGTTTAACGACACTTTCGACAGCAGGGTCACCTCGTGTCGGACAGTTTTCGGGTGGAGGAAGCCGGAGTACCAGAAGAGAACCACCGAGCAACGGCGAGCAACTGTCGTACTCCCCAACGTACTACCTCCACACAAGCAGAGTTAGCATTGGTTGAAGACAGGTGCACCATCGACGTGCATAACGCCTACCTACAAGCCGCCACCGTGCCATCGCGTGGACAAACGGGATTAAGTGCCTTGCCCAGGGTCACAACGCAGTTACCCCTAATCGGGAGATAACATTTCCTTGAAAGAAAAATAGATAATATGAAGCCAAAACAGGGTTATTGTCTTAAAATATTAATTGCAGTGTGTAAAGAAACGATATTGTCTGTCTGCTGTTGTCACTAAATACTGTTAAACGAGACTGAAGCATTTCAACCTTTTGAAATTAAGAGTACAATTTCGAGTTATCTCCCTTGACTAAATGTTTTTGAACTGAAATGAGAAAGAATTTGAAAGAGAATAAACCAATTTTTAGTTTTCTGCTGAATGCTAAAACAATCTGAAAATGGAATGTTTTTGCTGAAAACAGTGTGCAAATGTTATTTAGAGGAGGTTCTTGGGGAAATCTAAGAGTTTTTTTTTTGGGGGGGGGGGGGAGGGGGAGGTTCTGGTGTTTAGGAGAAAAATACTAAACACCAGCAATGTTCAGACGAACGCGTCAAGTTTAAATTCACTTCTATCCTGCTTACGAATGCTTACCACGTACCCACATACTGGAAATGAGATATTTTCTATAAAAATACCGCGCAAGTGTAATTTTTAGAGGGGGGGTTCTGGGAAGTTCCGTGCGGTGCGTGGGGGTGTTTCGGTGTGTGTGTGGGGGGGGGGGGGGCGTGTCTGATATTTAGGAGAACCACCATTGGCTCCTATGGTCTCATTCGATGAAACTGGGCTGCCGAAATCAAAAGCTTTGTGATGGATTGTCTAGAAGCCATGAGCTGTATAGGAGCTAGGAGCTGCTGTACAGGATCCATGTTTAGATATTCTCAAATACCAAGATGAGTCGTAGAGCAGTATGCGGATAGTTCATTTGCTCGATGGGATTCGAGTCATACGAGCGATGTCTGTTTGAGTCACTACTTGATAGCTCATTTGCTCGATAAGTTTCGAGTAACTTTGTCTTAGGAACCCCTGTATCAGATAATGATGTGACAGTGGTCGGGATTTAGATGAACGGAATGCTCGGATTGGTTAGTTACTTGTAGTAAAGTGCATTGATTGGACGGTCCAGATAAACGAAACATGCTGCGAGGAACAAGCACAAGGGAACCTGGAATGGAATTAAAACAAGTCAGAACAAACCAGAAAACCAAAGTACAGTAACAATAAGCAAAGCTGTTCCAACTGACAGGCTATTCTACTCTAATGAAATATACTCTAGTAAAAGCGAATGGGGTCGGGTAGACAAAAAAGGAAACAATAACACGGATACATAGATAGAAGAATCCGAACTAGTAAAATAATTATCGGGTTGTTTGTGTAATTCTAACCGAGGATTTGGGAAAAATCCGAACTAGAAAACTACTCTCATACAACGAATTGTTATTGAAAAATGAGGATTCTAGGAGAGACCGTAGGCCTACCAAATAATGTGATTTGGGGCGGTTTGTGTGATTTGTAGTGAATGTCGGGTCAATTTGGGTAAATTATATACACTTTCATTGAATCGACCACTCCCTACGGACATACCCACGCCCTGTTAGAGGCTTTTGGGTCACATAACAACTACGTGTCTCCATAGGAACAAATATGACAGCTGCCTCCAATATACAAAATGGACGACGGAAACACGTACAGCCCTAACAATACGCGCTGTGAATGAGCACTGATACCACGTGTTCCAATGGGAATGACACAACATGGCCGATCACGCGGGTTACCACGACAACCAAATATGGCGCCACTGGGTCACATAACATGACGACACGTCCTGGGCTACCAACGGGGTCCACAAAATCAGGCGTGAACACAGTAGCAAAACTACTGACATCATATAACCCTGTCCGTTGAAAATGTCATTAAAGCCCAAAAAACAAACACAGTGAAATGTGCGGCGCCTTGATTAAGCAGTTGCCGGATTAAGCAGTTTCAGATTAATCACATTATCAATGCAGGCAAAGGATTGAGTTATAATTTACTTGTCTAGTAATTATTGAATACTCACTGCTATAAAATTCTGTCATCTGTGTAACCTTATCACTGATCATTCGTTTTTTCTCTTCTTCACTTTTTCCTTCCGTTCCAAAGCTAAAAACAAAATCAGCCCTCTCTTGTGGCACACTGTGTTGCAACGCCTTGAAAATCTCAATACCATCTAACTTGGAGTCGCTATTGGTGTCATGAAGTCTACAATTAAAATATTGTGGTTTTGATTGCAGCCGTATCCATAATTTTCAGACACACACATCCCCTCATTTCAAGAAATATTTTAAGAAATCCTGATTATCTAGTCCTTTTTTTAAATTTTATTACTTAATAATTTATATTTTCACTTCATGAGAGGGCGATTCTTTTGAAACGCGTGTGACAGAAATCAGACAAATCGGAAATCCATTCCTCATAAACTCTACGCTTGTGCACCTTGGATGATATGAGTAGTGCTTCATGTGATGGAGCAGTCCGACAGCTTTGGTCAGGCAGTAGAAGAGAATCCGAACCACGTGGTCCTATTACTACATAGGGGGAAATCCACCGGTAACGTGTATGGCATAAAATGTCATTTTATGTCACACACGTTACTGGTGGTTTTTTCTCTAAATGGGCCACCTGGTCTGCACATGGTTGGAATTCTCTCTTACTGCCCGACCAAAGCTTACTAACTACTCCATGAAATGATGCACTACCCATATCGGCCAAGGTGCAAAAGCGCAAAGTTTGTGGGGGATGTATCTGGATGTATTGATGTATTTCCGAGTTGTCTGATTTCTGTCACACACGTTACCAAAGAATCACCAGAGAGAACTATTTGCACAAAACTCATACATAGTCCCCATCAATGGTCCGAGAATAAGTTCACAGGTGCAAATAGTTCTCCTGTATGCCACCATGAAGCAGGGTACTTTTAGTTTTCACCTTTACAGAAAGCGTTATGTGGTGCACATTGGATAGTACCAAATCAAAGAGTTTATTTAATTAAGTTGTTATTTGTTGTATTTTATTTTGATAAAATTTGTTAAACTCACACAATTCTCATTTAATTTGAAAAGTTAATGCACTCATTAGCGAAGTCAGTGATTGCAAAATATCCTTTTTATGTCGCTGTGAGGCATGTGTCCATGAAAATCAACATATTCTGACAAATCCTGAAAATTCTCAAGCCATACCCCATGATATATGGTACCCCACCATATGCACATGCTCTAGCAGTTGTGTTTTGTCATTTCCCTTCCAACTAGATCACAAATTGTAGCAAAAAACCTTGTGGAAATCTTTTTTTAGCTCATGGAAAAAAACTCATTTTGGGGTCGACGGACACCCACCACCCACCGCTTAATTTCCTGGATTTTTTTTCCGACGCCGCCCCCCCCCCTCCATGGTTGACTGGTGTAATGGTTTACCTACCTAACGTAACGGTCTTATCGGACCAACGCCATTCACATGAGTCTCCAACAAAATGTTTTTTTTTAGAATTTTCGCCTCCAAAATATGGTTTACGGTTTCTCATTAAAACGAACTCATTAATCTTGTTCCAATGAGAGGGTATAAGGTATGTTTTGAAAGGAAACATGAAAATTTCAGATCATTCAGGAACATATTAATCTTGTAATTGTCGTGTGGTACTCATGTTAGAAAACTGGTTAAGAATACTCTCTTTCTCTCTCTCTCTCTCTCTCTCTCTCTCTCTCTCTCTCTCTCTCTCTCTCGGGCTTCCCCCAATTGTGGAAGCTCGAGAGAGAGAGAGAGAGAGAGAGAGAGAGAGAGAGAGAGAGAGAGAGTATGCAAAACACGATGTGCCAATCTGCATACAAAACTTGAAGAGAAAGGGATAGATTAGTATATGCAATGCATGATGGGTCAAATTGATTACACAACATACCTGAAAAAATGAAATTCCAACTGTTCAGGAGTCATTTGACTTGGATCAACATTTATTTCTTCTTGGAGATGTTCTTTCATATGACTAAAATTAAAAAAAATATAATACTAAGTGATGTGTGGATTTGAAAAATGGGCGTCCACTTGACAACATGATGGCAATGTGTATGGTTATTTATATATTGGGGTTTAACGACACTTTCGAAGACATGGTAACCTCGTGTCGGACACTTTTACGGGTGGAGGAAGCCAGAGTATCCGGAGACAACCACCGATCAGCGACCAGCAGGTGTCAGACTCTCCAACGTAATAAATCCACACAAGCAGGCTTAGCATTGGTTGAAGAAAAGTGCACCATCATCGTGCTGTACGCCTTAGCACACAGCGCCACTGTCCCCTCAAGTGGGCAATGGGATTAAGTGCCCTGCCCAATGACACAACGCAGTTACCCCTGGTGGGGATTGAGCCGTGGATCTTTCGGTTTGAAGTCCAGTGCCGTAACCACTGAGCCACCACATTCCAAATGTGTATGGTAAAATGACTAATGTATAGGAAAGAAATAACGCTATTAACCCTTTACCTAACATGAAAAGCAGACGACACTTGCAAAAAAAATTCTTGAATAATTATTTTTTTTCATTTTTTGTCTCAAAAACATAGGTTATGACCCCTCGTTGGAACGAGCTCGACGAGCTCGTTCCAACGAGGGGTCATAACCTATGTTTTTGAGACAAAAAATGAAAAAAATAATTAAAATTAATTGGCGATTTTTGAGAATAGCGCTGGCCGGTTTTGGCCGTTACGTTGGGTAAAGGGTTAACCCTTTACGTAACGAATCGCCCACATCCGCCCGCGTAATATGAAAATTGAGCAGTTGAAAAAATTATTTTTTTCAAAAGATTTCAACAAAACCATATCATGCGACCCCTCATTGGAACGAGCTCATTGAGCTCGTTCCAATGAGGGGTCACATGATATGGTTTTGTTGAATTTTATTGAAAAATTTAAAAAAATTATATTTAAAATAATAAATTTTGATATCGTCTGCGTTGGGTAAAGGGTTAACTGGATGAGGGCTAGATTATTTTTGGTGGCCTGAATTTGTTATTCAAAATTTGTTTTATTACAAATCATTGGAGAGTGCGCACAGCCCTGATAGTGGCTTCTAGCACTCAACCAGTTAATATTACAATAGGGAAAATATCAATGAGAAGGGAAGATGTTGCCAGTATTAAGTTGAGACCGCTGAGCAACGCATTAATGGAAAAAAAAGAAAGAATAAAAAAGAAAGAAAGAAAATACAACACTGTGGACGTCACTTCATTAAATTTGGTGAATCATTTGGGGAATAAATGTTTAGTTAATTCCTGAAGTATTTTTTTTTTAATCTTCATCGTTGGTGGTTGAAAGCCACAATATAAAGCAATGCACACAATGCGGTGAAATAATAATTGCATGCGTTTTCTTCTTAGTTTCGAATTTCGACATCGTGTGATGCTTCTAATACGAGTCTTGTTGCTGAACAAAGACAACACGAATTAAACTGAATCCAATATCAAAGTGAAACATACACTCACTGAATGTAAGTTTGGCGCAACGATTCGTTGCATCAAAATTGTTAGTTCAGCGATATGAAAGTAGCGGCTACCCCCTAAGGGGGTGGCCGCGACGTTCAGGTCGCTGAACTACACAATTGTAAGCCTTGATTATATGTTTCATCATGAACATTAGTCTCAATGCTGATCGTCAATAATTATGCTTGCTTTACAAGCCTTCAATCCTGTCTCCAGTTTCAAGTGTATTACATTGTTTTCACGGCCGTATTTAAATTTAATGTATAGTTTTTGGTGATAATATCATGAATTGAATTGCGAACCGTCTAAGTATTTCATCAGTAGTTATTGCCCTTGATGCACTCAACTTTCTGTCATCACATTTCCATTTCTTGTCATTATCTTCTTTTTTTAATGAAATATGTAGCCCTTTGGTGATTAAGACCATGGAATGGATTCCGAACCAGCTGTGTCCAAGTATTTTTTTCAAGAGGTATTGCCCTTGTTGGTCTAAAACTTTCTTGCCAAGACATAACTGTATCTTACCATCACATTTCAAAGGAAACTGTTCAAGGGTTTTCTTTTCATCCAACTCTAATATACTACTCAAACTTGGCTAAGCACCAAATATTTGACACGTCATTGTGAAATTTGCTTGTGACATATTTGCGATATTTTTGGTGGATATGATTGAGGAATGTATAGAGATGGTACCCAGCGTTTATATTAGCTCTCTTGACAGGCAGACTTTTCGTGACAGTCATGGAAAGCATGTGCCCCTTGATTCTCATGATGTTTTCGTGTACTGTCTACATGTACATGACATGTGTAGGGTATTTAATTTTCGTTAAAACACAATCCCATGTGATTTAATGATTGAATATGGCGAATGCCGCAGAAATGTGGCGGGCTGTAGGGATGGTGGAGCAAGGGGCTACCCATCGTCAGGTTGGTGAAACCCTTGGTGTGCACCATACGATGATCACCAGAGCCTAGGAAAGATTTCAGCAGTACGGCACACCAGTAAGACGGCATGGTGGTGGCAGAGACAGGGCAACATCTGCAGTTGAAGGCCGGTTTTTGATCATTCAGGCCCGTAGGAATCGATTTGCTACAGCAACCAGCTTTGTGGTGACCTTCAGAATGAATCCGGGGTAAATATTTCGACGCAGACTATCCAGACACTGTTGCACGAAGGTTGTCTCCGATCGACAAGAGCATGTATTCACATTCCGCTGTCCCAGAAACACCACCAGGCACGATACGAATGGGCCATGGACCATCTTGGATGGACCAGAGGAGATTGTCGACCTGCCCTTTTTACAGATGAGTCAAGGTACTGCCTAGACTACACATATAGGCGTTATAGGGTATGGAGAAGACCAGGAGAGCGATTCCATGCAGCCAACATTGCTTAACATGACCGCTATGGTGGAGGGTCAATAATGGTCTGAGACGGCATCAGCTGGGATGGACGTACAGAGCTCTGTGTCCTTGACCGTGGTACATTGACTGCACAGCGGTGTATTGATGAGATCAGATTGTATGCAGTTGCAGTGGGTGATAGATTCATTCTGATAGACGATAATGCCCGCCCTCATGTTGCCCATGCTGTCCGTGAGTACCGACAAAGGGACGGGATTGAGCGTATCGATTGGCCAGCAAGATCCCCTTACCTCAATCCAATCGAACATGTCTGGACTGAGTTGAAGCTTGTAATTTCAGCCAGTCCAATCCAGCCAAGAAGTGTCCAGGGGTTTGGTGCCATGCTGGTCCACGAATGAAACAGCATTCCATAAAGGACCATCAGGAACCTGATTGGGAGCATAAGAAGGCGTTGTCAAGCTGTAATTTACAGTAATGGGTCTCTCATACTCGAGATTGAACCCATACCAGTTCTCTCCGTCAACTTTTTTGGCAAATTTGAAAAATGTCCTCTTTTACCAGTAATATCCATTTTACATGGTTATCGTATTCAAACTCTAAAAAATAATATCAAAAACAAACAAAATCTCAATTTCTGTACTTAAATCATTAAAGATATAATTAAATAAAAAAATATATACACTTTTCATAACAATATTTAAACTACAATTGTAAAACAGGTAGTGGGATATTCTTGATGCTTAGCAAACTTTGAGTATTATATACAGCTGTTTGATGATAATACCATGAAGGGGGTTTCGAACCAGCTGTGTCAGGCTGTGTCCTAATATTTCTTTGTGAACTATTGCCCTTGTTGGACTTAGGTGGCAGGGGTTTTGATTTTAATTTTTACCGATTCCACCAGAATGCAAGTGTATGATTTCTGGACCGTTCCGGGAGGACTTGGTCCATTTAATATGCCGTTCGGGATGACCATACCTTCAAAAGTCGGCCTGGTGCAGTGTGTATCATTAATTTTGTTGTCCAGATGCGAAAATACAGTTTTGAAACATGTCTTCATCGCGATGACAAAGTTACTGAAAATAAAACAATTATTATAAACAATATTTTTACTTATTCAACTCACTCTTGGTTTTGTGTTATGGTCGCATCATTAAAGATATTTTGGGGGTTGTCTGGGTCATAATTCTCAACAATTCCATCAACTGACATCCCCCCATGTACATAACGTCCAAGCAAAAGTAAAATGGTCAGTATCTGTAATCTTGAAATACTGTCCATTCTCAATGACTACAGCTGAAAAGAAAAGACAAATAAATAACATGAGTTGTATAAATAATGGAAAAGCGTAGCTCCCCCCCCCCCCCGCACCCCCTTAATGATTTTATCCCAACCCAATTTTACATGGCGTGGACTGTCATTTTGAGACGCAACAATACAGCTTTCTGGAACAATATTAAACCATTCTATCGTGTGTGAAAGACAGTGTGTTACAATATTTTTTTTTGTAGCGCAGGGAATGGTCTGTTCTGTTGTATTATATTTGTTGGGAGGGTCAGAAACAGGCGCGTAGCCAGGGTTCTATAATAGGGGGTGCCCTAACCAGCAGGATTTTTTTTTTTGGTGGGGGGGGGGGGGGGACGAGGAGGGAGTGGAAGGCAGCGATGATATTTGAAAGGCCATTGTGGTGGGTTTCCCTACTCCTAACTAGGACCTTCCAGTCGTTGCCCTTCCTCCCACGTCACTGAAGAGCAACTATCGGAGGGTCTAGTTAGGTCTTGACCCCACCCACCCCACCCCACCTCCACACACACACACCTTCGAGAAAATTTTGCAAAATTTAGTGCTCTAAGAGGGATCCAAGACATTTGTAGACATAGTGGCTCTATGTTGTGTGAAACTTGCATTGAGGCAATGTTTTTTTTTGGAGGGGGAGTTTAGACCCCCCCCCCCCTTTCCCAGCCCCTTGTAGCTACGCCACTGGCCAGTGATAGTTTCATCATAAAACTCTTAGTAAAGTTAATGTTTACTGGTCTGACTCGGCCACTTGTTCTTTTTATATTCGTTGGTAATTTCCAGATCACACAGCTCAGAAATTCATCACTGCACCCGGGCATCAGTGAAAATACAAACCAGGTTCATTGTTTGAAAGCATGGGTACCGTCAGCTGATCATTTTCTGATTGAAGCGAACGTAACCCTCGCCGTGATCACGGAATTGAAAGCTCTATGCAATTTTCAGTCGTTATTAACCCTTCACTGGACTCACGACTAACAGACGACACTTGCGGAAAAGATTTCTTGAATAACAATATTTTTTCTTTTTGCCTCCGAAACATAGCTTGTGGCCCCTCGTTAAAACGACGAGACATGACCTACAAATGTGAGGGTAAATGTGTGTATTCTTGTGTTTGTTTGTGTATTGGGGTTTAATGCGACTTTCAACGCCGTGGGTCATATCATGTATGGCAATATTACAGGTAGGGGGAGTCAGAGTACCCGAAGTACTCCAATTTATTATCCCGGTACTAACATGGTTAACAAGGCCGGTTCATCCCAGTGGTATACAGCACGTTGACCATAGACGTACAGCATGTCGACGCATCACTTCGTCGCCTAAGTGCTAGAATGTTCTATGTCCACTATGGGACATAGAACATTTTAGCACCCATGCGACGTCTTGCGTGTAATCAAAGCTAATCCTTATTGTGTAAAACATTTCAATTTTACTTATCGTTAGAGGACCACCGCAAATCAGCGGATACCCCAAAGAGTACTATTATTACCAAAAGGGGAGCTTGAGTTCGATTCGCATTGACTGGTGATATTCGGTATATCGTCGGCGTGCGTGCCATACATCTAAGTAAATTACACAGTCCAGTGACACCACATAGATGACCTTTCGATCAGAACCACAGCGTCCACTACTTTACTATAACCAGTACTACTACCATTTCTGTTTTCCATTATTGATACTACTACCCCTGCTGGTGGCGTACTGCTAATAGTGCTACTAATTACACACTCTACCGTCAGATACTGCTGTTAATTCTGCCTGTTGTAGGCACTTTTCCAGCCCTAAAACTATTTTGTCAATAAACAATCCCCTATACCCCATCGCATCGACCACAGATAGGAATTATCCCCTTATCAATGAGTTCTCCGCTGACGTTTTTATGAAATCCAAGTCATGACTGTTTCACTGTAACGTGACCTGATTTTATGAGGAATTTGAAAAATATTCAGCACGTTTGGTGCTACCGATATCACTGTCTAATATCACAACAATTGGTGTCATTATTAGTAACTACTCCCGCTACTATCGATAAACGTTGCCAGCTGCGACTTATGTTACCTTGTACAACTATTACTACTACATAAGGGCGTATAGATACGAGGTGGGAATGCCCCACCCACACCAAAAGTTGTGTCGAGAAATTTTAGGCTCTGTCGAATTTGTTTTTCTAAACCCTTTACCTAAAGAATCGGCGGCATCCGCCACGTAATATACAAATTCAGTGGTTGAAAAAAAGTAATTTTTCAAAACATTTCAACAAAACTATATCATGTGGGGTCACATATTTAAAATAATAAATTTTGATATCGTCGGCGTTGGGTAAAGTGTTAAATACAAGTCCATTCTCGCCATTAGAAGAAAAATGATTGCTAAGAGCCAAACTCCTGGAAGTTATACCTTTTAGACACCCACTCAGACCACTTGGAATTTTTTCCCAATCTTTCGGCGGTTATAGCCTCTTCTTTGCATTGCAGCTGTTTGACAAACAATTTGTGATCTTGCCTCAACACAGGAACAAACTATCTCTCTACGCCACTGTCACTGCATCTACAACTAGGGGGGCCCTACTGCAGCCTACAGTTCCGACAATGTTGCCGTCCTTGTGCTTGTCCATTCTACTCGCCCTGTTTGCCTAAATATCGTTCGCTCGGTAACATTTGGGGCAAGACAGTGTTGTTTTCGTAGAATGGAGACCGGTGCTCTCACAGCTCATCACATGATGGTTCTTGAAAAACGTCAGATTTCCATAACACCACTTTCAAACACGGGCTACACTTGATAAAATTAAAACGAGTGGATTCCGATCACCGTGTTCGCGAATATTGTAGACTAACATTGACTTAAATAAGCATAACTAATCATTTGGTGTGGAAAATTTTAGGTTGGTTTGTTTCTTTAGTTTTACTGGGGATTAACAACCAGGGCCATATCGTGTCGTGTGGTGTTACGGGTGAAGGAAGCCGGAGTACCCGGAGAGAACGAACCATCGAGCAGCGGAATCTGTATATCCATACTGACCCATGGTAAAAAATGAATTGCAAAAATTTTCTACCAATAATCTACCCATCCCTCAGTACATTATAAAATTGAAAAAAAATCGTAAAATACAGATTCACTTTTATGCTGGGTTCGTACAAGAAAATGACTGCAACAAAATCATATTTAAAATGTGAAAAAGTTTTTGTTAACCCTTTACTCAACGTAACGGTCAAAACCGTCCAGGGCTATTCTCAAAAAATTGTCAATTAATTTTCATTATTTTTTCATTTTTTGTTTCAAAAACATAGGTTATGACCCCTCGTTGGAACGAGCTCGACGAGCTCGTTCCAACGAGGGGTCATAACCTTTGTTTTTAAGACAAAAAATGAAAAAAATGAGTTATTCAAGAATTCTTTTTGCAAGTGTCGTCTGCTTTTCACGTAAGGAAAAGGGTTAAAATTTTATCATTAGTAATTGGTAACTTTTCTGAATATAAAGCTTTGAAGTAAACAAAAATATCAATATATCCTACCTGCTGTTTTACTTCTGTGCTCTCGGTTAACTGTTTTCAAAAAACAAAATTCTTCGCCTTGATAAAACATTTTGAACGGAAGCATACGTGTCATATCCAAATATGATGGATTGCCTTTCATTAATAATTATACCGGCGTTAATTATTTAGGTACTATCACCTTTATGAGTGATGTAATCTCGAGATTTACTTTTACTTATATCTGTAATTAGCAGAACTCGCCTCAATTAATTATTCTTTTTGTCGAACGTATGCCGTTTGTACAGATGGGCGATATACCGTGAATTCCGTTCGGTATCGAGCTAAAACCCCCATTGCCCATGTGGGGGGCCGATGACGTCGTGTACTAAGGCGTACTGCACGTTGATGGTGCACTTGTCTTCAACCAATGCTAACCCTGCTTGTGTTGAGTTAGTATGTTGGGGAGCTGACAGTTGCTCGCCGTTGCTCGGTGGTTCTCTCCGGGTAGTCCGGTTTCCTCCACCCGTAAAACTGTCATGGTCATGATTAGCCATTGTGCAGAAATATGTGACCTTAAACCCCATTAAATAATATATAATCGAGCTAAAACCGATTTACGGTGCCGATGGATCAAAATTTCGGCATTGACAAATATCCCCGACATTAGTTAAAAAATATAAGGTCAAACGACAGAACATTACGCAAAATTCCCAACAAGAAGATCCCAGGGCAGGGGTGCTGGAACCGCCCGATCACCCCGACCAATGTCGGGGCAAAAAATTTGCCGATCATGATATATTTGTGATCGACCTTCAGCCGAGTGTCATTCATATCAAATAACAAGGCTATGATTTTTTAAATTTTGTTCTGGCGGATAATAGAGCACGCAAAGATCGTCTTGTTTCTTTAATATTGCGCACACAATAGCGGCTATTAATGACCAGTTAACGTAAGATGAGGAGATTTAGGGGCTTCTTCTTTAGTATTCCAACCGCTTCAGAAGCGGTTGGAATACTAAAGAAGTAGCCCCAAAACGGGTCTGAGAGATGTCATTTTTCAAACATTTTCTTGGGGCAGGGCCGGATTTACAAATGGGCAGACAGGGCGGACGCCCAGGCCCCCCGCATTAAAGTTCGTCTTTCGAGGAACATAATATGACAAAATTTCCTTCCAAATTGCCTTTGGCAATTTGGCAGGGAATTTTGTCATATTATGTTCCCCGAAAGACGAACTGCATGCACTGTCATTTTTTTCTCCCCCACATAATCGATGGCAACAATTCCCCAAAACAGGGATCTGGGTGTTATGATGATCGAACAAATGTTTGGGCTGTTCCGGCGCCCCTACAGAGACAGAAAATTCTTGTTTGCAGAACTCCTTTCACATTTGAATTGATTTTCATGAAACCTGTAATACATGATGACCAGCTAGTTAACCAACCGACAGAGTTAGTCCAAGAACAACTTATTTTCCAATAGACGCTATAGATCACCACAGGAATTTGTTGTATGCAAAACTCTTCCTACATTTGTGAATTGATTTTCAGGAACTTGTTATAGCTAGCTGACATGCGCATATTTCAAAATTTCTAACTAGCTCACATGTGCATATTTCAAAATTTTCATTCAACCATCATGTTATGTTCCGTTGAATTATGGATTTAATATACATTTATTTATAAGATTTTCGTGTGCTCGCAATTCCCCAACATATGTGAACCCATTTTGATGAAACCTCTGCAGCATGACCACAGATGTGCTAAGGAAAACAATTTATCTTCAAAAACCGAGGAACATAAACACTGACACTGTTATTCTGGAGATCGCTTATGCCTTTCTTGATTATAACACAGGTGCGTAGCCAGGATTCTATAACGGGGTGGGGGAGGGGTGGCAGGGGGTGATGGAGGTTAGGGGTGCCACAAGACCCAACCTTGGGCCCAATTCTTCTACAGTTCCTGGAAGAAGGGGTATCACCTCGCTCTGGACATGTTACCATTTCTCTGCAGAAGAATATCAGACTCATTTAGAACTCGGCCCCTCCAGTTTTAATGATACTGATTCAAAACCTAGCCCCGATGCTATACTCTGTCCTGTCAGAAAAAAGGTTTCAGATTTACACCGATATCTAGAAACTAATTTCTTGCCCACCCCACCCACCCTAATTAAACAATCTGGTCACACTTTATTTAAAATATTCAGCAGCTAAAACCTATTTTAAGTTCCAGAATGTGGGATAGAAAAGGGGGTGACATTGCATATAATTAAAAACAGAAACAAGCCTGACAAAGCAGAGGAACTGTATAAGAGTTAAACTCCAAGCAGTGTGAGTAATATGTGGCGGAGATAGCAAACGATGATTTTGCCGGAAACATCATTCTGTATTTCTTGTGATGGTGAAACAGGCTGTGGAATGTACCGATTTGCGCCACACCTTTAACACTTTGTCTGACAGGACGACCATAGCCCGCCTCGCGGTTGACAAAAAAAGAAAAAAAATCACCATTCGAATTTTATAAGTTAAAAAAAAAAAATTTGCAACTAAATCATAATTAATGCCCCCACCCCACCCCATTGGAACGATCTCGTCGAGATCGTTCCAATGGGTTGTAATAGGTATGTTTTAGTTATTCAAGAAATCTTGTGCAAGCGCCGTCCGCTAGCCGTATTGAACGGAAACATGTGAACGGTAAGACTGTCACACGGGGCAGCGGAAGTTCGGTGAAAGTGGCGGGGCACAAATTTGCAAGGCTACCGTGATTCGACCGAGTGTGGGGAAAGTTACTTTCCTATATCGACAGTAAGGTAACCCATTAGTATCACGGTTTAGGTGTGGTCACTATCCGGTCTCTTTCTTCTAGTTCAATTCTTTCAACCCGCTAGCCATCGGGTTGTAAGATGGCTGAAGTAAGAAGAGACGAACCTGAGGTAGGATTTTTTGGCCAAATGCAACTAAATGTTTTAGGATTTTCGGATAAAATATTGCAGTCTGCACATTGACATGTTTGCATGCCCCATTTTAACTCCCTGTGTAACAACGTAAATGTCTGAGGAAAAAAGTGAAGGACGACGTGCTCCCTGTACCCACCCCTCCCCAGTACAGCCGTCTCTATAATGTCTCATTTTAATAATACACGAAGAAGAATTTCTATATTTGAACGTCCATGGTATATTGATATTGTACCAAAATACTTTGGTATTCCAGGCTACGTGAGGATTTGGAAGGCCTAGGTTGGCGAATCTTCCCTCTACTCATGCCGTGTAAATGTCTCGACCTGAATTAATTAATGCAATAGTGGTTTTCTCCCATCTGGCGTAGCCAGGTATCCATAATAGGGCGGGCACATTGATATTTTGGGGAGGTGGCGGGGCCGGGTGCGTTCCAAACATTTTTTATGCCTTTGGCAGATCAGGGAGAGCGACGTCTCAAACTTGGGAAGGATGTAAAGGAGGGTATCTCTCTCGCATTAGTGGAGCGGGGCGGTGGGGGATGGGGGGGGGGGGGGGGTGTCGGTGGTGTTTGGTCCGGTATATTATGAAAAAAAAAGAATTCGAAAAATATGCCCCAAATAGAGCTGTTTGAGGCTAAAAAGGACGCTAAGCGAGGTGTGTAATTTCATTAATTGACACCCCTTGCAGATCTCAGAATTCAAGATTTTTTGGGGGTCAGCGTTTAGTGGAGGTTGGGGGAGGGTAAGGCTCTCCAAGCCCTTTTCCTCTCCAATGACTATGCCACTGACGACCCGAGATAAAAATGTTAAAAAGTCAAACTTCTAGGGTAATGGGGCTGCTGTTTCTTTTGCGAGCTTTTGGACACAGGCTTCTTGTATGAGGCGTCTTTTTACTTTATACAGTAATCTCCCGAGTGTCTCGTCATCTCTCTTCTTTTTTATCGATAGAATTGACTCAGTTGTGTTGGGTCTTTTGTCGATACTCTTTAACCAGTCACCACAGTATTTTAGGAGGGACCGGTGGCCCATTGCTTTGCGTGTCGGCATTGTAATCGAGATGTCATGAGTTCGAATCGCCTGGCGCGAGACACTTAACCTCACTTGCTCGAACGCGATCACGATGGCTCAGTGTACTAAGGCGTGTAGCACGTCGATGGTACACACGCCTGCAACCACTGCTGACCCGCTTCGACCGGGTTAGTAAGTTGGAGAGTCTGACAGTTAGTTGCCTTCTGTCTTTGTGATGTGCCTGCTGCGTATCATACTTTTTCGTAGGGCAACTAAGTGCTGTCGTCAGGCAAAATAGGGCTGCATCCCTGGATCGCATGCGCGCCAGATAAACGGGTGTATGGAATAGCTCTCGTGGACATTTGCACTTAAGTAACTGATACCGAATTGAAACAGGAAATAATTCATATTAATTTTTTGAAAGGCGATAGAGTTTGTTTCAAATATAAGAAATATTCCTCAAATGTATTCATTTGAGTCTGATGCGAAGTCTATAGGGAACTATCCGGGGTAAATATGAACTATTCTGGGATAATATTAGATTATCTGCCGGGTAATATAAGCGGCGATACTTATTTTGAGGGGAGTGGTCATCTTCAGGGTTTACTCTACGGGCGGAACTCTGGGGGGGGGGGGGGGGGGGGTACTCTGGTACATTTTAAAGACATCCGGCGACAAGTAATACATCTTCTACTTCTACTTCTAGCATTTTGTGACCACCGTCATCAAGTTGACTATTCTGCCACTACGTAGATTGCGCTTGCGTCATGTATTACACCTTGCTCAGTAGTCTTTTGAGTGACTCTAGACTACTGGCCGAGATCAATGTGATGGATGATGCGTTCCAATCCTTAATTGTGCATGGATAGAAGGATTCCTTCCTTGTGGTGGTATTACATGCTGGAACTTGGAAGGAGTACACGCTCATATTTCTAGAGAGTCTGTCCGGCGGCTTTAACTTGTCTTCGGCATCTATGTTGACTTTTTTGTTTGCTATCTTGTACAGCAAGCTGATGCGTGCATTTTTTCTTCGTTTTTCTAATGTTGTCCATTTTAGTTGGTCAAGCATGGAGTTTACCGATAATGTTTTACGGTACCTGTTGGTGACGTATCTTGCCGACCTTCTTTGTACCATCTCTAGTTTGTGTTTATCCTTCTGTAGGCAGGAGTCCCAAACCGAACTTGCATATTCTACTGTTGGTCGTACAAGAGAGAGAGATATGTTTTTTCTTTTATACTACAATTTGAGATGTTTAAATTTCTCTTCGAGAAGCCAATAGTTTTATTTGCCTTTTGACAGATGCTGTTTGTATGCTTTTCCCACTTTAGGTCTGACGTAATCGTTATGCCAAGATCCTTTGTCGATGTAACATGTCTGAAGATGTGGTTGTGAAGGAAGTAGTTTTGCTTGATGTAATCTTTCTTCTTGGAGATTGATAAGACTTGGCATTTATCAGGATGGAATTTCATCATCCATTTCTCTTCCCAGGTCGCCACTTTATTTAGATCCTCCTGGAGCGTGTTATCGTCCGAGTAGACAGTGATGTATGCAACAGTGTCATCTGCAAATAGTCTCACTGTAGATATAATATCCTGGGGCATGTCATTATATAGAAGAGGAAGAAACAGGGCCCCAACATCGAGCCTTGGGGTACTCCAGACTCTACACTTATATAATCTGGCTTCTTCCACCAATACACACTGTGTCCTTTCCGATTTAAAATTCCTTATCCATATGTTTGTTTTGCCTTTAATTCCGTAATGGTTTAGTTTATGAACCAGGAGGCTGTGGCTAACCTTATCAAATGCTTTGGAAAAATCCACGATAAGGCAGTCTGTTTGTTGACCATTATCTGAAGTTCTTGTGACGTCATCAATGAATTCTATTAGCTGGGTCTCGCATGATAGTCGTTTTCTAAAGCCATGCTGTAGATGGTATAAGATGTTACTTTTATCAGCATGGCCTATGATGTGGCTGGTAACTATGTGTTCCATAACTTTGCAGCATATGCAAGTTAAGGACACCGGTCTGTAGTTGATGGCTTCAAACCGTTTTCCTTTTTTAACTGGTAGAGTGCTAAATTATTTTTGGCCATCAAATCTTGTACACGTCTTTGCCTTGTTACAATTTATGGGAGAGTGCCTATGGCACTCTCTCATAAATTGTAACAAGGCAAACCTTTACAGACTAAATAATATCACTTCAAAGATAATACAAAACATATCCACTGAATATGAGTCTTCAAGCTGAAGTATCTGCACTTGAGAATAAAGCCCAAATATGGGCTTCCAGCACTCTACCAGTTAAAGACTGGACAAACATTTGCTACCTTCCATATTGATGGTACAACTCCTGTTTTATAAGATCTGGTGAAGATAAGTTCCAATATAGGAGCTATTTCGGTAGCCAATTCTTTTAATACTCGAAGTGTCAAGTTATCAGGCCCTGCAGCTTTACGTGGGTTTAACTTGGATAGTAGTTTTTTGATTTCTTCTTGTGTGGTGGTGATATCTGGTGCTGTTTCAAAAACACCAGTCATGTTACATTTGTTTGTCAATTCTTCTGAACTGATTTCTTCTTTACTTGAAAATGCTTTCTTGAATTGCGAGTTCAGTATAGTAGCCTTGTCTATTGGGTCTTCATGTAACAGGCCGTCGTATTTGAATGGTGGTATGCTACTCCCGTCAGATTTTGTGTGCTTTATGTACGCCCAAAAGCGTTTCATGCAATTTGGATTATTGTTTGAATCACTATTTGGTGTTACGATGTCTTCAATATACATCCAATATGCTTTTCGTATTTCTCTCTGTGTTCTGCTTTTAAGGTTTTTGTATTCTGCGATGTCCCTTTTATCTCCTGACTTCTTTTTCTTCTTGTAGGCTCTATCTCTTCTTTTAATAAGTCGGCGTATATCTGTTGTTACCCATGGACGGATACATCCGTCCTTTTTTCGTGCTGTTTTCTGTGGGATGTTCCTGGTAATTCTGCCTTCTAGAGTTGTTACAAATAAATCCCACATTTCGTTTACTACGGCCTTGCCATTGTGCAGAGTAGTGGCTGACTTTTGTAGTTTGTGTAGGTCCTCTTTTATGTTACCCCAGTTTGCTTTAATATACAACGAGATTTTTCTGTTTCTGTTGTATTTTTGCTGGGATCCTATTGATATTGATTTCTGTATTCACAATGTCATGGTCAGATAACCCTGGAATCACTTCTGTTCTCCTGAAAGTTTCTCGATAGTTTGTTAGGAGCAAGTCTAGGGTGTTGTCTCCCCTCGTTGGTTTCTCAGCAAGAGACCGTGGTCATTTAATATATCCATAAATTTGTGGTGAATGTTGACACAAGGAGTTTTAGGTTTAAGTTGTTTTGTTTTCCAGTTCCAGCCTGGTAGGTTGAAGTCCCCTGCTGCTATGTCGATCGCATTTTTGGTGTTTATTGCTCGACTCATGCTGATGTCAAATTGGTTATATCCTTCTTCATTTGATGTTTTGGGATTATAGAATGATGCCAAGTAGATCGCCTTGTGGCCTGCAAGTTCAAGTTTGCACCATACAATCTCGCAGTCTGTTTGGAGTTCAAGAACTTGGGAACTGATCAAATTGGCCCATACTGTAAGGAAGACTCCTCCACCACTTAGGTTTCTATCATTTCTTTTGATGTTATATCCGGGTGGGAATATCTGATTATCCTTTATACTAGAATCTATCCATGTTTCTGTTCCAAATACGATGTCTGGGTTGGTAAAGTCTAGCATATTGTAAACTTGGCACTGTTTAGTTTTGAAGGATTCGAAGTTTACATTGACTATGCGTAGTGTGGAACCAATTTTTGTCTTGCCATTTAACTTCGTGGCGTTATCTGGTGTTGAAGAATGCACAAGTCTCAAAGCTCCTGATGGAATTGGGCTATCAAGGGTTGTGTCTGATAGTACGCTAAAGTGGTTTGATGTACTGAAGACAAGTGAGTAGAAAAATGGGGAGCAGTTTGGACATCCACACATTATACAGTCACAGGGTATTCCGGTATCGTTCACATGTTCATGATATTGTTTTGTGTCCATGGACTGGTAATGGGCATGGTACCATTGATTACACGTGTCACAAACAATATCCCGTCGTCTCAGGCAACCATCTTGTCACATGTTCCCCATGGGTATTTTGTGCTGTTTTGTACTGAACTGCTTGATGGACCGGGTTGCGTTCAACATTATTTGAGACTGTTAACATTATCATTGAAAAGTACAATAGTAGATTTCCTCTGTGCTCGGTCTTTTTCGTGATATAGCGGTTCTTACCTAGGTACAAGAACTGGAGTTTTGGTAGTAGTTCCGTCCTATTCTCATTTTGGAAACTGGTATTTTTGTTTGGGTTGGTATAATACCCAATTAATATAAGGAATAAGAAAAGGGTTTTGCCGGACATGGTGTGACTGTGTGTAGTAGTCTATGCTGCTGCAATAATATTTCTATTTCTGTTGCAACTGATGAGGGTACTCACCTAGATGCAACAGTATCTTCTGGATGTTGCAGTATGTCCGACTGATGGAGTTGCTCCACCTAGTCTATTACTGATGCAGGTTGACTGGTGAAGGTGCTCCACCTAGTCGTGATTCCGGTAGATAAGCTTGGGTGGAACTGTTGAGGGTGCCTCACTTAGTTCCTATTCAGTGAATTGGGTCTAATGTAATTGATAATATAACATACCTGTCCTTTAGTGTTGTTTGTTGAATGGTTTTTCAGTTGTGTTTTGATTCATAAGTGGTTGCTAGAAAGAAGCGATAATGTCGGTCGAAAACTGAATAGTGAGTACAAGTATTTGTGGTTTGTGATTGAACTGGTGAGGTGCCCCACCTAGATCAGTTACTTAGTGGTAGGGTCAAGCAAGCTTTACAAGGAGATGCATAATTTCAATGACGTTAGCTGGGAGCTGATAGTGAATACAGGTAATTGTGGTATGTGTTTGGTTGATTGAACTGGTGAGAGTGCCCCGCCTAGTTCAATTACTCAGTGTCTGGTGGATAGGACTAATTAGTTCTACATTGTCAATGTAAACAAACTTTAAGAGGTGATGCAAATGGCGTCCATTCTGTCACTTGACCGACTGGCGGACTACGTTTGAATGGAATAAATTCAATCAATTTAGATAGGTTTTTGCTAATAATGTCGAATTTTGTGAACTAGTGATGTTTAGGAATACATGTAGTAAGTTAACAATTAATAAAGAAGTATTAGATGCCTAGATAATCATTTAAATTCAAAATGTTTAATGCCTGCTGAAAACAAATCCGTCTTACCATGACGCATGCACAATCACGGCATTTCCAAATCTATATGATTGCATTCTCTTGTTGTGTAACGGGCCTTTGGAATAACGTGCCCTCCGAGTTATGGGCCTTCTGAGTTACAGACTTTCGTAGTAAAGAGCCTTCGGAGTTAGGGGTCTTCGGAGTAATGGGCTTTTGGAGTTATGGGCCGTCGAAAAAATGGACCTACGGAGTAATGGGCCGTCGGAAAACGGACTTTCGGATTAATAGGTCTTCGGAATATAGCTACATAACCGTTTGTTTAATGTCGTTGTGGGATTGTTTCTAAGGGATGTGGCGTAATGTAGTAATAAGAATGGTGTTAAATAGGGACTATTGAAGAAAATTACCCAATTCGCAGATTTCCTGAAGAGATAAAAAGGGAAAATGGCTTGAAAGTCAGGGAAATCATCCTACTAGGTAAAAAGATATCTCTTTAAAAAAGTGATGAAAAAACAAAAATAAAATGCTGGGGCCAAGGTCAGTAGTATGTGATGTCGACCTATTGCCCTTTTAACAGGTTCTCACCTGACGTCATCAGTCACATGACCGGAAGGGGCGGGGTGAGCGGCCATCTTGTGACGTAATTCCCATGGTGACACGTGGTCCCACTGCGCATGGTTGCTGTGGAGCCAATTGCCTCCTTGTTGATAGTGGTGTATTCTGAGGATGTGTTCGACCGTGCGGGAGTATGCTCCGGAAGTTCCGGGATACCCCTATTAGAGCACAATACCCTGATGTGAAGGCCTTTCGGGGTCTCCCATCCCGTTTCTTTGTACTGTACGGTAGGACGTGGTTACTATTACCTTTCTGTTGGACAGGGGTGTGATCTGGGGTGTGTTCGATTCAGCGGGAGTACATCGAATCACCACAAACAACCCAACCTATCCCGATGGACCCTTTATTCGACCGAATCTTCACCGAAACTTACCCACGCGGACCTTTACGAGCCTCGCTCCACACAAGTACAAGAAGCCCATGGGGAGAGGCCTTAATGAGGCCCTAACCCATGGCTCTCACAGCCCTCTGCCCTCTTAGCCCCCACCTCATGGCCTTCCCTGACTCATAGCGCTCACCTCATGGCCTCATCTTGCCCTAGTGAACATCACTCGCATGAGGATAAGAGGTGAAAAGAAACCGCAGCAGATTCCAATGGCAGGGCCAGTGAACGCAAGTCAGACCACCCAGGCCCGGCTATCCCCAGTGGCAAGCGGGTGGACCCCTACGAGACCCCTGAAACGATACACCTCCGGGGGGGGGGGGGGCATCCACTGCTACTACTGCCACTACCTCATAACAGAGGCCTCACCTCACACCCATCTTATCCTCATGCGGGGAGACTGATCACTAGTGATCACCACAGGCGATCACCAGTGATTACTTGAACCGAGATAAGGATCAGAGGGAGGTGAGGTGAGGTGAGGTGAGGCCTCACCTTACGCCCCTCTTATCCTCATACGGGGAGAATGATCACTAGTGAGCACCACATGCGATCACCAGTGAGCTGTTCCAATAGGCTATCCCTAGCTTCCCTCGTCATTCATGGGGACCTGTCCTGGGGACCCTTCCAAACGAGCCAGAACCACACACCGTGACCAATCGCCCTCTCTCTCATTCCAGAAGCCCATCCTCCTCCACCCAGTGACCCGGGCCTCTCTTCACACCCCTCTTATCCTCATGCTGGGAGATGATCACTAGTGATCACGACAGGCGATCACTAATAATCACCATAGGTGATCGCTAATGATCACTCGAACCGAGATGAGGATAAAAAGGATGTGAGGTGAGGCCTCGCCTCATAGGCATCTTATCTTCATGCGGGAGATGTTCACTAGAGGGCTATGAGGGCAAGATGATGAAGCCACGAGGTGAGGACTATGAGTCTGGGAATGCCATGACGTAGGGGCTAATAGGGCAGGGGTCGTGAGAGCTATGAGTTAGGGCCTCATTAGGGCACTTGCGCTGTGGGACGACGTGTCACCATGGGAATGGCGTCACAAGATAAGCGCTTACGCGGGCTGCCACGACAACCTCATTCCAACCCTTCCGGTCACGTGACTGATGACGTCAGACGAGAACCTGCACGAGAACTTGCTAAAAGGGCAAGAAGTCAACATCACATACTACTAAGGTCCAATGCTCAAGAAGTTGGAATCTCCCATGCATTCGTCTCGAGTCGTCTTGACTACTGTAATTCACTGCTTTTTGGTTGCAACAAATCTCTTTTGATTAAGTTACAGGCTGTCCAAAATTGTGCAGCCAGAGTTCTGACCAAGACCAGGAAATATGACCACATCTCTCCGGTACTGGCAGATCTACACTGACTCCCAGTTCTGAAAAGGATTGACTTTAAAATCCTTTTAATCATATATAAATGTCTCAACAGTCTTGGTCCTTCATACCTTACTGATCTTCGCGTTCCCCACAAACCTGTCAGAACGCTAAGGTCCAGTTTCTCCAATGACTTAGTTTACACATATTGCAACCTTCTATCATGCGGTGGTCGTGCTTTTTCTGTTCTGGAATTCGCTTCCCGCTTAAAAGAAGACGCCACGAACTCTCAACCAGTTTAAATCTGCTCTGAAGACATATCTCTTCAAGCAAGTATATAACACTATTAATCAACCTTGCAGATTACTTCATTTTTCGCACTGACAAAAAATTGTAACAAAAATGGATGATTGTTGTAACAGAAGTGGTGAACGAGTTTTTTTGTTACAAAAATGGGCGATTGTTGTAACAAAAGTGGTGAGCTCATTTTGTAACAAAAGTGGTTGATTTTGTAACAAAACTGATGAGTGGTGATCTGTAACAAAAGTGGTTGTTGTAACAAAAGTGGTTGCAACAGACGACAGTTGCCAAAGATGTTCTTAAAAAACAACAACATAAAAACATCTTGCCTCAAAACGTGGCTTATTTACTCCTGATTGGGACGAGCTCAATAAACTCGTTACAATGAGAGGTTATAAGCTATGTTTTTCAAGCAATGATTGAAAAAATAATAAAATTTGAATGCCATTTTTTAGCATAGATACGGCCTGTTAGAATAAGAATAATAATATAGTTAAGACCGTTACGTTAGTTTGTTCTTAACCAATGTTTTCCTGCACTGTATTTTTCAACACTTTCTGTGACAGAAATTTCCTTCACTCTTGTTCTAATGAGATTCTATCGGTCGTTACCCATGTTCCACCTCAGCTCATCCGCAGAAGGAGGTGTCACTTTGAGATGAAGACCAAAGATTCCAGAATATAAGGTTATTTCACGTTAGATGTTCTATCGTTGTGATGTGAGAAATACCCTTTTTCTCGGTTTGCATTTTCGCAATGCCCTTGACTTGAACCCACTTGTTGAACAAAGACAATAATTAGCTCTTTGCACAAAACATTGAACTTTCAAGTATCAAGCTTTTCCCATAACGCAACTAGAAATTTAACCAATTCCATCTTTCTGACATAGCTCAATAAGCTCTGTCAAAAAAGATCAACCGACGATGTTAAGGGCCGACCAACCCCGAAAGGCCCTCGGGAAGATCGGAGTTTGGCCATGCCTCGTTAGACGTGAACCCTTTGCTTCAAGTGAGGTTTTGTTTGGCTCCCCCACAGGCGTTGGTGCAACAGAACTGTCCGAAAGCGTCTCAAAGTACTGGGTATGAGGTCTAGAAAGGTCATCAAGCGTCCAGCTCTGTTGGGAGTTGTGTCTGGCACGACAGCATTGGAATCTCAGGACATGGAGGAGAGTCCATATTTCAGACGAGAGTAGGTTCCTATTTCACGTCATAGATGGTCGCATGAGAATGTGGAGGCATAGAAATGCTGCTTACGTGTCCATGAACTTAAGACCAACTGTTTCCTAATGGCGGAGGATCAGTAATGATCTGGGGATGCCTCACTCGTGATTGTAAACTTGATATTGTGGCTGTACGTGGGGATCTCAATGGTTATCAGTACATCCGGTACATTCTCGATCCAGTTGTCGTGCCTCATTTTGACAACCACTCGTTGGCTACTCGCCCGGTATTCATGGACAACAATGCTAGGCTACATGGTTCCCATTCTGTGAGAGCATTCCTTCAGAACAACGCTATTACAACTCTACCCTGGCCTGCAGCGAGCCCCGATTTGAATCCCTCCTAACACATCTGGCACTTTCTTGGACGTCGCGTGCAAGCAGTAGATCCGCCTGTACAGAATTTGGCCGATTTAGAAGCTGCATTGCATGGAGAATGGCTGCAGTTTCCTCATGACCGTATTAGAAGGCTCACTGGTAGCATAAGAAGGAGGGTTCAGGCTGTCATCCGGGCACGTGGCGGATACACTAGCTACTGACGTCAGACACTGCTATATGTTCAGGAGATTACAAGTTACATTTTTTTGTCAATTAATTACCGGCATTGTTTCATCGCGGACCGTTCCAGCACCATACTTGTCCAGAGAACATTTTTCCATCAAAAATATTAGTGACAGATATGTGTAATTGGCACCATTAAAACACTGCATATTTTCATCATTGTGTTGTCTTTCATTTGTCAATAGACCATTCTTTCCGCAAGCAATCACCTTTGACCATCTTAAAGATAGCATGAAAGTAATGACAGTTTCTATTGACGCCACTGCGAAAAAAACAGAGAGTGCTAAATTAAGTTCCGGGCGTATATAATCCCCATTGACAAGTAATCCAACTGAATCAATCATCAAGGCATACCTTAGAAGAAGAAGTTAGGCGTGGCCTGATGATGTGGTTGGGCTATTTCTTCAGTCGGAAACCGGGTCATAACAGTCGGGACAAATTGCGTTTACACTCCCCCCCCCCCCCCCCCCCCACACACACACACAAAAATGGGTCATTTTCTTGGTTAAAAAAGGGTAAACAATTTAAATTGCAAAGAGAGATGGTTCTAAGCCTTCTGTCAATACTTAGTAATTTCTTTATTGTTAAATATATGTTATATTGTTAACTGCTATGCCTTGTACTGTTACTCTTTTTGGTGTTCGATTCTGTAACGTATAGCACATTCATTGAATAAAATATCATTATTTTTTTATTATTTTTTTTTTTTTTTATTTATTTAAATGCGTTCTACAAATACAAGCAAATTTTCCCTTGCCCCAATATGATGTTCTCGAATAGAAAACTTGTTAGACAATAGAGGAAATCTTACAGCTGTAGACGGTCGGCAAACGCCTAAGTGTAGATTTCGTGGCCAAGTAGTGAAAACGTTCGAAGCATGCATATCTCTAAGGCCAAAGACTCGAGACGAGGGAGTTTGAGAGAAGCCCCCCTCCCATCGGGACGGGACACCTCTTCACACACACACCCTCTATTGAATTTTGAAAGCTCAGTCCTAGAACGTATCTGGGGTGTATTTTAGCTTTACTTCGGGAATAAATCATTGAAAATAAAAATTAGCAATGAACCTGGGAAGGGCATTGCCTGGCTCCACTCGCCCCGTGGTCCGAAGGCAGGGAGGGCAGCTGCTCCCTCATACTTCCCGCGTCTCTGGAGGTCAGTTTACAATAGCTCACGGGAGAGTCCCACATGAGCTGTAGATGTATGCGTGGGAACAGCACCGGCGGATACAGGATTTTGGAATAGGGGGGGGGGGGGGGGGGGGGGGCGCCAATCTTGATGACGAAAATTTGGGGGGTGTGGCAGAACGGGTTGATCCCAGCACGCAGATGCCGAAGGCATCTGCCGCGAGTGCCGAAGGCACTCGCAATAGAAGGGGGGTTTGGGGGGTTCTCCCCCCAAGAAAATTTTAAAATGACCGTTCAAATGGTGCGCTCTGGCGACTTTTCGGGTGAAAATGTAGAGATTTCTTTTGCTGTTAAAATGTCACTTTTTAACCAACAATTACCGGTGCGGTGCCAAGGAAAATTCAAACCTGCTGGTTAAAAGTGGTAATATATATACTTATACTTTGCTGCGAGTGTCGGGGGGCACTCGCAATGGAAGGGTGGCGGGGGGGGGGGGTCAGGGGTGCAGATACATTTTAAAATGGGCCTTCAAATGGTGCGCTCTGTTGTGACAGCTGGACCCGGGTACTGGCGGATACAAGATTTGGGAATAAGGGTGGGGGCGCCAATCATAATGACGCGAAGCGTCATCCGAGACCCATCCGTCCCCACCCTCAAACCCCAACCCATCTTCCAGTCATCCATGGTTATGTGGCTCCAGTGTTGTCAGAAATTCAGCAATTTAGATTTTGGTTGACAGAGCTCTGTTAACCAAAATATAAATTGCTGAATTTCTGACAATATGCAGGGAGATCACTAGTGCTCGGACGACTATGGAATTTCACAGTCGACTAGCCGAAGCCCCAAAATCGAGTCATCGTCGACTAGTCGGCAACGGCAACTTCCAACAACTCGCCAGCGGCCGAAGTGGACCAGGTCCACTTCGGGCGCACGCCAAGTTGTTGGAAGTTGTCGACCCGTGCTGGTCGCACATCGAAAAGAACTCATGACGTTGTCAAAGCGCAAAAATGTTCAGCAAATAATTATTCAGGGAAAAAATGTCTATTCTCAGGTCCGTCTGGTCCGACCCACATGCCATATCCAACGTTACTGGCTTGAAAAATGGTGGGGGTATGGGCCTCCCACAGGAACATTTCAACAGCGAAATCAGTATTTTGTTGGGAAAATTTGAGAAATTTAAAAAATGGAGCTACAAACCTCACATCAGATCTAGTGTTAACATGACAAAATTCCGTGCCAAAGATGGGGGCCCTGCCGCTCTGGGCGTCCGCCCAGTCTGCCCATTCGTAACTACAACGCAAACAGTAATTCACTGCCTCGTGGTTAGAGAGTGCCTTCTAAACCGTCGTGCTTGATGACCAATGATCATTCAGGTTTGATGTTGGGCATCAAGGGAGCTAATTAACACTAGCATTTCGTTTTTAAGCTTGCGTTGCGCAATCGTTATTGAAAGAAATTCGAATCCTGACAAATTGTCAATGAATAAATTCAAACAAATCGTCATGTGAGATCCAGAGGGTCATCCAGGTTCCTATGTCCAAAACTGGACAAAGCACGTTCTGGTTCTCAAACGACGAAATGGCGCATGTCTGGTCAGTTACTGAGTAAATGATCAGAGGTGTGCCATTTTGTCGTGTGATAACCAGAATGTCTATTGTCCTATGTCAACTGATCAGTGGCGGCGCCAGGATTTTGAAATTTATAAGAGGTGGGGGGGGGGGGGGGGGGGGGTGAGGGCATGTAAATATTTAGGGGGGTGTCTAGCGAAATGGAGTCGCATATGACATATGAGTAATGACGTTGAACTACGCAATTCAAAAGTGAAGGGAAATTAATTTGAACGTGAACTACTGGGACACTTTCGACTAATCGACTTTCAATTTCAAAGTCGACTTTGGAAGCTAACCGCGTTTCAACATCAGAGTGCTGCGGGTTAACGAGCTAGGTAGCACGATTAGCATGGAATCAATACTTTTTAGTAAACTCGGAATTTCTTGCAAACTAAACGACAGGTAATGAGCAAAGTAAATTAATATGTGACAGACATGATAATGTAATAATATTGATGGAGTCCGAGATAACTGTTTAATAAGAGTATATATACATCAGCACATGACAGGCGGCGTATACTTGAGTATTGAGAAATTACCCTAAAATAATTATGCTGACCATTATCAAAAATATACACCCAAAGACTTAGAGGATACATTGTTTTGATAATGGCCAACAAAATTACTTGAAGTCATTTTCTCATCACCCAAGTATAGGACCCTTGGCAGTAGTACAGTGTGAACACTGTGAGTCTGACATTATCGGCCTATTGGGAAACACCCAGTTACTTATCATTATGGAATTCCAGAAGCATGCGGCGAGGATGCATTCTAGAGAAAGAATCAATTATCTCCGAGTAATTCAACTGAATATCTCTGTGTACAAACATGAGTAACAATGCATTCAATCTGTCTTCAGCCATAGTACTTCTAAATTTATTCTTTACAAATTTCAATGCAGAATTTGCCCGCTCAACTGAAGCACTCGTGGCGGCGGTGACAAGTAATATATTAAGTATGGCATATATATTTGGGAATTGAGAATCACATCGGCTTTTCATCATTTGAACGGTTTTGTCAATGGTTGCTGGTTTTTCATTCTCTGTGGACCAATACCTCACCCAAAGTCTGACTTCCTGGTTGAAACTATCGGGTGTCGGCATATCATCACTATAATAATCTCGGATACTCGCGATATCTTTTTGAAATTTTTCACTTTTGCTGTGAAGACCCATATATTTTGGAATAATAACCATCGCACGCACAGCATTGTTAGAAAGTTGATTGAATCGCTCTTTCAGTTGTGCTAACATACTGTCAATAAATGGCGTGAAGATAGAGCGACGATAATAGTCTTCAGGAGATTCGGCTTCAACATTGTTTCTCAGTGTTTGGCGACCGCACCGCCTCGGAACTGTTATTGTTGTTTGAGCTGCATCTGCCATTTGGCTAATTTCGCAATATATGGCCTTAAATTCTTTCTCAGAGTTGCTGCGAATATCAGCCAACTCTGCCCGTATTAAATCGATCTCCTCATAAGCGACGACGATGTCATTCTCCCTACCTTGTAACAATGTTGCAAGTGATTTTGTAAATCCAAATAAGAAATGACATGTCTGGAAAGATGCAATGAAACCAACAGCCGTTAACTGTGCATATAAGCCATTAGCCTCGGTAACGGTTTTGGAATCCCAGTTCCCTTCCCGGTTGTATCTTATTACATCAAGTGTGTCTAACAGTGGTTCGTATATGGCCTTCAATGTGTCAAGAGAAGTATGTCTTTCCACCCATCTCGTCTCACATAGGGGTTTTACTTTAGATTTAGACACGGTAGATTCGGGATGTATGCTATTATATTCATCAACTGCACGTTCTAAACCGTCTGGCGAATATTTAAAGAAAACTCCAACGGATTGTAAGACACAAATCATATTTCGAATTTCGGGTACGTTGCATGCTTTGGAGAGAGCTAAATTCAAGTCATGTGAGGCACAGTGAAAATATATTGCTTTGTTGTTGCCTGTTTTCATGCGAAACTGTGCTGCAGCACCTTTATTGCTACCGGCCATGTTTCCCGCCCCATCATATGTCTGGCTGCGACAGTACATAGGGTCTACGTTGAGCTCTTTCAAACACTTCAAAAGATAATCAGACAAAGCATCGCCAGTGATATTATCGCACTCTATAAACTCGATAAGGCGCTCACAAGCAACGCCATCTTTAACGTATCTAAGTACAATTCCCAACTGCTCGTGGTTGGAGGAGTCGGTTACCTCGTCAATCATTAAGCCGTAAAATGGACCTGATGGTTGAGAGTTAATTTCCTTAATGATGGTGTTCTGAATAAATTTCAGACAACATTGCAGTATGTCATTTTGAGCGGTTTTGGAAATATATACGGCATTCCGTTTACACGAGACGGAGTCAATGTGATTGCGTAGCTGGGGGTTAAATTCAGCCTCTAGATGTAACAAAGACTTAAAGTTATCCATGTTGGTCGAGTAACAGTTATCACTACCAGGAATACCATCATCCCTATGCCCTCGGAGTGGAATCCCTTGTCTCCCACAGAACTCGACACATTTCAGAATAGTTATTAGTATTTCTCGGTTAGCAGCAATAATTGACTTTGAGTTCTCTGACAAAACAGAACCGATGCGCATATCAGGTTTTTCATATGTTTCCATGAAGGACTTGAGTTTCTGCATGGAATCTTTGTGGTATTGCAAAGTTGCATGGAGATCAAAGTCATTGGTGGCATCTTTCCAATTGGTATAACATGTATCTATCATATTGATAGCACGTGTCCCTTTATGAGATGGCATAGGAAACAAGACACAGCTTATACAGAAGATCCCGTCCATCCTTTTGGAGTAAGAAAGAAAATCATATTTGGAGAACCACTCGTGTTGACAGTACCTGTTCATTATACCCGATTTTTTACGCTTGTCTTTGTAAACCTTGGGTGGAAACTTATAAGACCTTTCGGGCGCTCTAATTTTCCACAGGTATGCACGGATGTCGTCTGTGATAACATTTTCACTCGTTGATCCGGGTATATAATCGGATATATCTACTCGTGTAGACTTCTCTCCTTTCTCAGCACTATTACCGACAAGACCCGAGTTCATTGTGGATGCTAAATTTGTTTGGGGTGAATCAGCCATGACAGATCGAGCGGCCACAATCGGCTCAATTTTGGATAAAGTACCGGCCTGTGATTCACAATCGTCATTCATTTTCTTAGCCTTATATTCGATAAGTGCAATCGTGTCGTCATTTGATTGTCTCTTCGTGGACTTTTCACTGCCTTTAGTCCCGAAAAATGATTCAATTTTACTTTGCTGCGACATATTTGACTGCTGCCGCGCTAGTTTACTTTTCAAAACAATGCCGGAAGTTTGTTGATCCGACGAATAAATGTATATAGGGTAAAAACTGACTCGATTACGGATCGCACAAAAACGGCTGCGGCACATGTATGACGTGTAAGATAACATTGTGCGTTTCGGTCCGTGCACAAGTGTGACGTTCATTTGCAAGGAAAAGATTAACTTGCTAGCATTGTGCTTAGGCAACGCTAGGCGTGGTTCTGATCTGCTGTCGTGGTATTATATAGACTGTTTGTGATAACTTTGCTCTGGAGAATAGGGGGGGGGGGGGGGCGCGCCGGGGGCGCCCCCCCCCCCCTTAAATCCGCCACTGAACAGTATTGTCTACGATGTGGTCATGGTTGTATATGACTGTGCCATCGCAAAAAATATCGCGTTCCTTGGCATGGGTTCCTATAGGAAAAAATGGAGTTACAAGAAATGTATGTTGTGTGTACTGTCCCAGAGCCATAAGCATGTTCGAATTAGCCTTAAAGGTATCGTGCATATCCGTCATGCGGGTCTACCGGCATACCAACAGAGATCCAATCCGGTCGGTGGCTTTGAAATTACAATCCAAAACGTTTGTACGGATAGACGGACGGCAGTCTCCACTAGATACTCCCGAATCCTCTTTCGGAGGTCGAGGCATAATTCAAGATGAGAGGGTTCAGCAAACTACACTAAATTGAACACGGACGCTTCGATCGCGATCCTTCTTATGTTAACTCATCAAAACTTGACCGAATTACAAACAATAGCCGACTACTCTTTATTTATTGGTGTTTAACGACACTTTCGACAGTATGAGTCACCTCGTGTCGGACGGTTTTATGGGTGGATGTAGTCGGAGTACCCGGAGAGAACCACCGAGCAACTGTCAGACTCCCAGGCGTACTTACTCCACACAAGCAGGGTTTGTTTTGGTTGAAGACAGATGCACGAGCGGTATGCAGCAGTCTTAGTACACGGTGCCACCGTGCCCACGCGTGGACAATTGGGACTAAGTGACTTGCCCAGGGATACGACGCAGTTACCCCTGGTGGGAATCGAACTGTGAACCTCTCGGTTTGAGGGCCAATGCCGTTAGCCTTGAGTGGACAACCTCACAAATGATATCGTTAATCCGATGGCGCAATGAAAGACACGTTTGTTTCGCGAGCTGTAGTTTGGGAGTTCGGTACCAGTCTGCCGCAGTAAACATTTTTTTCTTCGGCGTGTTTTATACGCTATTTGGAAATGTTCCAACGAGAAGGAAATTATGTGATGCTGTTTTGTCGGGTAAATGATCTTCGGAAAGTGTGTGTCAAGTTTTAACTTTTAAGGATGGTATATCACGTTTCAGTTCAATGACATCGGATGGAAGAGTCCATAATCATTATCTAGGGGTAGACTAATGAATATTTTCAACGTGCAGCCTTGTGGCTGCACGTTGAAAATATTGATTTGTCCACCTCACACATTCACTGTTCAGTCATCCTTCTTAATACAATTCGGAGGGGAAATGATTCTTACTGGAGAATCTGCTTTTTTGAATGTATAAAGTTAATGTTCAGACACTAGTTAAGTTACCAGCAGATAATTATTTCACAAGTAATGAACATGAACTTCTTTGGTCTGTGGGTATTTTCTTTGACTTGAGTGCAGAAGGTCACAGGTTCAGTTCCAGGCACCGGCGTGTGGAAAAATAGAAACGTATGCCTTTTATGACCCTTGTCATAATTCACGCTGCAAGGCGTATTTCGTAAAAATGTGACCTGAGCAATGTATTTCGAACATTCAAGCTGACGATATCGACATAGAATTCGGGAGAGTTTGAAAACAAAAGCAACTCCCCCGTATTCGTACTCTGAACAATGCCTATGAAGGTTCAACATTCAACAATATCTTCCCAAAATGATAAATGTTACTCCTTTGTGACTTTTCAGTTCTGACAGAACTCGAGTGTTGAAGTAAAACGTGTATTGTTTTGTTTGGAAAATACGATTTGTAGAATGTCAAGTTTAGTACACAGTTTACAAGCAAGCATCGGAGTATTATTTATCACCAATCAGTCGACAAATTTCGTGGCCTAGAGGTTTAGTTGGTTGGCTCCAATGAAGATGGACCCGGGTTCAAATCCAGGTCGAGACGTTTAACAAAAACGGAATGGGTAACTTAACTAAATCTTCACCACTAATTTTGAATACGTGTTGCATTCAAAAAATTAAACTAAACAAAAACGTGCTTTACAATGGTTCAAATTGTACCAAGGATTTCAAATATTCAAACCAACTTATCAAAACATGTCTCACAGAAAAAAAGGAAAATATTAAAAATACTTCTACACGTATCCTAACAAAGTCTTAAAAAACGTGTCTATTAGGCCCAAAAATATCATATAATCTCATAATTGTATTTTATTTTTTTATTTTTGCACTTAAAATCAAACTCTTCCACTAGAATAGTTACGTTGGGCCAGTCCATTCTGAAAGAGGGTGTTCAGAGTATTTAGCACTACAGGAAGCATTACATCATTTTCAGCCTCGATTTGGCTAGTCGATTGCGCAATATTTTCCACGATTGTGCAATATTTCGAAAATTTAGAAAACTGTGGTCTTTTTGAAAAAGATCATTTCGGTTTAAAATAGACTCGCCAAAAAGGGTGGTCAGGTTAACTCTGTGATTTCACACCTCTCTACCCCACTGGGTGAGTTTATAGCTGAGAAGACAAAAGACGTGAACTCGACCAACAGGGTGGACAGACCAGCAATTTCAGTTTTACCTGATTACCCTTTTGGGCGAGTTTATTTTAAAACGAAATGAAAGTTTTCCAGAAAGACACAATATTCGACTATTGCACAATCGTGGAAAATATTGCGCAATCCATTAACCAAATCGAGGCTGAAAATGATGTAATGCTTCCGGTACTGCTCAATACCCTGAACACCTTATTTCGGAATGGACTGACCCAACAGAATGATTTTAATTTGAAACTTTGAGAATAGGCCTAACAAGAGTTTTGATGTATTTTATGGACACAAATCTCACAAAAGAGTTCACATTTGTCATTTGGGGGAGATATTAGGGAATGGTGAGGCTTAATGGATAGGTGTTTAAAGTCTGTTCGGATGCGAAGAAAGTTTCTTTTTTAGGTTTTTCCGATCTATGTCTCTTTTTGGGCATATATATATGTATATATTATGAGTTTGAATTTTCGAAATGCGTCATTCAATTGAAAACGTGAAGAATGACCTGTGACTAGGGTTTTAAATTAAAGTTTCATGCCTCATTTGTATTTCCGTTTTTTTCAAATAGCGAAAGTGGGGATTGAACCCGGGGCCTTCTTCTTCCAAGCCAAACGATTTATCCCCTAGACCAAGGAATCACATATAACATTTGTGACTAATAATTATCTGAAGATTATTAACTAGTGCCAAACATAAAACTTCACTTTATACCCTTCAATCATTCAGCTGACAAAAATAGTGAAGGTTTTTTTCCATCATTCATTTTTTGAGTTCTTCCGAATTCCTTCTCATTCATTGTAAGGCATTTTACGTCGCGTGAGAACCATAACCTTGGTTCTATCTTCCAGTGGAAGGTTTAGGGCTAGTATTCCAGTGGAAGGGTTAAGGCTAGTGTTCCAGTTGAACATGGAACTTTATGGTCCTCACACGACGAGATTGAATATTGGAAATACACGTTTCAATTCTATTTCTGTTCTTTATTGTGAACTCGCCCAATGGGGTGGACAAACCTGCAATCACAGTTTTTCAGCAAGGGTTTTGAAAACGTAAATTTTTACAGCCTAAATTTTTTTCACGTGTCGGTACCGGGAATTGAACCTAGAACCTTCTTGTCCAAGTCAAGCACTTTACCCAACAGACCAACGATTGGTACGTAACAGTGACAGTGAAAGTGAAATAATCATATAGGCATAATGAGTTTACTTGTGTCGAAACATGAAACTTGGCATTGTGCTCTTTAAAGACTATTGACCTGACAAAGTTAGTTTCAACGATAGTTGTTTTCCATCCAGCTGTCATTCCCAGTGAGAATAAGCTTTTAAAACATGGTGATGAGGAAAATGGATAAACCGACATAACGAAGCGAGCGTTTCGCTGCTGAATTTACGACAAGGTCCACAGAGTAATCGGCCCTTTAACCCGTCTTTGTCACCGTAGTTGATTTGAATTCTCTCTTTCCCGACTCTCTGGACTCTCCCCCTTTTCAATCCCCCATTCGTGAGTTTGAAGGTACCGCATTATTCTTCTGTTGTTTACATATGGAAAACCTTTGATTTGTTTGGAATTCTCTCTCTCTCTCTTTCCTCTCTCTCCTGTTCATGAGTTCATAGGTCATATTTTATTCTGTTGTTAACTTGTGAACAGATGGAAGCCCTTTAATTTGTTTGGAATTATCCCCCCCCCCCCCCCCCTCTCGGCGCAGAGATGGAATCACAACTAGCGTCGACCTGAACAGTTTCAGTTTGTTTGCTGAACTGTCTCACCTTCTGGGATGCCGGAAACATCCAAGGGAAATGAGACAAGGGTATCAAAAAGGACACCTAACTCTGGAGCCCTATGAATTAAAACCAGAGTCTTACAACGTATCATACATTATAATATAACACTTTAGAGTTTTGGCACTAACATATTTAAGTGTACCAATCGGGTGGGGTGGACACCATATACTAACGTATTCTAAATGTGCCAAAGGGGGCGGGGTGGACACTATATAGTAACGTATTTAAGTACACCAGTGAGGTGGACACTATACACTAACGCATTTTAAGTATGCCAATGGGGTGGGGACGTATACACATAGAACGACAGACGCGCGTGAAGGTGTTAATCGATATGGCACGAGTGCCAGTGCGGAAGGATAGAACGAGGGGCCGCAAGCCTCGAGTTTTATCCTTCCTCGGACCTCGATGGCACAAGTGCCATATCGATTAACACATGCACACACGCGTGTCGTTCTGTGTTTATTACACGCCTTCACGTCTGTAAAAATAATTATTAGAAGGACACTGCTCAATTTATTTGACAACTATTACCAAAAAGAACATATTTTATCGCCGAACAAATTTGGGAGGGGAACCCTTGTTACCACTGGCAGATTGAACGCAATGGAACTCGGTGGACGATTTTAAGTTATCGCTTGCGATTCAAATGGTAATTGCGATGCACGATTTGAAGAAAATTCCTGTGACATTTCGCTTCTTTGTAAAAAATAGTCCGTCAACGATTTCTGTTCCGCACATATGTGTGGAGTAGATTTTCTTTTTCCGTGCGGTTTAGAGTTGCTGTAGATGTGGATATCATAGAACAAGCGTGTAAGAAAAGCTGTAATGAAGGAAATCGGTCAGTAAATAGGCTGTGCAATCGGCAAGCCAGAAAATAAGCAGACTGTCATTTGTAAAATGAGGTCCCCAGAGGGTGAATTTAGTGATGCTACCATCACTAAATTTACCATCACCAAATTTACCCTCTGTGAACCTCAGTCTGAATCAGGGTCTAAAAACTAAACAGAAAGTGGTGCCCCGAGGATAAATTGGCCCACTGTATGGAATAGCATCAGGAAATTCACCCTCTGAGGACCTCATTCTGCAAATGTCAGATTGCTTATTTTCAGGCCTGGGTGGGGGAGTTCTCAGCCTCTGCCGCTGTGTTTAAACGTAGCCCCCCCCCTCCCCCCCCCCCCCACACACACGCTCGCACGCACGGCAATTGGCACGAATGAGATATATTGTTTGAGCTTTTCCAGTTCAATTTGCACAGCTCAAGATATATTGTTTTAGTTTGCTTTCAGTTCTATCTGTTCAGCACTTATTAGCCTTGAGGTCACGCCGCACTGGTTTTCTGCTTATTTTTTTTTTTTTTTTTTTTTTTTAATAATTTTTAATTTCAGCAGATATGTACAAAAATCGTTTTTTACAAAGTTTTTCTTTTTGACAAACAATATAATGTATTTTAAATAAATGTACATAAAATAATACACAATTTCAGGTTTCTCTGATGAGTTCTGGGTGTTTTGAGGAGATAATACAAGTGTCTGAAAAGAGGGTGATGAACACTGTGTACTGTCGTGACCAAAAGGTCTTAAAAAATATAGGGGAAGGATTTGACCTAAGAGGGGGTATTAACGAGAACCGTGGGTTTGACTAGCCCCTCCCCCCCCCCCCGTCTCATTTAGAGGAAGCTATACCAAGAGGTCTTGTAATTGCATACATCTCTCTTGAATGCACTTTGCCTGTTTTGACGAATATTTATGAACGGACATTAATTCTAACGTACGGTATACCTTCATCTGCTCTAGGAAGCTTTTGAAGACAGGTGTACACCCCCTCACCTTGCAAGAATAAATAAATTTTTTGAAAAGTAGTACACACAGATTAGCGGCTGCTGACGGTACTTCCTGGTTTGGGAAACCTAGAAGCACATATTGTGGAGTAAGAGGGAAGGACAGAGCACAATTAATTCGCAATTTATCTTGAAGGTTCACGAGTATCGTCTTGGAATGACTGCATTCGAAAAACAGGTGCAAAAGGGTTTCTTTTGTATTGCTGCAAAAGGTACATAGTTCCGTTTCAGACAGTTTACTTTTAAGCAGTTTGGAGTTGGTATAAATCGATCTGTGCAATATTTTGTATTGGAGGCTTTGAAGGTAGGGGTCATCACTTATAGTAAAAGAATTCTTGTATATCGACTCCCAGTCTGTCGGTTGGAGGTCGGTACCCAAGGACTCTTCCCACTTTTTCTGGGATTCATAAGGTCTCGAAGCAGCTAACTTTAAAAAGATGGGGTAGAAAGTTTGGCACGTTTTCTTCGTCATATTCAATAATTCAACGTATTCCTTTCTTATGGTTGGGATTCTGCGTGTCTCTTTTATTACTTCTTTCCACGACTTTGGTATTGCATTAATCACTCCTTGGTAAATTGTGAAGGGCGTCTCGAGGTTGTATTTCCTTGAAAAAGAGGGAAGCTTAAAAAGCCTCCTTGCTCACTTAAGAGATCGTTGATAAAAAAGATATCCTTTCTACACCATTTTTTAAGGAAGTAGGGTCGGTAATTGATTTGTATTTTTACATTATAAAATAATGGTTCACACAGAATATCTTCAGGGGCTGAGGTAGCATTTGTATCTAGTATGGACCATATGTGTACTACATTCTTTCAAAAGGTATTTAATTTTTCTCCAACCTTTAGAAGTCCTTCCTTGTGTAAATACCAAATTTTGTAGGCGCCTTGATCTTCAAAATCGTCTAAAACCAAAGTTTTCCAGGGTGCCAGTGTGCCTGGGTCTAAAAGCCTTTTTATCCAGCTAACTTTTAGAGAGTAGCTGTACGTTTTTATATCCGGGAATTTAAGTCCTCCATATTCTATCAGAATGATTAATGTACGGTGTTTCACTTTTTCGTTTTTGCCCGACCAAAGGAACTTGTAAAATAGAGTCTGTAGTCTGCATATAATATTTTCAGGTGGATCTGGGAGAACTGTCAAGCAGTGTATTAGCATTGGGAGAGCAAGGGTTTTAATAACTACCGTTTTGCCAATAAGTGTCAGATTTCTGAATGACCAGTCACTAAGAAGTTTTTCAGTTTTTCCCATCTGATTAAGGTAGTTATTAACAATGTAATTCTCGCTAAACAAATTATTTTCGATTCCTAAAATTTTAAAGGCGTTGTTGTGATTCCATTTAACATTTTGTTGTGTAGGGGTTTCGTCACCACAACCCCGTTTTGCCCCAATCCATATCACCTCGGTTTTATCAAAGTTTACCTCTAATCCAGAAATTTTTGAAAACGAGTTCACTGTTTCAAGAGCTATGTCTAATGAGTGTCCGTCGTCGCTCAGAAAGAGGGTGGAGTCGTCCGCGTATTGGCTAATCAAATATTCGGAGTTGTTTATTTTAATACCATTTATGTCCGGATTATATTTTAGTGCTGCGCTAAGGATTTCCGCACAGAATATAAACAAGTAAGGGGAAAGTGGATCTCCCTGCCTCACACCTCGCCCCAACATTACTTTTTCAGGACAATGCCCGTTATTTAGAATATACCTGTAAATATTGTTATAGAATGTTTGAACCCATCTGATGATCGAAGGACCAAAGTTTAGAAAACGTAAGGTTTTCAAAATAAAGAACCACTCCAAGGAATCAAAAGCTTTCTCGAAATCCAGTAATGTTAAAATTCCTGGAATATTTTGTTCCTCACATTTTTCAAGAAGGTCAAAGATTAATCGGGTTGATTCTCCAATATATCTCCCCTTTACAAAGCCAAGTTGTGTTTCAGATATTAATTGTTGTAGGACCGTTTTGATGCGATTGGCGATAGCAGCAGAACCGATCTTAAAATCTACGTTTATAAGGGATATTGGTCTCCAGTTTTTCAAAAACATTTTCGGTTTGTTTTGTTTCGGTATACATGTTATGATACCAGTTCGTTGGGTAGTTGAAAGTTCTTTTGCAGAATAACCAAAGTTCAAGGAGTTGATTAAATAGATACTTATGTCACTCCAGAAGAATTTGTAAAATTCGGCTGTGAAGCCATCTGAGCCTGGAGATTTGTTATTAGTCATTTGTTTTAGGGAGCTTGAGCATTCTGCCTTAGTGAGTGGGCCTTCGAGGGATTTTTTTTCATCTTCTTCTAAGAAGTTTAGAAATGGGTTTTCAACATTAAAGAATGTGTTTTCGACTTGTTTAAGTTTGTGAGCAGATGTAATTTTTGAGGCATACAGGTTTTGGTAAAAGGTTTTCTGTTCAGATATTATTTCTTGCAAATCACTTGTTTCTGTACCATCAGATTTTATTATTTTGGGAATCATTTTTTCAGTATAATGTCTTTTTTCCAGATTACAGAAGTATTTTGTAGCTTTCTCCCCCTCCACTTTCCATTTAGCTTTGGATCGAAGAATTATCCCCTGTACCTTCTTGTCTCTGATTGACTTTAGTTCTGTTTCCAGAGAATCGATTTCTTCGGTAACAGATAAGTCGCCCTTGTCGAGATTCTCGTTCAAGATTCTTAGTGTCTGTTCGATTTCAGATTCCCGTTTGTTGGACAGTCGTTTTAAGTTTGAGGAATAAGAGATAGTTTTTCCTCTTATCATGAGTTTCAAAGTCTCCCAGAACAGCTGATCGTCGATTGTTAGTCTATTATTATTATTATTATTATTATTATTATTATTATTATTATTATTATTTTCGGCTGTGACAGTAGCATTACTGGTAGTGACAGCTGTTGTACTGTACTGGTCAATTGTTTCTGCTATAGTCCGTTTTACTACATTTATGTATTCTTGGTCATTAAGAAGGCTGTTATTAAACTTCCAAAAACCTCTCCCCCGGGACTGGTTAAAGAAGGATAGGCCGATACTTATAGGGTTATGGTCTGATTTATATCGAATTTGGATATCTGTCATTTGGAAAAATATGTGCAAATCACTTGACATAAGAAAGTAGTCCAGTCTAGCCATTTTGCTTCCAGGGCCCCTCCAGGTATAACGTCTAGATTCGGGATTTTCTATCCTCCATACATCATGTAAATCTAATTTTTGCATATACTGTAAAATTTTCTCATTTGCTTTGACATTATTTTTGTGCTTATAGTTTATTGTATCCATGTCATAGTTCTGGGGAACATTCCAGTCTCCTCCTATTAAAACTGAGGAGTTATCTATTTCTTCTATTTTAGAGAATACGTTTTCATAGAAGCCCGGGTTGTCATCATTTGGTCCATATACAACCGATATTGTTAATCTTTGTTCTTGTATAGTTATATCAAGTACAATATAATTACCTCTGGGGTCTACAATCGACTTGTTTATTGAATATCCAAACGAATTTTTGAACAGAATTGCTGTTCCTCTACTTGAGCTTGAGTAAGAGCAAAAGACCGCTTCATATCCCCACTCGTTTTTCCATATCGGTTCAACCTCGGGACAAGAATGAGTGTCAACAAGGAGAGTGATATCAAATTTATTTCTGCAACGTTCGAAGATGTCCCGCCGTTTGATAGGATCAGAGGAGAGACCTCGACAGTTCACACTGCCAACTGTGATTTTAGCCATGTTGAAATTTCAGAAGACTAATCTCGCCATAACACCCATCGGCACATGTTGTACTGAAACAAAAATTTAACTGCAAACAATAGCAGAATAAATGTACATATCTGAGAAGGTTTGGGTTTTTTGGTAACGATAACAAATTTTCTAACAATAACATGTTTTCCGGGTATCGGATTCACCAGCTCGAAAGCTCCCTAATTTCTTTAATGAATAACCAGCATTAATTTGCTTCTAAGAAGTAGTCGAAATAAACAGGTGCCAACACCACACAACCTCCATAATTGCACCTCACAGAACTACATATTTTGGTTTTGATTTAGCTATGATACTAAACGGGCTAAAAAGAATCATTAGCACTCCCAAAGGCCCGGCAATTTGACGGCTGGCAAATTGCCACATCTTCTAAAAAGCCAATGATTCATTCCAGCCAGTTATATTAATGGATCGGAAAGACAATTTCAGAAAAGACACATCAAAACCTCCATAGTATTGGCTCCTGGTTTACATTTGTAATAAAGCATGCATTCTCGGAAACGGATGTGGACTGGCAAGCGTGACAGATTATGAAAAAGAGTACAATTTATAGTGAGTGAAAAGACGGGATGAGTGACCTGGCAATACGAGCGAACGAACGAACAACTAAGCGAAGCGACGAAAAAATGGACGAATGGGTGAATGGGCGAATGGGCGAACGAATGAATGGATGAATTCGATTGGGGCTAGTCCAGACAATGTTTTCAAAGTGCAACCTCGTTGCACGTTGCTGCACGTTGAAAAACTGACTGGTCACGATTCTGGGAAAGAAATGAAGCCCCCTAGATTTCAAGGGTTAAAACCCCTCACGGATATGTGTTTGAGGGAAACTGCTAGGAAAGCAGCACACAATCTTATATAGTTGCAATGTGAGTGCTTGTTGAAATCATAGGTCCGACAGGTGATCGTCTATCATGTACTTTGATATTCTAGGATCAGAGAGCTCCTTCCAGCTGTGGACACATATTCGAATTTGCCAGGGCGGCGTCATTTGTTCGAGAGAATGACTGAATGACTGAATGAATGAATGAATGAATGAATGAATGAATGAATCCAGTCGACCATAAGATCACTCAGCCATTCCCTCAGTCGGTTCATCGATTAATCAGTTCAAGCCATCAATACATGGATTACTCAATTATTTCTAATCTTATCGGGGTTTTGAACTTGAAAGCGAACACAAAAGGGTGTATTTTACGAAAGCCCTGTGAGAGGACAGCGGTCAATACACATATTACGTATGTGAATATGTAAATGAGGTTGTCTTATTCCTTCGAACACTGGTGGTATCTTCCATCCTAGGTCAATGGCAGCAGTTATTAGAGTCCATATTTATTCTTTGGGGGTAGACTAACCAATATATTCAGGTTATAATGTAACATGTTCCTCGGCTGGAAAGGAGGCCTCTCTTTTTCAAAGGGTCAAAGACCCTCACAGGTATGTAGTTGAGAGAAACTGCTAAGAAAGCGGCAATCACTTTTATATAGCAGCAAATGAGTGCTTGGTGAAATCAAAGGCCTGACAATTAATCGTCCACATGACCCTTGGTATTTAAGGGTCAAAGAGCTCCTTCCAGCTATTGTCACGCATTCAATTTGCCAATGCGGCATCATTTTATGGAACAAGAACGTGAATTCTGCTTATTTGGTTATAGTTTCCCGTCTTTGTAAATGTGATTAATAATAATGCATTCCTTTGGTATGATACTATTGTTTACATATGAACACAATAAGGGAAGACTGAACAAAAAATTCCGAGAAAAAAGACAGTATAACTTGAGTCTCGACAAACCAACTTTGATTAAAACTTTGGAGATTTTATTGTGTTGCATTTGTTGATTCAATTATCTCTGATCATAAATCAGAATTCATTGGTGTACATTTTTGTTTGCAGGAACACATTGGAAGTATGGTAAACGGTGTGGTGTATGGAAATTATTTGGAATTTACGGTGGTCATTCAATTAAGAAATATCCAATTGAGTGGACTCCGCTGTAGGCCTACTTATAAGTCAATACAGGCAAAGCAGATTATCTCTAGATTCTCTTTCAGTACCCGGGGCACCGCGAAGATACCAATTGGGGGATATAAAGCTGATTTGCTCCAACTGTGATGGTTCAAGTCCTAAGTGACTAATATTCCAACTACACCATCAAGGCATGCATTCATCGAAGGCATGGCTTGATGATGTAGTTGAAATATTACTAATTGGTCAGTCGGGATTACAGTTAAGAAACCCAAGGCTTCTTGGAAATGTATTAATGGAGAAATATATTTATTTATTAGGGTTTAACGACACTTTAACAGCCACGGTCATATTGCGTCGGTGACAGTTTTACGGGTGGAGGAAGCCGAAGTACCCGGAGAGAACCACCGAGCAACGACGAGCAGCTGCCAGCTCCCCAACATCGTAACTCCGAACTGCTGTACAGGCAGGGTTAAATTGGTTGAAGACATGCGCACCATCGACGTGCAGTACGACTTAGTACACGGCGTCATCGTGTCCCCGTGTGGACACTCGGGGTTAAGTGCCTTGCCAAAGGACACAACGAGAGAGTCCGAATCGATCACTCAGACGGTCACCCATCCAAGGACTAACCGGGCTCGACGTTGCTTAACTTCGGTGTTTTGACGAGAAGTGGATAAATAAAATACACATTTTGTAGTCGTGACGCAACTTTTTATTCAATAAACAAGTACCTTATCGGTACACCCAATTGACTATGTCAGACCACCCAACAACCTGAGTCGGGTACTGCAGATGTCTGTGTGTGTGATAAAAGTCCAAGTATCAAATCTAAGCTTTTAACCCTTTACCCTATCTGAAAAACAGACGTCACTTGCAAACAAAATTCTTGAATAACTATTTTGTTTCATTTTTTGTCTCAAAAACATAGGTTATGACCCCTCTTTGAAACGAGCTCGTCGAGCTCGTTTCAAAGATGGGTCATAACCTATGTTTTGAGACAAAAAATGATGAAAATTAATTGGTGATTTCTGTGAATAGCTATGGCCGGTTTTGGCCGTTACGTAGGTATTAAAGGGTTAAGAAACTACACAATTACTAGCAATGGAGAAATGATATCTTAATCCCCAGCACTGATGTAAATGTCTCGAATGGAAAATTATGGGGGCCAATTTGGGGGAGGGTGGGAGAGGGAGGGGTCCCCTAGTTATGCCCAATGAAATCTGAGCATTTGAATACTCCCTGCAACTGTTCATCTGTTGCTTTTCCATAAAAGTGACTTGAACACCACCACAATTTTGGCAACTTCATCATTCTAAAAGTGAATTTGGAACTTGGCATGTTTATCCACTATGGGTTTAAGATCCATATGTTGATCGTCCAATCATGGCTTAAAATATTGAGAATGAATTTCGATTCCTGCAAAATATTCTTTTGATTTTTGTCATCGATTCTAAAAGGCCTGTAGATTTCTACTTATGTTTTAACTCCCTCATAATGAGTTAACAATTTAACTTATCAGTGGGGTCTAGTAAAGTTCTGATTTCCTGTACATGTGACCTAGACGTCATTAGATACCACTGTCAAAGTTACTGTAACTTCCACCAGAAAGACCACCAAAGCCTGTGTGTTGAAAGTAATGTATTTGGATGGAGTAGCGGTCATAATTAGCCATTGTGCATAAGTATGTGACCTTAAACACCAATAAATAAATAATTGGATGGAGTTAGGGTGGGCTGCATGAAATGTAAATTGTTGATCTGCAGGCTGTACACACAAATCTTTGACAAGTACCGTATGTGGAGAGTGGTTTGTAACGAAATCGCCTGTCGAGTGGAGTTGTCACCCAAAGTATCACTTTCATATTTTGTACCTATGGACAAAAACACAAACAATATTTCATCCAATGACCTCCGGGTTTAACCCGGAGGTCCATTGGCTGGAATGTTGCTTCTGCTTGTGCTTTGCAAAAAAAATGCAATTATTGTTTGGGCAGAATCTCCACTCTATGGATGATTTTCTAATAATCCACTCTTAATGTACTGTAGAAAAGGGCAATATACCCAAAAAACTGAACTGATACTGATAACATGAGGATACCGAAAAACAACCAAACCAATCATTGAATACCAAAACCAATATTTTCAAATTGTTCGACATTCTCTATTTACAAGGCCGTGTTGAGGCTTGACAGCATTTGAAGGGCTCATTTTCATGAAAGAAGTGACTGATTTTCACTCCCATTTGGTTAATCCTTAAGAGCCTGGGCAATTGGCATGAAATCTGACTGGACTACAACCTGTCCACTGATTTCTAGTCAAATCTTAAGCACCTGTTAAGGCAGTCAAGATTTGACTAGAAATCACTGCCCACGGGATTTGTCTATAATCAGTAGTTACTCCAAATGATGGCATGGTCTGAGATTGGAAAAGCCTGAAATAGGCCTTTCAAGGTTAAGGTGTGTTTGGAATAAGTCACAAAATTACTGTAGATATGATTTATGTTAGCAAACGAATGCCAATGTTGAGCTCATTGGCATCGGCATTTGTGGCGCCATGGTAGAATGGTATAAGAAGGTATTCTACATTTTCCTGATGTGAATTCCCCTTTGGCTTTATCACTAAATCTCGGTCAAGTCAGATACCGAATACTGAACCGATATTGCGGTATACCCCCCTAAAAATTTGAAACTGTTACCGAACTCCAAATTCCAATACCGTCCATCTCTACTGACAAACATGGAAATCTCCCTGGCAGCTCACCAAAATCTCATTACAGATCTGGTTGGAACATGTGTTCTGTATGTACAGTGGAACCCTGTTAATTGAATGGCCACTTTGCAATTAAAAATTATTCAGTTAACAGGAGTATTCAATTAACAAGGATCGTGTCACTTTTATGTATTCTAGAGATAAAATTAGCTTTTATTCTATTATATCTTATTTGACAGAGTTCCATGAGCTCTATCAAAGAAGATATAATAGATTTATATTTATTTATTTTTTTGGTGTTTAAGGTCACATACTTATGCACAATGGCTAATCATGACTGTGACAGTTATACGGTGGAGGAAGCCGGAGTACCCGGAGAGAACCACCGAGCATCAACAAGCAATTATCAGCTCCTCAACATTCTCTGTTCAAGCTCCGCTCAGTTCAAGCTTCGCTCAAACAGGGTTACAGAAGTTGAAGACACGTGCACTATCGATGTGCAGTACGCCTTAGTACACGGCATCATCATGCCCCCTTGTAGGCCACTGGGATAAAGTGCCAGGTCAAGCGGTAACTTACTGGTGGCCGTGACTTCCGGTTGGCTTTTGCTGAGTGATGGAAGGTTTTTGAATCCGCTTCAAAAATATAATTTTTATTGATCCAGTATTAGGGATCTATGAAACTATGTTGGCTGTTAAATTTGGAACTGATTATCCCTTTCAATCATGTAAACATGTTATTAGTTCCCCGGTATTAGATACAGAAAACAAACATTTTGATTGCCAGAATTTCGTGTTGTTAAATGTTATGATGGCCGCCATTAATGTTGACATTAGCAACGATGATGGAAAAAGTGGACGACATGGTACCGACAATTTTAGAAAAGACTGTACTGTAAGAATTTGTGTTGGAGATAATATGAAAGTGAAGGCTTTTCATGTGATACATGATATTCAAGATAGGTGTGGCATGGGATGTGTTACGGAAATTATAGCTGAAGCTATGTTTTTGAAACAAAAAATGAAAATTGAAGGGTGATTCTTGTGAATAGCGTTGGCGAGTTTTGCCGTTGCGTTTGGTGAGGGGTTAACCCTTTTACTAAAGCAACAGCATATCCCACCAGAGCGATATTCTTAAAAATCGCCATTCAAATTTTATTTTTTTGATTTTTGTCTCCAAAACATGGCTTATAACGCCTTGTTAGAACGATATCACCGTGCTCATTCCAACGAGTGTCAGTGACCGGAGGTATTAAAATGAGGGGCACATGAATTTGATTTTTTGAGGGGCGGGGTAGGGGTGGGTTGGGGGTCCAAGCATTTTTTGCTATAGGCATGTAACGAAGGATTGAAGTCTTGGATGGGGAAAGGTATGGAGGTAGTGTCCCTCTCGAATTAATACGGTTGGGGTATATATTTTTTTTAATTCTCAGGAGGAGGTCCAACCATGGACTTTCACGGGAGAAAGTTTAAAAGTAGTAAAGCGAGAGGGACTGGGCCACCATTGAAGAAGTTTTTGAAAATATACCCCAGGTAAGACTTCTTGAAGACATTTTGAAGCTCAGAAGAATATCAGTTTCCCCCAAGTCTGGTATGTCATCTTTCATTTCACAAGTCGACGCCACTCGCAGATCGTAGAATTGAGTTTTTGGGTAGCCAGTGGGGATTTGGGGGCATCCGCATCCCCCCTGAGACGAATTGCACCCTAACAAGGGGTACAAAAAGGTGAGAGACTGTGGTGTCGCTAAAGGGAGTTGGTGTGATAATCCCCCTCCCCCACCCCCCACACTTTTTCCAGACGGAACATTTTCATCTGGATTGAAGCCTGAGATATCAATTCACTCTTGCTTGTAATCACGTACTTTCTCACGAGACTTTATTTGATACTGGGACTAATGTCACACGCATACTAATGGAAGTCTGTAGTAGCCAATTTGGGCCGTTGGGGAACCAGTATGACCAATTTAGTATACCGTTGCTGTACCTGTAATTAAATAAGATGTTGCGTGATGACTGCCAAATGTATTAAAGAAGTCTTGGATTATTTAATTATTTATCCTCTCTGACTAATATTCCAACTATATCATCAAGGCAAGCCTTCAACGAAAATATGTCTTAATGATGTAGTTAAAATATTTAATTTGTGAGGATTCCACAGGAGCGGTGGAACCGGGGGGGGGGGGGGGGGGGTAGCCTCTTCCCCACATTTTTTTGGCCGGGTCATGTTTTCCATATATGCATATATTTTAACACAACCAATGACTGGTGAAACAAGAGGCGGATCAAGAGCCTCCCCCATATTTTCGCCAGCTATCTTTCTCACGTACTGGTTCAGTTTCGATGGATTTCGGATCAGGCCTAAGTGGCAGCAAACGCTAAAATGTATACAGTCTGTTAACAAATCGGTTAACTGAAACAGAATCTTACAGACAGACAAGTACCAAATCCACCCCCAGAGAAAATAATCCACAGACAGTATAATTGCTATTAACGTCTGATAAAGCATACAGGTGAGGTCCATTTATCAGCTTTGGTCGTAACGACCAAAGCTGCGAAATAGACCTCACCTGCATGCTTTACCGACGTTTTTTAACGGCTCTCAAAGTTTGAAATCTTTCAAATAAATCTCCTGAAAAATCTGAAAATATTCGCTCAGATGCATGGAAATGGGGGTTTGGGGACGTTGGAATTTAAAATTTTCATACCACGGGCCCAAACCATGGTCGGCCCATCATACCGACGACCATCCATCGCCTGATCCAGTACCACCCCCCACCCCTTTGAAAATCGTTCCGCCGCCCCTGCTTGAGCCATCACAGTGGAACAAGTCAGTTCCCCTCCCCTTCAATCGATCATCTTTGCGATGCCTCTGGGTGAGAGAGAGAAAGAATTCTACATGGTAGCGGGTGATTTGGGAGATAAATGGGGTGGGGGACCCAGACGCCAAAAATAGGTGAGGTCAGAAATGAGAATTACAAAAGAGGTGAGGAGGGTGGGGGGATACCCAGATCACTCACTGGAAATAAGAGCACAACAATATGAGGAAAAACCGATTAAACCCAGGACGTTTCAAGAAGATCACATAAACATCCAAGATCTTCACAGTTCTAACTTCCCCACTGTGTGTGGAGGGTTGGGTATTTGCCAGTGGGTCCTAGTTAGTTTTCAGGTCTCCACAGATAAGTAGGCCCCAGGTGAAATAACAACAATGACAGCTGAAGGTCGGGGTCCTGGTGTTATGGGCCTGAGTGAAACTTGGTTAAGACATGTGATCGGGCATACCTAATAAGTTATCGCCCCTAAAATTATTAGACAGATAGGAAGGTGCAGTTAAGAAGCATGTGATTGTTGAAAAAACACCAATGACATCTGTAGAAAATAATGCAGAGTTTCCTTTTGTTACTTTTAATAAAAAAGGAAACTCGGCCTTTTATGACAAGCTAATTAGAAGCATCTAAGTAACTGTCCACTTTAACTCTTTGTTTGGCGAATGTGTTTTACAGTAATTTGCAAGTTTTTATTCTTCCTCTGAGAAAAAAATTGCAAATCTTACCTCCAAGACTTTTGCATTAATGGAAAGGACAGGGTCTGTCTTAACCCTTTACCTAACATGAAAAGCAGACGACACTTGCAAAAATAATTCTTAAATAACTAATTGTTTTCATTTTTTGTCTCAAAAACATAGGTTATGACCCCTCGTTGGAACGAGCTCGAAGAGCTCGTTCCAACGAGGGGTCATAACCTATGTTTTTGAGACAAAAAATGAAAAAAATAATGAAAATTAATAGGCGATTTTTGAGAATAGCGCTGGCCGGTTTTGGCCGTTACGTTAGGTAAAGGGTTAAATATCACGATATGCACACTGTTGATATAAAGAACAGAAAAAAAATTACAGGACATCATAAGATGGTGAAAGCGCCGTTTTCTTATTTTTAGATGGGTTTAACCCTTTACCAACCTAACAGCCAAAACCGGCCAGCTCTATTCTCAAAAATCGTCAATTAATTTCATTATTTTTTCATTTTTTTTTTTGTCTCAAAACCATAGGTTATGACCCCTCGTTGGAACGAACTCGACGAGCTCGTTCCAATGAGGGGTCATAACCTATGTTTTTGAGACAAAAAATGAAAAAAATGGGTTATTCGAGAATTGTTTTTGCAAGTGTCGTCTGCTTTTCATGTTAGATAAAAGGTTAAAAAGAGAATAAAAGTCAAATGTTCAAATTGATTGGGGAAAAATTGTCAAAAGTCAGCTTAATTTTTATACTACTCTGCAGGAAAATGCTCGAAGTTTATGAAACCATGCACATTGATGATCCAACTTCGCTAACATTTCGAAATTTCAATTTTTTATATGAAATTTCCATTCACTTAGTGGTCCCACGGAACTAAATATTTTCCCATAGGCCACCCTTATAACGTTCAGGCAAAACAGAAAAAAATATATGATCACATCACTTTAATTTTGGCATTCAAATATTTCTGTCAAGTACAGCCCTCAGACAACTTTTTCTTCCTATAAATCTCTTCAAATATCGAAACTTGTCAACCATGTTGACACAATTGAATGTACATGGACAGGGGAACTGAAGGACATAAAAAGGGTTAGCAGATATGTATATGAAAGAGCAGAAATCTGGAGGAATATAAAGTTTACCCGAGCAGAAATCTGCAGGCATCAGTATCCCGACTTTCAAAGAAAAAGTGTGGGTGAAAACGAAGTTAAAAAACAAAAATGTCGGCCAAGATTTGGGTTGTGTATTTTGCATTGGAGGGTGGGGTAGATTGAACAGAATGATTCAATAAACGGAATACAGTATATATCACAGAATTAGAAAGCAAGAGGGAGTATTGTAATCCTAAAATGGACCTCGCAGGAGCCGCGGATGACTTTGAATGTGTGTGGGTCGGGGTGGGGTGGGGCTGAAACGAATAAGCGGGGTTCTGGGACCCTCTCCCAGAGAATGATGCAAAATAATAATTATGAGACCTGAGAAACGATTTTATTACTTTAGTGGACTACCGGCGTCAGCTCGGTGCTAGCAACCTGCAATCTCTTTAGAATCGCCCAGGTCGCATAAAAAGCAAACAAACTCTACCTCGGGTCATTGATTCCAGTCCTCTGTACTGCTTCCTCGTTGTGTTCAGTCTCAGTACTCCACTGTCTGACAGTGATTCGGACAGTTGGCGATCGGAAAATAAAAATAAGTTTTTTGGTACTGAGGATAACAAAAGTTTGATAAGTAATTACGTGATAAACTCATTAGCTATGATAATGACATAAACATTGTCACAACTCATTCGTTTCTATTATTAAGAACGATGTTGTAAAAAAAAGTTAGAGGTTGAAACCCCCCCCCCCCCCCCCCCCCCCCTCACCACACACACACACACACACACACCCGGCCCGGCTCCAGTTCGGGACATTATGGGATAAAGAAAAATGTATACAAGGCAGAGACAATAAAATAACAGAAAAAGGAGAAAATTGTTGGACTTCACAGATGGGCTTGGTCTGAAGATTTTGGACAGCCTGGGTGAGAGATGTTAGGGGAAATGGACCCGGGAGAGAAACAACAGAAGAACAATGAAGAGAATGTCGCGGGAGATATAACATACTGAGATGCAACATTATCTGGGGACTATACTACGGTGTACAGTGGCACCCTTTTTGCATAAGTGCGTGCAGCAGCACAGTTAGTGACGTGGATATCATCAAAACTATGGATGGGACTGCCTAAGTTATTACTGTAGGCTAGAACTCTGGATTAAATGACTCATATGAAATATCTACCCTAAAATACCATCCAGGCACGTTTCGAGGAACAGTGGTGTCATCGCTTAATGAAGAAACGTCTGTAGTATAGTGGAGCCCACTTTTTGGATATCCCTTAGAGGTAACTGAATAACCCTGTTAATTGAATATAATTTCCAAACACAAAACCATTTACGTTCAGTACCAGTTTGACCTGTTTATTGCATATAGGTTATAGAGTAAACTCCTCTTAAATGAATATCAATAAATTACCCTGACAGTCACTGAATTGTCCCCTTGTCAATAGACCTGTCTGGCTTTAGTACATCCAGTACAGGCACTTGATCTATTATATATTGTTTGACAGGGCTCCGTGTGCTCTGTCAAACAAAATTTAATAGAATAAATGCTCAGTTTACTCTCTTGAATACAGGAAAATGACCACATTCCTGTTAATTGAATCGTTAAATGAATAATTTTCTCTGGCAAAGTGGCTTATCAATTAACAAAGGTTCTAATGTGCCAGTTTGGTATTTCACAATCAATGCTTCTCTGGGTTAGATTCTTCAACTGACAGTTTGTTTTTGATTTATGAGAAAAAGCACATGATGCATTAGCTGACTTTCAGCATACGGACCACCGGTTGTATTCTGGTCACCCATGAGCTAAGAACTTGCAAGATAGTTTTGAGCACTCTTAAGAACTTGCAAGATAGTTTTGAGCACTCTCTCGGCAATTGAAATTAATCGAGGAGAGAAATGCACCTATAGTCGTTTTAGTAGTAATTATATTCTACCCATAACTCTTCACAAGTTTTTACAAGACCAATAGACAACTCTTGCAAATAACTCTCGAATAACTCAAGGGGGGGGGGGGGGGGGGGCACTAAAAATTTGGAAGACGTGACGTCCTATTTTTTATTCGGTTCCTTTTTACAACCCACCCACCCACTACGTGCAAATTTTCTACTACCGTAATATCCAAAATAAGCTTATAAACTTAGTAGGCACAGCTGTCTTTATAGGGGGTTTTCATAATGTCCTTAACCCTTTACCCAACGTAACGGAAAAAAAACGGCCAGCGCTATTTTCAAAAAGCGCCAGTTAATTTTTATTATTTTTTCATTTTTTGTCTCAAAAACATAGGTTATGACCCCCTCATTGGAACGAGCTCGTCGAGCTCGTTCCAATGAGAGGGTCATAACCTATGTTTTTGAGACAAAAAATGAAAAAAATTAGTTATTCAATCATTTTTTTTTGGCAAGATTAGTGTCGTCTGCTTTTCATGTGAGGTAAAGGGTTAAACTAGTACTACCAATTTAAACCTCTGTGGGCTGCTGTGGGCCCCAATCTACAAATGACAAGCTGTTCGTTATCAGGCTTGGCCAGAGCAGGTGTACATATACGGGAACAAATTTTCATTTGAATTGTTCCCAAAATATTGTCTGTACATTTTCTGCATTTCGAACAAGACACCCACTCCCTACTAACGTGTGACATTTTCCCAGTTTAAGCCCAATATTCTCACATATAAAGCCTCCTGATGTTGTATTTATGTTAAGAGTGTGATGTACAACATCATCTTTAAGGTTTGAAACACAAATGATGGTATATATTAGCTGATATATTGATATATTTTGAAAAAAATTTAAAAAATTGCACAAGTTGGAAATGCACATTTTTGGCGCACTCAAGAGACCCACCCACCCCACGTCACGTCTTGTATATTTTTGATGGCCTCCCCCTGAATAAAAATTCACTGCTTAGGACCCTTATTATAACGTGCTCGGCGAGCTCGTTCCAGTGAGGGTTCATAAGCTACGTTTTGGATAAAAAAATGAAAAATATAATAAAATTTGAATGGTGTTTTTTTGTGAATAGTGCTGATCGGGTTGTTACACCAGGTGAATGGTATTTATTTATTTATTTATTTATTTATTTATTTATTTATTTATTTATTTGTATGTGTTTAAGGTCACATGTTTCTGCACAATGGCTAATCACGACCGCAGGTGAATGGTTAACCTTTACAAGTAATCAGGATATTCAGGCCGACTGATTAGGGTTATTAGGGCTAAGTCGGTCTGATCCAGAGGTGAATATTTTAAATGTGTGTTTATCACCAAAAGGCCATCTCCCGTAACATAAATATCTCGTCCAGAGAATTTAAGCACTGCGTGTAACGGGATCAGATTCGAATGAGGTTCTCGTGGCCGACTAGTGGTCTAAAGCTTCATCCGAGGTTCCACATAGTCCCATATACGCGTGTGCAATAGGCAATATGCTATATATAGTTTTGTGTGTTGGTCTTCCACAAACCATCAACGTTACTTGTCAATAATAAGACAGTATGTCGTTACAAACACGTCACCGATATCGTTACGTCATCTGCATTTTTTCTTTTTGCATTTGCATGTATTGTTGCATTTCTGCAACCTTTTTCTGCATGTCCTCAAAGCTGTTTGGGTCCATTTTCATCTTTTCTTCAAATTTCTTCATGTTTTCTCTATACTGGCTCTCCTGCCTTCTTCTTGCGCTTGCGTATTCCGGGTATGTGAGGTAACCGTTGTCGTCAATATCGTCATCTGATAACAATTTGTCAACGGTGCCTGGAAAGAATAAACCAATATAATTTCATAATTTTAGTTTTGAAATCGAACTGCTCGCTTTGCATCTAAACTGCAGTGGGAGATTTCTCTCACAGTTGCAATGGATGGAGGAATTGAAGACTCCCCCCCCCCCCCCAACAACACAAACACTGACACACACATGCACCTTTAACATAGAGATTGAATTATTCCAACCAAGGACGTAGCGAAGATGATCGATACAGGGGAGGGTGTGTAAACCTGATTTGTTCCGACTGTGATATCTCAAATCCAGATACATAACATATTCCCACTACATCATCAAAATATTCCTTCGCCGAAGGCATGGATGGATGATGTACGGTACGTGGAGAGTGTATTGTCACTAAATCACTCGCAGAGTGGAGATTACACCCAAGCAATAATTGTAAATTTGTTGCAAAGCATAACAAGCACAAGCAAAGTTTCAGCCAATGGACCTCCGGGTTAAACCCGGAGATCCATTGGCTGAAACATTGCTTTTGTTTTTGTCGATATGTACAAAATTTTAAAAGTTATAGGTAGTTTGGGTGATAACTCCACCCCGCGGGTGATTTAATTACAATCCACTCTCCACGTACTGTAGTTGGAATATTAGTTAGTTGCGATTATAGTTTAAAAAAAAAACAAACTTTTTTTCCTTGTGGATAAATAAAATATACATTTAGTGGAAGTGCCAAAACTTCTTATTTAATTTACAAGTGCAGTACTCCAAATTACTCATGCAGGGACGTGGCTAGAGGTTTCCGATTGGGGCATGGGGTGAGGGGGGTAGTGAATTTCCAACTAGGGGGGGGGGGGGGGGGCTCCTCCCGGTCCCTCCCCGTAGTTGGAAATTCGCTACAGAGAAAGATTTTGAAAATGAAGCCATGAAAGGGGGCATAAAATTGATTCTAGTAACTAAAATGCCAACACATGTATGATAGAATTATCAGGTTATTATTATTTGGTATTCTTCTGGACTCGAATATGTGATAAACAAAATTAATGCTCAAGCTTAGAACTTTGATGAACAATTCACACTGTCCTAACAGTGAACAGGGAATGATCAATTTTCGATGTTTCATCATTTTGAAATTGTGAATGATAGAATTAACTCAGGATAACGATTTTACATGATGTGATTTTCTTGAAGTGCATTTCGAGGATTTGTTTTTATTACGATAAGTAAACGCACTATAGAAATCCCGTACCGATTGACATCATGCATACTTATGAAGCTCGATATTACGTACACCGTAGTTGAAAATAGTAACAGTTAGAATTTTTGCCGATTTGAAACCGAGTTGGGATTTTGGGAAGTAAAGGAGACGTCAGCATTGCTAAAGAAGCTCTAAAATCCAGATAGGTGGAATTTCCAACTACTCATGACTTGCCCTCCGAATTTCCAACTATAAGAAATTTTGGTCAAGATTGGGTTGGGGTGACACCCCCCCCCCACACCCCCCTGTTGCCACGTCCCTGTACTCATGTTGGGACCGCAACTGTCCGATATCGGGTACCACAGCCGATATGTGTGACATAAATATCCACGTATCAAATCTAGTCTCGTTAGAAAGTAACGGTTGTCACGTGAGTGTACATGATTACTAACAAGATTGAATCGACATTTTAGACTCCAATCCAGACGAAAGGATACCTACTGGAAAAAAATTGGGTGTCACATCCTTAATCCCCCTTCGCTAAGCCACATAATTACAAGATGTGTACCGTATTTATGGCTGCCAGCATCTCATAAAATTGTTGGCACTGAATATAAACAAGGGGATTCGCATCAGAGATGCTGGGGTCGAGTTGGGGGTGGGGGCTAAAAGGAAATCTGTGTTAGCACCTGAAACTACTGAAACTAGAAAAACAATCTAAGAGGTATAGGACAAATTTGGTAAAAATCGGATAACGTTTGTTCAAGTTATCGTGCCGATAAGGCACTGGAATCGAAATTTCAATCAAGGAAACAATTCAAGGGACATAACTCCTGAAAAGATATGCTCGACTTGAACCCATAGACCAATTTGGTAAAGATTGGATAACTTTTGTTCAAGTTATCGTGCTGATACTGATGGCAAGTAAGAAATTCAATCTAAAACGAAGACAATCTAAATGGAATAACACCCGAAAAAAAATCGGACCAGATCGGTTTTCGAAATCCTGCAAGAACTTCTCGTGTAGAGCTCACAGACCAAATTTGGTAAAAATCGGATAATGTTTGCTCCAGTTTTCTGACGGACGGATGGACGGATGGACGGATGGACGGACGGACCGACGGACCTTCAACAAAACACAGGTCGAACTGTTGATTCTATCCAAAAACAAACAAACCAAACACCTGATGTAAATGAAGGGTGACTAAATTCGGAACTTTTGGGAAGTTTTATGTACAATATATCGCGTAATTCCAGACCCATGTTTTTTTTCCTCGATAACTGAAAATGACTAGATTAGTATGAAACGCAACCGTTAACGTCAAATGTGATGCCAAATTGTATAATTCTCTGCTTATTAAGTTTTCTGACGTGATATGTGCAAAAAATGGAGAAAATATGACATGGATAATAGCTCAAATCGCTATTTTACAGATAAGTATAGAGAGATATAAGGAGTATGTCAGGGGCTTTTCACCTCTAGGTTGGGGAATCTCATCGGGGGATCTCATGTGACGTCATAGTCACATGACCCAATGGCGCCATGTTGTGTTGTCATGGTAACCCGCGTGGGTAGCCATCTTGTGATGTCATCCCCATAGTGATACGTAGTGTGAGTGCGCATGCGCAGCGCGTGTTGTTAGGGTGACACGTGTTTCCGTCGTCCATTTTGTATACTGGAGGCCGCCATCTTGGTTTCTATGGTAGCACGTGATTGCGACAAAATTCCAACTAGTATCCTCAAATAATATAATGTCAGGTATTCTCGAATATTATGCCTCATTGAGGGATTTTTAATGGTCCTCATAACCTCAAAATTCAATGAGGCTATGAGGGATAATAAATGAGGACTCATTGAGGGCTTTTACATAGCCCCCATGGCCTCATACGACCAAAAAGGGATTCTCCAAAAGGTATCCTCGATAGGTATCCTCGAATAATACAATACCAGGCCATGGGTATCCTCAAATACCGAGATCAGGCTAAGAGTCGTAGTAAATCATGCCTCATTGAGGGATTTTTAATGGTCCTCATAACCTCAAAATTCAATGAGGCTATGAGGGATAATAAATGAGGACTCATTGAGGGCTTTTACATAGCCCTCATGGCCTCATACGACAAAAAGGGATTCCACAGTCACAGGCGTTTTCCAAAATGGGATTCCATAGGATATACCTGTTAAATACTGAAATGAGGCCAAGAGTCGTAGTAAATTATACCTCATTGAGGGATTTTTCAAGATCCTCATAACCTCAAAATTCAATGAGGGTATGAGGGATAATAAATGAGGACTCATTGAGGGCTTTTACATAGCCCTCATGCCTCATACAACAAAAAAGGGATTCCATAGCCACGGGCGTTTCCCAAAAATGAGATTCCATGGGATATGGCCATTGGATATAGGCTTTTATTATACACAAGGGAGATAACTCTGCATACAGATTATGGGAAATCAAGCAATCTGATTGGTTATAAATGATCTAGATATATGAAACAACAAGAGTACTTGGAATAGGGTCAGAACTAACAAGAATAGACCAGAGTAGCTAATTATAGTAACAATAAGCAAAACTGTTCCAGTTGATAGGCTCTACTACGCTACTGGAGTATACTCCAGAACAAAGGAACATGGTCAGGTAGAGGAAAACTATTGCATATATAGATAGGAGCAGAGAATTCTGGAAGAATTCGAAATAATAAAAGTTGGGTGGATTTTGGAAGGATTGTCGGGTTGTTTGTGGTAATTAGATTTACTCTTCTACAATCGAACATACCCTCCGAACATACCCCGTCTTATTACAGAAAAAATTGGGTAACATAGCAATCACGTGCTACCAAAGAAACCAAGATGGCGGCCTCCAGTATACAAAATGGACGACGGAAACACGTGTCACCCTAACAACACGCGCTGCGCATGCGCACTCACACCATGTATCACTATGGGGATGACGTCACAAGATGGCCGCCCATGCGGGTTACCATGACAACACAACATGGCGCCATTGGGTCATGTGACTATAACGTCACATGAGATCCCCCGATGAGATCCCCCAACCTAGAGGTGAAAAGCCCCTGACTTACTACTGATATAGTGTAAATTCTACAATAATAGGTTGAATTCACTGAGAAACACACAAGTAAAGGATACAGCGCACGAAAACTCTGACTGCACACAAAGGTATCTTACATGAAACTTACTTGTGAGCTTATGTTTCCTCAACATTCCGGAGGTTAATTAAAAGTGACGCCAGGAGAAAATTTGGGCGGTGGGTGAAAGAAATATAAACGAACCTCGGCCCGACTTTGAATGAAAACATACAGCTCCCACAACTCCGTTTTAAACCGAGTCTTGAAATGAGTCTGTATGTGGAGGCTTTCGAATTCTCTGGCCGGCTTAAAGTGTGAATCGCCTATGAAAAATAGTCGCAGAGATTCTCTGCGACTATTTTTCATTGGCGATTCACACTTTAAGCCGGTATACTGCAGTTTACACATCAAATACGACGAGCTCGTTCCAAAGAGGGGTCACATGATATGATTTTGTTAAAATTTGTAGAAAAATAATATTTTTTCAGCTGCTGAATTTGCATATTACGCGGGCGGATGCGGGCGATTCGTTGGGTAAAGGGTTAAAGGGTAGACTGATTCCAAGCTATAACAGCCTCGAATTCCTTACAGAGTTAGAGTGGTGATTTGAGAGTACACAACTTGGTAGTGAACGCGAAAACAACAACAACAACAACAACAACAACAACAACAACAACAACAACAACAGCAGCAGCAGCAGCAAAAAAAAAAAATAAATAAATAAAAAAAAACAGAAAAAAAAAATAGAAAAAAATTGAACAACAAATGGTTGAGATGACCAGTAACAATTTAACCCTACAGCCCTTTTGCTGTTGGGTTAAATTTTTACTGAGCGTTCCAACAAACCCAATGAGTACTGTAACCAGTATTACAACTGAAGATCTCTTTCGGGAACTTTGGGTTCAGCTGGTTAATGCACAAAGGTAATAGGCGTATGCGCGAGAGGATTGTTTTTTAATGCGATGGTCTGTTCAATCTGACTCTCATTAATGATTTATTTATTGGTGTTTAAGGTTACATAAAAATTATATCTGACTCTCAAGTGAAGATATTTGTAAAACTTGTTCCTATATCAAACTGTCAGTTTTCTACCACAACTCTCCTTCGCAAACCAAGGGTGGGGGCGGCCACACTGGAAATCATTCCAGACGCATAGCCAGATATCTGTATTGGGGGGGGGGGGGGGGCACGGCTATCTTTTTGAGGGTGGTTCAAGCGTTTTTATGCTGTAGACATATCACAAAGATTTGTGTCTTCCTATGGGGAAAACTATGGAGGTGGTGTCAGTGTCGTACTGAAAAAAATCTCCCTGAGAGGCCAACGGTTAGGGTTTTGAAAAAATTTTCAAAATATGCCCCAAATGGTACTATTTGGGGATTCTTTTGAGGCTCTTTTGAGGCTACAATTTTCACCAAGCATGGTATGTCATTTGTAATTTTATTAGTTAACGTCACATGCAGATCGTAATATTCAGGATTCTTAGGAGGCGATTGGCATTTGGGGAGGGGCAGGCTTCTCCAGCAGCCCCATGGTACGCCACTGAATGCGGTCCAGGCATCACTAATAATAGAACTAGTAGGGCCTTTACACACGGGGTGAACACTGCGCGCGGCGTGATCAAGTGATAATTAACATCATTCGTTCTCATTTTTTTTTCATTTTTTGCCTCAACAAACATAGGTTATGACCCCTCATTGGAACGAATTCGTTCCAATGAGGGGTCATAACCAATGTGTTGGAGACAAAAAATTAAAAAAATAATGAAAATTAATTGGCGATTTTTGAGAATAGCGCACCCCGTTTTCCCGTTACGTTAGGTAAAGGGTTAACTCACCTGCGCATGTTTCTACGGTAGTTATTAACGTAAACTTAATCTTAGGACTTAAGGGTTAATGTTATAAACAGGTATTATCCGACAAAGAAAAAAAATGAATATTTTTGCAGGTATCGTTCAACACATTGTCAACTGGTTCGATTGGCTCCTGTAGACTTTTAACCCCTTTTCCGAATGTAACGACACAAACCGACCACCGTTTTTCACAAAAATTGTCATTGAAATTTTTTTCTTATTTTCAAAATTTGTCTCAAAGAAATATATCCCTCATTCGAACGGTCTATGTTTTAAGAACACGTTCTGAACTATGAATATCCACATTTTTAATGATTTATTTTAGAGTTGCCTTTCCTGATTACTGCCAGATAAAACAACCAGATGAACTGAACAACGTCGATAGTGGATAGCCGAGATAATTCGTTAATTGTCGGGATGCTAACCAAACACACATCTCTGAAACTTCAGCGATCATTAAAAAAACATATCCTTTGTGAAATGTGAAATGGAGGAGGATAAACACTTATTTTGTACTTTCCTTTTGATTTACAAAATGCCATCTTTACTTGCCCAACAGTGAGGTCCTGGTGGGTTTTTACTCTGACGGCAAATATAATAAATTCACTTTGAAGAAGCCCAAGTAATTCGTTTTTAAAAATTTTACATCGAGTTGTATAGGAAGAAAGGGAAGAGAAGCGCTAAAATTCAAATCAAAAAGTTAAAAAACACCACACTAGCGATTCAAATTATCATTGAAAAATATTTGTCATGAACTTCATGAATTGGTGTGCGGCTATTCCAAAAATAATCAATGTTTTTTTTTTAAATCTCAAGTTCATTATTTTCCCCACCTGGTTTTGTAGCACATTTTAGCCTCAAACTGCTGAGATTTTCGCGCATGTCTGCGGGTGGGAGGGGGTGGTATTGATAAAAAGAGAAAATGTTTACTGTTATTCAAGAATTTCTTTTGGAGAATCGTCTGCTATTCGTGCTTTAAATAAAAGGTACAAACTTCATAGACGCACCGAACCTACCATGGTTCGGTCGAGTTGGAGAAAAGCTGAACATGTATCGACATAAATACTGAAACACTATCTCTCACGTTCTGTCAACTGCGATAAGAGGTGAAGTGTTAATAAGTGTATGTGTGATGTGTTGTGGTCTGTGTGATGCTGGGGTGAGGCGGGTCCCGGTAAATATACTTTACTATAGTAGTTATCAGCTTCGGTCATATATAACATACCCCCCCCCCCTCCCCCCCACGTAACATTATTTGCATAACGATAGACACGTGTGAAGCAAAATACACAGTCAACGATGACGGTTAAATTGCTTCAAATATAACTCATCTCCTTGTTCAGCTATGCAAACTCCCGAATGACTGATATTGACAATACTTAGTTTATTTTTATCAAAGGGTTTAGAATGTTAGGCTTTGGTAATGGTAATTCACAGTCTCGTTTTGCAAAGCACCGAAAATACGCAACTTGATTCAGATTGTACCTAAATGTTCTAAAATTTCGTTTTTCAACTTAGATTTACCACATTATCAATAATATAATTGATACTTACTAAAAAGTTACTTTTAACACAAATGGCCAAGCGCTTTATATACCAATATCGGTTTATTTAACTTGAGCCATGTACTGAGAAGGCTGATATAGTGATAATGTCTGGGGTGTGATTTGTTTTCGAAATAACAGTCACGTGTGAGGGTATGCGTCATAACAGGAAAGATGTTGCATGATCACTATTAAAACAAAATAGCTGGTGACAGCCAGTATGTTACGCCACGTATTGTGATGGTAAATCAACAAACGCCTCAATACCCACTACAGTCTCTCTAGTCCCACCGTTCGGTCTATTTCTTCTACTTCAGCGACCGTCCAATCCGAAGGTTGTAGCCAGCTAAAATTGGCAAAATGAAGTGTTTTACTATTAATGAATTCTGCCCAGTGGGCCCTGTACATTTTATTTGGTGCTGCTAACAAGACAGTCTTTGTGAGAAGGCTACACTGCCCATTCCACACCTCCGGGCCTCAACAAGGTCCAGAGGTGGGGGGGGGGGGGGGGGGGGAAGTGTGACCGGCTTGAAGAGATCACCAACAGAGCAGAGATCTGAAAACATGTGGGTTTTAGGAATAGGCGGTTATGGTAATCATTAATCATTATTTTTTAAGGCCGGGGGGGGGGGAGCTACTTTACTCCCTCCTTAAATTTTTTAAGGCGAGTAGTAGGCGAGCGAATAAATCGCTCTCCTGAAAAATAGTTAGGACTAGCCTGCCCCACACCCCGAGAAATTTTTGTAAAATTTAGCACTCAAAGAGCGAATCTGAAACATTTGTAGGGTATGTAACCATTTTGGAGCTTCATGTTGTGTGAAACTTGCACTGGGCCATGTTTGGGGGCAGCGAAAATGTTAGCCCACACCCCTCTTACAGCTCCCCCCCCCCCCCACCTCCCCCGTAGTTACACCAGTGCCAAATCGACTAGATTTGTTTACCTTCAAGGACAATATATTTCATCAATGTATCAATGTCTGAATATTCACACACTTGCATGTTCTATACAATTTTTTACCCCTCACTGTATAGTCGAGTTGCATGTCTGGGTGAAACAAATTAGGAGAGGCATGTGCCTCTCGGTTCCACCTTCTCGGGCGTGCGCACCCAGCTAGATTCAATTCCGGGAAGGAATGTACGACACCCAGAATGAAGTATACTTTAAAGACGAAAATAATTGATTCCTGCGTGTAAACATCGTCAAAGCCTATGTTTTTAAAAAAACCGCTCCGCGCCTATTGGCGGTAGATTATGACGTCGATCTCGATGTCTCTCTCCCCTAGAATGGGTTACAATTTCTAACTTGACAGCACTTACTAATAAAATACTCTGTCATCTTCTGCATTCTTTTATTCTTGATATCATCTATTTCTTCTGGCTTTTTATCTTGTAATCCATACTCCAGTACTGACTCAACATCTTCTGTCGAACCTATGTTGTGACTCAATGCCTGCATAATCTCTAATCCATCAAGTTTAAAGTCTTGATTTGTATCATGGATCCTGCGTATAAACAAACGCAAGAAACTAAATATTGGGTAAACGGGGTGTATCCTCAGGGATCCTTTTGGCTGTCTACAGGGCCGAATGTGGAACCCATTCCCAATAGCAATTTGGCATGATTTTTTCCCAATTTAAACCCAACATTTCCAAATCTCAGTGCTCGCTGTAAATAAAAATTTAATCCTTGAAGGCCTAATTCATCACATTTTACTGCAACAAAACAGGCGCCTCAACAGGTTTTTAGATACATTTGCAAGTTACATCCCAAGAACTTTGTAAGTTGTTTTTTTTTTTTTGGCATGTCTTGGCTGCCTATAACTTGACTGCCTATATAGGCAGCCAAGACCTACCTAGACACAACTGCAAAGCCACTGAATGTCGACTGTTAAAGGGTAGCAATATGCATAAATATCTTCATTATATAAAAATATAAGAAAAGTTTATTTGATAGATCTCACAGAGACTGATTATTATTCCACGCAACTGTTTGTTATATAACTTACCATACGAGTACTATACATTTAGTTTAGTTTAGTTTAGTTTAATAGTTTAATGCATTACACCATAAGGACAGTTGCTCAATACAAAAATAACAATTAAGAAGATATAATAAACATGATTTTTAATATAAAGTACTAATTACCTATTGTAATCGGGGTGGGGCCGGGGTTCGCGCATGCGCAGTAACTATCTCGTAAACGGCTGGGCCGATCGGGAAGAAACTTGGCACGCGTATGTAGTTCGGTCCTGGGAAGGTTGTTAAACTATCGCAACCGGGGTGGGGCATGTTATGTTATGTTTTGGAACCGAAAATTGAAAAAGATTCATTAATTGATGATTGCGGTTCAATTCAGAGTATTACAGTGGACGGGTATGTAAAAGGTTTAGCGTTGTTTCTTTTTTGACGATCAAGTGATGAGCAGAATGTTCAACTCATCACTAGTTTATGATAAAATTTACAAAACTCGTCTAGTGGATAAAGTATGGACCTCGTCAAAGGCTCGGTCCAAACCTAATTTACCAAATTACTTCTGTAAACTTAATCATTAAACGGCGATTCGTCGAAGATCCTCTATTCATCCAATTTCAGATACCATTGTGCAATCGGAAAACGAGGAGGATGAAGACGAGGATGAGGCAACATTACAAACTACTAACATCGTTCGACCAAGAAAACGGAAGTCCACGTTGGATCTACAAGACAGGATGATACAGATAGAAGAAAAAAGGATCGAAATTGAAAAAGAGAGACTTGAAGTTGAAAAAAAAACGTTTACATGTAGATGAAGTCATCGTAGCAAGATTGGATAAGCGTATTTCTATTGTTGAAAAGAGCATCGTGCAGTCTTATGAATCATCTTTAGGACACAATGAGAATGTATGACAAGCATTAACCCTTTACCTAACATGAAAAGCAGACGACTCTTGCAAAAAAAATTCTTGAATAACTAATTTTTTTCATTTTTTGTCTCAAAAACATAGGTTATGACCCCTCGTTGGAACGAGCTGGGTCATAACCTATGTTTTTGAGACAAAAAATGAAAAAAATAATGAAAATTAATTGGCGATTTTTGAGAATAGCGCTGGCCGGTTTTGGCCGTTACGTGAGGTAAAGGGTTAAAACTGATTCGATATCTTTATTAGTTCATCTGAATCTTCCTTCCACTAGACGTGTCCTTAAAACGATGGCACTGTTTTGTCCTGCTTCGCCTTCGTACACGGCACCCATGTCATCGTCCACTGGAATTTCTTCATCCGGTAATGGTAATCCATTTGTCACACACATGTTGTGCAAGATTACTGCTGCAACTGTTATTTTGCATACTTTTTCAGGGGAGAAAAAAGAGCGCCTCCTGACGTATCAAGACAACGGAATCGCATTTTCAATACCCCGAAAGCACGTTCATTGGGGTTTCTTGTCTTGTCGTGTGTAGCGTCGTTCACTTGGTGTTGCTCCGTCATTAATAGGTGTCATCAACTCAGGCCGTAGGGGATATCCACTGTCGCCGACAAGACACCCGAGTGGTATAGCTCGGGATTCAAAAAGTCTACAAAGCCTCGACGATGTATAGATGAATGAATCGTGAGTTGAACCCGGCCATTTTGCAACAATGTTGGTGAATTTTAATGTAGAATCACAAACACCTTGACTGTTGATGGAATGGTATCTTTTTCTGTTACCGTAAGCACATTCATCAACCGATGGAGCGGCTATTCTAATGTGAGTGCAGTCAATAGCACCAACAACATTGGGGAAACCGGCTAGCTGGTGGAATCCTACCATTATTTGTCGTAAATTTGCCTCATCTCTAGGCATATGAATATACTGGTTTGCTTGTTGGCACAAAGCCTCTGTTGTGGAATTGATGACTCGAGACATCGTTGATTGACTTGCCCCTTGAGTATCTCCTGTAACCGCTTGAAAACTTCCAGTTGCGTAAAAATGGAGTGTTGAAAGTACCTGTTGTGACGCAGAAAGTGATCTCGATCTTCTTGTAGGGTGTTCTAGGCTATCCCGCAACATATCAATTACATTTACAATCATTTCTCTGTTCAAACGATACTTTGATATGATTTCTTCACCTTCCATATAGTCCAAAGGGTTATTCCTGTCCCTGAACACCCTCTGCCGCCTTAAACTTCTTCGAGCTTGCAAAAACATAAAAACGGAAGCCATATTTTTATCAAGTTGGGAATGGGATGATGAAATGGTTCACTTTATAATCGGTTACCCGCAGAGTGCTCAGGGACTTTTCATTTTATTCCCTCTGCTGCAGGTAATTAGCGTGATTCCTCATTCCCATACAGTCTTAGCTTTCTCGGGTAAAGCAAGTTATCTGATCTTTCATGTCAACCAAAACTTGTTACTTAACATTCAGACTGTCTTAGGTTCATCTCAACACTGTCTAACTCATTAAGATCATCTTATGACATACCCCGACCTGTCTCAGCATTTTGGTTTTAGCTAAGATCTAAGTCGATCTTAGCTAAGATGTTGTTCGTGAATCGCACTTTAGGACATAAGTTGGTCTTAAGACCATTTTGAGTTGTACCTGTGTCATAAGTCGGTTTCATGAATACTGCCCCTGGTGATTTTCAGATAAGGTTCAAGCTTGTATTCATTTTTAACTAATCGATACGTTCGTAACTTATTACTGCCTTTCATTTTGTCATTAAACATATCTTTAGTAAATCTTTCCCTATGCTAAAATTCTAGTACATCGTTCAGGCATTTTCCATCACTATTGGTTAACGTATTAGCATCGGAAACTTTGATATTGTAACAAGATAACTGAGTTATCCAACTTTATAAGGTTTTTAAGGTTATACATGTACTAGCGCCTGTATTAATGTTCTGAGTTCGATAAGAAGGTAACATTTCTTATTCTTTATGTTTCTTCTCCCAAATAAATTCCCAATTGGAGCCTTCATAATGCGGATTTTCCCAATTGCATGGACGCCGGATCCTTTCCCAAACAGGGCAGAAGAATCCCTGATCCTTTCAGAGGGGTGTACCTCACGGGCCAGTTTTCTTCTCTCGCAGAGATATACAAATATTCTTTCGTGTTCCAGTTATAGATATACCAATGAATAAGTATTTAACTCACCTTTATACCATCAAAATAACAACAGACTTTTGTGGGAACTACATGGAGTAATAATAAAACTACAGATGTGGTGAGTCGTCATTCATTTTCTTTGTTTTTTTATCACAGACTACTGGCCATGTTGCCTCTCAACGATGTACCACATGTTAAAATTGTTCTTTGTGAACAAAATTGTTTAAACCCAGGTACGTTATTGAATAAAGATCGACTGATTGGTTGATAACCGCAGACAAAATGGAACCCTTTACAAACGATTAGTCGTGTACAGCGCTATTAACGTTCTACCCAACGCGGACGATATCAAAATTTATTATTTTAAATATCATTTTTTCAAATTTTTCAAAAAATTTCAACAAAACCATATCATGTGACCCCTCGTTGGAACGAGCTCGCCGAGCTCGTTCCAACGAGGGGTCACTTGCTATGGTTTTGTTGAAATTTTTTTTAAAATAATATTTTTTCAACTGCTGAATTTGCATATTACGCGGGCGGATGCGGGCGATTCGTTGGGTAAAGGGTTAACTTTTTACCCAACACGACCGGCAGACGACACTCGCCAAAAAATATCTTCAATGATTAAATATTTTCATTTTTTGTCCCCAAAACATAGCTTATGACCTCTCATTGGAACGAGTTCGTATAAGCTATATTTTTGAGAAAATGAAATGAAACCATTTCAATGGTGATTTATGTGAATAGCGCAGGCTGAAAATAGCCGTTATGTTAGGTGTTGTGTGCCTAAAATATATAGCTCATTTTTACCCCCCAAAATATAGTTTATGAGCCCCATTTTAACGAGTCCCAACCGGGAGTCAAAAGCTATATTCTAGAGGCAAAAATGATTTTTTTTACTTTTCCAAGTGTAAGGCAAACAGTGTCTCGCTTCATTTCCATCACTCCGCAAATCTTGAACTAGGGCTGCATCGATATATTCCATCACGATACAATACGAGCTCTGCCAAACAAGATGTAACGGATTAGGCAAATAAAATATTTAGCAAAATAGATGGAATTTACCGATCTTTGATAAACTGAATAATCCTTTTAATCACATATTTATCACATTCCAATCTGCAGGCCCGTAGCCAGGAATTCTACTGAGGAGGTGAACCTCCGTTGACAAAATTTTGAAAATAAGTATCAACTGGCATCTGGGAAAATATTATATGAAATTTAGGATCTAAAATATAAGCCCCTTTGCACAATTGGGCAAAAACATGTGAAAAGGTACATACAAAATAGATCGATAAATTTGATAGGCATATTTAATTTTCCAGATATATATGATATATCATAGGACCTACCTGTATATGTAATTCTGTTGATATGTGATTATGCCAAAAATTAAACAGCGGTAAGCTCAGCGTAACATATAGACAGTGACATAGCCATGGGGGAGGGGGCTGCGGGGGACACATGCCCCTCCCCAAATTTACTCATGCCCCCCCCCCCCCTAATTATTGATGCCGTTCACAACGTATAAATTATGAACAAGGAAATTGCGGATTTCTTTTCTCGAATTTTCAAAATTTTTCCCAGCGAGGGGGGGGGGGGGGTGACAACTTCTTGTGTTCACCCCCATCTCGCCGCTACGTGGCTCGGATGATTCTGCGCATCCTATTCTGTATGACCCTAGTAGTTCAGCGATCTGAACGTAGCCGCTACCCCCTTTCGTAGAAGGTAGCCGCTATGTTCACATCGCTGAACTAGCCCCCCCCACCCCCCCCCCACCCCCACCCCCACCCCCGATATTACTCTTGCCATCCTAACTTTGATATCCTGGCCACGCGCCTGCATATAGAGCCCGTAACAACAGGGCCATGAAACTAGTTTGCGGAGAAAGGCATAGGCACTTTGATAATTTTTTTTTTTTTTACCGAGGCTATAAAAAAAAGTTTCAAAGAAACTACATGCAAACGAGAACATTCATGTTTTAAAACAACTTACCCCGATACACCGTACTCTCTATATGGCTAAGCCACAGAGAGTATAATGTATCGAGGTGAGTAAGGTCGCTCAACTTTACCAAAATTTTCAAATCACAATGGGGAGATAGCCCCTCAAGTGGAACTCCCAACTTAGAGGGGAGGTATGTTCGCACCCGTGACCCCTCCCCTGGCTACGAGTCTGAGCTGGTATGCAAATAATAGGTTTTCACTGCTTTAGATTTCAAATCACGAAAACTGTTTTGCTTAACATTATTTATATTTATCATATCGTTGTACATAGTAAACAATGACATGTATACTGAATCGTGATGTATCGCGACTCAAGCATATCACGATTAATCGTTGCAGCCCAATTTTGAACACTGTGACAAGGTTTAAAGTTAATTTGGGATGCTGAAGCTTACCCTTTACCCAACGTAACGGCTAAAACCGGCCAGCGCTATTCTCAAAAATCGACAATTAATTTTCATTATTTTTTCATTTTTTGTCTCAAAAACATAGGTTATAACTCCTCTTTGTAACGAGCTCGTCGAGCTCGTTCCAACGAGGGAACCTATGTTTTTGAGACGAAAAATGAAAAAAAAATAGTTAATAAGAATTATTTTTGCAAGTGTAGTCTGCTTTCCATGTTAGGTAAAGGGTTAAGGAGTGAATCCCAATAATCAGGATCGCTTTGGCTCTGACAAGGAACATGGGTCTACTATTTTGAGAAAACCAAATCCTTTCGGGTCTGCGGGGGCAACACAGGAATTAGAGGGTTATTAGAAAGCATAGTAAAGTTTTACCTGAAGTAATGGAATTCAAGTTCTTCGGGAGACATGTTCTTCTGATCGACATTTATTTCATCCTTCAAATGCTCCTTAATATGACTGAAAAACACAAAATATGCCAGCAAATGATATATGGTTAAAATATTACCAGTAAATCACGGACGGTTGGAGGGGGGGTATTGGTGTTAATGGTTTGTTGAAAGAAAGTATTTATAAATCTTGTTAATTTGTTACATTTTCTTTGTTTTGTACCATCGTGTAAACTATGTGACAATGCGATCATTATTTGACCCTCTGCTGTCATATCATACACTGTTTTCCTGCAAAAATCGCCTCTTGCGGTTCAACGTTTCATGGAGGATAAAAGTTCATTGATTTATCCTCTTGGTAGCAAATGAACTGAGATTGCAAGTGTGAATAAAATGTCGAACAATTATAAAATATTGTGATAGCTATCTTCTGAAAGTGTGAGAGAACCTGAAAATGGGGGACTGGGGGGGGGGGGGGGGATAAAGTGTGTCCATTTTATTCAGTCCGAAACTGACGGTAGTATAGGAATCACCAAATTTAAAGACAAAACTCTCATGGCCACCTATATTTTTCAGTGTATTTTTTAAGAGGTGATAAACTAAATAGATTTAGGGTTGTTTTGCCAAAATCGGGTTGATGAGGTGGGGAGAAGGGAGAGGGAAAAAATTGTACTGTCGCCAATGTAAAAAAACACCATTGTATTGTAACCTAGATATAGGGGCAGCACCTCTTCCAACGATAGATTTTATGGGAAATTGGTGTTCTGTCAGATTTTGTTACTCACTCGAAGATTCGTCTGCACTAAATATGATCACTAGTGCCTGGTTAATTAGAATCAACGAGATTGTGTCTTTTTGACACACCTTCCTCAAGTGTTGAGGGGAGGGGCGTTTATGGCTTGTGGCGGTGTTTTCATCACTAATTTCTGTAGGACCTTTCATGGTCCATCCAGTTCAGCACCCACTCTCATCACATCAATGTCACAAGTTTCTGGTAGCACTCTACAACGTAACTTTATATTGAGGCGTTAACATTTTACCTAACCAATCGGCCGCATTTGCCCGCGTAATTTACAAATTTAACAGTTGAAAAAACAAAAAAAATTAAACAAAATTCCACAAAACCATATCATGTGACCCATCACTGGAACAAACTCGACGAGCTCGTTCCAATGAGGGGTGACCTGATATGGTTTTGGGATTTTTTTTTTTAATTTAGAAAACAACAATAACTAAACTAATAAGTTTTGATACCCCGTGCGTTGGGTAAATGGTTAACAATCCCTGACTTATCTGGTCATGAAAATCAACTTTCGATAAAGTTATCTCCCCTGAAATCATTAGATGGGCATGGAGGATCAAAATTGAGAAGCATATAATTGTTGAGAAAACACCAATGGCATCAGTAGAAAAATAAGCCAAGTTTTTGTTACTTTTAATGAATAAAAACAACAGACAGCTCTCGGAGCTGTCTGTTATTTTCGTTCATTAAAGGTTACAAAAGGAAACTGGGCTTTTTTATGGTAGGCTAACTTGAAGCAATAAACTAGAGCCCACTTTGGCTCTTTGTTCAGCTAATGTGTTTTTACAGTAATTTGCAGGGAGTGTAGTGGCTCAACGGTAGAGTGTTGAACTTCTATGCTAGAGGTTCTGAGTTCGATCCAGGTCCGGGACGACCCGCGTTGTGTCCTTGGGCAAGGCACTTTATCCCGGTTGCCTACATGGGGGCACGATGACGCCGTGTACTAAGGAGTACTGTACGTCGATGGAGCTTGAACAGAGTTAGAATGTTGAGAAACTGACAGTTGCTCGTCGATACTCGGTGGTTTTCAGTTATATTTTTTGTTTGACATAGTTTCTTTGGAAGCTCTCGGGTATGTAAAGCATATTGTTTTCTCGGATTGCTATTTTCAGTCGGGCGGGTCTTATTTTAAGACTGTATATTTACAAGGATTATCGAGCAAACTCTACAACTTAGGCATACATTCACGCCTAAAAGGTGCTACTTGACACGTTCTTGAGGAGTGACTGCCATAGCGACCACTTCGTGACCTCGCTCTTCTCAACTACTATATCAAGGGCTCTTCCTGAAGGGAATGTGTGTGACTCTCTCTCTACATACTGAGCAAGTTTGTAGGGTGACCTCTTTAGCGGCGACTTCGGGGTATCGCGCTTCTCATATGCTATGAAGGGATCTTTAACCTTTTACCTAACACGAAAAGCAGACGACACTTGCAAACAAAATTCTTGAATACCTGTTTTTCTTCGGTTTTTTGCGTCAAAAACATAGCTTATGACCCCTCATTAGAACGTCCCAATAAGGGGTCATAAGCTATGTTTTTGAGACAAAAAATGAAAAAAATAATGAAAATTGAATGGTAATTTTTGTGGATAGCGCTGGTCGTTTTCTTCCTTTATGTTGGGTAAAGGATAATCTAAACGGAGAGTATCTCTCTCCGACCAGGAAGCACTCATTTTACATCCCCAACAGAGAAGAGGGTACGCTGGCGCAGCATCAACCTAGCAATTGTTGGTGTTGGGACACCCCGAGGCGATCAATCCCAGGACTTCTGGTAAAACCAGCGAGCTTATTCAAATGCCCAACACCTACCCAACCTACTTCGGGCCAGGTCCACTTCCTAATCACCGTATGCACAATGCCATCAGTGTATATATGGCTTTAAGCTTTATACAAAGCTTTACATTATGTATCTTATGTCGGGTTTGCAGCACAGATCGTCAGTTTGTCACTCATCTTATTCCCAAACTATTATCAATATTATTTTCAATATATTCTAATAATATTATTGATATTTTAAGTGTTTTGTTTCCCACGCATTAATGCAACAATGCAATAATACAACATTACTCCAAAAGGATCTGTATTTCTCTCTTACCGGCTGTATACTCTGTCTGATATGATGTTGCTCTAATTACATTTCTACCTCGGGAGATAGCAGGAAGACAGCCAATCTGGCTATGCTGTCCCCCAACGGTATGTATATGTATCACAATATTATTCTGTAACTGAATTGATTATTATATTTTACATACCGTTAAATAAAATGAATTGAATTGAATTGAACTGAATTGGACCTCACAAACCAACCATGGACCCGCTTTCAGTCATAACAAACCGATGCCACTGATGTTCGGGCTTTCTGGATCCTTCTCTACATAGGCGTGTACCTGGACTTCTAGCCCAAGAGACCAGCCAACATATTCACTCAATCATCACTCTTCATGCTATGCATTGTAATATAGTCAAAAATGTGAAAACTTACTCTTGGTCCTGGACTATTTTACCATCGTTGAATACATTCTTTGGATTATTTGGATCAAAATTTTCCGGAATTCCTCCAGTACCATGTCCATTACAATTACCAATCAAAAGAAGTCGGAAAATTAGTACTAATGCTAGGAACATATCCAACGGATGTCTGTGAAAGAAAAAAAAACCAATAAACGGCGATAATGAATTCTCGTTTACTATACAACCGAAACTTAAGCACCCCCTGTTTTTTCGCAGTGGTGTTAATAGAAACTGTCATTACTTTCATGCTATCTTTAAGATGGCCAAAAGTTACTATTTGCGGAAAGAATGGTCTATTGACAAATGAGAGACAACACAATGATGAAAATATTCAGCATTTTAATGAGCTACTTACACATATCTGTCACTAATGTTTTTGATGGAAAAATGTTCTCTAGGCAAGTATGGTGCTGGAACGATCAATGATTAAACAATGCCGGTAATTACGGACAAAAACTGTAACTTGTGGTCTCCTAAACACAATAGCAGTGTCTGACGTCAGTAGCGGGTGTATCCACCACGTGCTCGGATGACAGCCTGAACCATCCTCCTAATGTTAACAGTGAGCCTTCTGATACGGTCCAGAGGCAACTTCTGCCACTCCTCATGCAATGCATCTTCCAAATCGACCATATTCTATACAGACGGGTCCCTTGCTTACACACGACGCCCAAAAAGGTCCAAGATGTGTTCTGAAGGATTCAAATCGGGGCTCATTACATGCCAAGGTAGTGTTGTAATAGCGCTGTTCTGAAGAAATGCTCTCTCGGCATGGGAACGATGTGGCCTTGCACAGTCGTCCAAGAATACATGCGAGTAGCAAACGGGTGGTTGTCAAAATGAGGCACGACAACCGGATTGAGAATGTCCCGGATGTACTGACGACCATTGAGATTCTCACGTGCAGTAACCAAACCAAGTTTACAATCATGAGAGGGGCATCCCCAGATCATTACTGATCCTCCACCACACCATAAGGAACAGTAGGTCTGGTGTTCCTGGGCACGTAAGCAGTATTTCTATGCCTCCACATTCTCATGCGACCATCTGTTACATGAAGCAGGAACCTACTTTCGTCTGACCAATGGACTCTCCTCCACGTCCTGTGATTCCAATGTTGTCTTGCCACACACCACTCCAAACGTTGTCTTTGATACTGAGCGGACAGAGATGGACGCTTGATGACCCTTTTGACCCAATGCCGTGAGACGGTTTCGGACAGTTCTGTTGTAGAAACGCCTGTTGGGGAGCCAAAAGCGTTTCAAACCCCCCACTTGAAGCAAAGGGCTCACGCCTAACGAGGCGTGAGAGACTCCGATCTTCCCGAGGAGAGGTATTTTGGGGTTGTCCAGGCCTTGGTCGGTCCTTAACATTGTTGATTTGTTCATGTTTTCGGACAAGCCTGCTGATGACAGAATAACTAGCCAAGCTGCCTTCCAATAGCTTTGAATGACATGCCTGTTGCATGCATGTCAATCTTAGTGCCAATGACAGTCTCCTCCTTACCATGTCAACATTTATTGATAAAAGAAGTGACGAATTTTCTTGTTTTATACCAAGATTTTGCATGTGGATGATAGTGTTTTTTTGTGACATTCGTGGGAAGCATGCTTCATGTGGATGAGTGGATGTGTTTGGGGTACGTTATCAGCCAGAAACATCACGTTTCTCTAGATAAAATGCACTGCAAGACACAGCAATCATTAAAATATAATAATCAGTAACAGCACCTTCACTGCCATGAAACATTTCAGGGTGCTTAATTAAGTTCCAGGTCTATATTTGAGATGTTCAATCCTTTACCAAACTTAACGGCATTAACCGACCAGCGATATTCACTAAAACTGCCTTTCATTCTTTTCCCTCGTTTTTCATAAAAAAAACTCCCATGGCTTACAACCTCTCATTGGAAGGAGCTCAACGAGGTCGTTCCAATGAGGAGGCATAAGCTGTTTTTAGGGCAAAATGAAAACTTTTAGTTGTTCAAGAAAGTTTGGGGGCGCGGTGGCGTCGCGGCAACCGGTTCTCGTCAGATCACCTAAGTTAAGCAACGTCCAGCCTGGTTAGTCCTTGGATGGGTGACCGTCCGAGCGATCGATTCGGACACCCGCGTTGTGTCCTTGGGCAAGGCATTTAATCCCGATTGTCCACATGGGAGCACGATGCCGCCGTGTACTAAGGCGTACTGCACGTCGATGGTGCGCATGTCTTCAGCCAATCTAACCCTGCCTGTGCTGCAGTGCGGAGTTACGATGCTGGGGAGCTGGCAGCTGCTCGCCGTTGCTCGGTGGTTCTCTCCGGGTGCTCCGGTTTCCACCACCCGTAAAACTGTCGCCGACACAATATGACCTTGGCTGTTAAAGTGCCGTTAAACTTGATAAACAAATAATAAACAAATCAAGAAGGTTTGCCTTTACTGTTCGTGTGAGGTAAAGCAGGGGTGTCACAAAATGACCGATTGTGGGGGCGGGGGGACCTCATTTGTATTTACTGCGATGCTCATGCCTGGTTACGCTCGAAATCTTTCAGGATATTTACTAAGCTTTACAATCCCAACTTGTAATTTAAGATCTTCTTGTAGCCATGAAGTCGAAAACATTACTTGCGCTATCATTCGAATTCCTCTGTATTGTCACATTGCTCATGACGGGGAAGCCAGTTTAAAAACTTTGTACGCCAAAACACACATTTATCCCCCAGCGACTGGGGTAGTTTGACTTGCGACGAATAAAAACAAACCCGACAAAATTATTAGACGACATTTTAAAAGAATAATTCAAACTCAATAATTAGTGATGAACTATAATTAGACAACATACCTTAAGTCAATTGATACGTGTGCAACTCCGACAACACAAGGTCAATTCCATGCATGTAATTTTATATATTAAGTAAGAACATACGTGTCTTTTTGAAGTGATGAATTATACCTGTCAAACGGTAGTCTCTCTCTGGTACAGTATTTTCTGTCACATCGTCCACGATGACTTATTATCCCTCTGTATCAATGCATTTTTGCATTGTCTTAATATCAGTCTGGCTTTTTTGTAATAAATTACAGCTATTGTATTTGTTAGTAGGCTATTATAATAGCTTCCTATTCAGCGATAGAGTTTTATAAAACTTACAGGCTAGTCTCGAAAACGTCATCACCAACTACAACTTGCGGTCTGGAATAAAATAAATAAAAAATAAATGTAAGTGCCACTCGCACCTCTCTGGTTTAACTCACTAACGTTTAACCCTTTACCCATCGTAACGGCCAAAACCGTCAACGCTATTCACAAAAATCGCCAATTAATTTTCATTATTTTTTCATTTTTTGTCTAAAAAAACATAGGTTATGACTCCTCTTTGGAACGAGCTCGTCGAGCTCGTTCCAATGAGGGGTCATAACCTATGTTTTTGAGACAAAAAATGAAAAAAATTAGTTATTCAAAAATTTTATTTTCAAGTGTCGTCTGCTTTTCATGTTCGGTAAAGTGTTCATAAATATCTTACAGGGCTTATTTTTCATCTAAATTTGGGAGAATCCATTTGGATACTCGCGAAAATGGCTGCGAGAATGTCCCAGGATCCCATGAGGCCACCATGGTTGAACCCCTGTTGAATACTGATAACACGTCGTCGCCTGAGTGCTAGAATGTTCTATGTCCCCTATGGGGCATAGAACATTCTAGCACTAAACCGACGACGTGTTAATAACCTCTTAACCAACACAGATTTTTAATTTTTAAAACATAAACTGAATTTGACAATTTAAAAAAAAAATAAACAATATTTACCAGTAAAACCTTATACATATGGATGTCTCTGGAACCGGCTCATTAAGCCGATTCCAATGACAACCATATTGTAGAATTTTATTGACAAAGTGTCAGGATATTTCAGGTTACGTCAGCCTTATATTGGTTAATTTTTTCCCGATATATTAGGTAATGGGTTAAAATTGACTCGATTCTTTTCGCGCGAATCCTAGCAAAGGTGCAGCGAGAACCTACATGGATTTTCGTTCGTTTTGTTGCGCGAATCTTTGCCGAATCGATTCCAGGATTCTCGTCGAAATATAAGCCCTGATTGTTATTAACCCTTCAATGAAACGAGCGTATAGTCATCCTTCCAACTGAGCTCATGAACAGTCTTTTTTCAAAAAAGGGGAAAATGGATTTTTTGGAGAATGTCCCAACGCTATCGCCTGCAAAACGATAAAGGCAGATGATTCAGCATCGGTATCGAAATAAGCGTTGTTATAGCCCTTTTGTAGTCTCATTAAGAGCACTTCCAGACATGAAACAAGCGATCAGGGCATAAACCTGTTGGGTTTGGGGGTAACCCCCCTCCTTTGTTATGTCGGCAACAGTCGGACACCGTACTATTACCTAATAGTTGCCATGTTCAAATCCTTCCACATAGATATACAACTGTCACAGGCGATTGCAGGTTTGGTGATATGTGAGTCGTAACTACCTCACCCTAACCACCAAAAAGGGGGCAGGCGGAAATCGGCAATGCAGGATAAAAGCCATGGCAGTCTGTTACAGCTTTTATCACGACATTATACTGATTGCTATAGCTAATTTCGGGGTTTTCGGACTCTTTTGAAACGCTCGCCAAATGGCGTAAGTTGGTGCGCCTGAGAACGACAAATTCATGTCATGGGTCACCCCCTTAATATCTGAAGGTACTTATGACCCGACAAATAAGCATGCACTCTGCAATACTGCCCTGAGTCATTTCCGGCAAAATCGACAGGCAAAACATTCCTAATGTAACTTCTCGCATTCAGGTGAAGGATATACCTGTCCATGACATTATGTATCCCAGTATCAAATGCATCGCGATTTTCTGCTAATTTCATCGCGCCATATTTCACTCTATCTCATTTCATCCTGACACAACTCATCATTCTCATTGTTAGGTCTTCATTATTACTCAACCCGGTTAATCTGATTTTAATCTGTTTTTGAACAGAGCAGTTAAATGCATATTACATCACTAGATGTGTCTCAAACAAGCAGTCAATATGTATCAATAGCGGTCTTTTAACTTCGGGGACTCCAGGAAGGCAGAGTCCCCCTTTCATACCATCTGACACATATCGTAATATCGTATTTGCCATTAGATTGTAGTTAAGACATATCGTGTGCATTTTGTAAATTTTATAACCTTGTACCATGCTTGGTGCATGTGTTGCAAAATAAAGATTTATATCTTATTTATTGTCTTTATTACAAGTATATGTATAACTAGCGGGCCGGGCCGATACGCCCAAGGATGGGTAGCCCCGCCCATGCGACGGAAAATATCTAGTTGTCTGGCATATCAGTTTCTAGCTGGAAACGGATAGAATCACGGAATCACGCACTCCCCATTTATGTAATAAATTTTAACACATTTAATTAACCAAATTTCCACCGTTAAAGTGAATCAACAATTTTTCATCAAATCTAATCATGGCTGGTTCATTGCAGCCATGACTAGATTTGATGAAAACTATTTGTTAAAAATACTCAGAGGATTAAAAGCTAAGGTTTATGATTCTCGCCATGGTGAGCAAGATTTATCTCAGGTCGACATTTTGGTATGGAGGTTTGTTTGTTTTTAGAAATGGCATTTTTGAAGTAACTGCAACAGAGTACAAGACAAAATTAGTTGCTGAGTAACCGTAAAGTAATTCTCTATTTTTTTCTATTTGGATAATACAGTTTCTGACAATGATTAACGAAATACTCCAATGAGAGAGCTTTCTTTTAATCCCATTAAAATCTATCATTTTGACAGAAGAGAGGTTGTGTGCGAAAGTTTTTGCATTTTTTCCCCCTTTTTTTAACGACACTTTCAACAGTCAGTCGCAATGTGCTGCAACTTATTTCCACTATTATTTTAGCTGTAGCTCTGATTAGACATGGAAATGGTTTTCTTTAACCCTGGAACCCAAGAAGCCGCTTTTCCGGCCAAGGAACATGATACATCATAACTTCATTAACCCTTTACCCAACGTAACGGCCAAAACCGGCCAGCGCTATTCTCAAAAATCGCCAATTAATTTTCAAAATATTTTCATTTTTTGTCTCAAAAACATAGGTTATGACCCCTCGTTGGAACGAGCTCGTCGAGCTCGTTCCGACGAGGGGTCATAACCTATGTTTTTGAGACAAAAAATGAAAAAATTTAGTTATTCAAGAATTTTTTTTGCAAGTGTCGTCTGCTTTTCATGTTAGGTAAAAGGTTAAGTGCCATGGCTTCAAAGCGAATGTGTGGCGTAGAAAATATTAATTGGTCTGCCCCCAGATAACGAATATGGACTATTCCATTTGCTGCTGTTGAACTGACATGGAAGATAACACCATGTTCAAAGGGTTAATCTGGGAGAAATACTTGTACGAGTTCGATTAGCGTTGGGTGCAACCTTTGGCTCCGGATCCCCCTGTTCCACGAATAAATTGTAACAATTGACTTCTGTTCAAATGTTTTCAACTTTCAAATAACTGGATTTTTGATACTTCTAAAAGTAGACAATATGAACATCACAACTCTTTCCATTCTGTGGAATACCGTAGGAGTGTCAGATGGTCCATGACGTAACATTCACGTTACAACTTTCTTGTTATTTGTTTTCTTCTATCAATAGATAACGAGGTTCACCACCGATAAATTAGTCCAATTGAAAATCAGAGTTCGGATAGAAATTGTTAGATTGGCCATATTACACGCCATTTGGGACCAATATTTCGGAAATTGATGGGGCGACCTATTAGAATTTTGTTCATTTACCGTAAAAACCAATTTGAAAGACATAATTTCTTCCAATGAACATTTAGGAATATCAATTTTCTAGTCCCAGTGATTACGACGTTCGTGTCTGCCCTTTTGCAATGCTTCCTCACTTGAATACAACACTTGTTCCGATATTTTCCTAAACCATATTATCCCCTCAATCAAAATCTCATTTTCCCTCGATTCTTTGCCTAATTTGATAAACATACTTGAACCTTCTCATTTCCATTGATGACTGAAATTCTCAGAGAAAAAAAACTTTGAACATAAAATTGCTAATAACACCGACCCGTTACCATTCTAGCATCCTGTTGTTGACCATCAAGATCTTCTGCGCGGTCTCTTAACATAAAACAGGTACAGACTTTTAATATTTACTTTATCTAATATTTCATTTGCCTTTATTGAATCTTATTTTCGCATTGATCTTACTCTGGTGATTTATCTTAATCTGTTTGATTTAAAATAATTTCATTTTTTACATAAATTAATTGTTTTACTGGAAAAAATATCGGATTACCGAATCTGAAGCTTTGGCGATTATTTCATTTATGCACTTATCCAACGGACTGTGGCATTCAGAAAATGGTTTAAGTAATATGCTGTCGGCAGTCTTTCTTGCCAAAGATGTGAACGTTGGTTGCTCAGAAAACATAAGATATTGTAAGCGCAACCAACATTAGTCTTAGCATTTGGGAAGTTTTCAACTCATGGATCGCCGGGTTACACCCGGTGGTATGTACTTAACAGCTTGTGTTCCTTATGGTTTTTATCATGAATCACAAACTGGCACCCATTTAAAAATTCACATTCAACATTTTTTATATCATGTGATTGGTTTATTTAATTATTGGGATTTAACTTTTAATCCGCTGGGTATTTTCATATTATTTTTAATTAAATCTAGTCATGGCTGCCCCGAAGCAGCCATGACTAGATTTTTATGGAATATTCATCTAAAATTTAGTTTAAGAAACAATTGGTGAAAAATACCATTCAGTTTTCAGGGGACAAATTTGAATTTTTGTGCCCAAATTATTGTGATTTCAAAGGCAAGAGAAATCCTTGCTGGGCAGGAATATCCGCCAGCAGCATGCAAGGTGTTAACCCTTTACCTAACATGAAAAGCAGACGACACTTGCAAAAAAATTTCTTGAATAACTAATTTTTTTCATTTTTTGTCTCAAAAACATAGGTTATGACCCCTCGTTGGAACGAGCTCGTCGAGCTCGTTCCAACGAGGGGTCATAACCTATGTTTTTGAGACAAAAAATGAAAAAATAATGAAAATTAATTGGCGATTTTTGAGAATAGCGCTGGCCGGTTTTGGCCGTTACGTTGGGTAAAGGGTTAATGGCACTTTCCACAGCTGGGGTCTTATCGTGTTGGACAGTTTTACGGATGTAGGAAGCCGGGGGTAGTTTGAGAAAACCTCTGAGCAGCGGCGAGCAACCCTCAGACTCTCCAACTTACTAACTCTGTACAAGCAGTACGCCTTACTATAGAGCACCAACGCCCCTCTCCCCCACCTTGGCAATCGAGATTAAGTGTCTTGCCCAAGGACACAACGCACATGGTGCGGACCAGGATCGAATCGTCGACCTTTCTATTTAAACTCCAATGCTCTAACCATTGAGATATCACACTCCCTATGTCATGTGATACTATGTTTATAGATTAATTTAAGCTCTTCTTTTACAAGGAATGGCGAACAAATTCTACAACTTTTAAACCACGATTCCTATGTGTTTCCAACGTTACCGGATACAATACCGATATTGAGAAATGTTGGAGATACAACAGACGTTGAATCTGCCCTACGTGTGTTTTAGACCGTCACGTAAGAACGTAGCTGATTGGTCGTTACGCATCTGACTGACGTTATGACGTGCATGAAATGATTCGAGACATAACAGTGTCACGCAAGAATGTAAACAGACCACCGAGGGTGATATTTTTCTTTAAAAATATCAGCGTCATCCACTTAATTCAAGTTTAATTGTGGCGTAAATACAGAACACAACTCGGTTAGAGCAAGGGGCACGGGAATAAAAGACTCTTGTAGGTGTCTGTCCTGTATTTCACGTGCGCCTTTGGTGCGCGTGAAATACAAGAAAAACTCCTGTCGGTCGTTGAATCCAGTCCCTCGTTCTCCGTCCTCGTTGGGTTCTGGTAACTGGTAAAGTGCTGGAAGCCCTTATTTGAGCTTTATTCTGAAGTGTGGGTACCACAGCTTGAAGGCTCATATTCAGTACATGTGCTTTGTATTATCTTTGAAGTGATATTATTTAGTCTGTAAGGGTTTGCCTTGTTATAATTTATGGGAGAGTGCCCATAGGCACTCTCCCATAAATTGCAACAAGGCAAAGACATGTGTACAAGATTTGATGTCCAAAAATAATTTAACACTCTACCAGTTAATACTGACACCTCTCCTTGGCCCCTTGTCCTCCCAGAGTAACCATTTTCATAACTAATGCAGCACTCTTATATCCCAATTTTCATATTATTCTCCACAGCATTGCAAATTCATGCCGGAAATTTTAAACCGGATCTACAAAATCAGGGAGGGAAACCCATCTTAATTCGGACACTTTAAAAAAAAAACTGGTTCCCAAAAACGCGTAATCTTCTTGACTGGAACTGGCAAATTACATTCATTTATCGTTAAGTGATCACAGTGTGGCTAAAAGATTCGACAAAATTGTAAATAAACTTCCGATAGATTCTTGGGCGTGTGCAGTTAACGTTACCCGGTGGTAATTAGGCTTCTGTTCTATAACCTTCTCTTCTAAAAAGCATTACTACAATGGCGTGTAACCGTAAACATACTCCAGTGTCAACCGCTAGAACGCCTTGCGACAGTGCGAGTATATACTAGGCTTGTGACGACAAAAAAGGGCTTAGCAACAGACCACGTCTCAGGCGAACCACGGTGTATATATGGATGTATACTGGGAAGCGATTGTGTGTGTTTGGGTGAGCGAAAGGATGTGTGTGTGAGGGTTTAGGCATGCGTAAGGGGCGTCTGGTGTATGGGTGTGACAGGGTGTATGTGTGTACGTGTGCTTTCTCTATCTCGTGGGTTCAGTTCACTACTTACAAGCTCAGACGTTTTAATTATTTTATTCTTTCAATATGTGTTTTTACTTTATACTAGTTTTTCAAGCCATACCATTTTGTATCACATTTGGTTATGCAATAAACTATTATTATCTGAGGTGTATACAGAAAATAGCTAACGAAGTAACGTATTATATTTTTATTACTTCTTATAAATAAATATGGATAAATAATAAATAAAGTAGTTGTAAAATAACAAACAAAAACCAAAAACAAAAACAAAGGAAGGAAAAAAAAGAAGACAAGAAAAAAACCAGCGTTCAAAGATGGTATCAAAAACAAATTTCTGTGGTCAAAAAAAAATCGTTTTATTACCAATTTGGAAAATGTAAACTAACCACAGATGAGACCCTTGGTCCATGAACCGAGTTGTTAATAATTTTGATGGTAGGTTTAAAGTGGTCCTCCACTTCTTGTGTTTGAATTGTAATTTCTAAAAGTTTATCACTTACTTGCCTTGTTCGATGGTTATCTCATGCTTTATCCAATCGTAATGATTTTTCACCTAGTATGCTCATCATCGGGAGTTTTCAGGTTCCTCGAATGATAGTGCCATTTTAACCCTTTACCCAACATAACGGCCAAACGGACCAGCGCTATTCTCAAAAATTGTCAATTAATTTTCATTAATTTTTCATTTTTTGTCTCAAAAACATAGGTTATGACCCCTCGTTGGAACGAGCTCTTTGAGCACGTTCCAACTAGGGTACATAACCTATGTTTTTAAGACAAAAAATGAAAAAATAATGAAAATTAATTGGCGATTTTTGAGAATAGCGCCGGCCGGTTTTGGCCGCTACGTTGGGTAAAGGGTTAAAATGTATTAGCTTCGTCCTCTTAAATCAAGTTTAATCGTGGTACAAATGCAAAACAGAACTTGGGTAGAGTACAGGGGACAGGACCCTTGTTGGGGGTTTCCCTGCATTTCACGCGCGTCTTCGGTGCACGTGAAATAGAGAACAAAATGCACCCAAGCGATTGATTCCAGTCCCGCGTACTCCACCCTCATTGTGTTCTGTCTTAACCCTTAGGACACGTAAGACCGATTTTTCAGGCTGAGGCATAATTTCGTCCCATTTTTGTCTTATTTTGAGAGGTCTATACACGGGGCATTGATGATAAAATAATAACTGCAGTCTGCAGCCGGACGGCTGCAGACTGCAGTTATTATTTTATCCTCACTGAAGATTGATATTGGACTGACCCATTTCACTCTAACTGTACACAAAGGCGATACCATTCCAGGAAACAAGGGTTTAAAGGATTAATACTGGCCGACTCCTCTGTTTAGCCCATTGGCCTCCCCATGTAACCATCTTCATAACTCGGATAACTTGGATAACTCAGTTATCTCGTTACAATATCTAAGTTTCCGATGAAAATACGTTAACCAATAGTAATGGAAAGTGTCTGAAAAATGTATTAGAATCTCAGCAGAAAGATTTACTCAAGATATGTTCAATGATGACAAAATGAAAGGCATTAGTTAAAAATGAATACAAGCTTGAACCTTATCTGAAAATCACCAGATCTCGACACGCCCGAGAACTGTTTACTAGACTTAGGGTTAGTAACCATAATTTGGAAATAGAAAAGGGTAGACATAAGCAACCCCCAACGCCCCTAAATGATAGGAGATGCCAGGTGTGCGATACCGGTGAAATAGAGAACGAAAAACATTTTGTTATGTATTGTGAGGCATATGTCGAAATTAGGGAAACGGGGTTCGAAGAAATTATAAAAGAAAACAAAGAATTTAAACAATTAAATGATTCCGAGAAATACTATTATATATTGAAAAATTTTTTTTTTAAATTTTGTTTTATACTTTTTTCATCACGACATTAACGGTTAGTTTATGACCCCCTTCATTAGAACGAGGTCGCTGAGTTGGTTCCAGTTACGGCAGTGGGGTAGATATTTTTTCGGGGAGTGTAACGAGATCGGAAAATATCCCACAGATAGAAATTAGCGACGCACGAAATCGCCACATGCCACAAGTTCGGCGACGCAATGCACAGCTAATTTCGGTTGGAAAATTCATGGCCTTGACCCCATGTTATGTGATGGTGTATCCTCACCAAACAAGGATCTTATATTCCACAATGTCAAACTGAGGTAACTGAAGCTCATTCTAATTTTAGGCAATAAAATACATTTTCAGAAATTATAGACATTGTAAAAGTTACACTGCCTCTCAATAACGCCTAAAAGTTACAGAGTGGGAGAAAGAAAATTTGCGGCCTTATAGGTGGAAATTTGTACCGTCATTAGCAACAACACTTCACACGTTGTGTTTTTAACCCTTTACCCAACGCAGACGATATCAAAATTTATTATTTTAAATATATTTTTTTTCAAATTTTTCAAAAAATTTCAACAAAACCATATCATGTGACTCCTCGTTGGAACGAGCTCGACGAGCTCGTTCCAACGAGGGGTCACATAATATGGTTTTGTTGAAATTTTCTGAAAAATAATATTTTTTCAACTACTGAATTTGCATATTACACGGGCGGATGCTGCCGATTCGTTGGGTAAAGGGTTAAGATCAAATAACATCAGAAATCTGACCCAAGAAGTATCAGCATGATAGTACATAAGCCAGTTTTGGCATATATGTAGGCCTCTATGAGGTTGACATTTTCTGTTGTGGTCTGTTGGTTTAAGTATAAAAGTTTCGTGAACTTCGTACAATACAGCTTTATTTTTATGGCGGTGGAATGGAGTCGGACGAGCAGTGGAGAAGCTTGAAAGTTTCGCCGCATGCCACAATAGATCCGACGCGGTGCATTTTATCGCCAAAATCTTTCAGAAATTTCATGCCCTCGATTCCCGTTTACATCATTTAACACGAAAAATGGATGTCTAAAAAGGACGTAATCTCTTTGATTCCACTGACAACTGGTAATAATTTGTTTCAATTTATGTTTATCTTTTTAAACACATTTTCAGAAAAGCGAGCAATTTTCCGACAAAAATCTTTGTGGGTGTCGTCCTAATATCATACTGAAGAGGTGAAGTTGGGTGGAGTTTTGGTGTCGAAATCTCAAATTTACAATTTCCAACAGAAACCATCAGTGCCACTTATGAGTCGATGCATAATATCTCGAAGAAAATATAGCGATTCAGAACATCACCCCAAGTTTCCATCGGAAACTGTATGGTATGGTCTCAACACCAGCCATCCGTACTGGGGAATGTATTCCCCTCTTAACTGGGAACATGTTTGAAATACGAATGTCTACATTTTGTGATAGTGACTGATAACTGGCAATTTTTTTTCAGCGTATCTGGTTTCATTTGCTCTTGCCATCATAAACTGGTTGCCTCTTCAGCACATTCTTGATGTAAAGAACAGTCTCTAAAGCAATGAGGTGTCCAAACGTTTGAAACCAAAGATGATAATATAACATAACATAACATAACATAACATTAATTAGCATAAAACATCCTATACAGGACAGTATGCGATAATCTACAAGTAACATGAAGAAAAGTAGTACTCAAAACATTACAATTTCATCCACCAATTTTCCATGATCAAAGTACTATATATGTTTTTTAGGAATTTGATACGCAAATGATCGCGATGTGAACTAGAATTTCTAATACACATCACTAAACATATCATAATCGTCTGGCGAAAAAATCTCGGATCACGCTGCAGATTTTATGGCATAAACTGGGGGTTCTATTTTCAAATATTAATTTAAATTTCTCAAATTTACTCAGATCAACAAAACCGTCGATCTCACTGTTGATCAGAACAAATAGTTCTGATCGAAGCTCTGAATAATGTGAACATTCCACAAGAAAATGGTATTCGCTTTCCATTTTCCCAGAGTTAGCTTCACAGTGAGTGCATACCCTGTCTATAACAGGCTTCGGCGGTTGATAATGTCGCCCTTTCCCAATAGCTAACTTATGATTGCTGATACGAAGCTTAGTGAAATTTCCCGGTCTTAGGCCGAGTTCGTTTCCACTGAGTACGTTTCCATTGAATAGTCATTTTAAACAACCTGCAAGTTCTCAGTTTATTATCTCCATTCTTTTTGCAGTCTTCAAACATTGACTTCTTGAACGTGTTTGCATGCTGCAAGCGCAATTATACTTGAGCTTACCTATAGCATTAGTGTTAGTGATAATTGGATGTTGAGGGATAGCGAGACCGCATCTTTCCAGTAATTTGAAAGGGGATTCCGCTTTGCTTTTACGATTTCTTTGTTCAGCTATTACATTCCACATCAGGTCATTATGATTCACAGATATTTTGATTGCGAAAGAAGCCATCCTACTTACCGCCTCGATATATAGCGGATATCGTCCAAGTTCTGTGCGAACCGCGTGGTTGGAGGAAAATTTCTCAACGCCCAAGACTTTTTACAAAAGGAAGTGTGTAATTTTTCACAGGCTATGTTGTAACGCTTACTGTACGTTATTTCTGATCCCCAGACTTCACACCCATATAAGGCTATAGGTTGAATTAATTTATCAAACAGCTGTGACATTGTCTTTATTGGAACCCGTGAAGTTTCATTAAATGCACGCAAATGTGAGTATAAAGCTTTTTGGGTTTTAACAACCAAATCATTTTGAGCTTTAGAGTCGCATGTACCATCATTTGAGAATTTTATTCCTAGATATGTAAATTCGTCAGCCATTTCAATACCCTTGTCTCCGATAAAAAATATTGGTTGCTTTTGTGTTCCATTAACTGACGCAGATCCAAATGTTAAACATTTTTGTTTTTCCATCGTTTATTTGCAGCATATTGGTTTCAGTATAATTGTGGAGCTTCTTGTAGTCAAGTCAAGATATGTAGTCAAGTCAGCATTGCAAAATTACAATGACACTGCATTCATCGGGCAGGGTGCAACATTTTATAATGATCAGTCCGCATTCAGCTGTGCCTGCTGAATTCGCCCCACTCTTGAAATTCACAAGACAGTGGGCGAATTCGACAGGCACGCCGATATAGCTACACTCCAGCGAATACCTGCCCAATTCGAACCCCGAGTCTATACCACTTTATGGTAGTAGTGAAATCGGCCACACAACCGTTAATGGCAAGCAGGGATGTGGCTAGAGAGTTTTAAAAGGGTGGAAGGGAGTCTATCTCTGGAATTCCAACCTTACAAACTCAAGGTAGAAACCTAATTTCTGACTTTCAGAAAGACCATTTGTATCACCCATCCACCCCCACCTCCCACACTTCAATGGGCGTAAGATTTCCAACTGATACCTCGCAATTCCACTTTTTTACGATCTGAGACAGAAGTTTGCAACTATTTAAATTTTTTACCGCACCTCTCCCCCGGAACACACGCCCTCCGTCACCACATCTTTAAATTGACATGTAGTGCTAAGTAACTTTGGAATCTTTCCCGACCTCTCGCTCAAGTAACCAGCTCACTTCTCCTCTAATTTACCAGTCCATCCATTACAGGATATTTTATAAAAAGAAAAAAAAGCGCGGATGGGATGCACTTGTACCTGTGAATGGCCAATATACTCTAAAGCGTTTATAATTTATTTTCAAGAAGAACATTTTCTATCTGTGTCTATAAGTGGATGAGATCATACATTACCGTTTTAAAAAGTCTGAGCAATTTACCGGTCAAAAAAATTTCCACGACTTTTAAAATACTAAGATACATTGCAGTAACAATGAGTACAAAAAGAAGCCCTATAATGGAGAAAAATGGAGAAAAAACTAAGGAAAAAACCTGAACTATAATTACAAAGGTAGAAAAAAACCCTAGTTTTTATTGTTACCACCCCCCCCCCCCCCCCCCTCCCAATACTTGTACACAATGTTTATTTACTTTTAGTATAATTGCTGTTCCAATTCCAATTTTTCGACTCTTTTTTGTTAATTCGTTTATTTACGCGGAGAAGCCCCTTGTTATTGTGACATAGAATAGAAGAATATAATAGAAGATATATATTGATCTGTGTTTGAACTTATCCATGCATGCAATAACACTATCATTCTTCAAATATTTTCTATGTAATACATATTTAAATAAATTATTTTTGGTCGCCAACAAAATCTCTTCCATTAAACCTTTACCCAACGTAACGGCCAAAACGACCAGCGCTATTCTCAAAAATCGCCATTTAATTTTCATTATTTTTTCATTTTTTGTCTCAAAAACATAGGTTATGACCCCTCTTTGGAACGAGCTCATCGAGCTCGTTCCAATGAGGGGCCATAACCTATGTTTTTGAGACAAAAAAAATGAAAAAAATTAGTTATTCAAGAATTTTGTTTCCAAGTGTCGTCTGCTTTTCGTGTTAGATAAAAGGGTTGAAGCCGAAATGCACCTTTTACGAAGCAGGATTATCATAAGACCTGTAGTCATAAAGTGGGTGGTTACTTAGTGAATGTTATGGTAGACAAATTAATATTTTCATCGAATATTGACTCTTCAAATTGATGCCATTGAACTGTCATGGAATGTACCATTTTGGTTGAAAGGGTTAATAAATAACAATTATGGTAATATCATGACTTTATACATTTCTTCAAACCATACCAATATTGATGAGTTTGGAATCAGATCACCGAGCTTGTTCCAAATGCATCCATATCAGCTATTCAAGAGACAACACTTGCATTGTGACAACATTTGCATCTGCAGAGACGGGCGCACGTTGACCCAGTGGTTACAGCATTGGACTTCAAGCGAAAGGTCCACGATTACGCTCTTGGACAGGGTACTTAAATCCGAATGTCCACGTGCGGGCACTGTGATGCTGTGAATACTAAGGCATACTGCACGTCGATGGTACACTTGTCTTCAACCAATGCTAACCCTGCTTGTGTGGAGTTAGTACGTTGGGAGCCGCTGCTCGGTTGTTCTCTCCGGGTACTCTGGCTTCCTTCACCCGTAAAACAGCCCGATACGATGTGATCCTGGCTGCCGAAAGTGTCGTTAAAACCCCAATAAATAAATAAATCTGCAGAGATTAAAAAAAAAAAAGTTGGGGGTTTTTTCCTACCCATGGGATTTTTAGATGAATTTTTTTTCCTTATTAGAGTTTTTTTCCATTCACAAGATAAAAAGTAGAATTTTGAAATAATACAATTGTAAAGATTTAACCCTTTTCCTAACATGAAAAGCAGACGACACTTGCAAAAACAATTATGACCCCTCGTTGGAACGAGCTCAACGAGCTCGTTCCAACGAGGGGTAATAACCAATGTTTTTGAGACAAAAGATGAAAAAAATAATGAAAATTAATTGGCGATTTTTGAGAATAACGCCGGCCGGTTTTTGCCGTTATGTTGCGTAAAGGGTTAATAGTATTGGCCCCCTCAGTATTTTCCATATTCAAGTACATCTGATAATGTCATCGATAGACTGTATTCGTTATTTCGTAAATAACTAGTGCAATATTTGAGAACAAACGCCGATCTGTCCATTCTCTGAAAACCTAATTGAGAAGAACTGAAGATTCATCGATAACTAATTTTAGTGACAGCGGGAATCTGTACACATTTGTTGTGTTACGTCACTACATTTGTTCACTTCACAGGGTACCGTTAAATACCAAACGCTTCGTTTTCATTAATTGTCTCCATTGAAAAAAAATTGACGCAACATCAATAGCTAGAATTGGTAGGATCACCGAGAGATTCCATTGTGGGACCTGATTAGTGGCGAGAGGTTCCTCAAATCACAAAATCAAACTCCTCACAACGAATATGTTGTTGACATCTGTCCATACAAATATTTTATATTTTAATCACGATTAATACACTTTGATCATACTCAGCCACCGAAATAGAAGTTTCTATCTTTGATTAAGAACAATGGCCATTTTTGCATGACCATATTAAGAACTCCGAGTCTCCGATTCTTTCTAATTTCATTCAAAACAGGACATGGACTGCTTTGGGTGTTTACTGAGACGAAATATGGGAACCTTCCCCGATGGCATTGGGGCAAGATTTTTCCCAATTCAAACTAAAAATTCTCCAATCCCAGTCCCTATTCAAAGAAATAAATATTTAATCATTTGTGTCCTGAATTGAGCAGTCATAAGCCTCCAGAAAACGAATATTTACCAAAAACTAACGAAGAATAAAAAGCATCTGAATTCAAGGACAAACAACAGGTGTGTTCTTTAATCCTTAAAGATCTAATCCTGATTTGATCACTTTTTAGTGCAGCAGAACAGGCGCCCCAGCAGATAGGTTGTAGATACACTTACAAGTTATATTCTATGAACTGTCTCAATTATTTCTTGGCAAGTCTTGGCTGCCTATATAGGCAGCCAAACTTGCCCACACACAACTGCAAACTCACCGAATGTGGTCGGCGCTTGTTCTCAGTTCAGTTTGAAAGTAATATTTCTTAATCTTTGTGTGTTTCTCTCAACTAAAAGAAATTCCCAATTGAAGCATTCATGGTGCGAAATTCCAAAATGCATGGGCCCCGGGACATTTCACAAAGAGGCAGAAGAATCCCTGCAGGAGTCAAACCCAAGGCGAAACATTCCTAACCGTTTTAGTTAAAACTGATGAGTTATCAGTTAGTTTAAATAGGTTTTATTTCCCATAGATTTATTTATTATTTATTGGTGTTTAAGGTCACATATTTCTGCACAGTGTCTTATCATGACCGCAACATGGATATAAAGTCAAATCCAGCCAGTCATTTATACCTATGTTACCCATTGTTTACCACTGTAAACAAGCACTGCTTCGCTTTACGGAGTTCCCACGGGGAATATTTTCCACAGAAGATGCCATAAAAGATGCAAATTGATTAGAGAAAAGCTATACAACTTTAATAAATTCCTTTCCTATACAAACATACTATTTAGGCTGAGGCATAGTAACATACAATATAGTCTATGACAAATCATACGTTGAGGGGTGTAATCTCATAAAAAAATAAAGATGAAATTAGCGTAAAAATGTTGAAGTTCGGGCGGTATAAATGATAAAGAGAAAACTGTCTACTCAGGCATCAAGATAAGATACGATAATTTATTAACCCTTTACCTTACGTAACGGCCAAAACCGACCAGCACTATTCACAAAAATCGCCAATGAATTTTCATTATTTTTTTCATTTTGTGTCTCAAAAACATAGGTTATGACCCCTCTTTGGAACGAGCTCGTCGAGCTCGTTTCAATGAGGGGTCATAACCTATGTTTTTGAGACAACAAAATGAAAGAAATAAGTTATTCAAGAATTGTTTTTGCAAGTGTCGTCTGCTTTTCATGTTAGGTAAAGGGTTAACAGTGATGTCAAGTCACCTATACAAGATACAAAATATACAATAATAAGCTTAGCATGCAGTATAAATGCGAAAAACAAATAACATCACTATTTTTGCAAGACCACATCCAAACTCCAAGCAGTGCTGTCTCCCCTGGCAACGATCGACACATCGGAAATCCATTTTTGAACAAAGCTAAGGGAGACAACAATACTTGGAGTTTGGGCAATGTCATCCCTTGCAGATGGCGCCTTGTTGCACCCATTTGACGATATAATACTATCTGAACGTGACATGGATTTATTGCCATACTCATGTATAGGTACATACGCGTCGCCAGGGTGGAGGGGGGTGGGGGCGAACAAACCCCCTTTTACGTTTTTTTCAAGAACGGAGCAAATAAATTCCCCCAAATCCACCAGAGAGTTCTATTTGATGCTAAATTTAAATTTTTTTCCTTAGGGCATGCCCCCAGACTCCTATGTATGCGCGTGCCTTCGGCATCTGCCACGTATACCCCCGGTGTACCTTTTTCATCAAAGTCGAACCCCTTTTGAAAAACATGGGCGACACCCATGCTTGAAGTAAGCATTTTAAACGTCCCTTTCCACTTCGTTTCTTGCCTCCCTGAAGTCGCCCAAAATGCAGCCACTTTAAGCGAATTTCAACATTCCGTTTCGTACAGTTACTCTCTCCTCACTCCCCGGTATAGACGTCGCTGGAGATAGAAAAGCAAATATTCTTTGCTATGGAGTAAATGTAATTTCTATAGTGATGTTTACTGCAGAGTTTTTTTTTCAACTTTATTCTCCCAACATCTCAGCATTTGAAGAAGTAAGTCATCTTTAACTGACCAAAGTATGGCACTTTTAGTGAACAGCTCAGCTGGTTACGCCACAGTCTCCCAATATAACGCTTGTTAATAAATTATTTTACGGGATCACCACACAGTCTGTAAAACGAACGTTTCGCCGTCTTTCTGAAAGTACATTCTCCATACTACCTCGAGCACAAATTCAGCTACCCTGAGAATCCCGCCACGGTGTACCGGGTCTGGTGGACGATTCGAAAAAAAGGGTGGATTCCAAAAACGCGGGAACTTGAGTAAATAGTTTATTCTTGCTGGTTTCCATAAGTCATAAATAGGCTACTCTCAATAGAGGTGTCTCTCTTGCCACTATTTACTAGACTATGAGTAAACGTAAAACAAATCTCGACCTCAACAAAGGGGTAGATGTTCTTTCTTTAGTAAGGCACCCTTACGTTGCACATTAAAACTGCTGATTTTCACAATTATACAGGAGTCCTTGCTTTGGTTCTTTAGTATTTTAACCCTCTACCTAACGCAGACGATTTCAAAATTTATTATTTTAAATAACATTTTTTTTTTTCAGAAAATATCAACAAACCCATGTCATGTGAGCCCTCTTTAGAACGAGCTCGACGAGCTCGTTCCAAAGAGGGGTCACATGATATGGTTTTGTTGATATTTTTCGAAAAATAATATTTTTTCAGCTGCTGAATTTGCATATTACGCGGGCGGATGCGGGCGATTCGTTGGGTAAAGGGTTAATGCAAGAAGCGAGTTCAAGACTTTTCATCACAACAGTCAATTTAATTCAGTTTTATTCTGGAGAAGAAAATTCAATGATAAGCTAACAGACAGATGATATCTACAGTGTTTTAGTGTGAATAACGCCAATTATCTCGTCCATGGACACGGGAATTATGTATTTCCACGATTTGCTTTGCGTTTTGTCGAAGAATATAAATTCTCGTGTCCACATGTGCAAATGAGATAGTCGCTAAAGGAAACCGTATCCAGGCCAGAAAACTCGGTGTTCTTTTTATTGGACGCTCCTCAACAAAGATTACATTTCTTTTTTTAATAAGGCCACGATGAAATCATTCGCAAAACATTGCAGCTGACCGCTGTCCGGGTCGATACGAACTGTCACCAAATGCAGTGTACTTCATTAAAACCGTAATAAATGAAACATACCCTAAACGACCGTTTATTATTATAATTTTAAGGAATTATTTTCATTTAACGTGTACATGACTATTCAATCGTCACATATATTTATAACGAACAGAAGTGTATAATTACACAATGAAAATGAATTGCGGGTTTTCTTTAAAAAAAATTCAAATAAGCGGCTGAAATTGTTGGCGTTCAGATGACCAACAATTCTTCTGACTTGCACTATCCCCCCACCACCACCCACCCCCCCCCCCCCCCCGCAACCTCCTAGCTTCGTGCCTGTCGATGTCTAAACTTTCCCCAACTGCGTTTATTGGACCGCCGCCGAAGCAAGATATAGGTCCCAAGTATTTTTGCACAACGTTCATAAATAGATCAAAAACGCTTCAAAATAAGAATTCAACGAGATTCAAAACACTATAGAAAAGATTCGATTCAAATTCAACGGCATTTTTGAATAATCGCCGTACACGCAGGAAATAAGTATTGGATGTACCGATTTCAATAGATCTAGGACAAAGGGAATTCTGTTATAGTCGGGTTAATTTCTCAACATATTACAAAATTATTTACTGAATTAACCGCAAATGACTAAAACCTGAATGCAGTGAACATGTCACATTTACACTGAAGGTATGGTAAATGGTTTCGTGTTCAACTTTCGCAACTTCAGCGTGTTCTCTATAACTTTTGGTATTATAAAATACACTACAACTTATTTGAAAATGCTCTCTGGGCTCGGTAAACTAAGGATGCAATAACGTAAATCCAATGGTATACCGTCTGGTGTCACGCTTGATTAGCAAAGTATATGCTGATGCCAAAACTAGAACTATCATTGAATGTGATAAATACCTCCTCTTCTGTCTTCCCAGGATGCACCACTGAATGTGAAGCTTCAAAATATGGCGTTAACGTATTTGTGGGCATGTTTGAGAAGTTTGATCAAAATCAGTTCAGAACTGTGGGAGGAGTTGGCAAACAAAATTTCATACTGTATCAAATCTAAAGGGAGGTAAGTTCGTCACAAATTGTAGGTTTAAAATTTTGAAATATACATATGTGGATTCAATTTTGAAGTATGCACATGTCCATTTACGCGTCACCATGTTCAAAAGGTTTCATCAAAATCGAATCAGCTATGTTGGAGGAGTTACACGAATAATAATCGATACATAAATTTGTATTAACCCTTTACCTAACGAATAGCCCGCATCCGCCCGCGTAATATGCAAATTGAGCAGTTGAAAAAATTAAATTTTCAAAATATTTCAACAAAACCATATCATGTGACCCCTCATTGGAACAAGCTCATTGAGCTCGATCCAATGAGGGGTCACATGATATGGTTTTGTTGAAATCTTTTTAAACATTTTTAAAAATTATTTTTAAAATAATAAATTTTGATATCGTCTGCGTTGGGTAAAGGGTTAAATGTATGTTCAAGAGGAGAAATGCTGGTTAAAATTATTGCAGATTAAAAATTCTGGAACATGCACATTTATGGCCACTTATTAATAGCCATGTTTGAGAATTACATCAAAAAAAAGTTCAGAAATCTTGGAAGAGTTGCGCACAGAAGAATCTTATGTTGGTATCAAGAATATACCTAAGTTAAAGGGATAAAACTTGGCTAAAATCGTTGCAGACTGAAAAATTGTGGAATATGCGCATGCCCACTTGTTAGTGGTAAAGTTTGAGAAGTTTCATCGAAATCGGTTCATGTGGGAGGACTTGCGTACTCAAGAATTTCGCACGTACGGATGGGTAGTGATGTTTGGTGTAATTTTGATTGTCGTGTACAGTTGAGATGTCCCCAAAGATGCGGAAAAAGCTTATCTCGCATCTCGAAGGGTTGCGGAAGTCTGGGTGATTTTTTCTACTTCCTAGATTGTGGCTTACTGGCGAGGAAGGTGTTGGAGGATTGGTAGAGGGCTGTTCTGTTTGGAACGGTCCAGTAGTCTCGAATTCTTCTTATTCCAGTCTTTCTAATTCCCATCTGACGCGCGTTCGTGTAGCCGTCTCCTCTCTTTGTTAACTTCCTCAAATAGTGTCTGGATGAGATTATTCACTAATAGATGGTCACCTCGCTGGAAATCTGGTACGGAAGAAGTAAAATGATCGGAACAGGAGGTCTCAAGAAACTACCATTCTCCTCACCTCACTTCTTGTCGACACGTCGCTCTTCTCCAGAGGTGGGTGTATCAGGGGAACAATGTATGGAAATAGCGATAGTTTTTTGTTTTGTTTCCAGAAACTCCTACAGTCCACTGGCGTTTCGAGATTTGGCGGAGATTCCCTTCTTTTCCAAAGGTCGCTCTTCGGGGCCATCATCGAACAAATATATGGTTTCGATCTTTTTAGGCAAAGCGAAGAACGGAGATAGAGGGGTAATCTTCCCGAACAAAGGACTATTCCTCCCTGAAGAAGATCATATCTTCCTTGGATCCAAATCAACTGTTTGGTGGACAGTGTTGTCAGTCATCTCAACAGTTAAGATGAGGGTGCTACCAGAATCATGAGTGTTTTTTCACAATTCAGCAGACAATTTTACCATCAGAGTTCGGTGTCTAATGTAAGAAAATTGTCTTATGTTGACTTCAAAATCTGGATTCATCACAGAACAGTCATAAGTGCTCAATTCTTTACCCAGCAAGAAAGAAGACAAAACATGCCAAAAAAAATTTCTACATGCAAAAAAAAAATAAAAATTCTATGTTACAATCTTGTTCATTTTTGCCTCAAAAACATATCTTGAGTCCGATGAGGTGTCATAAGTTACATTTTTAGACAAACACTGAAGAAAATTAATGAAATCTAAATGGCAATTTTTGAGAACAGCGCTGGTCGGTTATCGCCGTTAATTCGGTTAAAGTGGACATACCGGGAGAATTGGCAGACGAGATACATGCCGGGAGAATTGGCCGATGAGATACTTACCGGGATAATTGGCAGTTGAGATGACATACCAGGAGAATTGGCTGATGAGATGACATATCGGGAGAATTGGCTGATGAGATGACATACCGGGAGAATTGGCTGATGAGATGACATACCAGAATAATTGGCTGATGAGATGACATACCGGGAGAATTGGCTGATGAGATGACAGACCGGGAGAATTGGCTGATGAGATGACATACCAGGAGAATTGGCTGATGAGATGACATACCAGGAGAATTGGCTGATGAGATGACATACCGGGAGAATTGGTTGATGAGATGACATACCGGGAGAATTGGCTGATGAGATGACATACCAGGAGAATTGGTTGATGAGATGACATACCGGGAGAATTGGTTGATGAGATGACATACCAGGAGAATTGGTTGATGAGATGACATACCAGGAGAATTGGTTGATGAGATGACATACCGGGAGAATTGGCTGATGAGATGACATACCGGGAGAATTGGTTGATGAGATGACATACCAGGAGAATTGGTTGATGAGATGACATACCATGACAATTGGTTGATGAGATGACATATCGGGAGAATTGGCTGATGAGATGACATACCAGGAGAATTGGCTGATGATATGACATACCGGGAGAATGGGGCGATGAGATGCATACCTGGATAATTGGCTGATGAGATGACATACCAGGAGAACGGGGCGATCAGATGACATACCTGGAGAATTGGCCGATGAGATGACATACCTGGACAATTGGCTGATGAGATGACATATCAGGAGAACGGGGCGATGAGATGACATGCAGGGAGAATGGGGCGATGAGATGACATACCTGGACAATTGGCTGATGAGATGACAGGAGAATTGGCTGATGCGATGACATACCGGGAGAATTGGCTGATGAGATGACATACCGGGAGAATTGGCTGATGCGATCACATACCGGGAGAATTGACTGATGAGATGACATACCGGGAGAATTGGCTGATGAGATGACATACCGGGAGAATTGGCTGATGAGATGACATACCGGGAGAATTGGCTGATGAGATGACATACCAGGAGAATTGGCTGATGAGATGACATACCAGGAGAATTGGCTGATGAAATAACATACCGGGAGAATTGGCTGATGAGATGACATACCGGAGAATTGGCTGATGAGATGACATACCGGGAGAATTGGCTGATGAGATGACATACCGGGAGAATTGGTTGATGAGATGGCATACCTGGAGAATTGGTTGATGAGATGACATACCAGGAGAATGCGGCGATGAGATGACATACCTGGAGAATTGGCTGATGAGATGACATACCAGGAGAATGCGGCGATGAGGTGACATACCGGGAGAATTGGCTGATGAAATAACATACCGGGAGAATTGGCTGATGAGATGACATACCGGAGAATTGGCTGATGAGATGACATACCGGGAGAATTGGCTGATGAGATGACATAGCGGGAGAATTGGTTGATGAGATGACATACCAGGAGAATGCGGCGATGAGATGACATACCTGGAGAATTGGCTGATGAGATGACATACCAGGAGAATGTGGCGATGAGGTGACATACCGGGAGAATTGGCTGATGAAATAACATACCGGGAGAATTGGCTGATGAGATGACATACCAGGAGAATTGGCCGATGAGATGACATACCGGGAGAATTGGCTGATGAGATGACATACCGGGAGAATTGGCCGATGAGATGACATACCGGGAGAATTGGCTGATGAGATGACATACCAGGAGAATTGGCTGATGAGATGACATACCGGGAGAATTGGCTGATGAGATGACATACCCGAAGAATTGGCCGATGATATGATTACTTATTTGTGACGAAATAAAATGAAATTGAGGCGCTGCGTTGCTGATACCACAGAGTGACACTATTGGACAAAGTTGTGATTTTTCGCTTTCGATCTCGGTGTCTCAATTTGTGATGGCGGAGGTGAACTGAGCTGATCTGATCGTTAGGAATGGTTTACCTGTCAGTAGTGATGTATTTCGTTCACTGTTGGGAAAAGACGTCGATAAATATTTGAAAACTGTGCTTCAGTGTAATATATCTATGTGGCGCTTCCTAAAGAAAATGGCTGATGCGATCACATACCGGGAGAATTGACTGATGAGATGACATACCGGGAGAATTGGCTGATGAGATGACATACCGGGAGAATTGGCTGATGAGATGACATACCGGGAGAATTGGCTGATGAGATGACATACCGGGAGAATTGGCTGATGAGATGACACACCAGGAGAATTGGCTGATGAGATGACATACCGGGAGAATTGGTTGATGAGATGGCATACCAGGAGAATGCGGCGATGAGATGACATACCTGGAGAATTGGCTGATGAGATGACATACCAGGAGAATGCGGCGATGAGGTGACATTCCGGGAGAATTGGCTGATGAAATAACGTACCGGGAGAATTGGCTGATGAGATGACATACCGGGAGAATTGGTTGATGAGATGACATACCAGGAGAATGCGGCGATGAGATGACATACCTGGAGAATTGGCTGATGAGATGACATACCAGGAGAATGCGGCGATGAGGTGACATTCCGGGAGAATTGGCTGATGAAATAACATACCGGGAGAATTGGCTGATGAGATGACATACCAGGAGAATTGGCCGATGAGATGACATACCGGGAGAATTGGCTGATGAGATGACATACCCGAAGAATTGGCCGATGAGATGATTACTTATTTGTGACGAAATAAAATGAAATTGAGGCGCTGCGTTGCTGATACCACAGAGTGACACTATTGGAAAAAGTTGTGATTTTTCGCTTTCGATCTCGGTGTCTCAATTTGTGACGGCGGAGGTGAACTGAGCTGATCGTTAGGAATGGTTTACCTGTCAGTGGTGATGTATTTCGTTCACTGTTGGGAAAGACGTCGATAAATATTTGAAAACTGTGCTTCAGTGTAATATATCTATGTGGCGCTTCCTAAAGAAAAAAATGTATTGTCCCCCAACATAGCAATACGGTAAAATCCGTATAGCAACATATATAATTAAACAAATCTAACATGTTACTTTCTCATTCAATATTTTCTACCTACAAAATAACTTAAACCCCCACCACGCACACACCTAACTCGTGTTGGTTAAACAGTATGGAATAATATATTGGTCCTTCGTTTTTAAAATTACTTTACCCTTTAGGTCAAAGGTTTTATTTACTTGGTGTATCGTATATTACACAGTAATTTTAAGATTACAGTAAATTAATTCGCGCATGATAAGTAGATGTGCAATAGAACCACAAGGTCGGGGTATCCACCGGAAATTGCATTTATTTTCTTCTGCTTGTTTACTAAAACCTTTGGCGGAGTGAGACCCTTGCTAAAAAGGGTGGTTATAATCCGCCAAAAGTCAAAAGTTAAATTATATTGTTTCTGTCTATGTAAATTATGTTATATAAACTAAAAGAAATAATTAAACGTACCATGGTACTCCCTGGTAAATCATTGCATTGTTGCAAAACACCAGGCTTCCGGGTTCACCATGGACTCTTGGGACAATACAGTGAAACCTTTTAAACGAATAGCCACTATGGTAATGAAAATTATTCAGTTAACAGGAGTATTGAATAAACACGGATGTGGACACTTCCCTATATTATAGATAAACTAAGCATTCATTCTATTATATCTTGTTTGACAGAGCTCGTGGAGCTCTGTCAAACTAGATATAATAGATTAAATGCGTGTATTGGATGTACTGAAGCCAAATAGGTCCATTAACAAAGAGAATTCGGCGACTGTCCGAGTAATTTCCCAACATATTACAAGATAATTATCCAATTAACAGGAGTCCATTCTAGAACCTATATGCAATTGACAGGTCAAATTTATACTGAATGTATGATAAATGGTTTTGTGTTTGGGAATTATATTCAGTTAACATGGTTATTCAATTAAAGGATATTCAATTAAGAGGGCTTCATTGTATCTTGGTCTACCACGGTGTAGTGTTGTGCTTTTTATAGGGAAAACCCCGCATTTTGCAGTGTGGCTACTACACAAAAGTCCAAACAAGCGATCGTAGTAAAACAAAGGGTGTAACACACCGAGCCCTTCGTAAGAGTTGCGTACTACCCGATGAAATGGTAGCTAAATAGTTTTGACCGCGTACGTGCTTGACCAGGTATTCTTGGCGTCACACCTCGATATTGTCCGAAAAGAAACCAAACAGTGAAACATCGGTAGGTTGTTATGACAAATTAATGCATAAAAGAGACACAGTTGTTTTCTTCGTGGGCCCGGGTGGGAGCGATCCCCGCCCTTTCCATGATCTCCCTCTGACTAAACCTAGAGCAGTATCTAAGGGTGAACATTTCGGTCTTATAATGCAAATTTTGCCATTTGGTGTAACGAACAATATCTCTTTTACTCCGTAATTACAGGACATTTATTTCCATAAAATCATCGAATCGATTTTCGTGTTTTCTTCGGCACTACCATAATATCAAGGGATTGCTTCATTAGTGTAAGCAATACTCAAACCACGCCCATCTCATTAGCACGCGACACGCGCTGTAAAAGTCCAATCACATTACAGAGAAGAATGTCCCAGGGTAATTGAGACATTCATGGAATATGAAGTTCTATGATTGGCCCTTTGGCCAATCATAAAACTTCAAATTCTATGAATCTCACAGACAATATCGCCAATCTTGTCATATAAAAATATAAGAAGTAGAAAATTTCATTACTTTTCTCAATTTTTGCAGCCAGTGATATTCGAGGACAAGTTCGGAATAGCTAAAATGTCTTCAATGGGTGACGAACAGAGGGTTCCTGATGAACGTGGAGAGAAGCGGAAGTGCGACGACTTTTCGGCTTTGTACCCGATGGATAATTCAGTATCCACGTCGACCCGTCCCTTGACGGACCCAACAGGTAATAATTTAGACAGTCCCTACCACTAATTGGGTGTCCCAACTCATAAAAATCATTTATATCAACTTCGTTGAAACAAAACCTAATTTAGTTCTGAGAAAATTACATTTAACTAATTAAGTTAAGCCACCCATAGCGAGGCGAATGTGCAATCAAATCAAAAGAATAAAGACTTCATCAAATCGGCAGCCACTAATGAAAGCCCTAACTTACTTACCTTAATTTTATTTACCTGTTGCCCTCGACATTATTAGTCAATAAGATTGAGTTACCATTAAACGATGTCTTTCTTTATTGGCTTGTCGCTGCGGAATTCTAAATTATTTCATACGTTCAAACTTCATTTATCCATATAAAACTAAATTTACTGTGAGGAAAAATCACAACTTGCCTTTTATTCATCGTTTCAAGGCGTATACGGAGAAATATGATTTTGAAGGATTTTATTCACAGAATTTTGAAAACGGATTGTGTTTAAAATCAGTGAGTTCTTCACGATGGTATTATGTTTTAGCTTTCCGGATTAGCACTGTTTATTTGCGAATGACATTATCTCGATTTTGGTTGCTTTTAGATTTCAGACTTTTCTTGAAGCGTATTTAAAAGCTATGTAACTTTTACTTCTTAATATCAATTTTTTCATGGGGCGTATTTCATCTATTAATTGTATTCACATATTTTTTTCTAAATTTAAAAAACAAAAACACATACAACCTGGCTTAAATCGTGTTGTGGGATATTTTTTATTGTTTTGCGATCGAAATCCTTCAGAACATTTTTTCATTCAACAATCAGAGCAGCATTGGGAGTAACGAATCGGTTGTTAACCCTTTACCTAACATGAAAAGCAGACGACACTTGCAAAAAAAATCTTGAATAACTATTTTTTTTTCATTTTTTGTCTCAAAAACATAGGTTATGACCCTTCATTGGAACGAGCTCGTCGAGCTCGTTCCAATGAGGGGTCATAACCTACGTCTTTGAGACAAAAAATGAAAAAAATAATGAAAATTAATTAGCGATTTTTGAGAATAGCGCTGGCCTGTTTTGGCCGTTACGTTGGGTAAAGGGTTAAAACTCCTCGAGCGGCAGGGCGCAGGCCCTTTCGTTGCGCACGACGAGTATATATATAGTGATTCAGTTCGCGGATAGAATGCCTCTGTTTTTGTTTAGATTAAACATATTTTATTCGCATTAAATTTGCAAAAGGGAATGGAAAACAAGTGCTTATCACTTAGAAACTCTCCTCTGTTTATGTTATATGGGACCTCTCCTGGCTCTTTCTTCATATTACAACATACGAAAAATTGAGTTTAAAATGGAGCCTTCCAGAACAAAATTAACCCACCGACGGCGTTTTCCTGAGAAACATTATCTCACATATACAGCACTACTTCTACCACTGGACGGATCTGTTTTGAAGGGCGGTTCAGAAAGAAAATCAAAACTACAGCCCTGTAGGGCTGTAGGGTTGAATTATTACCGATCCTCCTTTATTTTAGGTGATTTTAGGTTGTTCATTATGTCGTCGCCAATTTATATAACTTTAATTCGCAATTGCTCTACGGTCCCACAAACCTACCAGCATTTCTGAAAATTTCAAGATGTCTCGACACACCATTTTGCCCATATGAATAATTCCCTTCACTAATGCTGGATAGGGGAAATTTCATTTTCCGACATAACATACACAATCCTTATGGTCACTACACATCACCTATACATAAATGACCACACTGATTTTCAAGATTTTTTTGAATAAAAATAGAAGGCTCCAGATGGAGTGTAATATTTCAAAGGACGGTTTCAAAGTTATGATTAGCCATTTGAACCCGAGAGGCCGCTTTTTCGGCCCATGATCATGGTACTTTATAAATTCATTTAGTATGATAGCTGGTAAGTGAATGTGTGGGGAATACCAATCAATGTTTTCAACGTGCAGCCTTAGGGCTTCACGCTGGAAATATTAATTGGTCTGACCACAAATAATGAATATGGCCTCTTCCAATTTCCGCCATTGAATTGATAAAGAAGATACCACCATGATTTTAAGGGTTAAGTAAAAACAAAACAAAATTAATACGCTGAGGTTAGTGCCTTAAATAGAGTGTGTTCAAGGGTGAGGGGTAGCGTGTATAAATTTATATATTTAGCATGAATACAGTGCGCTTCACCACCATTGACCCACCCCCCCCCCCCCCGAATAAAAAATATTGTCCATCCTACACACTTGCGGTACCCAGAAAGGTGTGCCCCACCAACCCAGCCAGCCACTTTCTTGGAGCTTCCGCCGCCTCTGGGAAATTTGAGGTGTGTCCTGTCTGGAACATTTCGTATGAAAAAGCGGCTTCAAATAAGATTAACCCTTTACCCAACGAATCGCCCGCATCCGCCCGCGTAACATGCAAACTCAGCAGTTGAAAAAATATTATTTTTAAAAAAAATTCAACAAAACCTTATCATGTGATCCCTCGTTGGAACGAGCTCGTCGAGCTCGTTCCAACGAGGAGTCACATGATATGGTTTTGTTGAAATCTTTTGAAAAATTTGAAAAAATGTTATTTAAAATAATAAATTTTGATATCGTCTGCGCTGGGTAATGGGTTAACGGCAGTAGGCTTAGTGCGCTTGGGTTTTTTTTATATCAAGTACAGAAGATAAGGGTATTTCATTTTTTTAGCTGGTAATCTACACGATACGTATGGGAAGGAGATTGCGAGGAGAAGGAAGAGCAAAATTTATAGAATAGAGTAGAATCGTTTAATGACATAATACGTCCACACAAGACCGGCGTCATGAGTATAAAACAAAAGCAACAACCATTCTGCATATCAATTAGTAAAAGCTGAAAAAGTATGCAATATAGTTTTTTTCTTTAAATTCTTTTACTGCTATCTTGATCCCATTATTGCTATATCAGTTGATGTTGGACAAATTTGATCTATGTTGGGAAAATGCTCGGACCATGTTGCAGATAATATCACATAATTTCGACTCTCTGTTTTGCATATTGAAAAGAAATGTCTCCCTCTCGGTCATTTCACTGAAATCGGCGATTTTGTGCAAGGCACTTAATCTCGATTGCCCACGTGGGGGCATGGTGGCGCTGTGTAAAAAGGAGTACTCCACATCGATTGTACACTTGTCTTCAACCAATACTAACCCTGCTTATGTGGAGTTATTTACGTTGGAAGTCTGATAGTTACTCGCCGTTGCTCGGTGGTTCTGTCCGGGTACTCCGGCTTCCTCCACCCGAAAAACTGTCCGACACAGAGGTCGAAAGAGTCGTTAAACTCCAATAAATAAAAAATAAATAAATAAATAAATAAATAAATAAATAAATAAATAAATAAATAAATAAATAAATAAATAGCCCTTTATCTAACACGAAAAGCAGACGACATGTACAGAAAACATTCTTTAATAATTAAGCTTTTTTACCTCAAAAACATACCTTATGACCCCTCATTGGGGCGAGATAAATGAGCCTGTTCCAATGACGGATAAAAACCATGTTTTGGTGGCAAATGTTGAAAAAATAATAAAGCGTGAATGGCGATTTTTGTGAATAGCGCTGGCCAGTTTTTACTGATTATGTAAGGGGTTATTTTCCCCAACTATTACATCCAGATGAAAGGCAGAACAACTGGCAAACAAATAAATACAAATAAATATACACAAAATATTATAACAGCGTTATTTTAAAATAATTTATTAGACCACTGCTTGTAGTACGGTTATTCTGCACAAAAAGTCCAAAGAAGGTTTACTGTATTGGCGAAACGCGACCACGACCCCCGTCATCTGGATCTGCATCCAGGTTGATGTTTTATCTCTCGTCTTAATGCTTTGAACCCTAGCGGCCGCTTTTCCGGCCAGAAACATGATATGCCATAACGTCATTAAATAGGATGACTGTTCAGTAAATGTGTGGGGTTGACCAATCAATATTTTCAACGTGCAGCCTCGAGGCTGCACGTTGAAAATGTTGATTGGCCTACCCCAAATAATGAATATGGACGCTTCTAATTGCTCCCACTGAACTGGGATGGAAGATACCACTAGAGTTCAAAGGGTTAATACCAGTATTCACCTTGAGACAGGGAGAATGAGGAATGTTTTAGAGATTATTTATTTATTTATTTATTTATTTATTTATTTATTTATTTATTTATTGGTGTTTAAGGTCGCATACTTATGCACAATGGCTAATCGTGACCGTGACAGTTTTACGGGTGGAGGAAGCCGGGGTACCCAGAGAGAACCACCGAGCATCGACGAGCAACTGTCAGCTCCTCAACATTCTAACTCTGTTCAAGCTTCGCCGAAGCAGGGTTACAGGGGTTGGAGACATGTGCACCATCGACGTGCAGTACGCCTTAGTACACGGCGTTATCGTGCCGCCATGTAGGCAACCGGGATAAAGTGCCTTGCCTAAGGACACAACGCGGGTCTTCTCGGACGGGGATTGAACTCGGGACCTCTAGCATAGAAGTCCAACAGCCTACCACTGAGCACCCCCCCCCCCCCCTCCCCGCATAAAATTAGAAATATTAGTAATTTGGTATCAAATTGTTGATTCTACTTTTATCACATCATCTATTTTACGTCTTTGCCCAAGAAATCGCCCAAGTCCGCCAAATGTGGACACAAAAAATTGTTACTTGGAATTTTTCTTCCAAATCCCAAATCCGCAGTATCATCAGAACGGGCTCAGTGAGCTTTTTGCAATTAAGGCAAAAACTATGTGATTAAGACCACAATAACATCTTTGTTGCTGTTCCGTTAGTGAAGAGTTTATTGATGATGAAAGGATTTCAATGGGAGAGAGAGGCTCTTGGAAACTATGCTAAAAATCTTGGAGAACAAATTTCATCTTCACGGCGCATGTACGTCTTTTTGAATAAACAGAGAGGGAATAACCTTATCACTTTCCATAAAATCGGTCGAGAATCTAGGTACATAGGGTCAAAACATATGATAGGAGATGCCAGGTGTGCCATACCGGTGAAATGGAGAGCGAAAAACACTTTGTTATGGATTGTGATGAATATGTCGAAATTAGGGAAACGCGGTTCGAGAAATTATAAAAGAAACAAAGAATTTAAACAATTAAATGATTCGGAGAAATACTATTATATATTGAAAAACTGTGATAGTAAATCGATTAATATTATTTGTAACATGATCTGGTCATTCTTCTGTAAGTGAGATCACCTTGTGAAAACAGTCATTAGTACTTTATATTATACATCATGTTTATTATATCTTCTTATTTGTTATTTTTGTATTGTGCAACTGCCATTATGGTGTAATGCATTAAACTATTAAACTAAACTAAACTATGGCGGTATTATTCCAAAGTCCAGGGACAGTGCATATTCGCACCATTCGCAGATTTTAGCGAGAGATGTAAAATGAAACTAAAATCAAACCGTAGAATGACATACGCAGCGAGTAGACCCCCCCCCCCCCCCTCCTCCCCCACTGACACACACCCACAAAATTGTCATAATTTGGGCCAAATGCATATATAAATTTTTTTTAGGCACAAAGCACCCCGGAGTTTACGAAATAACACGACCTCGAGTGAATGAATTTTAGAGCACTCTGAAGAGAAACTCCTTTTGTATGCACCGAAGACTGTAAAAACCGTTAACCAAACTGAGTTCTTAGTAAATACAAGGCTATTGAAATTTCTACTTCCTCATTAAAGTTTGTGGAATAAATACAGTCTGCAAGTGTCTGTGATACGAATCCAGGACTTAGAGCAGATCTACGGAGGGGAATTACGAGGGGATTCTGTTGCGGTATTCACACTTTTTGAGTCTCTGGCTCACGATGTGGAACATTTGATCCGAGTCTTGAAGTGGCGAGAGGACGAGTATGAGAGTGTGTGATCGGGGACATGACGGACATTCACGACATTAGCTTTTGATGGACGTGACAACCGTTACTTATTCACAGTTCCTTATTCGACATTCGTTATCAACAGGTTGAACGTCCCCAAATTTTGCTGTCCTAATTAAAAAATTATCCGAGATGCCATATACTTGGAAATTTTTCTCTATTGGAACTGATAAAGTCGCCATTTCCGTGAAAGGAATTAAATTTTATATGGATAAGAGATTGAGCGTCTCCGTGGAGCTCCCCTCCCCCGTCCCCATTTCATCTGTAAATGAATGGCAGCTTTTCGCTCAATTCGATGGGTAACTTGAAAATCGCTGGACCCCCGGTTACTATCCCGACTGCCCTGCCCGCTCACCCGCTCGGAGTCAGAGGTTTGTTTAGTACCCAGGCACCAATTGGTGGACAATCACACCTACCCTTACTTCCTGATGGAATTAATACAGAATGTCCAAGTTCTTCATTTTCTCCTAGAAGAGAAGTGTTCAGTTCAAATGCATTTATCTTGTCACAATTTATTGGAGCATGCCTAATTGCACTCTCCAAGAAATTATAGCACTACAAAACCGATATGATCCAATTCTAACAACCTAAATTAACCCTGTACCCAAAGCAGACGATATCAAACTTTATTATTTTAAATATAATTTTTTCAAATTTTTCAAAACATTTCAACAAAACCATATCATGTGACCCCTCGTTGGAACGAGCTCGACGAGCTCGTTCCAACGAGGGGTCGCATGATATGGTTTTGTTGAAATATTTTAAAAAATAATATTTTTTCAACCACTGAATTTGTATATCACGCGGGTGGATGCGGTCGATTCGTGGGGTAAAGGGTTAATCAAGCAACCTAACAGTTAGAGTTGTGAGTCTGTTCTACTCTCTGTGTGCTGTGTATATATACTGTAAAATAAATACTGTAAAAATGTATATACTGTAAAATTTCTGAATGAGTCCACTTGTTGGTTTACATTATTCAGATTCCAATACCCCTATTGTTTTAGTAATACTTCGTTCTTCCTGAAATATTTTTACCAACACCTGGAAGCTTTCACGTTTGGTTTCATTTCACTTTCTCCAAGATTTTAGTACAAATAAGGACGGACAATTATAAATTTTAAAATATTCTTTACGTGAATATTATTGAAGATTTACTGAATCTTACCTTACAGAAACAGCTTTATTTTATTTACTCAAACAATAAAGAAATTTATACCAAAAATGATAACTTTAAAAAGATTTATTTCGTGAAATTAGTGTTAATTTGGTAAGGTATATGTTTTAAAACTTAAAGATTAAACATGTGAAACGTTATAATACCCCTTGTGTGATTTAAAAAAGAAACAGTATTATAGAATTTAATTTATACAAATTTTATTGTGTATATAGCATTTAAATAAATAAATAAATAAATAAATAAATAAATAAATAAATAAATAAATAAATAAAATAAGCTTGTGGTAAGAAAAATGTCAGCGCTAATGAATACATTTCCGGCGATTGAAGTATTCGACGAAACAGAAAATTTCCGTCAATGACGTGGAGAGGCTGGATTGGAGAAGGGGCAGCTGCACCGCCAAGAAACTTGTCAGAGGTTTGGAGTTTTGTCAGCCTCTTTTCCTTAAACGATATTCCATTCACGCAAAACCTAATTTCCAAATGTCAGCTGTGGTTAACCCTTTACTTAACACGAAAGGCAGACGACACTTGCAAACAAAAGTTTTGAAAAACTATTTTTTTTATTTTATGAATAAAAAATATAGCTTATGATCCCTCATTGCAACGAGCTTAACGAGCTCGTTCGAATGAGGGGTCATAAGCTATGTTTTTTAGGCAAAAAATTTAAAAGTAATGAAAAATGAATGGTGATTTTTGTGAACAGCGCTGGCCGGTTTTGGCCGTAAAGAAGGGTTAAGGCAATTATGCCTTTCAGGAATAATTTTTACATAATATTTCGACAGGGTACACCCCTCTAAATAGGGAAAAATGTCGCATTAAAATTAAACACGTAAAACATTTCTGCGTGCGAATGGCACGTAACGACGCTGTGCGCCGCTAAATTCTAACAGAAATTTTATAGCCTCTACTCTCCCATCTCCTTCACCACCACCAGCGCCACCACCATCAGCACCACCACCACCAACTACTAAAAGCTATGTACGCCACGGGCTCTAGATGAGATCTGACGATCATTTAATAGTTTGAGCATTACTTTAACTCTCATTAACCAACCTCTTCCAAAATTTATTTTAACCCTTTAACCCCCTTCACACTGATGTCAAAATACCAACATTTCAGGAAGCTGTTTTTTCCCATAATGCATCTAGAAATTTAACCAATTCAATCTCGTTTGACAGAGCTCAACGAGCTCTGTCAAACGAGATTGAATTGGTTAAATTTCTAGTTGCATTATGGGAATTTTTTCTGCCTGAAATTTAGATATTTGAACATCAGTGTGCAGGGGGTTAAAAACGAAGCTGTCACTTCAGTGCATAAAATCGTTAAACAAATTTTATTAGTTATTTTTCTTTTTTTCGTCATGTGACGTGAACGGTTATTTCTACACCAGTATCGTCTGTCATAAGTAACTAGAAACGGCTTCTAGGCTGCAAGTTTTTTATGTTAAAAACTTCACTCTCATTTCCCGAGCTTTTACAAGTTAATGAATCGATTTATTTTAATTTTTGATTGCGTTTATAATGAAATCCTTAGTTCAGCAGTCATAGATCGTAAATCAATCAAATAAACCACACTCTAGGAAAGATATTACAGGAGAGTAGCCCAGGGGGTGGGTGCGAACGCACCTCCCACAAAAGTGGAGCTCTATACTTGAAGGACTATCTCCAATTTGTGATTTGAAAAATTTGATAAAATGGGGCGACCTCCCTTTCCCCGATACATTGTACTCTCTGTGGGGTAAGTTGTTTTGAATGTTCTCCTTTGCATTTAATTTCTGTAAAACACCTTGGCATTACTTTGATACTATTTTTACAGCCAGGCTCTAAAAGGTATCAGAGTGTCAAGGAGTTTCACAGACAGTAGTTGCATGGTCCTGGTGTTACAGGCCCTATAAAAACACTAATTAATTAATGTTACATCGAGCTTATCTCTGTTTAATTTCTTCCAAAATTATATAGATATAGGTATAATATTTATTGCACGCCTATGCTTTTATTTTCAAAAAATACTCGCTTTTTCTGCAAAAACTGAAACGAACAATAATTTTGTTTGTATTGTCCTTGAACAATAAGGATCATGTGCTCGGTCTATTTAACTATTTTTACGTTTGGGTTATTTTTGGCAATAATTTATGTTTTTAATATTTTTTTTAGTAAATTGTAGGCGTGTAATAAATACAGAACATCATACGCGTACGTACTGTCATTTTTTACAGCACTCGATCGATTTCGGAGGAGGGATAATATTGAACAAGAAGCCGAAGGCTTCGAGTTCAGTATTATCCCTCTGCCAAAATCGATTAATAATTTTTTAGTAAACTGTAGGCGTGCAGTAAATATACGCGTTCGAACTGTTATTTTTTACCGCACTCGATCGATTTGGACGGAGGGATAATATTGAACAGGAAGCCTTCGGCTTCTCGTTCAATATTATCCCTCCGCCCAAATCGATCTCGTGCGATAAAAAATGACAGTTCGAACGCGAATGCTGTTCTGTCTACATATCTAGCAAATAAAATATGCCTATCACCTTTATCGATCTATTTTGTATGTAATTTTTCACATACAATCGTGCAGAAGAGCTTATATTTTAGAGCCTAAATTTCGCACAATATTTTCCCAGATGCTGCCACAAAGCCCCATTTTATATTTAATTTACAAAATTTTCCTCGCCGTTCGCCCCGGGGAACATGTGATCGCGGCTTATAGTCCCCCACCCCATTAAAATTCCGGACAACGCGCCTGCGTTAACAAATTTAAGAAAATGATAGTTTTTGAATTACCCACAGACATACACAGTTATCAGTACCGATGAAACTTTTTTCTAAAGAAACACGGGATGGACGGTTCATCTGGGAAAAAGCAGAAACAAAAATATAGTTCTTAGGTTGAACTTTGCAGAAGTTTATATCTTCCGGGCAATTAATGATAAAGAAAGAAATCTCACTATGGGAAACGTTATAAATAATATGAATCAGTAAGAACAAAGTATTGATTACCAAACAATGATTTAAACACAGCTGAACAGTGAGCAAATCAATTATTGGTTGAATTTAACCCTGACACCCCACCCCACACACTTCGTATGTTCAACATTGAAATTGCTCAGTTAGATCACCATATAAACATCATGGTATAATCTTAAAACAGAAGCTGTTTTTGGAATTATCACGTCGATCATGTATGCTCCAAAACATGTCTCCCCTCGGCGTAATGAAGAAACCGAAGTTTTATTCTTAATAGAAACATCCTGAATAAATTCTATTATGGCTTTTGTGATGCTGCTGGAATATGCTTACACTGTATGGTCAAACTCTACCGATATTAATCAAGATGAATTGGAAAAATGTTCGAGGAGTTTTTGGACTGATTTTGAGTGCAAATAAAAGCCATTTGTATTGGGGAACATGTTGGGAAACACTCAGTCCAAAGCACGAGATATATAAACTGATACAGTCTTTAAAATGTATCATGGCCCCATTCCCATGTATATTGCTAACAAATACACATTTTACTGTCTCAGCCAATCAAACCCACAACCTCCGCACAAGTGGTGATTTATGTGTTCCCAGGTTTCGTACTCAAAATGTTCAAACAGCTTCCATACCATCAACAACCAAAATGTGAAATAATATCCCATCGATGATATAGAGGACACATTTATAATCTTACAAACTTCAAAGCTTACCTCACTTGGGATAAACACCACCCACCATCGTTTTACCTGCAATCCAAGTCTCGGTTGGGGCAAATTTATCACTGTGTACTGTGGTAAAACTACACAGTGCTCACAAAAGTGATTTGGCACTTGGCCACCATATAGCTGGGCACCTACCCATATACTTGTTCGCTACACATATAGATATTTGAGGACCCAGGAAGCAAATCTCCAGTTTATGGACCACTGGGCATTCTATCCGGTGGACCATGAAATCCAGATTTGCCTGTGTTGTACTGGAAGACAGAACACAACGAACGTGGAGTACGGCACTGGAATCAACGGCCCAAGTTGGAGTTTTTCGTCCGCGTACCGCGAGCACGTTGGACAAACTACAACAAGAATCGTTGATTCCTGTCCCTCGCACTCTACCCGAGCTGTGTTCTGGATTCATACCAGGGGCGGCGGAAGCTCGATAAAAGTGGAGGAGCGCAAATTTACAATGCTACCATGGTTCGACCCAGTGTGAGAAAGGTTACAATCGTATATCGGTAAATGTACCATGACTCGCTGTAGCCTCGCGTTAAGATCATTATCCCACTGTGTGGTCACTGTCCTATCCGTTTCTTCTACTTCAACCATCTTCCAACCCGAAGGCCAACCTTCGGGCTGGAAGATAGTTGAAGTAGAAAAAACGGACAGAAGCAACCGAAAGTGAGGTTTTTGGCTAAATATTGTTTGGATTTGCAAATAATGTTACGGGAATGCCCGTATATTGACACGTTTGCATGCGCCCATTTTGTAATTGCGAACCATATCTGAGGAAAAAAAGTGGAGTGGCACGTGCCCTCTATGCCCCCCCCCCCCCCGTGCCCCTGGCTCCACCGCCTCTGATTCATACCACGATTAAACTTGATTTGAGGGATAGAAGCTGATATTTAAAAAAAAATATCACTTTCAGTGGTGATGTTTACATTCTTTGCTTGACACTGTTTTGTATCGAAGAATTTCATTCACGCCATCACGTCAACCATTAGTCTTTGTAAGACTGTGACCCGGGGCCTCATTTTTTAACACAAACACAAACACAGCATCAAATTCAAGAAATGTTGAAAAATATCCGACTTCAACACGTAAAATAACATCATGTTTCAAAGATAAACAAATTCTACTACGCATGCGCACATATACTGTGCGCATGTGTAGTACAATTTGTATATCTTTGAAATCGGTGTTTTTTGACGTGGTGAAGACGGATATTTTTCAACATTTCTTGAATTTGATGTTGTGTTTGCGTTAAAAAATGATGCAGACACGTAAATAAATTATATTTGGGCTGAGTACGACAAGTAGAATGTTGATTATGTGATTTGTGTCTTCGATATGAAGCGTGAACTGAGTCGACCCAAATGCGGTCAGTTTCTTTCATTTTCAGTCAGACTAGATTTGAACGGGTCTCTCAAAGACTGTGAGGGCCAGGAGGGCCCCGGGTCACAGTCTTACAAAGACTAGTCAACCATATGCGTAATGGCCAATCAGATGCGTTCTTACATAACGTTCTCACGCGTGTATCTAACACATTTCTCAATTCGTGTATTGTATGGGGTAACGTTGAATAAACGCAGCAATCATGATAAAAAGGTTTCTACCGGTAATGTTAGTAGAGGTGGAGGTTGGTGGCGGAGTATCAAATCACCTTGTGTGTATTATTGAAACCTAAATGCTCTACACCAAGTGCTTGTTGAGATTTTGAAACCACCGAACACTCTCTGCTCACTTTCCAGTTTACACAGATCAACGTCGTCGATTTCTTGCAATGCTCCTGGGTGGTTTAGACTGTGGCACGTTTTTGCTGGGGTCCGAATCCCTTTCTAGCAATGGACGTTGTTTTATCCCCAAACGAGCGCAAAAACTGTTCTCACCCGCAGGAAAAAATTTCGGACCTGAATAGGGGTGTGCAATGATCTTCTGTCTGGGTGTATTGTGACAACATACACTTCTCACTGAGTCGTGAACTCAAGATTATGCAGTCACTGGTGGGCAGTATTTCATGTATCTTCGGCCTTCGCACCAACTTGAATAGAACGCATATTGTTTAAAGCAAACAAATGCGACCCGCCATATCCTAAAAATTTTCCCTCTTTTACGCGCTTGAAACACAAAATATCCACACCATAGTTTCATCCTACTACTCCAATGTCATTTAGAAGGAGAAGACATAAAAGAGTTGCATTTTCAAACCTAACTGTGGAAAAATAGCTAACCTCAAAATATGCTTGTTGGGTTGACTACCAGAAAGCTCCCGATCCTGTTCCTCGTGAATGAATATTTCTTTGGCCCTCCGCTGATTTGTCACGATCCTCTATACGAGGAGGCCTACATCCTCCGCCGGGTTATTCTTTACCCACTCTCCCTCCTAATCTCCCAGCATTCACTCAAAAACTGTTTCATAATTCCCCCACTGGCGCTTTCTAGCTCTCCCAAACCATAATATCGACCTTTTCCCTCGCGTCATTCCTCACCCACTTATGCCGCATGTTTTCATCCCATTTTACCATTAGTTTCTCAAGGAGTCTTATTCTACTAGGTCCTAACCCCAGCTCGCCAGTTTCTATTGCAATCAACAATCACCCGTCCCTCGATAAAGCCGCTCTCCTGCTGCAGCCCCCCCCCCCCCCCCCTTCTAGATCTTAAGTCTCAATAGAGTAATTCTCCATTAGCTTCTTCCCCAGTGAAGTGTGAATACGAGCGTTAATTGTAAGACTTTAATGAGTTGCTTGACGGGTGAACTTGAGATACAGCCCCAATGGGAAGTGATTGTTTCATGATGGATTCCTGTCAGAAAAGATATATTTTAAGGTAATCGACCAAACTTGGACCCCGAGGCCGTGATATAATTTTTAGTGTGGTACGTCTACGTTCAACCCAAAAATATTATGCACTGTCTCACAAGTTTGGACTAATTTCAAGTCAGCTTCTCTAGTCCACCGATTTTCTATTTATCAATCAATCCAATAAGGTTTTTGTGAGACACGGCGCGGAGGCATCCTTCGATTCGAAATAACTTGACACCCTTTATTCGCATTTTTATTTGATTGATCTGAAGAAGTTTCTCTAAATTCGCCAAAGGTAAATTTAGGCACCGTGGGCAAGTAATATGTAAGTGCACATGGTCAAACTTGGTAGACCCGAACCATACTTCTTAAACTAGAACATTTTAAAACGGAAGGTTAAAATGGTGCTTTGTAGCATGACTACTGTACGTATTCAACGTTACCCGCTACAATACAAACATTTGGGAAATGTGCTACGTACACACTTCGCGGAATCTGGGTTAAGCGTTAGAGTGGTATTAAAAACGCATCTGGTTGAACGTTACGCGCGTGAGTTACGTTGTGACGTGAATGAAATGCTTCGACACAAAACAGTGTCAAACAAGGAAGTTTTCAGACCGGAGAAGGTGATATTTTTTCAAATGTGGGCCTATCAGCTTCATTCCCTGAGTTCATGTTAAATGGTGGTATAAATACAAAACACAGCTCGGGATGAGTTCGGGGGGGGGGGGGGGCAGGTATCAACGACCCTTGTAGGAGATTTTCTGTATTTCACGTGCGACTTAGGCGCTCGTGAAAAAAAGAAAAATTCCAACTCACGTCGTTTTTGTTTCAGTACCATTTGTTACTTGTGTTCCGAGAAGGTGCGATTGAGCCTTGTCATTTCTGATAATTCACCCTTTCAGAGCTCGTCGCACAGAAGGGCGGATATAGCAACACATTCTATTCATAAAGATTGAAATTTGCAATCTAAATCCTACAAAACATTCTTTTTTCGGAAGAATAACGTGGTGCTTCTTTTGTCAATGTTAGAAATATGTTCAGCTTCCCATGATGAGCTCAAGTTTATTAATATCAGAAACATTTTCAAGATTTTGCAATAAGAGCTCAGTGACAACGCCAATACGTTGAATAGGAAGACGCGAAAAAAACGTAAAATTCGAGTTTATGCTACAACGCTGAAGACTATATAAGTGACCTTACCATCCTGGTGGTCCTGCACCAAAAAAGTTCCAAAACAGCGAGAGAAAAAAAATCCGATCTCAAATAGTGGAAATAAGATGCAAATACCGCCAATAATAATAATAGATCACTGGAGACAGTCTTGTACTAGCTTCTAGCTTACTGCTGAATCCATTTCCTTGTTACCTGTGTATATAATATCAATGTGATTTGTTTTTGCTTTGCTCTTGGAAATAAATATTGTTTAACCCTTTACCCAACGCAGACGATATCAAAATTTATTATTTTAAATATAATTTTTTCAAATTTTTAAATTCAACAAAACCATAGCATGTGACCCCTCGTTGGAACGAGCTCGGCGAGCTCGTTCCAACGAGGGGTCACATGATATGGTTTTGTTGAAATTTTTTGAAAAATATTTTTTCAACTACTGAATTTGCATATTATGCGGGCGGATGCGGTCGATTCGTTGGGTAAAGGGTTAAACTAATAATAAATCTCTGGCCATCCGTTGATTTGTCGCGTTCCTCAAATGTGGAGACCTAAATTAACTCAGTGCCCCGTCGGGGTATCCCCCCTCCTCCCTAATCTCCCAGCATTCAGTCAAAAACTGTTTTATAATTCCCCATTGGCCCCTTCTCGATCTCCCCAATTATAAAATTGACCATTTTCCTCATATCATTCTTCATCCAATTATCCTTCATGTTTCCATCCCTTCAGTGTTTGTGAAATGTGTATACTAATACACGCATGGCCTTCACTGAAATGTGATTCTCAAACACTCGAAAAACGACGACATTGATTAAGGGGAATGAAAACAGAAACAATTCGGAAAAAATTGTTATTATGTAATTTACATATTTGATAATCTTACTTTTAAAAAGCATTTTTTCGAGGCAGTTATTTTCTTTCTTGTCTAATCCAGTCTTTACAAAATCTATACTGACAGTTTTATCTTTTTTCCAGTGTATATGAGCTGAGACCTGGAATTTTGATATGTCATGAACGAAATATGAGTAAAATTTCTGTAAATATTCAAATAAAGCTGGTGTAAACAAACACCAACGATCATGTTAATAACTAGGATGTTTTTTTTTCCCAAAAGTATGGAAGGCTGCACCAAAGAAAAATTTCAGTAGTTTCATAGTAATGTGTCATGGATGATCGACTCTCTATTGTAAAGAATTATTATTTATTTATTTATTGGTGTTTAAGGTCATATACTTATGCAAAATGGCTAATCATGACCGTGACAGTTTTACGGGTGGTGGAAGCTGGAGTACCCGGAGAGAACCACCGAGCAACGACGAGCAGTTGCCAGCTCCCCAACATCGTAACTCCGCACTGCAGCACAGGCAGGGTTAGATTGGTTGAAGACATGCGTACCATCGACGTGCAGTACGCCTTAGTACACGGCGTCATCGTGCCCCATGTGGACAACCAGGGTTAAGTGCCTTGCCCAAGGACACAACGCGGGAGTCCGAATTTATCGCTCAGGCGGTCACCCATCCAGCGATTAACCGGGATCGACGTTGTTTAACTTCGGTGATCTGACGAGAACCGGTTACTGCAACGCCACCGCGCCTCTATTGTAAAGAAACCTCAGTAATTCGTCGGCTGAGTGCCAGAATGTCCTATGTCCCCTATGGGACATAGGACATTCTAGCACTCAGGCGACGAACTTTTTTCAGACAATACTCCACTTGACTGGGTATGATGCAAATTGTACATAGTTATGATCACACTAGAAACAAAAGTGGCAGGTACAGTTCAACAGACTTTTCTCTGGTGAGCTAACATATTACAATATTTGCAACATTTCTCTTTCCGTGCAACCGGGTCAATCAAAAAGCAATTAATGTACATACCCGATTCACATTATATTTGTCAAGTCAAGTTTTTTCAGATCACATCCTCCACGGTTATCTTTGAGCGTTTCCGTTATTCTGTAGTTTTCAGCACAATGGCAGTTGGATTGAGCAAAAAAAAACGGTTTCAGAAAACATGACTGAAATAACCCACATACTTTCGAGACAAAATCTGTTCCCCACATCAACATGGAAGTTTTTTTGTTTACATCAGCTTTCATTTGCATATTTATTTTTTGTTTTGACTGTAAAGTGAAAAGTTACACGTGTAATAAAAGTTAGAGAACTTTATTACTGAAACTGCAGGTTTTTAAAAAAAAAAATAATGCTACGGTTGGAATATTGTCCTTGCTATAAAAACGTTCGATAGTCCCCTTGCAAATGTGCATTGTCTCAAACAAATCTGATTGTTTAGGTGGATATAGGTCCAATGGGCCGAGTGCTATTTTATGTATAATTACTGATGAAATCTTACTGATGTAAAGCACATGTCATAATAATAAAGATATATAGAATATACCCATAGTAGCTTGGTGTACCACGAGTGGTGAACATTTGGTACACCAAGCTACTTTGGGTATATTTTATTTACACCATGGCCGTCAGATTATTAAGAGTCGCTATTATTTTTTTTCTCGATTTCACTAAACAGCAGACGTACGTACGTGCGAATCTGTTTTTGTTTACATGAGCATCGGTGGGCGGTACTTCCGCTGTGAATTTTATCGCCGAGACGAAATGGGAAAAGAAACGGAGCCTTTTTCGTTTTAATAACATAATAAAATACTATTTCGAGTTACAGGTGCTTTATTAACATGAGACAGTGCATGTTTTTTAATTTTTGGCATCTTATGAGGTAAACCCATTTAAAAACGTAATATATAATTGCCGGTTTCATTTCACTTTTCGCCAGGTGACGTGCGGTAAATTTAGACAAGTTTGCATCCAGGTCGACGTCACCAAAGGTCAACTTGGATGTAGTTCTACTGTAGGTGTAAATTTTAACTAATGAAATCCCATTTCTGGCGTGTTCACCACGGTTGGTGTGTAAAGCTAAAATTTATATCATAGGCTTTTTATATATAGTAGAATAGGTAATCATTGTATACATTACTACCACTGCTACTACAGACATTTTACTCATATTTCTTTCAGAACAGTATTTCTCAAAATTCAAGGTCTCAGCTCATATAACCTAGAAAAAGGCAGAACTGTCAGTATAGTTTTTGTAAAGGCTGGACTGCACACAAATTTCCCGTAAAGTAGAGCAGAGGATGAATATTTCGATGCCACGGGTTCCATCTGAATGTCATCTTAAATAAATCAGCGAAAAGATCCAATTTGATTTATTTATTTATTGGTGTTTAGGGTCACTTATTTCTGCACAATGGCTAATCATGACCATGACAGTTTTAAGGGTGGACGAAGCCGGAGTACCCGGAGAGAACAACGGAACAACGGCGAGCAACTGTCAGCTCCCCAACATACTAACTCCGCACAAGCAGGGTTAGCATTGGTTGAAGACAGGTGCACCATCGACGTGCAGTACGCTTTAGTACACAGCGTCACCGTGCCCCCACATGGGCAATGGGGGTGAAGTGATCCACTTTGATAAAGAAAACTATCGGTTCTGTTACAGATATAGACATATTTATTTAGTAGATGGTTTTGAAATCGCAAAGCAAATTTCAAAAAGTGATACAACGAAGCACGGTCAATACCTAACGCTCCAATAACGAGAAAGTGTCTGTCGCCTTATAACCCTTTACCCAACGCAGACGATATCAAAATTTATTATTTTAAATATAATTTTTTTAAATTTTTCAAAAAATTTCAACAGAACCATATCATGTGACCCCTCATTGGAACGAGCTCAATGAGCTCGTTCCAACGAGGGGTCACATGATATGGTTTTGTTGAAATATTTTGAAAAATTTAATTTTTTCAACTGCTCAGTTTGCATATTACGCGGGGGGATGTGGGCGATTCTTTAGGTAAAGGGTTAACGTACTTAGCCGCTCAATAAAACATACCCCGTCGCTCATTTTTTTTTATGAATATGCCAGCAACAAGCTAAACTTTGAATTGACGTAAAAGCGTCAAAATGGCGCCAAATCGAAAAACAACCCCCAGCTATTTCTTAATTTTTTAAGCTCTACAACATACTAAAATTTCAGAAAATAAATATGGAGTTACGTGAATCGGGAGACAGCATTTTAATGAAATATGTCAAAATAGGGTAAATTTTGAAGTTGATATAAAAACGTCAAAATGGCACAAAATCGAAAAATAAGCAAATTCAGTGAATTCATGTCTCCCGCTGGGCAGCAGTTTCAAGGGGAATTAATGCATCCAGTTGAATATAGTTGAGTTGCAAGTGGAAGTTATTTAGAAGAGACAGAACAGACAGTGCTTCAGACAGTTGTTATCAGATTTATTTTCACGGAGGTCACTGTCAAAGCAAGTGAAGTGATGTGGAGTATAACTGTGAGAATCACTAAAAATTAAGACTGTATGATTAGACATATTACATTAAACTGATGTGAAAAGTAATCCATATATGAAATTTCATTGAAATCGGTTGACTCTGAGGAAAGTTAGAGTCTGGAAACCACCAGCCAATCAAATTTAAGCAACCTAATTAAATATGAGCGGAAAATGCCCATATTCGAACTTGGACCTACAATTGATGAAAGCGATCTACTACCCAAACTTCATCGAGTCTAGAAACGAAAAACACGGAATGTGTGCACTTACTGTGTATTAGTAGCAGCAGTGAATAAATCAAAGTTTCCCTAATCCGCATAATTTTTGCAAGAGAACAAAACCCGTATTATATGTGATGTATTGCATGTTACTAAACGTTACTAAACATTCATACACAACTTTATTCAAATCCGAACTTTCATACAGAAGTTCTGTACAAAACACTGATTACACCCAATTTTGGAACAAAATGGCCGCTGGCGGCCATCTTGAATTTTGGACCAAACCCCCAAAACACACATTCTGGTCTCACAATGATAACAAAGATACCCAAGAAGTTTCGTGAAGATCGGTTCATAAATACGGCTTTTAGTCCGAGGTGCGTTGATGCGCGGGGCAGACGGACAGGCGGACGGACAGATTTTCGGTACAAAATTTCCCACATTCGAACTTGACCTAGATATTGATAAAAGTAATCCATATATGAATTTCATCGAAATCGGTTAGTTTTAAGGAAAGTTAGAGTCTGGAAACCGTCAGCCAATCAAATTTCAGCAACCTAATTAAATATGCGCGGAAAATGCCCATATTCGAACTTGGTTCGAAATCCGGTCACTGTAAGGAAAGTTAGAGTCTGGAAACGAAAAACACGGAAGGATGGAAGGATGGAAGGTAGGAAGGACACCCCAAATTTAATATCTCCCGTTTTTTTCAAAAAGCGGGAGACAAAAAAATCCATCTATCTCTTAATTTTTAATCTCTATAACATACTAAAATTTCAGGAAATGCGACATATTCTAATTTTTGACTATATGACATCACCTCTGTGTTCGGGTATAACGGCTGAGAATTTCCTAGAACGGCAATTTATACCGTGATTACCTACTCTACTATATATAAAAAGCCCATGACATAAATTATGGCTTTACCAACCGTGGTGAACACGCCAGCAATGGGATTTCAATAGTTAAAATTGACACCGACAGTGGAACTACATCCAAGTTGACATTTGGTGACCTCGCCTTGAATGCAAACTTGTCTAAATTTATCACTCGTCGCCTCGTGAAGAGTGAAATGAAACCGGCAATTATTTGTTACGTTTTTAAATAAGCTTACCTCATAAGATACCAAAAATTAACAAACATACGTAGTCTCAGGTTAATAAAGCAACCATAACTCGAAGTAGTATGTTATTATGTTATTAAAATGAAAAGGGCCCCGTAATTAGCGCGTTTCGTTTTTATTTCGTTTCGGCGATGAAATTGCCAGCGAAAGGACCGTCCACCGGTGCTCGTGTAAACAAAAACAGAATCGCACGTGTGAATATTGATTTATTTAACATTTAAACTCTTATTAATCTGACAATCATGGTATAAATAAAATATACCCAAAGCAGCTTGGTGTTCCAAATGTTCACTCGTGGTGAAGTGGAGTTAACCACGCGCCTAAGGCATTTGGTACACCAAGCTACTTTGAGTATATTCTATATATAATTTTAGATGTAGTTTTTTGCGGTGATTATATTTCCAATTTTTTGGAGAGATAGATTTCAAAATGAGTTGGAAATTGAAAGCTTTAAAAAAAGACTTAAAATCCAGCTCCTTCCAACGAAAGCGTTTAAATTCTGGAAAGTAAAACCGGATAAATCAACTTCAGATAAGAGGAAACAGATGTGTGAAGTTTGAAAGCTGTATTTTTTTGAGAAGTATGGAACTATGCATGTCACAAGATCAACGTTTTTAACCCTTTACCTAACGAATCGCCCGCATCCGCCAGTGTAATATGCAAATTGAGCAGTTGAAAAAATTAAATTTTTCAACATATTTCAAGAAAACCATATCATGTGACCCCTCATTGGAACGAGCTCATTGAGATCGTTCCAACGAGGGGTCACTTGATATGGGTTTTTTTTAAATTGTTTGAAAAAATTAAAAAAATGATATTTAAAATAATAAATTTTGATATCGTCTGCGTTGGGTAAAGAGTTAATAAGAAAATGTTAACATTTGAAGTGACGTATAAACGTCAAAAATGGTGGAATCTAAAAAAAAAACCAACACAGCTGTCTCTTAATTTTTTCGAGTTGTACAACATATTAAAATTTAATAAAAATCGAACAAAATTAAATTTTTCCTACTTATGACCCACGAGTAAAAACAGTTTTGGATATATTTTACTGGAGATGTGATTGTGATATCCAAAGTTTGAAAGAGTGGGGTTTGATACAGGCATCTATATTTAAAACTATTGAAAAAATTGATAAAAAGAAGAAATCCGCATCACTCTGAGCGCGGACAGAATTTCGGCAACAAATGGTTGTCCGGACGAGTTGTTCATATTTCTTTTTCGTGTACCAAATTGTGTGAGTGTGGGTTAAGGGAAAGTACCCTAAATTTTGGTCTGACGAAAAGAAAAGAAGAAGATAAAAAAAGGCCAACGATCCCATCAAACCATTTCAACTTTGTAGGGTGGCTCTTGATGACAAAGTTGGATGGTGGCTTAATATTGTATAAACGGTTATAGTAAATTCCATTTTCAAGCTACACGAGAGAAAGGAATATGTCGCAGTCTTTCCGAATAACTCATATTATATTCCCGCTGTTGCAATTTGGGACAAAGGTCGTCTATGGATGTGTTGTGAAATATAAACACTTTCGTGTTTCCATATTTTTGACTAATGTTATTAAACAAAGTGACACATGGGCTCAGGTTGTTCATTTATTTTTCAGAAACTTAAGCATCCTTTCCGAATAGCTCATATTATATTCCCGGTGTTGCAATTTGGGCCAAAGGTCGTCTATGCATGTGTTGTGAAATATAAACACTTTCGTGGTACCATATTTTTGATGTTTTTAAACAAAGTGGCACGTGGGCTCAGGTTGTTCATATATTTTTCAGAAACTTAAGCGTCCTTAACTGCTAAGTTTTTTTGGTTGTCAAAACTTTGTTCACATGTTATTGCCTTGTTACAATTTATGGGAGAGTGCCTATAGGCACTCTCCCATTAATTGTAACGGGACAAATCCACCCAGACTTAATAATATCACATCAAAAAATAATTGAAGTACATCCACAGAATATTAAGCTTTTTAGCTCTTGAACCCACACTTCATGATAAAACCCAAAAAGGGGCTTCCAACACTCAACCAGTTAAACGTGAACTTTGTTTATAAGAGAGACCTGAGTCAATCTATGCTGTGTTTTTTTTTTTAAACTTGAAGGCCTTCATTACTCCACTCCTAATAATAATAACACTTCGGCCGGCCGCTGATTTGTCGCGGTTCTCGTATGAGAAGGCCTTGGTTACCCATGTTCTACCAACTGCCTCCCTATTCCCGCGCTTCTTCTCTCTTCCCAACACTCGGAGACGAACTGCTTGATGACATCCCTTGCCTCATTCTTCCCAATCTCTTCGATTAGTATATTAACCCCCTCCTTTGAGTCGCCCCCTAACCACATGTCCTTCATTCTACCATCCCACTTCCCCATTATACTCCCCGTGAATCTTGTTCTTTTAGACTGGTATTTTGGGCATTCAATAAGAAAGTGTTCCACGGTCTCTACCACGCCCAAGTTACACATCTGGCACTCCTTTTCGCTGTTTTCCCCAATTTTTTCCCTCAGCTCCAGGGACCGCGACCTCAGCTTGAACAACAGTGACCCCCCAAAGGTGCCATCAAGGTACTCTTCAAAACCAGGCTTCCCTTCATCACGCCGGCCACCCAAACATCTCTTTGATTTGACCCCCTCTCGCCAATTACGGTTACAATCCTCCATGACCCTTTCTCTGACGATCTTTTTGCCCTGGTTTGCCCCAACGTCAAGGTCCGAAATCTCCAATGAGTAGTTTTCTACTAGCTCCCTCACTTGGACCATCCACCCCGTCTTGATATTTGAGTTGAAAGTTCTCAGGAACATAACTTTACACCATCGGCTATCGGGGAGATTTATCAAATAATTAAGATAACCGAGTTTCAGTAGGTCTATCCTGTCCTTGATCCTCATCCTATAACATCATTCCAACTTGAAGACCAACAGTACTCCACTCCTATAGCATCTTTCCAACTTGAAGAATGATATCCCTCTTTCAGAAATAACAGCTGATGTTCCAACACACCTGATGCGATTTGATAAAGTAATAATCGGTATATCCGATAAAATATAAAAAATTCGAATTTTAGCCTTGCTGTCGAACAAAGAAAACAGATGATGATGAAACTGACTGCGATTTCAAAAGCGAAACATGCAATCACTGTGCTGTCGGATGTCGTTTTTCTTTCGATTTCTCGGCTTCTGTCGAGTACCTGTGATTGCATTGGGAGAAAAAAGAACACCCAATACACACTTCTTAGACCTGTTCTTAATATCTACCGATCCCAAAGGCGCATCTAAATAGTGGGATACCACGAGATATCTCAAGATGTTCCATAATCAGTGAAGTTGTTGACTGTATGCAGTCCTGTTAGGGTGCCTTAGCGCTGCATGCAATTGGTGACGTAGGCTTCACTGGAAAGTGTTCCCTTGAAAGTAAGTTGGTTTACATGTATGTGCTCTCTGTTATCCTTGAACATTGTTTTTATCAGCTGACACATTATACAAAGTATCATACTGACTCGATCTGTCCTCCTTTCCGCTTGTTTTTTTTTTACATATTTCATATTACTTTTTTCTTCACTCGGGTATTCAAAGCATGGCACGACTCAGCGGTGGGCTCTAACCTGGCGGCGGGTGAACGTCTAACGACCATCAACTCCAATAGAACTTTTGCGGAAAACAGCCACACTCATCCCTCAATAGATATGGGAAGATAGACCGATCCAACGCAAACTATGGAGAGGTCTATGTGTCACTCGCAAACAGCGGCGTACCTCCGCAGATTGCGGGTGATACTTGGTCCTGACCACGTTCTGTAAAAATACTCTCTTCTCAATTTGGAGCAGTATCGAAGTGTGTTCTGTGCCGGAAATAGTGCTTAACGGGCACGAATGGATCAAATCAATATCTCAACCACCAGTACAGAGCCCACCGCCGGCTCAACAATCTCAAACTGGTCATTGCCGCATAAGTCTTTTCTTTTGCGATATTTCGTTCCACTTGAAGACAGCCCAGTATAAAAGCCTGTTGCTGAATCCATTACCATGTTTGTTACTTTTTGTCAATTCGTGCTTGTTACTGTATAATTTAACATACTTTGGAAATAAATATTGTTTAAACTAAATTTTGATGGTCAAAAATAATTTAGCACTCTACCGGTTAAAACATTTTCACTTCCAGCAGCCAGTGCATACAGCAGCACAAAATTGTTTCGTTTTCTTCATTTTTTTGAACAGAATACAGCCTGTGGTCGGCACTTCGGGTTTTTTTGCCAGTGAGGGTTCAGACTGTATTGTGTATTGTGATACGTTAAAAAAACTCCCTGGGAATTACAGTTCATTCAGAAATCAGTGCTAATTTTGTCTACATGCAACTGACTTTAAAAGGTTGTGTATTATCTGGTCGCAAAGCTGTATTTAAAGAGACATTTAACACTTATAAAGTTAGGATATTTAGGAACATTACGGAGTAGATACAGTGTGACCTTGGATGGGTGCTTCTCCACAATGAATTTTATCGGAAACTTAGAGTTCTGTCGAATAGTTTAACTCCCTCAAAAGTGCATTCACGCTAAAAACAATTGTCAATTTATTTATTTATTTATTGATGTTTAAGGTTTATGGACAATGGCTAATCATGACCGTGACAGTTTTACGGGTGGAGGAAGCCGGAGTACCCGGAGAGAACCACCGAGCAACGACGAGCAGCTGCCAGCTCCCCAACATCGTAACTCCGCACTGCAGCACAGGCAGGGTTAGATTGGTTGGAGACATGCGCACCATCGACGTGCAGTACGCCTCAGTACACGGCGTCATCGTGCCCCCATGTGGACAATCGGGGTTAAGTGCCTTGCCCAAGGACACAACGCGGGAGTCCGAATCGATCGCTCAGACGGTCACCCATCCGATGATTAACCGGGCTCGACGTTGCTTAACTTCGGTGATCTGACGAGAACCGGTTACCGCAATGCCACCGCGCCCCCAATTGTCAATTAGAAACGAGATTGCGCCATTGAAAAATGTTAAAAATGATGTCAACCCTTTGAACTCTAGTGGTATCTTCCATGCCAGTTCAATGGCAGCAATTAGAGGAGTTCATATTCATTTTTGGGGGTAGACCAATCAGTATTTTCAACGTGCAGCCTCGGGCTGCACGTTGAAAATACTGATTGGTTTACCCCACGATATTTACTGAACAGCCATCCAATATAATGACGTTATGACGTATCATGTTCCTGGTCGGAAAAGCGGCCGCTAGGGTTCAAAGGATTAATGTCAGAGGAGAAACACGACTTTGTGATGCTGAAGGCGTCAACCAAATAAAGCAATCTAAGTCATTGTCCATTTGGTAACGAATTAGATAAACATGTCCGCTTCTATATAAGATAACACACAGATTTCGTTATTTTTTCAAAAATATTCTGCCTGGGTCCCAGTGGAACAGTCTCAATTAGCTTATTTTATCTAGGATCCATAGAGTACTAAATGAAATAAGTCGTTGCATGTGTAGGCAAACATTCCAATCTCATTTTTCTCCTTTCCTGTTCAACATTTCACATTATTTCTTCGGAAGCTCTCCCTGAGAGCTTTTCAATTCAGTTTCTTAACTTTTTCCCATTGGATAACAGGCTCGAGTAATGCCGCAGCGCTAGAAGCGATCAGGGGTGAGCTTGGGTGGATGAGGATCAAGGACAGGATAGACCTATTGAAACTCGGTTATCTTAATTATTTGGTAAATCTCCCCGATAGCGGATGGTGTAAAGTAATGTTCCTGAGAACTTTCAACTCAAATATCAAGACGGGGTGGATGGTCCATGTGAGGGAGCTAGTAGAGAACTACTCATTGGTGATCTCGGACCTCGACGTTGGGGCAAACCAGGGCAAAAAGATCGTCAGAGAAAGAGTCATGGAAGATTGTAACCGTAATTGGCGAGAGGGGGTCAAATCAAAGAGATCTTTGTGTGGCCTGCGTGATAAAGAGAAACCTGGTTTTGAAGAGTACCTTAATGGCACCTTTGGGGGGGGGGGGGGTCACTGTTGTTCAAGCTGAGGTCGCGGTCCCTGGAGCTGATGGGAAAAATTGGGAAAAACAGTGAAAAGGAGTGCCAGATGTGTAAATTGGGCGTGGTGGAGACCCTGGAACACTTTCTTATAGAATGCCCAAAATACCAGTCTAAAAGAACAAGATTCACGGGTAGTATAATGGGAAGTGGGATGGGAGAATGAAGGACATGTGGTTAGGGGGCGACTCAAAGGAGAGGGTTAATATACTAATCGAAGAGATTGGGAAGAATGTGGCAAGGGATGTCATCAAGCAGTTCGTCTCCGAGTGTTGGGAGGAGAGAAGAAGCGCGGGAATAGGGAGGCAGTTGGTAGAACATGGGTAACCAAAGCCTGCTCATACGAGAACCGCGACAAATCAGCGGCCGGTCGAAGTGTTATTATTATTATTACATGGAGTGAAGCTGCACATTGATAATAATATAAACAATGATAAAAGCACATGTCGGATAGATGTCAGCGATTAGCAAATTAAATGTCATTTTGTGGAATCTCTCTCATTACACTCGCTCTGTCTCACTCTCTCTCTCTCTCTCCCTCTCTTTCTCTCTCTCTCTCTCTGTCTCTGTCGCTCTCTCCCTCTATCTCGCTCTTCCTCTGCTCCTCTATCTTGCTCGGTCTATTCAAGTAATTCGTTTCATTTGTTTTGACACCCTCCAAACACAGCTGAAGTAATTCATAGCCAAATAAATGCATAGTAAATATGTATATACGCATTCTCATATGATGTCAAGAATCGGATTTATCGACGACGGCGAAATGAAACGGAAATTTTCTTGCGGTAAGCCTGCTGCAACTTATTTCAACTGGTAATGTCAGCAATGATTTAAAAGTAAAAAATAACAACCAATGAGTGGTATACAGCCCTTGGGGTATTTGAGCGATCCTTTTGTTAAAAAATAACTTTTTTGTCATCTCAATGGCATATTTATCATATACCATAGACTCATTTCCGAAAAGAATTTAAAATGTAATGAGGAAAGAAGCAGTGGGCTGAGGTTGTTGATACAGTGACCCGGTGTGCGATCGAAAAAATGAAGGTGTTGACTTTTTGATACGGTTGTGGGGGTCAGAATCATCAAGCTTTCCAGCCAAAATATACCCGCAGATTTATAACTGAAATGTTACCCCAAAGAGGAAGCCAATATCAAGTGAGACGGCCAGATGCTATAGCTGTATGCATGGGATACGCTATTATCCGAGATAACGCAAGGACATCCACTACCTTCGGTAGTGGATGTCCATGTGTTACCGCGGATAAACCCGTGTCCCCTGATCTATAGCTGTATACACGGGATAAGTTATTATCCGAGATAACGCAAGGGCATCCACTTCTATCGGTAGTGGATGTCCGTGTATTATCGCGGATAAACCCGTGTCCCCTGATCTCCGTGTTCCTGAAAAAATTGAGGTATAAAAAATAGATGGGGGGCGGGGGGGGGGGGGCACCTGGCGCGCAACCCTTCTCATGTGTACTACCATCCCTACCACGGATAGGAAAAATTATTTACACCACTTAACATTTGGAAGTATATAATCAAATGAAAAACGGAATTGCCTTTTTTAGAGTTAATTGCAACCTAATTTTACAGGTTCATTATAATGCGCCTGAAAATCAACTGATGGAATTTGGTCAACATAAATTTACATCTACCCAAATACTGGTATTGAAGTCGCGTGTGAGGCACGTGCTGTGTTGGTATGATTGAAAATTAAACTGTAAGATTTGTCACCCGAAGAAAAGGACTGGCGGTGTGCCATATGCAATACAATATTATCGGAAGTAATAATTTGGTCGACGCACGTTCAACGCACGATTCAGAAAAAATCGCCACACGACCGTCTGATCAAATAGCAATGCGCACTTTTAAATCTTGGCTTGGTTAACACTAATTTTGATATGTTGTTGTATCCAAACTTTTGCACCTTCACTTGAGAAATTATCTTCAACACAAAATGATGATTCTTGGGTAAAAACAACATACAACAAAAATAGCAAATCATCGGGTCGGTTTTCAAAGAGATATCTCCACATCTGTTAACACCTCCCGTTAGTAGTGGAAGCTTGCCTTACAAAGGCGGCCACTTTAATTATGCAAGAACGCCGCTACTGGAGGTGACAAGTCAATCTGTCCGCTTGACGAACTAAACTAGCAGTGGACCACAACAGAGAAAAATCTCATATCAGCGGTGGTATAAATAATTCCGACATCCACTAATTTAATTATTATCGTTTGATCAGCGTGACAGTAAACATGAAATTCGATTACCAACAACTAAGTCCTACTGAAATGTTCGACTGGGAAGAAGGAACCTCTGACGAGCAAGATAATTCTGACATAGGTGAAATGATTTTTTCATATTTTACTTCTAAGTAATATGTTATATTTTCAACTATTATTTTAACGTTATTTTAAATCTATGTCTAACTAATTGGCTGAATCCGCCTGCGTAATTTGGAATTAAGCAAACAAAAACAAACAAAAAATTTATTTCGTCGAGCTCGTTTCAAATTTATTTCGTCGAGATCACATGATATAGTTTTGTTGAAAAGTTCTGAAAATTTAAAAAAAAAACAATAATTAAAATAAAAAATTTTTATATCGTGTGTGTTGGGTAACGAGTTAACTTAACCCTTTGAACCTCGTTTCCTGGAATGGTATCGCCTTTGTTCACACTTTCACTGAGATGGGTCAGTCCAATACCAATTTTCAGGGCGGATATGATAATAACTGAAGTCTGCAGCCTTCTGGCTGCAGACTTCAGTTATTATTCTATCACCAATGCCCCTGTGTGTAGACTTCTTATAATGAGACAAAAATGGGACGAAATTATGCCTTGGACTGAAAAATTGGTCTAACGAGTTGACAGGGTTAAGTGTAAATAATAAGGATATAAATAATATAAAACGAAGAAATTTATTTTTCTGAATTTGCTTTCATGAGGATTTATTTCTTATAACTAAAAACTAATATATCTTCATTTAATTTGACACTTTACCTTACACGACGGCCGAGCCAGCGATATTGGCTGAAATCGAAAATTCAAATTTTATTATATTTTCAATTTTCAGAGGCTGCGGACCGGGATTCGGTGTTTGCTGGTTATTTATCTTACCCAAGAATTAACTTTTCTGGACGTGATTATCCGAGTGGGTGTCGGAGCAGAAGTAGTGCCCGACCCGATAGTGTGGCAGGTTTCACAGTGTCGGGCATCGTTGGCCTGTTGTGCTATCTGGGCGATTTTAGGGCATTAGTGGAATACTGACACTGTATCGGTGTCGGTAACCTAGCTATGCCCTAAAATCGCCCAGAACGCTTCTCAAGTCAAATTTTTTCACAGGATTTTTCTTGGGGGTGGTCCCAGAACTTTAGCTTACATTTCATCCCTCTCACATTCAAAGTCGATCGGCGGAATATAATTTTTGCCTCCAAAACATTGCCTTCATTGGAACGACATGTGTCATTCAATCAATTGTTTGGTTGCAAGTGTTGTCTGTTAGTCGTATTTGGCAAACAGCGATATGCCAGATTTTTTTTGATTTTATTTAAAAACATAATTGAATGTATTCTGTTTTCTAAAAAAGTACAAAAGTTTGACCCGGAGAATAAATTTGTATCACAATTATTTTTTTTGACAATTTTCGAAACCTCGAACAGTTTTCGAGTCCTTCAGCGACATTCGAGAACTCGAAATGACCGCTAACAACATTACAAATAAATGGGCAGAATATTATAGCTTCCTTAAAATAACAGACTAAGACCTGTAACAGCCTCATCTCACTGTGGCAGTGTTTTAATAAATTTAAGTTTTAAATTTTTCTGTGTGTTATGTTACCGAAGGAAAGGGATTACGTCACATTTTCAAATTTTGCACCCTAAAAGTTCTTTGAAACTGTGGCGAGTATTTTTTTTATTATTGAAATAATTGCTGCATCCATGTGATATGAATTTGAAAATACGAAGACATAAAAGAGAGATTGATATTTTCTCCATTATTTTAATTTATGTTCTGTGTGAGAACGAAAAGTTTTGAGATATAAAGCAATATTTACCCTTTACCTAACGTAACGGCCAAAACCGGTCAGCGCTATACATGAAAATCGCCATTCAATTTTTTACAATATTTTCATTTTTTGCTTCCAAAACAGAGGTTGTGACCCGTCATTGGAACGAGCGCGTCGCGCTCGTTCCAATGAGGGGTCACAACCTATGTTTTGGAAGCAAAAAATGAAAACTTTTAGTTATACGAGAATTTTTTTTAAGTGTGTCGTCTGCTACTAGCGTTAGGTAAAGGGTTAACCACCACGGACCTGCGCGATCTTATTTTGTATGTTATTGTAAAATGTACTACATTACGTTTACACTTTACGCCATAGGAATGGTTAAAAGTGGAGAAATAAATTGAATTGAAAACTATATATGTATAGTAGTTAACTCAAAACAGAGAAATTGTTGTTTCAGTGTTTGACACCCGTTAATTGTTACCAGGTAGAATCTGATAAAACATTTTCCCGTAATTTGCAAATTTCTGTTAAATAAACGCGAGTCGATACTGCACTGATTTTTATCTTGAGCACTAAGCTGGCGTTTACTTGCAAGCGCCGAAAATTGTTTGGAAGAGAGCCCCACCCCATCTGATACTTACGTAAAAACTCGAAAAGTTCGCAAAATTATTATAAAAGCCACCACAAAATCATCTATCGTAATAAGCTTAAATTACATATCGTATCAAGTCGTGGATTACCATCCAAACTCCTGTAAGGTGGAGGTACCATACAGGGAGTATTCTTTATAAAAGGCACAGAAAGCAAGAGAACCAGTTAGGCCTTTACCCAACGCAACACGATATCACAATTTGTCATTCTAATATTTTTTCTTCAAATGGTTCAAACAATTCCAACAAAACCGTATCATGTGACCTCAAATTGGAACGAGCTCGGTCCCGTGATGGTGTCACATGATATGGATTCGTTGAAATTTTGTGAAAAATATATATATTTTTTTAACCGCTCAATTTAAAAATTATGGTAATGTCAAAATATTGAAATTGCAAGCAGCATTTTTGGCGTATAATGCAACTCAAAATTCAACCAATTCAGTATCGTTTGACGGAGCTAAATTTTGATGTTTTAAATATTTTTCTGTAAGAAATTAATTTTTTTATTCATTCGTGAAAATCATAACATAAACCAAGACATAATACAAATCCCCTACCAATTTAGGATTTTTTCTTTCTCGGCTTCATAATACAGTTGGATAACTACCGCATCGACCTATAGGTCTTAACAAGTTGGTAGGTTTGTTTTCAAGTCGTTCACAGTTGTGAATTTAAAACCCTTTACCCAACGCAGACGATATCAAAATTTATTATTTTAAATATCATTTTTATCAAATTTTTCAAAAAAATTCAACAAAACCATGTCCCGTGACCCGTCGTTTGAACGAGCTCGTTCCAACGAGGGGTCACATGATATGGTTTTGTTGAATTTTTTTGATAAATAATATTTTTTCAACTGCATATTACGCGGGCGGATGCGGCCGATTCGTTGGGTAAAGGGTTAACCGACGGATCGAACTAAGAAATATATTTATTTACTTATTTCAGGTCAGGAGGGTGCTTTCAAAAAGTTGAAAACCGAACCAACACAAAATGGTACTGCATCTTTAGGACTGGGATCTTCTGGGACAGGCAGCAGTCTGAATCCCACATGTCCCCCCACACCAGCCCGGCGGAGGCACAGAACAACATTTACACAAGAACAGTTACAGGAATTAGAGGCAGCATTTTCCAAAAGTCACTATCCAGATATCTACATACGAGAAGAACTGGCGAGAATAACAAAATTAAACGAAGCAAGAATACAGGTAAGTTTTTTCCCCAACCATTTTATTTTAACAGCAATACTAAAAATACTATTATTTTAAAAAAGCATACCTTTTATTAACCCTTTACCTAATCTGAAAAGCAGACGACACTTGCAAACAAAATTCTTGAATAACTAAATTTTTTCAATTTTTGTCTCAAAAACATAGGTTATGACCCTCAGTGGAACGAGCTCATCGAGATCGTTCCAATGAGGGGTCATAACCTATGTTTTTGAGACAAAAAATGAAAAAATAATGAAAATTAATTGGCGATTTTTGTGAATAGCGCTGGCCGGTTTTGGCCGTTACGTTGGATGAAGGATTAAAATGAAACAAGAAACAAAAATACGCTGGGACGGACGCGTAACTCGGATTTTAAATCAATTCTAACAGAAAACATTTGGATGAAAATTTTTGACATAAACTTAATGCACATTTTTCTGTTTATAAAAAAACCCCACTTCTTTCCGAACGAAAACATTTTTATGCCTCAGTGTTCTTAAAATTAGGAAAGTTCCGAGCCCCTTCCCGTAATAAAATATTCTCAAATTAACTTATATTTTGTAATTATAATATTATATTAATGTTAATATATAACTTGTATTTTATAATTATGATATATAATTAAAGATTATCTGAAACACTATAACTGTTTCGGTTCTAAATTAACGAAAAATGGTTATTTAAAATAAGCTATTTTTATTAGTGTATCAATTTTCAACAAGAGAGAGTGGGTACCATATAAAAATTAGTGGAACTGTAAAAAAATAGTTTTTAAAAGAAAGCTCAAATTTTAGTAGATGTCAGAGATTGTACAAAAAATGTAATTCTAATTTTATAAAAAAAAATATATAGCTTATCGGCCACTATTGGAACGACCTCGTTGAGCTATGTTTAGAGGCAGAAATCTTTCTTTCTTTTTTTCTAAGCCAAGAATTTTATTTTTTTTAAAATGTCTGCTCCAAGCACTTTCCAACAAAGCGTGATTATTTTTCATTGAACCATTTAGATATGGATGTTAACAACTTGTAATGGTAGCAGGTTTAGCTCCGAGGTATAAAGTCGAGTTCTGACGTCCATAGATCAAAAGGAAAGGAGTAAAATAGAGCACCATGGCTCTTATGTCAAAACCTGTAATTACTGGGTATAAGATGCTCAAAATTAGCTCGAGTACTAACAGAGAGCAAGCCTCGCAGCAGTTGTTCTTTCATTACATCTGGCGTAGAATTTCATGCACGTGTCATCGACATCAATACAATGCACGTCGGTTGTTAATAGGAACTAAAGTGTTGATGAATACAATATATACAAAACCGCAGATCTTATTTCTCTGCATAAACTGATGAAGAGCCTGGTCATTTTTAAAGGTACAATTCTATCACCAGCACCATATTTTACTGATTAATGACTTCGCCCTTTTGGTGTAATTTGCAAAACAAGCTCTTTTTTATATTCAATCGTGTCAGCAAAAAAGAGGCGCGACACGATTTGGTGTAAAAAAATAATAATAATAAAAATAATAAAAATAATAATAATAATATTAATAATAATAATAATAATAATAATAATAATAATAATAATAATGATGATGATAATGATAATAACAGTAATTAATAAAAAGATAAATGAATAAATAAAAAAGAACAATTTTTTGGACTTTCAATTTTTCCCAGTATCCAATCCAACGCTAATATTTATCATCAGGCATTTTATTTATGGCGGTTACCGAAAAAAGAAAAAAATGCATTGTTTACTCTTTATGTTAAAACACGAAGGATTCTACTAATTATTGTTTCAACTTTTCAAAATATTTCAACAAACCATATCATGTGACACCTCGTTGGAACGAGCTGAACAAGCAATATAACTGCTGAATTTGTTAATTACGCAGGCGGATACTGGCGATTCAGTAGGTAAAGGGTTAACCCTTTACCTAACGAATCTCCCGCACCCGCCCGCGTAAAATGCAAATTGATCAGTTGAAAAAAATAAATGTTTTCAAAATATTTCAACAAAACCATATCATGTGACCCCTCATTGGAACGAGCCTCATTGAGCTCGTTCCAATGAGGGGTCACATGATATGGTTTTGTTGAAATTTTTTGAAAAATTAAAAAAAATAATGTTTAAAATAATAAATTTTGATATCCTCTGCGTTGGGTAAAGGGTTAACTAGTTCAACATTATCAGACAAAACTTACCGAGGTCAGTCAAATATTGAATTGAATAAATACCGAGTTGCATTATGGGGAAAATTATTCTGCTTGAAATTTTGACACCAGTGTAAAGATGAAACTAAGATACAAGATAAAACCCATGTAGCAACATTGAAATCAGGAGCAGCCGAAGGGGCAATTAAATAAGGCTCATGATTTTTTCGGTCGGATTTATATAATTAATAAATCTTCATAAAAACACCAACACCTACCATTTAAACGCCATAATGAAAGGGATTCAAAATAAATAAAAGTCTATGGCCACCAGTGGACAAAACAAAATAATAATAATATTAAAAAAAAAATTTGGGCCCTGAATGTTAGGGGTCTCTGAACTTACTCCACCCTCTCCCATATAGTGAGTCGCCCCGGGCACCCACTTGATGCACTGATTTCGAATTATAGTTCGCTCCTTTATAGGTTTGGGGGACATTGGTCGGCGTGAAGATTCCAGAAGAGGTGGTAGACTTGAGGACCGGTAGACTGTAAACGAACGGTATTTACAACGTAGGAAAGCATAATGAACAATAAAACCTACTGAAGCATCAGTAATAATTTTAATCCTTCAGCCTCGAACCCTCGAACCCGAGCGGCCGCTTTTGCGGCCAGGAAAATGACACGTCATAACATCATTGAATAGGTTGCCTCTTCACTGAATGCGTTGGGTAGGCCAATCAATATTTTCAACGTGCGGCCTCTGGGCCGCACGTTGAAAATATTGATTGGCCTACCCCAAATTATGAATATAGACTCTTCTACTGCTGCCATTATTATTATTTATTGGTGTTTAAGGTCACATACTTATGCACAGTGGCTAATCGTGACCGTGACAGTTTTACGGGTGGAGGAAGCCGGAGTACCCGGAGAGAACCACCGAGCATCGACGAGCAACTGTCAGCTCCTCAACATTCTAACTCTGTTCAAGCTCCGCTGAAGCAGGGTTACAGCGGTTAAAGACATGTGCACCATCGACGTGCAGTACGCCTTAGTACACGGCGTCATCGTACACCAATGTAGGGAACCGGGATAAAGTGCCTTGCCCAAGGACACAATGCGGGTCGTCCCGGACGGGGATCGAACTCGTGACCTCTAGCATAGAAGTCCAACAGTCTACCACTGAGCCACCGTGCTCCCCTAATTGCTGCCATTGAACTGGCATGGAAGATACTACTAGGGTTCAGAGGGTTAAGGGCTGTAGGATCAAATTATTACCGATTTTCATCATAAGTACAAAACAGATTCTTTCAATTGTATGGTCTATTTTAATTTCTAATCTCAAATTTGACATAAAACGTATGCGATCACCACCGTATTTCAGTTGCCGTCGATTGAAATTCATTGCCTTATCTATAGATGATCGGAAAAGCCAAATTTTAATCTGTTTGTCGACAATTATAACCAATTATGTACGGTCCATGTCACTGAGGGCGAGTCGCACCATAATGTAAATTATAGGAGACAGCAAGCATCTTTGCTCCATGTTTACGGCAGTCCCATAAAGACCATTTGTTCTTCCCGCTGAGGTGGATGCACATTTTCACCTTAAATTCCCCCGAACAATGTTCTGTTCCTATTTCACCCGCACCGGGTCAGTTGACAATTAACCGCCGCCCCAGGGTTGTGTCTATTCTGATTCTTAATGAATACTCAAGGGGAGAAAATAGATCGAAAGCTACCATTTCCACACCGTGATCAATTTTTGCTGCAGAATGGTTTGAGATTTAAACATCTGTCGACAGTAGAAATTGGATATTCCGTTATCTAGAAATCTTAGGTGCCTCATCTTTCATGGTGATTCTCGATTCATTATTTTAAAAAAAATTAAAAACCGAAAAAAGTTTTTCCATTAAAAAAAACACTGAATGTAGTCGAGTTTATTCTGTTTTCGTAAAAAAAATATTTTTTGGAATCTTTTTCTGAACCGAAATTCATACACTTCTTTCGACAGATGCACAGGGACGTGGCCAGAGTAAATGAAGCGTGCGTGTATTTGGGGAGGGGGTAGTTTTCACTCGAGGGAAAAAATAACTTTTCATACCAACTGGAACACCCTTGGTCCGTTTTGGAGTTCTAAGTACCCAGAAAGTGAAGGAATAGCTATAGCAAAATGATACAGAAGATATCAGACTGAGAGCAGGATATATAGTCGAGTGACATTTCTACGTGGTGACGTAGAGTTCCCTGGAAAAATGTGTTATTATTTATTTATTTATTGGTGTTTAAGGTCACATACTTATGCACAATGGCTAATCGTGACCGTGACAGTTTTACGGGTGGAGGAAGCCGGAGTACCCGGAGAGAACCACCGAGCATCGACGAGCAACTGTCAGCTCATCAACATTCTCTGTTCAAGCTCCGCTCAAGCAGGGTTACAGCGGTTGAATACATGTGCACCACCGACGTGCAGTACGCCTTAGTACACGGCGTCATCGTGCCCCCATGTAGGCAACCGGGATAAAGTGCCTTGCCCAAGGACGCAACGCGGGTCGTCCCGTACGGGGATCGAACTCGGGACCTCCAGCATAGAAGTCCAACAGTCTACCACTGAGCCACCGCGCTCCCTGTTTTTGAAACTAAAAGATGAAGCTTTTTTGCAAGTGTGGTATGCTGATAGGGTTAACCTTTACTATAAGGAATCGACCAAAACCACCCGTGTAATATACAAATTGAGCAGTTGAAAAGAGATAAATTTACAAAATTTCAATAAAACCATAGCATGTGACCCTTCATTGGAACGAGCTCGTCGAGCTCGTTCCAATGAGGGGGTCACATGATATGATTTTGTTGAAATTTTGTGAAAAATGTAAAAAAAAAAAAACAACTGACATTTATTATATCGTGAGAGTTGGCTGAAGGGTTAAAATTTTGGCCTCCCTTATATTTGAAAAAAGACCCTAGATTATCTTTCACATCGAAGACTGCAACGTTAATTTGGAGTTTTCGGAAATGACTTATTGGGAACTCGGCTAAACGATTTGTTTCGTGACCTCAGCCGATAGCTTGTGTATATTTTATAGTCGTCCGAATCGGACGACAGTCTGTGTATCGCTCAGGCCTATCCATGGTAAATTTCATTTCATTTTCCTTCGCTGTGAATACTGAGACTAAAACAATTTTCTTAAAGTCGACCCCGTCCATTCATCTTCACTAATTCTATAATGGCAACCACGCTACAGTGGATTTCTCGTGGAAGGTATTTGGTCATTTTCTGCGGGCTATTTCGATTCTAATGAATTCTTTTCCCCTCAAGCACATCACATCGAGGAAAGATGCTAAGAAGTTCATTTGAAGAGAAAATTCAATTTACTCCCAAGAAGTCTCGAGCTGTATACATTAGTGGCAGCGCGCGAACACTACTTTGGCGGTAATGCACTGTCGAGACCTGCGAGCGATTCGTCCATTAGCGCAACGTCAATTCTCATTAAAGGCCCATCTCATGGGAATGGTACGAGCTGTCTAGAGTCGATCATCGAAGGTGATCGAGTTTTTATGAAGTGGTACCGCTTCTCGAATGCTGGAGTTTTCAATTGGCGCACAGATCATGCCTAATAAAACACAATAATGTCAGATGGGGCAAGATGGAAATTGTTTGGGAATTGAGAACGCGAATTCGAGCGAAGCTACTTCATCCGTCATTTGCATTTTCGTTAATGTTTGGATCTCTCTGAAGACGAATTTTAAAAACATCTTCAGAGAAAGATAATCTTCCGAGATAATGAACATTTCATATCTCGGAGAAATACATTAACAGGCTTTAATTGCGCATACAATTTCAATTTATATCGTGACGCTATCATTTCACATAAGGGGGTTGACACTTTTTAACCAAACATTGCATTTTCTGGAGGAAACAGAGTACCTTATCCAGGTAGACTTAAAAAGCCGCGCGCATCTTTGCTTCGCACATGAAATGCTGGTATATGATACACTGTCGGAAAGGGCCCGTCAAGTCCATTCTAACAGTGCGTCACATGCCACCAGATTCATAAGAGAAACTCTGGAATGAGTTACACCCCCCCCCCTCCCCCGCTTGGCCAGATCTTGAGCGTAGATGTTATTTAAGATACGTCCTGGAGATCCCAAAATTAGGGTATATATATATATATATATATATTTATTGGTGTTTATGGTCACATACTTATGTACAATGGCTAATCATGACCGTAAGTTTTACGAGTGGGGGAAGCCGGAGCACGCGGAGAGAACCACCGAGCAACGACGAGCAACTGTCAGCTCCTCAACATTCTAACTCTGTTCAAGCTCCACTCAAGCAGGGTTACAGCGGTTGAAGACATGTGCACCATCGACGTGCAGTACACCTTAGTACACCGCTTCATCGTGCCCCCATGTGGGCAACCGGGATAAAGTGACTTGCCCAAGGACACAACGTGGGTCGTCTCGGACGGGGATCGAACTCGAGACCTCTAGCATAGAAGTCCAACAATCTACCACTGAGCCACCGCATTCCCCCTCCACCCTCAATTATGGTGTAGTATGAAGATGTGATAAAAGGTGTCAAATGTGTAATTTGTGAGAAATGGCGACCCTGAAGCCAATGGACACTCTCCAGTAAATTATAACAAAACAATTATATGTGATAAACGTTGTGCTATACTAAGGCTTCCCTTACTGGTAAAATGGTATCTGGAAAAAAATTCTCATATTTCAAAAAATCTTTGAAAAAAATTAAGCACACTACCGGTTAATTACAACTTGACAAGACTGATTTCTGCCTTTGTGCATGTATAGTTGTTCTTGGCATAGTCATTTCAGGTTCAATGGAAAATAACAAAATTCCAGCAACATTGCGGAGGAGAATGGCGTTTCTGCAGTTATAGTTAAAAAAATGAGATGGTCGTTACAAAAAATACAAACAATCGAAGGATGAATTTCGCTTACGTGATGTGCACTTGTTACAAATACAGCTCACGTGCACATCAGCGAGTGCTCGTATCGATCAGTCGGTTAGCAGCTGCGAGTTTACCGTTAGCATTAAGAGCCGAACAATATTTTACAAAAGCCATTAATTGAAAATTTGAATAGACACCCAAATGACTAAGATATCTCAATTTGGTATGTAATTGAATTACCGAAGTTCCTTTACAGCACAGAGAACTGGTATGAACGCTCTGGTTCAAAAACCGGATTAAGTATTGACAAATATTCCCGCCATAGTCTTGTCATTGTCGAAAGATGCAACTCATTTGCATAAATATGCAAATATCTGATCAAGTCATTGATTAACTCTCCCATCACTACACTCCTATATCACGGGCTACCACCAAGATTTTTATAATAATATTATTTTAAATGTTAAAGGTTTCAAAAGACGTGAACACGTTTTTTTTTTAGTCCAGTTTTGTGTGCTGGATGTCTGCGTGGGCGACATTTGTTCCAAGGTCCTCATCTTGAGCAAGGCGTTATCTCTTTGACTATAACTGTTATAGAGCTTTTGTTTTAACCCTTTACCTAACCTGAAAAGCAGACGACACTTGCAAAAATAATTCTTGAATAACTAATTTTTTTTCATTTTTTGTCTCAAAAACATAGGTTATGACCCCTCGTTGGAACGAGCTCGTTCCAACGAGGGGTCATAACCTATGTTTTTGAGACAAAAAATGAAAAAAATAATGAAAATTAATTGACGATTTTTGAGAATAGCGCTGGCCGGTTTTGGCCGTTACGTTAGGTAAAGGCTTAAGAATTGTTTAGTGTTTTTTTCTCTTCCACTTAACCCCTTTTGATATAACAAATTATGAAATTCGTCCACCGTTTTACGCGAAAAAAGTCTTTAAAAGTTTGTTATTTTTTACTCTCTCTGAAACCAAAGATGACACCGGCGTGTCATTTTCAACAAGGAGTCCCAAGCTATGGGTAGAAAATTTCAATCCCATCGTCTGAGACTTATTACACGGGGGAGGGGGGGGGGGGGGCAATGCTGAGAATATGCAACAGGGATGAGAGCGGAAGAAAGCAAGTAAATCAGGTAGAAAAGGGTTGAATCTTTCATATTTTAATTTGAACATTGGCGAAAATAATATTGTTTCAAACAATAAGCAGATAAAAAGGTAAGGAATAACTTTGTAGATATTTTATTTTCTATAACTGTACATGAAAATGGTCTTCAAGACCATTTTCATGTACAGTTATAGAAAATAAAATGCCAGTGTATTGTAATAAATTAGCCGAAATTTGCTAATTAGCTGAACTCTCACATTCCTGATACAATAATTTGTCTGCTACCGGCGGGCAAGTATTTTGTTTGTTTTAATCTTACAAACATAGTAACGTACGTAATTTTGAAGCAGCTCACAGCAAAAGCCGTGGACGGTAAAACGACTGGAAATGGCAGACCGCCTATAGACGACCACAGCAATAGATCACTTAACAAATTTGGTGTATTTTCAGGTGTGGTTTCAAAATAGAAGAGCGAAATACAGAAAGCAAGAAAAACAGCTCGCAAAATCACTCTCGCCTGTTGTCCCAACATGCAACGGAATGATGAGGAACATTTACCCGACGTCATCACGGCCTTACGGCTACCCATCCCCAACAAACGTTAACGCCATGTCTCGTTATCCCCAGATGAACGCTTACCCACCACCAATGGCACAGTTTCCAGGGATGTCAGGAATGTCTGGAATGTCGAGCATGTCTAGTATGCCAAGTGCTAATATGACATCAATGCCACGTCAAGTTCAACAGTTTCCAATGACCTCAGAATACAGTCTGGTAAGTATTAATAATAATAACTCTTTGGCCAGCCGCTGATTTGTCGCGGTCCTCATAAGAGAAGGCCATCATTTCCCCCTGCACCCCACCCCCTCTTCCCCTCCTCTCCTCCCAGCATTCAGATATAAACTGCTTAATAGTGTCCCTCACTTCCTCTTTTTCAATTTCTTCAATAAGCATTCCCACCCTCTCCCTCGTGTCCCCCTTCAGCCATCTATCCTTTGTTTCTTCACCCCACTTCTGCATTATTCTTCCAGTAAATTTTATTCTATGAGGTATATACTGTGGGCATTCCAAGAGAAAATGTTCCAGGGTCTCCACTACTCCAGTGGCACATTTGGCATCCCTTTTCCCCATCTCTCCCAATTTTTCCCCGAAGCTCCAGTGATCTTGATCTCAGTTTGAACAGCAGTGACCCTCCAAAGGTGCCATCTAGGTACTTCTCAAAAGCTGGAAGTACCTAGATGGCACCTTTGAGGTATCACATAAAACTAGGCGTTTTGTAGGTTTGAAGTTGATCGAGTCCGGATGTAGGGGAGAGTTGCCTCTCTCAACCCCCAAGAAGCCTATCCGTCGAATTTTACACGGACATTTGATGTTACAGTATATCTGAAATAAATTTGATTAAAACACATTTTCATCCAATTTTGTCCTGCCAATAATAATTCCCGATTCTTGGCATCATTTTTAGAAGCTCTGCTTGGAATTATCAACAAATGAGAAGTGTAACAAATTTCCTTGTGTTTATCCAACGACTTATTTACGCTCATACTGTAGCTCGGTGACAATGATATTTCCATTGTGCATTTTAATGTAGAATTAACCCTTTACCCAACGAATCGGCCGCATCCAACCGCGTAATATGCAAATTCAGCAGATGGAAAAATAATATTTTTCAAACAATTTCAACAAAAACATATCATGTGACCCCTTTTTGGAACGAGCTCGTCGAGCTCGTTCCAACGAGGTGTGACATGGTATAGTTTTGTTGAAATTTTTTGAAAAAAATGATATATAAAATATAATAAATTTTGATATCGTCTGCTTTGGGTAAAGGGTTAAGACAGATGCCAGCGTTGTAAAAAAAAATACCGCAAAAGTACAGTAAAGTACTGATAATCCAGTTGCCGGTACTTCCACTACAAAATATTACGGTGAAACTACCGTATTTAGATACGTTAGGCAAAGGAGCATAGGATAATTCAAGGCCTTCTCATCTGAGATCCGCGACAAATCAGCGGCCAACCAAAATGTTAGTATAAATAATGACGATCTTTGTTCGACTTTTATCAAAAACGGACGAACTGATATTTCGTTTCGCTTCACCATAAGAGAAGGCTGTTGGTTTGTTAAACAGAGTACACCAATTAATATGTTTAACCTGCAGCCGTATGGCTGCAGGTTAAAAATATTAATTAGTCTACCTTGGAAAATGGGTCTCATAAAACAAGGAATCTTTCGTCGTGGACAACGCTACATTGCAAAAAGCAGGAATTATAGAGTTGAATGCTTTAGTTCTGAAAAAAACTTTGCTCCACTGGATATGAGCACTCCTGTTTTATATGATGAAACTTTGAGCAGTATCATTCATTACGGTAACATTTACAATAGAACTAACGACAATTGGTTGTCAGTACTTCTTCCGTAAATTTACCGCTAATTTCACAGTGCAGAATATAACTCCGGAGATGTCCATTTGTGCCCGATCTCAAGTTCTCAACACAATGTCCCCAGAGACCCTAGTACCCCAACACGTTTCCACAACCCTATGTTTTGCACTGTATCCCTGTCACCTCCCTACCCACTCATGCCGGCCTCCCAGTATCGGCCCTGTGAGTTAAGATAAAATGTGAAAAGTGCATGAGATATTTTATTGGCATAGTTCAGGTCATATGCTGTCCATACGGAATTTTATTATCAGATACTATCAGCAGTGGAGTGGATATTCGGTCGGCCAACAACCCCTCCCAAATCACCGACACCAACATTTTTGTCGAAAATTTCAACTTCCTTTGGATTTTTTTTTTTACTTACACTTTTTGAAATGCACTCTTAAAAACTGCTGTTTGTTTATTGTATTTTAATTTCACGTACAGCATCTATAGCTGTAGCGTGGCCGCAAAACAACTGAGCAAACATGTTATGGCAATGGTTTATACCTACGCTGTCCACTTGAAAGGTTCCCGCACTCCAAGCATTGGGTATTGGGTCCTCTCACTTCGGGAAAGCAGTAGGTCTTGTAAAATAGTAATCGAAAGAGAACTGTTACATTAACATACGTTCCCACGTTGATTCACTTCAGATGGAGGCTTTCTTTTAACCCTTTACCCAACGTAACGGCCAAAACCGGCCAGCGCGATTCTCAAAAATCGCCTGTTAATTTTCATTATTTTTTTCATTTTTTGTCTCAAAAACATAGGTTATGACCCCTCGTTGGAACGAGCTCGTCGAGCTCGTTCCAACGAGGGGTCATAACCTATGTTTTTGAGACAAAAAATGAAAAAAATTAGTTATTCAAGAATTATTTTTGCAAGTGTCGTCTGCTTTTCATGTTAGGTAAAGGGTTAATACGGGGGTTGGAGACCATAAGATTTTCCGATAAAAAATAGCATGTCATGCGTTACTGCGTGTCACTTGTTTGCGCAAACGTTTGATCCGAATCGGGTCAGCAGAAAATGATGTTGGATAATACCTGCTTACAGTGTATATAATATATACCACCGAGTTATTTTGATACACAAATCACTTAAAATCATTCTCTATAAAAACAAACTTATCGATCTTTGTCATCCTGATGAATAGAATGGCAACCAATTGTTTATTCGTGTTTGGGGTCATTTTCAGCTTTTAACTCTTTTGGCGCGACAGGCGACTAAAGTCGACAGACCGCGGAAACGTACTGCAGTAGCCAACTGTGTGTGTCCATTTCCAAGGTCTTTTAACCCTTTACTCACGCAGACGATATCAAAATTTATTATTTTAAATATCATTTTTTCACATTTTCAAAAAATTTCAACAAAACCATATCATGTGACCCCTCGTTGGAACGTTCGTTGCAACGAGGGGTCACATGATATGGTTTTGTTGAAATTTTTAAAAAAATATTTTTTCAGCTGCTGAAGTTGCATATTACGGCCGATTCGTTGGGTAAAGGGTTGAACAAACATACGTATTCCTATGTTTCATGCACGATTTCATCCTATCCATGATCAACGATATCGTCCCTTGAAAGTATAAAGGTGCCATTTAAATATATACATTACAAGAAATCATTTGAAAAACTGTCAATGAGATCATTAGAACATCTTTTAAAATAATAACGCTTTCTTCTGACAACCTATACTTTTTGTTAAATTCCTGGTGAATATTAGGGGCTAAGAATTCGGTTTCTCAGATTATTCCGCGCCAAAAGATTTAAAGTTGTATTATGATTACAAGACGGGTGTTAAGTTTAGCCAATCGTTTAACCCAAAGCTAACCACTTTTGACGACTCATACTGAAGCGTTTGTTACTGGGTCCTATTAAACCAATGAAAAAGAAAGCTTACTGCTTAATAAAGCACTATTCAACAACCCACTAGTACAATGACAACCAATTATATCTTATTTGAGAGAGCTCCTCGAGCTCTGTCAACTAATATGTAGTAGGTTATATTCCAAGTTATGTAATATTAGAAATTAGTGCACGCACCTGTCATCGCTGGAAGGCAATATTGAATATAATTTTCTTTGTTTTTTTTATTTCAGGATACACATGAAGATGATTGGTACAACAAAAGTTTAACAGCATTACGAATGAACAACACACATCCGGGTCTCACGAATTCAGTGCTGCAGTACCAAGCATAGACATAAGTTAAAACAAATAATAAAAGTGCTGAAATATAACCATTGCTGCTAGACTGATAAGAAAAATACATTCCACTGAAGCAACAAACGGACAAGTGATACAAAATTCACAACTTACTGTCAAAGGATACGCTTGCAAATATATACCACTGACACCGGGGACTTTGGGTTTAATTTATTATATACCACACCATTCATTACAAATAGGGAAATTCAGATTGACTCAGGGGGAGGGGGTGCGGTGCGGTGCGTATATGTAAGCAACAATTTAATCTTACAGCCCTATCTATAGGTCCGCAGGATTATATTATTACTGATCCCCCTGAACTATTTATTGCAAATTTCAAAGTCGTCAAATCGACAGTGGTATTTTTTAAGGGTTAATCCTTTTTATACGAGCCGTAGTTATCCATTATAATCCTCAGACAAATTTCATTACTTTTCCAATATTAGCCTAAAAAATGTAGCTTATATAGAGATTATTACCATTATGTGGATGTACAAAATGTGTATCCGAGTCGAGCTCTGGGTTCTTAGGGTAGATCACGACGAGTCGAAGACGAGTCGTGATCTTCCCTTAGAACCCGGAGCGAGACTCGGATACATATTTTGTACATCCACATAATGGTAATATTCATTTTATCTTACAATATATTGGGGATAACTCAAGAAAGTAGACGAATATATAACGAAGTATTTATTTATACGGATGAACAAAAAGAAAAAAAAATGGAACTCACGCGAAAGGAACGTGCTTGTATACGACCCCCTGATACAAACACCTGTATCAGGGGGTCGGATACACGACAGTTGCTGAGTTAATGCAGACAAAATACATGTTGATTGTAAGATAAAACCCCTTATTGGAACGATATGGCCCCAATACAGTGTCATAAGCTATGATTTGCAGGGGAAAATGAACTTTCAGTTCTTTCGAGAATTTTTTAAATGTCGTCTTCTAGTCATGTTATGTTAAGAGTAAGTGGGGTACCGTAGGGTGGGGGTGGGGTGGGTAGGGTATATAGAAATCCAGGTGCAATATTTGGGGAAACTTGCAATAACTTATATATATATATGCTATGTAAATATGATAGATTTATTTATGTTTATATGATCATCACACAAGTTTCTAGTCATTTGTATATAGATATTAAATATAATGTGCATTCACGTTGTTGTCAATTGTATGTATCACTCCAAGCCCAGATTTATAAACATCCAGATGTGGCCGCGAGGAGTAGTTGACAAGCAACAGGCCCCACATACGCAGCCAATGGGATCGCCGTAAAAGTTTACAACACCATAACATCTTTTAACCCTCTACTCAGCGTAACGGCCAAAACCGGCTGGTGCTATTCACAAAAATCGCCAATTAATTTTTATTTTTTCATTTTTTGTCTCAAAAACATAGGTTATGACCCCTCTTTGGAACGAGCTCGTTCCAAAGAGGGATCATAACCTATGTTTTTGAGACAAAAAATGAAAAAAATTAGTTTATTCAAGAAGTTTGTAAGTGTCGTCTGCTTTTCATGTTAGGTAAAGGGTTAAATATTGAATCATTTTTGGTGTTTAGGGGCACCGATGGCTACAGTACGACCATAGGACGACTATAAATGGGACCCTGCGAATCTCAAAATTTCCGGTTGAATCAAACCCCGAATCGAATCGGGCCGAGTTCATATGTCACGGCTCTTCAAGTTGTAGATATGAAATGATATCGCGGTTTCTTACAACCGTAAACCGCTCATTCAAGTATTATATTTAACAAGAACTCGTGGCATGGCAATACCCCCCCCCCCCCCAGAACATTCCATGAAGGAAGTAGTTTCGGAAGCGGGACCTCTCCGAGCTTTTCTTCGATCATCGGGTCTCCCGTACAGGAGACTCAACGATATCAGAAGAGTTATTTATTTATTGTTGTTTATGGTCACATACTTCTGCACAATGGCTAATCATGACCACAACATGGAGATAAAGTCAAGGTCAGTCAATCGTTTATACCCCATGTTGCCTATTTTAGCAGTAACTGCTTCACTTCCCGGGGTTCCCACGGGGGATCAGAAGAGTTAACGAGGATACACTTGGTAGGATTTGGTTCCGCTCCACAGTTTTCCAAGCATTTCCGAACTGACATGCCATACACTCTCTTCAAATGCGAATATTATTTAACTTAGTTATCTAATCCATAACATGTATTACATTTTCCTAATCAACTAAAACCATAAAACACTACCTGACAAAGTAGAAATAAACAATCTGAATGTGGGTGATTTTTTTTACTGCAAAAGGCAAGGCTTCAACCAGGAAATTAGTATGAAAAAAAAAATGCCGAAACCAGTCATTTCCAGCCACCCAACAGCCTCAAAAGCAGATTTTTCTCACTACCCCCACCAACCTACCCCTAGAGCATACGTTTCTAAAATGTAAAAAAAAAATTATATGTTTCCGTCTCATTTTTTAGTTACATGCCCAGTAACAACTCCATGTAAAAATGACATTTTAAAAAATAGTCCAATTTTTTAAACAATGCCACTTTTCCCCACGATTCCTCTGGCAATTTCCCCTATGTATCAGATTCAGTGCCCAAAATAAATTTTGTGCATCAGGAAATAGCCAGATGGTGAATTTAGTGATGCTACCCTGCACAGCAAGTTAACGTCACTAAATTTACTCTCTGTGAACCTCAATCTGAATCAGGGTCTCAAAACTAAACAGAAAGAGGTTCCCAGAGGATAAATTGGCCCACTGTATGGGATAGCATCATCAAATTCACCCTCTGGGGAACTCATTGTGCAAATGTCAGACTTCTTATTTTCAGGCCTGCAGCCAGGTCTCCACGACCAACCACTGCTAAGTCATAGTGTTAATTGTGGGGGAATACAAATTAAGTAGAATTCTCAGGGACACATTTTGAATCTATGACATGAATGAAGTGAACATTTTGCAAGAATCAAAGTTGATTCTAATTGTTTTCCTTATAAGAATCATTTGTGATTCCGATTCTTGATTCTCGCATAGCAAAGATGCTGAAACTGACATTAAACACCAATAAATATTTAAAAAATTCTCACATGAATTTTAAGCTCTGAACCCTTTAAATATGAACACATGGGTTTGAACAAACTCATCCTTACAAAGATGTTTTATGTGTCAAACACAGAAACATTTGGACTGGTTATTTGTGAGAGGTTTAAATATTTTACCCATTACTCCATATGAGGCCCCATATTAAAACCCATCAAGATTTCTTTTACCAGTTTGATTATATTCCTACCGATGATCCATACCAAATATCAGTTGCTGATGATGTGCAGCTGAGAAAAGGGAAAGAAGACATTTGCAAATTTTCTGTTTTTCAGCCGGTGTGCCACACTCCACACCTGAATACTAATTGTAAAGTCATTGCATCCATTAGTTTTTAAAATGGGAATTTTTCACCAGCCCCTCTTCGGGAACAAAATGTATTGCCCAACCCAACCATAACTCATGAGAAGTTCTACTGAAAAGGCATGTGGTTTGGAAGAAGACAGTCAAACAACACCAGCACGACAGATGACAATTACAGGGGTCTAGACTGATCCAAGTCACCAGAACGCGTAAATCCGGAGTCTATTTCTGTGTTGCCAGAATGATAAATATATGTTATCACCACTGTATGTTGAAACTTGTATCCAACCGAGATAGTGTTCATATGGGGTATCGCGGCAAGCTGTTTAGGGTGAGTTGCGATACGTAACAGGAACACTATCGAGGCAGCTCCAAAAAAGTTTCTCAATCAACACATAGTTGTGATCAAGCTAGGAAATAAGCAGACTGTCATCTCCAAAATGAGGTCCCCAGAGTGTGAATTTAGTGATGCTACCCTGCACAGTAGGGAAGTATCACAAAATTTACCCTCTGTGAACCTCAATCTGAATCATGATCTCAAACCAAAACAGAAAGAGGTACTGCAGGCCTGAAAATAAGCAGTCTGACATTTGCAGAATGAGGTCCTCAGAGGATGAATTTGATGACGCTATCCCATACTGTGGGCCAATTTATCCTCTGGGTACCTCTTTCTGTTTAGTTTTGAGACCCTGATTCAAATTGAGGTTCACAGAGGATAAATTGGCAAATTGTATGGGATAGCATCAGCAAATTCACCCTCTGAGGACCTCATTTTGCAAATGACAGATTGCTTATTTTCAGGCTTGGTTGTCTTACTATCTTCGAAACACACCTGGTGGTAATAACCAATTTATCTCACAAAATTCCTCCCATTCCAGCCCATTCTTGTCTTATTTATTTATTTATTTATTGGTGTTTAAGGTCACATATTTCTGCACAATGGCAAATCATGACCTGGACAGTTTTACGGGCGGAGGAAGCCGGAGTACCCAGAGAGAAGCACCAAGCAATGGCAAGCAACTGTCAGATCCCCAACATACTAACTCCACACAAGCAGGGTTAGCATTGGTTGAAGACAGTGCACCACGCCTTAGTACACAACGGCACAATGCCCCCACGGGGGGAATGGGGGTGAAGTGTCTTGCCCAAGGACACAACGCGGTTGCCGCAGGTGGGATTCGAACCGAGGACCTCTCGGCTTGCAGCCTGCACCTCTGCCTACTGAGCCACCGCGCCCCCCCATTCTTGTCTTGTTCGCATATATTTTAACAAACAGCATGTGTGAATTGTATTTTTTTGTGAATGAAGATCATAATGACGTCACGGTATTATGTTCTTGAGCTGTGCATGTGTGTCATGGAAATTATGGAGAGAGGGAGAGATAGAGAGAGAGAGGGAGGGGGAGGATAACAGTCCCAACAGACTGATGAATGGGAGGAAGGACAGACAGACATACAATATAGTAACAATGACTTATCAGGGGTAAAAATAAAAAAAACAGTGTCACTTTTTAAATAGATCATTTATTCCCATTCCCACATGTGTTCAAATGAACCAAACAATAAAAATGAAACAAAATTTTGACAGAAATGATTTTGATTTGTGTACCTTACAATTACAGTGCATATTTATATTTTGTAATGTAAGTTGGTGGTTCTCTGTTTTTGACATATTTACTACAGATGTACCTGGTAATGAACAGACTGTATGCACAACAGAAAAATTGACTAATATGTTGGAAGACAAAACACTGCCAGTGTTTTATACAAAACATTTTTGCACCACACAGATAGTCTTACAGCTGAAAATGAAAGTGTCAATGACACTGTAGCTTAACTTGGACTGTGTGTTGTGTCTGATGAAAAGGATAATGTTCAATGTTTATGAAAGGATTATGAAATACAACAAGAATTGTGATAATTGAGAATATGTTAATTTCTGTTCCCTGTGTGCCATGTTTTCAATAAAAACAATTTGAGGTGTAGCCTGTACTAAAGAATTGAGGTTGTGGGTTAATGTGGCCCTCACAGTTAATGTATGTCAACCAAAGTTACCAAGTTACAGTGAAATTATTCCAAAACGAGTCATCCTATCAAGTTACAATGAAATCCCTTCAAAACTATGGCCTGTAGACTGTGCTAAAGGTTTTAGGGCTTCGGGCCCCTGTAGATGTCACAGATGACCAATCGCGACTAAAAGGGGACGTTCTCATCTAGACATTATATGGAGTCATCCTACCAAGTTACAATGAAATCCTTCCATAAATATGATCTGTAGACTGTGCTAAAGGTTTTCGTGTTTTGGGCTTGGGCAGCCGTCACGTTGAGAGATCGCGACCAAATGGGGAAGTTCTCATCTAAACATCATACAGAGTCATCCTACCAAGTTACAATGAAATTCCTCCATATTAAATACGACCTGTCAACTGTGCTAAAAGGTTTTGGATTTCGACCTTGGGGAGTCAACACTATTGACAGATCATGACCAAAAGGTGACGTTCTCATCTAGACATTATACAGAGTCATCCTACCAAGTTACAATGAAATCCCTTCATAAATACAACCTGTAGACTGTGCTAAAGGTTTTGGGGTTTTGGGCTCGGGCAGCCATCATGGTTGACCAAACACGACCAAAATGGGACATTCTCATCTAGACATGACCTCAAACCTGCATAGGAAATTTTGTGACAATCGGACAAGAACTACGGGGTGTTGCCTGTGCTAAAGGAAAATGTGAGCAGACTGACAGACTTCCGCAAGCGTGATGGCAATAGCTTATCTTGACTTTGTCAAGTTAAGCTAAAAATAACCCCCGAAAACCCCAAATCGTTCCTGTGCAGGTTCCTGTGCAAGTCGGAAAATGGAATTCAAGTACTTTCAAGAACATTTCAACACACTAACAACTCATATTTAACCCCCTTAACTCTGATGTCAAAATACAAAAATTTCTGGAAGCTGTTTTTTTCCCATAATGCATCTAGAAATTTAACCAATTCAATCTTGTTTGACAGAGCTCAATGAGCTCTGTCAAACGAGATTCAATTGGTTAAATTTCTAGTTGCATTATGGGAAATTTTTTCTGCCTGAAATTTAGATATTTTGACATCAGTGTGCAGGGGGTTAACAGTTTACCTGCTTATCCAATACAAACAGTATCAAAATTTGCTGTTTTAATTATTTCTTAGAATGAAGAGGGACAATAAACCAAAGCAGGTCATTAAAATTTGAGTTACTTATTATAAGTTATTGTGGTGAATAGATGGTAACATGGAGATTTGCGGCTCACAATACAGCTGCCGTGGACTGGTCACTTTCCAAAGGTGGGCAATATTTCCACGGATGCAATAATATTAGATTCAAATCACTAATTATAGGAATATTCAACAAAAATTTAATTAATGAAGCACCGGGTACAACCCGGTGCTTCAATAAGTAAAATTTTGCTGCTGCTGATTTTTATTACCTGGTAAACACATGCATGGACATCACTGCCCTCACATGGATTACAACCACTCCACAGTGACTGTACTGTATGAGATGCAAATACAGTGGAACCCTGTTAATTGAATAGCCACTTTACCAATGGGAATTATTCAATTAACAGAAGTATTCAATTAAAAGGGATTATGTCACATATAAATACTGTTGCATGCCATTTTTGCATCTTAACTGGTAGAGTGCTGGAAGCCCATATTTGGGCTTTACTCTGAAGTGAACATACCCTAACTTGAAAGCTTCATATTCTGTCGATGTGCTTCATATTATCTTTGAAGTGAGATTATTTAATCTGTATGGTTTTGCCTTGTTACAATTTATGGGAGAGTGCCTCTGGGCACTCTCCCATAAATTTTAATAAGGCAAAGATAAGAGAACAAATTTTATGACCAAAAATACTTCAGTACTCTACCATTTAACAGAATTATGGCCAAAATACAGTAAAAAAGCATTGCCTCACTTCCCAGGATTCCACCGGGGATGTTATTTCCATTACATAAGGTAAAGAGTTAATAAATAACACTGATGTTGTCAGTGAACAAGACAGTAATAAAACAGTTGAAGACTGTAAATGTTGTGAAAAATATTAGAATCTTTTCCAAAGCTTCTATAAATAAAACTTAATGTTTTCTCATGGATATTGATGATTATATTATTTATAAACGGAGCTCATGACAAAGGCACCCAGGGAAATACATATTACATGTGCCCACTCATGAAAGAATAACCGATAACCATGAAAAACACTAGATAAACCACTTTATATCTCATTTGACCAAGCTCAGAGAGATACGAATACAGTCTCCGGAAATATATTGTTACGTATCGGGTTAACTCAGAGTTTAGTGAACATTTAACTCTGTATCAAACACAAATAAACACATAACTTGCAAAAAAATAAATTCTTGAATGTTGCCTATCCAAAAATTTTCTTGTTTCTCAAACAATTTCCCCTCAATTTTATGATGAGGGAGGGAAGGTTATTTTTTTATTTTTTGGGGGGAGGGGGGGGGGGGGGAATCCATAAAACATTCCTAAAAATAGTTGGAATTATTTATTTAACTCCTCACACTATTCTGTAGAAAATCAAGGTTTTCTGCAGTGCAAAATACTTCCCATCATGCAATTGCAAATTTAAACAAGTTTATTTTGTTGGATAAGTTTTCAGTCCTGCACATATAAATAGATGGAATTATTTATATAATTCTTTACAGTATTTTGTAGAAAAATGAATGTTCTCAACAGTACAAAATTTCCACTAATGCAGCTGCAAATTTAACTAACTTTATCATGGTTGACAGAGCTCAGTAAGCTCTATCAAACAAAATATAGTTGGTTAAATTTTCAGTCCGGCAAGTACAAAATAGTATCAGTGAAGAAATTTTCCTGTAAAAAATGAGTGATGAGGCAGATTTTCAATGGCGATGGAGGCACCTTAGAAAAAAAGTATTTTTTTAATAGTCTAACTAAAAAATTTCATTTTTGGCCATAAAAACAAAACTTATAAGCACTCACCAGAATGGGCTTATTCCACTGAGGGGTCATAAGCTATATTTTTGAATTAAAAATTAAAGAAAATAATAAAACTTGACTGATAATTTCGGAAATGGGTTAACACATGAAAATACAGACTGTTCATTTTTTTGTAGCTTTGTTGACATGCATCCAATTAGCTCTTTTATGCTAATACAACCTTATTTCATTTAAATCATCATAAACATATAAGTTACAATAATTTCGCAATATGTATGGAATGTATATTGTATAAGTGTTCATAACACAATCTGGGGGAGGGATGTTGGATTTAACCCTTTACCCAACGTAACGGCCAAAACCGGCCAGCGCTATTCTCAAAAATCGCCAATTAATTTTCAAAATATTTTCATTTTTTGTCTCAAAAACATAGGTTATGACCCCTCGTTGGAACGAGCTCGTCGAGCTCGTTCCAACGAGGGGTCATAACCTATGTTTTTGAGACCAAAAATGAAAAAATTAGTTATTCAAGAATTTTTTTTGCAAGTGTCGTCTGCTTTTCATGTTAGGTAAAGGGTTAACCCTTTACCTAACAGTATTTTTAAAAAATAAATTAAATTTCACATTTTTCGAAAACAAATTTCACAATTATTCAATAAAACAATACAAATATGGATAGCATTAGAACCAGCTTGACGAGCTGGTTCTAATGATATCCATATTTCTGTGGTTTTATTGAGAAACTTCCGGGATATTTTAGGCTGTGATAGGATTATACTGGTTAATTTGCTGGGCGTTTTTTACCGCTATGTTAGGTAAAGGGTTAATATGTAAGATATAGGTCATGCACAAGAAATCATAATTATTTCAAAACAAATTTATCAATGCATATTTGCCGTGCTTGGATTTCAAATATCAAAGCATGGCACTTATGCTTGTCGTTGATAATAAAGCCCATTATATGCGTGCCATTAGTAAGAAATGGGAGAACAAAAACACTACCAGCACAGTACCACACGAAATAAGCTGTAGAATAACAAAAAAAAAATGTTGATCCCTTGTAATTCTAAAACACTGCTGTGCGTGTGGTGGTGGTGGGGGGGGGGGGGGGCGGGGGGGGGGGGGAGCACTCCCAACAAATGAAGATTACTATTATCAATGAAGGAACAATTAAATTACATTTTTATGTGGCAATTGTACACAAGGTTTGCAAATTACTGAGAGTATTATTATCTTCGATGGGTATCGGTGGACGGTGAGTATGGGATGGAGAAATTTCACCTGAGGGACAAGATATTTGAGCCTGAAATGTGACCTGCACAAATATCTTGCCCCAAGGGGGAGATTTCCCCATCACAAGCCCAAATATGGATAATTTTTCTCTCACCCAAATGCCATCGTGATGTCATTTAGGTTCAAAGACTGGTCGTTTGCAGTCAGATGTACTTGAAGGCAGGTTGTTTTTTTCACAAAATCTATTGACACATTTTCTTCCTTCTCGCCTTCCTTCAGCCAAACAATCATATATGACCACCCAAATTTTGAAATTGGGGGCTCACTGAGGTCGGAGGCCCTTGAACTTCACTCTATTCACTCCCAATGGGTGAATAATTCTTGCAAGGAAAACAATGAGAATAACTTTGATTTTTGCAAAATGTTCATTTGATTCTTGTCTGAGAGACATTCTGAAAGTGTTCTTAACCCTTAAAGGCCCATTTCCAACTTTTAAGTCCTCAGAACAGATACCCTTAACATGCAGTCAGGAGATGATCCTGATGAAAATAGACATATTACTTTGGCAGAGATTTCTAGTCAGGTCATGGCTGCCTAAATGGGCAGCCAAGACTTGACTAGAAGTCACTGCTTAACTACTAGCAATGCGTAGGTGGTAATCTAACGGAAAAACAAGAAATTTGCCCAGACCCTTAAGGGTTAAAGACCTGGAAAATTCTACTTATTTTTTTTTTTCCTCATAATATGCTAACACTCTGTTTTAGTAGTGGTGTCTAGTGAGGTCTTGGCTGCTTATGTAAGCAGCCAAGACTTCACTAGAAACCAATGCCATGTCTCTGTAACTCCCATCAGTAAGACCAACAAAAGACTGTCTGTTCAAACATGTGTTCTCCATGTACATGTAAGACAACAAACTCACACAAATTTAAACAACATGTAGACCCTTAAGACTCAACCTTTAAGAGTCGAACTATTAAGGGCCAACAGTCTCTAGTAAATATATACATGTAAATATGAGATTTGTTTGATACTATGGATTATGTAATGGTTTCACTCACAAAAGTATAATGGTACTCTCATATTCTAAATTATTCAAGAACTGAAAGTAATAATAATATAATTTTTGTAGCCCAAAATCCATACATGGGGTACTCTCTTCTTGTAGGGGTTCGCAAGAATTAAAACTGATTCTCATGAATTGTGACAAATTTTAAGGCTTGATTGCTACTGCTTCCATGCTAATTTAACTCAAGCCTTGGTGAAGCTCGGTGTGAATCAAAGTTAGTGAACTGTTTTGATAAATTTTGTACTCATTAGCAATCCTCTATTTACAACTAAACTTGGACCTTAGGCATGAAGTAGTTATGTGGAAGTGATCAGTCATTTTTCCAGAAAATTTCTGTTACTTATTCTCATACTATACTTCAAAGCCAGCATTCTATAATCTTAACACTTTACCTAAAATGACTAGTAGGGTACACTTGCAAACAAATTTCTTACTAACTAAAAAATTTCATTTTTTGCCTTCAAAACATAGCTTAGGATCCCCATTGGAACAAGGTCAATGTGCTCATTCCAATGAGAAACCATAAGCTATGTTTTGAACACAAAAATTGAAAAAATAATAAGATATGAATGATTTCTAAATAGTAATGGCTGAATATGGCTATGATGTGAGGAAAATGAACCAATTATTTCATTATTAATTGGTGTTTAAGGTCACATATTTAAACACAGTGGTTAATCATGACCACAGCATGGAGATAAAGCGAAGTTTAATCAATTGTTTCAACCCATGTTGCCCATTTTAGAGGACTTCCACCCCTAGCATTGGTGACTGGATCCTATTTTACCAGTAAAACAGAGATTGTTTACCATAGTAAACAAGCACTGCTTCACTTCCCAGGGTTCCCATGGAAAATGAACTAATTCAAACTTTGACATATATTATGGTCTCAAAACAGGTACCATAACAACAACTGAGGAAGTTTGCCAAACAATCACAGCTAGGCTGGTATAGGTTTTAATATGTTCTGATTTTGATTTCTGAATGCATTTGAAATAAACCTTGAGGTATACAAATATTCTCTTTCAATTTTGACTAAAATATTTTGATTAAATATAACATGCCAAAAAATACTATTAGTTACCCCGTGTCTGATCACGTGGTGCGGGTTTTTACCTACCCGAAGCCAGCCGTATCCCATGAGGCAGAAGGCCTCATGGGATATGGCAGGCTTCGGGTAGGTAAAAACCTGTACCACGTGATCAGACACGGGGTAACGAATTTATCTATTGACTTTCCATTTTAGAAGTACAATCTATTTCATGTGTGAACACACACAGCATGAGATCTTTTATCTTCCATTGTTGAGCCATACAGGTTTCTGTGGAATTTTTGTGCAAGAGTTTTGTGAAAATATGCCGGTATGACTAGTATAAAAAAATTATTGAATTTCTTCTTCTTTTTTTTTTGTCTCAAAAACATAGCTTATGAACCCCACATTGGAGGGTACTCGACAAGCTCATTCCAATAAGGGGGTCATGAGCTATATTTTGGAGATAAAAAATTAAAATATAATACATGTACACTGTAAAACTGGAATGACGCATCTTCTACGGGGTATGGACAATTTGTAGATTTCGGAACGAGGCTTCCACTGGGTATGGGAAATTTGTCAGTGGCTGGGCGGACGTATCGTGGGTTTCAATGAATATGGTCTCATACCACGTATCTATCAACCAATCAAATCAAAAAATTCGCTTTAGTCAATAGATAATATTGTTTACTGGGTTTTTTTTTAAAATCCCCTCCCCCACTCCCACCCACCCATTTCTGTAATCCAAGATTTTCAACACAAACTGAGAGGTTGAGAAAATGATATTTGATAATGATCTATTTTGTACACAAGAATCACCTGTCATTTTTTTTTAACTTCTCAACTTGTGCCTACCTTTTGTGGTGAACACAGCTGATCGGACAAATAGTGTTAACCGATTAACTCCTTGCATGCTGCTGACAGCAATTCCTGTCCAGGAAGGAAATCTCTTGCCATTCAAATAAGTAAAATTTGAGCATGTTTAACAGTTTTACCTGTAAATTGTATAGACGTCATGACCAATGATTTCTTAAGGCAAATTTTCATGAATTTTTAATCAAATCTGTTCATGGCAATAGCTATGACTAGATTTGATGAAAAATATTTTAACATTACTCTAGATTAATCCTTTACCTAACATAAAAAGCAGATGACACTTACAAACAAAATTCTTGAACAACTAATTTTTTCCATTTTTTGTCTCAAAAATATAGGTTATGACCCCTCATTGGAACGAGCTCGACAAGCTCGTTCCAATAAGGGGTCATAACCTATGTTTTTGAGACAAAAAATTAAAAAATAATGAAAATTAACTGCCGATTTTTTAAAATAGCGCTGGCCAGTTTTGGCCGATACGTTGGGTAGAGGGTTGAGAGTTAATCAGTATCGAAACAGGTATAAGCTTTTTCCTGTTACTTCTTTTGCTACCAGTTAACTTACTTATTACAGAAGTAATGAAAAAATGCAGTATGTAACTTGTGCAAATCTTACAAAATATTTGGGTCTGATCATTAGGCCCAAGTATTTTACAGAAGATTTTCAGAAGTTACCCACTGTCAGCCCCAAGTAGGTTATCCAAGATTTGTAAAGGGTATACTCAGTATATTTCCTAATTTGGTGAATCCATGAATACAAAATATTTCCATCTATGTACTGACAACACTATGGTGGTTCAACATCCAAGCATCTGCAAGTTTTACGTTCCCCTGTAACAGGTTTTAGGATTCCATAACACTTTCACTATCATTGCTGCACTGCAACAGGTAAATAACCTTTTGATAATTTTAAAATATATTTAGAAAAAAACAGTTCCTTTGGGGATAAACATTGAAATGTAAATAACCTTTATGGTTAACTGATTTCAGAAACGAGATGTCTATAACTAAATGGTCAACTGGTTTCAGGATTTCCTAACCGTTTCATCACCAATGACACAATGCTGCTCCACTGAAAAAAATGTATCATCTTTAACCCTTTACCTAACATGAAAAGCAGACAACACTTGCGAACAAAATTCTTGAATAACTAATTTTTTTCATTTTTTGTCTCAAAAACATAGGTTATGACCACTCATTGGAACGAGCTCAACGAGCTCGTTCCAAAGAGGGGTCATAACCTATGTTTTTGAGACAAAAAATGAAAATATAATGAAAATTAATTGGCAATTTTTGAGAATAGCACTGGCCGGTTTTGGCGTTACATTGGGTAAAGGGTTAAAACTTAAAATATATTCAGAAAAACCTTTCCCTGCACTACAATAAACATTGAGGTGTAAATCAACGCTATACTAAAATCACATTTGGAGCCCAGAAACAAAGGTGAATTTATCCTGTAAACGGTTTCTAGTCAAGTTTGACTGCCCTAAAGGCAACCAAGACTTGACTAGTAATCCATGGGTGGATACATTGGGGAATACCCCTGTCACCTTCCCTATTTTTTTGTAATGCAAATTTTTGAAACAAGCACCAAGACCAGTGGGCATGGTATTATTCGTGATAATGCATGGACATTCACTACCATAGGTAGATGCACTACCAGAGGTAGATCCACTACCAAAGGAAGATCAACTACTAGAGGTCCACTACAAGAGGAAGATCAAATACTAGAGGTCCATTAATAGAGGTAGATCCACTACCAAAGGTAGATCAACTACTAGAGGTCCACTACAAGAGGAAGATCAAATACTAGAGGCCCATTACTAGAGGTAGATCCACTACCAAAGGTAGATCAACTACTAGAGGTCCACTACAAGAGGAAGATCAAATACTAGAGGTCCATTAATAGAGGTAGATCCACTACCAAAGGTAGATCAACTACTAGAGGTCCACTACAAGAGGAAGATCAAATACTAGAGGTCCATTACTAGAGGTAGATCCACCACCAAAGGTAGATCAACTGCAAGAGGTATATCAACTACAAGAGGTTGATCAACTACCAGAGGCAGTGGATGACCATGTGTTATCATGGATAACACCATTTCCATACCCCATACTTTGTTATAGATCCTGCCTGGCCATTCAAAATAGACTTCACTTTTTCAAAAGTCAAATGAGTTTATACAAAATTGTGGGAATATATTAACTGGAAAACATTGCAGTGAAGTGCAAAGAAGCCACAGGAATGCCACTTCCAGAAGTTTTCCCTGAGGAGGCACCTGGTGGACCCTGCTTACATGAGTGGACCCCCCCCCACCCCACCCCCCACTCCCACCCCTGCATTCACCACTGAAATCACTTTGAAACCATAAGTCTTGAAGACAAGTGTCGTTAAAATATTGGAAAACTGTCATCGCCATTGTTTATTTATTTATTAGGGTTTAACAACACTTTAACAGCCAAGATCATATCATGTCAGTGACAGTTTTACAGGTGGAGGAAGCTGGAATACCTGGAGAGAACCACCAAGCAACGATGAGCAGCTGCCAGCTCCCCAGCATCGTAACTCCGCACTGCAGCACAGGCAGGGTTAGATTGGTTGAAGACATGCGCACCATCGGCGTGCAGTATGCCTTTGTACACAGCGTCATCGTGCCCCAATGTGGGCAACCAGGTTTAAGTGCCTTGCCCAAGGACACAATGTGGGAGTCCGAACCGATCGCTCAGACGGTCACCCATCCAAGGACTAACTGGGATCCATGTTACTTAACTTCGGTGATCTGATGAGAACCGGTTACCGCAATGCCACCACGCCCCCGACTTCACCATTAACCCATTACCTAACATGAATAGCAGACAACACCTGCAAGCAAAAAAACCCTCTTAAAAAACTAAAAAAGATCATTTTTTGCCTCCAAAACATTGCTTAATACCTCTCCTTGGAATAAACTCTGTGAGCTTGTTCCCAAGGTGATATCATAAGCTATGTTTTTGAGACCAAAATTTAAATAATAATATTTGATCAGCAATTTTTGTGAAGAGCACTGGTTGGTTATTGCAGTTGTGCTAGGTGAAGAATTCCGGTTAAACTGTATTGAATTGCACCATTTTGAAGTTATGCAAATTTAATAACAATTCCATTTGGAAAAAAAATATTTCATTTAAATGGAAGTGAAATTAAAAACTAAAATAATTTCTGTATATACATATATAATTTATCACAAAATGAAGAAAAAAAATTCATATCTGTATCTAGACTGTCTCAAGTAAAATAACAGTTTTTCTTTCACATTACATATTTCAATGAAAACAGAAAATAATGATGAATGACCAGAACATGTAAGTTTAAACTAGAGACTCTAAAGAGTCTGTAATCGCTCACCTGGAACTAAATATAAAAATGTGATTTCCCATAAGAATCAAAAAATGCTTCTGGCAGCCATGTGTTTCGATGCATGGTAACAAAAATGAGGAACATTTGTAGAAGATCTCCCATAGACTGTCCCTGCCAGGTTTGGTTCACGCAGACTCAGTAGTACCAGAGAAGAAGATGAAAATGTGATTTCCCATAGGGTTTCTATAGTAACTATAAGTTGCAATTACAGCCACGTTTACAACCCGATCAACATTAAATGAGGATCGTTGGTAGAGGGGGTCCCAGGCATCATTTATGTGAAGTATCAAAAAATTTGGCCTGGCAGTTTCAGAGAAGATTTTTTGAAAATCCACCAACAAGAATCAAAGAATGCCTCTGGCGGCCATATTTTTCAACCCACGGGAACAAAATGAAGATTGTTTGTAGAGGACCTCTCATAGATCATTCCTGCCAGGTTTGGTTCATGTCAACTCAGTAGTTCCAGAGAAGATGAAAATGTGATTTCCCATAGGATTTCTATAGTAACTATAAGCCGCAATTGAAGCCATATTTGCATCCCGATCAACATTAAATGAGGTTCATTGGTAGAGCGGGTCCCAGTCATCAACCATGCAAAGTTTCAAAACATTTGGCCCTGCGGTTTCAGAGGAGAAGATTTTTCAAAATCCACCAATCAGAATCAAAGAATGCCTCTGGCGGTCATGTTTTCAAACCCATGGGATCAAAATGAGGATCGTTTGTAGAGGACCTCCCATAGACTATCCCTGCCAGGTTTGGTTCATATCAACTCAGTAGTTCCAGAGAAGATAATGAAAATATGATTTCTCATAGGGTTTCTACAGTAACTATAAACCGCAATTGCGGCCATGTGTGTGACCCAATCAACATTAAATGAGGATCGTTGGTAGAGGGGGGTCCCAGTCATCATTTATGTGAAGTTACAAAACATTTGGCCTGGCAGTTTCAGAGGAGAAGATTTTTGAAAATCCACCAACCAGAATCAAAGAATGCCTCTGGAAGCCATGTTTTTCATCTGACGGGACCAAAATGAAGATCGTTTGTAGAGGACCTCCCATAGACCATTCCTGCCAAGTTTGGTTCGCACCGGCTCAGCAGTTACAGAGATGAAGATGAAAATGTGAAAAGTTTACGGATGCCAGACGACGGACGACGACTGACACCAAGTGATGAGAAAAGCTCACATGGCCTTTTAGGCCAGATGAGCTTAAAAAGGGTCAAGCTAAAGAATGGTTGACTCTGCAATTTATTTTAATACCTGGTCTTCTGAACTGTTTTCATTTTTGACTACTCTCAATCATATTTTTAACCCTTTACCCAATGTAACGGCCAAAACTGCTATTCACAAAAGTCGTCAATTAATTTTCATTATTTTTTTCATTTTTTGTCTCAAAAATATAGGTTATGACCCCTCTTTGGAATGAGCTTGTTGAGCTCGTTCCAATGAGGGGTCATAACCAATGTTTTTGAGACAAAAAATGAAAAAAAATAGTTATTCAAGGATTTTGTCTGCAAGTGTTATCTGCTTTTCATGTTAGGTAAAGGGTTCATAAATTTAGTGGAAAAAATGGATTTAACCCTCTTATGTCATTTTTATAAGTCCATTTTGGGAGCATATGACAATGGTACACACTTTCCTCTTGTCTGTGTTCTGCTTGTATCATAAAGTACTACATGGTACTGGAAAAGAAAATTTAAAACTTGGGAGAAATCATTAGGGTCAGTATAGTAAGGGCAAGGGTTAGCAGGTCACTGCTAACCCTTACCCTTTCAATACTGACCCTAAATCATTTTAGACCAGTTCAAGGTTGAGATTTTGTTTCTCAGTATGTTAAGTTTACAGCAGAAAAATGGTTTAAAATAAGGCCCTACAAAATAGATCTTCTATTTATAAGGTCATTCTTTGTAAAATTGTGATGTGGGCGGGCAGTTTTTTATTTCATTTTTTATTTTTAGTAGTTATTTCTTAGCCATCCAAAGTTCATATTCTTGGTTTGTTCTGTGCTTTAGGCTTCATAACCTACAGAATAGCATGGAAGGCGGTGTATTTCGTCTCTTGAGTTGCACACAAGGGACAAATTTAGCAATTTTAATAAGTTGGGTAATATATCAGACACAAACCATTGAATTTTTATTTTTTCAAGTTTGCACTGGTTATAAAAAGAGAGCATGTGGCAACCAAAAGGACCATGAAGGAGGGCTGAGAAACAGATTTTTAACTTTTTAGGCCTAACTAATAAATAAATATATTGTTGGACCATAAACAGTTAATATTTGTTGGGAACATGATATGGATTGAAAATAAACACAGAAAAATGGAGGAGACCAGGTATTTTTAAAATTAATTGCAGTCACCTATTCTTCAACGTTACCAAAAAAGGGATAAAAATTTATTTTTTCTTCCTATAAATTATCTTTGCTATCCCTATTTTTACGCTGAGCTGCAACAAATTCTGGATACTCAATATATCCATCATCATTCAAGTCATCTTCTTTTAAAACTAAATCAACTATCGGAGCAATTTCGGCATCAGTGAATATTTTCCTCGGCGTATTTGCTTCTTTTTCTGGTACTTCCTCGTCTGTGAAAAAAATAGAAAAAATGACATTGAAAACACAAACATATTTTTTAACTCCTTTCCTCAAGCAATTTTCAGAAATAAATTCTACAAGAGCCTCGCATCAGAGATGCTGGGGTGAAGATGTGGTGGTTAAAAAAAAAAGAAGGAACTTTTAAAATGAAAGTGTCAATGACATTGTAGCTTAACCCTTTACCCAACATAACGGCCAAAACTAGCCAGCCTTATTCACAAAAATTGCAAATTAATTTTCAATATGTTTTTCATTTTTTGTCTAAAAAACATAGGTTATGACCCCTCTTTGGAACGAGCTTGTCAAGCTTGTTCCAAAGAGGGGTCATAACCTATGTTTTTGAGAAAAAAAATGAAAAAAATTAGTTATTCAAAAAGTTTGATTGCAAGTGTCGTCTGCTTTTCAGGTTAGGTAAAGGGTTAACTTGACTCTGTGTAGTGTTTGGTGAAAAGGATAATGTTCAATGTTTATGAAAGTTTTATGAAACAAGAATTATGATAATTGAGAATATGTTAATTTCTGTACCCTACATACTATGTTTTCAACAAGAATAATTTGAGGTGTAGACTGTATTAAAGAATTGAGGCCTGGGTTGATGTGACCCTCACAGTTAACATATGTCAACCAAAGTTATCAAGTTACAGTTCAATGATTCCAAAATGAGTCATCCTACCAAGTTACAACCGAACCCGACCAAAATAAGATGTTCTCATCTAGACATTATACAGTCATCCTACAAAGTTACAATGAAATCCCTTCATAAATACAACCTGTATATGTACTGTGCTAAAGGTTTTCAGGTTTCGAACCTGCACAACCATCACTGTTGACAGATCGCAACCAAAATGGGATCTTCTCATCTAGACATAACCTCAAACCTGCACATGAAATTTAGTGATAAACAGGAAAGAACTACAGAGTGTAGTCTATGCTAAAGAAAATGTGAACAGACTCACAGACCTCTGCATGCGTGATGGCAATAGATTATCTTGATTTTGTCAAATTAAGCTAAGTGTGAAACAATCTACGAGGCATAGGACAAATTAGGCAAACATCTGATAACGCTGGAAAATTCAAACAAGAAAACAATCTAAGAGACATAACTCCTGAAATACAAACAAGGGCAGGACAGGCTTTCAAACTCATCCAGGACATTCCTGAATAGAACTTACAGACCAAATTTGGTAGAACTCAGATGTTTGTTTAAGTTATCATGCTGACATATCAAGTACAACCCACAGAGTACATTTGGTTGGTAGGCAGGACAGGTTTTCGAACTCATCCAGGACATTCTCAAGAAGATTTATTTATTGGTGTTTAAGGTGGCTAATCATGACCGTCTCGAGAAGAGCTCACAGACCAAATTTTATAAAAAAACAGATAATGTTTGTTCAAGTTATCATGCTGACACTGCCTCCAGATCGTAAATTCAATCTGAGGGACATAAGTCCTGAAAAAAATCAGACAGGACTGGTTTTCAAACTCGTCCAAGACATTTTTGAGTCAAACTCACACACCAAATTTCAAAATCGGTTAACATTTGTTTAAGTTATTGTGCTGATGCTGCTGTATCAGAAATTCAAACAAAGAAAACAATCTAAGGGGCATAGCTTCAGAAAAAAAAAATTCGGTCAGGATTGGTTTTCGAATTCATTTGAGACATTCTAGAGTAAAACCCACAGACCAAATGTGGTAAAAATTGGATAACATTTGTTCAAGTTATTGTGTTGACATGAAAAGGAAGTCAGAAATTCAATCTGAGGAGCATAACACATGGAAAATAATTCATGAATGACTGGTTTTCAAACTCATCCAAGACATTCTCACGTAGAACTAATAGACTAAATTTGATGAAAACAGATAATGTTTTGTTCAAGTTATCATGCTCACACCACGACAAAGACAGACAGACAGACAGCTGGAGGGTGCCCACCAACAAAAATATTAATAGGATGTATCTAATAATTTCTACATCAAATCTAAGGCCTATCTGGCCTCTAAACCCAGGTATGCTTGAGGTGTGACAAGGAAATTATAATATTCATCATGCTGTTGATATTTAGTGAGAGTAAGAACAGATAGGCCTGAGGTAAGGTGTAACAGTACAGATATTAATTACCATATCAACTGAATCGTCATTTTGCCAGTAAAAATTATTCAATCACTTAGCTGGTAGAGTGCTAAATTATTTGTTCACATGACTATGCCCTATCACAATTTAGCAGATTTAAGGCAATTTTAACAAAATTACTTAACTTCAAAGGTATGGAGCTCAGCCACAGAATATGAGGCCTTCGGGTTTCAACACCAGCACTTTCAAATAAAATCCAAAGGGCTTCTACAACTCTACCAATAACAGAAGAATCCAATTAACAGAAATTTAGTCATTTTCCTATATTTGGTGATAAATTGAACATCTATTGTATTGGAGCTCTGTCAAACAAGATATAATACAATGCCTATACTGAATGTACTGGGGCTAAACATTAGGAATTAAGTGATTGTCAGAAAAATTCTTTGATAATACCACAACATTTTACATTCAGTTAACAGGAGTTTACTCTTTAACCTTTTACCCAATGTAATGGACAAAACCGGCCAGACCTATTCATAAAATTCTCCATTTAATTTTTATTATATTTTTTTTTTAGTCTCAAAAACATAACTTATGACCCTTCATTAGAATGAGCTAGTTGGGCTCATTCCAATAAGGGTTCATAAGCTATGTTTTTGATGGAAAAAATATAAAACATTAGTTATTCAAGACTTTTTTTGCAAGTGCCATCTACCTTTTTGTGTTTGGTAAAGGGTTATACTATAAGCAATTAACATATCAATTTGTAATGAAGGTACATGTAAGGCAAATGGTTTTGTGATTGGAAGTTATATTCAAATATTTAGTTAACCCTTTACCTAACCTAAAAAGCAGATGACACTTGCAAAAATAATTCTCGAATAACTAGGTTTTTTTTTTCATTTTTTTTCTCAAAAACATAGGTTATGACCCCTCGTTGGAACGAGCTCGACGAGCTCGTTCCAACGAGGGATCATAACCTATGGTTTTGAGACAAAAAATGAAAAAAATAATGAAAATTAATTGGCGATTTTTGAGAATAGCGCTGGCCGGTTTTGGCCGTTACGTTAGGTAAAGGGTTAAAAGATATCCAATTATGTGGGCACCACTGGATTGCTGCCCTGAATTGGATGAATTGTTTGTTTTGCCTTTTTCTGTTCGAGCCATTAACTTTAACTTCCTGGCTATGTCAACTTGGGCTCGAAGAGTATGGAGGTCTGGGAGGGGGGGGGGGGCATATTTTTTTGTTTTGTGAGCATCATACAAGTTATTTTCATCACAATACATCATGTTAGAAAATCTGCGGATAGAGAAGCTAATTAATAATCTACTCAATATTATGAAGAAAATAACATACTCTTTCCAAAATAACTTCCCTTTTGTATCTTCATTGACAATTTTAGCTCTCTTTACATCTTAATAAAATTAGTTGTGTTATTTTTCACTCACCTTATGTTGACAGAAATGAAGCATTGAAAATCGAAAATTTTATTCTGATTACATTAAAATTCCATTCTTTTTAACATTCTGCACACTCTGATCTCAAAAAACTGAAATTTCAAGCAACATATTTTTCCCATAATGCATCTAGGAATTTATCTGATTCAATCTTGTTTGACAGAGCTTAACTCTTAACCTGCGGAATATTTAAAAATATTTTTCATTTTAAATCTAGTCATGGCTGTTGTGAAGCAGCCATGACTAGATGTTATGAGAAATTCATGGAAAATATGACTCAACTAATTACTAGTCAGAAGGTCGACACAATTTGCAGGAGAAATTTTTTTTGAAATGTTCTCAAATTATAATTATTTTTGTGACAAGATATTTCCTTTCCTTGGCAGGAAAATCTGCTAGCAGCATGCAAGGAGCTGATGATCTCTGTCAACCAACATTGAATTAGTTCAAGTCCTAACTGCATTATTGGAAGAAAACTGCTGGTTGAAATTTTTATATCTCAACTTTAGTATGCTGATGGTTAAAACCCTCTCCGATAAACCAATAATTTACTTTTATTCACTTCTTTGTTTACCATTAAGTCTTTGCCTGCTGCTGAGAGATTTTTCAGCTCAGGTCAAAAATACTCTGATACCTAATGGTAATACAGTGGAACCCTGACAGACAGATGACAGGCCATGGCATAACCTCAAATTTGACTACGTCAAAGTTGAGCTAAAAATGTTCGAATTGATCAAACATTGAATTTGAAGCAAGTTAAACAAAACCAGGTTCCAAGTGCGGTTTCGTACGCAATATTTCCAGTTAAAAATAGCCACATTAGGATTGTTTTGGCATTGTTCTGATGATTTATCAACATATCCATACCAACATTAAATGGTTCACATGTTAACAATACAGCACACTTGGACACATGGTTGAATAGGAGATAAAGAATCTGCATGTACCTGTCATGGCTTCACCCCCTTCTTGACTTTATGCTTGGCATCGTCCGATCTTGCTTTATCATGAAGCGATGAATGCTTCTTACTGAAGTGCACCAGAGGTGAGATGTAGTCGCTTGGGTTTTGTATGAAGTCTTACATGTATTACATGTGTATGTAGCTATGGATTTATGCACTTCAAAATATGAGTGTATTACCTATGTCATTTGGAATCACACAACATGCATGATTCCAAATGACATTGTAATACACTGTAAGTTCAATGTTGACAATGTGTGCTTGCAGTTCGAACTCAATTCCTCGCACTGTTTTGACAATTTAGCCAGTATTAAACGTACGAATATACGTATTTCGAGACATTTATTAATAAGTTTTTTTTCATATTCGATTTTTATGTTTGTGATTTTATTTTCGACTCGAAGTTGTTGATCGACTCGACTTCAACCCGAACAATCAAATATTCGCTGGAGCCTACTTTTGTCATTGACAAGTTCAGTGAAAGAAGTTCATTCTTTTTATTCAGAGCCGAGAGCTAAATAATTTTTGGCTGTCAAAATTTCTTCATGTCTCTGCCTTCTTATGACTTATTAAAGTGTGCATATAGGTATTCACCAATAAATTGTGATTGAGCAAACTTATTAATTTTATTTACTTATGTATAGGTGTTTAAGGTCCCTTTCAATTAGTATCAACTGAGAGCTGAGTAATTTGGGGCTGTCAAATGTATTTATTTATTTATTTATTGATGTTTAAGGTCACATATTTATGCACAATGGCTAATCATGACCGTGAGTTTTACGGGTGGAGGAAGCCGGAGTACCCAGAAAGAACCACTGAGCAACGACAAGCAACTGCCAGCTCCTCAACATCGTAACTCTGCACTGCTGCACAGGCAGGGTTAGATTGGTTGAAGACATGCGTACCATCGACGTGCATTACGCCTTAGTACACGGCGTCATCGTGCCCCCACGCGGGCAATGGAGATGAAGTGTCTTGCCCAAGGACACAACGCGGTTGCCGAAGGTGGGATTCGAACCGAGGACCTCTCAGCTTGCAGCCTGCACCTCTACCTACTGAGCCACCACGCTCCCTGGGGGCTGTCAAAATTTCTTCGTGTCTTTGCCTTATGATATTGGAGAGTACATAAAGACACTCTCCAATAAATTGTGATCAGGCAAATTTATTCATTTTATTTTCTTATCTATTGGTGTTTAATATTCATATAAGTACTCTCTAATAAATTGTGACTGGGAAAATTTATTAATTTTATTCACTTCTTTATTAGTGCTTATGGCCACTTTCAGCACGTATAGCTATATCATGGCAGGAACATAGGAATGAGGCAAGATTCATATTATACTACCCCCAGGTGATGGTTACCAGGTTCCTATTGCACCAATAGAGCAGAACTTATTTATCAAAGTGAACAAGCACTGCTCCATTTCCAGGATTCCCACATGGGAGATAAACCCATATGAGCTTAAGAATGTCATTTTGATTGAATGCTTGCAACAACTATCTTGGCTCTACTGAAAAGTACTGAAAGCCATTTTAGTGACTTTACTCTGCATGTATTAGCTTGCTATTTTCTCAACAGAGAATATACCTCAGAGTGTAAAGAAGACAAAATTATTATGGAAATTTGTATCAAAACTATTATTTGGTAGAGTACTCACCTGACAAAAGCCTATTTGCTATTCACAAAGAGATTTTTAAAAAAAAATTAAAAAGGGAATTACCAGGGAATTATTTACTATTTTATCAAAGATCGGGGCAGAGGTTTGAGAGAACAAGCACTGTCAAAGATCTCAAGAATTTCTACAAGGAAATGGTAATCTTGCAAATACATTTGAACAGTTAATTACCAATTTCCCCACAATACAGAGTATTAAGGTTGAAAGGCAAAAAATGACTGAAGGCCTGATTGGTAGCAACCTGAATTGAACAAATTTGAATCGGACCCCACTAAGGATGCAATATATCAAATATCAAAAGATTCTGACTGGTGAGTCCGAATAATCCACTAGTCAGAAACTTTTGATATTTTGATTTTTAAAGAAATATCCTCAAGTTGTAGAATGTTACAAATGCCCACAAGGAGCCTAAATATGAATCCAGAGACTTGATATGAACAATCTTGAGTCTGGCTCCCACAAAGATGCTTTATGCTTTATATCAAATATCAAACGATTCAGAATGGTGGATCTGAAGATTTTTGAAGACTATTTCCCATGTTGGAACAAGCTAACATTCAGGTCCCCACTGGGAGCCCAAATATGAACCCAGTGTTTTGATTTGAACAGACTTCAAAATGACTCCTCTAATGATTCTGTACACAAAATATCAAAAGATTCTGACTGGTGGATCGGAAGAAGATGATTTTTAAAGAATTTTCCTCATATTGCCCTAAGTTAAAAGTTGGGTTCCCATATGGAGTCCAAATATGATTTGATTTGAACAAACTTGAATCTGATCTCCATAAAGATGTGGTACATCAAATATCCCAAGATTCTGACTGGCAGTTCTGGATATTTTTTTAACTTTCAAAAATACACTGTTCAACCTCCCCCCCCCCCGCCCCCCAACACCACCTCCCAAATACAGTACCCTATAGTAGTACAACCAATTGCATTTTTTGCCAATACAATACTACTCAGTCTAAGGATGCTTCATACCAAATAACAGTCCTCTGTTCTGCAAAGTTTGGGAAATCTGGACATTTGAAAATTTTTCGATTTTTTAGCTTGTGCGGTTCTGATGCATTTTCAGGAAAATGTTTTTTTGACACGGATCAAGCACTTATGATTCAATAATACCACATACCAAATTTGGTGTAAAATGGCTCATTGATTCTGAAAACAGAAATTTTGAGTGGAGCCAAATATCTTGCAACTCCAGAACTGAAAATATTGCCTCAGAAACATTCCTTGAACAAACTTTAGTGTAAACCTCAAAAGGAAGCTGAATACCAAATATCAACTCAATCTATCCATCTGATCATGAGAGTTTTTTTTTTTAAATTTGGGACAATTTTTCCTCTTCCCCGTCCACTTGGGGGGGGGGGGGGGGGGGGGGGGGGGGAGTAGCATATTGATTTTACCAAAACTGAATTATTGCCCCTAAGCAATCATCATTCACATGCCTATTATTGGAATCGTTCCAGCAGTTTGGGAGAACACTTAAACACCACCTTTATGCCAGATGCTGACGGATGATGCCGAAGGGTGATCAGTATAGCTTACCCGAAATTTCAGTCAAGTGAGCTAATAAAGCACCCTTGCTGGTACGATGGTATCTTTCACAAAAATACTCATGATATAAGTCACCTTTGAAAAGTAATTTAGCACACTACCAGTTAAAGATAACACAAAGAACCTCCAAAGAATATATACTCTTTTACTAGTATGTTGTGGTACCTATACTTCAAAATGAAATCCAAATATTAAATTCCAACACTCAATTCATTCATGTGGCACAATAAAATTTTCATACTCATAAAGGTAGCATATATTTGATATTCATTCAGTTAAAAGCAAAATTTATACATTTTGTAAATATGGATTTGTTTTCTCACAATTTATTGGAGACTGCATAGTAGCTCTATCTTTATTCTGGGCAATATACCAAAAAAAACGAACTGATACTGATATCATGGAGATACAAAAAAACAAACCAAACCAATCATTGACAACTGAAACCATCTGCATTTTCAAATTTTTATGCATATTTATAAGACCAAGTTGAGGCTTGATAGCAGGTAAAGTGTTCATTTTCATGAAATGATTAACTGATATTCTTTTCAGTTTTGTGATCTTTTAAGGGCCTGGACAATTGTCCTGAATTTCACTACACTACAACCTTTACATGTCCAGTTGCTTTGCAGTGATTTCTAGTTAAGTCTTGGCTGCCTTAACAGGCAGCCAAGACTTGACCTGAAATCACTGCCTAGGCAATTTTTTTATTGTCAGCAGGGCCTCATAATGATGGCTCATTACGGCCACATACTTTGAGACTACAAAATGCCTGAAATAGGCCTTTAAAGGTTAAGCAACAGGACCTCCTATGATGGCTCGTTAAGGGCACATGCTCTGAGATTGCAAAAGTCTGAAATAGGCCTTTAAAGGTTAAGGTTTTTTTGGAACAAGTCACAAAAGGAATGCTAATGTTGAGCTCATTGGCAGTGGCATATGCAGCACTGTGGTAGAACAGTATAAGAACTTATTCTGCATTTTCCTGGTGTGAATTCCCCTTTGGTTCTCTAGGCAAATCTCAAGTCAAGTCAGACACCAAATTCCGAACTGATTCTGTTGTATACCCCCTTAAAAATACCAAAACTGATACCAAACTCAAAATTCCAAAACCACCCTTTCTAAATTGTTCTTCTAAATCTATAAAACAAATTGTTTTTTTTCTCACATAATATTGTTTTTTCCAGATAAGCATTTTTGGAATTTGAAGAGCATTTTGCACCAAACTAGATAAGTGGTTTGAAAAATTTTTCCTCGGACCTTTCTCAGTAGAAGCTTTTGAATTGTACTGATCTGTGTCAGACTAAGCTTGTCTGCAACAACAAATGTAAATATCAAGTCAAACTATTCACAATACAACCATCTAAATAGCCTAACTGAAAGGAAGAAATAAGGTGTTAATTGGAGGTCTCCAGTCCATTTAACTTTTATCCTCTATTAACCTCAGTCTGAAAATACAGAGATTTGTGACGGAATCAATTAGTCGTTAACAGTGGAATAAGATGACCATCTGGCATACTCTTATTAGGAGGGCGGATCTAGAATTTCTAGATCAAAGATACAATTGACACAGCCATATTGTGAGTTTCCTCAAAGAAACAGAATATTTGTGTTGAGTGGTCTTCCAAATTAATTTCATGAAAATGATTTTCTTTACAAACATCTCAATTATTGTATATGTGTATCTTCAACTACTGTTATTGAATATTCAGGACCATTCTTAACTGGTAGAATGCTAAATTATTTTTCAAAGGTGATTTGTAATATGAGTATTTTTTTTTAAAAGATACAATGCTACCAGAAAGGGGAGCCTTAGTTTAGCAAGATTTTGTTCATAAATAATTTTGTTACAATTTATTGGAGAGTGCCTTCTGACACTCTCCAATGAATTGTAGCAAAACAATTTTATATAATTTTTTTTTTTTGTTTCTGTCAAGCGAACAACAAGCTAATTCATAAAGTGTACTTTATGAAGTGGCTTTCAGCACTTTTCAAGAGAGCCATTGTAGTGGCTTCTTGCACTCAAGCAGTTAAATTGGTCCGCAGGATATTTCTTCTTGGACATTTCCCTTCCCCTACCTTTTTAACCCTTTACCCAATGCAGACGATATCAAATTTATTATTTTGAATATAATGTTTTCAATTTTTCAAAAAATTTCAATAAAACCATATCATGTGACCCCTCGTTGCAACAAGCTCGACAAGCTCGTTCCAACGAGGGGTCACATGATATGGTTTTGTTGAAATATTTTGAAAAATTTAATTTTTTCAACTGCACAATTTGCATATTACGCGGACAGATGCGGGCGATTCGTTAGGTAAAGGGTTAAGACGTCATAGGACTTATGCCACTAACTGAGGTTTTTCATTCATTCATTCATTCATTTATTCATTTATTATTTATTTTTTATTTATTTATTTATTTATTAGCGTTTTAGGTCATTTTTGGTGTTTCACTTCACTTTCAACACTGTTATAACATGTATCATGACCATAACAAAGTATAAAGTCGAGTTTATTCAACTGCTTATACAGTGGAACCCTGTTAACTGAACATCTATTTATTTACTGGTGTTTAAGGTCACTTTCACCATCTATGGCTATCACTTAATCACAACAAAGGTATGATGTCAAGTTTAGCCAATCGTTTATACCTTTGTCACCCACTTTAGATGACTTCCACCCATGGCATTTGTTCCGGGTCCTTATTTACAAGTAAAGCAGAACTTGTTTACCACAGTAAATAAGCATGGCTCTACTTCCTGGTGTTCAGGTTAACTGAATAGCCACTTTGTCTGTGAAAAATATTCAATTAACAGGTGCAGTGGACATTTCGATGTACTCTAGTGATAAAGTAAGGATTTATTCTATTATATCTTGTTTGACAGAGCTCATAAACAAGATATAATTAATATGGATTGACTGAGGCCAACAAGGTCTATATTATTCATTGGATGATAATGTTAAGGGATGAGAAGAATTGTAATTCAGTTCACCCTTTACCCAATGCTCACAATATCAAAATTTGTTATTTTAATTTTTTTTTTCCAGATTTTTCAATACATTTTAACAATACCATATCACTTGACCCCTTATTGGAATGAGCTTGATGTGCTTGTTCCAATGAGGGGGGGGGGGGGGTCAGTCACATAATATGGTTTTATTGAAATGTTTTGAAAAAATTGTTTTTTCAACTGGTCAGCCTGTAAATTATGTGTGTGGATGCAGCCAATTTGTTACATAAAGGGTTAATAGGAGTTTAATCTGTAGCCTCTGGGCAATTAACAGGTCACATTTGTACTGAAGATTTGGTAATGATTTGGCTTTGTTAAGTTACATGTATATGCAATTAACAGGGTTATTCAAATTAGAAATATCCAATTAAGTGGGTGTCATTATGCTGCCATTTATAGAAGAATTCCATCCTAATCTTTGGTTATCAGCTCCTACTAGTATTTTAGCAGTAAAACAGAAGCACTACCACAGGAAGTTTTCAACCACCACAAAATGTGTATTTCACAAAAATGCTGTCATATTGGAAGAAGTGCACACCTTTAAAAACTAGAAGCACTGTCACAGTGGCGAAGCTGCAACGATTCGTGCAACACCAATGATGTTTTAAAACTCGTTGGTGACAAAAAATCTTGTTGGTGTCAAGTCCATAAATGTGACAGAAATTATCCGAATGGCATGCACTATTGAGAGGAGGGTGTAGACATCATGAAGATACACTTGCATACTAAGTATGGTGTCATTCCATCAAGTATTTTAGAAGTTATGGTGTTTTTTAAACTTGTTGGTGACAGACCGACAGACCGACATTGCCACATATAGAGCTGCTCGTCGTAGCTAAAAATTACTCAGAAACATTTGACAAGCAGGAGAGAACAGGTTTCAAGTTGTTTTAGTGAATTCTTGAAAATACTGAATTTATGGATGTGGGTGGGTGGGAGGTGGAGGGGGTAGGGTGGGAGGGGGGGGGGGTTATTGGTAGACAGTGGGTGGAATTGAAATGACAATACAAAAAGTAAATAAGAAAACTAACTGATGATATTATTTAGGTCTGTAGAAATATGAAATTAAAGTAATCTGAAAATGAATTACCTTGGTATTTTTGGATTTTTTGGGGGGGGGGGGGGGGTATGGGTGGGGGTGGGGGTGTAGCAGCATGAAAAATTTCCAAAACGACTAACCGACTGACAGTTCACGTGGTTTGGAGATGGCTAACTGAATGCTTGACTGCATAAACATTCTTGGGAAACTGCCTTTTTATCATTAACAAGTATTCATATATTGCGTGGAATTGAAATATTTGTAGCTTCTCAAGGCAAGAGTCTAAAAATCTATCAAGACACAAGAAAGGCTGGTTAACTGGTAGAGTGCTAGAAGCTCATATTTGGACTTTATTCTGAACTGCAGGTACCTAAAGTTAAAGGCTTCATATTCTGTGGATGTCCTTCATATACTATTCAAAAAAGGTAGGGGATATTTGATAAAAGTGAGATATATGAAGAAATATATTTATATTTTCATCAAAAAGACAGTTGAGGCATTGCACTGTGACATTTGGTGAATGATTTCAGCGATAGTTGGGTGTCTGACAAGCACACATTTTCACGCACTGAGCTGCAGAAGACATGGACGGTCAGTCAGAGAATTTACCACATTCAGTCAAAGACCTCAATACCTTGTAAATCCTTCTCGGTTCGTGAGACAAGCGAGGATCCGATGTGGCATACTCCTCACCAAATGTCCAATATCAGCTTGACTGACGTTATTCCATTCTTCCTGCAGTGCAGTGGCAAGTTCCTGGACATTGATAGGGGGCTGTTAGCATTGTCGTATGTGCCTGCCGAGCATATCCCAGACATGCTCGATTGGTGAAAGGTCTGGACTTAGTGCTGGCCAAGGCAGTGTAGTGATGTTTTGCTCCTGGAGGAACTCTGCAGTGACAAGGGCTCTGTGTGCTCTTGCAATGTCATCTTGGAAAATGAATTGACAGCCGTGACGTCATGCAAATGGCACCACATGAGCTGCTAACATGTTGTCACGGTAGCACTGCCCTGTGACATGCCCTTGCAGGACATGTAATGTTGTTCTGCTTGTCATGGATATGCCTCCCAGAGTTCCCACACCATAACTGATCCACCACCAAACCGATCATGCTGCCTAACAGTTACAACATGGTATCATTCGTTCCGCCGCCACCACACTCTGTTTTGCCTGTCGTGGAAGTCGAGAGTGAATCTTGATTCATCGGAAAGCATGACGTTGCTCCTCCAACGATTGTCCCAGCACTGTCGTGCTCATCACCAATTACACCTTGCTGAGATGTGACGTTCAGTCAACCGTGGAATTATTTGAGGTCGTCGAGCGTACAAATTCCAGCTGTGTTGGCGATTTTGGATAGCCTGACCAATGACTCGCACATCTGTTGTTCAGTGCAGCTGCTGTCCAATTTCTGAGGCACTTTGATGGCAGTTACGTAATGCTGTGGTTCGGATGAAATGATCCTGGTTAGAAGTTGTCACCCTTGGACGACCTGACCGACATCTGTCATCAACATTGCCTGTCTGATGGTAGCGTGACCACAACCTGCTAATCACCGATTGAGTAACGCTGAGAATTTGAGCCACTGCAGTTTGTCTTTTGCCAGCTTCCAACATGCCCACTGGACATAAACGTTTGTCTCGTGTCACTCTTCGAATACCTCAAAAGTTACAGTTCGACTAGAAACTATTGATGAATGAGTTTATACCAATAAAAGAACGATGAGACCTCCAAAAAAAGCCTGTCAGTACAAATGAAATTTCAAAACGTACCCCACAGACTTTAACGCGGCGCTTGTGCGAAAAACCTGCACAATGTTTTTGAGGGCTGGTGACATTCATGATCCACACTAAACTTGGTAACATATTGATGTGTCCAATCACGTGTATTCAGTACCATTTTCCGAAAATATCAACATCAGTTTGGATATACCCTACTTTTTTTTAATAGTATATTATCTTGGAAGTAAAATAACTTCATCTCCATCGATTTGCATTGTTACAATTTATGGGAGAGTGCCTTTAAGCACTCTCCCATTAATTGTAACAAGATACAAATGTGTGAACAAATCTTGAGGTTGACTGGCTGAGAAAAAAATTAGCACTCTACCAGTTAAGTTATTCAGACTTTACCTTTCAAGATGCAACTTTTGGCTAACTGGTCATCCGTTCACGTAGATTTAAATTTGCGTAGCCACCACGCGAACAAACGGAGCATTCTCGGCAAATTTTGCACACTGGGGGGGGGGGGGGGGGGGGGGGGGGGGATGGGATGGGGTAGGTGCACATTTGAGTCTTTTCGATTTTTCATTCCAAGATAAGAATTCAGGAATACTGCAGCTTATTTCATGAATTTATTTCATTCTGCTGATTATATGGTTTTGTGATGCAATATACTGTTGTAAAAGACTATTTTCAACAGTGTTTTACATCACACCAAGGGCACCGGAAGCATCAGAGAGCAAAGGGCATAAACTCCGGGTATGAGTTAATAATAATAATTCTTCAACCTTCTGCTGATTTGTTGCGGTCCTTTAACTACGAGACCTACATTAACCCAGTCCCCCACCAGGCTATTCCTCCCCACTCTTCCAGCATTCAGTCAAAAATTGTTTCATAATTCCTTCCATTGGTGCTTTCCCGATGTCCCTAACCATAAAATTGACCCTTTCCCTCATGTCATTCTCCATCCACTTATCCTTCAGATTTTCCTTCCACTTTTCCATTAGTATTCTAAGGAGTCTTGTTCTTCTATGCCAATATTTGGGGCATTCCAGAATGGAATGTTCCAGGGTACTTCCCCCACCTCAATTTCCCTTCATACTAAGTCAAATAAATTTTCTGTGCTCTTCATCATACATTCTGGAGGAATGCTACTGCTATACTCTTCAGGTCGTCAGTGCTTTTGCTGTCCACCTCAACTCTTTGCGACTACGGCATGTAATATTACATCCAGAAATTCCCGTGCGTTGCAACTATGGTACATAATATTACGTACTCTTAACGATTGCATTTGATATAGCAAAAGCCTGATTCAATGTGACGATAAAACATCACAATAACCGTAGCCGAAAAGGGTTAATGCTCTGTATGGTATTGCCTTTGTTAGTTTTATTTATCCATTTCTAATATATTCAGGCCGGAAAATAAGCAGTCTGACATTTACAAAATGAGGTCCCCAGGGGGAGAATTTGATGATGCTATCCCATGTAGTGGACCAATTAATCCTCGGGGTACCTCTTTCTGTTTAGTTTTGAGACCCTGATTCAGATTGAGGTTCACGGAGGGTAAATTTAGTGATGCTACCCTGCTATGCAGGGTAGCATCACTAAATTCACCCTCTGGGAACCTCATTTTGCAGATGACAGTCGCTTATTTTCTGGCTTGAATATATTGGAACTTGAACCTCCTGTTTTTCTTATTGCTTTAATTAGATTAGATTCCTATTTTTATCCATGATTATATTAACTTTTGTTCTTGCTTCTTCGTATACTTTAAATATTTCTATCAGTTGAACAGGGTGAATAAGAAAGAAATTGTACTCCTTTGGGTGTTCTCAAACATTTGTGCACTCGGAGTCGCACGGGCATAACCATCCAATCTATCAATTGGATTGTTTTACGATTTGAAGGCATTTCAGGTGCTAGTGCAGTGGAGTGCGCTGGATACTAATTATTATTTTTTATCCTTATTTTAGTGGAGACAAATTGTATTGATGTCGACACTATTTTTGGTATTGTTGTACTTTAAGACATATTAGTCATCTGGTTTGTGAATTATTGAAAAATGTAGAATGTATAGTAAAGCACGACACTGTGTAGCACCTACCATTGCAACAAGGGAGTTGTTATATTTATGGGCGCATAAATGTTTGGGGGTGGTCCGAAGGAACTTTGGCTCATTTAGTGGCTGTAGCATTTACTTACTTCAGTTTTCTACACCTTCATGTAGCACATTTTTCTTTCTCTCTTTTATTGCGTGTTTGAGTTCATTATTTATCCTAGTTCTCTCTAATTATCCCTATGCTTTCCCTTCCAGCATCTTTTAGACTTCTTGCTATTAAATCGGGCAACTCCTGAACATTATCTCCGGTTGCCACATTTTGTAGCTTTGATTTTAAATTCTCCTCAAAGTGCCCCCAGTCCGCTTCTTCTCCCAGTTTCCAAATGTTCTTAAAGACTGCCCTTTGTTTTGCTATTCAACTGCCCCTAACCTTTATTATCAGGTTGTGATCACGATTTAACTCGCCATTCCTTTCCCACGTCCATTTACCCTTACACTTTGCATCCCTATTCAAAATGTTCAGGCTCAGTTCATTTGTAAACTCTAAGAGTTTCCTTCCATTAACATTGATTTTCTTGTCCCCACCCGCTATGCCCTCTCTTCCATCCCCAATGTATCCATTAAAATCTCCCATTAATACAACATGGAACCCCTATTTTCCAGTTCTGCAACATTGGATCTGAGTGTCGTATATATTCCATCATTCCACTGAGGCTTTCTCCCATCAAATGCCAAATATGCAACCCAAACTGCGACTCTTCTGTTTTTCATTTTGATTTTTGCCCACATTATTTTGATTTCTACTTGATTGGTTGTATTTATCTTTGATAAGTCTATGATTCACACAAGGCCTAACTCATCCTTGACGTACATTGCCTTCTGATTGCCCCTTGATCTGGACAGTCCTTTCATCCTGTCTAATCCATGTCTTGCTAAGGCCTATCAAATCAAAATTCTCATCCTCCACCAAAGTCGTAAATTAGGTCACACTCCTACAGAGACTCTGGATGTTGCTGTATCCCATTTTGAAAACATGCAAGTTCTCCGAGATGTTATTCTTATCCCTTTGTGCCCCCACCCCCCCCCCCCCTCCACCTTTTCTATCTTTTTCACGTTTGCCCTCCCTATTTTGCTTTTGCATCCAAAATTTTCCCATCCATCCTGTTTTATGCCAAAAAAGGTTCTGCTAACTGTAACATGTTCCTATCCAATGTCTCCATTTCCCTTGGACATACACGAAGACCATCCCTACCACTTAACTCCCACTTACCCCAGAATGTCCCCCAATTGTCAATAAAAGGTACACCAAGATCCTTGCAGTATTTCTCTAATTCCTTGTTTACCCCAATAATTCTAAAGTTTCATTCTCTCTACCCATCACAAGACCTGATACTACTACAGTCTCATTCCTACTATGCAACTTGATAATCAGATCCTTGTATATATTCAAAAGCTGAATGGACCTTCTTTCTCTGATATTGTTTGTACCCACATGCACCACCGCCATCACAGGGTCTGACCCTGAAAGTCTGAACCCTTAACCCTTAACAATACAAACCACTCTATCCCAAATATCCCCCACCTTGGCCCCCGGAAAACACAGAGTAGTTTGGTGCATACTATCTGGACCACAGACCACCCTATCTAGCCCCCATACTATACTACTTCCTGCTACCACCATTTTTCGCTTAGACCCATACTACTGTCTTCTGATTCACCTTTTCTAACCTGATTTACACCACCACCACCACCTGATAGCATCTCCTCTCCATTGCCGAGCATCTACTCGGGACACTCAAAAATACCTGCCACTCCCAACACACTGAACCTATTTTTCACGCAACACCCACCCCCAGCCATACCACCCTCTACTCTCCCATCATCTACCTACCTAAGTCACCTTTCCTCTTCCTGACACCCCTTCATCTTCATCCTCAGATCCACACTCCAAGCATTGTGCAAACTTCATACATCTGTCTCTACCCTGGTCTCTCAATTCCCACTCCTCTACTCTATGGACCTTTCTGTTAACTACCCTCCTCATACTCTACATCAAAAGTTCTCTTCTTACCACCCACACCTCTCTTCAAGCTCGCCTACCACTTTCCATTCACCATTAAATGCTGCCTTCATCGGGCTAAAGCATTGCAGATGGTACCTTGTTCCACTCAAGTGATGATATACAGTACATGGAGAGTGGATTGTTACTAAATCACTCATGGGGTGGTGTCTCCACTCAGACAAAAAATTCTTTGTCTGGGAAAAAGCATGAGAACAAGCAAAGTTTCAGCCAAGGAACTTTCCTGGTCTAAAACGGTACTTGTCCTTTTATTTATTTATTTATTTATTGGTGTTTAAAGTCATATACTTATGCACAATGGCTAATCATGACCGTGACAGTTTTACAGGTGGAGGAAGCCGGAGTACCCTGAAAGAACCACCGAGCAACGACAAGCAGCTGCCAGCTCCCAACATCGTAACTCTGCACTGCAGCACAGGCAGGGTTAGATTGGTTGAAGACATGTGTACCATCAACGTGCAGTGCACATTAGTACACAGCGTCATCGTGCCCCCACATGGGCAATCAGGGTTAAGTGCCTTGCCCAAGGACACAACGTGGGAGTCCGAATTGATCGCTCAAGTGGTCACCCATCCAATGATTAACCGGGCTTGACGTTGCTTAACTTGACGAGAACCGGTTACCGCAACGCCACGGCTTGTCCTTTTGATGCATTACCAAATGAACCAACTGTTATTGTTTGGTGGAAACTTCACTCCATGAGTGTTTTAGTGATAATTCACTCTCCACGTTCTGTATATAAAGCTTTAAAACTCCGCCGTTTGTATAGTTTCTTGGTATGGTGATTATTGGCAAGCCTCTGCCAAAATAATGGATACAATCACCCCCCTCCCCCACTGACATTGGAACATATAATGTATGTTACAAATGAACAACCAAATGATTCCCAGTTACAGTTCTCGAAAAGAAGTCTGCTCCACCCCACCTCTGGCACCCTTGAAGAATACTAAGATTACTAAGTTTTTTTATTATCATGATAAGGTAATCGGTCTGCCGAGGGGCACTGCTTTTAGGGGAAGCTGAATACAAGACAAGAATCCAAGTGTAACTGCTTGTGACCTTAACCTTCATGATATGATAATGGGTCAAAGTTATGACACAAGGTTAGGTTGGGCAACAATTGTGTGACGTATGAACAAGATCTGTCACGCAGATTCAATTATACAGATCTCACAAGGGCTATATAACAATATCAAATTCTTGTTGTCTGTGACCTTGACCGTGATGGTATGACCATGGATCAAAGTCACAACACACTTTTGTGTCATGAGAAATAACTGTACCAACTATGAAAGAGAGCTGTCAGTCATACAAAGTTATATAAACCAGTCAGGCAGATTCAATTATATAGACCAGACAAGGGCTATATAACAATACTCAAGTTTTGTCGTCTGTGACCTTGACCTTGATGATATGATCTTGGATCAATATTGTGACACACATTTGAGTCATGATCAATAATTGTACTAAGTATGAACAAGATATGTCAATTAGAACAAGTTATATGGACTGATCAAACAAAATGTTGACGACGGATGGACAGGCAATGTACGGATGGACGGACAGACAGATGGCGGACAACTTAGTATTAGAAAAACTGTACTGACATTCTGTCAGGCAGAGCTAATATTCTGTGGTTAGGAAATTATGGCCTGGAAAAACAAATGTCAAAGTTTTCTAAGTGTCACCTTATCATAGGGTCTGTGACCTTGACCTTGAAGGTCACATACCATAAAATAATTTGCTACACACTATCTTTTGATATTTCATATTTGTATAAAGTTTCATTAAAAAGTATTAAGCAGTTAAGAAAAAAAAAATGTCAAAATTTTTCTAGATGTTAAATTATCATAGGGCTTGTGACCTTGACGGTGAGGGGCACATACCATACTATAATTTGTGACACACTGTCTTTTGATATTACATATTGGTATAAAGCTTCATTACAAAATATTTAGTGGTTAAGAAATTATGTCCTGGACAAACAAATGTCAATGTTATTCTAAGTGTCACGTTATCATAGGGCCTGTGACCTTGACCTTGAGGGGCACATACCATATTATAATTCACAACACACCGTCTTTTGATATTACATATTGATATAAAGTTTCATTGAAAAATAGTCAGCGGTTAAGAAATGGCTCGGACCAAAAAATGTCAAAGTTTTTCCTATGTGTCATCTTATCATAGGGCCTGTGACCTTGACCTTGAGGGGCACACACCATATTATAATTTGCAACACACTGTCTTTTGATATTACATATTGGTATAAAGTTTCATTAAAGAATATTCAGCGGTTAAGAAATTATGGCTCGGGACAAACAAAATGTTGATGCCGGATGGATGGACAGACAGACAGACAGACAGATGGATGGACGACTTAGCATTAGAAAAGTTCCACTGTCAGCGGAGCTAAAAATGAAAATCTACAATTGGAGTATGCATTTTTGCCTAGGGCCTAGAAATGTCGGCAAACAAAATAAGCACTGCGCTTATTCATACTGAGAAGAATTGCTGAATTGATAATTTGCACAATTTGTAAAGGCACACACATAAATATCATTTTGTTCACAATACAGGTTAGGATAATGGATTCACAAAACACACAGTAGAGTTAATTTCCTGTGTGATGTGCACAGTTTCAGAGAACAAATAACAAGAAGCATTGCACACTTTCAGTTTTGGACCATTCTATCTTTTGTTCTAAGTGCTGAAGGTCTTCAGGTGCTTTATTTATTTATATATTTATTTATTGGAGTATAAGGTCACTTTCAGCATCTATGGATATATCATGACTCTACAACACAGGTATAAAGTCAAGTTTGCCAATCTTTTACACCTATGCTGCATAACTGTAGAGGGGTTCCATCACAGGCACTGGTTACTGCTACTTATTTATTTATTTATTTATTTATTTATTTATTTGTGTTTAACATCACATATTTCTGCACAATAGGTAATTGTGAGTGCAACATGGATATAAAGTGTCACGTCCAGCCAAATGTTTATATCCATGTTGCCCATTTTAGAGGACTTCCACCCCAAGCATTGTTTATTGCATCCTATTTTACCAGTAAAACAGAGCTTGTCTAAGCCCAGTAAACAAACACTGCTTTACTTCCCGAGGTTCCCACAGGGAATCTTCCTTGAAAGAGTAGTGATCACAAAAGCAGGACTCTTTTCTGTAGATTCTGTTTTTGTAAATAAAATACATGTACTGCAAAACCAACCATATCTAGAAAAACAAATGTACATAACATCTTGGATTAAATATTCACGCATTTCTTTTTTCACATGTAAGACTCTATGGTGTTGTAGGGAGGAAAGAGCAGGTAGAAATTCAACCCTTTCAGTGGCGATACAGTTGAAAATCTCTATCGATTTTTATGACCACAGAACTGTAGGGTTGATATCAGAGGTCTAAATGGATTCACTCACCAGAATATAATGACAATTCACATTGATTCACGCTACCGGTAATTTATATTATTACCACTTTAGCGTGCGTTCTCTAGTATATTAACACAATTTTACCTTTACGATAAAAGTGCATTATGCACAGACTCAAACCGGAAGTTGTGTGTTAACATGGTTAACAGCTTGCTTCCGGCTAAATGTTTCGTTAACAGCCCCGGCTCCGGTTACAGTTTATGTAATCCGTCATACCAAACACGTGGCTAAATGTTTTGTTAACAGCCGCGGCTCCGGTTACAGTTTATGTAATCCGTCATACCAAACGCGCCACTGGTTCCGAGATGATGAAACACGCTTAACTGCAATGAATGTTAAAAAAACACGTTAAATTTGTGTGATTTCCCCATTACTTTGGTAATGAAGCATTCGAATTGTTAAGGAGAGTATAATTAATTCATTACGGTAGGTTTTTGTTAGTAGATTTCAGGAGAAGGCCAATTTTTCGTGGCAAACAAAAATATTTAAATTAAGCTATCATGTGATTGACCATGTTACGTTTTGTTTATCTTGAAACAGATGACACATGTGTTTTGGTTAAATGTCATTCCGAAAACTTGGGATGTCACAATCAAGTGAACTTGATGAAGAACCTTTGGATTTAACCAGAAGTGGTAATAATAGTAATAATAAGATTTTGCTGGGCGTCCCTCTTTATTAACGGCCCTCCAGGAATGATTAACAGCCTTCGGGCCGTTAACAGCCCTCGACTTCGTCTCGGGCTGTTAATGGACCCTCTGGCTGTTAATCATACCTGTTGGGCCGTTAATAAAGCGTAATGCCCTCCAAAATCATGTATTGGTATATTAACCTGCAGAGTAATTTTAAAGTACTTTTCATCAAATCTAGTCATGGCTGCCATGAAGCAGCCATGACTAGATTTGATGAAAAATTCCTAAAAATTTTGCTCAAGCAATCATTGGTCAAAAAGTCTAATGAATTTACATGGGAAATCTTTGTTAAATACACTCAAAGTTTACATATTTTAATGGCTCGTGATTTCCTTCCCAGGCAGGAATATCCACCGCAGCATGCAAAAAGTTGAACAGGGCTGAACTGGAATGTCTAGTGCCTGAAACCTTGCTCATGTTTCTTACATGTATACTCTTCCCAAGAAGAGAAGTCATTATTTTTGGTGGTAACTCTACTTTGCAGTCGTTTTGGTAATGATGCACTCAACATAATTCTATTTTATAATTTGATAATTTATTGGTGTTGTGGACATCAGCTAATCTGGTCAATTGTGGCTGCAGCATAAGTATCAAGTCAGAAGTTTCCTCTCTTAAATTCTTAACCCAGTTTTGTGATCACAGTGCTGTAATACCACGATCCAATAATGACTCTTGGAATGTTCTCTTTAGGGCCCTGCAAAGCTTTGAGATTCGATTCAATTTCGAATCTTCAGTACATGTAGTTATTCGGTTTGATTTGAAATGAGCTGCCCGATTCGTTTCCTCTTGAATCTTTTTCTTCAGAATATAGCTTGGTATCAGCATCTTCATTGTCTCACAAAACGTCTAGTTCAGATGGAAATCGTAGATATGTTGAATAAAAGACTGTGTATATAACTTCCGCTACATTAACATAAATAACATCTGTACTTATGCCACCAGCCATGATAATTCCAATATCACTAGTCCCTTCCATGGTTAAAAGCAAATTTGAGGTTTCCAAGCAATGTTGATAATGAACTACACTGTATAATCCTTACAGGGTAATATTCCAACTACATCATCAAGGCATGCCTTCGAGGAAGGCATGCCTTGATGATGTAGTTAAGATTATTTTAGTAGTCGGGACTTGAGCCATTACAGTCGGAACAAATCAGGTTTAGCACCCCTAACCCCAGCTGGATGACATTTATTCGATTCGAGGTTCAATTTGATTTCAAATAATAGACATGATTTGATTCAGGGGTCAGCCGAGTGGGCGACTAGGGCGAAGAAGTCGCCTTGTCATTCCTCAAGTCGCCTTGGCTTACATTGGGGGCGAAATTCAAGTCGCTCTCCAAAACTTCCTTGGGAGACATGGCAGTTTACTGTATTTTCTTATGTTTTAGTTTAAAAAAAAAAAACAACGCTTCCGCATTCACATAAAAAGTAAACATGATGGCTGCTGTTAAAATCTGTCAATTTTATATTTCTGAAAAGAGTTGTAATGACGTAGTCATTCGAACAATACGCCCAAACTGATAGCAAACAGCACAAAATGCTATTTAAAACCAAAAGTGTCAGCAAAAACAACGAATCACACAAGACACGCATCGAGTTTATTAGAATTGATTAAAGTCAGGTAACCACCATTTCAAAACCATAAAAAATGTGCAGGGGACAATTCATAAAAACGTAGAAATTGCTTACGGTTACACTCTGTTCCATTGAAAAATTGGTTGCATTGAAATTTGTCCCGCAGTTTTTGCATTGAAAGTGAAAGTTTTTCTTTGAAAACTTGTGTTGGAAGGGGGTTAAATGTAATAAGGCTACGATAGAATCACATATATTTGGATGGATAAGAATGGCAGGCCTTATAGCACCAATCGGACATGTCAATGTAAGATGGATTGCAGAAATTGTCATTTTTCTGAACCGAGTATTATCACCGAGCGCAGCAGGTAAGGGAGACAACTTAAATATTTTGTCATTTACCTTAGAAATAAATTAGCTCAAATTGTTAATGACGCTTAATTTACGAAGGATGTTGAAAACTTTTTTAACTATGCTTTTCAATTCAATTAGGACATTCAGAAACTATGAATGACCCAGCTTCTTATGTGAACTTGAAATTTATTTTAAATACTTTAAACATTTTTTTAAAAAGAATATACCTTCTATTACAGAGAAGAACACTCTCACCATGGGTAATGCTAAATTTTAAATCCACTGCATTGAGGCAATCTTTATACAAAATCAACTGCATGGTAACCCTAGTCATCACTACAAGGGAAAGAGTTAGGGTATTCAGAAACCATGGAGGACACAATTTTTTGTAGGGGGAGGGGAGAGGATTTTAATCTACATGACTTTTATTTATTTTTTTCTCCACAATTGTGTCCTCTATGTACATTTATTTTGTCACGATGTCATATATATAAAGTTTTGTTTTTTTCTGACTTCTCCCTCATGTCCATTGACTTCTCCCTCCTGGCCCCTGACTTCTCCCTAAAGTCTCTGGAGGGAGAAGTCACTTCTCCCTAAAATCAGCTGCCAGGCTGACCCCTGATTTGATTCAAGATTCAATACGAATAAAAAATGTGTGATTCGCAGGGCCTGAGCTCTCTTTGTTAGCCCTCCAAGAATCACTGTCAAACTGCAAAAGAAAACTGTCATTTTGTAATTGGTTACCTGGGAGTGCGGTGGCTCAGTGATAAATTTAAAAAAAAAACAATAATTAAAATAAATAAAGAACCTTAGTGAGCACGCTCACATAACCCATGCGCTCCGATATTTCAAGCTCTAATCATTTTTTAAAAATAAACATAGATTCTAGGAATACTGCAGAAAACAGTGTTCTGTAGTTTCAACGGTATTGAAAGAATTCAAGCAGAGAAAAAGCCCGGAAAACTGTAATTTTGATGAACTTTTCAAAGTCTATGAGGCCGTAATTTTGGTAAAAATCAGTGGAGCGGAACAAAACACAAACTTGTTCTGTAGGCCACCATGTTAGACTAACATACCCAAAATCAGCTCAATATCTGGAAGCGTGTAGGAAAAAAGTCTGCAAAACTGTAATTTTGATGAACTTTTCAAAGTTCAAGGGCCGTAATTTTGGGAAAATCAGTGGAGCGGAACAAAATGCAAACTTGATCTGTAGGCCACCATGTTAGACTAACATACCAAACATCAGCTCAATATCTGGAAGCGTGTAGAAAAAAGTCCGGAAAACTGTAATTTTAATGAACTTTCAAAGTTCAAGGGTCGTAATTTTGGTAAAAATCAGTGGAGCGGAACAAAATGCAAACTTGATCTGTAGGCCACCATGTTAGACTAACATACCAAAAATCAGCTCAATATCTGGAAGTGTGTAGAAAAAAAGTCCGGAAAAGTTAAAAAATTTATAGTAATTTATATATTTTTTATACTTACCAATGACCCAGACATAGCTGGTGCTAACTCTTAAAATATAGGGCCAAACACAAATTTTGCCCCCCAATCCCCAAAATTTGCATCTAAAACTAAAGAAAACATGTCCTGAAAGGCCCTCCACACTTCGCCCCTACTGCGCATGCGCAGTGTCAAGGACGTTCCGAAATTGGCGCCATTTATCATTCTAATAACCAGTGCCTGGTAAGCGCTATGTACTCAGCGGGGAGGCAAGAGTTCCCAACTCCTGGGAGGGCCATCCCCGTCTGGGTCATTGGTAAGTATAAAAAATATATAAATTACTATAAATTTTTTAACATTTTTATACTGTACCAATGACCCAGACATAGCTGAATAGTAAAAAGGCTGGAGGGCCAAGGACATAGAGCAAAATGGAATACGCTCAATAAAATAAAATAGAGTCATCCCCTGTAGGGAAAAGAAGTAATAGGCCTTACATGTATCTTTCTTATTTATGATAAATTAGAAAGATACAACACCTTCCAAAAATTGAGCTTCATACATCCATGTACTCTATTAATATCCAATAATCCTTATACTAATAATTTTTAAAGTAAGCCAATAATAAAGTAAGTCTAGAGAATAGAGACTCTTATACTCCTAAAAGTGTGTGAGAATTGCATAATCATGTCCGTTGACATATGCAATATTCAAAAGCTATACTTTAAAAACTAAGACTTGAATGAATTTTATAACTTAAACTTCTCACTAAACAACCATCCCAATAACAGCTCAGAATTACTAACTCCGGAGGAGGTATCCCCTTGTTTTCATAGTAAAAACAGGTGACCCAAGGGAACACCCTCCCCCCCCCCCCCCCTTTTCTTGCCCTGGGTCAAATAGCCCAGAGCGAAGAGGGCAGCCGAACGGAGACACTGCCGAAACAGACAGCCTACCTAGCTATAGTAGCAACTGTTAAGTGAATGACATTCTGAGCAGTAGATAATAGACCTAACAATAGAGGCCTCCAGAAATGGACTCGATATTTCTGAGATAAAATTCATGAATGGATGGCTGAGCGCAATGAGCAGCCTTCAAAAATCTATAATAGCAACACTATTAATGTAAGCCCAAGAAGTAGAAGAACTCTTACTTCATGAGCCGAAATCTTAAGCACAACTGCTAAGCCAATGATATACCATAAGCAGTACGCTAGTTAATAGAATCCATTAACAATAAAATGGAGCGTAACGTCCTTCTACTAGACATCAAAGACAGAAGAAGCTTACGCCCTTGTAATAAACAGATATCTGTTTATAAATACATAAACTGTACCCGGAAAGAGTAAAGGCCTATGCCCATACGAAGACGGAAGGACCTTAAAATAATAGGTTCCGGATAATAGGAGCCTAACTCTTATGCAACAATCCAACCTAAATAGTAACGGAAGTATTGATTCCGAAACTATGAAAGTGAAAATCATCCATCGATAGTGCATGAAACTCACTGACTCTACAGAAAAAGAGAAATCAACATAATTACTGTCTAAAAGGTCAGACTTTGAAAACTACTGTTTCCAGAGGCTCAAATGATTACTTAGCTAAATAAGAACCTGAAGTTAAAATCCGTATAGGAATTTAATCTAAAGATTCTAAGTCTATTTATCAAAAAGTTACTAACTGACTTAGATAAAGAGACAAAAGACTCAATTGTAAACTATCGTAGAGTGCATAGGTATGAGGTAACATAAACCTATAACCTAAATAACAACAGGCTGCAGTAGATCTTGTGAAACAAGTATACTAAAAAATAGCAATGAGTAGTATGGATGGATCAACCATATGAACATAATGATCCCTACACCACGACGGAAGAGCCTCCACTTTAGTCGCATAGAATAGCGAAGAAGAGGATCTCCTTTTGTAAGAAATCGCGTCCAAAGCTCGTCCAGTACAGTGCTTACAATGCAATACGGACCACACAACGGAATACATGAAGGTTGCAACCTTGCTGGTTGTGATAAAGATGACACGATTTACCCAGTGAAAAAAGATCCTCACATAGAGGAAGATTTCACGTTAAGATCCACAGTAGACAAGAGAGTAAATTACTCATGATCTCTGTGAAGATAGAGATGCTATCAACAGAAATGTATTGTGGTTGTTTATCTTAGCAATACCTGCTAAAACAACAGCGCCGGAGGATACGCATATCCTATCATTCCGTCCTATAGATCAATAGAGCGTTAACAGTATTAGCTCAGAGATCTGGACAAGCCAACACATACGTCTGCAAATGATTAGCAAGCTGTGTCATAAATAAAACATCATTGGGCGCTCCCATAGATAGCAAATCTGATTGAATACTTGTTTGTTGAGAGTCCATTCTGACAGCAACAAGCGACCCGTAAGAGAACGGGAGTGCGATAAAACAATCAGACGACCCAGAATATGACGGATCAAAACTGAACTTGGTGTACTATAACCAACAGACGGATTCTTTCCATTAAATTGAATAACGGAAACGAAAGAGTGCCTCCCTGGTTCCGGAGATACGCCACTACTGTCGAATTAAAGGACAGGAATTTGGGCATGCGTTTCTGAATAATGTTCATGCAATGACATAAAGCAAGCCTAAAAAACATTATTCCGCGGAAGTTAAACTGATAGCTAAAAGACTGCGGAACCCAAAGACCCTGGCACTTCGAATCCGTAGGGATCAGTATATATCCCAATCTGTTTGACTGGCAACCGTCATAACAGCCACACTCGGGTCCGGCAACTGCGGCGGCACTCTCTGAGTCAACCACCGAATGTTTGCCCCAGTCTGAATCTCTTGTAACACTAGATAGACAAGAGAATGTATAAATCAAGCAATTCATGGATTGCCGGAAAGTTGCCGTCGAAGAGAAGCTCCTCCGAGAACGAAGCGACTCTGAGAGAGTTCTTAACCTACTATCCACGCGTGGATGTAGCTAGGGCTGCATCACGTCTAACCAACACCAATCAGCCACTGAAGGGCGGAGTTATACGTGAACAAACTACTGCCCTCAAAAGAAATTACATTGAGAATAATATCCCGTAAATCTTTTCTTGAAGACGTAATGATAACGCCTCAGTAAGGCGGATTACGTATAATAAAGCGTCTAAGTTAAGTCTACTATACATAATGTCGTTCCCAACATTGAAATTGGAAAAGACATAAACGGCGAAAAAGAATATATGCAGTCTTTAATCACACCGTCTAGACGCATATGAACTCTCGGTATGCCCTGCTCTGCCAAAATAAACTATATGTAAAAAAGATAAAATGGCAGAAATGAGCCACGCGGACAAGAAACTAAACTATCATGCTTAGTAGCAGGCTTGTATATATATATAAATATATAGCGTCGAAAAATAAAACACATGTTGTAATGACAATATTGGACTGCGTCGGTAAGTCAGGGACAAAGTCCCTGTACCGATCGAAAAATCCGAGTCCAATGACGCTATAAGTCTCTTATCCAAGATCGCAGCAATGAAGTCCGAAAAATAATCACTGGAAGAAATGCCAGAAGATATGAAAGGCATCTTCCGATACTACTAAAGGGAAAACTCGAAATCTTTCGAATCCCTTTCGCCATCCTGTCGGACCCTATAAAGTGTTCGGTCGTCCGTAGCTTGATGCAACCGCGGACCGCACCGACCCAGCGCCGTCGGATAATTCCTGATTCGACCGAGAAACCGTCAATTGCTGGGATGCTGCGAAACAACTGTGCTAACTCGGATAGCATGTCCGTCACTGAGGCCTGAGGAGCAGCGGTCTTACGATGCATTGCCGCAGGAAGCTCCGAGATCGTTACCCCGTGCATACTTCCAATATGCGAGCGAACGGAGTGTATAGGCCTCGTGTCCCTTGGCTACCGGATGGCGCGACCTATTCGCTGTGGAATCACTGAATGCCGAAACTGATCGGATACTCGAGGTCACGTAGCCAATGTGCGGTCGTGTGCCCTGCTGTGAGGATGAGGAAGCATTAAAGACAGTCTCTCGGACTGTCAATATAACGGAGCGTCCCGAGCAACGGACATATGCTCCGAATGTAAAATATCTGAACCACAACATGCGGTCCCCTATGTTGTTGGCTTCCTCCGATCTGTCCTCAATCTGCCGTCACTGGGTGAGTACTAAAGTAATTAAAGTGCTCGCATCACCCAAATCTCCTTCCTAGACCGCAACGGACGAACCCGGCAGCCGAACCATTCGATGAATGTACGCTACACCGGGTGAGCTAGCGAATGTCACTCCGTAAGCGATAGACATATTCCATGAGCACTTATTGCCGCTAACTCCTCATTAACTATGACGACAGAGGCACACTTTTGAAAGACATCTCCATAACTCTTCGAACAAGAAACCAGAAATGCTTGGATAGCAAGCATAAAATAATAATATATATAGCGTCGTTCAATAATTCGAAAGTTTGTGTGACATTATTGGACTATGTCGGAACTGAGGGACGATGTCCCTGAACCGAACCAAAAAATTTCTAAGTCCACCGACGCTATCAGTTTCTTATCCGGCATCGCAGCATATGTTGTTCCGAAAGGGAAAGCTTGAAATCCACCGAATCCCTTTCGGTATCCCGTCGGACCGGATGAAACTTTCGGACGTCCGTACCCGCTTCCGCGGAGCGTCCCGACCCAGCATCGTCGGATAAAATATATGCGACAGATTCAGTTGATGCTGGGATGCTGCGATAAACTGTGCTATTAAGGAAAGCACGTCCGTTCCCGAGGCCTGTGCAGTAGCGGACTTACGATGCATTGCCGCTGGAAGCTCGGTGTACGTTGACTCCCGCACACTTCCTATGCGAACGTCCGGAGTCTGCAGGCCTCGAGTCCCCGGCTACCGACCCAGCGCTGTCGGATAATTCTCGATCCGACACCGTTTCTGTCGGCTGCTGGGATGCTGCGATAAGCTGTGCTATGTGCACAAGAATGTCCGGCGTCGAGACCTGCGGAGGCGCAGTCTATCGCTGCTTCGCCGAGGGCAGCTCCGCATCAGATGGCTCCCGCATACTTTTCCTATGCGAACGTCCGGAGTCCATCGGTCTCGAATCCCTGGCTGCCGGATGGTGTGACCTGGTCGCCGAAGAATCCTTGATCGGCGAAGCTGGTAATATATCGGCGGTCACGCAGCCAAGGTGCGGTCGTGTGCGCTGACGAGAAGAGGAAGCCTTAGCAGTCTCAGCGGACTGCCTATACAACGGAGCGTCCCGAGCGACGGACGTATGCTCCGCTAACGACACATTGTACCACAACATCTGGGGCCAGATGTTGTTGAACGAGAGAGGGGCCTCTCTCGCTTGCCGTCCGGATGGACCGGAACGAGCTATGAACCGGACTAAAAGGCTTCCTCCGTTCTCCCTCCGATCCGCCGTCACTGGGTGTGCATTAAGTTAATTTTATAGTGCTCGCATCACCCCAAAATTCCTTCTAGACCGCAACGGACGAACCCGGCTGCCGAACCATTCGGTGAATGGACGCTACACCGGGCGAGCTAGCGGACGTCAAAGGCCGTCGAACCTACTAGGGTCCTCTTAGGCAATTGGCGTATTACATGAGCACTTTTCCGCTAGCCCTTCATTAATTGTGACGACGGAGGCACACTGTTGGAAGACATCACAGATACATCACCCTAATCTTGATCGTCTGAAATAGAAATTGATAAAGTAGAGTGACCCTGCGGGGAAAGGACCGGAGTGTCCAAATCCCCAACAACATACCGTGACATACGCTTCCCATATTGTCATCGAAATCATACGATACAGAACAGGAGTTAATGCGAGTACACTGACCACATATAGAATGATAATAAGGTCAGAGGAAGACTTCCTCTTAAAACAATTGATCAATATCCTTTCAATGTGAAAAGAAAACAAGTCCTGGTACTCGCACTAACCCCTGGCAATCAAAATACATAATAATAATATGATCCATTAATATAGAAAAAATAATTGAAATCAAAATATTTTGAAAAAATATTTTTTCAGAACAGCCCAAGTTTCTGAAAAGTAACGTTGAGCCCCAATGGATCCCAAGCCTAAGTGTGGACAAAAATTTTAAAAATATTTTAAACAATTTATTCAACACTTACGAACAATAATAATGTATCTAGTTATGATTAAAATAACATAAAGATATTATTATTTAGAAATCCCCCCCTCACACAGAGGGCTGTTGTAAATGTAAACAATGAGTGTAAAAACACTAAAATAAGACTCCAGGCACCCAGGCCCGAAATCAGTTACCAAAAATACACCATCTGATGCAAAACAGAGACTTCCAGGGAAGAAACTGCAGAACATCAGATGGTAGATGCAGAACACAACGCCTAACCACCCGTAGGTGAAGACGTAAACATGGGGAAAGAACAGAATTCATTCTGTTATTCAGCTAAAACTCCCAAGAAATTTTAGTAATAATAATTACAGAAACTATGCCAAAGCATGGGAGAATAGCAAGGGGGAACTTAAAGGACAGGGAGAGAGGAAAAACACTTGAAAAAACAGTGTAACTAAATAATCAGAATGACAACAAAATGGCTGCTGCCTTGAAAATAGGTAACTTAACATAATTTCATTAAAAAATTTTAAGTTACAGCCCTGATAATATTCTGTCACACATTCTTTTCCTCTCCTCCTTTTCTATCCTCCTTAGAATCACCATTTCACTAATATTTATGTGTCTGGCATCATTTAAACTGAGATTTAAAAGCACAAAGATCAGTCAGATGTTAACTGATGAAGGGCCAAACTTAGAATGATAAATGGCGCCAATTTCGGAACGTCCTTGACACTGCGCATGCGCAGTAGGGGCGAAGTGTGGAGGGCCTTTCAGGACATGTTTTCTTTAGTTTTAGATGCAAATTTTGGGGATTGGGGGGCAAAATTTGTGTTTGGCCCTATATTTTAAGAGTTAGCACCAGCTATGTCTGGGTCATTGGTACAGTATAAAAATACTGTAATTTTGATGAACTTTCAAAGTTCAAGGGCCGTAATTTCGGTAAAAATCAGTGGAGCGGAAAAAAATGCAAACTTGATCTGTAGGCCACCATGTTAGACTCACATACCAAAAATCAGCTCAATATCTGGAAGCGTGTAGAAAAAAAGTCCGGAAAACAAGTAGGACTGACTGATGGACTGACGACCAGGCTGATCGATGGGCCTGGTGAAGTGGTCGACCAGGCGGATTTTTCTTCACTGGGGCTGCATTTATTTTTTCACACTTGCATGTGCATATATTGATATTTCATGTATATTGTGTTATTTGATGATTTGTTATGAATAAAGATTAATAATTCCAACCTAATTGTCTTTTATTAATTTGCTATCGGCTATTAACCAGACAATATTAATACCACGCTGATCCGTGTTTTGCATCTTGGCACATATTCATGATTTAGTTTGTTTGTTTGTTGGTGGTTAACGTCACATATTTATGCACAATGGCTAATCGTGACACAACATGGCGATGAAGTCAAGTTTAGTCAATCGTTTATCAACATGTTGCCCATTTTAGAGGACTTTCACCCCAAGCATTGGTGACTGGGTCCTATTTTACTAGTAAAGCGGAACTGGTTTACCGCAGTAAACAAGTGCTGCTTACTTCCCGGGGTTCCCACGGGGAACATCATGATTTAGTCCCCCTCCCACCTTTCTGCATGTTGAAAACAAGGTGCCCTATCTGTGTTCAAGCCTACTCCCTCAGTTTCGAAGACTTTAAAAGTTGGTGGTCAGCAGGTGAATTTGAAGTGAAATTAGGCGAGTAGAAATGAGTGTGTCATTACCCGGAGGACAATGCAAATTTCCTTTTTCATCTAATTTCAAGAAATGGATTGTTGCCTGTCTTGATATGTCAAAAGGGGGTAAGTGATTTTATTTTATTAAAATAAAATCCATTCTGAAGCCAAAACAGTGTGGTTTTTATTTTCACGAATTCACTTTGCTGAAGATCAACAAACTTGACACCATGCATTCTTAATTATTCCCTAAAAATGCCCATAATATAAATCACTCATGAATAATTAACGCATGAACCAGTACATGTTTATAATTGCTTTATTTTGTGACGGGTTATTTCTAATCAAACAGTAATCGCAATGGAATGTGGTAATAAATGTTAGTATCAAGCTGTCTGTGAATTTATTTTCGCATACCCACCCCCTCACATTTTCTACACTCATCTGCGATCGTCTTTTAGTACATCCCTGCTGGAAGTACACAAATAAACCCAGAATCACCCGAACAATTAGTCCCATTGCTGGAAGTTATTTTGTTTTATGAAATTGCTTATCGCTTGATTCGCTGAGATTGGGAAACAGTAGATTGATGACAGGGCCGACTGATTATTTTTGCGGCCGATTATCCGTCCGGGGCCGATTGGCATGGTCAAAATGCAAGCCCTGATATTAGGTAAAGGGATATACAGGTTATTCTATAACATAATTTAATTGCTTTATTTCAAATGGAATTGTGCTGTACACAGTTACTATAACACTGGAAGTCAACAGCAGGGGAAGGAAAGGGTTTTGCCACTCAGGCACTGTACATTAAAGGGATGGTGAATTATTACTAAATCAAAGTGGGGTAGCATTTACAACTGACAAACAGGTTTACATTCTGAGTGCAGAGTATCAGAAGCACCAATAATTTTTAAGCTCATGGGGACCCAATGGTCCATTTGCAGAAAATTCACCTGTGCTTCTTGTAACAAATTGTGAATAATTTTGGAGCAGAAAATCCACCTCACCATGCTTTAGAAGTAATCCATCCTCCCTGTACTGTATGTTTTCTTAAGCAGTTAACATGCCGTGAGATGTGTCAACCAAGACTGAATTGGTTATATTCCTAGTTGCATTGCAAGAATTTATTTATTTATTTGTTTATTGGGATTTAATGACACTTTTGACAGCCATTGTCACCTCACAAAGTTTACAGGTGGAGGAACATGGAGTACTCAGAAAGAACCACTGGGCAGTGACAAGCAACTGTCAGACTCCCCAATGTACTAACTCTGCACAAGCAAGTGCACTATCAATGTGCAGTACGCCTAAGTAGATAGCACAGCCATGAGGGCTCAATTTAACTGGATTTGCTTAGCAGTTTTCGAATCAATTTTCAACTATAGCTAATCAATATCAAATGAAAATTCATGTAAATAATATGAAATGCTAATCCAAATTTATCCAAGTTAGAAAACTGCTATTAAATTTAAAAAAATTAACTCGACTCCTGCTGCCATGCCCCCATGTCGGCAGTAGGTGTTAAGTGCCAAACCTTTTTTAACATTAGTGCACAGGGGGATAAAAAAAAAAATAAAGAATATAAAAGGATCTTCTAAATGATTTTGAGGGTCTAGTTTAAGGCAGAAACAGTTGGCTCATTTTTGCAACCGACTAACCAAGAGCTATAACCAGATAATATCCGCTTATCCATGGCCATTATTTCACCGAATATGGGATCAAAACTATAGGAATTGGAAAGCAGTATTCTCAGACACTATTCTGTAGTGTGTACACAAACGAATGTTGTCGAGTACTCGTCAACGCTCGTTTGTATAAATACTATGGAATAGTTTATGAGATTACTCAGTACACATGGAAATTGCCAATCATTAACAAAGTCTTGACTGCCAGAGTTGATTATTTCTCAATATTTACATCGAGGCTTCGAGGTGTAATCTATCACAAAGGAGAAGTGGCAGATTTACTACATTTAACAGTGGAATGATGATCACTATCGATATTTTAAATGATGATTTTTCTAATCAGTTAGGTAGGTAACTGGTTTCAAACTGATTATCCGGTTAACCATTTCCGTACAAGTCTAGTTATCGGACTCATTTTCAATGACATTTAGTCCAATTTTCCCCTTCCCAATTACTAGGGCTGCATGATATTCAAAACTGAATTCCGGTATCGGTATTCAAAAAAGTACCGCGGTATACCGGTATATCAAAAACTGTTTAGATATATGAACACAAGTACCACAATCGAGACTCCAGGCATCACAGTTAGAACGAATTAGCACGCCTTGATGACGCGGTTCGAAAAACCTTTACCCATCGCAGACGATATCAAAATTTATTATTTTCAAAATTAATTTACCAGATTTTCCCCAAAGATTTCAACAAAACTATATCATATGACCTCTCATTGGAATGAGCTCAACGAGCTCGTTCCAATGATGGGTCACATGATATAGTTTTGGTGAAATTTTTGAAAATTATTTTCTCAACTGCTGAATTTGAATATTACGGGGGCACAAGCAGACGATTCCTTGAAAACAGGGATAATATTATTCATTCGGGGCTACAGTTAAAAAACTCAAGACATCTTGAAAATTAAATTGTTGGTAAATAAATAATGACGATAAACCGATAATTTTGTAATTACACCGGTATTCAATCGATATTGGTTGAATACCGGTATATATCGGTTTATCGATATACTGTGCAGCCCTACAAAGTACCACTTCCCATTTCACTATCTTGAAATGTAATAAATCATTTGTAAGGCATAAATATGCAGTGTTTCAAGTTACTCAATCAACCCATAAAGTTCAGCTGTGTTTCTACATTAATTTTAGAATAATCATACCCTAATATCACCAACTTTAGTAAGGTTGATGACGAAAAAATGCAAATTGATTTCCTGCTTCCAAGTTCCATCCATTGATGCAAGGCTGCCATAGGGAAAACAAAGTGAAATGCAATGAAATATTTGTAACATAAATATATACACATTAGACATTGAGCTGTCATCAGAAAGGGCATATCAAGGGAAGTACCAGTTGAAATTCACAATTTTTTTTCGTAATAGTTAATGTGAATTTCCAATTTGGACTGGTCATTTTCTAAAGTATTCATGAAAAAAGCTCTGATACATGTCATAAAACTAGGCCTAAAAAAGTTAAAAATCTGTTTCTCATGCTCTCCTGCACGGTGCTTTTGGATACCTCATGCTTTCTTTTATAATGAATGCAAACTTTAAAAAATAAAAATTAAATGGTTTATGTCTGATATTTTACCCATGTTAATAAAATTGATAAATTTGTCCCTTGAGTGCAACAAGGCTTTGCTTTAGCAGTGCAAAGCCTTCTTGCACTCAAGGGACGAAATACACAACCACCCATGCTATTCTGTAGACTGTGAGGCCTAAAACATAAAACAAATCAGGAACATGAATTTCTGATAGCAAAAAAATAATTACAATAATTACAAAAATAAAAAATAATATAAAAAACTGTCCATCCACATGCAATTTTACAAATGAAAGTGTTAATGACACTGCAGCTTAACTTGACTGTGGTGTAGTGTTTGATGAATAGGATAATGCTCAATGTTTATGAAAGGATTATGAAATAAGACAAGAATTGTGATAATTGAGCATATGTTAAGTTCGGTACCGTACATGGTATGTTGTCAACAAGAATAATTTGAGGTGTAGACCATACTAAAGAATTGAGACCTGGGTTGATGTGGCCCTCACCATTAACATATATCAACCAAAGTTACCAAGTTACAGAAAAATCATTCCAAAAAAATAACCGTAGAGTGTGGTAGAAGAATTAGGTCTGAGGCCAGGGATACGACTCTCATGATTGATCGATCTGAACCAAAATGCAAAATTCATCTGGACATTCATTCAGAAATCCATCTGGACATCACAACACCAAGTTACAACGAAATCATCTTATAAATACGGCCTGTAAGCTGTATCAAAAATTTTAAGAGCAAGGGCTTGTGAGGCCCTCACCGTTGACCAACATTACCAATTTAGACCAAAATACATGTAGGATGTTCTCATCTGATCACCAGACCAAGTCATACAACAAAGTTAAAGTGAAACTGCTTCATAAATACGACCTGTAGACTGTGGTGAATAAAGACTTTTGAATTTGAACCTGCACAGCTATCACAGTTGACAGATCATGACCAAACTAGGATGTTCTCACATCACACAAAAAGAAAGGCTATTTCATGTCTATGAAAGGATGATTAAATAAGACAAGAATTGCGACACTTGACAATATACGTTAAGTTCTATGGTTGAGCAATCTCAACCGAAACAGGGCTGCAGGATGAAATAACTAGATATCATACTGAGTCATCCTACCAAGTTACAATGAAATCCCTTCATAAATATGACCTGTAGACAGGGCTAAAGGAATCTAGGTCACATGCCCATGCTGCAGTAAAGGCTGACCAATCGTGACAAAAATAGGACAGGCTCATTTAGACATCATATCGAGTCATCCGACCAAGTTACAATGAAATTGCTTCATAAATATGAACTGTGCTAAACAAATCTAGGTCAATCAAAATAGGACGTTCTCATCTAGACATTATACCAAGTTATCCTACCACTTTACAATGAAATCCCTCCATAAATGCAACCTGCAGAATTTGCTGAAGGAATTTAGGTCACATGCCCCTGCGGCCGACATGGCTGACCGAACCTGACCAAAATGGGACATTCTCATCTAGATGTTATACAGAGTCATCCTGTTGAGTTGCACTGAAATCGCTGCATAAATATGACCTGTAGACTGTGCTAGAGGTTTTCGGGTTTCGAACCTGCACAGCCATCACGGATGACTGATTGGGACCAAAATGGGACGTTCTCATCTAGACATAACCTCGAACCTAAAGCTGGGAGGTTTTGATTTTTTCAGATTTGGTTTCGGTTTTGGTGCGGTTTCAGGGGAAAAAACACGGTTTTGGTTTGGTTTTTCTATGTGTTAAGAACAGATAGTAAATAACACTTCAGGTTCCTTAACTTGGAACAAATCCGCAATATGACACCAGTCATGACGAAACCACTGTCTGTATTGGGCTCAACCTAACTTCCCTTTGGGTTCCAGGGGATCAGTTGCTAAGCCTATTCAGTCAGACAAAAACCTATAAGTCAGGGTAACAAATGAATAAGGTTCATCTATATTATGTTGTGTCCAAATTGTCACATTTTCTCCCTTATTGACTCGCACGTTGGATGAGTCAATAAGGTAGAAAATGTGACAATAAGAACATGACGGCATATTTGCCCCTTTGATGGAAAGTCTCAGTGACGAGAATCCATAGTGGTCGCTAATCCAGTTCCCTCCCGGTAAGATAGTTTGATCAGTTTAACCACAAACACAGTAAAAACATTTGGTTGGTTTTTGCTGGTTCTAGTGGTTCGGTTTTCCAGTTTGCCACCAAAACTGAACTAACCCAGCAAACCAAAAAACTGCCCAGCCCTACTCGAACCTGCACATGAAATTTAGTGATGAACGGACAAGAACTATGGGGTTTAGCCTGTACTAAAGAAAATGCACACAGACTCAGACTTCCACACACGTAGTAGCAATTGCTTATTTTGACTTTGTAAAGTTAAGCTAAAAATGGTCTGAGAAACAAAAGATCTACTTTGCGTGGCCATACACACTATCTATCCTTTTCCCTTCTGTTCAGTTTTTAATGAGAACAAAAGTTAGAATTTGTATTAAACTGGAAAACTGAGACAGAAATGGACTGGAGATATTATATATGTTTGTTTTGATTACCTCCCTTATATCAATGAAAAATTTCTTGTGCTGTGTGATTCCTGCTCAACAGCAATGTATCCAAAATATCAGTTGAAAAGTTTCTTAAGATTTCCGTTAAAATAACAACAAAGGCTCTCATTAGCAAACCTTTCGGCCAACAGCCTTCTTCAGTGCTCTTTGTCCAAGGAAACACTTTACATTTTCATATAGCAGAACACTGACAAAACAAGATTCTTCCAGTGGAAACATTACAATATAAAATGACGTACAATGCTATATAACACTGTGACGCTATAACCCTGGTAGCGCATTTCAGTAAACATGATTCAGCATCTCATTCACGTTTTATTAAGATTGGTATTAGGCCCGTGCCATGATCTAGAACCCAGCTTTCGCATCCACATATCCTCACTCACCAACCTCTCTTATCTCCTACAAAATCTAAAATAGACACCCTCACGTCCTCCTCGCTGTTAAAATGACTGTATGAAGGTTTATCCTCATGTAATCTTACATCCCGTAAATGCTCTCTGTTCCTTTCTCCTATCGTTCGCTATGTCTCTCCAACATACAATGTAAACCGTGCATTCACATTTGCGACAAACAAGTGCCTATATTAAATTTCTTGGTTTACAATTAACTGATGAACTGAGGCAATGATGACTCTGATGAGTGTGTACATTACTTGCAAGTGACAAAGATAACAAAGAAAAAACAATAATAACTGTAGGACAATGAAATAAATATTTCTTTCAAATAAAAAAAAATTAAATAACAATTCTTTGTGCATTTAGAATTGTCTAAGTGCGAAATATCCCATTTATAAAGGTAATGGTATTGAATTAAATGGGACGAAATGTCTGTAAACCTTGATTATAATTAAAATAAATAAAGCTTGAACACACCTCTTCGCCATGATTCCGCATTGGGGGCTGTGAAAATATGAAAGAACATAACCTGTATTGTAGCAAAAAAAATGTCCCCCTTATCATCAGTTTGAGTGATAAAATGTGATTTTATTATTGTTTTCAATGATACAGTTTCTTTGTGTTCGACTTATCACATGGTTTTGTTGTCAAACACGCTGAAATTGGGAGCATTCGATTTTAGTAATTAAGAATCAGAAACTGTTGGTAACACGCATGCTCAACAATCAGAATCGACTGAGATTGTCAAAACAAGTGCACTGTTGTTACTGTTACAAACCGGATCACTCTTTCATCGATGATAAATAATACAATTTTAGTCTCGGCACAAAAATTATAAATTTAAAGTAATTTGTATATTTTTTATACTTACCAATGGCCCAGACTTTGCTGGTGCTAACTCAAAGTTATCAAGGGCCAAACACAAATTTTGAACCCCCCAATCCCCAAAATTTGCTTGCAAAACTGAAAATTAGAAGTCCTATCTGGTCCTCCACACTTTTACTCTCTGCGCATGCGCAGTCGCCAGGAAGTGACTGAAATTAGCGCCAACATCATTCTTTGTAGAAAAGAGTACTACATAATAACTCAGTGGGAGGTATGAGTGCCCACTCATGGGAGGGTCATACCCGTCTGGTAAGTATAAAAAATGTACAAATTACTTTAAATTTATAATATTTTTATATTATAACACAATGGCCCAGACTTAGCTGAATCGTAAAAAGGCGGAGGGCCTAGGACTTCAGAATTAGTAGACCAACATAGTTCCATAGCCTGTAATCCAAGGTGAAAGGAAATTAAATTTAAAAGGAATTACATGTATGTCTCTCTATACAGTAATAGAGAAGACATATCATCAATAAGGAGCCACATTCAAGTAATTCCATATTCTTAGCATGAAGACTATGCTAAGTGGATGTAACAAGTTCCCAATTTTTTAAGGCTAGTCCGGACTAAGCCCCAAAAATTAGGATGGCATATTTGAGAATGAGAGGCTATCCCCCACAAACATATGCCATATACAATAAACACAGCTGTATCCAGGATATAATCTACAGACAAACCAGCTTCACTCGTAGTTACATACTTATTAAGCCGGAGGAGAGGTAAAAAATCACCCCACCCCCTTTTTTGAAGGAATCTTCAAAAAGAAGAGGGAACACTCTGGAATCAGTAAAAGCGGTACCAAATAACAATAAATATTCATCGAATAGACACCCAGATATTAATTATTATTAATAAATTGGTGCTTAATGCCACTTCAGAAGCTAAGGCTATAGCAGCGATCCTAGTAATTAATATCGCACGCTCGTAACGTATACCGGAGTCGACATATGCAGATAGGTTGAAAACCGGTTATATAATATATAACATACACATGTCCAATAGAATCACAATGGACGATCTCTGGAGAGTAAACACACTGCCAAGGTAACCCACAGGTGACCCATTCAGGTATACAATAAATTCCAGTAAAAAACACTCCTAGAGGTGTTCTATCCGATATCTATGTTCCTGGAAAACTTGCGAAAATACAAGAGTGAAGACAAAATGTATTCGGTTGGGTACCGCCATTAATAAAAACCTGGATCCAGAAATGGATCGAGCTATGATTAACAGACTCGCCACGGACCACCCCCGAAATAATTCATACTTTCTAAGGTCCATAACATACAATAATATGTCTGCCTAATAATGCGATTATTATGCACGTGAGCAATGAAATCCCACATGTAATCATCTGAATACCAGTTAACTGACAAAACAGCCTCCCAGGTACCCCAAGGCTAGCAATTTATTGACGATGAATCACATGCTCGTATATGACGTATATGACATATAGACGAACAACCACAGGAAAACAACCAACTAGAAAGTGGATGTGAACATGAGGTCGCCATAGAACACGACACAGCTGCCAACCGAGTTAGTCATGAAATGCATGTATGTACTTAAATGCACAGGAGGCTTACGGGAAGAAAACTACAACTTGCCCGGTAATCGCCTCTTAACACATTGGCGGGTGGGGGGTGGGGGGTGGAGGGGGGATTCAAAATCATAACTAACCCCCTTCACCCGCATTACTTGATCGTTCTTGTGTTCGTAATCAAATAGTATAGGAACCGCAAGGCTCCCTCACGTCTGACCGATTCCATAATGCAACTAAGGGTGGAGAAGAACGTGAAGAACAAATACTTCCCTTGATAAAGAAGGTCCTCTCGTGGAGGAAGCTTCCGGGGAACATCCCATAACAGACACCTGAGAAGATTGATGCAAGGTTTCTGTGACTACAGAGGTGCTACTATCAGGATTTTGCAACAAGACTGTTTGAACTAAACAGAATATGCTAAATCAACGGAGTTGGAGGATATGCCTATCCTATCATTCCGTCCGATGAGATCAACAGAGCATCTACTGTGTACATTCGATGATCTTGGTATGGCGACACGAACGTCGGTAACTGATTGTTCCGGTGTGTCGCAAACAGATCTATCATGGAACAATCCTACTGGTAGCAAAGCTGCTTGAATATTCGCTTGTTGAGAGTCCGGCCCAACGGCAACTTGCGACCTTTCCGAGAGAGCGAGTCTGCTAGTACATTCAGACGACCCGGTATATGACAGACAGAAAGATGAACATGATGATTCATGATGTATATGAGAATCTTCTCCGATAATTCGCAAAATGGTAATGAATGAGTGTCGCCTTGGTTCCTGGTGTAAGCTACTACTGTCGAATTGTCTGACAAAATTTGAACATGGACGTCCACTATTATGTGAATCCAATGTTATAGCGCTAACCAAAGTAACATCATCTCTTTGATGTTTATGCGCTTCTCTAGGAACCGAGGGTCCCAAAGACCCTGACACCTCAAGTCTACGGGACTTAGGGTCGCGTCCCAACCCGTCTGACTCACATCCGTCATCGTGAAAGCCAGATCCGGCAGTTGCAGCGGAACTCCCTGAGTTAACCACTGAATATCTGCCCAAATCTGAACCCCTGTTTTACTAGGTCCGTTAAAACAATACTGGTTTCGAGCGAATGCGTCATCACACTCCAGTTCTGAGTAAAGAATATCTGGAGGGGACGCGTGTGCATGCGGCTCGTCGGAATAAGATCAGAAGCCGCTCCGCACAGCCCCATCAGTTGCATAAATTCCTTCGCCGTTAATGCGTCTGAGTGTAGACAAAAGGGAGAATAACAACTGACAAATTTCGCTCTGGGTAATGGCTGACGAACCAGATTGTTGTGAGTCTCGAAGCTCATTCCCAAGTGAGTGAATGACTTGGACGGAGCTATATCCAACTTTTTCTCATTTACGATGAAACCGAGACGTCGGAACAAAAGAAGCAGACTCTGAACATCGTTCTGAAGAATAATTCTGTTGCCGTATCTCTGAAGAATGTCGTGCAAGTAAGCTGACGTTACCGCAGACGAATGAGCTCGGAAGTAAGATATTACTGAGTTCATTATACGAGTGAATGCTCAGGGAACCAGGTACAGACCAAAGCACATTGCTCTGAACTGATACACCTTCCCTTGTACAGCGAACCGCAGGTACTTTCTGAATGCCGGATGTACCAGGACATGAAAGTACGCATCCTTAGATCTATGCTTGCCACATAGTCGTTCACTCGAATGCTCGCTCTTACCGACCGAATGGTCCCCATATAGAATTTTGGAGCCACGATAAGCTTGTTTATCCAGCTCAAGTCTATTACTGGCCGGAAAAAGCCGTCTGGCTTCAGTACGAGGAACAAGTGAATGTAAAAACCCTGAGAATCCTGATGCTCGGCGACCTCTATTGCTTCCTTTAATATAGAGCCTGTACCTCCTCTAGGAGAGACTCTCTTTTGAAAGGATCCAACGGAAGATCTGACCAACGCAGACATCTTGTAGTGGATGTGCCACTTGGAATGATAGTCATAGGCCGTCAGAGACTACACCTCTCACCCACTGATCTTCCGTGACTGCTGTCCAGTTTCTCACGAAGATGATACCCTTCCGTCAACTGGCAAGCAATAGAGGTCTTGAACATCGCCTGTATGACCTGCAAGGCTTACAGGAGGAGAAACTACATCCTCCCCACAAAGAACCTCATCCCGTCGGCCTAGGGGGATCTGACTGATAGACCCGATCAGACCTACGCCCCTTTCCCGAGTCGCTATATTGACGACCTCCAGAGTAATTTTAAGAGGGCTTCTTGTACCCTCGTGAGGAGTTCCCTTTTGACGTTAGATCTGGAACGTCCTCCTTTACTCTTGTCTGCTGAAGTGGGTTGATGAAATGCCGACTTCAATAGCAGATCACTTGATGCTTTCTAAATAGCCTGATCATGGGATGACGAAAGCTTGTCGTCCAAAATAGTATGTCTGGAGACAGGAGCGACTCGGAGAGAGCTTTTCAGCTTGTCATCTATAAGTGATGATGACGCAAGGGCAGCATTACACCTGAATTAACTCCAGATTAGCCACTGTAAGGGCGGAGTTACACGTGGTATACAAAATACCCTGGAAAGAACTCTGAGAGAGGTACAAACGTCCTCAAATTCCTTCCCGTAGAGACGTTGCGGCATAGCTCTGGTAAGGTGATCTGCATAAGACATTGCTTCCAAATTTGCTCTACTTGATGAAAATGCCGTTGTAATTGTGTCTGAGCGAATAGTGAATGATGCAGGCAAGGATACATCTAGATCCCCAGGCTGCTCATTCAAACGCAGAGGAGCTCTCCGAACATCTTCTCCAACCACTTTTAAATAAACGTAGTCCATGAAACGGTATGTTTATGGAAGATGTAGCTAAGAAACCGCATTTCTTTCTCGCACTCGAGAGGTTAAATACGGCGTCGTCTATATGGCCGAAGGCCTGCGACACCAGCCTAGACTGGACCAGAAATGAAAGGACTTCCTCCTTTGTCCAGATAAAGTATGCGTCTAACGACGCCAGCGGCTTCTTCCTTGTTGTCGCAGCATTCTGATTCACTGGAACAAATTCAAGGTAGTATTGATGGATGAAATCCATCGCAACCCTGTGCTATTCCGAAAGGGAAGGGTAATCCTCTTCCTTATCCCTTTCACCACCCGAGAGAATCAGTTGCGAATCAATGTCCTTTGCATCTGCGTGAACAGACGACTGGACCGACCCAGTACCGTCCGACAGCTCAGGTTCTGGGACTGAGGGAGGCTGCATCTGCACTTGCTGGGATGCTGCGATCAGCTGCACAATCTGCAACAGCAAGTCCGTCGAGGCCTAAGGAGCAGCGGTCTTCTGTTTCCTAGCTGCTTGCTGCTCCTGGGACGGTGTGTCTGAGATGGATCTCTTCTCCGAACGTCCCAATGATCGAGGCCTCGTCTCCCTAGCTACCAACTTCACTCGTTCTTCGTGCAGCGGGCTGGATATCCGAAGTCGGGTAGCTAGGAAGCGGTCGTGTGTGCTTTAATAACATAGCGGAGGAAGCCCAGACTGAAGCCGACACAAGCTGCGGACTAGACGGAGCGCCCCAAGCGGTGGGCGGACGTTTGCTCCATCTCGTGCAAGTTTCCAACCAGAAAACTTCATTTTGGTGTGTGAAATGTAGCGGAGGAAGCAGTGACTGAAGCCGACCCCGGCTGCAGACTAAACAGAGTGTCCCAAGTGGAGGGTGGACATATGCTCCGGATCGTGCAAGAGTCTCATAACAACATTTGGCCCCAAATGTCTGTTAGGTTAGAGAGGGGGGCCTCTCCCGCTCGCTGTCAAGAGACCTCGCCGAGTACAAGAAACTTGTTGACTTCCTCCCTATTTCCTCCCTATATCCGTCGCTGGGTGAGCTATTTATATTAAAGTGATCGCTCTACCCAATCCACTTCTTAGACCGCAACGGACTTACCCCGTGCTATGGCACCCATGGACGGAGTACCGCTTCACCAGTCGAGCTAGCTGCTTGCAAGAGATTAAAACCCTTAACAAAAGGTCCTAACTCTTGCAAGCATGAGCACTGCAGCTAGCTCTTTATGCTCCATGGAGCGCGACGACGGTAGCACACTTGGATGGGTGTCAGAATATCATCACCATGTTCTTGTTCCTCTGAAATAGAAACTGACAAAATGAATTATAACGCGGTGAGAGGCCTGCCCTCAGAGCCTCACTGCCAACAACATACTGCGACACCCGTCTCCAACATTAGTCATTCCAGTGAACACAAGAATGACAAGAGTCTGCAGGAGTGCATCAACTAAAGTCGATATCAGAACCCCAAACTCCACAACAAAATATATATAACAATAGAAATCAAAAATGAATTCAAAATATTTTTTGAAAAAAAATTATTTTTTTTTAAAAAACGTCGAAGTTCCCAAAGGGAACATTAAGAGCTCAAAGGCATCCCAAAAGAGCCTAAGTGCGGACAAAATTCAAATTTTTTGAGCTACTCTACTGGAATAATAATCCATGTATCCTACAGTAATTCTACAGTAATAGAATATAAAAAAAACTACCTATATATTAGGACGTTGTCAATGTAAACAACGTCAATGCAAACAAGACATCAGGCACACAAAAAGGCCCAAAGTCATAAAACAATTTAATGCTACCAGATGCAAAGCTAGATCTTCATACAAAGAAGAAACGATACATCGGATAGAAGATGCAAGACTAAACGACCTAACACCGCTAAGGTGAGGATGCCCCCATGGGGATAAACAGAATAAATATTCTGTAATACACGTTAAACTCCCAAGAAATTTAATAAAAAATTTCAATAAAAATTAGCCAAAAAGCTCAAGAGTTTAACAAGATGGGTTCATGGAAGGATAGGAAAGGAATACTTAACAAACAGTGGAATAATCATTAACAAAAATGATGATGTCGGGCATATGTCCCGAAATTGGAAATCATGAAATAATTTTATAATTATTATAAAGTTACAGCCCTGAACGTCATAAACCACCGTTGAACACTTCCATTATCTGATAACAGCCTTGGATCCACCAATTCTTGCATAGATTTGTGTCTGGCATTCTCAAAAAAGGAGATTTTAAAGCTCAGATGTCATTTCATTGTTGATGAGTTTAGGGCCAAACAAAGAATGATGTTGGCGCTAATTTCAGTCACTTCCTGGCAACTGCGCATGCGTGAAGAGTAAAAGTATGGAGGACCAGATAGGACTTTTAATTTTCAGTTTTGTAAGCAAATTTTGGGGAATGGGGGGTTCAAAATTTGTGTTTGGCCTTTGATAACTTCAGCACCAGCTAAGTCTGGGCCATTGGATTGTAGTATAAAAATACTTGTAGTGTGTTGTAGTTCCCCTTGATGAAAAGTGAAATACTAAAAATTTGTGGAAATCTGTTTTTCGTTTCTGTGATTTTGGCCTGACAGAACCTGCACGGAAACAGAACGATCGTTTCTGTGAAAACCGTATGCCTGTGGGCCACCAGGTGACGCTCCCCTCCCAGACAACCTTCATGCGTTCCGAAAAATACAATAAATGTTCAGTTTGTCTAGAATACAGAAATGTGACAAATCCCTGTTAATTGAATACTCCTTTTAAATGAATAATTTTCATTAGCAAAGTGGCTGTTCACTTAACAGAATTCTTCTGTAATTTGGTGAATGTATGTGAAAATATGGTTTTTCAATTCTGAACTAGCAGCTGAACATAGCTTCTCAAAAAATACCAAATTTAATTATTCAACCATTGATTACCACAATACAATCACTTTGCCATTGGTTCATCTGTCAAATACCCAGTACAAAATAGAAATCACACTAAAAAAGAAAAGTTATCATTTAGAAGATAAATGTACATGTATATTAGGCACGCTCATTTGGGTGGGTTCATTTTTTGTAGGGAAAAATTATGCAATGACAGTACAGTGGAGCTCCTTAACTGGTAGAGTGCTGAATTATTTTTGGTCATTAAAATTTGTTCACATATGTTTGCCGTGTTACAATTTATGGGAGAGTGCCAATAGGCACTCTCCCATAAATTGTAACAAGGCAAATACTAACAGACTAAATAATTTCACTTCAAAGGTGGTATGAACAACATCCACAAAATATGAAGCCTTTAAGTGCTGGTACTGACACTTCAGAGTAAAGCCCAAATATGGGCTTCCAGCACTCTACCAGTTAATAGGATGTCTCTTAATTGAAAAACACTGTTAATTGAATATAACTTCCAAACATAAAACATTTACCATACCTTCAGAATAAATTTGTCCTGTTCATTGCATATAAGTTATGGAGTAAATCTAATCTTCCAAGAAAGTACACTTTCACTTATAGAAAGTATAAGTTCCCTCATAGAAACTGATAGGAAATATGATTAAATTACTGAGACTGACCTGAGTGGTGACAAGTGACTGACAGTCTACCAGGCCAATCTTGTTTACTGGAAAGGCCAATTATACACTGGATTTAAGTCCCCAATTAATTACAATGATCGGATCCAATAACTTAACATGGATTTCTGTGAGAAGAAACATCTATCAGATGTGTGGAACACACCCAATAAATGTGACATTGGTGTTTGATAACTTTGTCAAGCTCTGAACTGCCACCCCCTTCCCCCAAATTTCCCTCCAAAACAACGAAAGTTTATATTATTGAAATATCACAGGCTCTCACTATTTCTTAGGTTAACACTCCATATTTAATTCTTGTTTTGCACTCAAGCTGGCTGAAAAATCGTGACTTCATTCAAATTGAAATGCAATGTTAGCCACGTGATTGATGGTGCTAGAATCACAGTCAACTTTTGGATTGAAAAACAGCTTCAGTTTCTCATCATTATTCTATTTAAAAAGGCAATGTTTTGGTGTTCACATACGATGGACTAGTAGAGACAAAAAAGAAAGAAAAAGAGGGTTCAAATTATATTTGAAAACAGACCATATCTAAATGTGCATTTAGGCCATTTTGCAATTGCAATGGGTGGTTGGATTTGAGATGCAAAAAAAAACCTGATTGACAATTTTTTGTCTTGAAAATCTCTCAATGTCTCTCTCGATGAAATAATTTAATATATCAGTCTTGTTAGTTACGTGGATGAACTAATTTATTAGCTTAACAAAGATGTGCAAAAGATTACAAAAGCAATAATTCAAACAACAAAAACACCTGTTTTCAAGCCTACTGAATTAACAACTGGAATGCAATGGAAAATGAGCCTTGTGAACATAACAAGATAAATTGATTACAGTGATATTATCACTCCAAAATTTCAAAAATTAAACAAAAAACAAACAAATGTAACCTTTTTTAATGTTTGAAAAATCTAAAAGAACAACATGGGACCTGAAGAGCTCACCTTGAACAGAACACGATATAAACAGAGTCGAAGAATGAATCTACATTAAGCAATCCATCTCCACAGGACACATAGTCAACCCCTGAGCCCCTCAGGAGTGACTAAAATAGTCCAGGCATCATGCCTTTTCTTCAGTTGATCATAATCTAAAAAGTGGACCTCCCCTATGAAGCCCCTCGATACAACCTATGAGGATTAATCTTAGTTACACATCTCTAGAGGGTACTGAATACAAAATTTCTAATTCTTCATCTACATGGCCAATTCCAGCTCCCATAGGGAGCCCAAATATTAACCCAGGTATTCGATTTGAACAAAGTTGAATCTGACCTCCTTGGAGATGTTGTATACCAAATATGAAAGCATTCTGACTGGTGGATCTGAAGAAGAGAAAATTTAAAGAAATTTCTTCATATTGCACTAAGTTAAAATTTGGGTTACCATAGTGAGCCCAAATATTAACCTACAGACCTGATTTGAAACAACTTGAATCTGACTGGTCCTAAGGATGGTTCATACCAAATAACAGGTCTCTGTTCCGTGTGGTTTGGGAAATATGAGCGCTTGAAAATATTTCTATTTTTAGTGCCTGTGTGGGGCCAAAAATCTTACCCCTCCCATTACAAAGCCAAATAATGCTTCATGAACTCTCTTTAAACAAATTTGATTCTATACCTCAAAAGGAAGCACCATAACAAATATCAAGTCATTATACCCATGAGAAGATTTTAAAAAATATTTTGGAGCATTTTCCCCCACCCCTTCCCTATGGGGTTGGGTATGTTGAGTTGAACAAAAATGCAATTCCCCCTCGGGACCATCACTCACACAAACTTTCACTTGAATTGGTTCAGTGGTTTTAGAGGAGAAGACCAAAACATGGTATTGCCGGATGACGAGTGATTAGATAAGCTCAGATTGACTTTGTCAAGGTGAGCTAAAAATTTGAAATGTTTACTTGAACATGTATAAACTGGCTGGAAACAAGGAGGGGGGCACAGATTTTATGTTTGAAAACATGGAAGTGTATATGCAAATGGTCTAAAATTGTGACTGCATGTTGCTAAAGAATAACCATCACTGGGCGATTTAGTGCATTTCCTTTTCCTCCTCCATCTCCAGAGAAACAAAATTTACCCTCTTTGAACCTCAGTCTGAATCAAGGTCTCAAGCCAAAACAGAAAGATGTACCTAGAGGATAAATTGGCCCACTGTATGGGATAGCATCAGCATATTCACCCTCTGCGGACCTCATTTTGCAAATGACAGGTTGCTTATATTCAGGCTTGATCTCGATAAACTAGTCACAATACAAATAAATATGTAGATATACTTCCATTTCCATGATGAGTGCTAAAGTCAAGTAACCACCTTTGCCACTGTGACTGTGATCTAAGGGAGATAATCCAAAATCTGCTGCAACATTTTTAGGCTGCACAAGGCAGGCCCAATGCAAACTTTGAGGAGTTATCATCCAAGCTGCCAAATTCAATTTGCTTTTTACTATGACAACTTTGTTGAATATTAGAGTATATTTTGGGCAAATCACAATAATTCCTTACCTTTCCGCAGGTAGAAATGTAGAATGATGCTTTACAGCAGCAGTCAACAGCCAGGTTCCTGTGTGTTTGCATGTTTTATGATAGAAATATTTGAAAGGCACTACGATACGTGTATCTTCTAAGCCTGTATCACTATGCACTAGTGTATCCTTACAACCCTATAGGAAAATCACCAAATTCCTGTTAATTGGATACCCCTATTTTTTTAATATTTTTCACTTATAAAGTGACTACCCGGTATTCAATTAACATGGTTCCACTGTTCTACATTCTGACCTGTCCAATCCAATTATGAAAGAACTGAAATATGCGCATTACTTATTTTTATTATGCAACTGTTCTATGAAATCCACATCTATAGCAACACTAAACCATTCGGAAAATGAAAATCAGTTCCGCACATATGTGCGACATTGTCGACTTACTATTTTTAAATAGAAGAGAAAATATCCCTGGATTTTTCTACAAATCGTGCACTGCAATTACAATTTCAATTGTTAATGATAGCTAAAAATCATCCCCTGAGTTCCAATGTGTTCTATGTGCCAGAAGGCATGTAGAACACACTGGAACTCAGGGGACAAAATAGTAACATGGGTTCCCCTCGCAAATTTGGTTGGCGATAAAATGTTCTTTGTGTTGATAGGTGTCAAATGAATTGCTGAGTGTCCTTCTAGTAATTGTTTTTTATAGATGTGAAGGCAGGTAATAAACACAGAAAGACACGCATGTGTGAATGGGTTAAACTATATGGCACAAGTGCCATATCGATTAACCCATTCACATGCATGAAACATTCTGTGAATGACCTTCTGGAAATAAACCTATAATAAATGTAAAGATTATTGCCTGTATGTGCTCAAAACTTACCTGCATGAAAGTGTGTAATAGCCTTCTGAATTTCTACACCATCTAACATATTATTGTTATCATAATCATGTAATTTAAAATAATGAAACTCCAATTCCTCTTCTGTCATCTGTTCTTTGGGTTTATCCACAACTTCTTTTAAATGTTCTTTTATATGCCTTTAATGAGAAGAAAATCTGGTTGAAAATAAAGACAAAATCATGTCACCATGCCTGTCACTATAAACTTTTAAAATCCTAAAATGATCCGAGTTCATCTCTTTGATTCGTGTGCACAGGTGGTTTGGTACACAGCCACATTGGATTCCAGACCAATCCTAATTTCTCTGCTTCACTCTATTTGTTTTATGAGCATATGAAAAAACAATTATGTCAGTGTTCTGTCCACAGTAGTGAGTGGAGGTCAGATTTGTCCAGCACTTTTTTATTTTCAACAACCAATTTGGACAAAAAGTGCTCTTTTAACCATAACTAAATCTCCTGAACGTCAAATTTAGCCCACATTTACATCATAGGAAAGACCTTTGCCCTGCTACTTTCCGACACACAAATATTTTTGGGCAGAACCGTGTCATATCCATTTAAAATTATATCTGAAGATAGTGAGTGACTGGTCTGACTTCAAATAAATTAGTAATGAGCCGATTAGATAAATGACCCGTCATCTGAATGCCAATGTTCTGGATACAAAATCAGCCGATTGTCAATGCCAATGTTCACTGTTTTATGTTTAATTGACTGCAATCATCAGGCAATACACCGTGTAAACCTCCAATCCCAACAATGGCTTTTGTGGAGTTTGTTATCAATATTGAGGGCTTTAATTAACAAATTAATTATAGGAGCACATTTATTTTACTAATGGGCACTGCCATCTTGCAAACATAATATTTGATAAAATGGAATCCTGGCAGAATAAAGCAAAATGAAACAAACATAAATCCGAACACTACAGTTTTATCTTCTATGGAAGTCATTGCCAAAATGCATCAAAGAAAACACATTTGTACACATGAAAGTGTCAATGACACTGTAGCTTAACTTTACTGTGTATTGCGTTTGCTGAAAAGGATAATGTTCAATGCTTATGAAATGATAATGAAATACGACAAGAATTGTGATAATTGAGAATATGTTAATTTCTGTTCCCTGTATGCTATGTTTTCAATAAGAATAATTAGAGGTGTAGAATGTACTAAAGAATTGAGGCCTGGGTTGATGTGGCCCTCACAGTTATTGAATGTCAACCAAAGCTACCAAGTTACAGTAAAATTATTCCAAAACAAGTCGTCCTACCAAGTTACAATGAAACCCCTGCATAAATATAACTTGTAGACTTTGCTAAAGGAATCTAGGTCACATGACAGCTCGGCAGTCACGGTTGCTCGATCATGACCAAAACAGGACAGTCTAATCTAGACATCATACCAAGTTATCCTTCCAAGTTACAATGAAATTGCTTCATAAATATTAACTGTAGACTGTGCTAAACAAATCTAGGCCACGTGTCTGTGTCGGCCATCACAGCTGACCGATCACGGCCAAAATAGAATGTTCTCATCAAGACAATATACTGAGTCATCCTACAAATTTACAGTGAAATCCCTTCATAAATGCAAGTTGTAGACTGTGCTAAAGGAATCCAGTTACTGTGCCCCTGCGGCCATCACGGTTGACTGAACCCGACCAAAACAGGACTTTCTCATCTAGACGTTATACAGAGTCATCATACGAAGTTACAATAAAATTCCTTCATAAATATGACCTGTTGACTGTGCTGAAGGTTTTTAGACTTCAGCTCCGTGCAGCTGTCAAGGTTGTCTGATCGCGGCCAAAAGGAGATGCTCTTATCTAGATATTATACGAAGTCATCCTACCAAGTTACAATGAAATCCCTTCATAAATATGACATGTAGACTGTGCTAAAAGTTTTCAGGCTTTGGGCCTGCATAGCCATCACGGTTGACCGCTCAGGACCAAAAGGGGGCATTCTCATCTAGACATGACTTCGAACATGCATGTAAAATTTTGTGATAATTGGACAAGATCTACAGGGTGTAGTCGGCGCTAAAGAAAAAATGAACAAACTTCCGCACACATGATGGCATTAGCTTATCTTGACTTTGTCAAGTTAAGCTAACAACATCGCAAGCAAGTTCCTGTAATTTCTTACTGTCATTTTTGGATTTCTTTAATATCAAGCTGGCACTCATCACTTGCGAGAACAAGGTTGTCCCTACATGAGACCATGGCACCAGAGTTTCCACCTTTAATGCATGATTATCCCTCAGAATTGAACATCGTTAGTCACACATATTCAAGCTGCTCGGCAAAATTTAATGAGATCATCTTAAATCTAGACGATGAATTTAGGAAATCTTGATAATATTTTTACATTTGACCATCATCAAGGGCTGATCCCACACCCCTGACTACCAATTGTCAACTGATGGGTGCTTATCAACCAATTGTATTCTGATTAATGGCCTCATCATGCACACCATGAATATAGATTATACATTTAAACATTTTATCCAACCTGAATAACAGACGACACTTGGAAATAAATGTCTTGAAAACCAAGAAAATCTTCATTTTCTGTTTCTTGAAACATAACTTACAACCCATCTCATAAAGCTCATTCCAAAGAGAAGTCATAAGGTACATGTATATTTTGAGACAACAATGAAAACAGAACACAAATTTGAATGGCACTTTTTGTGAACATTGTTGACTTGTTGTGGTTGATACGTCAGGCAAAGTGTTAAACAACAGCTAAAACAATAACCAATGCATTAGAGATTAATGAATGGTACCTCAACAGCTCCACTGTGGCTGTACTAGTCTATTCAACCATTCCCATGCACATGCTTTTTGCAGTTACAAATATTTGAAGCATCTTTAAGATACATGTATTGGTCATTGAAAAAAAATTACCCACAATACAGTGTATCATTATCATAAATTATATAATGTTCATGCAATTATGTATCAATGGATATTACATAGGATGCTATATTAAAGATACATATACATGTATCCGACATTACGATGCCCTTTTTTTCTTCAAAGTACAACAAGAGCAATGTTGAGCTTTGCGTAATTTGCCAGGGCCTGTTCAAATTCTATCATGCCACACATTTTTGCAGCGTACATGTATTTAAAAAGTAGAAAAGATACATGTATACTTGGTGTAAAAGGTGTTTTGCAATGTGCTGATCTAATGCAATGCCACTGGAACAGATTAGTTATATTGATATGGTATCTGCTTTTAACACAAATATCTTCTTTAATGGGAGATATGTTAGGACGAATAAGGTCACAGGTTTTAGAGTCTGGGACTGAATTTATTTATTTATTTACTGGTGTTTAAGGTCACATATTACTGCACAATGGCTAATCGTGACTGCAACATGGATATACATTAAAGTCCAGTTGATCGTTTATATCCATGTTGACCATTTGAGAGGACTTCCACCCCAGGCATTGGTTACCAGGTTTTTTTTACCAGTAAAACAGAGCTTGTTTACTGCAGTAAACAAGCACTGTTTCAATTCCCAGGGTTCCCAGACTGAAACCCAAACCAGTTAACTCTGCCGCATTGCCTTCAGCTAGTATCTTCAGACTCCCCTCTCCCCCATCCCACCCCACCCAATTTTTCTTGAAAACACACATTTTGGGAATATCAAAGGTCAGTAGGGTGGCTGTGTTGAGTATTGCTGAAGTTAACAGCCCCAAAAAATAAAATCTTGAAAACTGCAAGAAAATAAAGGGCAATAACTCCACAACAGAAAGTCTGAAAAATGTCAAAGTCGAACTTCACCTGCATTCTTCTGTGGATAAGGCCACATACCAAATATGAATTGACAAGCAGGATTGAAGTTATTATCTGAAAACCTAAAACCTCCACAAGAGACTGTTGCACGAATGTCAAAATCAAACTTGATCCGCATTTTCTGTGAGTAAGGCTGTATGGATTGGCTTTGTCAAGTATCATTGGACTTATCACTCAGACCCTTCAAATTATTAAAACATAACCCAATAAAGGCAAGAAATCTGTAATTAAATGTCAGGAAAACAGACAAAGGTCAAATTTGAACATGATCTGCATTTTTCATCAATAAAGTTATATACCATATATGGATTGGGTGTTTCAAATTTGACTGATGTTATCATCCACAAACCTAAAATCAGGGAAATTCTCAAGAAAATAAAGGGCAATAACTCCTCAACATACAAATGTTAGACACAAACTTGATCTGCATTTCCTGTAAGTGTACCAAATATTGATTGGCTATGTTGTGTAGAGCTTGAGCTATCTTCCAGAAAACTGAAATCATGGAAAATCAACCCAATAAAGGGCAGAAACAAGACAAACATCAAATTTCAACTTCATTTGCATTTCTGTGGATAAAGCCATAGATCAAATATGGACTGGCTGTGTCAAGTCTGAAGTTCTTATCTGGAAACCTAAAGTCATTATTTATTTATTTATTTATTTATTTATTTATTTATTTATTTATTTGTGTTTAAGGTCACATACTTATGCACAATGGCTAATCATGACCGTGACAGTTTTATGGGTGGAGGAAGCCGGAGTAACCGGAGAGAACCAACGAGCAATGATGAACAGCTGCCAGCTCCCCAAAATCGTAACTCTGCACAGCAGCACAGGCAGGGTTAGATTGGTTGAAGACATGCGCACCATCAACATGCAGTATGCCTCAGTACACGGCGTCATTGTGCCCCCATGTGGACAATTGGGGTGAAGTGCCTTGCCCAAGGACACAACGCGGGAGTCCGAATCGATCGCTCAGAGGGTCACCCATCCAAGGATTAACCGGGCTCGACATTGCTTAACTTCGGTGATCTGATGAGAACCGGTCACCGCAATGCCACCGCGCCTCACCTAAAGTCATAAAATTCTAAGAAAGTTAAAAAATTTATAGTAATTTATATATTTTTTATACTTACCAATGACCCAGACATAGCTGGTGCTAACTCTTAAAATATAGGGCCAAACACAAATTTTGCCCCCCAATCCCCAAAATTTGCATCTAAAACTAAAGAAAACATGTCCTGAGAGGCCCTCCACACTTCGCCCCTACTGCGCATGCGCAGTGTCAAGGACGTTCCGAAATTGGCGCCATTTATCATTCTAATAACCAGTGCCTGGTAAGCGCTATGTACTCAGCGGGGAGGCAAGAGTTCCCAACTCCTGGGAGGGCCATCCCCGTCTGGGTCATTGGTAAGTATAAAAAATATATAAATTACTATAAATTTTTTAACATTTTTATACTGTACCAATGACCCAGACATAGCTGAATAGTAAAAAGGCTGGAGGGCCAAGGACATAGAGCAAAATGGAATACGCTCAATAAAATAAAATAGAGTCATCCCCTGTAGGGAAAAGAAGTAATAGGCCTTACATGTATCTTTCTTATTTATGATAAATTAGAAAGATACAACACCTTCCAAAAATTGAGCTTCATACATCCATGTACTCTATTAATATCCAATAATCCTTATACTAATAATTTTTAAAGTAAGCCAATAATAAAGTAAGTCTAGAGAATAGAGACTCTTATACTCCTAAAAGTGTGTGAGAATTGCATAATCATGTCCGTTGACATATGCAATATTCAAAAGCTATACTTTAAAAACTAAGACTTGAATGAATTTTATAAACTTAAACTTCTCACTAAACAACCATCCCAATAACAGCTCAGAATTACTAACTCCGGAGGAGGTATCCCCTTGTTTTCATAGTAAAAACAGGTGACCCAAGGGAACACCCTCCCCCCCCCTTTTTTCTTGCCCTGGGTCAAATAGCCCAGAGCGAAGAGGGCAGCCGAACGGAGACACTGCCGAAACAGACAGCCTACCTAGCTATAGTAGCAACTGTTAAGTGAATGACATTCTGAGCAGTAGATAATAGACCTAACAATAGAGGCCTCCAGAAATGGACTCGATATTTCTGAGATAAAATTCATGAATGGATGGCTGAGCGCAATGAGCAGCCTTCAAAAATCTATAATAGAACACTATTAATGTAAGCCCAAGAAGTAGAAGAACTCTTACTTCATGAGCCGAAATCTTAAGCACAACTGCTAAGCCAATGATATACCATAAGCAGTACGCTAGTTAATAGAATCCATTAACAATAAAATGGAGCGTAACGTCCTTCTACTAGACATCAAAGACAGAAGAAGCTTACGCCCTTGTAATAAACAGATATCTGTTTATAAATACATAAACTGTACCCGGAAAGAGTAAAGGCCTATGCCCATACGAAGACGGAAGGACCTTAAAATAATAGGTTCCGGATAATAGGAGCCTAACTCTTATGCAACAATCCAACCTAAATAGTAACGGAAGTATTGATTCCGAAACTATGAAAGTGAAAATCATCCATCGATAGTGCATGAAACTCACTGACTCTACAGTAAAAGAGAAACCAACAGAATTACTGTCTAAAAGGTCAGAATTTGAAAACTACTGTTTCCAGAGGCTCAAATGATTACTTAGCTAAATAAGAACCTGAAGTTAAAATCCGTATAGGAATTTAATCTAAAGATTCTAAGTCTATTTATCAAAAAGTTACTAACTGACTTAGATAAAGAGACAAAAGACTCAATTGTAAACTATCGTAGAGTGCATAGGTATGAGGTAACATAAACCTATAACCTAAATAACAACAGGCTGCAGTAGATCTTGTGAAACAAGTATACTAAAAAATAGCAATGAGTAGTATGGAGGGATCAACCATATGAACATAATGATCCCTACACCACGACGGAAGAGCCTCCACTTTAGTCGCATAGAATAGCGAAGAAGAGGATCTCCTATAGTAAGAAATCGCGTCCAAAGCTCGTCCAGTACAGTGCTTACAATGCAATACGGACCACACAACGGAATACATGAAGGTTGCGACCTTGCTGGTTGTGATAAAGATGACACGATTTACCCAGTGAAAAAAGATCCTCACATAGAGGAAGATTTCACGTTAAGATCCACAGTAGACAAGAGAGTAAATTACTCATGATCTCTGTGAAGATAGAGATGCTATCAACAGAAATGTATTGTGGTTGTTTATCTTAGCAATACCTGCTAAAAACAACAGCGCCGGAGGATACGCGTATCCTATCATTCTGTCCTATAGATCAATAGAGCGTTAACAGTATTAGCTCAGAGATCTGGACAAGCCAACACATACGTCTGCAATTGATTAGCCAGCTGTGTCATAAATAAAACATCATTGGGCGCTCCCATAGATAGCAAATCTGATTGAATACTTGTTTGTTGAGAGTCCATTCTGACAGCAACAAGCGACCCGTAAGAGAACGGGAGTGCGATAAAACAATCAGACGACCCAGAATATGACGGACCAAAACTGAACTTGGTGTACTATAACCAACAGACGGATTCTTTCCATTAAATTGAATAACGGAAACGAAAGAGTGCCTCCCTGGTTCCGGAGATACGCCACTACTGTCGAATTAAAGGACAGGAATTTGGGCATGCGTTTCTGAATAATGTTCATGCAATGACATAAAGCAAGCCTAAAAAACATTATTCCGCGGAAGTTAATTGATAGCTAAAAGACTGCGGAACCCAAAGACCCTGGCACTTCGAATCCGTAGGGATCAGTATATATCCCAATCTGTTTGACTGGCAACCGTCATAACAGCCACACTCGGGTCCGGCAACTGCGGCGGCACTCTCTGAGTCAACCACCGAATGTTTGCCCCAGTCTGAATCTCTTGTAACACTAGATAGACAAGAGAATGTATAAATCAAGCAATTCATGGATTGCCGGAAAGTTGCCGTCGAAGAGAAGCTCCTCCGAGAACGAAGCGACTCTGAGAGAGTTCTTAACCTACTATCCACGCGTGGATGTAGGTAGGGCTGCCTCACGTCTAACCAACTCCAATCAGCCACTGAAGGGCGGAGTTATACGTGAACAAACTACTGCCCTCAAAAGAAATTACATTGAGAATAATATCCCGTAAATCTTTTCTTGAAGACGTAATGATAACGCCTCAGTAAGGCGGATTACGTATAATAAAGCGTCTAAGTTAAGTCTAATATACATAATGTCGTTCCCAACATTGAAATTGGAAAAGACATAAACGGTGAAAAAGAATATATGCAGTCTTTAATCACACCGTCTAGACGCATATGAACTCTCGGTATGCCCTGCTCTGCCAAAATAAACTATATGTAAAAAAAAGATAAAATGGCAGAAATGAGCCACGCGGACAAGAAACTAAACTATCATGCTTAGTAGCCGTCTTGTATATATATATAAATATATAGCGTCGAAAAATAAAACACATGTTGTAATGACAATATTGGACTGCGTCGGTAAGTCAGGGACAAAGTCCCTGTACCGATCGAAAAATCCGAGTCCAATGACGCTATAAGTCTCTTATCCAAGATCGCAGCAATGAAGTCCGAAAAATAATCACTGGAAGAAATGCCAGAAGATATGAAAGGCATCTTCCGATACTACTAAAGGGAAAACTCGAAATCTTTCGAATCCCTTTCGCCATCCTGTCGGACCCTATAAAGCGTTCGGTCGTCCGTAGCTTGATGCAACCGCGGACCGCACCGACCCAGCGCCGTCGGATAATTCCTGATTCGACCGAGAAACCGTCAATTGCTGGGATGCTGCGAAACAACTGTGCTAACTCGGATAGCACGTCCGTCACTGAGGCCTGAGGAGCAGCGGTCTTACGATGCATTGCCGCAGGAAGCTCCGAGATCGTTACCCCGTGCATACTTCCAATATGCGAGCGAACGGAGTGTATAGGCCTCGTGTCCCTTGGCTACCGGATGGCGCGACCTATTCGCTGTGGAATCACTGAATGCCGAAACTGATCGGATACTCGAGGTCACGTAGCCAATGTGCGGTCGTGTGCCCTGCTGTGAGGATGAGGAAGCATTAAAGACAGTCTCTCGGACTGTCAATATAACGGAGCGTCCCGAGCAACGGACATATGCTCCGAATGTAAAATATCTGAACCACAACATGCGGTCCCCTATGTTGTTGGCTTCCTCCGATCTGTCCTCAATCTGCCGTCACTGGGTGAGTACTAAAGTAATTAAAGTGCTCGCATCACCCAAATCTCCTTCCTAGACCGCAACGGACGAACCCGGCAGCCGAACCATTCGATGAATGTACGCTACACCGGGTGAGCTAGCGAATGTCACTCCGTAAGCGATAGACATATTCCATGAGCACTTATTGCCGCTAACTCTTCATTAACTATGACGACAGAGGCACACTTTTGAAAGACATCTCCATAACTCTTCGAACAAGAAACCAGAAATGCTTGGATAGCAAGCATAAAATAATAATATATATAGCGTCGTTCAATAATTCGAAAGTTTGTGTGACATTATTGGACTATGTCGGAACTGAGGGACGATGTCCCTGAACCGAACCAAAAATTTCTAAGTCCACCGACGCTATCAGTTTCTTATCCGGCATCGCAGCATATGTTGTTCCGAAAGGGAAAGCTTGAAATCCACCGAATCCCTTTCGGTATCCCGTCGGACCGGATGAAACTTTCGGACGTCCGTACCCGCTTCCGCGGAGCGTCCCGACCCAGCATCGTCGGATAAAATATATGCGACAGATTCAGTTGATGCTGGGATGCTGCGATAAACTGTGCCATTAAGGAAAGCACGTCCGTTCCCGAGGCCTGTGCAGTAGCGGACTTACGATGCATTGCCGCTGGAAGCTCCGTGTACGTTGACTCCCGCATACTTCCTATGCGAACGTCCGGAGTCTGCAGGCCTCGAGTCCCCGGCTACCGACCCAGCGCTGTCGGATAATTCTCGATCCGACACCGTTTCTGTCGGCTGCTGGGATGCTGCGATAAGCTGTGCTATGTGCACAAGAATGTCCGGCGTCGAGACCTGCGGAGGCGCAGTCTATCGCTGCTTCGCCGAGGGCAGCTCCGCATCAGATGGCTCCCGCATACTTTTCCTATGCGAACGTCCGGAGTCCATCGGTCTCGAATCCCTGGCTGCCGGATGGTGTGACCTGGTCGCCGAAGAATCCTTGATCGGCGAAGCTGGTAATATATCGGCGGTCACGCAGCCAAGGTGCGGTCGTGTGCGCTGACGAGAAGAGGAAGCCTTAGCAGTCTCAGCGGACTGCCTATACAACGGAGCGTCCCGAGCGACGGACGTATGCTCCGCTAACGACACATTTGTACCACAACATCTGGGGCCAGATGTTGTTGAACGAGAGAGGGGCCTCTCTCGCTTGCCGTCCGGATGGACCGGAACGAGCTATGAACCGGACTAAAAGGCTTCCTCCGTTCTCCCTCCGATCCGCCGTCACTGGGTGTGCATTAAGTTAATTTTATAGTGCTCGCATCACCCCAAAATTCCTTCTAGACCGCAACGGACGAACCCGGCTGCCGAACCATTCGGTGAATGGACGCTACACCGGGCGAGCTAGCGGACGTCAAAGGCCGTCGAACCTACTAGGGTCCTCTTAGGCAATTGGCGTATTACATGAGCACTTTTCCGCTAGCCCTTCATTAATTGTGACGACGGAGGCACACTGTTGGAAGACATCACAGATACATCACCCTAATCTTGATCGTCTGAAATAGAAATTGATAAAGTAGAGTGACCCTGCGGGGAAAGGACCGGAGTGTCCAAATCCCCAACAACATACCGTGACATACGCTTCCCATATTGTCATCGAAATCATACGATACAGAACCGGAGTTAATGCGAGTACACTGACCACATATAGAATGATAATAAGGTCAGAGGAAGACTTCCTCTTAAAACAATTGATCAATATCCTTTCAATGTGAAAAGAAAACAAGTCCTGGTACTCGCACTAACCCCTGGCAATCAAAATACATAATAATAATATGATCCATTAATATAGAAAAAATAATTGAAATCAAAATATTTTGAAAAAATATTTTTTCAGAACAGCCCAAGTTTCTGAAAAGTAACGTTGAGCCCCAATGGATCCCAAGCCTAAGTGTGGACAAAAATTTTAAAAATATTTTAAACAATTTATTCAACACTTACGAACAATAATAATGTATCTAGTTATGATTGAAATAACATAAAGATATTATTATTTAGAAATCCCCCCCTCACACAGAGGGCTGTTGTAAATGTAAACAATGAGTGTAAAAACACTAAACTAAGACTCCAGGCACCCAGGCCCGAAATCAGTTACCAAAAATACACCATCTGATGCAAAACAGAGACTTCCAGGGAAGAAACTGCAGAACATCAGATGGTAGATGCAGAACACAATGCCTAACCACCCGTAGGTGAAGACGTAAACATGGGGAAAGAACAGAATTCATTCTGTTATTCAGCTAAACTCCCAAGAAATTTTAGTAATAATAATTACAGAAATAATGCCAAAAGCATGGGAGAATAGCAAGGGGGAACTTAAAGGACAGGGAGAGAGGAAAAACACTTGTAAAAACAGTGTAACTAAATAATCAGAATGACAACAAAATGGCTGCTGCCTTGAAAATAGGTAACTTAACATAATTTCATTAAAAAATTTTAAGTTACAGCCCTGATAATATTCTGTCACACATTCTTTTCCTCTCCTCCTTTTCTATCCTCCTTAGAATCACCATTTCACTAATATTTATGTGTCTGGCATCATTTAAACTGAGATTTAAAAGCACAAAGATCAGTCAGATGTTAACTGATGAAGGGCCAAACTTAGAATGATAAATGGCGCCAATTTCGGAACGTCCTTGACACTGCGCATGCGCAGTAGGGGCGAAGTGTGGAGGGCCTCTCAGGACATGTTTTCTTTAGTTTTAGATGCAAATTTTGGGGATTGGGGGGCAAAATTTGTGTTTGGCCCTATATTTTAAGAGTTAGCACCAGCTATGTCTGGGTCATTGGTAAGTATAAAAATATAAAGGCTCTGCAACCGAATGTTGTACAAATGTAAAAATCGAACTTGATCTGCATTCTGTGTGATTAACTCTCTGCACTATGATGTAAAAATACCAAAGTTTTCAGCAGCAAATATTTCCACAATGCAATTTATTTATTTATTGTGGTTTAACGACACATTAACAGCCAACGTCATATCGTGTCGGTGGCAGTTTTACAGGTGGAGGAAGCCGGAGTACCTGGAGAGAACCACCAAGCAATGACGAGCAGCTGTCAGAGCCCCAACATTTTAACTCTGCACTGCCGCACAGGCAGGGTTAGACTGGTTGAAGACATGCGCACCATCGATGTGCAGTATGCCTTAGTTCATGGCGTCATCGTGCCCCCATGTGGACAATCAGGGTGAAGTGCCTTGCCCAAGGACACAATGCAGGAGTCCAAATCGATCGCTCAGACGGTCACTCATCCAAGGACTAACCAGACTCGATGTTGCTTAACTTTGGCAATCTGACAAGAAACGGTTACCGTAATGCCACTGCGCCCCCTTCCACAATGCAACTGAGAATTTAATAAATTATATCTTGTTTGACAGAGCTCACTGAGCTATGTCAAACAAGATATATTTTGTTAAATTTTTTATTCTACATGGACTATATGGAGTCAATGATGGAAATTTTGAAATACTACCAGAGCGCTAGGAGTTATGGCTGTATGTCCAAAAAAGAGAGACTATGTCAAATATATTTTAGAGTTATCATCCGAAAATCTATCATGGAAATTCAAGCCAATAAAGAATAACTCCCTAACTGTCTAACAAAATGTCAGACTTTGATCCGCATTTTCTGTGATTACAGACAGGCTTATACTGAATATGAAATGAATCTGACAAATGGAACACAAATTAGTCTGGAAAACAAAACGTGAATGGTTGGGTGGATGTATGGACAACCTTAGTACCCTTATATGACCTGCTTTGTTTAAACAATATTTTTATTCACTGAATATGCCTTATGCTACAGGATTGAACACCAAAAAAATAACAGTACATATACTGAACATCAAAAAATATAACATATATTAACAAAAAAACAAATTGCTAAGTACATGTAATGGGGGGGGGGGGGGGGGGGGGATCTAACAGAATGCTAGAAACTTATGTTAGCCATCTCCCTGAGTCATTCATAAATTTACACAAAAAGGTGGTATAAAACAATAGATGGACTCATATATTGATGCCTGGAACCCAAGGCCTTTGGTCAAACAGTAACTTAATCACAGCCATGTGCCAAGCCGGGGCACTGCATCCAAGCACACGGTAAAAGCTGTCTAGAGGTCCTAGAAATGTAGGACCTGTTTACAAGGGCATATAAAAAATAGGAGTGAATTTTTTTTTAAATCCTGACCAATCTAGCCTATTTTTCTACTGCATGCAGACTGATGTAACCTAAACCAAACCAAATTTTTTTTTGTGTTTTGCCTAGTGCAGGTCATCAGTTGCAATTTGAAGGCCCAACAAGCAAATCTTCCATTCAAGAACTACTAAATCCAGGTTTGCCGACACATCGCTGCAGAGGTCTCAAAGCCAGATTTTACATACCATCATTCTAGAACAAACTATGTGTACAAATGGAAACAAAAAAAGGACCAGGTAAACTTATCAACTCTTCCACCATAAGTCCATTCAAAGTTTTATATCTTCATTTTTATGAAAATATTTTGCATTAAATCATGCAGTCTTACAAGAAAAGATTTAGTAGGTGGAGTGTGAAAGACTAAAGATTAAAGGAAAAGACAATACACTTTGTCTTGTACACAATCATACTTACTCGGCATTATGTACATCTTTACGGCCAAAGTTTGAACGTCCTTCTTGAACATCAACATATGCAGGATCTACTGGCTGTTGATTTTGTGGAGGTTGCTGCTGATGCATGTTCTGAACATTTGGATCAGGCACACCTGGTGGCCTCTGATGTTGACCTGATACAAGCACAAAGCTCAAAAGAGCTACAAATGCTTTCATCATCATTACTTTCATGTTACAACAACAGAGATAGTTGACCTTAAAAGAAAAATAAAATAACTTCAGAATACAGGACGTATACATGTATATGCAGAGGTTATTATTCAGTGAGTTTCATATCAGCTGAGGTAACAGCTCAATGTAACTTCATATCAGCCTGAGACCAAAGGTCAAAGGCTGATGTGAAGATACCAAGGCCTGATATCTCAGCTGATATGAAACTAACCAAGCAATAATCTCTTTACTTATTAAACCTTTACCTAATGAATTGCCCGTATCCGCCCGCGTATTATACAAATTGAGCAGTTGAAAAAATTAAATTTTTCAAAATATTTCAAGAAAACCATATCATGTGACCCCTCATTGGAATGAGCTCAATGAGCTCATTCCAATGAGGGGTCACATGATATGGTTTTGTTGAAATTTTTTGAAAATTTTTTTAAAATTATATTTAAAATACTAAATTTTGATATCATCTGTGTTGGGTACAGGGTTAAACCCAAAAAGCAATTACAAAAATTCTCAGATATGTTCAAGTTTTCTGAGAGTGTTATTGTTTCTCATTCTTCTCACAAAGTCTGAAGTTTTCTCTTAACCTCCTTCTAGTTCCCATTGTTGAATGTTTGGATAGCTAAACTACCTCTTCTCTTACTTCAATGAATTTCCACTTACAACTCTGAATTTCAGTTTGCGATAAATTTTGTGTCCAACTCTCTTCTTTCTTTTCTTCATCCACCTAATCCTCACCTATTACCATCATTAGTGCTTCACCACACAAAAACTTCTCCCTTTTGCACTGTAACACCAATTTTACTAAATGATTGCTTTCGACTAATAATGGTGAAAAATAGGGCTGTCACGATTATTCGATTAATCGATTGCTGGTCGATCACGCCGAAATCGATTAGTATTTTTCATTGTCGAAGAATCGGTAAATTTTACCCCGTTTTAGACGTTTAATAATTAAAAAAAAAAAATGAAAAAACTATTGTTTCTTAAGGTAAAGGGTCAAGAACGTCGACGTTAAATCTCAAGAAGCCCTTAGAAGCATTTGCCTTTTAGGAATATTCAAAGCTTTGATGTTCTGAACTTTTCAACCGTCAGTGTAATAATCAAGACCGGTTGGCAGTTGCGAACTTGTGAAGTTCGCAACTGACGACCAGTCTTGATTATTACACTGATGGTTCAAAAGTTCAGAACATCAAACCTTTGAATGTACCTAAAAGAGGATCGTCTTCGTTGTTTACTTGAGGAAGGTCAACTGACTTGAACTTCATTTTTAACAACTTAAAGAGAGGGAAATGTGGGGATGGGGTCATTTATGTACAATTAATCGATTATAATCGATTATTTGCAACGATTAATCGATTCCGAAATTCAAAAATCGTGACAGCCCTAGTGAAAAACATTGCTGTAAACAAATTGGCTGTGCCTAGGAACACATCAAGGGAGAATACTCTTGTCACAGGACATGCTCATCAATATTTGCCAAACAAGATTCACTCTGCTTATCTAAAGGAAACATGTGGAAAACACTGATGAAAAATGAATGATATATAAATAAAAATCAAATAAATCGATTTAAATAAAAAAAAGTCTGATTTAAATTTAAAAAAAGGATTTTTTTTTTAAAAATCAACAAAATCACCAACCCTGATTGTGATAACCAATTTTGGTTCTTAAATAATTTAGAATGTGAGAGTACTATTATACCCATGTGAGTACATCTAGTACATACATATACTCCATCAGGACTGGGTGGTTTATCATTTTTTTGTTTCTTTTTAAAAACAAAATGCCACCTTAACAAAAAACCGAGACTTTCAGTTTCAACCAATTTCCCAGAATTGGTAAGTTTATGCCCCCTCATTCACACCGCCACCTGACTTCCACAATAAGTAAATAAACGAACACCAACAAGAGCAAATGGAAATAGTCGATGTGTAAATGATCATTAACAATTTATTTGACTGCAATGGTCCCACATAATAGTGATGATACATCGTAACTGTGGTCACCCTGCATTGCCGGTCACAAAACAAGGCCTTGCCATTTGAAAATTACAGGCACGCTGCATGCCACGCACCTGAAACAAAGTTTGCATGTTCTATTTGTTCCCATGTGCATCCATTTGAAGTGAGGGATGAATCCGATGATTGTCACTGATATTGGTTAAGAATTTTCCAACTAGTTTGTAAATTGTAGTTAGGCATAGTTAACTGAATGAGCAAAGAGTCTCTTACCTCGAGTGGCTTGAATCTGATGTGATAATAGGGTGAATATGTACTCCTAATTTTTTGAGTATCTTTTTCTGTTCACTTTTAAGACAAATGTCACAAACAGTTCCACGTTTACACTTACCTATTCATCACAATGAAATATTCTGGTGGGAATATGTTGCGAGTCATGAAAGGGGTGTGGTAAGAAATTATTATGTGCAAAGAGCCATTGGCCAAGAGCCCCTCATTGTCTGACAATGTCCACGGAAAAACAAATTTTAAAATGCAAGATTTTAAATGAGGTTTTTTATGACATACTTTTAAACAGTTCAGCAAAATCAAAATGTGTTTTTTCTGAAACATGATGGTAAAGTATCAAACAGTCAATTTATTTTGGAAACACCATTACTCATACTGGGGGATTTTTTCAACATTATAATCTGCAATTAACAACACCTCATCAAAGAGAAGAATGTCAAATTTGTCTGTAGAAAACAATGTTACAGTAATAGGCACATGCTCACTGCTGCCCACGCAGAAAACAACCTGCATGTACTCGACTGTTGGCAGTTTGTTATACAAACATTTATCTGCGTCTTGACAGCCCAAGCGACCAAAATAACTGTTCATTCAACACCCTAACCCTTTCAAATTACATCGAGTACACATCATTGTCAATTGACAAATGTTTGGTAACTTTGACAATTCTTGCGTCAATAAAAGAATTTGAACGTCTTGTGGTCAAGTACTATTTATTTTCCCTATGCTATCCCGTAAACTATAGGTATAGTGGTTATCCGGTTGACAGCTTTTCCAACTGGTTACGCCGATAACCGCATGTAAACCAGTTATCTGCCTAACCGTTTCAGCACTAGTCTGCAGCCTCACATTTTATCCTTCTGCACTAGCACTTGTGTCATATCGATTAATCCATTCACACACGTGTTGTTCTGTGTTTATTACATGACTTTGCGTTTATAAAAGCAATTATTAGAACAATAAAGCTATTCATTTGACAACTCATCAGTTGTGACCCGAGTAAGGCAGACTTCCAATGTGTCGGATTGTGTCCTATGTGCCAGTAGGCCCATAGAACACACTGGAACTCACGGGACGAACTATCAACAAAAAGAACACATTTTATTGTGAACCAAATATGCGAGGTGAACCTGTGCTACCATTTTAGCTGTCGCCAGCGATTCAAATTTTAATTGTGGTGCACACTTTGTAGAAAATTCCAGTGAAATGTTTCTCTGTTTAAAAATAGTCTGTCAACGAATTTCGTTCCAACCTGTGTGTGGAACGGATTTTCATTTTCCGCATGGATTAGTGTTGCTATAGACAGGAATTTCATAGAACAGTTACATGTTGCGGTGGGTAATGACCGGAGGGTCCTAGTAGTAGTACTGTACAGTGTACTTTAAGGACCAAATGGCAGCAGGTCTTTTTGGCCTCGGGAACATTCGGCCTCCGTTTTAAACTAGGAAGACGAGTGACACGGTTTACAATGAGTTAAAACACCTTTATCACAACAACAACAAAAATAAATCGCATGAAACTGCATGCTATCTAGGCCTAACCTCTAAACCGCACTTAATACAAGGATACATTTTTGATGTTGGACAAGCAAGTAAGCGGGCAATATTGATGTTGGACTCCTTTCATGAGACCGTTATATATGTGGGGAGTTGTTTTTATGCAAGAAGTGTTCAAATAAATGTTCAAAGAAACCATAACAAACAGTATAAGATTATCTCATCACGGACAATTACAGTCCACATAAAAGGATTAAGGGTTCAAAGAAACTGTAAAAACAGTATGATCGCTTAAAAGCGGTTTTAAACAATCAAGTTTCAGTCCTACTGTAAAAACGCTGTGTGAGTATCTCATCAGAGGTCAGAACTCTGATCACTATTTTGGTCAGAACATTTAAAAACAAATTTTTTAAGTTGAGGTGTCAACATCCAAGAAGAAGTATATCATTTCGGATTTGCATGTCGGTAATGGAACACAGAAATTGTCATTCTGTTATTCAATACAGTTGATTTTATACAATGGATTTTATATTTCATTATTCATTGTGGATTGGTCTTGTGCTTAATATATTTCGACTTTGGGAATAAAGATGGGTTTGCTTTATTCTTTTAAAAAAAGTTAAAAATTTATAGTAATTTATATATTTTTTATACTTACCAATGACCCAGACTTAGCTGGTGCTAACTCTAAAATATCTAGTTCCCAACTCATGGGAGGGCCACCCCCGTCTGGGTCATTGGTAAGTATAAAAAATATATAAATTACTATAAATTTTTTAACATTTTTACACTGTACCAATGACCCAGACTTAGCTGAATAGTAAAAAGATTGGAGGACCTATGACATAAATGAAAATGCAATAAACTCAATTACATATAACAGAACTATTCCCTGAAGGAGAAAATGAGAGATAGGCTTTACATGTATCTTTCTTATTTGTACCAAAAAGAAAAACACAACATCATTCTGTAATTGAGTGCAATAACATCAATGATCTCTATTAACATTCAGTATAACCCTTTATACTAATATTTTTAAAGGAAAGCCAATAAATAAGGAAGTCCCGCAAAATGAGACTCTATATACTCATATAGTGTCCGAGGATTGTATATTAACGCCCGATTAATACGTGATATATACAAATGTCTCACATCGAGCAACACTTAAAAAATATTACATAGATGAATAAACATTAGCTTTACTTTAAAACCATCCCGGTACCGACTCGGAATTACTGACTCCAAGGGAGGTATTCCCTTGCTTTACACTATAAAGCAGGTGACCTAAGGGAACACCTGCCCCCCCCCCCCCCCCCCCCCCCTTGACCTTGCCCTGGATCAAATACTCCAGAGCGAAGAGGGCAGCAGGACAGAGTCATTGCCGGAACCGAAAGCCTACATACATGTATATATAGTTGCCACTGTTTAGTGGACGACATTCTAAGTGAAAAATAACGGACCTAAACAATGCATATCTGCAGAAAAGGACTCAATATTTCTCAGATACAAATTCGAGAAAGTGGAGGACTAAGAACAATATGCAGACCTCACTAGATCTGTAATAGCAACATTATTAGCGTAAGCCCATGATGTAGAAGAGCTCTTACTCCATGAGCTTAAAACTAAAGCACAGACTGCTGATACAAGAAATTATCATAAGCAGTACTGATAGTAAATTGAATCCATCTGACCATAAAAGGGACCGAAATGTGGAGGAAGCTTCCACGGCATGTCCCACAACAGACGTCTGAGTAGATTAAACCACAGTCTTTGTGGAGATAGAAATGCTACCAACACAATTTTGCATTGAGATATATAACTTGAGCAATATATGCTGAATCAACGGCGCTGGAAGATACGCATATCCTATTATTCTGTCTCACGAAATCGATAGAGTGTCTACTGCAAACACTCGAAGATCCAAAAATTGTGACACATACTTTGCAACTGATTGTTGAGATGCGTCATGAAAAAGTCGATCATATGCCGCTCTCCTTGGTAGCAAATCTGATTGAATACTCGTTTGTTGAAAGTCCATTCTGGCGTCAACAAGCGGCCCCTCCGGGAAGGGAGTCCGCTAATACATTCAGACAACCAGGAATATGACAGACCGATAGGAGAACTTGAAGTTCTAGTACAAACAGAAAGACTCCTTCCATTAACATGAAAAACAGAATGGAATGATTGTCTCCCTAGTTCCAAAAATTTGCTAATACCGTCGAATTGTCGGATAGAATTAGCACATGAGCACACTGAATAACGTTATCCAATAACGTAGCGCAAGCCAAAATTACATCATTCTTGATGTTAATGTACTTAATTAGGAACTACGGATCCCAAAGACACTGGCCCTTCAAATCCGTTGGGCTCAATGATACGACCCAACCTGTTCGACTGGCATCCGTCAAGACTGTAAAACTCGGATCCGGCAATTGCAGTGGAACTCTCTGAGTTAACCACTGAAAACCTGCCCAAGCCTGAATCTCTTATTTACTTGATTGACAAGAAGATGTCTGTATCTGGCGTATCGAGCAAAAAAATCTTCACCCTCCAATTCTGGATAGAAGAAATTGGAGAGGACAAGTGCGTAACCGCCCCATCGGAATAAAATCGCGGCCACTCCGCACAAACGTATTAGTATCATGAGATCTCTTGCTGAGACCTTGTCTGAGCGAAGACAATAGTGAGCATAACAACTGATTAATTTTGCTCTGGGTGACGGCAGACGAATGAAAATGTTGTGCGTTTCGAAGCTCATCCCCAGTGGGTGAATGACTTGGATGATACCAGATCCGACTTCTCCTCGTTTACTTATGAAACCTAGACGTTGGAGCAATAGAAGCAGATTCTGCACATAGTTCAGAAGTGTTAACTCATTGCCGTACCTCTAAAGAATGTCATCCAGGTAAGCCGACGTTATCGCAGACGAATAAGCTCGGAAATGAGTCATTACCGAGTTCGTTATTCCAGTGAAAGCCTATGGGGCTAGATTCAGACCGAAGCACATTGCTCGGAACTGATACACGACTCCTATGATGAGGAAGCGAAGATACTTTCTGAACGCCTGATGTACCATGACGTGAAAGTACGCATCTCGAGATCTATGCATGTAGCATAGTCGTACACCCGAAAACTCGCTCTGACTGATCGGATGGACTCCATATATAAACTTGGAGCCACGATCAGCTTGTTTATCCAGCTCAGAATAATGAGTGAACGGAACGAGCAGTCTGGTTTTTGGAACCAGAAAAGGATGGTTGTAGAAACCTGGAAATTCCTGGATTTCTCAGATCTCTATCGCGATCATTCCAGAAGAGACTGGACTTCTGATGGAAGCAAGCCTCTTTCCTGCTGACTTGACGGAAGCTGAGTCCATCTTGGACTCCGAGTTAATGGATGATTTCGTTTGAAGGACAATTTAGTCCTTCCGAAATCACCCCTCGAATCCAAAGGACGTCCGTAATCTATTCCCAATTAATTGAGAAACTCGACAGTCTTCCGCTCACTAGTACACGACAGAGGTTAATACAAAAACCTCCTGGTCCTGCGAGGCTTGCGGAAGGAGAAGCCATGTCCTCCACGGCCCACACCTCGCCACGTCGACCTAGGGGCATCTGACCGGATGTCTTCACCAGAATTACGGCCCCTACCTGAGTCGCTACCCTGACGGTCTCTAGAGTAAGACCTAGAGGATGCATAGGAACCTCTATCGGAACTTCCCTTGGACGTATTTGTTCCAGAAGTGCCTGTCCTACTCTTTTCTGCTGAATCTGTCTATATGGAAGCGGATTTGAATAGCAGAGAGTCTGAAGCTTCCTTAGTTATCTGATCATAGACTGCGAAAAGCTTGCCGTCGAAGAAAACTTTCCGGAGGCCGGAGCAACTCTGAGAGAGTTTTTCACCTTACTATCCACACGCGTGGATGTAGCCAGGGCCGACCTGGTCGTCTAGATGCAGAGAACTCTCAGAATGCTCTGTCCTGCCGTTTCAAAATATTCCTTGAATTGATGAAAGGCAGATGTAGAGCATTTGCCGATAAGAAACCTGACCTGCCCATTTAGGTAGCAAGTTATATAATATAGCGGCATTCAACAGATCAAATGTCCGTGAGACATATCTGGACTATGTCGGAAACTGAGGAATGATGTCCCTAAACCTATTAAGAATTCTGTGTCCAGTGGCGCTATCAGTCTCTTATCCGGCAACGCAGCATTTTGGTCCGGAGGAACGTCAGATGATAATGCCAGATGCACTCTACGGCAATTATGTTGTTCCGAAAGGGAAAATGCAACTCATCCGTATCCCTTTCGCCATCCTGTCGGACCACTTGTAATTCTTGGTCGTCCGTGCCTGAACCTGCAGCGGAACGTACCAACCCAGCTGCCTCGGATACTTCCTGATCTGACAGAGTTACTGTCGGTTGCTGGGATGCTGCGATACTTTGTGCTAGCTGCAATAGTATGTCCGTAACAGAGGCCTGTGGAGCTGCGGTCTTACAGGATTTAGCCGCTGGAAGCTCCTTGGATGTTAACTCCTGCATACTTTTATATGCGAACGTCCGGAGTATGAAGGCCTCGAATCCTTGGCTACCGGATGGCCTGACCTGGTCGCCGTAGAATCCCTGGTCGGCGATGTTGGTTAAATAAGACTGGTCACATAGCCAAGGTGCGGTCGCGTGTGCTGCCGTGAGGATGAGGAAGTCGAAAGAGCAGTCTCTTCGGACTGTCTATATAACGGAGCGTCCCGAGCGGTGGACGTATGTTCTGACTGAGGAACGGTTTGTACCACAACATCTGGGCCCAGATGTTGTAGTATGAGAGAGGGACCTCTTTCGATCGCAGCCCGGATGGACATGGACGAGCTAGGAACTGGACTAATAGGTTTCTTCCGTACCATCCTCGCATCCGTCGTCACTGGATGTGCACATTGTATTTTATAGTGCTCGCATCACCCAAATCTCCTTCCTGGACCGCAACGGACGAACCCGGCTGCTGAGCCATTCGATGAATGGTCACTACACCGGGCGAGCTAGCAGATGCCAACGATCCTACTTGGGACCTCTTAGACAATTGACGTATCTGCATGAGCACTTTTACCGCTAGCTCTTCATTTGACTGTGACAACGGAAGCACACTTTACGAAGACATCACGGTAACATCACCTTGTTTATGTTACTCAATGAGACCTGTGGAGCCGCGGTCCTACGTAACTATCCGCTGGAAGCTCCACGGACATTCATTCCTGCATTTATATAATATGCGAACGTCCCAACTGGAAAGGCCTCATGTCCTTGGCTAGCAGATTGAGTGACCTGGTCGACGTGTAGTCTGTGGTCGTCGAAGCAGCAGCACCAGGGACATTCAATCCTGCATTTATATAATATGCGAACGTCCCCTGGAAATCTGTGACGTAGCCAAGGTGCGGTCGTGTGTGTTGACGTGAGGATGAGGAAGCCAATATAACAGCCGCGCCGGACTGTGTATGCAACAGAGCGTCCCGAGCAGGAGGAGTGGACGTAAGCTCTGACTAACGAACAAACACACAACAACATAGCGGCGCAGATGTTGATGTAAGAGAGAGGTGGCCTCTCTCGCTCGCGGTCCGGGTGGACCTGGACGAGCTAGCTACCGGAATGGCAGGCTTCCTCTGTACTATCCTCGGATCCGTCGTTGCTGGGTGTGCACATTCGATGTTTTATAGTGCTCGCATCACCCAATCTGCTTCCCTGGACTGCACCGGACGAACCCGGATGCCGATCCATTCGACACACTAGCGGACGATCAATGCCTTCGATCCTACTAGGGAACTCTTCGGCAATTGTCGTAATACCTTGAGCACTTTCCGCTAGCCCTAATATTGCAACGACAGAGACACACTTATTGAAGACATCATGGAAACATCACTCTGAATTCTGAAAAAGAAACTGATAATATAGAGTGACCCTACGGAGAGAGGACCGTAATGGACCCCTCACCGCTAACAAAATATCGGGACACACGTCTCCAACGCTGTCATATCAATCAACACACACAGAGCAAGAATTAGTGCGACTACATTGACTATAAGAAACACAATGAACCTGTGAATTAGAGGAAGATATCCTCGCATTACAACTGACGAATATTTTTTCAACATGAAAAAATATACACAGTCATATTACTCGCACTAACCCTTGAAATAAATATACATAATATATTATAATCCATTATAACATTTCAAAAGAAAATAATTTCAGAAAAAAAAAATTTTTGAAAAAATTTCTGGAAAACCTCCCATCACACAAAAAAAATGAACTCAAAAATTATTTTTTAATGTTATTTTTCAACTCCAAAATTTTTCACTATAAGTGGGAACAATCGGCCTCAAAAGTGGGAACATTCGTCCTTGACCGAAAAAAATGGTACTGGGACTTTTCGCCTCGAGATGTTTCGGCCTCCTATATTAACAGTCAATAGTGAAGGGGATTATCTCATCCGCCAGGACAGATAATACAGGATATTAAGAGATGTTAATTGATCAGTATTTTTTAATTTAACAACCTAATAACCTCTATAATCTGATTAGATGCTTCTTCCATGATTTGCAACCTTTTGCAAAGATCACATGTAAACGCCAGTTCAGCATTTCGCCTTTTGGTAACCAGATAATCTCTGTATGATATATCTGTTTGACAAATTCTGTGTTGCCATTGTTCACATAAGTCACAACATATGGCATGTTGCCTTGGACTAACTTCATCCACACACTGCATGCAAGGATACATAGCTGTTTGTGATTTGACTTGTCATCTCGGAGCTCCATCTTATATACATATTCTATCGGTAGATCAGAAGAAAAACACAAAAAATATCTGAATGCATTGTCGTCGGTAGATCAGAAGCCACCAAAGATACCATATCAAGATTGCTATATCAACACACAGAGACAATTCATCAATCACTTTTATTCCAAAAAGCTTGGATAAACAAACTCAAAAAGAACATTGGTAACTTTTAATCTGAAGTGTCAAACAAAGTATCAAAAGACTTGTCGCACCAGCGACAGACAGCTGAGGCTTCTTGTTTTGTCAAAACAACACTTGCTGGGAAAATCTTGTTTTTCATTTATTTTGATGCGTCTTCAACATCAGTTAACATACTTTATTTGTGCTTACAAATAATATAAAATATAATTAATTCCTGCTTTATTTCAGGGATTTTTACGGATAAATTAATCTTCGATACAGGTAAGTTCGTTTTTTGTTCTAAGATGTTTTATTTGGATTTTCATGCTAAAATCTGTTTACAGCCACACCATTGCTGGGAGTTCTCGGCAGTGAATATCAGTCAGGGATATCGAGTGTTTGACTTGTACTCTTTCTCTGGCGTCAGATTTTTAGTCTTTGTGAAAAAAATAAACGATCGTATATTTTTTCAAAAGACTGTGTTTAATAATAATATAATATTTTTTTTTACATTAATGATGCAATTGAGAATTTTAGAGAGACGTTGCTAATATTCAATATCCCTGACTGATATTCACTGCCGAGAACTCCCAACAATGAATGGCGTGGCTGTAAACAGATTTTAGCATGAAAATCCAAATAAAACGTCTTAGAAAAAGCTATTAATGCAAATTAATTTTACAAAGGGCACCAGATTCTGAAAGAATAGTCATTTCAGCATCAGAAGACACACGTATGTGTCCCCGCTTTCGATTCAAAACTTTGATACGAGAGTAACTTAATTTCGTGGTATGAAATTTTGAGCGTTTGAAGTTTCCAGCCTTTCTATTGTTATTATATATATTAGGGTGATGGCATACATGAGGGCTATTTTGAAGCATTTGGCTATATATAATGAGTTTCCAGGCGCCTGTGATTGAAAGAAATTAAGTTCCAAAATATGTAAAAATAAAAAAATTTAAATTCACTAAAACCCGGGACGTTTCGGCCCGATAGGCAGGACGTTTCGGCCCGATGGGAGGCCGAAATGTCCAGGCCGAAACGTCCCAAGGCCGAAACGTCAGTAAACCGAAAAAATACCTGGGGCCGAATCGCGAATGTTCCAGTGGCAGTAGCCCAAAAGACCCGGCCAAACCAAGGCTTTAGAAACGAAAAAAAAATGTTTTACTGAACAAAACGCAAACAATGTTACAAGTTGGTCGTGTGGATGGTAGGTATCTGATTATTACTGGTATATCCGAGGGGATTTATAGTAACAGATCTGAAAACTAGGCAAGCCATATGGAAAAAAACTTTTACAAATAGCAAATTACCGAAAAGTAAACAAATATTGAAATAAAAATAGTTACACGTGGACTGCAAAAACAAATTTATAAGACATAAGAATCAGCTGAAAACTGTATGCTTTTTACTATGTTACCATTGTGATTTATCAAAATAAAATAGTCACCACTTTACCACTGAATATATTATATTGGACACGATATTGACACAACTCAAATAGTGTGATGTGTCGTTCACAAGCGGTGGGAGCAACTTCGATTCATTTGTTCCGGAAACGGGTCCTCTCGCCTCCTGTCCACTCGCCCCAGCCTAGCGGGTCCACTCGCCCCCGGGTCCACTCGCCCCCAAATGAATCAATGGGATTTATGGGATGGTTTGAAAAACTAACAAGATCTGGCATAAATGTGTGAATGTTTTATTTTGAACTAGACATAAAACGATGTATTTTGATATATTTGTTGCTGTATACTCAAACGTACTCGAATATGGATTGCACACTTTGCCAGAAGACAAGATCTACCGAAGAATACTGGACGAACAGCCTATGGACGAAACGGCCCAGATTGATTTGGTTCAGAACGGCCCATATTTTGGGACGGGACGGCTCAGGTTTCGAGACAGAACGGCCCACATTTTAGGACAGAACGCCCCTGATGAAAAAAAATCATTTATTAAAAATAATGTCTTATGCCCCCATTATTTTTTTTTTTTTTTTACAAAAGTACTTTCGGCGGTAATGAAGTTGATTATTATATTGAAGTTGATTGAAGGTTAGAAAATGTTTTTACAATTTTTGTAACATTTCAACATCTATACTATCACACATGTATAGTGTTTTTAAAAGCCCGAGTCACTCAGGTTGAAGTTGATATATATTGATGGTTAGCGAAAATTTGGACAATTTTTGTAACATTTTTTTGTCATGCAGAGAATGACTAAAGCGAGAACATGGTACTTAGATGGCACATTTAAGATTATCAAGGCACTATTTACACAGTTACTCTCTTCATGCCTTCATTTGATCTGGAATGGTCCACGATTAGATTAGATTAAACATATTTTTATTTGCCATTAATAAATGCAAATCAGGATTAGAGAACAAGTGCTAGTCACTTAGAAAACTCTCCGCTCCTGTACATAGAATAACAGAAATACAATGGCAGAACAAAATTATGAAAAACAAATTAGGATAGATAAAAAGAAAGACTTAATTAGATAGTGAAAAAGTTACCAATAAAAAGGAAAAACATAAGGAAAACAGAAAGAAAGAAAAAACCTGCTCCATACTACACTATATACATATAGTGATGATGCCCTCCCTTCACACACCCTGCTTCCGGTGTCTCTGGCTGATGCAGTGCCGCAAGAAACAGTATCAACTACATGTATAAAACCAGTCGGCACGTCATGTATGTTGTGCCACCTGACCCGTATTGAACGTTATTACTGTCATATCCTACATGGTTGCATCTATGCGCCGTGGTCTGGGTTAAACCGGAGTGAGTCCCGAGTAAATTTTTGAACAGACAGGAAAATACATGCATTACTGTTGAATGACAATGATGGGCTCCCATAAAGTAACAAATCTATTGTAGCCCTGTCACTTGTTACTCGTCTCAATTCGTCAAATAGGGTTTGACGAATGTCGTCATAGTTGGTGCAGTGCAGAAAGTAATGTTCTGCATCCTCAACGCCTCTGCCACAAGAACAGATTGGGGAAGTACCAATGTAATTATTATATTTATCACCATTAAGGTCACTACAACCAGTCCGTAGCCTCGCGTGGATGATGTTATATTTACGAGTTCCTGTCGCAAAATGAGAAGGTGGTTTGAAATTGGCTGGTGAGATCAATCTTTTGAATTCGATTAGTGAAGTGCTATTGCGAATGGCATCGGGCAGATTATTCCAAATTTCAGTACAGGAAGGGAAAAAAGATCGCTTGAATAGTTCCGTTCGACAATGATAAGGGGCAAAATTTGATGCATCGCGTAGACTATAATGAGATCTGTCGGAGACACGTTGTGGTAGTAGGTGATGTAGAAAATTCGGGGCTGTTCGATTAACAATTTTATAAAAAGTACACATTTTCTGAACATGACGCCTACTTTCCAAACTGTTCCAACCTACTTCCAGCAGAAGTCGTTCTTTTGAAACAGACCTTGTAAGTCCTGTGATTATTCGGGCAGCGTCACAGTGAACATCGTCCACTCGTTTGAGTTGGTACTCGGGAGCGCAGCTCCATACTGAATTTCCATATTCTAAAATTGGTAAGATAAAAGCAAGATACAGTTTTTCAAGGATTTTCCTATTAAAAACATATTTCAATTTTCTTAACTGGGATAGCCTCGCGTAAGCTTTTTTACAAATACTGTCAATATGTTCTGACCACGACAGGTTTGCTTGCAATGTTAGGCCTAAATGGCTGTGGTGTTTACAGAATTCAATTTCTTCATTATTAAATGTAATTTCTAGTGACGAAATTGTCTTGCTTAGAGTGAACAGGACAGCTTTAGTCTTTTTCGCGTTGAATGAGACTAACCAAGTTTCGGCCCAATCATTTATCTTTTTTAACTCAGAGTTCATTTTCAACTCAATATTACTAGGATTACTGGATGATTCAGTCAAGCACGTGTCATCCGCAAAAAGGCGAGTGATTGAGTCTATTTCGTCAACAATGTCATTTATGTATACTAAGAAGAGGAAAGGCCCAAGAACTGATCCCTGTGGTACTCCTGCTGTGACTTCTTCATAATCGGAATAAGAGCTGTTAATTTTAACTCTTTGTTTTCTAGATGATATGTAGCTATGAAACCATTTAAGTAAACTTCCCGAAACTCCATATACCCTTAGTTTAAAAATAAGCCCTTGATGCCACACTCTGTCAAACGCCTTCGATATATCGCAGAAGACGCCGCACGTATGCATACTTCTGTCTACAGCTTCGCAAAGGCGGTGGTAGACTTCCAACAGCTGGAATACAGTACTGTTATTTGGAAGAAAGCCAGATTGTAAATGGTAAAATAGATTGTTCTCATTAAAATGATTGTAAACGTCTTTGAACACCACTCGCTCCATGATTTTTCCTATGCAACATAGTAAAGAGATAGGTCGATAATTATGAGGGTCTTGGCGGTCTCCCTTTTTATACAGTGGAATTACATCAGCGTGTTTCCACTCTGATGGAAAAACAGCCAAGTCCAATGATTTTCTAAATAACAGAAATAGGGGTCTGCTAACGCTAGATTTCGTTTCCTTCAGCATTCTATGTCCGATGCCGTCATGGCCACTACTTTTGCTGGTTTTGAGAGTTTTGATTATTTTGACAATGTCTTCCTGCGTAAAAGTGACGTCAGCTATTGATTTAATTGATCTGTGTTTGAAGGGTGGGAATTGTTTGCCCTTAGAGTCCAACAAGCTAGTCTTGATAAATGTTTCATTCAGGAGTTCAGCTTTCCCAATATCGGTTTCTAAGATATCAGAATAGGCACCCACGGTCTTTCTAAGGGCTGGTATACCTGGTTCAGACGCAAAATTGTTCTGAAACATTTTAATAACATGCCAGAATTGACGTTGATCATGATTTTCAGATATCAGATCATCAATTTTTTCGAAGTATTGTTCTTTAGCAAATTTCTTCATGTTATTAACTTTATTCCTAGCTACTTTATATTTTGCCCATGTGTTAGGATTGTTTGTTTTTAGAGCCGACTTACGTAATCGATCGCGTAGGCGGAGAGCACGTCTGATTGTGCTGTCAAACCATGGCTTGTCGGATTTTCTTATTGTAACTATATGGTGTGGAATGCATTTTTCCGCAATCTTCAAGAAAGAAGACATAAACGCTGAAACAGCAACATCCATGTCTTCTTCCTTGCAGATTAAGTTCTCCCAGTCGGTTTCATCAATTAGATTGTTCATTTGTTCAAAATCTGCTTTTTTGTAATTCCAGACTTCGCGACAGGTGAGGGGTTGAGTTGGGTGAGAACAAACTACATGCGCGAATACCGCAAGATGGTCGGAAAAACCCAATTCAAGTGTGCCAGACTGGGCAACCGTAACAACATCGCTAATAATGAATGGGTCTAGCAGTGTTCGAGACGTTCTACCAATTCGTGTAGGCTCAGATACGACATTTGTTAGGTTGAATTGGGTTAATAATTGATTCAATCTACTATGCTCATCAAAAAGGTTGGAATTTATGTCACCAGTTAATACCACTGCTGGATTTATTTCTAAAGCCTTTTCAATTCTATCTTCTAGTTCTGTCCAGTAGTTTACGCTCGATTCTCGTTCAGATCTGTATGTAACGCAGAGAATAAATTTTTCTTTGTTACCAATTTCGAACCAAAGAATATCGTCATCAAATGACAAGTGTGTTATTTGTTTAAAGATGATGTGATCCGCAAAATATACCGCTACACCACCGCCAAACTGATTACGATTGTGTACAATAGGTACAGAATAGTTTGGAATTAATATATCATTTATATTCACATTGTCATCCAAATGTGTTTCCGTAAAACAGATAATATCAAAGTCGTCCACGTCTTCTGCTATTTTTGACAGTTTGTGGCGGATGCTACGGATATTGTAGTTTAAGATAGAGATTGTGTTTGAATTTTCACTGCCTGATGCTGGTCGAACTGGGCCGGGATTCAGGTGAATATCACCACAGAGTAAGAGTATTATCATAATAACAGTAGTAATTATAGAGGAGCAATGAGGTATTCTGAATGATAAACATCTGAGATGGACTGTACCTGTATACGGCCGAAAGCACACACCTGACTGACCTGAGTTTCTGTTAAGAATATTATAGAAAATTCCCACTGAGTGTCTGTGTTGCATTGCGTCAATCGCCATATTTAATTCTCACTTTAGTTTGTGAAGGATTTTTTGTATCAGTGGGAGTGGCAAACATTCGTTTTTCCACAGGTTTAGTGCATGGGGCACACGGGTTGGCATCATCACTGGAGCAGGAAGAGAAGATAAAATGAACAAAAAAATATAGTAAATGCAACATGTGTTTAAACATGGTAATGTTCACCTGAAAAAAGAAAGCTCGAAGTGAATGGTCGGGTTAAGCGAAGATCTTGCGCTAGTATTCAAGTCCAGTTTTCAATACTATACTACCAAGTCCTGTAACAAAAAAGACGGATACGGTCCTGGATTTCTCCCAACCAGCTCATCATGTGAGTGAAAAAACAAACACAGATAACCGTTTCACCGAGTGCAGAAGGCTTCCTATTTATAAATTACAAAGAAATATATATATATATATATACACACACATATATATATATATATATATATATATATATACATATATATATATATATATATATATATATATATATATATATATATATATATATATATATATATATATATAAAGAAGAAGATATATTTTGTGGTGTTCCAAACGGCAACATGGTGCGATGCCAGCCGTCGAGTACATGTACGTTCAACCGAGCCGCTATCGCGGCTCGGTCGAACGTACAACCCGACAGCAGACACCACACCAGTCTGCCGTCAACATATCCCACCCACTTATAAAGTGATGAGTAAACTTAAGTTGTGTGCGCCGTAACTGATTTTATGCAAACAATGATCAACCTGATTAACAGTCCGAGTTAACCGTTCGAGGCCCATTCGCAAGCATAAAAGAACGGATAATAATACAGAAAAAAAAAAAAAAAAAAAAAAAAAAAAAAAAAAAAAAAAGGTTTTTAATTGGGCCTCAGTTGTCTCAGTGCGTCAACATGAACATGTTGGGTTGCTCGGGTGTTAAATTTCATACAGAGATTTAAAAAATCAAGGTTTGGTTCTCAGGCAATCCCTCACTGAATTTGAGCCCCCGCATTGAACATTTTTATTGTCTTTCGTTGTCCACCCATATTAGGAAAAATTGAGGAGACTCAAGGTTTTTATGTTTGTCCATTGATGGATGTTTATTTTTTGTGTTTGCAATATATTTGACCTGTCACAATCTACGGGAGAGTGGAGGCACTCTCCCATAAGTTGTAACAAGCCAAATATTTTTGCAAACATCAATATTTTTTACTTTAAATATAATGAGAAAAGTATAAAAAGCATGTGAAGCCTATGAATTGGAGTACTGACATTTTGTTATTGGAGGAACATATATATATATACTTTCTAGATTTCTGTGTGTATAAAGACAGTAAAAAGCCTCTCAATGTATATATACACTTTCTAGATTTCTCTATGTACAAAGACAATAAAAAGCCTCTCAATATATGCTCACCTTTTCGCGGGAAAAAAATAAAAAATTAAAATAATATCCTCCCTCACTCAGAGATTAGAACAAAAATGGCCTGAGAACCAATTAATTTATTTTGTGTGCCCTAATCAGTTAATTGTAACAGACGATCGAGACAGGTCGTCCACAAACAGATGAAGTGAATTGTGTCAGTAGTCCCAATTTAAAGCTTTATTACCTGGTGTTTTTTCTACTAAAATCAACAGGTCATGAATTTTCTGTTGAATCTTGCAATTCTCGTGTGTTGACTAGACTACACAACATAATTATATCATGAGAGTTGGTGGCGTGTTTTCTAGTAAAATCAACGGACCATGGATTTTCTGCTGAATCTTGCAGTCCCCCATGTGTTTTAATGTACTACACAACATAATTATGTCATGGAAGTTGATGACATAGGAAGACTGGGCGACACTATGAGATATTGACATCTTCATTCACTCGGATAATCTTTCACTTAAGACAGTAATCAAAGAGAAAGGAAATTAAATCGCATGCTTTACCTATATTGAATTCAGGGAAGATATTGTGCATCAATGGATATTAGTTCAGTTCAGTGCCTGATAGGAGTGACTGTGTGATCCGTAGTCTTAAAGAAAATTAAAACAATAAGAAACAACTACCTGATGCCAGTAACATATATACATTATGTACAACCTGAGCTGACGTAACACGCATGTAGTGATACATGTTTCATTCTGATGGAAACGCCAGAAAGCCACAAGAAAGAGAGGTATATACAACCCTTTCATCAAAATGAAACATATCCAGATATAGTCGTGCGTTTGTGACCCACTTCCATCGGATTTTTGCTTTATTTGACATCACATTTAACAGGGAAATTATTTAGCATTTGCACGCATCTAGATGAACTATCATATAGCTGAAATACTTCATCAGCATTAATGTTCTAACATAAAAGAAGTGAAACAACTTTTCCACAGTGTTTACTACTGCAGTGCCAACTGTTGTGGCTAATTTCGGAGACTGGACTTATCCCGGGGGGGGGGGGGGGGGGTGATTTTGAAGGAGAAAAGAGAATAGTAATAAGAAACAGAACTAGACCTCCTAATTTTGGATCTAAGATGGTTATATAAAAAAAAAAAAAAAAAATAGATTGAGATTTGTTTTTACTGGTTTACTGTCTGAAGCAGTGCCATCTGTTCGGACTAATTTCGAGGGCTGAGGTAAAATCGATAAGGCTAGGGTTTTGAGAAAAGTGTGATTTTTTATTTTATTTTGCCCCCCCCCCCCCCCAAAAAAAGATAATGGGAGGGAAAACCTATCCTCCTAATTTTTGATCAGAGATGTTAAAATTACATATAATTCTCATATCCAGTGTATGTCCTCGAGCAGTACAGAATTATGGCGATATGAACGTCTGTTCTTTTGTGCACTAGAGCTGCGACTGGGTATGTAATGAATATTTACCCAAACGCAGCACGAGTACACAAGGAGAATAGATTGAGACTCGTTTTTCGCTTTATACCGCTGGATGCGAACGAATGCACGGGGGGGGGGGGGGGGGGGCGTGGAGAGAGCGAGGTGGTGGCACTTAGATGTTCATGGTAGAGTCAGGTGGCAGCCTAAACCTCTCTAGGTGGGGGATTCTTCTGTTGTGGTTCTCCCTGACCCTCTCCACACATACACATCCTCTGAATATCATGAACATTGCAAGTAAGTCAAAAACACTTTAACTCAAACTGCTACGTATGAAATGGTGAAGCATTAAATTTCTAGTCACATTTGACTTGTTGATGAGTAAATTAGCTCACTTGAGCTAGCAATTCATTTTAATTTACTGCCAATTTTCCTACCATTTTCACAACTGTTGTTGCGTGGGACACGGTTATTGTGGACATGGTAGGCATATCCATCCATTACTATGGCAAACTGAGAGTTACTGTAAGATCACTTCCAGCAAGTCACAGCAAAACATGATCATGCTTTTCTTTTATGACTAATCTGTAATCTACAACATTCTTACTGGGTTACTGTCTGTAGCAGTGCTGACTGATGCGATTTATTTCGAGGGCTGAGGGTAGCCTGGTAGGGCTGGGATTTCGAGAAGAGTGATTTTTATTTCGTCTAAGAAGTGATGAGAGGGAAAACTTGTCCTCAATTTTGGCACAGAGTGTTAATATTATGTATAATTTTCCCATCCAATGTTTCTTGTTGAGTAGTACATAATTTTGGCGACATAAACATTAGTTTTCATTTGAGTATTCGGGCTGTTCCATGGTTTTTACCTGGGTATAAAATGAGTATTTACCAAGGCACAGCACCAACACACAAAGGAAATAGATTGAGAATTGTCTTCACACTTGATACATCCGTGTGTGTGTGCTGGACGGGGGCTTGGGGGGGGGGGGGGGGGCTTAGATGTTCCACGATTAGCCATTGTGCATAAATATGTGACCTTAAACACCAATAAATAAACAAATAAATAGATCTGGAGACTGTGTAAAACAATTACCACCTTGTTTTTGTATTATGTCCTGAAGAAAGAAAATGGATTATAAAAGGGTACTTGTTCTTCACCAATAATAATGATTATAATGTCATATTATTTCAGCTGTAACACCGTCGTTAATATTTTGTAGGATAACCACAAGAAAATGTTAATGACACTTATGACATTAACAGTTTCTTGTGGTCATCCTACAACTTATTTCGACTGGTAAACTAATCTAGTTTTTGTGAGATCTAACGGTTTTACGCACCGAAGGCGCGCATGGACGGCGTGAAGCAAGCCCCTTTCGACCCTCATTAACTGTTGAATGAAGTTTTGGGGCAACACGTCCGGGCGCGTCGAAGGAGGAGAAGGGATGGTATTCAGCAGATGTCTCGGATGTTGGTGTTCTTGACTGATGTCTCGGGTGTTGGTGTTCATGACTGGATGTATTGTGGCGTTCTTTGAGGTTTGTTTCGTGTTTCCCTCGGGCGAGGACCAGGGTGAGAGAGGGTTCTCTCGACAAATGTGCTTCCTCTCCCCGAAGGTAATGTGACGGTGTTTTGTGGATAATTTCAGCGGCTTACGTCAAGAAAGAAGGGAACATAAAAAGGTATTTAACTACTCTGTCATCGGGTGTACAAAACAATGGTCAACAATTATCATTTTTCGACTTGTGTTTTTATTACAATCATTCTGAGTCAATTACACTTATCGAAGAAGGAAATGAAATACATCAATTGCTTTTAGGGCTTATCGTTCTTGGAGTACTTAATTGATTGATGTTCGTCCATGAGCTGAAATTTGTTAGACCTGTTTCTATATATTATTATTTTTTTTTAATAATGTTACATTTGGGAAAGGATAGGTTGAGGGTATTAAACATTTACAGGTTTTCCAAGCCAGAATTGAACTTTTGCCATCAACTGAAGTGGATACATTTGTTGCTGATTTTGAACGTGAGTTATGGCAAGGATTGAAGCCGACGCCGGTTTCATTAACCAACAAATACGTTTCATTTTGGGCAGGCATTGTGGAGAAAGGTTCCGGAGACTGGTTTGCAGAGTGTCCATAATGTCAGAGACAATGTAGGCCTACCCTTATAAAAAAGTGCCATGGTAAACCATAGTAAATCCCAAAATACCCTGGTAATACCATGGGACAAACAGAAAGAATTACCATGGTATTACCAGGATATTTTGGGATTTACCATGGTTTACCATGGTTCTTTTTTATAAGGGTATATAAACTTTTAACAAGTTTTTGCTTTGTCCCTGTTACCCGTGGATGACATTAGACCCGCATTTGAAGAATTACGAGCCAGTTCGCGGATAAACCTAAGCGGGCACAACTCCGACCCCATTGTAATGATAAGCTCTTTTTACTGAATCGAAATGACTTTTGTAAAAAAAATAAAAATAATGGGGGCATGAGAAATAATTTTTTTTAATAAGGGCCGTTCTGTCCAAAAGTTTGCACCGTTATGTCCTGAAATCTGGGCCGTTCCATCTCAAAATCGGGGCCGTTCTGAAGAAAACTCAATCTGGGCCGTTTCGTCCATGGGTAGTTTCATCCTGCCACCCTACTGAATGTAAAGGGAACGGGATAAACCGCTCCACATACGCTCATATTCTTAGGATTTCAGGCGAACCCTTACTGTGTGTGCGGGGGAGCGACGGCCTGACTTGGTTTCGGGGGGGGGGGGGAGACGATGACTTACCTCAAAACTAAATCAACATGGTGACTGGCCCTGGCCTCCGGAGGGCGATGTGTGAGTTCATGTGTGAATCCACATGGTCTATACCACCTTTTTGAGTAATTGTATGTATGACCCAGGGAGATGACTTACATAAGCTACAAGCTTCCTGTCAAATCCCTCCATCATTCGTCTGATTACTGTTAATATATGTTATATTTTGAGCTATTGCACTAGCACTGTTACTCTTCTGGTATTCAATTCTGTAACATATAGCATATTCCTTCAATAAATATTGTTTAAACTACAAAAAAGTTACAAACAGTACAAAAGTCCATATTTAAAAACAACATATGACTAATTATTAACAGTAATCATTTCAGTAAAAAAAAACACAAACAATAATTAAAAAATCCGGACAAGTCGGCCCCCAAAATTGGAACAACTCCGTCGAGACGAGGCCGAGTTGTCACGGTTCCCCCTGAAACAACCCACCCTAAACCGACTGGGACAACCCGCCCCAGAAATTATGATGGGTCATTGGTGGAAATGACTTTGGCTGAGTTATACACAAGTTACTTTGTTGTTAACGTAGGGTCGGTCGGGTGTCGATAAGATAAATTCATCCCCACGCTGAGCTAAAGTGGCACTACAAGAGCTATACATGCTGCGGACACTGCAACGCCATCTTGTTCTGTTTCCATCGCGATCCTTCTTTGCATATGAAAAACTATCGCTTGACACCAGTAGGCGTCAGCCACGTTGACTGCTAGTTGGATATATAGTAAAGGTCACTGGTCGCTGACTTGATAGATCCTCATCATCTGGATGAGCTGGGTGTACCATCGGTGTTTCCAATGGTTCTGGTCTGTGAGTAGCGTGCCAGTGTGGAAAATCAGGCGACGTTCAACTCTGTGGTCAGCGTGGAATTGGTATCATAATCTCCTCATTGGTGGATGTCTTGTTGCATTGTGTGGAAATCGTCTCCGATGGATGTTTCGGTGATTTCTGTGTTCAACATGTCGGGGGCCTGCCTATCTGTTATCTCGGACGTATCCATGGCTTCAACTGGGTCAACAGACGTATCACTGTTAGTGGACTGGTCTCTGCATTGTCTGCAAGTGAACTGGATAGTTGCTTCGCTCCTCCTGGCACTCGGATATTCAAGATGTTTTATTCCCGTATCACATAGTCGGTGTTGCCATCTTCCACACATGTTGCAGTCAATAGCATGTCTTGTCATTTGATTTATGCGCATCAATCAAATATCATTCCCATTAAAGGGAACACGGCTGAAACAACAGGACTGAAACAACATGACTCTTTTGACTGGTTTCCAATTCAGCTTTGAACTATTATTTTAATTCAGACATTCTGGGGTGTCTTAATCGGATTAATATGGCTAATTTTCAATAAAAGAGTTATTAAATGTTTTTTATATAATACTATCCCCGAAAAATCTTAGTTTTATTTTTCTTCAAAAGTCAGAAAAATCGGGACAACCCCTCCCCCAAAACGGGACAACCCGTCCCAAAAATAGACATGAGGCGGGTTGTCTCTGGGGCGGGTATTCCTTGACCCAAATGTAAATACTTGGGTGCAACGAGATCAAAATACCTACCCCCAATAGAAACATTACAGAAAAATAACATCACATCCATGAAAGGTTCTAGTACTTTACCTCCACATCCTGTAATAACTTTACAAGCATTACTAGATCCTCTCCACGAAACTCTGACTCCTCTCAACATTGATATTAACATTATTTCCAACACTGAATATCTTTCAAGAAATTTGATTTATGAACTGTACCTAGATAAAAGAAAGTACTTAAATCAAACTGCTGTCGGTGGACGAGTTTTGTTATCGCTTACCCATTAAGATTAATTCCAATAAGTAACTTAACAATATTCTAATAGTACTGGAATATTGGTGCTCCTGACAGAGGAGGTATATACAGAATACAGATTTCGAAACAGACACTGCCGAGAATGCATTATACGATTAAATTACCCCCATTTGTAGTAGATACTTCCTTTTTGTTCTGAATTCTTGAATAACGAGGACAGCCGCCTAGTAGTTGAAGTAGCACATAACTTTTTTATCAAGTAAACGATTCCACTGAATAACAGCGTAGTCGCAATCCACGAATCACTCCCATCCCATACTAGTCCAACAAGACAAACGAACCCCACTCCCCATGGCCCTCCCAAGACTTACCTACATCACCTTTATTCTTACCCGAGTTCAAGTTTCCTTTTCTTCTTTTTCAGGATCAACCCGCCGAATTTGCATACGGAATATTCTTCTCCAACTGGACACAATCTGCTCATCCATGACTTTCTTGTGTGTGAAGTCAATGCATTATTTATTCAAGCTGGTTTTCACCCTTCTTCTCCTTAACTAATTATATCTCTACTCTTCACTTCCTCCCAAAGTTTATGCAATCTCACACATCGCTGCCTGATGGTCGGGATCTCCTTACTCCACTCTGTTATTGTATGGGGTTGGCATCGGATGTCCCCCTGCTTTGTGCTGCCACAAGAGTTCGACTGCGAGTAAAAGGAACGGTGCTTGTCTCGGTGTATGGCGTGGCGACGTCCGATGCCAAACCCATCCCCGATGAAGGACGGAGGTCTGACCCTCGGGCAATGATGTGTTGGTTTATCTAATGATCTACTAGGGCTGCACGGTATATCGATAAACCGATATATACCGGTATTCAAACCAGTATCGATTGAATACCGGTGTAATTACAAAAATATCGGTTTATCTTCATTATTTATTTACCCACAATTTAATTTTCGAGATGACTTGAGTTTTTTAACTGTAGCCCCGAATGAATAATAGTGTCCCTTTACGCAAAGAATCGTCTGCATGAGCCCACGTAATATACAAATTCCCCAGATGAAAAAAATATTTTTAAAAATTTCAGCAAAACTATATCATGTGACCCTCATTGGAACGAGCTCCTTCCAATGAGGGGTCACATGATATTGTTTTGAAGAAGTTTGGGGGAAATCTGATAAACTGATTTTTAAAATAATAAATTTTGCTATCGTCGGCGTTGGGTAAATGTTTTTCGAACCGCATCACCAAGGCATGCTTATTCGTTCCGACTGTGATGCCCCAAGTCTCGATTGTGGCACCTATGTTCATATATCTGAGCAGTTTTCGATATTCCGATATACCGCGGTATGTTTTTGAATACCGATACCGGTATTCAGTTTTGAATATCGTGCAGCCCTATGTTCTGCAACAACGTCAGTAGTATATGATGTGGTTTTCACCTCAAGGTTGGATGACCTCGGTGGATGACCTCGGAAGTGACGTCATGTCACGTGACCTAGTGGCGTCATGTTGTGTTGCCATGGTAACCCGCGTGAGCGGCCATGTTGTGACGTCATCTCCATAGTGATACGTGATGTGAGTGCGCATGCGCAGCGCGTGTTGTTAGGGTGATACGTGTTTCCGTCGTCCATTTTGTATACTAGAGGCCGCCATCTTGGTTTCTATGGTAGCACGTGATTGCTATGTGACCCAATGGCTTCTAACAAGACAGGGGTATGTTTTGAGGGTATGTTCCTTTGTAGAAGAGTAAATCTAATTACCACAAACAACCCGACAATCCCTCCAAAACACCCAAATCCACCCGAAATCACCGAAATTGACTTTATTTGATACGGATTTCCCAATTTATCGGCTTAGCACGTAGTGCTATAGTACCGAGAGGGTATAGGGGGTGAATTCGATTGAACAGGAGTAATGTTCTGGCTTAGAATTCTCACAGAATCCCTTTTTGGATCCCTATCCCATGACGTTGTTCCCATTAAAAGACACGTTCCTTTGGTCATTACCCAGAATTCTCTGCTTCTATCTATATATGTAATAGTTATCGTTTATCTGGTCATGTTCTTTTATTCTAGAGTATACTACAGTAACGTAGAAGCGCCTATTAGTTGGAACAGTTTACCTTATTATTACTATATTTAGCAATTTCTGGTCTATTCTTGTTAGGTCTGACCCTATTCCAAGTACTCTTGTTGTTTCATTTATCTAGATAATAACTAACCAATCAGATTGCTTGATTTCCCATAACCTGTATGCAGAGTTATCTCCCTTCTGTATAATAAAAGCCTATATCCAATGGCCATATCCCATGGAATCCCATTTTTTGCAAAACACCTGTGGCCATGGAATCCTTTTTTTTGTCGTATGTGCTTATGTGAAAAAGCACAATGTGACACAATGTGCCCTAGCACAAAGGCACATGCTTTATGTGCCGGTATGTGCTTATGTGAAAAGGCACAATGTGACACAATGTGCCCTAGCACATAGGCACATACGGGTATTTGAGAATACCTATGTCCTGGTGTTGTTTTATTCGAGGATACCTACTGGAGAATCCCTTTTTTGTCATATGTGCTTATGTGAAAAGGCACAAGGTGACACAATGTGCAGTAGCACATAGGCACATACGGGTATTTTAGGATACCTGGTATTATATTATTTGAGGATACTAGTTGGACTTTACATCCGGGTACTTCATGCTACATCCGGGTACTTCTGTTGGGGTAGTAGATAAAAAACAACAACACTGAATATAAATTTAAATTTCTTTTATTCAAGTATACAATTCAATGTCTCAAGGCATTTCTCTTTGTAGTTCTTCTTGCATGGGCTAACCATTTCACCTTCTTGTGGGTTGGAGCTTCTTCCCATTGCATAGCTAGGTTCTTGATAAAACACATTCTCTCATTTGATAACTTGGCTTTGTTGGTTGCTTTAATTTCCTGTCTGGCATCTTTGGGTTCCTCTTTCTCTTGCTGTTCCATAGTAGTAACTTCAGTCTTCTTAGTAGTAATTTCATTTGTGGTTTGAGTGGAAACATCCTTCTTAGCTTCAGTAGTAACTTCATTCGTAGTGGTAACTTCATTCTTTATGGGAGCTGGCATCTTTTTCTTGACTTCAGTAGAAACTTCGTTCTTAGTGGAAACTCCTTTCTTTATGGGAGCTGGCCTCGTTTTCTTGTCTTCAGTAAAAACTTCTTTCTTAGTGGAAACATCTTTCTTTGTTTCTGTAGAAACTTTGTTCGCAGTAGTAACTTCATTCTTGTTTGTATTGTGAGTCAGTTCTGTCTTTATTCTTTTGTTTACTGATCGGCCAGTATCCACACATCTTTGTTTCTTTCCACCAGCATCCATGTCTAGATTTTTTCTCTTGGCTGCATTTACCACACGATTCACTTGGGTCAGTTCCTGGGAAGTTAGCTTTAATCCAGCATCATTTTTGAAGATCTGTATATGTAAGTCATCTTTGAATCTGAGCACCGTTGTTGACACAGACATCTTCACTCTTCGACGTTCAAAACGGAAATGAATTTATTTTTATGCCAACACTCCTTTTATACTTTTCTAATCGCCTTCTTCTTCATCATCATCTACTCGGAATGAGTAGTTTGTCATAAGGTTGTCGATCAGAAATCTTCGCTTTTCCAAGGCATATTTCTGGGATTCTTGAAAGTCAAAATCCTCTTCTTCACGAAGACGCTTGGCAGTTTCTTGAATTTTCTTGTGAATTGCGTCGTTGCAAAAATTTCGAATGTACTCAAGGGTATAAATGTATTTCTCACTAATGGCTTCTCTAACATTCTTTTGAAGTGCTCTATATGCTGTTTCAACTGCATCTTCACTATCCATTCCATCTTCAATATATTTGTTCATGAGGTTGTCAAAATCGTTTTGGTATTTGTCAAAGGCACTTTGAACGATACCTCCCATCATAGAAACGTCTTCTTCTTCATCTTCTTCTTCATATTCCATATCTTCTGATAGTTCCGACGAAGCATCAGAGTCCGAATCTCTTGACCAATTTTTTGGTGCACAGCTGGATTGCATTGTGTCCGCTCTCTTCGAAGGTCAGATTACAAATAACAAATTTCTTATGAGCACGACCCTTTTGTAGGATATCAGACAGAGCATTGATGACGGGTTTGATTAACTTTCCTAAAAATCCTCCTTTCTGTATGATCCGTCTTCTTTTCCGATAAGATAGTTCTGTCTTTGGTGAGGCAATTATCCTTATTTCGTACTTGTGTGGAATCAGCTTAGCTCTCTCAGATTTGGTTATAGGTACTGCGCCCGTCAAGATGTTTGAAGCACAATCACATATACATTGTATCAAATCATCAATAGCCATCTTCAGCATAGTCTTGGCTTCATATCGATCCGCATCAGATAGGATTCGCAGTGTATCTAGATTTCTTTCTAATCTTGTAGTGTTGCTCGATGTTTCCGATTTCCTCATGGGACAGTAATCATCTTCATGTCTCTTACGTGTGAAGCTCCTGGAGAATTCTTTATTACAATATCTGCAGCATTGGACTTTCATGACTTTACTCTTTCGTGGTCGTAGAACAAATTAATTTATTTTCACTCCAACACTCCTTTTATACTTTTTTCAGAGCTAGGACTGGGTTGGTAAGCGCCGAGAGAAAGCAACTCTTTCGTAGTATACATCTTTTGATATCTGGAGAAATTCCATCATCTGTTAGCATCTTCAATACATGTTCGTATTTTCGCAGGTCATCAAATTCAGCTAAATTCAGTGGTATCTTATCTTCGAGAATGTTGGTAGCACATTTGCATAAACAGGTAATGAAATCTTCATCAGCAGCACGTAGAACGGCATCAATTTTCACCTTGTCGGCATCCCGTAAAAATTCTAAAAGTGCTTTATTCTGGTCAGTCAGTCCAGTATCTCTCTCCTCTTCTCTTCTTCTTGGACAGTTATGTTCTTCATGTCTCTTCCTATTGTATGGCTGTGCGAACAACTTAGTACAATATCTGCAGTGGAGCCGACGATGGTCCTTTTCGTGTCTTCGAGCATTATCCGATCTTGAAAATAACTTGGAACAGTATCTGCATCGAACTGGTAACATGTCTTCACTCGACGACGGTCAGGACACAAATGAATTTATTTGCGTACCAACACCCCTTTTATACCTTTCCCAACAGAAGCACCCGGATGTAGCATGAAGTACCCGGATGTAAAGTCCAACTAGTATCCTCAAATAATATAATACCAGGTATCCTAAAATACCCGTATGTGCCTATGTGCTAGGGCACATTGTGTCACCTTGTGCCTTTTCACATAAGCACATGACAAAAAAGGGATTCTCCAGTAGGTATCCTCGAATAAAACAACACCAGGACATAGGTATCCTCAAATACCCGTATGTGCCTATGTGCTAGGGCACATTGTGTCACATTGTGCCTTTTCACATAAGCACATATCGGCACATAAAGCATGTGCCTTTGTGCTAGGGCACATTGTGTCACATTGTGCTTTTTCACATAAGCACATATGACAGAAAAGGGATTCTATAGCCACGGGTGTTTCCCCAAAATGGGATTCCATGGGATATGGCCATTGGATATAGTCTTTTATTATACAGACGGGAAATAACTCTGTATACAGATTATGGGAAATCAAGCAATCTGATTGGTTAGTTATATATATGAAACAACAAGAGTACTTGGAATAGGGTCAGAACTAACAAGAATAGACCAGAAATTGCTAAATATAGTAATAATAAGATAAACTGTTCCAAATAATAGGCTCTTCTACGCTACTGAAGTATACTCCAGAACAAAGGAACATGGCCAGATAAACGATAACTATTGCATATATAGATAGAAGCAGAGAATTCTGAAAGAATTCGAAATAGTAAAAGTTGGGGTGGATTTTGGTGATTTGGAGGGATTGTCGGGTTGTTTGTGGTAATTAGATTTACTCTTCTACAAAGGAACATACCCTCCGAACATACCCCCGTCTTATTGCAGAAAAATTGGGTAACATAGCAATCACGTGCTACCATAGAAACCAAGATGGCGGCCTCCAGTATACAAAATGGACGACGGAAACACGTATCACCTTAACAACACGCGCTGCGCATGCGAACTCACACCACGTATCACTATGGAGATGACGTCACAACATGGCCGCTCACGCGGGTTACCATGGCAACACAACATGGCGCCACTGGGTCACGTGACTATGACGTCACATGAGATCTTGCAATGAGATCCTGCCAATGAGGGGGTGAAACATACGAGACATACTACTAACGTCTTTGATTCTATTCTCGAATGTGCAAGGGAGACGACTTACATAAGCTGTTAGCTTTCTGTCGGATAAATAGTGTTTGTCAGTGTTGTATTGTATACTATTGTATCTTGCCTTTACTGTTCTTATATTTTTCTATTTTGTGATATATACTTACAACTTAATCCTTAATAAATATTGTTTAAACTTAATAAAAATTCATCGCAGTGAAGGAAGTTGTAGTCAACCTACAAACAAAATTATCTGTTGCTAGAAATTCTCGGAGAATAGCAGGTTGGATAAGGCAGTAGTAATAATGTCAATAGCATCAACTCTTGAAACCCAAGCGAATTTTATATTTGAAATTCTTTTCTTAAAATCCATGTTATTCAGTTCATTAGGCAACGTTTTCACCCCTTCGCTAAACGATTAGATATTCCCCCGGCGAGCTTCTGATTTGGTTGCGGGTATTTTTAGGATTCTCAACACCCAGAAGGACATCTTCAATGCTTTCCATATCTGGCTGGAAACGCTTTCATTTTCTTCCACTGTTTTTAAAAACGCAATAAACATCAGCATCATGATTTTTTTTAACTGACACATAACCCCCCCCCCCCCCCCACCCCCGCATCCCGAGTCTAGACACAATCACCTTTCAAAAGGTCCCTACTGTTCATCTTCCTAAATTACATGCCTATAATTTCCAAGATCCGATACGCTCCAACACAAACGTTTAACTGGAATAGAAAGTTGTGACATCACGCCCCACGTCGGGTGTCAGATCGATGAAATCTGATTATAATATCGCCCCACCTGCTGAGATGGAAGACCGCTTCAAGAGACTAAAAGACTTATGAGCGGGCTGGTTGGATCAGTCGTCACGTCCATCGAGCAATTTTGGTCGGATATAAAACTGTTCCTTCCGTGCATTACAACAATCTTCTGTATAAGGTGGTGGTGGTGGTGGGTGGGGGGGGGGGGGTGTACACATGACTGTTCCTATCCACTGGGTAACATCAAGTTAAGTATATCTTCAGTGTCGGGCCATTTGGTCCGCATTCCGGTCGTTGGGCTAACTAAAATGGGCCAGTCAGTCGATGTACGATTTTTCTGTGCTGGGTTTCGGAACGAGTGCACCTGCATGTGCTCATCACTATAGGCACTTCTGAAGTTTTAACGTCCTGACAATATACCTCTGGCAATATACAAGTGGTACCTTTGTCAATCGTAATAATGCTTATTGTATTGTTACATTAACTATTATTATTGTCATTAGACGAATGATGTCGAATCTGCAGGCCAAGTTGTCTGTTCCAAGAGCAACAGAAATAGCTGGCCTGCTTGCACGGAGAATTCGGCCATCCTGTGAAAAATTGAATAAAAAGATTTTTATAACTCCGGTCTTAATTTTTATTATACGTTAAACGATAGATTATTGAGAACACTGCGGAAAGATAGAAATCGTATCCCCACTGTGAAGATATAGAAATGTTGACTTTCACGGTATCAATCAAAATGGCGGCTTTCAAAGCACCACTTGTAGGTGAATTCGAGTCAACTTATCACTGAAAATGATCAGTTTGTTCTAAAATATATACTGAAAAGAAAATCTAGTGTTTTTGAGTAGATACCGATCATTCCGAGCAATAATTCAACACGTATTCACCTTGAATTGATGCATGAAACCCGCCAGCTGAATCAGATCGCAAGACGCTACCTGTTCCGAATATTGATCAAATCACTTCCGCGAATCAATGTTTACTTTCATGCATTAATTCAAGGTTGACACGAGTGGAATTATCGATAAGAATGATCAGATTCTTTTAAAAAGCGTATAATGAAAAGAAAATCTAGTGTTTTTGAGTGGATATGGATACCTAAAATTATCTCATTCGTGGGCGCTCTCGAAAAGTAAACATTTGTCTCGGTCACGAGTGAGATAATTTGCGGTATCCACTCAAAAACATTAGATATCCTCTATATATTAGTTAAGGGTCAAGCCTTTACCCAACATACAGGACATCAAAAAATATTATTTTTTAAATTTTCTTTTAAAAAATGAAACAAAATCATATCATGTGACTCCCTCATTGGAACGAGCTCGTTCCAATGTGGGATCACAAAACATAATATTGTTGAAATTTTTCTTTTAATGTTTTTTTTTAAATGCTGAATTTGTATATTACGCGGGCGGATGCTACCAATTCGTTATGTAAATGGTTAAAATATCATTCAGGTGTCAGAGGTGTCCAATCAGTTGCTTGATAGTAAATATTTACTTACGACTTAATCTCAGAGAATGGCCAGTATCAGAGGTTATTTGTCTCAGTCCATCAATTTCTACTATTTGTCTACGACGGTATGCAATTAACAATGTAACTCCATTTAATTTTCACTGACAGTATTGGATTCTGAAATGGGTGTTTTTATGTTGCAACGACCTAAAACAAAATAACAAATAAATGTCAGGAGTCTTTGTCTCTATTGTTTGATGATATTTCATGCCCATAACAGTCCATAATGGAATTAAAGATCTCTGTGATAAAAAACAAGATTATATCAACCCAGAAACTCAGTTAATCGGATATTCGACTGTATAACAAATGTATTCTAGTAACAAACTCAAGGTGTTGATTTCAACATGACCAACATGTTCTAATTTTGTGCTTTATGTTGTTAAGTAACGGCAGATTCAGCGCAGCATGCAACCCTAACCCTTTACCTAACCTGAAAAGCAGACGACACTTGCAAACAAAATTCTTGAATAACTAATTTTTTTCATTTTTTTTTGTCTCAAAAACATAGGTTATAAACCCTCATTGGAACGAGCTCGTCGAGCTCGTTCCAATGAGGGGTAATAACCTATGTTTTTGAGACAAAACAAAATGAAACTATAATGAAATTAATTGGGCGATTTTTGTGAATAGCGCTGGCTGATTTTGGTCGTTATGTTGGGTAAAGGGTTAACTGGTTGAGGGCTAGATTATATTTGTTTGTCTGAATTTGTTCATCAATATTTGTTTTATTACAAATCATTGGAGAGTTCCTGTTGCTGAAAAAGGAACACGAGTGAAGAAAATGCTGGCCATTGCACTGGTACCCTCATTTTTAAAGCCCTGGTAGTGGCTTCTAACACCAGTTAACTGCACTCTAAAATCATTTGGGTTTAAAATTTACCCAAAGCAGCTGGGTTGAGCGAAAATGAACCCATTTGGGTTCATATTTACTCAACCCAGATGATTGGGGGTTGATTTCGAACCCAACTGATTTTTAGAGTGGTGTGGTTGAGTTCAAAACGTTAGTTTGGGGGCTTTTTGTTATAACTTACATGGAACGTGCACTGGGGAAATGTTTGCGGGGGTGGGGGTCGAGCGAATTTTGTGCTCCAAGTCCCCAGGTTCCCTGGGAACGTCACTGTAATCCAAATATACCCCGGGGACATAGTTTGGCTAGGCAGAACACCCGATTGGATGAAGACGCGATGTTCACCCGTTCATTCACCTTATCTAGATGCAATATGTGCCAATCAGTAAGCCTATCGAAAGTTCTCGTAATTTTGAACAATGGTGTGAAGTTTTTAATGAAATAACTGGTCCAGTCCTCTTTTTGTGGTAGTTTTTAATTTTTTTCTTAAAAGTTCAAGCACATTGTCACGATGTGCTAATCCTTTCCCGATAACAAGTGTGTAATTGGGGGGGGGGGGGGGGGGGGGGGAACAGGATCAATATAAATGACAAGAGCCGGGGGGTTTTGATTTTTCAGACTGGGTTTCAGGGATAGTTTTTTCGATGTGTTAAGATCAGATAATAAATAACAGTTCCGGCTCCTCAACTTGTACAAAATCGGCAACAGTTTGTACGACATCATTCACCGCAAAGCCCTGCCTGTATTGGGTTCAGCCCAACTTTCCTTTGGTCGTTGTTAGGGGTTGTTGGGGATAAGTTGCTTATTCACACAGAAAAAAAATCCATAAATCAGGTTAACAGACGAATAATGTTCATCTGATGTATTCTGTGATCTCATTGTCACATTTCTCCCTTATTGACTCATCCGATGGGCGAATCAACAAGTGAGAAAATGAAACAATGAGAATTCGACGTATTCGCCCCTTTGCCGGATAGACTAAGCAACGAGAGTCTATGGTGATCGCTAGGTCAGTTCCCGTCCATGTAAGATAGTTTGATCAGTTTGTGCACAAAAACCGTTCAGCCGGTGTTGCTGGGTCTTGTGGTTCGGTTTCCGGTTTGCCACAAAAGCTGAAACCGAACCGGATAACCCCATGCCCTCAAAAAAAAAAAAACGCCCAACTTTACTTCAAATGACCATAGGCAAAACTGCGAACAACGCTCGCAGTCTGCAGACTCACGATGCTTGTCAAGTTTGGCCATTTCTTTGTTGAAAGTGCTTTGGAGAAGACTCATTGTTGGAAAGAGAAAGCACATGTGTCCCATTCACAATGGTTGGCATTTGTCACCGACAATTTAAGCCTATTTCATTCGAGGCATTTACATTATTATATTACTTCTTTATTGTTGCTTTGGCATCGGCCCCTCGCGGGTGTAACTTCTCATTAAAATCCAATCCAATCCAGTCCAATACCCAAACTAACCCAACCCAAACCAACTTTACTGAGCACACACTCGAAACAACTGCTGCCTTAACCGTACAGGCCTAATTTTTAAAAAAAAAACATCCCTTGCGTGTACTCGACTGCTTAATGTAATGCATGCAGCATATTTCCGAAAATTTGGAGAAAACCTTTTTATTTCAGAAATTCGTTTGACAGTTATATACGTTTGCTACTTTATTTCCAAACTTCGTTTGACAAATATATACATTTGCTACTTTTACCAGATGTTCTTTTTGCCAAGGTACAAATTTCTCAATTTCTAAAGAAGTGGCTACAAAGGGAGGAGGGATAGGAAGAATGAGTCGGGAAAGCGAAGAACACGTGTCTCAACCTTTGCAAATGCTTTTTTACGCAGTTCTCCGTGCATATTTTTGAAAATAGGTACACTCTAAAATCAGTTGGGTTCAAAATCAACCCAAATCAGCTGGATTGAGTGAATATGATTTCAGCGTGTATGGATTATGTGAAAAACGTAGATGTGAAAGTTTGTATGAGAAAAAAAACAATACGATTACCCCAAATTTGAGGGAATCCTGTTTTTTATTTTCTATTGGATTAAAAAAAAGTTTGAGATATATCTCTAATCATTCGACTCTTCAATGATATTTTACTTTATAAAGCAGTATCAAGTCAACTTCAGTAGTTATGGGCCCCAATCCAGTACCATTATTTCGAACCCCATTCCAGATGACCTACAACAGTAACCCTATATGAGAAGTCAAGGCTGTACCTAAAAGTTATTTCACGTGACCACTGCAGATACATCCGGCACATAGGTGCACCAGGTACGGTACACACTAAAAACTAAAGTGTTAAAACTGACACTTTCAAGGTGTTAAACCCATTCTAACTCTTGGGGTTTGATTTTAACACTCAAAGTGCAATGCTTTAAGCACTTAGACATTACAATCGTCAGACATCTGAAACTTGAATGGATGGCACTTCCCATGTGTCTAGCATTGATGGTTCTTCCAGAATCGTCCATAATTTGATTTGCGCTAGGTGGATACATAATTAAAAGGACACAACGCAGATGACGCGGATCAGGCTCGAGAGTTCGAGCCTGATCTGCGTCATCTGCGTTGTTTCCTTTTGAGTGTCGCGACATTACACTTGTCAAGCGGTATTATTGTAACACCTGTCAAGTTCTGGGATATCTACACTTGAACAAAGTGCTAGTTCAGCACAGGGTAAGTGTTAAATACAGCACTTCAAGTGTAGTTTTAACACTTTGGTTTTTAGCGTGTACACTCATATAAAATATACACTGCTTTCTCATCACGTTGAGTGCTCTGGAAAATAGTTCACACTTCTGTACCTCCATCAGAAGCCTGCTTGGGGGTGCTTAGACATTTTTTTGCGGGTATGAACAGTAGTGAACATCCTCAGAACAAACGGTACTTCCAACAAGATGATATCAATTCGCTTCCCACAAACAAATCGGCCCTTGAGTGCAGCAATGCGAAATACACTGGTAAAAGTAAAACACGAGTTGATACACACGTTCGGTTGTTGTTGACATTATAAGAGCACGAGAGTGGTTAATAGGCTGAGTGACATTTGAGATTATGTTAGCAATATGTTATAAACCGCGCTGTATCCCAAAAGACCTCACATTTAGTTATATTATTCTCACACCGTAACAATCCACTTCCAGTGCTGAAACTGTGCTTTTAAGCAAATTGTCACCAAATGATTCGAAAGGTCTGGGGAAACAACCAATTAATTATCGTGATATTTAAACCCCGCCTTATTATCTTTCTAACCGCGAATTTTCGCTCATAGTCGACTTAATTTGATTGTTATGGAAGCTTGGTATTAAAACGCTATACATTCAACTCGTATAAAATGATGATAAATTCCTATCAGTGGCATATCTACTAAAACTATTAGCGATGTTTCATGTGTTGTTTGTTGCTGGTGAAAACCGGCGATTGGTAAAGTTCCGTTTGTGATATTCACTTTAAAATTGGAAAGTGCCTTACAGAGTTACGATGAACGGAACACAGGTGAAAAAGCAACGCGGACGACATCGGAAACATATGAAAGCAGGTGTAAGTATTCAAGAATAAACGTGTTACAACATCTTCTATTTTATTTAGCAACTTTTACACCAGTCTTTAATCACGATGTCTGTTTTTAACTCCTTACCTAACACACAATCTAAAATCAATTATGTTAAAAATCAACCCCAATCAACTAGGTTGAGTGAATATGAACCCAAATGGGTTCAGATTCACTCAACTCAGTTAATTGGGGCTATTTTTTTTAACCCAACTGATTTTAGAGTAATTGGGTTCATATTCACTCAACCCAGTTGATTTGGGTTGATTTTAACTCTATTGATTTTAGAGTGCAGGAGAGTCAGAAAATATTTATTATTTATTTATTTATTGGTGTTTTTAACTTAAGGTCACATATTTCTGCACAATGGCTAATCATGACAATGAAAGTTTTACTGGTGGAGGAAGCCGGTGTACCCGGAGAGAACCACCGAGCAACTGTCAGCTCTCCAACATACTTACTCCACACAAGAAGGGTTAGCATTGGTTGAAGACAAGTGCACCATCGACGTGCAGTACGCCTTAGCACACAGCGCCACCGTGCCTCTACGTGGACAATGGATTGAAGTGTCTTGTCCAAGGACACAACGCGGTTGCCGCAGGTGGGATTCGAACCGAGGACCTCTTGGCTTGCAGACTGCACCTACCTACTGAGCCACCGCACCCCCAGTCAGAAAATGACCAGTGGAGGGCGGGGGCAGATTTATCCCGACGGTGATGACCCAAATCCTGCCTGATAAAATATTCTACCTGCATCACTAAGGCATGCCTTGATGATGAAATTTGGTTATTAATTTAAACAATATTTTATTCAATATGTGCTTTTCGTTTCAAAATTGAAACAGCAAAAAAGTAACATTGCAGGGCACGGCAGCTCACAATATAACTTATTTGACAATAAGCAAATTGCTAAATAATGGAGGGATTTAACAGAAAGCTTGAAGCTCATGTTAGTCATCTCCCTGAGTCATACATAACCGACAACACTAACCCTACATGAGAAGTCAAGGCTGTATTTAGAAGTTTATTTCACAAGGCCACTTCAGATTATATAGTAATCCGGTAACACACAACACACATGCACAGTCAGTCAGATGGAGGGAGGATTGGCTGAATAGCCGTCAGTCTATAGTCTTTGACGTGCAGCCTGCTCTTTGTAACTGAAACGGAACGATGAATTCGAAATGTTATTCAACAGTAATTCAGCCAGCACCTCCTCATTCAAACTGACTGCCAATCAGTTGGAAGGAGTATGTATTGGCCGAATAGCTGTCCGTCTATAGTCATTGTGTAGCCTGCCTTTTGTTAGGGAAAAGGAAGATTAAGTCGAAAAACGGGACCAGTCACAGATTCGAGTCTGAATTTCGGAAAATTTTGGCAGCTGGTTCGAAATGTTGGAAATTTGATCGAAAACTGATCACGGGTTGAAAATTCAAATCGACTGAGTGGAAAAGTACGAAAAGCTGAAAACATGAAGGAAATTGACATCTTTGAATTTCCAACTATTGGAATTAATATCTTCGAATTTCCAACTATTGAAAATTATTATGGTAGTTGATAGCCCCCCCCCCCCCTCCCCGTCGTAACGTGCCTGGTCCCTTGAAATCATAAGGGCACCATGTGCTTCATCATTGCAGTGTGAGCACCTTTATGTTTTTTTAATGAACGATATATACCCCTGCCGGCGAATTGAATGTTGGCCCTTGTAGTTACAAAGTTACAATCATTGCACGGGTCACTATATAATGTGCGTTGGTGCCCCTATTTCCGTTTCAATAATGCGCCAATTCCTGAAAATATGATCGTGTCTATAGGACAGTGGATAATCGCTCAGTCGAAAAAACATAAATCCCAATCATATCATATGCAACCGTATCATTTTCATAGTGCCCGGGGTATTTCGGCGGGAAATGCCTTTTAACCCTTTGAACTCTAGTGGCATCTTCCATGCCAGTTCAATGGCAGCAATTAGAAGAGACCATATTCATTATTTTGGGTGGACGTGTCAATATTTTCAACGTGCAGCCTCGGGCTGCACGTTGAAAATATCGATTGGTTTACCCCACACATTTACTGAACAGCCATCTTATTTAATGACGTTATGACGTATCATATTGCTGGCCGGAAAAAGGGCCGCTAGGGATAAAAGGATTAAAAGTGGCCGAAATTCGTATATGTAGTAGTGCAGCGCATATTGGTGAATTCGATTTTCGTTTATGTTTTTCAATTTTTACTTTCGTTTGGACACTAATAGTCTCAGCATTTCCGCTTTTATTTTCTTCATCCACCTCTGCACTTCGAGAAGTTGACGGTTTGTCGAGATTGATTTGATCATTCATAACCAGGTAAAAGTTTGTCTGACCTTCAAAAACAAAACTTAGTATGTCGCCTCAAACCCCGAGATCCAACAGCTCAGTGAGACTATGCGATGATCAAGGCCACCAGCTGATGCATCCTCATGGGCCTGGGAAAGGGTGGTGCATGCCAATTTTAAAGGGGCAATAACCAACATCCTAGTTTCACAGGGGCTTCTAGATATTTGTCATTCTGCATGATATTCAGAGAAGAAATCTCAAAAGCCAAAGTAGGGAGGCACCGAATTTAATGGCGAGGTCCAAAGCATAGGACTGCCCCCCCCCCCCCCCCACACACACACAGAGACACTTAAATAGAGTGACATAGATTACTTTATTCTGGTACAGGGCGAGACCGTAAAATTTTCGAAAATAAGGATGCTCTGTATCACCGCGTGTCACACGCAGTGGCGTAGATAGCTTTTCGCTGGCGGAGGGGCAAGCCCAAATTTTCCGACAGACCGAAAATTTTCCGACAGTGTAACAACAACAAAAACCTAAACAAACAGAAAGAATCTGTTGTTTACTGTAAATGTACTGAAAATTGGTCTTTTTTACCCCAAATTTACCCAAAATGGCATGTTTTTATCCCCAAAGCCAGCATTTTAATGTTATTAGGCATAAATTCGCCTAAAAATTGTCCCAAAAAATTTCCGACAAAACTTCTGGGGGGTGCCTCTGCTAGTTCCAAAGCTCGTTCCAAAGAGGGGCCATAACCTATGTTTTTGAGACAAAAAATGAAAAAAACTAGTTATTCAAGAATTTTGTTTGCAAGCGTCGTCTGCTTTTATGTTAGGTAAAGGGTTAGTGGAGGGTGTTATATATAATTCAACAGCTCTCTGTTGTGTCATCAGATTGATGAAGTGGATCAGTGGAGCGCTCATAAAATAGTTGTTATCATGCTCGACGGGTGGATATATAGATTACAGAAGTCGATTAATCTGTCACAACCTGTCATGCGTTGATTAAAACAATTTAACTGATTATTCATTCTCTGCTATCACTGTATATTTGTTTTAACCCTTTAATCTAACACGAATAATAGACGACAAAACAAAAGCTCGAACAACTGAGAATTTTCATTTTTTTACTACAAACGTTTTATATGATTATTCTTTTTCTGCTATCACTGTATATTTGTTTTAACCCTTGATCTATACAGATTATCATGATAATGTGCATGGCCTGTGATTTATATCAGATTCGAGGTGGTGTCCAGAATGGGATCTCAACGATCCGGCTTTGCCGACGAGTTGTGATCCCATTTTTGGACACCACTGAGAATCTGATACAAATCACAGGACGTGCACGTTATCATGATAATTCATTTATCTAACAATTCTGTCACATTTTAACCCTTTACCCAACGTAACGGCCAAAACCGGTCAATGCTATTCTCAAAAAAATCGCCAATTAATTTCCATTTTTCTTTCATTTTTTGTCTCAAAAACATAGGTTATGACCCCTCGTTGGAACGAGCTCGTCGAGCTCGTTCCAATGAGTGGTCATAACCTATGTTTTTGAGACAAAAATGAAAACAAATTAGTTATTCAATAAAAGTGTCGTCTGCTTTTTATGTTAGGTAAAGGGTTAAATTATTTTTAAACATTTTTGGGACATAATGTTCGGTCGATCACTGAAACGCACATATAATGTATCCATGTGCCTGTTATAATAGCCCGTAGCGCTACCGGAAACGAGTAATCTATATGATACGGAATCAGAATGAGTCATCTATATGATACGGAATCGGAACACATTATGTGATACGTACCGTTTCTCGTGGTTTTCAGGTCAAAATCTATATGATTGCTTGATAAAACACGAATAGCAGACGACACTTTCAAAACAAAACCTCGACCAACTGAGAATTTTCACTTTTTTAAACTACAAACGTATAGCTTGTTCCAATGAGGGATCATAAGCGATGTTGTTAAGGTGAAAAATTAAAAAAATAAAATAAAATTTCAACTGTGAATAGCTCGGGGAATTTTTTGCTTTTATGGTAGGTAATAGGTTAATATAGATTAACTGGAGTATGAACTCCGCTCATGCTGGGTAGATAAATCAGTTTTAAAATTATGAAACTTCGAAAAAGGTCCGGGAATGATAATCACTAGCTTGATTCGGAAAGAAGCAAAGGAAATGTAAGGTGGGTGGTACCAAATTTCCCAATCCTGCCATCCATCCACAACATCTCGGTGGAAAATGTTTGATCTGCACTTTGTTTATTATTTTTTTGAAAACAGAGCGATAAAATACATCGAACAGCACATAAATCTTTTATTGTTGTTTCATGGTTCGTCATTTTGCTGCCGAAGATGGATAGCTTGTATCTGGCCCCTCAGTGGAAAATGTTCGTTATGAGCTATCTAAAAATTCAGAATTGTTCTTTTGCTGTTGGTTGCCATCTGTAGACGAAACTTGAACCATTTTAGAAAGGTCGACAAGCAGAAATCTATTCTAAAGACACCTCGTGGTACAGACTGACAGGTAATTCCTTTTTGCAGTACAGTCGTCGCATCAATCGTGTCAAATACTCCACACGCAGAGTTTTATCCGTTGCAATGTACCTGGCTCTGCAAATACAAGGGACAGCCATTCAATGTCCCTACCCAACAAGACAGTGCACGGTCTTAGCACACAACTGTTTTTTCTTTTCCCAAAAATGTAGATAAATAGAGATTATTACCATTATGTGGATAATCATTTTATCTTACAATCTATTGGGGGTAAGTCAAGAATGTAGACGAATATATAACGAACTATTTATTCGTACGGATGACCAAAAAGAAAAAAATGGAACTCACGCGAAAGGAACGTGCTTGTATCCGACTCCCTGATACAAACATATGTATCAGGGGTCGGATACACGACAGTTGCGGAGTTAATACAGACAAAATGCATGTTGATTGTAAGATAAAAGTTCACGACGAGGGGTAATAAACTGTGTTTGATACCAGTTTTCAGCAGCTAAGTAGTTTAGGCACGCAGTTATCAAGCAACTTGAGTCAAGTCATTCTGTAGTCAACTTAGACTGATTTCTATTATTTTTACAGACACCATTCCTGACAACTTCACCACTGTTCATTTGAAATATTCGGGTTAACATGTCAATATTGGATTGTCCCCGGCTAGTTTTGCTATGAAGAAATCCAAATGTGATAAAAATCGGCCACGTAATTTTTTGAAATTAGAACACAAAGAACCGGTTCACGGCAGTTTGAATGGACTGTCGTCACGTTATGTGATTTGCTGTTGTGATAAGTAAAAACGATTGTGAAACATGTGAGATCTAAATGTGCACAAACACATTTACACCCCCCCCCCCTCCCCCATACACACACACACACACACACACACACACACACACACACACACACACACACACACACACACACACACACACACACACGGCCTCACACACACACATCCTCACACACACAAACACACACAACGAGAACCGCCAATATTTGAACCATCTAGATTTAAACTAAGTAAAGGCAAAGATAACAACCGCCTAACAGATGTGGGATTAGGAACTAATGTAGTTAACCTGTCTGGCACTAATGACCTAACAATCCAAGAGAAGTCTCTTTCAGATCGCGGTTTAACTTTTGTACCAGCACCGAAGCCTAAAACCTGTAATCAAACAAAGAAACCATCATATAACTGTAATTTTCTTAGGCAAATGAAATTAGCAGACCGCTTTAGAAACTCCAGCGGTCGGAAACTTCCTTTTACAGAATCATCTGGTTGGTCACTTCCAGATAGTAAAGTAGATCCCGAAATTATTGAGGCTAGCAAACGAATCCTCCAAAAGGTGTTCAACATGAACATACTCTCCGATAAAGACAATTTAACAGCTGGTGAATGGAGAGCCCTCACGAAACTTCGGAAAATACGAAATTAGTAATTAAACCAGCCGACAAAGGAGGGTCGGTAGTCGTTCTATCTCGGGATAATTATATAAAGAAAGCCATGAGACATCTCAGCAATACTAAACATTATAAGAATATTGATTCACTTATTTGGCCTAGTCAGGTCTAAAAATTCAATAAGATCTTAAAATTTCTCCTCGACGAAGGTCACATAACCTCAAAACATTTGAAATATTTTACAGCTGAGCTCAGTGCTCAAACAAGACAATTTTACATCCCACCAAAGATCCACAAGGACCGTGCTTCATGGACGGATGACGTAACTCCACCCTGGAGGCCAAGTGTATCAAATTGTAACTCAGAATCGGAACTAATTGATTATCATCTTAAACCTATAGCAAATAGACATCCGAGCTATCTAAAAAATACACATGATTTCCTGTCCAAAATTTCGAAATTGAAAATATCGAAAAATGAAATCCTTGCTACTTTGGATATCGACAGTATGTATACGAACATTGATATTGATAAAGGTGTTAAATCGATTAAAAATACATTTGAAAAATAACCGGAGGCCAAACGCCCGGGTGAACAAATTTTGGATCTTTTTGAGCTGAGCTTGAAGGGTAATGACTTTCAATTCAATGGAGAATATTTTCTATAAATAATGGGTTGTCCTATGGGCAAAAGATTCAGTCCTAATTTTGCAAGCATTTATGTAGCGGAATGGGAGGGAAATGCCTTAAGCAAATGTGCAAAGCATCCTCTCGTATATCTCAGGTATTTAGATGACATTTTTATTATTTGGGAACATTCAAAAAAAGATTTTGATGAATTTTTAGAAATTTTGAATAATCATGATCCAAGTATTAAACTAAAAGCTACTATCAGTGAAAATTCAGTTGATTTTCTCGATGTGACCGCGTATAAAGGCAATAAATTTTAGGCATCCTGTCATTTAGATTATAAAGTATATTTTAAACCAACTGATTCACACCATTTGTTGCACACAAAATCATTTCATCCTCCCTGGCCATTCTTTGGACGATTTCGAAATCCATCCTATTGAACAACCGACAACGAAAGATACATTAGAAGAAACGGATGAATTTAGAAAAAAAACGTGAAGCTTTATGGATCAACACGCTTCAAATCTTCTGGCCATTTGGTATGAACATATCAGAGGGAGAATGTGAAAGGAGGTCCATCATTCCTTTCACTTTGACATACAACAGAATGAAAATCAAAATAGCAAAAATATTAAAAGATGAATTCAATTTAACCAATGCTAAATTAAACAAACCTTTGAGTCTTCGACCTGTCATCGCCTATAAGAAAAACAAAAGTTTGCGTAACATCCTTGTAAGGACTAAATTAGAGCCCACCAATGAATAACATCAATTATTGCCAGTCAGTTTAACCAGTTCCTAAGCTCAGCACTTAGTTTAAATCAATTTTATGTATTTTTGTCATGTTTGAAACCCATCAAGATTCAGTAAAAGAAAACAATTTTCAGGCGGCATATTAAAAGAAAAAAAAAACGTGTCTGTAGGAAAAGTCTTTGCCAGTGCGACTTTTTAACCTTAAACACACACGCACACGCACACGCACACACCACACACCACGTTTTCCCAAACACACCACCCATCTGCACAAACGTGTGCAAGTCCCATAAAATCGGGAAGGCAAATCGTAACCCACCGGAGAAACAAAGCAATCCTTGTGGGAATCCAAACAATGTTGTTTTGGTTCTCAAAAAATCGTGAAGACAGACCCCGAACCACCATATATGCAACACCCTCTGGTTTGTCAACGGATCGTTAGAGCCTAGACTTTTATCTTGTTTGTAACTACAAACCTAACATTGGTCAAAAAATTATAACTGACCATATCGAAGGATTTTTAAAGATGGTATCTGTCAAGTTAAATGATAAAAAGAAAAGAAACGAAAAATAAAAGAAGCATATACCCCACTAACTTGGTTGACCAGACCACACTCACAGTCTCACAAACACACGCTCACATCCTTAAAGGTCAACAACGACATATATACACCTCTTAAATAGCCTACATTCATGTAGTATGGAATTTGCCAAATATTTCAAAACGCAGAAAAACCTTTACTGACGTCCAAACTTTGGACGCGCAAACGTACGTATGTGTCTCTGCATACCACTCATTTTATTCCGTGTGTGTATGTGTACGGGAGTAAGAGCTGTGAGTGTGTGGGTACCAGCAGCAACTAACCGAGCGGGTGTATCATGTGTAGCCGAGAAAATGAATGATGTACAACAAGAAAAGCATATTTAGATTAATTGTCATTAAGATTATAATCTTATTGCCCTTCGCTTATCGTTAAGTACGGAATTGAAGGACGATTAATACTACAACAATATTTGACGCATGTATGACTTTTCCTCCAGGGAGATCAAATTAAATGTCTCCGGGTATGCCATTAAACTGTTTCCGCTTTTAAGACACAGATTTACAGCGTTGGTGCACGTACGCCTTCTCGCCTGCACGACAATTGACGTATTAATCTATAAATGAAGACCAGTTCGGAAAGCTCACTTTCTGAGCCAACGATTTTTTCCATGTCACAACAGTTAATAAGAAGCGGAAGTGAGCTTTAACCCTTTTCCTGAAACAATATCAGTTTCTTTTCAAGAAGAATCAGTAATAACCCCTAAGGGTAGCGGCACAGGGCTCACTCCTACACTTTTCCCAAAAGGTGTCAGCCTTATAAACATTTATGTCTGAAATCCCTAAAGGTGGTTCATGTACTCTTACTCTAATATTTGTTATAACGGCTACTTTTATGGCGTTATATCTTCACTTTCTAGGTACCGGTATTTAACCCTTTACCCAACGCAGACGATATCAAAATGTATTATTTTGAATATAATTTTTTTAAATTTTTCCAAAAAATTCAACAAAACCATATCATGTGACCCCTCATTGGAACGAGCTCAATGAGCTCGTTCCAATGAGGGGTCACATGATATGGTTTTGTTGAAATATTTTGAAAAATTTAATTTTTTCAATTGCTCAATTTTCATATTACGCGGGCGGATTTGGGCGATTCGTTAGGTAAAGGGTTAACTCTTAACCCGCTGAGTATTTTCCAGATATTTTTCATCAAATCTTATCATGGCTGCTTTGACTAGATTTGATGAAACAGTCATCTCAATTTAACTCAGAAAATCATTGGTTAAACAGTCCATTTAATTTACAGGGAGGAAAATTGGTTAAATGTAACAGAATTATACATATTTCAGCGGCAAGAGATTTTGTGTTCTGGGCAGTAATATCCACCAACGGCATGTAAGGAGTTAAACTTTAAAAATTTACTCAGTGTGCTCCATTTGTAATGAAAAGTTAATGTTTTTGGCCGCAGAAGACCTTGGACATTCACCTATGTGGAATACAAACTCTCAAGCCAGCACGAGGTGGTGAAATGAAGCGGGTAAAAATATTTTATCCCCCACTTCATTTAGACTGGCTACGCCCCCGCCTAAGGAGTGCATTAATAAATTATCATGGATTATCTTGACCTTCTACATACCGTAACGTGCAAATATAGCAAAACTCACTATTGAAACTTTATTCATTTTCATTGTTTGTCTCAGAAACATAGCTTATGACCCTCTTTGGAACGAGCTTGTTGAGCTCGTTCCAGTGAGGGGGCCATAAGTTATATTTTTCATGAAAAAAAAGAAAAAGTTCAGTTATTGAAGAGGGGAAAGGGTTAAGTTTGGTTGTTCCTTTTCATTCATTGTTTATTTACCCGTGTTAGCAGATGGTCTCTCAACCAACAAACCACCCTGCCTTTCAGGAATTCTTCGGATTCCCCGACCCACAGTCCGCCTCCAGAAGCTCCACACTTCTGACGATCTGTCATCACCTCCAGATAGAAAATCCTGCGTTGTTTCCGAAGCTTGAAATAGATTCAAATGGATTACTTGACGGTCTGGTAGTCCGTACCTCCCGTGAGCCACGATTTTCGGATCTAATGTAAATCTCGTAAAAAAATAATTCTTCAAATGTTCTCACGGGAAGGATTTGCTATAAATTCAATATCCATTTATAGACAGATTTCAAATTGATGTTATGGTTCTTCCACGCTTGACGCTTTTTATTGTAGTAATTGAAGTCAGTTTGATCTTTCCTGTTTCAGAATTGATCGATAACTGATTTAAATATTTAGACGTGTATGTAGTATTGGCAAAACTCCTTTCTGTGTGTGTTTAATGTCTTTAGTTCCGATGAATTCTTCAGTCCTCGTGACTATTCTTCAATGGAATGACCCCTCTATCATATACCCACCGTATGTACATGCGGACAATGAAGGAATTTTTCCAAAAAAACATTTTTGATTACACATTTCACATCCCGTATACCCAACAGTAGAATGTCATATACCTGGACAACTCTCGGTTGGAGATCTCATGGATGATCTCGTGTAAAATCACAGTTACTTGACCCTGTTATGTCATGTTATGTTGTCTTGGTAGCCCACGTGAGCGGTCATGTTGTGACATAATTACAATAGTGATACGTGGTCTTAGAGCGCAAGCTCAGCGCGTGTTGTTAGGGTGACGCGTATTTCCATCGTCCATTTTGTATACTGGAGGCCGCCATCTTAGTTTTTATGTTAAGACGTGGTTGCTATGTGACCCAAAACCCTCTAATAGGACAGGGGTATGTTCGAAGGGTGTGTTTGCTTGAATAGGAGTAAATCTAATTACCCAAATAAACCCGACAGTGCCTCCAAATCGCCAACAAATGTTTTCCAATAATAGGTGCATTTCTTTGTATAAGAGTCAATCTAATTACCCAAATCGACCCGACAATAACTCCAAATTATAAAAAAAACTACCGAAGCGGACTTGGAGAAGTCCCGTTTTGGTTTTAAACATATTTTTATTTGCCACTTAACATGTCAAACTGGGATTAGAGAACAAGTGCTTTCCACTAAGGAAACTCTCCTCTCACATTCAGTATACAGACAAATAGTAATTGGAAACAGAGGTAAATATGTACAAAATGAAAAGAAAACGAAAATAGAGAAGAGTGATGTTGGTGATGTCCCTTTAGTAACTTGGAAACTGCAATGCGGGACCACATGAACATATAAGAGAATAACAGATGCCACACAATAGTAATCAAGCTTTTAGTCATAATATTTATTCATTGTTTATTTATTGTTATTGGGGGTAACTTTCAATATTATAGCTATGTCGCAAAAATGTCAAAATGAATGCTGGTAAAACAATATTACTTCCAAGACTTCCCAACTTTCTCGGTTTCATGAGGAAGTCACGACAGCGTTGGTGTGCCACTTGCCGAATATCACTTATTCAGAGTGTCTTGGATCATCCATCTTGTCAACAAATCTATTTGTTTTCCCAATAAATTTCTGCACTGCATTGAAAATAGAAAAATTTCTTCATACATTAAGTTAGGGTCTCCATATAACAGGATATCTACACAATTCGGTTTGATGTTATACTTTGATAATGTAGTAATTAAGTCGATTCTTGCGGTTGAGTACAGTGGGTATTCTAAAAAAAAAGTGCTCGGCATTCTCAACAGGATTCTCACAAGAACAGTGGGGAAATTCTGCAATATAATTCAGAAATTTATCACTGTGTAAGTCACTATATTCACATCTTAAATGAGAATGTAAGACATTCAGTTTCCGTTTTCCTATTTCAAATACTCCGATGGTCTGCAGGATTGGGTAGATATGATTTATTAATTCCGAAAGTGAAATATTCTATGTCGCATCCTGAAGACCGTTCCACATTTCAACACAGGATGGGAAAATGAAACGTTTAAACAGTTCAGTTCGCATTCGATATGGCACAAAGTTTGTAGGGTTTCTTAGGCTATAATTGCAAATTATCTTGAACTCTTGGAGGCAATAACTCTATCAGAAAATCTGGGGCCCGGCCATTTACAATTTTATGAAAAGTACACAATTTATGCAGATTTCTCCTTTCCTGCAGTGTTTGCCACCCGATCTCCAAAAGAAGACGTTGCCGAAACACCGACCTAGTAAGACTTGTAACAATGCGGGTGGCATCACAGTGTATGTCATCAAGGTGTTCAGTAAGTTTTCAGATGCACCACCCCACGCAGGACTCGCGTACTCAAGTATGGGTAAAATGAATGCTTTGTACATTTTTCCAGAGCTGTTCTGTTCAGAATGAACTTTAATTTTCTTAATTGAGATAGCCTAGAGCACGCTTTCTTTGAAATGTGGTCAATATGGGATTCTCAAGATGGGTTTGATTGAACAATCAATCCTAGATGTTTATGAACACTTACAAACTCGAGCGATTCATTATCGAAAGTTATATTTGGGTAATGGATGTTGTTACACAGTGAAAAGAGCATTGCACTTGTTTTTTGAGCATTGAAAGTTACTAACCACTGTTTAGCCCACTCATTCAGTTTCCTGAGATCGTCGTTCAATTTCGTAGAAATATCCTTTGAATTGCCAAATGTTTCAGTTAAGCAGGTGTCATCTGCGAAGAGACGAATAATTGATTCAATATTTTCAGCTATATCATTGATATATATGAGAAATAACAAAGGACCCAGGACAGACCCTTGAGGAACACCGGCTGTGACATCTTTGTTAGCTGAGTAGGAGCCGTTAATTTTTACTCGCTGTTGTCTATTCGTAAGATAGCTTTTGAACTATCGAAGAAGCGATCCCGAACTCCCGTATTGTTTTAGTTAAAAAATTATCTCATTGTGCCACACCTTATCAAATGCCTTGGAAACATCACAAAATATTCCGAAGGTTTGCATATTATTATCAATGGCTTGACACAAGTAATGATTAAATCTCGATCAATTGGAAGGCGGTACTGTTTTGAGGAAAGAAACCCGACTGGAATTCATAAAAAAAGATTGTTCTCTTTAAAGTAACTGTGTAATTCCTTGAATACCACTCGTTCCATAATCTTACCAATGCATGATAATCGGGGTATTGGCCTAAAATTTTTGCCGTCGAATTTATCACAATTTTTGTAGAGAGGATTAACATTAGCAAGTTTCCATTCTTCGGGGAAGGTACTCAGGTGTAGAGGATTTTTGTATAAGAGATATAGCAGTCTACATACTGTGCTTTTTGTCTTTTTCAATACTTTATATCCTATTTCTTCATGGCCACTTGCTTTTTTTACTGGCAATGACTTCAGAATGGTGGTGATGTCCTGTTCCGTGAATGTAGTATCACTTATAGACTAAGAACATCTACGGATATAGAGTGGAAATGTATGGTTCCGGGCGTTTAACTTACTGTTTTGGATAAAGATATCATTCAATAGTTCGGCTTTTCATCGTCGTCATCAACAACATTAGTCCCGAGGAAGATGTTTGTCGAAGAGGCGGAAACGTCGAAGCTCCATTAAAGTTGTTCAAAAATGCCTTTATAATATGCCAAAACTGTTTCGACTCTACATTTTCCGTTGGTGATTCGTCAACTGTTTTCAAATAATGTTCTCTTGCATTTGTTTTCAGATTGTTAACTTTATTTCTAATAATTTTGTATTTCAACCAGAGTTGGGTAGAATATGATTTCAGAGCTTGCTTTCTGATACGATCTCGACTTCGAATTTCACGCCTGATAGAACTGTCGAATCAGAGTTTATCGTTTTTTTCCGTATCGTAACCTTATTGTGTGGTATGCAGTCCCTGGCTATGTTCAGAAAAGTGGAGACAAAATTTGAAACTGCATCGTTTATTGACACTGGTGTATCAATAAGAGAGTCCCAATCTGTTTCGGATATACGGCGATTCATTTTCGCGAAATCAGCTTTATTATAATTCCATATCGTTCTTATACAAGGCGGTGTATTTGGACATTTGAGCTCAGCATGTGTGAATGAAGCTTTGTGATCTGGCAGACCTAGATCAATTGTACCCGATTTTCGCACAGAAATGCTATCACTGATTAAGATATGATCCAGTAGTGTGTTGCTGGATTGGGTAACACGGGTGGCTTCCTAAACAGCGTCTTTTATATTGAAGGAAGTGATTATATTGTGTAAATTACCTTGTGGCTTGAGAAGATCGTAGTTAAGGTCACCAGTAATGATTACCGATAGATTCATAGATAGAGTTTAATCCAATTTGTACTCTAGTTTTGACCAAAAGGTAGCGGGACATTCTCGTTCTGATCTATAAATGACATATAAAATGAATTTTTCCTTGGATCCAACCTCAGACCAGAGTATGTCATCATCAAATGCAAGACAATTAATTTGTTTGAAGTAAAGACTGTCTGCGAAATACACTGCAATGCCATACTGATTCCTGTACCGTCTAATTGGCGCAGAAAACTCGGAAACAGAATTTCACTGGTATCATAGTTTTCATCTAAGTGTGTTTCTGTGAAACAAAGAATATCAAAATCGTCAGTTAATCCTTTACCCAACGAATCGGCCGCATCCGCCCGCGTAATATGCAAATTCAGCAGTTGAAAAAATATTATTTTTAAAAAAAAATCAACAAAACCATATCATGTGACCACTCGTTGGAAATAGCCCGACGAGCTCGTTCCAACGAGGGGTCACATAATATGGTTCTGTTGAAATTTTTTGAAAAATTAAAAAAAATGATATTTAAAATAATAAATTTTGATATCGTCTGCGTTGGGTAAAGGGTTAAGTCTACTAGATCCGAAACTTTGTTACGTATGGTTCGAACTTTGTAATTATAGACGTCTTAGGTTTATCATTACACATATCATGACAGGGGCCTGGATTCAATTCTATATCGCCACATCTGATGAGACGAGACACTAGCACAAATATACAACTCACAAGGACACACAAGAGGTAATGCAGAATTTTCAAAAAAGTTGGCAATTTTTTACTCTTCATATGGTCATTTAATCTGACACACAATCTGCCGAGGAAGATACCCACCGCCCAGCGGTAGCTCGATATATCAATTCCCATCGAGAAAACGAGTAGAGGAGTAATACGTCGTGTCACCGCTAGACCAGGCTATCCTCAACTTTGCAGATTGTATGCAGGATAACGAACTCAGGAAGTTCGGAATGTGTTTCAAAAGGACGTCACCAACAGAGATCAAACAGAATTCAAAAACAGAAACAAGTACCGTACAATATACAAAAAGCATTATAGACTTAATTTTACAAACAGGAAAGAGGGGCAAACGGGTGAAAGAGTCGTTGTTTGTCAGGTAGAAGTAGGAGAATTGTCACATCTAAGGCTCACACTGTATGGAAGTAAATTACGCGTAATCTTGTCTCTGAGGAAACTGGAAGGTCATCTTAGCCTGAACCGGCCACGCACAATAGTTCTAAGTTCGGGCTAAGATGACCTTCCAGTTTCCTTAGAGACAAGATTACGCGTAATTTACTTCCATACAGTGTGAGCCTTGGATGTGACGATTCTCCCACTTGGGGTGGGTTGTTCTCATGCCAGAGGGAGGTCATATGCTGCATTTCGTTACATTCATAACTTTTGCGATCACATTTTTGCAATAAGTTCACTTGTGCAGGATGATGAGGACTCGCATGCCACATTACCTTATATTACATTCAGGAACAACATAGTTTGGACAAACGAAGAAAAGAAGAAAGGGAAGACAATATTGCAACACATGGTTAATCAGAAGAATTTTTACGGCAACTTTTTCACAATAAGCACAATTATACAGGTTTTGCTCTCAAAACATAGCCCATGACTCCCCACAGAGACGTGCTCGACAAGCTCGCTCCGTTGTGGGGTCACAAGCTACATTACTTTATATTACTACGTCATTTTGAGAAAAAACTTGTTTGCAACACGATCAACTCGACCTGTTTAACCCTTTACCTAACATGAAAAGCAGACGACACTTGCAAAAAAATTCTTGAATAACTATTTTTCTTTCATTTTTTGTCTCAACAATATTGGTTATGACCCCTCATTGGAACGAGCTCGTTCCAACCAGGGTCATAGCCTATTTTTTTGAGACAAAAAATGAAAAAGTAATGAAAATTAATTGGCGATTTTTGAGAATAGCGCTGGCCGTTTTGGTCGTTACGTTAGGGAAAAGGTTAAACAACATTGGGTGCATATACCACCCATGTTATTTCTGAAAATGGCAGAAAAAATTCACAATTTGCTGTAACAATTGATTCAACTGAATAACTTTCAGGACAAAATTTTCACGAATGTACAGTTGTGCGGGTTTTGCTCTCAAATAAGTTCATCATCGAAACGTGCTCGAGAACTCCTTCCGATGAGGAAACACAAGCTACGCTTGATTATATATTATATTGAGGAACAACGTAGTTTTAAAAAACAAAACAACTTCGTTTGCATATCAATTTGTTTAGCCTTTTAAACAACATTTGTTATATACGTCAATCTTATTATTATTTTTCTAAATATTATAAATGATTCACCTTTTGCTCATGCATTTGTTTCATCTGAGTAACTTTTGTTATCACGTTTCGAAATGTGTACAATTGTGCAGGTTCTGCTCTCAAGACGCAGCCTTTCACTCCTCATCGAAACGTGCTTGATGAGCTCATTCTGTTGAGGAGTCATAAGCTGTGTTACATTGAATTACATTCAGGAACAGCGTAATTTGGTAGAAACGCTTTTTTTATGTCTCGATTGAATTTAGCTTTTAAACAACAGTGGTTGCATATACCATCCGTGTTGTTATTGGTTTCAATATAACAAAAATCATTCACATTTGCTCTAACACTCATAGACAATCCGTTTTTCGTCGTAGGTGCCTATACTATGACCAAACAGTATCCAAATGAATCCCAAATTCGCATTGGAGACTGTCTTCTTGAATGGAAATCTGATGGTATGATTAGCACACAGATGACTCTAACCGGTGAAAGTGTCCGTTCGATTGAGCAGGAGCGTACTCCGGTAGAGCCCTATACTTGGAACAATTTTTGCTTTGTGTTACTATTTTAGCTGTTTTGCATGTTCCGGCTTCTCTTGACTCCAGCATTCTGTGTATTCTCAGCTTTTCCTGCCTATTACTGACTCTCTCCCAACCTCACCTCTCGATCTTTTCATCTAAATTCAGCTCATTGTCGCTTCATATGGCGACACTTGCCTAGTACTAGTTCTATATGGCCTCTTAGAATTAGATAAAGGTCAATCAGAACCTCTCTTCGTACGACTCTTCGACTCATCTGGGTATTTGAGGATACTTATGACACGATTACGTTCCGATGGCGGATAGTTACATTTTTTGAGGATCATTACTGACTTTGCTAACTGAGATACCCTTCTGTTACTTACAAAACTGTTTCTAGCCTCTTCTACTACCGCTACGCTAGGTCTATTGGCTATCGCGCTTGTGATCTATTCCTATCACAAGGAAGTCTACAATTGCTGATTGCTTATACCATCAGTAGAGGCGATCGCTACGTCTTTGCTGTTAATCATCTTATTTTCTACTACCGGTCTTGCAATCCTTAGCTAACATGTACACTGTCACTATCAGCCTAACTCATATGACTCTTCGACTGATTTTGGTATATGATACTTATGACACTGTGGTGTACTATTTGATGATATTATATTTCACGTAATTTTCCCATCCTCCGATTATCCGTTTATCTGAGAGATGCCGAACTCTTTCTGAAAGTGTTACCTACTGAAAGTTCTAAAACAATCGCGCACTGTTCCCGTGCACTATACACTTTCTGACAATAGCCACCGAATATTCAAGGACGTTCGACTCACGGAACATAACGTGCTCTTTAAATATTTTTTTTATGGAATTCTGTTAATTATTTTTAGTTCAAGAACGCAAATGCTTCGCTTGGGCAAGGTGCTTAATAACACTCGGTGTACTTAAGATTGACTGGAAACAAGATCCTTGCTCGGTTTGTTCGACATCATAAACTAATTACTGAATTACTTTACCTATGCCAAAATAGTGGTCCTCTAGGAAGATTAGTCCACATGCCTCCGGTGGGTGGTCTATTTCCCCCCCCCCCCCCAAGACAGGCCTGGCATACTTTAGGAGCGCAAGAGTGTTGCACACCTCCTGCACACCTAGAAAAAATGAGGAGGGCAAATTTTTACACCCTTTCATTTTCTGAAATACCAGACCTGTTTGGGACTGCCTTTAAAATCTGTTATCATTTGTCAATGTTGCACTGATTTGCAATAATTCATTACCCATTCTGTCACATTTCGTTATATTTTGAGTGTAAAAGACAGTCACATAAGAATTGAATACAACATTTTGAATTATGAGAATATGTGTATGCCAATTTTTCCACTTTGTAGCTGAATGTAGTGCAATTTTTCAGTCACAGCAGTAATACCTTAAAATGAATATACAGTACATACAGAGTGTATTGTCAGTAAATCACCTGTGGAGTGATGATTTATCTCAAGCAATAAATGCCAATGTGATGCAAAGCGTAATTGGCATAAGCATAAGCAATGTTTCAGCAAATGGTTAAACCCGGAGGTCCATTGGTTGAAACTAGGCTTGTGCTTCTTGTGTTTCTGTACGAAATTTGAGAGTAGTACCTTGGGTGATACCTCCACTCCATGGGTGATTGGGTGACAATCCACCCTCCACGTACTGTAACCAAAATAGCATACAAGTATACGTACTGAAAATTCCAGGTGCAATTGCGCTCCCAAGCAATCTGAGAAGGGCAATTGTTTTGCACTCTTTGATTTTCTAGACTAGGCCTGCCAACACCACTATTTTGGCATAGTCAACTTCAATCCATGCAGTTTTTATAATACATGTATTGGATGCATAGTAATGTCCGTGGAAGCTTACGGCTCCTACAGTTTTATCGCGTGGCAGTCGTTTTACGATGTAAGTTCCATTATTTCCAAATGAAACAAAATACTGCGTTTTGATTGGTTGAGAGGTACGGTGTAACTTGCAATCTACAGTGGCTTTTTACACCGTGTTTAACCAAGGTGTAAAAACAAAAATATACAAGATCAAGCTATATGGCTAAAAAGTACCAATTTTTAAATATTAATTCATACCTTCTGCTCGGTTATGTTAGAACAAAAATAAAAATACAGGAAATTTAATATTTATGTGCAATAAAATATTACAGATATGGATGTCACTGGAACTGGCTCATTGAGTCAGTTCCAATGACATCCATATTTGTCTGGTTTTATTTAAGAAACTTGCCAAGTACAAATTTTCTGTCAGTTTTTGCCCACAATGTAGGTTAAAATATTAAGTACACCAAAATTCTTGGAAATAAATCCGTTATCCTTGTGTTTTCCAGGGTGTATGGGAATTTACACCGGTTTGGGAACTCATACACCCTTCGGCTTTGCCTCAGGGTGTATGAGTTCCCAAAGCGGTGTAAATTCCCATACACCCTGGAAAACACAAGGATAACTATTATTACGCCAGGGTGACCATGTATGGAATGTCGATTACGCCAAACTGCATTCAACTTTAGTGTAGAAGTCTATTGCGCGAAAGTGCATTCAAGTTTTTGTAGAAGCCTGTAACGCCAAAGTGCATCCTGCTTTTGGGTGGAAGTCTGTTTCGTCCAAGTGCACCCTACGTTTGTGTAGAGGTCTATTACACCAAACTGCATCCATCTGTGAAAATGTATTACGCCAGTGCATCCAACTTTTGTGTAGAACTTCTATTACGCCTGAAGTGCAAGTCCTAGTAAACATTTTCCATACAACGTCTCTCACAGTATCATGCCAGAGTGCCCGTATGTACATATAATCATTTCTTTTTCTCTTGTATATCGATTGTAACTTTATTACCAAAACAATGGTGAAAACAACATTTGCAAAAAACAATTTACTATAGGAATTCCCGTCTATGATGGTCAGAATTAGTGTTTCACGACATCGACGCATAGAGAACAGTGCTAAAATAGCACCGGTACTATGTCACAGTGCATGTTAGCCGGAATATGGATGCTGGCGTCTCTGATTTAATATTTTGGATACGATAGGGTCCAAAAGAATTAAAGTTACGATTTTGCAACATTCTATATTCAATGAGTCTTCAATTGTTAAAAAATATTAGTTTTCTATTGTACGTGTACCCGTAAACATTCATTCATGTGTATTTGTTGTGTCAATTCAGATCTGAGCTTCCAAGAATACGACAGCACATTTCTGAGCGCTTTTCATGCAGAAGATAGTATGAAATTATGCGGTAATAAGGCGTACTGCACGTGAATGGTGCATTTGTCTTCAACCAATGCTAACCCTGTTTGTTTGGAGTTAGTACGTTGGGGAGTCTGACAGTTGCCGTTGCTCGGCGTTTCTCTCTGCGTACTCCGGATTCCTCTACCCGTAACACTGTCCGACACGAGGTGACCCTGGTAGTCGAAAGTGTCATTAACTCCCAATAAATAAATAAATAATGAAGTTATGCATTCGTGGGTGACTTCAAGGACAGGGCAGTGGATTCAGCTCCCAGTTCGAACACTTGGACTCTCTTCCAATTCCTATTCTCGAATTTTTACGAACGATGTTTGAGTTCTTCAACCCTAGTTTTCGAAAGTGAATATTTTAACCCTTTACCCAACGAATGGGCCGCATCCGCCCGCGTAATATGAAAATTCAGTAGTTGAAAAAATATTATTTTTCAAAAAATTTCAACAAAACCATATCATGTGACCCCTCGTTGGAACGATCTCGTCGAGCTCGTTCCAACGAGGGGCCACATGATATGGTTTTGTTGAAATTTTTTGAAAAATAATATTTAATAAAAATGATATTTAAAATAATAAATTTTGATATCATCTGCGTTGGGTAAAGGGTTCAGCCACGAAAAAACTAAAATCCGTTTATTGCTGTCGATGGTTCCTGAGTACATTCGCCTCACATTTATGCTATAATTCGGGGGACATAAAATATCAAAGCCATACATTTACCGTAAATGGCTGAACTGTAGAATAATGGGCGAATTTGTTGGGGGAGGGAACTGGGATTCACGAAGGTCAGCAGCCCTCCGGCATACCTGCTGAATTCGGACAGTGGGCCGATTTGGCATGTAGGCCGTGAGAAAATGTTCATCATTACTTCGGCGTACCTACCGTATATGACCCATTGAGATCACAGATTAAACACATCATAGCATTTAATATAACATTTTGGCGAACACGAATGGAAGACGACACTTGCAAAACAGATGTCTTGGATTATTGAATCATAGCTTATGACTCCTATTTAGAACGAGCTCAGTGAGATCGTTCCAACGAGGGGTCATAAGCCATGTTTTCGAGGCAAAAATTGAAAAAAAATAAAGAAATTTGAAAGGCTACTATTTCTAGTAGTAATGACAGGTTATTGCCCTCAGTTTCAGTAAAGGGGCAAATCGCAACATGTCCAGCAAACTATAACTGGACTTCCTGACCATACACATTGAAGGGAGTGCGGTGGCGTAGTAGGCAGAGATGCATTCTAGAAGCTGAGAGGTCCTCGGTTCGAATCCCACCTGCGGCAACCGCGTCGTGTCCTTGGGCAAGACATTTAATCACAATTGCCCACGTGGGGGCACTGTGGCGTTGTATACTAAGGCGTACTTATCTTCAACCAATTATGCCAACCCTGCTTGTGTGGAGTTAGTGCGTTGGGGAGTCTGACAGTTGCTCGCCGTTGCTCGTTGGTTCTCTCGGGGTGCTACTGCTTCCTCCACCCATAAAACTGTTCGACACCATGTGACCCTGGCTGTCGAAAGTGTCGTTAAACCCCAATAATAAATATATAAATTCAAATTGAAGGCGATATCAAACTCCAGTAGTCACCATGTTTGGCTGTTACAATCTGGGTTTGAATATGATAGCATAATCATTTGCCCATAACTAGTTTAAGGCTGACCAATTCAAGAAGTACAAGTTTTAGTCCGCCCATACGTCCGTCCGCCATTCGTGATCAAACTTCGTGATTGAACGTTCACCGCATTCGCAGTTTCTAAGCTATTTTTTAGAAATGTGTCAGTTTGCTGCCGGCCCCTTCTTTTCCCCTCTAACCCTGAACTAACATCCGATTGTCCGGGATCAAACGTTCATGAGAGTTGAATATTCACGTGCGATCGCACGTGCACTTGCTTTGTTCCTTGTGGAAGAGACCCGAGCCGAAACTGCCTAAACCCAATTTTGATTTTTCCCGTGGAGCTTACACGATTTTACGCGTCGGCTAGAAATTCTATTACATTTTTTTCCTTTTCTATATTCCAGGTTGAAACACTTACCAAAGAGACGATGAAAGGTAAATCGGAAATTTATACAGTATGGTTCTATATAGATAGTTACGCCTTTACCTAACATAACTATGAAGGAAACGCTTGCAAAAAACAAAACTAAATTATTGAATAAATAAAAAAATTAATCTCTACCACCAAAACATAGCGTGCCACTCCTCACTGGAACTAGCTCTTAGAGCTCGTTTCATTGAGGGGTCTAAGCTATGTTTGAGAACACAGATTGTAAAAATAACTAATTTAATTGAATGGCGATTTTTGTGAGTATAGCTCTGACTGGATATCCCGTTAACTTAGATAAAGGGTTAACATATTCATTATTATTCCCACGGAATGCTAAATATGTAAATATTCTATATTCGGCATAACGTAGAAAGCTCAGACAAGTAAGCCCATTTTATCTGAGAGGATGCATGTTCAGTTTTGACCCACGTCATTTGCGTTGCATTTAAGCAAGACCATTCATCTTACTTGTTTTAGTGGGAGAAGGGCGTTTCAGTGTTGGAATATTTTCCAGTTTGTAAACTAGGCGTGGAGGTGGGGGCCATTTTCTTGCTCTTTTCGATATCCCCACCATCTTAAAAAGACTCGTGGATAGGGCCCTAAGAACCTCTAATTTCGGATCGAATCGAATCCCGAAACGAATCAGACCGTGTATTGCGAATCAAATCGAATCTCGAGTAGAATATCGGATCGAATCTCGTATGGAATCTCGGATTGAATCTCGAATTGAATCTCACGACCGCTCGGACTGTTGTTTATATTTATTTCTCTCTTCAGCTATATTATTACTGGCATGAGCTGTTCAAGTTGTAAATATCGCACCTTCTTACAATCGTAAATATTGCCAGTATCCACTCACGTATTGTATTCGACGGTAACTCGTCGGTTTGGCGAGTCAATTGAAAACGTGAACTTCACAGAACGGAATTAAGCCTTTACCTATAACATGAAAAGCAGACGACACTTGCAAACAACATTTTTGAATAACTATTTTTTTCATTTTTTATCTCTAAAACATAGGTTATGACCCCTCATTGGAACGAGCTCGACGAGCTCGTTCCAAAGAGGTGTCATAACCTATGTTTTTGAGACAAAAAATGAAAAAATAATAAAAATTAATTGGTGACTTTTGTGATTAGCGCTGGCCGGTTTTGGCCGTTACGTTTATTAAAGGGTTAAAGTAGTTTCGGAAGTGGAAACTCCCCCAACTCTTCCTGTATGTCAGTTCCCCTGTACATGAGACCAGATGATCGAAGAAGAGATCAAGAGGAAACACTTCGTTGGGTTTTTCTTAACGATTCGAAAATTTCCGAATCAGTGCGACTCTAATTTAAAATTACCGGGACGATTTCGAATCGAATCGAATTCGAAGGTTCGTAGCGCCTTACTCGTGGCTAAACAACAACACGGCACAACACAATGTAGCTGAATAATTTTCTGGGCAATAGTACACTCTAGATGTGGAACTGAAAAGATTTTTTTCTAAAAAACCTGCAACGGGGAACATGTTAATAACATCGCTGGTTCTCAAAGCTGATCGCTTATATCGCATTACCACACCAGAGTCCCCCAAAATCAAGATTAAAACTTAGAAAATATTCCATCCGAGAGTTAGGTTTCAGTAGGTAAACTGACGAGCGAGCGAGCGAGCGAGCGAGCGAGCGAGGTAGTAAACGCCGTCAGTCGAAGACACGCTTGATATTTTACTAGCGGGCACACCCATCACCGGACGGGAAACCCCGCCTGCGCGATGGAAATTGAATTGCATTGCATATCAAGGGAAATAATCAAAGCTTGAATTTCTAGCTGAATGGAATAAAAGAATCACCAAATCACGGAATCCCAGACTTCCCATTTATATAATAGATTGGCCAGCCTTTCGACTGTTTTTTTTATACTCACTGAAGTCAAATAAACCAGTCAAAAGATTTAATCAAATTCAAATTTTCTACCTTTTAGGACCTTTTACGCCATTCTGATTGCAGCATTCTTGAAAGTGTATTCAAATGATTATAAAATTCTTACGGGTTTATTTGTGTGACCTGATACACATGGGGGCGATGGTGTGTGTGTGTAAATTGAGTCAATATGCATAGAATCATTGATATCTTTTGCAATGTCTTTCGCTGAAGTTCGAAAACAACTCGAGTTCTCCTGTATATATCGTCCCCTAGCTGAGTGGAACAAGGCGCCACCTCAAATACTTTAACATTGCAAATGGCACATTTTTCACTTAAGGTGAGATATTACAAAATGATTGGTTTGACAAACGATATAATGTAATCAGCTACTACTATTACTATATCTCTAACTACTACTAATACCACCACTTGTTATTACTACTACTACTACTGCTATACCACACCCTCTCCTCCCACTCATCCACTTCCCCCATCCTCTTCATCCTCATGCTTCTCCTCCTCCTCCTGATACTATTACTACTTACTACTACTACTACTACTATTACTACTACTACTACTACTACTATTACTACTACTACTACTACTACTACTACGTCTTCTACTACTACTACGTCTACTACTACTACTACTACTACTACTGCTGCTACTACTACTACTACTACTACTACGTCTTCTACTACTACTACTACTACTACTACGTCTACTACTACTACTACTACTACTACTAATACTACTACTACTACTAATACTACTACTACCATCACCACCACTACTGCTGCTACTACTACTACTACTACTACCACCACCACCACTACTGCTACTACTACTACTCCTACTACTACAACTATCCTTACTGTTATACTACTCGTCACCTTCTCCTCTACCCACTCCTCCATCTCACTCCACTACTACTACTACTACTACTACTACTACTACTACCACTACAACTACTACTACTAACTATTACTACTACTACTACTACTTTACCACTACTACTACCATTAATACCACCACCTACTATTATTACCACTGCTATACTACTCCACCTCCTCCTCCCTCCCTCCCCTCCCCATATTACTACTACCCAAACTACTTACTACGAATTCTAATGTTTCTACTACAAGTGGGAGATAGTTCTTATCATTCTATTCCATCTTCTATTCAACAGATTATAGTGAAGCATTTTCATTGTTTGACAAAAATGGCGATGGTCACATTACAACAAAAGAATTATCGAGTGTGCTGAGGTCACTCGGACAAGACACTCCTCCGGAGGAAATACAAAATATGATTGACGAAGCTGACCAAGATGGTATGTTGTTATAACTTACTCTTAAGGCTGAGATCCAACTGGGTATAGAAATGGAGGATGGACGGGCGGAGAGGCAGCTTTTTCAGGCTTGTTTTTTTTTTTGTCAGAAAATTCATTGTTCTGCGTGTCAAACCTTTTATTACTTTTAATTATTATTTTTGTCAGGGTTAAAAATTCCAACAGAACCATGTCATGTGACCTCATCGTTGGAACGAGCTCAACGAGCTCGTTCCAGGGGCACATGATATGGTTTTGTTGAAATTTTTTAGAAAATAATATTTTTTTCAATTTCTCAATTTCTAAATTACGCGAGCGAGTGCCTCTGATTCGTTAGGTAAAGGGTTAACCATTTATCTAGCATGACTAACTGATGACACTGGCAAAAAGATTTAAATAATCAAAAAAATTTTTTTTTTTGGTCGAAAAACATAGTTTATGATGCCTCATTAAAACGAGTTGACGTGTTCGTGCCAAAGTGTGTGTGTGAGAGGGGGTGGTGGGGTGGGGGGGGGGGGGGGGTAAGGCGGTGGGTAGGGCATAATTTATGTTTTGGTGGCACATCTTGAAAAAATAATAAACTTTGAATGGAGTTTTTTTTTAATAACGCTTGCCGGATATGGCCGTTATGCCTCTAAGGCATTAAGTTAAACAAAATGAAATATCTGTTAGAAAAACAATCTGACACTGGCGTTTTTAATGATCAAATGTGGTGTCAGTTTTGGAAAGTGACAGATGAATGATGATTCTAGGAAACAAATCACTTTTTTCGTGTAGGATATGCCATTATCGTGTTGTAATATTGTGCTGACACATTCGAACATACACATAAAAGCGAATGTCTGGAAATATGTTTAAAATAGTACGTTGGAAAGATAATTCTTTCGACCCCTGTTCCCCGCTATGTCTATGACACGCGACAATGTTTTGGGTGTTGTTGGTAGGCTTTGCTCGATAAAAAATATCATAATGCACTTTGCGCTGTAATATTTTGTTAACTTTACAACCGCTGTTACGAGAGTAGTACAGCATATATCCGACCGGGCCCGATTGGCCAGACCCCGACCCGAACCCCGGAAGTGACGTCATATCACGTGACCCAGTTACGTCACGTTTAGTTGTCATGGTAACCCGTGTGTGCATCCATCTTGTGACGTCACCCCCATAGTGATACGTGGTCCTAGTTCGCATGTGCAGTGCCTGTTGTTAGGGTGATACGTGATACGTATTTCCGTCGTCCATTTTGTATACTGGAGGCAGCCGTCTTGGTTTCTATGGTAGCACGTGGTTGATATGTTACCCAAAGGTTTATAAGAGGACAGGGATATGTTTGGAGGGTATGTTCCTTTGTATAAATGTAATTTCCCGATTCGTAGAATTACCCAAATAAACCCGACAATCTCTCCAAATCACCAAAATCTACTTTCTTTGATACGGATTCCCCATTTTATCGGCTTAGCACGTAGTGCTATAGTACCGAGGGAACCCGAGGTGCGTTCGAGTGAACTAGAGTAATTTTCTGACTCGGACCACGTATCACTATGGAAATGACTGCTCACACGGGCAACCATGACAACCAAACATGGCGTATCGAGGTCACGTGATAAGACGTCACTTCCGGGTCCAGGTCGGGGTCTGGCCATTCGGGCCCGTCGGTACATACTATACTACTTACGAGACCAAAACCGAGGTGGTCATATCAGGTTATACGGCGTAATTGTCTTTAAACGGCGACGGGTAGAGAATTTTTCGAAGAGGAGCGGTTTAAACGTTAGGAAGAGGAATTATACCACGATTGCAGTGTGTATCGTTACGCGATACAAAACAGACATTGGGAATGTTTTAGATACACAACGCATGGAATCTGGGCTACGTCTAAGAACGTCAAATAAGAACGCATCTGAAAAAAAACTCCATCAAGAGTCGATTATTACTGTCTCCCCTACTCCAACCTCGTTCTGTTTTGTTTTGGTATACCCCTATCGCGTTACCACTCAAGCCACAAACCGTAAGCTACGGGGTGAGGGATGGGATGGGAGTGGGGAGGCTCGGAATGCAACTACAGTATTTTACTGCTTCTCTTTCACTGGTTTCGGTGGCCGTCAATGAGGTATCGAACTTTGTAAGTATAACCCTCAAACTGCTTCGAGATAGTTGATTTATTACTTGTATGGCGTGGCCAGAGGGAGAGGGAACCTCCGGAATTACAAATATACTCCACCTAAAAACGTCACGTGCCTGCTTACTTCCTGAGTGGTAGTTGCCGTGACATATGGACTTCTCCTTGGAGTCATATCAGACGAACATTGATCATTGAATTGTGGATCGGTTTAAAATCCATTCCACAGGAGGGGCGATCGTCTGATCTCCCCTTTCGGAATCTGTCATTATATTTAAAGGCAATTATTATGGAAAATTCACCTTTTGTTTCTTCTTTTTAAATAATTCCAGGCAGTGGAACAGTTGAATTTCAAGAGTTTTTAGAGTTGATGGCCGAGAGTCATAAAGAAAATTCAGGTCCTGCAGATGAAGTTCTCGCTGCCTTTCGTGTATTTGACACAACAAACTCTGGTAAAATCAAGTCTGAGAAATTGCGCCATATAATGGAAAATATGGGCGAAAAAATGTCAAAAAGAGAAGTTGATGAGATGATCGAAGATGCCGGAGAAGACGAGAAAGGGATGGTGAATTACAGTGGTATGTTGGTTATAGTGTAACACCTAAACTAAGCGAAGCTTTCGCTTATATGACGCGATTCAAAGTGTTTCATTAAGAGTGATTGGCACTTTTGGGACGAGGTAAGAAATAGAGGACCCGGGGGTAAAACTTAGGAGAGGGCAATTCGTAAGAGGCAAATTTGCAGGGAAAGCACAATATCACTATAACACGATAGTGTAGCCTCGTTCTTGGTGGTACGTTGGATGAACGAGGTCCAGATCAGAACAGTATTCTTCATCTCTTATATGAACTGAAGGCTTCGCATTCGAGTTCACAGTTAACTCGTTCAGGCATGAAGTTGAAGATAAACACAACTCTAAAATAATTGGCGTCATATATAGACCAAACACTCCACCCAAAGCCGATATAAGCCTCCTCATATCAAAATTAGGTGAAATAATGGATGTTCTGAATGCCGAAAACAAAAAAGTTAATATCATGGGGGATCTCAACCTGAACCTTTTAAAAGCAACTATACATTCCAAGACAGAAGAATTTGTGGATCTCATGTTTAGCCAAGGATTCTTGCCTCATATAACCAAACCAACGAGAGTAACTAATCATACAGCTAGTCTGATAAACCACATATTTTCAAATAATGTTTCACAAACAACAATACCGGGTATAATTATAACTGATGTATCAGATCATTTTGGTGGTTTTTTTTACATTGAAGAATCTACCAAGGCAAATGATACACCACGATTTACTACAAAACGAATCATAAACGCGGAAAGAATGTCTGAATTTAAAGAATTACTCTCAGAAAGTAATTTTTACCCTGTCTTGCTTTCAAACTGTCCCAATGAATCATATGAAACATTTGTAAGCATCTATATGGAAGCTTACGATAAGGCATTCCCTTTGAAGCGGTCCGCCAGAACAATAAATTTATTAAAAAACAACCTTGGATGACAAAGGGACTTGTCATATCCTCAGTTAATAAAGAAAAATTGTATAAACGAAAACTTAAAAACCCTAATGAACATAATTCCCGAAATTACAAAAACTACTGTAAAATTTTTAACAAAGTTAAGAAACAATGTAAATCAATTTATTATAGGGATATCTTGAATGAAAATAGGAACAATACGTGAAGAACACGGCAGATCTTAAACGAAGCTATCAATGAAGGCAATCGTGAAAGCAGACTACCCACTTTCTTTGTCTAGAGCGGTACAGAAATAATCGAATCCCAAGACATTGCAAGAGAATTCAATATTTTTTTCGTCAACGTTGGTAGAACCATATCCGACCAGATCCAGAAACCGGATAAATCGTACTTAAACTACAGGCATGGTAGTATTTCCAACAACTTTTATCTTTTATCCACAAATCCTGTAGAAGTTAGTCAAATTGTAAACAGAATGAAAGCAAAACCGTCGAAAGATTGCGATAGTATCACAACCAGCCTTCTTAAACAAACGATAAATGAGATATTGGTCCCCATTACCCACATAATCAATAATTCCTTTACCGAGGGCAAAGTACCAAATAGAATGAAAATTGCAAAGGTGGTACCCATTTTCAAATCAGGCGACGAGCACAGCTTCACAAACTACAGGCCCATTAGCATCCTTCCAGCTTTTTCAAAAAAAGCTCATGGATATAAGACGTAGAAGTTATATCGAGAGGTCTAATATCTTATATCCTTATCAGAACGGATTTCGAAAACGTTATAGCACGATTCACCCAGTCCTCCAACTCCTCAAAAGCACCGCTATGGAAAACAATAAACGGGAAAAGAATAGTACGCTGGCGCTATTCTTGGACCTGTCTAAAGCATTCGACACGATAATCCATGAAATACTATTGGGCAAACTCGAATACTACGGCATCAGATGACTAGCCAACAACTGGTTTAGAAGCTTCTTATCCGATAGATTCCAATATGTTCTATATGGCGAACAAAAATCTGATTTTGCCAGACAAAGCTGTGATGTCCCACAGGGCTCGATCTTGGTCCCCGTTTTATTTCTTCTGTATATAAATGATATAAGTTATTCAACTTCGCTTACTCTCTTGACGTTCGCCGATGACACTACAGTACACTGCTCTGGTCTCAACAGTAGTTCAATAACACCGTATTTTAACGAAGAACTTCAAAAATGATTCGAATGGTGCTCTGTGAACCAGTTGATGCTAAATGCTAAAAAAAAACTCCTACATTATACTTAATCCAACAAAAGGAAGGAATACTGATTCCCGTCATGAGGTAAAAATAAATAACCAAGTTATTAACAAGGTCGGAGACAACGAACCAGAAAAATCCTTAAAGTTTTTGGGAATAAGCCTTGTTGAACATTTATCCTACAAAGCTCACATATCCCGAATAAGCTCGAAAACAGCGCGAGCAAACTATAGTCTCAATAAAGTAAAAAATATCCTCCCCCATCGAGTTCTGAAGACATTGTATTTCGCCCTGGTTCACAGCCATTTAATATATGGAATCGTAAAATGGGGGAGCTCGAAAGCAATTAATAAATTAGCTATTATGCAGAATAGACCCCGAAGCCATGAAAATTCATTTTCATGGCTGGCTGAAGGAAAATATGGCTGGCTAGCCGGCTCAGTCGGCTAAGGTTTCATGTTCGCGGCTGACGGCTCAATACGGCTCAGCTGACTGAGTGGTGTTACAGATCCGCCTATGATGAAGTGTAAAGCTCGTCACGCTACTAACAGGCTAATAACAACATAATATCGCGCTAAAGTTCTTTATTGTTAAAATTTTAAGGAATAAAAGCGTCCCTAAACACATTTTACAACAGAAACTCACTGGTTACTGATTAGGCTTTGACGAACACTCTTCTTTAAGCCAGATTATTGTCTTATTATTGTCACATTGCTATAGTTATCTGGCAATAATAAATCAATTTTCTGGTGTTATTGACACGCTGTTGTTGCCTAAGGGTACAATTATATACTATAAAAATGTTTTTTTGTTATTGTGTTCTATGAAATAGACCCGGTTCCAAAATCTTAAGTTTCTAATTTCTTTGACTGGCATTAGTGGCATATAAAAGTTGTTGATCTGAAGAATGGTAAGAGGTTTTGGATATACAACTTCTTTATTACAATAAACGCGACGTTTTAGTTTAATTACTAACATCGTTTTCAAACAAGTGGAAACGGTGTTAGTATCTACACTGAAACGTCGCATTTATCGTAATAAAGAAGTTGTTTTTCCCAAAACTCTTATCATTCGTCAATGAATTTATATTGTTCATGGAGAGAAGGGGTTTTATTATGATTGAAATATTACATTTTCGGAGCTAAAATCAGTTTTATTCTGTTGTTGTATATGTTACCAACTGAATTGAAGGAATTCATAAATATGAACAACTCAGCCATGTGCGGTGAGTTATAGTACGTTCCAATGTTAATCTTTTTGTGAATACCGGCAACGAAGTTGGTGACTACACAATGGCAGTAGTATGAGACCCTTGACGTTGTCCCAAAATAGGTATGAGAACCCTGCCGTAGATAGGAAAACTCAATACCCTCTTCCTCTCCTAGTGCCGCGGAAAAGCATAAATCGTGTACTTGTATCACAGATTAGTAGACCAAAACAAAACTCAAACGCGGAGGAAATGCACAAGCACATATCTTACTCGGGAAGATTTCTACTTCTAGGAATTAGGGCTAGGTAGTCAGCAGCAACACATTTAGGCATTGTTCTAACATTCATTTAATGAAAATTTGACAATTTACACGGCTTAGCCGGCGCAAACTTTCGTGGCGGCTGATTTATAATACGGCTGGCTGACGAAAAAATGTGGCTGGCTGCGGCTGACAAAAAATATGGCTGGCGGCGGCGGCTCATGGCGGCGGCTTCGGGGTCTAATGCAGAAGCCTTCATTACGAATTATCAATAACAAAAAATCCAACTCTCATACCGACCCCCTGTTCAAGAAGGATGAAATCCTCAAAGCTGACGATTTGTTTAAACTACATGCATTGCTGTTCATGTTTGACTGTCACAAATGCCAATTACCTTCTTCCTTTAACGATGTGGTCAACGTAAATGACAATTCGTCAGGTAAAACAACCAGACATTCTGCACTTCTGAACAGAGAAAAAATACAAAACCGTACCTTAGATAAACTTCCATTATACACGTTCCCGAAATTATGGAATGCTCTAGACGTCACTGTTCGAAATATTAACAATAGAACCGCCTTTAGACGCAAATTAACCTCCGAGTTTATTTCTTCCTACTCCAATTATGTCCGGTGTAATAACCCTTACTGTCCAGAATGTACATAATAAAAATCAATATTTTCATTAATTTACCGAGAAGAACTTCCCAAAAAGAACTTATACACAATACACACAAGTCATGCTCTGTGTCCCATTCTGGTATCCTCGTCCTGTACAACCTGCAAATCCTTCGATTTGTTCCGTGAATATGCATCAATAATTTACGTGTCACGCCGACTGTCACACCGTGAGGTACAGCTGGGGGCCGTTCCAGTTTAAACTGAAACGGGCTGATTCACCGCAATTTGCGCCCCACTGTGTGCCAGCCGATGTGGACCTCCCATTAACAGACTTGTATTATTCCAAGATTTATACGATAGTTTATGAGGGGATCTGTTGTTACTGGATGCTACCCTGAATTGTGTTAACAATATATTAAGCAGGTTGTTTCTGGATTTTGGCAATATTGAGGCACCAGTCGTCCGCTGGAATCTATAATTATTTCCCTCTAACTTATTTTTTTATACGAGAGCAAATTATTGGCAAAAGAATATGAACACCCACCCTTCATTAGAAATTAGACTAATTGCTTCAAGTCCGATCACTTTATCACAGTCTGTTGTGATTTTTATTTTCCTAGGGAGTGTCAGGTAGACAGCCAATCTGGCTATGTCACTTCCCACGGTATGCTGAAAACATTATTTGTGAAACATTTATCTGTAAAACGTTTTATATGTATACCGTAAATAAAGAATCTGAATCTGAATCTGGTTTTTAAGCTATGGATATGATATACCTCTCAGGCGTGTAACCAGTATTCTATAATAGGGGGTGCCCTAGCCAGGTTTTGTTTTGGTGGGGGGGGGGGGGGGTGGGGGGTGGGGGGGGGGCAAACTCGATTAACTAAAACCCTCCGGTCGTCACAGCCTTCTCACTTCACTGAATGGAAGTGAGGGGCAGGGGTAACGACCGGAGGGTCATACTTAGGTCTTGGCCTCCATCCAAAGAAAATTGTGCAGACGTCAGCGCTATTAGTTCGAATCTGGGGTATATATAGCCTATGTAGCCCTATACTAGACAACATTTTCTCCCCGCCCCTGCGTGAAAAGGACAAAAAGCGACCGACCTGTGCTTTTGCGGACATGGGCACACTCAAGTAAAGTTATTGTCGAAAATATTGAATAACAAATAATCCACTGTCATGCAAGCTTTGAAATGTTAGCTTATCAATATGTGGAAGAGAGCTCCTTTGTCAGTGACAGGGATAAGTATGAATCACTAGTCGAAAGATGCCTTGTTTTAGAAGAGTGATTTCTTAACCCTTTACCCAACGTAACAGCCAAATCCGGCCAGAGCTATTCACAAAAATTGCCAATTAATTTTCATTATTTTTTCATTTTTTGTCTGCTTTTCAGGATGGGTAAAGGATTAAGGTAGACTAATCAAAAACTTGGTCTACTGATCTTATGACATTTGAACAACCTTCGTTAGCAATGAAGAGATACCAAAGATCAGTTGTTAGAACGTTTCGTGTAGAAAATAACGTATGGTTTAGAAAAGACGTATGGTACAGAAAAAAATCAACGTTAGTGTAGAATCGACGTATAGAGAAGAAAAAAATCAACGTGTAGTGTAGAACTTTTTTCAAAGCATTGTGTATAAAAAAATCGACGTACAGTGTGGAAACTTGTCATGTGTCAGAACGTATAGTGTAGAAACTAACGTAGTTTGTCCAGAAATGAGAAAAGCGATGTCATAGTTCCCATATTAGCCCATGTGAGCGGCCATTTTATGACATCATTCCCATGGTGACGCCTGGACTCACCGCGCATGCGCAGCCCATACATCTAAAGTGACGCACTCTTCCGCTGAGCATTTTGTTATGAGTGGCACATATTTATTTATTTATTTATTGGTGTTTAAGGTCACATACTTATACAATGGCTAATCTCGACCGTGACAGTTTTACGGGTGGAGGAAGCCGTGTGAAGGAGTGGTCCATGGTTGCTATGATACAGAATGCCTTCTATAGATGGGCAGGGAGTGTTCTGATGATGTGTTCGATTCTCGGTAGTAGGTTCTGGATTTTCTCCGTTTGAGCAGAATATCCTGTTTAGAAAGCTTTTCGGGGGCTTTCAGTCCGTTTATTCATTAGACGACTATACCCATGTAGGAGTGTTCTGGATCACGTTCCATTCTATGGGGTCCTGCAATAGAGCAGAAGAGCCTATTAATTGGAACAGTTTATTCCCGAGTGCAGGGTTTTAATCGTTCCTCTCTCTGTTCGTCTCTGTCGACTCAAAGAGCTTGAGCCCTGGAGCAGTCCTTCGAATAGGGACTCCTCGAACGACTGTCACAAATGAACCACGAAGGAGCATTTCGAGGGGCGGCGTCTCGAACAACTAGCACTGTCCTCAATAAATGAGTATTCGAGGTTTCACTCCCAGCGAGTGACTCCCAGAACGACACACCTACTATTCTGGATTCTAGTGATCACTGGATGTCACGCGACCACTGATCACCAGGCGCCTTATGATCAGTGATATTCAGTGCCCCCGCACACCCCCATCCACAAGCCAATCATCAATCATCTACGACTGACTTGTCGAACAACTCTTCGTGCTAGGGGAGGCTAAGGTAACTGGAAGAAGAGGAAGGGCGACTGTGTCTTTCTTGGTCTGGTCACTTAAGTAACATTGCTGGGCCACCGGGAGAGTGCTTTGGGGATTTTGTCCCCAGGTCACTGATAGGGCGAGGATGTTGGTTCGTGTGGGGCAAGTCGGGGCTTCTCGGTCAAGCCCTCCGGGGCATGTCAACGCATCAAATATGGGAGGCTAGGCCACCAGGCTTTCTCTGAAATGGATGGCGGAGAGGTGGGGGGGGGGGGGGGGGAGGTCCCTTGTGGTAGGGTCGTCGGAATGGGTTCCCAGGACAGTTCACTCATTGACCAGCTCGAACGACTTTTTGACTCAACTTGGTTTTAGTGATCGCTAGAAGAATTGTTCAAGAAGCTGCTCCCGCGAGTGACTCTTCGAACGACTCGAATCATCACCAAAATTTATAATTACAATTTATTAAATTGTAAATATACAATATAACTAAGTTGTAATTATATTATATTATTATTATACGTTGGGACAATTTCTACACTATGCGTTGCTTTCTTCTACACATTACGTCATTTCTACATTATACGTTGATTTTTTCTACACTGTACGTCGTTTCTACACTATACGTTATTTTCTACACTATACGTTCTAACCGGTGCGCGGTGACTCGGTGGTTACGGCATTGAAACTTCATACCGAGAGGTCCACGGTTCGATCCCCGCCAGGGGTAACTGCGTTGTGTTCTTCGGCAAGACACTTAATCCCGATTGCCCACGTGTGGGCACGGTGGCGCTGTGTACTAAGGCGTACTGCACGTCGGTGGTGCACCTGTCTTCAACCAATGCTAACTCTGCTTATGTGGAGTTATTACTTTGGGGAGTCTGACAGTTGCTCGCCGTTGCTCGGTGGTTCTTTCCGGGTATTCCGGCTTCCTTCAACCCTGGCTGTCGAAAATGTTAAACTCCTATAAATAAATAAATTTAATTAGTACGTTGGGAGTCTGACAGTTGCTCGCCGTTGCTTGGTGGTTCTCTGTACTCCGGGTTCCTCCACTCGTAAAACTGTCCGACACGAGGTGGCCCTGGCTGTCGAAAGTGACATTAAACTCCAATAAATAAATACGTTCTAGCATCAGTTCATCGCGTTTGCTCCAGGGTCGCACATAAAATGGTCGGAATTGAGAAATTTTATACAATATTTCTACTATTTTTACAGTGTCTTTAATTATTATTATTGCTAAAAGATTCCACGGCTGGGTGTGCATTCACTGTCGAAACTCATCGGGATCCCCACCTCAAACATGTGCGTATCCAGGTATCCTGGGGCACATGGATCTCGGTGGAAGGGAGCATTTGAAGCGGTAGCCATATCACGAAGATCGAACTCTTGAGTTGGGGAAAGGTATCAAGTTGGTGTCCTTCACACTTTTGTGAGGCCTGGTGGTATTTTTCCAAAATTTCTCCGAGGGAGGACCAGGACTGGGCCTCCTCCGGAGAAATTTTGAGAAGTATTACCCAGATGGCTCTCTTTTGAGGCTATTAGGAGCTTCAAGTGTGGTGTGTCATCTGTAATTTCATTAGATGAAGTCCCTTGCAGATTGGAGAATTCAGGATTTTTAGGGGACGTGGTCGGGCAAATATTGGGTCACACCGTCCCAATCTCTGAAAGTAGTGATGGTCCTGATAGGAACACATACAAGTCTCCCTCATAACTCATGGTTTCGTTTTTTGTTATTTTATTTTTCAGATTTTGTACAGCTTCTGTTTCAAGGAGCATCGACATCTTCAGCGTAAAGATATGCATTAATGGAAGAAGAAAACGTTAATAGGATTTCGTTGAAAGGGTTTCCGTATTCTATTGTATAATGTTCAAAACTAATCTGACAATTTAGCACAGAACATCCATCTCAGTACTGCAAGGATCTCCAACTAACTGGTGTTAATGACTTCCAAAAAGGGCTGGCATGCTTTGTTTTATATTCAGATCTGTTTGAAGACGTAGTGTATTTAAAAAAAAACAAAAACAAGAAATTTGTCCTTGCGAAGCTAAGAGATTCGATTCTATTTCGAAATGGCCAGCAGATTCGATTCGAGTTTTTGTTTCAACGAATCTGGAATCGGCACAGTAAGACGTGCATACGGAGATTTCAGTTCCAATGTTATCATTTTGTCAAACCTTAAAGAAGCTCGACGTTTGGTCTGAAAATATAGCCAGTTCTTTACAGGGAGACGCCACACACGCGTGCTTCTAGTAGGCCTACTACACTATGTATTTTGTACATACCAGGCCCTACCAATTGTTTCTAGTGCAACCAAAATCTCAAGCAATAGCGCCGTAATTAAATTTCGGCTGAAACAAAACATTTTGAGTCACCACTATATATGGCAAAAAAGAATTCTTGGATAACTGAAATATTTCATTTTTTTACTCTAAACACATACCTTATGATACCTCACCTCGCTGGAACAACCCGTTACACTGGGGGGGGGGGGGGGGGGGGGGGGGGGGGGGGGCAATAGTCTATGTTTACTTGGTAACATTTGAACAAGTAATAAAATTTGAATGGTGATTTTGGAGAAAAGTTTGGGCTTTTAGTTATATAAAGGGGTTAAACTAAGGTGGTTAAACAGTTCCGTGCCTATTATGTCTTAATTGGGTGTATTATCCTGAGAGAAAGAAGAGCTCAGCGGTATTGAAATTCAAGATCGGGTACGGTATCAAAATGTTTAGAATAATTTACCTCAGTATCGGCATGGTATTCGGTGTCAACAAAATACATGAACACAAACCAATACCAATATCGGATGGTATTTTGGTATACTGTCCCGCTGGAGGTCATCGTTTACAGTGAACAAAGAATTGTCAAAATGTTGGAAAGGATACGGGCATCGCCACCGTTCATTTGATGTAACAAAAAAAGATGAGAGAAAATACCCTCTTTTCTTTTCACTCAGCCTTTTTGTAACATAGAGATTATTACATATTTTGTACATCTACATAATGGTAATAATCATTTTATTTTACAATATATTGGGGATAAGTCAAGAATGTAGACGAATATATACCGAACTGTGTATTCGTACGGATGAACAAAAAGAAAAAAATGGAACTCACACGAAAGGAACGTGCTTGTATCCGACCCCCTGATACAAACATCTGTATCAGGGTGTCGGATACACGACAGTTGCGGAGTAAATACAGACAAAATACATGTTGATTGTAAGATAAAACAAATGACCGATGGCGAGTGACTTCAGGAATACATAGTCTATGGATTCTTCTTGTCAGGAATTTTTCGCAGTGTTCAGTCGATTGACCTTTTGTTTTTCAACTAATGTCGGGGACATTTTTGAATACCGAAATTTCTGTATGTTGAGATTCCCTCGGTGCGGTATATCGGTTTTGGCTCGATACTGATACTGAACGGTGTTTACTGTTTATTCACTAGATATGATTCTCTTTCCCAGAATTGGCCATTATCAAACTCGGCTGATATGGCATCAAACTTCGTTGAGATGACGCCGTTCTCGGCCGTTGTGAACCCAGCTAGAGTTGTCTCCCTCGGTGCGTTACTAGGGGCAACCAATTTGTTTCCATCAAAATGTTCAGTTATTTCGTCGAACTTAATCAGGAAAATGGGCGTTACCAGGCATGGTGGAGTGGTTTGAAGTCGAATTTTTTTAATGATAAGGAATTAATTATGGAAATAAGTAATTATTAGGTGGATGGAGAGAAAAAAAGAAGAGAACTGTACGAAGAATTTATCGCAAACTAAAATTCAAAGTCGAAAGCGTCGATTCGTCGAAGTGGGTGCACTGCAAAAAATATAGGTTCTCTTTAGAACCAAAACTGGTTCTCATCCTGTCCCTGAGATGGAACCAGTTCTGTTTAAACAGTATTTATTTCAAATCAAATAAATTTATAAAGATTAACATTAAATATTAACAGAATTAAACATAAATTGAGGGGGGTTCCGCCATAAGTTTAGAGCTTATACGAGGTTGTCTCAAATCATTATTAAGCAAAGGAGATATGAACAGTTGGCATATCGAACCAGTTTTGGTTCTATACAGAACCAAAACTGGTTCGATATGCTAACTGTTCATATCTCCTTTGTTTCAAAATGTTTGGCGACTGCGTTGAATAAGCTCCAAGTTTACTGCTGAATCTACTTCAGTTCACGTAATATTCTGTTAAAATTGAATGCTAATCTTGGTAAATTTATTTGATTTGAAATAAATACTGTTTAAACAGAACTGGTTCCATCTCAGGGACAAGATTAGAACCAGTTTTATTTCTAAAGAGAACCTATATTTTAGTGCAGTGTGGAGAGGTACTTCTGTTATCCGAACGACGCGGCTTCCCCAGTGGGGAAACCGAGACGTTCGGTTAGCTGAAATTGGAGCAGGAGAATGAGATACAATAACACAGGTAGAAAACTGTAACAGATCTGATTTTTTTGTAATTATTTGTTTTGGTTTAACAAATAAAGAGGTTGTTGCATGGTTAGTTTCATATCGACCGAGATATCATCCCTCGGAAACATCACATCAGCCTTCGGCCCTTGGTCTCAGGCGTATGTGAAGCTACCTCTGTCTGATATCTCGGCCGATATGATATTAACAATCTAATAACCTCTAAATATCTCCCATCTCTACCGAACTTGTACTACGACGTACTGCACGTTGATGGTGCACCTGTCTTCAATCAATGCTAACCCTGCATGTGTGGAGATAATACGTTGGGAGTCTGACAGTTGCTCGCCGTTGCTTGGTGGTTCTCTGTACTCCGGCTTCCTCCGCCCGTAAAACTGCCCAACACGAGGTGACCTTAGCTGTCGAAAGTGCCGTTAAGCCCCAATAAATGAATAAATAAATCTCTTCTGAGATATGATTCTTGAATCTGTGAGATGCATTGATATCTTCGTAAGTCCATTCCAGAGTTGATGATTCACATAACTTTTAATGAGATCCAGTCCCCTTATCCAGGATTGCATACAATCATCTTTAAAAGGTTGAACTATTGGACAATGTTTAGACACACAGACAAGCAATAGCACGATTCGTGATGATACTGGATCAGTGAAACTCGTGTCGAGGTGAGGCAGAACCGAAAACCAGGATATGAGATTTATTAATCTGGTATCACCACACAACATATCTGTGGATGACTATTTGACGCAACCAGTAATCATTCGACGTACTTCTTTTTCTTAAAAACCGATTTTTTCATCTCATCCGGAATATCTTGCGCCAAATGCTTCATCGTCAGTTTTGCACAATGAGTAAGGTGAAAACGCTTACTGATGCTTGCTGATGGGGTATCTGACGGAATAATACCGACCAAATATGTGGTTGCTCTTAACCAATGTCCCAGCGATAAAGAAGCCTCAAAGTAAGTTTGCAGTGATATCAAACATCACCCGGTTAACACACACAAGATATTGTAACCCGGTGTGTGCGATAAACACATCGCCAACACAGTTTACAAAGGGGGGCAACTGTTTGGAGTTTAGGGCACTGGTACCTCTGTGATATGATTTCACAGGCTTTAGGGTACGTAAGTCTTCACTCAGTCCGAAGTTAGGAGAGTTTAGACCAGCTTGGGTAGAATTTTGAGGGAACGGGTAGAAAATATTTTTGTCACAGGTTTGTTGTATAACCATTTTGAAGCTTTGAGAGTACTGTCCAACAACATACACATAAATGACCCAGCTCAATCTTTTACCCGACGTATCGATCAAAACCGGACTACGCTACTCACAAAAAATCGCCATTCAGATTTTATTTTATTTTTCATTTTTTTCTGACTCCAAAATATAACTTATAACCCTCATTGGATCAGCTCCGTTGGTCTCATTCCAGTGAGGGCCCATAAGCTATATTTTGAGGCAAAAATCTTCTTTTTTTTTTAATTATTCAAGGTTTTTTTTTTTTTGCTAATGTCATCTGATATTTGGGTTTGGTAAAGCATTAACAAAGACAGTTCTGGGCTGATCTCAAATATTCTGGATGATCACATCAGCATTCGCACAATATCAGTTAATAAGACAGAACACAGCGATGGTGGAGTAACAGGAGATATCAATGGCCCTTGGTGGAGATGTTCCAGTATTTCACGAGCGTCGAATGGTCGTTGATTCCTGCCACCCGCCACTCGTACTCTACCCAAGGGGTGCTCTAAACTTCAATTAACCGAATGAAGCCTAGGTTTTTTTTAAATATCTTCAGCGGTCTATTTATCTATTTTGTACCACCGTTTTTCTTTTGTCAAAGCATTTAATTCACATCATAACGTCAATCTGGCAGACGCGTAACGAATATGCAGATGCATTCTTACATGACGTCCTTATACGTTGTCCGGATTTCACGTGTAGTGTATCTAACACAATGTCTGTATTGTCTCGAATAACACTGAATGTACACAAAATCGTGGTATAATGTCTTTACTTGGAGTATGAAATTTTGGTACCTTGTTTTATTGAGCCTGAAAATTACTTGGAATGTTTCATATTGGAATTATATTCATATGGATGGACGATATTATGTTATTTTGTTCAACAAGTCGTCTTTTGAGTTCCAATGTGTTCTATGTGCCTACTGGCACATAGAACACATTGGAACTCAGGAGACGAAGTGTCGCCATAAAGCTTAATTAATATAAAGCTGAACAAATAAAATTCCATTTTATAGTTTTGTTTGGAAAGTGCTAATGGACTCTCAAACAAATTCCATCACGGAATACTGAATTGCTTCGATCTGAAATAGAACGCATTCTGCATTTATGTTGGAAACTGTGCTGTTGGCCGTTGAGGCTGACTATTATTTATTTATTTATTTATTTATTTATTTATTTATTTATTTATTTATTTATTTATTCATATTGAAATATTTTAGTAACATTTTTCACTTCTTACCTGTGAAAAAGCGGCCTTTTTTGAAAGAAGTGCCTCTAAAGTCCTTTTGTCTTCTTTTTTGTTCAGCTATTTTATGAAATATGTCTTTATATGGTATTGCTGGGTTGCATCGCTTTTATTTCTAGTGCCTTAACGTATACATCATACATACCATTCTCTTGTCAGAGCAGGTCACTTTGTACAGTGGGGTGAGAGTTGGTGCGTTCGAAAAAGGGGATTTAACTTCTTGTCTGCAGAAGAAAGGCAAAACTATAAACAGTAACTCTTTTTTGCTCTTAGTGTTCTTTCGGTCTATTATTTATGCGTTGATAAAACAGGCAGGACTTTGAAAGAAGGCCAAGTCGTCGTCTCATAAATATGTCGATGCGATGTGTGGGTAGGATGCTATACCCATTTAGGGCCTTGTCGAGTCCCGTGGATATAGGACTGGAAATAATAAAGAAGACGTTGAAGAGTTGTGAGTAGTATTTAATGTTGTTTTCGACATAATCCTGGGAGAAGTTGAAGTTACATTATACGTCTCGTGATCAGTGACGTCATAGAGTTGACATGGTTGCGCGTCTGGGTGGTCATTCTGTTACATCATTACCATGGTCATAAAACAGGTGTTCGACATGTGTAAAAATCATGAAAAATGGTGTATTTGAAGGTTTTTTGACAAATTATGTATTTTCCCATGATTATGTATATAACTCTATTATAAGAGAGACAAGGTACACAACTCGCTGGCTTGGAAGATATCTACCTGCCTTATTCAAACTCATAGAAAAACCAAAGGCGTGAATTTGTGGTCGAGATATTGATGTCACCGACAGCTAAGACATTAAGCTTCACGTTGGTATACCGCTTGCCCAATTAAATATTTTTTAACGCTAAAACGTGTCAAATATACTTTGGGAACAAGTCATTTTTTTCTTGGTCGGGCACGGCTTTTGACAGAATGTTGACTGTGGCCGATCAAAACAATTGATCAAATCTATCGAACGAAACGACCCATTTTCTCACTACGATTGTCACTCTATCTAAACTTCACCTCACTAAGCATTCAATACCGTATTGGGGCTCCAATACCTCTTGAATGTTATAAAATTGAAAATTTGTATTGCAAATTCTCTTCAACACAAATCGTAAACATAAATTCCTTCCTTCGCCATTGACTATGACTTCGCCGTCCCATTGGTAGATCAACCTGGTCTTGTCATCCGAATGGTAGATAATTAAAAATAAAATAAAGGATTCCACGTACTTTTCCGTCACAAATATAGCAAACAATGGGAAGTCTACTCACTGTCAACAGTCGTGTCCGACCTAGAAAAAAGGGTGTCGTCTCAGAGATATATTTGACCCGTTTTAGCATTAAAAGAGTATATTATTGGGGAAGTGGTATACCAGCGTAAAGCTTAACGTGTTAGTTGTCGGATGCCATGAATATCTTGACCACAAATTCACGCATTTGGTTTGTTTGTTAGTTTGAATAAGGCAGGTAGATATCTTCCAAGCCAGCGAGTTGTGTACTTTGTCTCTCTTATGTACATAATCATGGGAAAATACATAATTTGTCAAAACCTTCAAATACACCATTTTTCATGATCTTTGCACATGTCGAACACCTGTGGGTCGTGTGTGGTGGTAATACGCGTGCACAGCACGTGTTTGTAGGGGTCATATGTGTTTTTCTCTCGTCCCTTTTGTTTGATGGAAGCCGCCATCTTGATTCCCGCGGTGCCTCCTTGTTACTAGTGGGCGCATGTTGTGTCATTGGCCTAGTTATGCGTAGGATATCCGATTCAATTGGAGTATGTAGATTTACCGAAAACTAGCCGACGATTACAATTACTAAAAGGACATGATAACCTTTCTGAAAACTGTTTATTTGGAATAGATTGTCCCAGAATTCTAGTTTCCAATCATGTCCGACCTCGTGCCGACCACGAAAACCCCTTATGCTTATTCCAGACACTATTCTACTTATCGCAGACCCAATTCCGACAACCCTCGCCTGAATCGGCCGCATTTTAGTTGGCCCGGTCAAATACACAATCAGTATCCACAGAACATGTAGCATACGGGCACATTCGGGTGTTAACCACTAGACCAACCCCTAGATTCATGGTTCCTAGAACCTCGCGCCTAGATAATGGCTTTTTGGCTCACAGCTCCTCAACACCCAATGGATTCATGGATTCTACAACAAGTCCTCTAATAATGATCCTCCGATCGTATGCTGTAGTGTCCAGTGATCACGTATGTACACGTACTTTATGTCATGTGTACAAATTGTACAGTAAACAAAAAACACATGCCGACAACCGTAGAAATCCTAGGCTTCTATGGTTATGACCATCCGATAGTTCGCCAACAGACTACAATGATCCGCTAATCCGGACGCCTATATGCTGCATGTGTTTTACGCGCATTGCGCATTAACACGCGGGCACATAGTTGCACTTCTCTTGAGTTTGTCTCCGTCCAGTAGCAACCGCCAGCGTTTTCACGACAATACACCGCTCATAATAGCGCCATAGAGCTTCAAATACTGGCACATAACAGCAGAATGTAAATGGTTTTTCCCCCATTTCTAGTTGAATCACTGAGAGGGAAATGACCAATGACGCTGTATGGGCTGTCATTGAAGCGCGTGTGGACAACTACTTTGTGACGATTCTCTCGACTACTTCCGATATTTACTACTCACGGCGGCCCCGTTCCGGTAACCTCGACCTAAAAAAGCTTATTCTATCCATTATTTGCCTCCATATGTGTAGCACTGGATAAGCCTAGCTATCACTTCTCCAATGGCTGAATCGGCGAAGGAGACTTAGTGGGCCCAATCAGATCGCTTCATTCATCCATAAAGAGGATCTTGTGTCACACAAGAGCCGGTGTGGCTCTTACTTTTGTACTTGAGCGCATGTACACAAAGTGCACGCAACACATGGGAACATGCGCCAAGTCTACTCCATATAGCTTCTTGACTCTTAGCTACTGAATTATAGCTCATGACTCCTAGATTATGGACTCTTGGCGCCTAGAACTTCCATTTTCGATGGATTCATGGCTTCTGGCACCAAGCCACTGTATTCAGACAATGCTATAAGTCTTCGGTCACTAGTTCTTCTGTCTTTTGTAACAAAAGAAATGCAAACGTCGTCCGCTATTCGTATTTAGCAAAAGATCAAAGCAAGAAAAATGGGAATTAGTACCGATACGTTTCCCTATGCTAGCGTAAAGACTGCGATCATCATCCTTGAATACTGCATGTATTTTATTTATTAAGTTGTTTTTAAATTATGTCGGTGTTATGCTGGAATGTAAAATAATGTCAGAAAGCTCTTTTCATCTTGGTGTTGAATCACAACGTTTCATCACAGGTGTGAAATAAATCATTACCTTTATTGTTACTATAATGCAAATCATGGTTCTGGAAAAAGTTAACAAATGAATACTGGGGACAGCGGCAAGTTAAGGCGAGAGAGAGAGTCCGTGGGCGCGGATGGCGGGGGGGGGGGGGGGGGGCGGTCTCTCAGGGGAAAAAGCTTGGGAAATAGAAGGTCAGTGTGGACCTCCAGTGGGTTCCTTGCACACGAACCACAAAACGTTTCTCAAGCCAAAATATTCCCTCAATTTTGAGTATAGACTCGATCTCTCAGGGAAAAAAGCTTGGGAAATAGAAGGTCAGTGTGGACCTCCAGTCGAAACCTCGAGTCTATACTCAAAATTGAAGGAATATTTTGGCTTGACCTCCAAAATATTCCCTCAATTTTGAGTATAGACTCATTCAGATTTTGAAAAAGGGGAGGCGAATTTATGGCGGATCACATGAGATCCGCGCCGGAGTAATAATTGTATGCATGGGGTGAGGCATTATCCGCGATAACACATGGGCATCCACTACCTCCGGTAGTGAATGTCCGTGTGTCATCGCGGTTAATACCGTGCCCCCATCCCCCTCCCACACTTCCTGGTCTCGGTACTTATGAATAAATATTTTAGGGTGAGTCGCGCCGCCTCCATAGATCGGCCCAGAGGATAGTTGGAATAAACTTCCATGCTATTTGTAGATAATCGAGTTATTTTTCTTGGCGAACAAAAATCGGTCAGACCATCCTTTTCAAGACAAATGATAGGATCGTTCGCCCAAATTGTGAAAATCTGCTTTTCATGGTGACGACGTGCAGAACGTTTTTCACAAGTTTTGTGACACATTTTCATGTGGTGGTTTTATGTGCGTTTCAAAAACTCATAAATCCTGCTTGTATATTTTTATTATACTCATTTCAATAAAAGTTTTTGTATTATATCAGAGTTTAGTGTATGTTTTGGTAACGGGATGTTTTCCACGTTCAACCCTTCATCCTCATCTGGGCATGGCGCCCACAATAGCAAAGTTATTTGATGTACAGCAGGGATATTTAAATTGCATTCACAAGGTGATGATGTTAAGATTTTAAACGTTTGCCATTTCTCCAATTTTTGATCATTATATTGCCCATGACGAGCATTATATAATTATGCTCTATTGATTCACAATCATATATTATAAGGCATTCGTATGTGAGGTCGCGTGTCATCCACTAAGGGCCAAGGAACGACTTTGAGTGTGTGTGTGTGGGGGGGGGGGGGGGGAGGGGGGGATGTGCAAAGTAAACGGGAGACCCTCTCACAGAAAGTCGTGTAAAAACATTGTGACCTAAGATTAACCCTTTACCCAACGAATCGGCCGCATCCACCCTCGTAATATGAAAATTGAATAGTTGAAAAAAAAAAAAAAATTTTCAAAATATTTCAACAAAACCATACCATGTGACCCCTCGTTGGAACGAGCTCGTCGAGCTCGTTCCAACGAGGGGTCACATGATATGGTTTTGTTGCAATGTTTTAGAATATTTGAAAAAATGGTATTTAAAATAATAAATATTGATATCGTCTGCGTTAGGTAAAGGGTTAAGAAGCGAACTGATCGATTGTAGGACATTAATGGAATACCGGCAGCGACCTGGCGCCAATACTCCACTAATTTCATAAAAGTGTATAATCGAAACTACTCCACTGCCGACAACGACTTTGATAATCGCCGACTCTAATAAAAGTAAGTTACTTCATATCTTCGAACCCGAGAGGCCGGGGTTTTTTTTATTCTAAGATCGCGATACGACCTGAATTTGTAACGTAGATGGTTTCAACGTGCGGCCCCAATTGATTCCATTGAACTGAGGTGGAAAATATCAGGGTTGCAGGCTACAAAGGGTTAATGATGTCAAATAAAATAATTATGAAGAAATCAGCTAGGATAATAACTGGAACGTTTTCGAAACTCATTCGTTTACTATATTCAAATATTTGGAACATTGTTGAGCAAAAAAGTGAGAAGGCTCAACCTCCTGATACAACTCGATGACGCCCTCGGTAATGCTGGTATATTTTATTTTTTATTTCCCTTCAGATTTTCTGGTTTTTCATCTCAGGTCAAACATCAAATGTTGTTCACTCCAAAATAAACAAGATTCAGATGCGTTAGTAACTTTACTGCTGTGAATCTAACTTATTTTAGGGCAGAAAGATTCCTTGCAGTGTTCGCACACTTTTTATTGAAATTTAAAATACTGCAATATTAAGGCCAACACCCCTTCTTTTGTATATTTTAATTGATTTATCTTATGAATACACAGTAAAAAAAATCCTTCAATTAAATCATCCATTCATGATAAAATATCGAGGTAAGATCGTGGGTGAGTCGAGACTGATGAAGCCCACGAAAGACATTTTGTGGCATCAGCGCCCAAACGGCCAGCAGTGGTCTCCCTTCATTTTACTTCGGAGCCACATGAAGGGAGGCAACTGCTTTGAGTTTGATCCGCGGCACGCTGAGAAAATATTAAATTTGGCGAGAGCAACAATGTTTTGAAATCAATTAACAAAACAATGAGGTACGCAGGGTCGAAGCTAGGGTGTCCGACACTTGGGGTGGGGCTAGATGTGTGAAGAAATTGGGCATAAATTGTGGTATCTGGAGTTATTCTGTCATGATTTGTTCAAGATTTGTCTCGAGACAATGGGGCATCCCACTTGGTTCACCTTCCTTTCGGCAGCAGCATGAAAGTGTCGGACGCGCTAGTTACAGTACTACGAATGTGCTGTTTTTGGCCTCAGTCGAAGACTAGCACGCATGCGTGTGTTTTTTGAAGGACACAGTCATGTTTTAGAGGAATTTAGAATGTTGCTTTTTTGATCACCTGCTGGGAGTCGAACCCTCAACACCCCCACCTGGCAATCAGGAATTCAACAACCTAAACCACTAAACCATTGCACACCAGCAAAAAACGATGGCTGGAATCTAGCTTTTTAGATGTTGTTCTCGCGCTCGCTCGCTCGCTCGCTCGCTCGCTCGCTCGTTCGTTCGTTTCGTTCGTTTCGTTCGATCGTTCGTTCGTTCGTTCGTCCGCCCACCCGACCGTCCGTCCGTCCGTCCGTCCGTCCGTCCGTGTCCGTCCGTTCGTTCGTTCGTTCGTTCAGTGAATTTGGTGTCCAAATTAAACAATGAGACGTATACGAAACAGTCGAAAATGTTTCTCGGATGTCGAAAGTCGAAATCCTGTTAAGACTTAAATCAGCATGACTGGTAGGGTTAAAATAGAGAAGGCGAGGAAGCATCACAACACCCCTTTCCTATATGGGTTACCGCCATACTATATCGCGGAATCTGCCAACGGGTTACGATATAATTCCTTTATTTCCAGGTCTAATTACATTTGGCAGATGACATTCACCTCAATCGGTTTGGTTCGGTTTATTCGACTTCCGCCATCTTACAAGTTACAACCCCAGGCCTGGCAGTCTAGAAAATCAAGGAGTGCAAAACAATTGCCCTCCTCAGATTGCCTGGGAGTGCAATTGCACCTGGAATTTTCAGTACATATACTTGTATGCTATTTTGGTTACATTACGTAGAGGGTGGATTGTCACCAATCACCCATGAAGTGGATGTATCACCCAAGGTACAACTCTCAAATTTCGCACAGAAACACAAGAAGCACAAGCATAGTTTCAATCAATGGACCTTTGGGTTTAACCCGGAGGTCCATTGGCTGAAACTTTGCTTATGCCAATTACGCTTTGCATCACATTGGCATTTATTGCTTGAGATAAATCATCACTCCACAGGTGATTTACTGACAATACACTCTGTATGTACTGTATATTCATTTCAAGGTATTACTGCTGTGACTGAAAAATTAGACTACATTCAGCTACATAGTGGGAACATTGGCATACACATATTCTCATAATTCAAAATGTTGTATTCAATTCTTATGTGACTGTCTTCTACACTCAAAATATATCGAAATTTGACAGAATGGGTCATGAATTATTGCAAATCAGTGCAACATTGACGTATGATAACAGATTTTAAAGGCAGTCCCAAACAGGTCTGGTATTCCAGAAAATGAAGGGGTGCAAAAAATTTCCCTCCTCAATTTTTTTTTCTAGGCGTGCAGTAGGCGTGCAGCACTTCTGCACTCCTAAAGAATGCCAGGCCTGCAACCCGAGGGATAGACAACTGGCTGGAAGATGGTTCAATTCAGGCCTTTAGATTAGCCAAATTTGGGGACATCGCAGAAATGCCAAGTTTGCTTCCGTTCAGCCCTATTGAAAATATTTTTTTAACAATGACTGCCTGAAATACCACTTTTGGCTTCTTATGGCTTTACTGGTGCCTCGTAATATCAACTATCCCAACGGGTCTTAATTCCAACTTTGATAAGGTTTTATCGCCACAGAACAACCCCCCGTTCCCAAACAGTCTGTGGGTAAATTCAAAGTTACATTTTAAGTGTGGCGGCGGTCAGGACTTCCATGAACCATGGGATACTTAACATATAGGGCCGACCATGTTTCAGCTCGGTATGAGAAAAATTTTAAATTTGGAGCAAAAAGAAGCAAAATCCTTCACTCTAAGAGGCTAACAAGAGGTGTATAATACCAAACTGAATGCCACAAAACTTCCATTCGATAACTGGCGCTGTATCAATTGCCTATTTTCGGGCAAATGGGCAGTTAATTGGCGGACGGTGTGATAACTGAATACGAAAACAATTCAATGTTATTCATTGACGGACGGATAGATAAGGTTCCATTGAGTCAATGCGACCCTATTCTCATGGGGAGGGGGTCCTTGGCTTTCGGCAACCCTAGCCCTTAGGACGATCCGTAACTGATTTTAAGTACCCGGGCAGCTGTTTTCAGACAAGTTTAGTCTGCCTATATAAGTAGCCAAGACTCGTCTAGAAACAACTGCAAAGCAACAGGGTGCTGACTGTCAATATATATGCAACAAAAACATAGATAAATCACTTCTTATGAAATTGGACAGAAAAATCACAAAAAACAAACTAAACTATTTGTTATGGCCTCTATTTGGAAACATTCCTGCACTTTGAGGACACCGGTAGGCGCTGTAAGTTTGGTAGAATTTAAAGGGCTGGTTAAACTAGATAAATAGATAAAATAGACTAAATAATACATAATAATACCATAACGAACACGTAACAGGGAACATTGTGGGTGGATTTGTACAGTTGATAACATCTGATTGTATACAATGTGACTTGAAACGAAAGGATGTGGTCAGATTTCATAGATATCATATATTAATCGCCACACCCCCATACCATTTAACACCATTTGTTGAATTTTTCAAGACATCGGAATCGAATAAATAGCATCTCTATCTGTCTCAGTGGATTCATTTTACAATTTGTGTTCATCAAGCCGAACCACAGTAAGTCCTGTGGGTCTTGAACATTTTCCCCCTACCAAACACACAGAGTTTCTTGGAATTCCTTACACCTTGGACCGGCAATCGGGGGCGGGGGGCGGGGGGGGGGGGGGGGACAGCGCCTTTGCATCGTAGGGGAAATCGGCCAGATTCGTGATGGATATAAAATTATGCAAATACAATAGAGACACTACTCCACAAGACCCGATATACGTGCACAATAGGAATAACCCGGTGGGCATATAATCACCGTGGCACAGGCAGAGTTAATTACATTGCGATAGTTCTATTTTAGTCCGATACCAGAAACTTTCTACACAATCACTGGTCGACACTCATCTAGTCTCTGTTGTGAGATATACCGTACTTATTAACCCTTTACCCAACGCAGACGATATCAAAATTTATTATTTTAAATATCATTTTTTTTTAATTTTTACAAAAATTTCAACAAAACCATATCATGGGAGCCCTCGTTGGAACGAGCTCGTTCCAACGAGGGGTCACATGATATGGTTTTGTTGAAATTGTTTGAAAAATAATATTTTTTCAACTGCTGAATTTGCATTTTACGCGGGCGGATGCGTGCGATTCGTTGGGTAAAGGGTTAAATTCGTGGCTTATGGAACTCAAAAACTGGTGTCGTGGCGAATCGCCACAACATTTGTTTTTGATACCCTGGTTTACAAGCCACGGTGTTTTAATTTTTTATTTTTTGCGTCTCGTTCTGACTCTCTCAAAACCTCTAGAGTCAGGGATATTGCGACATTTTCCCAATTAAAACAAACATTTTTCACACTGGGTCGAACCGTGGTCGGTCCGGTGGGTCTGGAAACTCTCTGCCCCCGCCCCTCCCCCCCCCCCTCTGTCGGGTAGCATAGCCCCAACGTCGGGGAAATCCTTGCGCCACATCTGCCATAAATGTGTTGTGCTTTGCACACTGTGAATGATTTTTAAAAAAAGAGAAATAGGAATGGAGTGTGTTAATTTTATTAGCAATAATACAGTAGACCACCTCCCAACCCCCTATGACAGAGAGTTTTTAAAAACTGCTTCACTTAAAGTGCTAACAATGAAATTCATTTTGTCAGTTCAGCAAATTTCGGAACGCAATATACAATATCAAATGAAACTGACAAGATATTGGCCAAATATGGTAAGACGTCTGGTTCTCAAAGCGTCACTCAAATAGCAGACGACCAATTTCACGCCCAAACATGTTCGAAGCTCACTTTACTAGAAGTTCGTATAGGCTGGTGGTTTGGTGCTTTCGTGTATCGACACAAAGGAATTTAGGGAATAAGATTGGAAATATCCTGTGATTTTCATGTTTAGTGAATAAGATTGAAGAATTCTATGCTGAAATTGAATTTGATCTCTCATTAAAGGTATAGTTGACTTTTTTCCCTTTAATTTAAAGCGTATAGCTACAATACAGGGCTTTAAAGTTATAGTTATGGAAAGTGGTGCAAATCAATTGGAGAACTAAAAAAGATCAAAGGGGGTGGGAATGTTAATATTTTCTCCTACGGCCTCAAGACCTCAAACCTTTTAAGCTATCCACTGTTACTTATGAAGGCTGTACCGGCATCCAGTGGCAATGGAAGATTATTTCAAGTTGGTTTTGTGGGTGGGTAGAGGTGAGGAAGGCACCGGTCACTCGGGAAGTAGATGGGGAGGTCGCAGCCGAAGCTTTCCTAAACATGTGTTGGATATTTTATTTTTAGGCTGTTCTGGAGTAGAGGGGGGTGGTCGTTTTGTTTTATTCTTTATCCTTTTTTTATTATTTTGAAAGACGGCCTGTTTGTAAAAAATAATTGCCGATTGTTACATTCTAGGAGAACACGATTTTCAGGTCTTCATTAAAAAAATTAACTTACTAGTAGGACAGCTTAGAAAGGGGAACACTACATCTTTTCATACTGAGGTGGTGGGTGGTGTCGTGTCGATGCCATAAAATACTATAATTAGACATTAGCGACGCAAAGCATCGCCTCCTGTCGCTTGTGGAATTTTGCGATGCTTTGCAATTTTCTTCCTAAAATGCCCTGGACTTGACCCACCACAGAAAAGTCTATATGTAGGCTACTTTATCCAATACGACGACACTTGCAAAAAAAAAATAAATATAAAAAAAAAGATACTGACTAGAAATTTTCATTTTTTGCCCAAAACACAGCTTTTGACCCTTCAATGGAGCGCGCTCGAGGAGGTCGTTCCAATGAGGGGTCATGAGCTAATGTTTTAGCGGCGTAAATTAAAAAAAAATGAATAGCGATTTTGTGAGAAGCTCCAGTTGGATATGGTAAATGGTTAGAACAGCGCCACCGTGCCCCCACGTGGGCAAACGGATTAACTGCCTTGTCTAAGGGCACAACACAGTTGTCCCTGGCGGGGGATCGAACCGTGGACCTTTCAGTGTGAAGTCCAATGCCGTACTACTAACCACTGAACCACCGCGCTCTCTGACCCTCGAGTTTTACCGCTGCAGTGAAGTTTTCGTTTATTAAACTCAATGTTAAATTTCCTTGCATATCACATCAGGCACCGAACGTCTGCAATTACGGAAATGGCTTGTAGATGGTCGGAAACACCACCGGGAATTCCACCCACTCCGGGAACCCCACTCACCCTGACCTCCCTTAATTGAAATTATCCCGCTAAGTTCGGTTCGTAAATAAAAAGTGTTCTCGCCCCATGGCGAAGTGACACAAAATTGAGACCCCATTCAGTGGTTTCCTGATAGCTTTTTTCGGCCTACCCCGCCCATGCTGGACTACCTGAAATCTCCGTACTTGGATAATAACACACTTCAGTGTCCCAATACTTTAGAAACGCTCTAGGTTTTGTTCACATTTACAGCCAAACTTAACCCTTTACCCAACGTAACGACTAAAACCGCCCAACGCTATTCTCAAAAATCGCCTATTAATTTTCATTTTTTTGTCTCAAAAACATAGGTTATGACCCCTCGTTGGAACGAGCTCATCGAGCTCGTTCCAACGAGGGGTCATAACCTAAGTTTTTGAGACAAAAAATGAAAAAAAATTAGTTATTCAAGATTTTTGTTTGCAAATGTCGTCATATTAGGTAAAATGTTAAGGAACAAACAAAAGAATTTGCAGCTATCCGGTGGTCTGTGTACTGCAAATTTTTTTTTCGGTTCTCAAGTTTTACTGGTATAATAAGAGGATGCATCGGCAGATGCTGCTGTCAAAAGGCCAAGTTCCAAAGCACCATGTCGCAGTCAAGTGGCCAAGTTTCAAATCACCATGCACGTTGAAAATATGAATTGGTCTACCCTCAAATAATGAATATGGAATATGAACTCTTCCAATTGCTGCCATTAAACTGACATGGACTATTCCACCAGTTTCAAAGGGTTAACATGGCGGAAAAGCCAAAACCTACCAGCACTATTCACAAAAATCGTCATTGAAATTAAAAAAAAAATTTTGCCTGAAAAATAGACTATGACCCCTCATTGGAACTAGCGCATCGAGATAGTTTCAGTAAGGGGTCATAAGCTAGGTTTTTGTTTAATCATCCGCAAATTCCTGTCGGGTATCAAGAAAGAAATTAATTAAAACCTACCCCGCCCCATTGAGCCCCCCCCCCCCCCCCCCCCCCCCCACATACACACACACCGTAAATAAAACTCTTCACTTGTTGGTAGGTCATGTACAATGTTTTCATTGAAGTGCCTATTTTCTGTCAGTTCGAGTCTTGTCATAATCGACTTAGCCTAAAGCTGATCACATGTACAAGTTGTATTCGTAAGGTTCCAAAAGCAATTTTTCAAAGAAAAAGTAAATGCCAACCCCAAGATAACCAGCTATAATAAATACAGTTCAGTTAAAAAATCAAGCATTATATTACGGGAGTTGAAAGTTTGACAACGAAACTCTTTTTCCCGCCCATTCGGCGTCTTTTTGCGAAAGGATGAGACCAGTTACAATGTGAAATTGACAACACTTCGGCCAAATATGGTAAGACGTCTGCTTGTGCTTACGTCATTCAAAAGGCAGACGACCCCCTTTGAGCCCAGGTGTTCGACAAGCCCACTTGATCCACGAAGCCAGTCGCATGAACTGAGGCTTGTGTGTCTTGGTGGAAGAACAATAAATTATGAAATTGATGGAAAAGTTTTACAATAATTTTGATTTAAAATTTCTCATCTGTGCGTTTGGTAAAAAAGTGCTGGAACTTTCATGTTGATTGACTGAGATCGAGGATTTTCACAGCCGACTGGAATTCATAACAGGAGTTGTGGTCAGTCGGAAACAGTTTATTTTCCCAGTAGAGGTAATATTTCATTTTTTTATCTTTTTAAAAAGTCGCATATATTATACAACCGTCATCATTTTATACAGGAAAAATAATGCGCACTAAATGCGGAGCATAAGACAGGATGGATTCGTTAATATTTTCAGCTTCCGACATCAGCTGAAAAAATAGATTGGTTCAGGTTACATGCAACAAAAATGCAGGGTCGTTCGGGCGGGGTCGTTTTTCTAAATTTATTTTACTATTTTATTTTCTCAAACACTTGCGTGTCTATTTACCCGACGTAACGGCCCAAACCGGCCAGTGCTATCTACAAAAAAAGTCTCTTCAAATTTTATTATTTTTTTTCCTTTTTTGTCTCAAAAATATTTCTTAAGACTCCCTCATTGGAAGTTTTTGAGGCAAATGAAAATTTATTCTTCTTCAAGAATCTTTTATCAAGACTAAGTTTCGTCTGCTCTTCAGATTAAATGAAGTGTTAAAATGTATTTCCTATATTCGACGGAGTACAAGACGCGAGGCACAAAGTATCTTCAGATATCGTTTTAAACAGATTTAACTTTTTACCAAGAGCTTATAAAAAAATTGGGATCGGGCATGACATATACAGAACGACACGCGTGTGTGAATGGGTTAATGGATAAGGCACGAGTGGCAGCGCGAAAGGATAGAACGAGAGGCCACAGGCCTCGAGTTTCATTCTTCCGCGATGGCACAAATGCCATTTCGATTAACTCATCCACACACGCGCGTGGCTCTGCGTTTATTACACGCCTTCAAGTCTATAAAAAAAAACACATTATTAGAAGGACACTCAGCTCAGCAATATCGCCAACCAAATTTGGGAGGGGGACCGGTGTTACTATTTCATCCCCTGAGTTCCAGTGTGTTCTATGTGCGTAATGGCACATAGAACACATTAGAACTTAGGGGACGTTTTCTAGCTATCGCTAACGACTCAAATTGTAATTGCGGTGCACGATTTGTAGAAAGTTCCAGTGAAATTTCGCTTCAGTTTAAACATAGTCCGTCAAAGATTTCCACTCCGCACATGTGTGCGGATCAGATTTTCATTTTCCACGTGATTTAGTGTTAGTGTAGATTGGGATTTCGAAGAACAGACGTGTAATAAAAATTAGGATCGATCGGAGAACTTGAACCATTTCCTTTTTTCCCCTTAGCATTCGAGCGACCAACTGTTTTGTCAACAAAAATTTCTGACCGAAATTTTTACAACACTCGGGGCAAATGTGTCGATTCGAAAGTAAAAATTTTCTCCCACCGGTTCGAATCGTGGTCGGCCGCCTGAGTTCTGTGATATTTGAGGGCCCCTTCCGGAGAACTTTGCAGAAACTTTTTTCGACCCAGACAGCCATTGGAACTAAGTTGGCCTGTATTTAAAGATTGGGTAAAGGTGTAGAATAGGGGACTTTTCGGGGTTTTTTTATTAAAATAACGATTTTCTCGCTATTTTTTTTTCTGTTTTCTTAAAGTGAACTATATTTTGATTTACCCTGACGTCAAAAATATCAAAATTTCAGAGTGTAAATTTTCCCGATTATGCAAATATGAATTTATCCAATTCAACCTTGTTTGACAAGCACATTGATCAGTGTCAAAATGACTCAAATAAGATTCAACTAGTTCAATTCCTAGTTGCATTATGGGGAATTTTGGCGACTTGGTTTCCTGTATTTTGACATCAGTGTGCGGTGGGATAGAAAGGAATCAGTAGCCTGGCAATTGCTTTTATCTATAATATGTAGGGCTACACCCTATATCGAAAGTGTAGACACGTGAAGCATGTGGATTCCGTTCTCATCGGCAGGCCCGGGGCCGACTCGGGGAACATTTTAGAAAATGGAATATCAGAGTGACCCTCCACTGGCCTTTTTGTACGTCACCAAAATGTTTTCCAGCGAAAATATTCCTGCAATTTTGTACACTCATTCAAATTTTGTTTGAGAAGGGTAAGCCAATTTAATGATGCATCACGGGAGGCAATGGATCTTTTTCTGAATGCATCGGGTACGGTATTATCCGCTATAACCCATGGACACCCACTAGCCCAACTCATTAAGCTATATTTATACAGTTATTCTTTTGAACCAAATGAATGTTGAAAAAAATACCGAGGCAATGATATTTTACTTTTATAGGATTTGGAAAGAGACAGAACGTCAGAGAGGGAAACAAAATTTGAACATTTGCCAAAGGTAAGATTTTATGTTATATTATTTTATATAAAACAACTGTCTGTTGTGGACCCGGCCTTCCCCGACCTTTCCCAACCTACCTCTCATTCCGACCCCAATAATAGCTATCTGCGCCACACTATAGGCCTTGGCACCTATAGTCTGGAGCAGATGGACAGCTATTATTGGGGTCGGAATGTCGACTGAAGCTCGAGACGAAAGCACATTTTGCCGCCAGTGGCTCGCGACGATGTTGTGCATCAATGATCAGTTTGGGGAATGTTATGGTCTCGGTCCCTTATTATTCGGGGATTTGCCTTGTGGATTTTGTTCTCTCAAATAGATATCTACCCAAACTCACAAGAAACAATTGGCAAATTATTTTTAATCCATGAATGGCATGAATGGACCAATGGGTAAGTTAACATTCTGACACCACTTATGAATGTAGGATAGACTTCTTTCTTGGAATTTTACAGCCTTTGGATCCAAGTTTGGACTGTATTTTGGGGATAACAGTGTACATATCAACAATAGAGTATGCACTGCCACTAAAACGCGCCCAAGTTGAGTTTCCTCCCAAGTAGAAATCCACATTCAATGAAAAAAAAAGAAATCCAATGATTGTGTGAATCAATGGAATTGCGGATTCATTCATGACTGAAATATTTTTTGTCTGTTTTAAATTTTTTTTACGGAATTTAATTTATCTGAGTGGAAAGTGGCTACTTTGCAGGTGTTTCGGTGATATTTCACTCCCCTGTCTTCAGTAAAAGCGCTTACTGACGTGACAACCGTTACTTATTCCCAGTTCCTTATTCGACATTTGTATAACTGATTCATCGGTTGATAGCGAATGACGAAAAAGGAACTGGGAATAAGTAACGGTTGTCACATTCCCAAAGTACTTGGTAATGTTGAGAAAATAGTGACGCATGGACAGTCGACTTGTTTTTTTATTATTATTATTATTTTGTTCATGAATATACACTATCATGTGGGTTAAGAATCTGCGAGGAATGTCAGTTCTGCCAGCTACTTTATAGTTGAGTTACAATCCCCCCACCCTCTCTATATCTCAGCATTGCAGACTTGTATGTATGGGGGTGGGGGGGGGGGGGGGGTAACCAAGTGCAGTGCGAAAAGTAATTTTGGTAGTGGGACTATGTTCAACATCAATTGATTTGCTATAGTTTATCAAGGAATGTCAGATTGTCAGACAATTTCCAATCAATATTAACAAAAATCTAAATTAAGATGATATTGTTTTGTTTTATGAGGTAAATCTAGAAATATGAAATCTTTATCACATACAATTCTATCAATCTAGAATAGAGTAAATTTATTTGCTTACAGGCACTGAAGCATTATTTACCCCCTCCACAGTGATGTCAAAATATCAAAAACTTCCCATAATTCAACTGTACATTTACCGAATTCAATCTTATTGATATACCCAGATACATTAAGTTATGGGAAAAACTTGAAGGCTTGCAAATATATTGTTTTGACATCATTGTGCAGAGGTTTATAATCTTTGACCTGTAATATGCATGGTGTATTCAGGGATTTTTCTAGGTGACGGCAGGGGCCGAATATAGGCCCCATTCCCAATGAGATTTAGGCATGATTTTTCCCAATTTGTAACATTAAATTCCCAATTGGTAACCAGTATCAACTTGGCCATAACATTTATGATTTTTACTGCAAAAGTTGGTCTTATTATGCTGATAAAAGAACTGTAAAACCATAATTTCAATTAATAAAACCAACCTCCTCATTTTTAATGTACCGGTACCTGTAGAGAAGAAATGTGCACTTTTCTCCACTCTACAGCATCAACAGGATTCCCAATTTGGTCCTATAAGATGTTTTTTTCCCAATTGCACGGGCCCTTGGACCCATTCCCAATACACCTAGAAAAATCCCTGGTATTGAAACATATAAACTGCAACAACAAATGTGCAAGTAAGTACACATGAGAAATATCCAATCGAAAATTGTCTGTGGATAACAGTATCCATATCTATAATACATGAGGTATGCATTTGCACTGAGACACTCACCGTGTTGAGTTTCTACCCAAACAGAAACTCAAATTATGTGATTATGCACAACAAGCACTGGCATTTTCTCAGTCAATGGACTTAGATTCAACCTACTAGGCTACTCTTGTGTTCCAAATAAAAGTACAGGTGGGAATAAAAGTATGGGGTGGAACATTTATCAAAATTAAATAAAAGAACAGACCTAAATGATAGTACAGGGTAGATATCCATTAAGGGGGTGGGGGAGTAATGCTAGTTAATTTTATCTATAAGCCAACTTATTTTCCAATATTGCAGTTTTATTACAGAAAACTAATAGGTATTCATGCATCATGAGTACAACAATGAATACACTGTGCTAAACAAAAGACTATCACACAATCTAGTGAAGATTTACTAATTTGAAGATCTCCCTGTTGGAAGGGCAATTTTAATAAACATACAGGCCCAAATAAGGAGCATACTGTACAGGGTAGAAAAAATAGTGGTCCATTGGCTGAAATATATCTTGTGCTCTCAATTCTTTTTCAGAGAATATAATTTTTCTGGGTGGAAAGTCTCCGCGGTGAGTATTTCATTGATAAGCCACTCTATCATATGTCTTGGCAAAAGGTGCTTGCTGATGTCCAGAAAGTACAGAGACTTTGATGTTTGACTTTCTTTTCAGGATTTTGAAACAAGAACAGAGTGGAACCAGAAACACAATATTATCACACTTGGCTGGTAAGATTTCTTCTATTTTTCTAAAAAAAAAGAGTAATTTTTGCATCAAAGATAGATAGATTTTTTGGTTTGTGAAATTGTTTTGTTTTGTGAGTTTACTAGTATGTTGGGATGGGGTGGATGGAGGTTGGATGGAGGTAGAGGAGGGTTGTGGCCATGAAAGTTTCAATAGATACTTGCAATCCAGAATATCTTTGCTTGACACAAGTGGCAGGTAGCGATACTATTCATTACTAATCTGTCTGGGATATTTTATAAACCTAACTTCATATTAAGAAGAGTGGTCTCCCCTTGATTGCTTGGAAATGTTTTGAAACATGGTCTGTGAAAGGCATAATCTCCAAAAATTATAAGTAACAATAGGCAATTACTCTTAGGTCCCAAATAATAGTACAGATTGGAATAATAGTGCAGGGTGGAAAATTAGTCTGAGATTAGTTAAAGCATATAACGACTGGTATGTTTCTAATTTTAAATATTAATAGCTCGTCGCCTGAGTGTTAGAATGTTCTATGTCCCCTATGGGACATAGAACATTCTAGCACTCAGCCGACGAGCTGGTGTTACTTTGTGGAATTTTGTCCCTTGATGACTGTTGGGAATTTAATAATACAGATCAGAATAAGCACAATACAGGGTAGAAAAAGTCCCCCAAATTAATAATCATACATGTATGGTTATTTAGCACCCAAGAGTATTTAGTGCATGAATTGACCATTTGTGAGTCAAGACTCAAGAATATGTTACGAGTCATAAATATCTTACAGAATGCTTTGAAAGAGAGTCTCACAACTCGCCCTCAATATATCTGTTCCAATATTCCAATGACAACTATTGATGACTTCTTTGAATTTATTTAAAAAAAAATAATAAAAAACTTGATATGTTTCTGGGAAATGAGAAGGAACATCTATTAATATTTTCAACTTTATGTATCCCGTACATTTGCTGATTGTGGGGGGTGTCCTATATTATATTTTATATATTTTACACCGCACCCCTACACTGTCCCCACACCTCCTGTTTTTTGTAACTCAAATTTCTTTCAAAGCACTGATACCAGGGGACATGGAGTTATCTATGATGACGCATGAACATTCACTTGCAAAGATGGTGTTTGTCCATGTGTTATCACACATACCACATCCCATGCTCTACAGGTATAGGTCATGCACAGATCTTCTGTGAGCCATTATAAATCAGCTTCCACTTTCAGAATTTGAATGTGTCCATATAAAATTGTGGTCAGATTTTGGCTGGAAACCATTGTGGTTATGTGCAAAGAAGTCACCAGATGGCAGAGAGCCACACTGACCTTCCACTTTGCAAAATTTTCCCCTGTCAGAATGTCCAAAATAATAATGGGGATCCATAGAGACACAAATATTTACCTCCCCTTTTCACATAAAGTTTAAAGGAGACATGGAGGAGTTTAGAATATTGGTTCCTCATTCCCTGCGAGGAACTGTACCTATAACAATTGTATGTCCAATATGTCCATTTTCCAAAGACGTTTTTACTAAATGATGTCCACTAACCAGGGACTGCCAGGAAAGGAGAGTGATTACTCTCACTCATCATCCCTCTCCTTGGTCTCCTAAATGTTTCACTAGGGGAGAAATTAATCACTCGCCTTTAAGACCTAGCCATACCCCACTTTCCTATCTTGATAAGATCTCCAGACCACTGTCGGTTTCAAAAAGGTGTTTTTGGATGGGGTGGCGTGATGGTTTTAAATAATGTAAAGGGTGCATATCACACTGTATAATTACAAGAAAGTATTCTTCAATGACTGCACTACTTCCTGTTTGTTTGGTAAACAGGCATCCTTATACAATGCACAGTGACTTCAAAAATATCAGAATTTCAGAGTGTAAATTTTCCCCATTATGCAAATATGAATTCATCCAATTCAACCTTGTTTGACAGAGCACATTGATCAGTGTCAAAATGACTCAAATAAGACTGAATTAGTTCAATTCCTAGTTGCATTATGGGCGACTTGGTTTTCTGTATTTTGACATCAGTTTGCGGAGGGATAAAAAGGGCTAAATAGCCTGGTAATTGCTATAATGTATAATATGTAGGGTTACACTCTATATCTATAGTGTATAATACTTGTGGATAGGGGCATATGGATTCTGCTCTCATCGGCTGGCCCGGGGCCTACTCAGGGGAACATTTGGGAAAATGGAATATCAGAGTGACCCTCCACTGGCCTCTTTGTATGTGACCAAAATGTTTTCCTGCAAAAATATTCCTGCAATTTTGTACACTCATTCAAATTTTGTTTGAGAAGTGTAAGCCAATGTTATGATACATCACGGGAGGCATAGGATCTTTTTCTGTATGTAGTGGGTACAGTATTATCTGCTATAACACATGGACACCCACTAGCCCAAGTAGTGAATGCCCACATCTTATCACGAATAGTACCGTGTCCGCTGGTTTTGATTCCAGTAAAGCAATGAGTTACCCAAAATAAGGGGGATTGCGGGGGGGGGGGGGGGCATATGTGCCTCCTTGTCTGTGTCTCTATTAGTCACGATAACAACTAGTTTTAAATGAAAGTTTGTCAGTTTGAAAAAGAATATATGAACACAACGGCTGTCTTTCAGTTGGAAGAAAAATGCAGTTAACACAAGTGTGTGCACGTGTGGGGGGGGGGGGGGGGGATATGTAGAAAGAAATTGCATATACCTGTGGGTTTCTCTCTCTTGTTTCTCCCTTATTACATCAACTGCCAAAGACTGAAAGCTGACTGGTACTCAATTTAGGGCCCTGCGAATCGGGAAATTTATGTTCAAATCGAATCTCGAATCTAATCGGGACTGATGTCGACATCGAATCGAATCTCGAATCGAATCAGGATAAACTCTAGAAATAACTATAACTGGCATTAACTTGTGCAGAAATGTCCGGAAAACACTGCGAGAAGAGATCGTTGTTTTAATTTTCTTTCTCGTTGAATGGCCATTCAGATGTTCACTGGGCCCGTCAATAAATTCAAGACATAAATATGGACAGAAATTAAGGTGTTACTGCACAGAGACATTTGAGACAAACCACTAAATTGAAACATGAGAATTAAAAGCACAAATGTAATACAAGTGGCACATTAATTTCCATGGGTTAAAGTCGGCTATAGCCACTAACTTCACGTACGTTAGCGTGGCTAAATACATGTACATCTTATAGGAACCTCATTATTGTAATGTTTGGTTGTTTTTGTATTATCAGGATTCGGGTCTTGTAGATTTCGGTCACTTCTCAACTCAATAACTCAGTATACATCAAAAGCAGCAAAGGCATTAAACTGTGTTAGTTTCTGCATTAGTTAACTCGAATATTGACACAGTGCTCATTCACACAAATTGCTTTTACTTCATTCCAACTTCCAAGTACCAACGCCCAATAATGCAAAGAAACTAAAGAGGTTTTCCTTCCACAGTTTTCTTAACATAATAATGGGAGCGCTGCAGGCGACATGCCCCCATTATTGTGTTAGAAGATTCTGGGACTGGGAGCGGGCCTTAGGTCCATAGCTGGATATTTTGGTTGTATAGATGGGTCGTGAACATGTTACAAGTTAAAACAGCTCCAATTTGCAAATGTCACAAAACGAACGTTTAATTTCCCGTTCTAAAAACTCAAAATGTACATTGTCGAACACTGATTCATTTTCCTCGAAGCTTCGTTTGACTAACGAATCGGCAAACTATTCGAGATCGATATACGAATACCAAAGCGATGTCGACATCGAATCGAATACTCGAAGCTTCGCAGGGCCCTAACTCATTTCAAAACATGATATGCAGTTTGCAACCAGAAGAAAATCTTTTCGTTATTATCATACTTACCGAGATATTTCAAATTCCCCCAAACACCTCATGTACCTTGGAAGGTTATCATCCAATTATTAATAATATGAGGCCAGTGAATGATGATGGACGAGGAGGGGAAGGTCTTGACATAAAGAAGGACTTCTTACAAAGTTAGAAGGGCTATCTCTCTATTATTTGTTACAGAAAGAAGACATGCTGCTGGCATATCACAAAGGGGCTATATTTTTTTAAAAATTCAGAAACTGGTGAAAAAGATGCCCCAAATGGTACCATTTGGAGACCGTTTGAGGTTTGAAAAAACGTCAGTTTCCACTATGCATCATCTGTAATTTCATTAGTTGATGCCCTCTGCAGATCATAGAATTTAGAATCTTCAGGAGGCATGGGGATTTGGAGGGCTTCCCAGACCCACCCACTTTCCTGGGGCGCTATTCTTGAGAACGAGCATGTGGAGTTTTTAAAGTGTTGACTCTAAAAAGATCAACAGGTGATGGCGATGTTTTCTTCTGCCATCAGGCACCTTTGTGAAATCGAAGATGACATTTTGTTTGATGCGGTTTGGAGCGCAGATGACAAGTCAACCACTTTCACACCCAAAGTCAAATCGTTCACTTTTTTAAGGTCTCGTTCTTTAGTATGAAATTTATAAATACTGCACACAATAAGCTATATTTATGCAGTCATTCATTGGAACCAAATGTTTGTTGAAAAAAATACTGAGGCATTTATATTTTACTTTTGTAGGATTTGGAAAGAGACAGAACATTAGAGAGAGAAACAAAATTTGAATATTTGCCAAAGGTAAGATTTTATGCTATATTTTATATTATTTTATATAAAATAACTGTCTGTAGGGCCTATTGTTTTCATAGACCCGGCCTTCCCTGACCTTTCCCAACCTACCACTCATTCCGACCCCAATAATAACTGTCTGTGCCACACTTTAGGCACCTATAGTGTGGCACAGATAGATAGCTATTATTGGGGGCGGAATGAGAGGTAGGCTGGGAAAGTGCAGGGAAGGCAGGGTCTACGAAAATATCGACTGAAGCTCGAGACGAAAGCACCTCCTTTTGCCGACAGTGGCTTGCGACGATGTTGTGCATCAGTGATCAGTTTGGGGAATGTTATGGTCTTGGCCCCCTTATTATTAGGGGATTTTACTTGTGGATTTTTTAATCTCAAATAGATATCTACCCAAACTCACAAGAAACAATTGGCCAATTATTTTTAATCCTTGAATGGGCCATCGGGTAAGTAAACAATCTGACAGTCCTTTTGAATTTAGGATAAACTGCTTTCTTGGAATATTATAGTCTTTAGATCTAAGTTTGGATTGTATTTTGGGGATAACAGTGTACATATCAACAATAGATGGGGTATTCACTGCCACTGAAATGTGCCCCAGTTGAGTTTCTACCCAAGTAGAAATCCACATTCAGTGAAAAAAAAAGAAGTCCAATGTTTGTGTGAACCAATGGAATTGCGGATTCATTCATGGCTGAAATATTTCTTGTCTGTTTTAAATTCTTTCACGGAATTTCATTTATCTGAGTGGAAAGTTTCCACTTTGCAGGTGTTTCAGTGATATTTCACTCCCCTGTATTAAGCAAAAGTACTTCCTGGGATGACAACTGTTACTTATTTGCAGTTCCTTATTCGACATTTGGATAACTGATTCAACGGTTGATAACAAATGACGAACAAGGAACTGGGAATAAGTAATGGTTGTCACATTCCCAAAGTACTTGGTAATGTTGAGAAAATATTGACACCTGGTCGGTTGACTTTGTTTTTTTTTAAATTATTTTTTTGTGCCTGAATATACACTATCGTGTGGATTAAGAATCTGCAAGGAATCTCAGTTCTGCCAGCTACTTTATAGTTGAGTTACAATTCCCCCACCCTCCCTGTATCTCAGCATTGCAGACTTGTATGTTGGGGGGGGGGGGGTATCCAAGTGCAGTGTGAAGAGTAATTTTGGTAGTAAAACTATGTTCAACTTCAGTTGATTTGCTGCAATTTATCAGGGAATGCCAGACACTTTCCAATCAGTATTAATAAAACAAACCTAAATTAACAAGATATTGTTTTGTTTTTTTTCCTGAATGTGAGGCAAATCTAAAAATATAAAATCAAAATAAGATACATTTCTAGAAATCTACAATAGAGTAAATTTATTTGCTTACAGGCACTGAAGCAATATTTGCCCCCTCCACACTGATGTCAAAATATCAAAACTTCCAATGATTCAACTGTACATTTATCCAATTCAATCTCATTGATATACCAAGGTACATTATGGGAAAAACTTGACACTTGCAAATACAATGTTTTGACATCCCTGTGCAAAGGTTTATAATTATTGACCTGCAATATGCATGGTGTATCGAAACATATAAACTGTAACAACAAATGTGCAAGTAAGTATACATGAGAAATATCCAATTGAAAATTGTCTGCGGATAACAGTATCCATATCTACAATACATGAGGTATGTATTTGCACTGAGACACTCACCGTGTTGAGTTTCTACCCAAACAGAAACTCAAATCATGTAATTATGCACAACAAGCACTGGCATTTTCTCAGTCAATGCACTTAGATTCAACCCACTAGGCTGGTGGTCCATTGGCTGAAATATATCTTGTGCTCTCAATTCTTTTTCAGAGAATATCGTTTATCTGGGTTGAAAGTCTCCACGGTGAGTGTTTCAGTGAGAAGCCACTCTACCGTATGGTTTGGTAAAAAGTACTTGCTGATGTCCAGAAAATACGGAGACTTTCTTGTTTGACTTTCTTTTCAGGATTTTGAAACAAGAACAGAATGGAACCAGAAACACAATATTATCACACTTGGCTGGTAAGATTTCTTCTATTTTTCTAAAAGAAAGTAATTTTTGCATCAATGGTAGATAGATTTTTTGGTTTGTGAAATTGTTTTGGTTTGTGAGTTCACTAGTATGTTGGGATGGGGTGGATGTCGGTAGAGGAGGGTTGTGACCATGAAAGTTTCAATAGATACTTGCAATGCAGAATATCTTTCCTTGACACAAGTGGCAGGTAGCGATACTATTCGTTAGTGATCTGTCTGGGATATTTTATAAACCTGACTTCATATTAAGAAGAGTGGTCTCCCCTTGATTGCTTGGAATTTTTTTGAAACGTGGTCTGTGAAAGGCATAATCTCCAAAAATTATAAGTAACAATTGGCAGTTACTCTTAGGTCCCAAATTATACTACAGACTGGAATAATAGTACAGAGTGGAAAAGTAGCCTGAATTTAATAATAGTACAGACCAGAATAATAATAAAATTTTACCAGGCATTTGAAGTGTGTCAGTTTATGCCTGGTAAAATTTGAGACTCGGACATCATTCCTTGGAAAGCATTCCTGGAGTGCTTTCCAAGGACTGATGTCGGAGATTAGTTCAGTCATATAATGACTGGTATGTTTCTTAATTTTAAATATTAATAGCTGGTGTTACTTTGTGGAATTTTGTCCCTTGATGACTGTTGGGAATTTAATAATAGAGATAGTAATAAGCTCAATACAGGGCTGAAAAGGTCCTCAAAATTAATAATCATACATGTATGATTATTTGGCACCAAAGAGTATTTTAGAGCATGAATTGACCATATGTGAGTCACGAATATGTTAGGACTCATGAATATCTTACAAAATGCTTTGAAAGAGAGTGGTCTCACCACTCTCTCTCAATATATCTATTCCAATGACAACCATTGAAGACTTCTTTGAATTTATTTAAAAAAAAAATTAAAAACTCAATATGTTGCTGGGAAATGAGAAGGAACATCTGTTAATATTCTCAACTTTATATATCCCATACATTTGCTGATTGAGGGGGTAGGTGGGGAGGGGGTGTCCCCTATTATATTTTATATATTTTACACCGCACCCCTACACCATCCCCACACCCCCTATTTTTTGTAACTCAAATTTATTTCAAAGCACTGAGACCAGGGGACATCCAATTATCTATCATGACGTATGAACATTCACTTGCAAAGGTGGTGGCTGTCCATGTGTTATCACAGATTAGTGATGAACCAATTATCAAAACTTGCTATCAACCGATTACTGGTTATTTCTCAGCCGATTATGCCGATCCCAATGCCGATTCCGATGACTGAAGTAGAACACTGAAGAAAATCTGTTGGTGCCTGTTATACTACAGAATTTCATTGATAAATCATCAATTACAAAAGCTCAATACCACATAAGTTCTCAGAGTATGCATATTTATTGCTGGGCAATATTAGCCAAAATAATATTTGTATTTTGGTTGGGGTGTGGGGAAAAGATTGTTATTAACAATGCAATTATGCGATATTGTTCTCGTGAAGATTGTGTTATATTCCGGTAAATAGATTTAATACGGTTTTGTGTACGAATACAATACACTTGACTGTATTAACCAAGAATATACTGAGGACACATACTTTGTGTCATAAATGAATAATAATGTTGATGTTAATGTGTGTTGTGAAGTCGTATGACGCATGGTTTACACGTTTGTCAGAATGTATTATCCAATGTTCTTTTTAGTCGAGTTTTGACAAAGTTTGATGAAATGACGGGCGGGCAGTGGGCGTAAGCAATTGGTTTCCGGGCAATAACTTTAGTTCTATTTGATGCACCTTTACCAAAATTATACCAGAGGTTACCCTATAGGAAAGGAAGACACCTATCGATTTCAGAGTCTCGCGCCCCAAGATCAAGGTCAATGTTACTATAAATAGAATATTTGTGACAAATTGGTTTCCGGCCAATAACTTTAGTTCTATTTGACACACCTTTCCAAAATTATACCAGAGGTTACCCTATAGGAAAGGAAGACACCTATCGATTTCAGAGTCTCGCGCCCCAAGATCAAGGTCACTGTTACTATAAATAGAATATTTTGTGACAAATTGGTTTCCGGCCAATAACTTTAGTTCTATTTGACGCACCTTTACAAAACTTATACCAGAGGTTACCCTATAGGAAGGGAAGACACCTATTGATTTCGGAGTCTGGGACTCCAAGGTCAAGGTCACTGTTACTATAAATAGAGTATTTTATGACAAATTGGTTTCCGGGCAATAACTTTAGTTCTATTCCGTGTATCTTCACCAAACTTATACCACAGGTTACCCTATAGGAAGGGAAGATACCTATCAATTTCAGAGTCTGGGGCTCCAAGGTCAAGGTCAGTGTTACTATCAATAAAATATTTTGTGACAAATTGGTTCTGGGCAATAACTTTAGTTCTATTTGACGCACCTTTACCAAATTTATACCAGAGGTTACCGTATAGGAAGTGAAGACACTTATTGATTTCGGAGTCTGGGACTCCAAGGTCAAGGTCACTGTTACTATAAATAGCTTATTTTTTCAGAATTTAATGTCAAAACTCGACTTCTGGATCTGTGATCCTCTTGCTGGATTTTTTCAATGTGTTACTTCCCTTGATTTGTTTCTATAATGTTACATGAACTCTACAATCTTCGGGAAATGGTGGTGATCTCGTACCAATTGCAGTTGGTAAATTCCGTAATATCTCTGCTCTGCAAATCCCTAAATTTTCAGCCATGCACTTCACACGTTTTTAATGAGAAAACTTTATTGAAATGGCCAGATGTGAAAGGGATTTTTAATAGTCAGTGTTAAATATAGAATAATCGGCATCGGAATTGGCACTTCTTCTCTAGGTCACCTTCTTAAAAAGCTTGGCATATCATATCTGTACGCAGACGACACCCAACTGTACATCACATTCAAACCATCTGTTCCAAGTGACACCTTCACCGCAGTCAATAACATGGAAACTTATGCGGGAATGGAGGATAGACTTTAAACTGAAAATGAATGACTCTAAAACTGAATACTTAGTGATATCCGGGGTTTGCATGCCTACACCCTCGGTTACATCAATTCTGGTTGGAAACAACATCACTATGAAAAGTGACTCAGCCAGGAATATTGGACTGATTATGGACTCAAATTTAAAACTTGACATCCATATTAATAAAGTATGTCAAAAATGCTACTGGCAGCTTCGTAATGTTGGAAGACTGCGACCTTATCTTAACCAGTCAGCACTTGGAAAACTTGTGTACTCCTTCATCACCTCACAACTAGACTATTGTAATTCAGTGTTAGTGGGGCTGTCCCAGTGCCTGATTCAGAAGCTTCAAAAAGTTCAGAATACTGCTGCTAGGATAATTACTGGTACCAAACGCCCTGAACACATAACACCTGTTTTAAGACAACTACATTGCCTTCCAGTTAAACAGAGAATTGATTTCAAAATTTTGATCTTAGTATTCAAATGTATCCACAAACTGGCTCAAGTTTACCTGGGTAATATTAGCCAAAATAATATTTGTATTTTGGTTGGGGTTTGGGGAAAATATCGTTATTAACGATACAATCATGCGATTGTATATAAACCATCACGCAGTCTCAGATCTAAAAACCAAATTCAACTAGTTGTACCTTTTAGCAAATCTAATCAGGTTCTTGATCATGTGTTCTCCATCGTAGGTCCCAGATTGTGGAATTCCCTGCCAATTAGTGTCAGAATTTCATTTTTAATGTTTATGTGACAAGTTGAATTACTTTAAAAGTAAACATCAAATTTAAAACATTTTTGATGTGCTGTTCAGGCCTGGCATTAGGAAAAATACAGGAGGGTTAAAAATTGCCCTCCTAAATTTTCCCAGGAGGGCAAATGCTCTCCCCAGGATACACATCTTCACTTCAGTTCCATTCTGTTCTCTCTACCAATAGGGAGATAGAACAGAATGGAATTCAGGTGACACCATGTTTAAGGAAGTCTTCTTGCTTCATAACGTAAGTGTAAGAATAACAAGATTGACCACATCTATCCCTAGCAGTATTTCTAGGGAGATGTGAACAGCGTCTTGAGGTAGAATTGTACTTTCCCCAACGATGTTCAAATTTTGTTCTATATCTAACTGGCTGCTTTGTGACAGAATTTTTGAACATGAAGCCCAGTGGTGCACAGACTTGTCATTTTGAAAGCTGCAGGAGGGCCATTATGGTTCGCCTTAAATCACCCCAGGAGGGCCATTTTGGGTTCGCCGATGATGACCCCCAGGAGGGCCATTTATGGTTTGTTTCAGCCTGCTGGGTAGACAACTAAATATAATTTTAAGGTGCATGGTTTGTGTAATTATGATGTACGTCCTTACTTAATGTATAGATGCAGGCTTGAATATTTGGATGCAAGATACTAGGTTACCCATGACACTCACTAACAGTTAGTGTTATAGTTATCTTGCATCCAGATAACCAAGCCCATATCTATTCATTATATGATGACTGCACAAGCCAGTGCGCTGTGCTCACCGCCAGATGCCGATAACTTGGGGCGAATCAATCAGATTTGGGGGACAAATTGTCCCGGCTTTGATTTTGGGACGAAACGTCCCAGGCGAATTGTCAGTGGTCGAACTGGTTTGGGGATGATACATCCCGTAATCACGTGAGACATGAGAGTTGTCACAGTCTGATGTACAATGTAATAACTAATTACAGCTTTGGAATTGGCAGATCTCTCGTTCGTATTTGGAAAGTTACTTACTATCTCTGGGTGGCTGCGTCAAGGACATACTTCAAACTTCACAAATTGCGCTTTGTTACTGCCTTCAATCCGCAAAAATTGCTGTTTGTGATGGCCGATTTTGAGGTGCCTTCCACTGAATTAATGGGCCGCAGAAATCGGGGTTAGGTGGACATTTATAATCCGCAGAATTTTGAACTCAGGCAGACGACTTCGGCCCAGTGCAATCACCCGCCTCAAAATGACAAGCCTGGATGCAGTTATATTTTTTAGCAAATTATATATTACTTTTTGTCATATGGATAAAGTGAGCTGTAGAAATTGTGCACAAAAAATAGAAGTAGTTTTTGTTTAATTGGATAGATGCAGGAGGGCTAAAAATAACCCAACTAAAAAAAAATGTGAGGGCTGTAGGATGGCATCCCTCTAGCCCTCCTTGAGAAGGCCAGGCCTGGCTGCTTCATATTAACATTGTCAAGGATTTGATCGAAAACACAGTGATTTATCTAAAATTGAGAGAGTTAATACCCCTTTCAGTGATACTTTAATGTTTTTGTTCATGTTCCAACTTGAAAAGTAATCATTGGATTTAAATAAATTTTGGCATGCTGCTTTATATTAGCATTGTCTTTTACAAATTTGAAAAGCATGGTAATGTATGGGAAATTGATAGCTTTATTACCCTTTTTTATTTTCTAGGTAATTTACTGATCAACCTGAGTAGAATTATCTAATTTCAGAAATGTTTCATTCATTATATGTTTATGCCGTAGGCCACTTAACAAGATTATGATAGAATATGGTAAAATGACATTTTGTTTCATGCCATTTGTAGAGCAGATGACACTTTCAAATTGTTCATTTTTTGAAAGTAAGGTGCTTTAGTATGTAATTTATAAATTTACACACATCAAGCTTTATTTATCACAAGTGGGCCTACACTCTGGGGACAGGAAGCAGGCACCTGCATAACGGAAACTTTCTAGTTGCATTGCATATCAAGGGAGATAATGAAAGTTTGCATTTTTAGCTGGACTGAATCGCAGAATAACATACTTCTCATTTATTAGCTCACCTGACTGAAAGTCAGTGTGAGCTATTGCCATCACTTTGCATCCATCGTCCGTCGTCTGTCTTCCGTCGTCCATCATATGTTAGCTTTTACAAAACAATCTTCTCCTCACAAATCAATGGCCCAAATTGAAACATATATGGGCCACATCATCTTGGGGGTATTCTGTTTTAGTTTTGTTCAAATGGGGTCTCCGTCCTTTTTGGGCATGGTCTTATGCCCAAATATGATGAAATTCTTTAAAAATCTTCTTCTCATGAACCACAAGTGGGAATGTTTTGATATTTGGTATGAAACTTCCTCTGGTGTTCAAGATTAAAAGTTGTTCAAAGAAAGTTGATAGGTCCATATTTGGGTTCTCCAGGGGATGGGCTCACCTTTGAGCTCCCCTGAAAATTTCTATTTCAAGAACCAATGGAGCGATTAGAACCAAATTTTATAGGTGGCATTAGTTGACCCAAAGTACTTCATTCATGCCCCCAAATTTTTTTGCGGTTTCCCATGGGAACCCCTTGAATTAAAAATAGAACAAAAATGAAAAGTCCAATATTTCCCAAACTGCATGGACTAGAGATTTTGTATTTGGTATGAAGCTTTCTTCTGAGCAGTTGAAACAATTGGACAAAAAAAAATTGCTGGCGAATCCGTCATATGGTCTGTTTTTGGTGTTATGAAAATATGATGACTCAGCATTTTTTAACACTGAAGTCAATGGGAAAAAGATTATTTATATTTATTTATTGGTGTTTAAGGTCACATATTTATGCACAATGGCTAATCATAACCGTGACAGTTTTACGGGTGGAGGAAGCCGGAGTACCCGGAGAGAACCACCGAACAACGACGAGCGGCTGCCAGCTCCCCAACATCGAACTCCGCACTGCAGCACAGGCAGGGTTACATTGGTTGAAGACATGCGTACCATCGACGTGCATTACGCCTTAGTACACGGCGTCATTGTGCCCCCACGCAGGCAATGGAGATGAAGTGTCTTGCCCAAGGACACAGCGCAGTTACCGCAGGTGGGATTCGAACCGAGGACCTCTCGGCTTGCAGCCTGCACCTCTACCTACCGAGCCACCGCACTCCCGGGAAAAAGATTACATGTTTACCTTTTTAAAAATATCTTCTCACAAACCAAAAAAATTGCTGGCAAATCTGTCATATGGTTCATTCAGATTACATTTTCTCCATACCCATAACCCTTACAGTTTAGGACAACTTGGTCCAGGTGAGCGTTTTAGGCTCTCTTGAGCCTCTAGTATAATAGATGCCAGTTATTTTTGTGAATGAAATGAATGTTGAGAAAAAATACTGAGGCATTGATGTTTGACTTTTATAGGATTTGGAAACAGACATTCGAAATGTTGGAAAGGGAAACTACAGCAGCATAGACTACCACTGATCTCTTATTATCTTGTAATTACAAAATACTAACTTCTAATTATAAGATGTTAACTTGTAATTACAAGATACTAACTTGTATTTACAAGTTACTATCTTGTAATTATAAAAGTTATTTCCTTGTTATTATAATTTAGCTAACTTATACTTTCAAGTTAGTTAATTTGTATTTGTATTTACAAGTTATTAACTCAGCTAACTTGTAAGTATAATTTAAAAACTTATAATTACTTTTCAGCCAACTTGTAATTTACAATTTAATAACCTGTAATTACATTTTACTATCTTGTCATGCACTTATGTGGCGTATGCTTGGTTGTCTAATACGGTAATATAGGATGAACTGTGAGTATCCCTGTTAGTGTTGTTATCCTTTGATACTAGTTACACGTTTTGCTTTTTGTTACCCTACGTTGCTACAAATAGTGCAAATGACTAATGCTAGGTCATGCAGTGTTGTTGGTTTTGCTTGGTTGTCTAGTATGGATAACCTTGTACCCTTTCAGATCCTTTAGCCTTGGGGATACTTGGGGGTTGTCTTTTAAGTAAGCCACCCAATGTACCATCCTGTGGGTTTTTATGCTATTTCCCTACAATTTGATCATTCTGGAGCGCACTCCAGTACCACAGAAGAGCCTTCATAGCTCCTACACAATAGTTTTTATGATTTCTAGATCTCAGATTATAACAGTCTTTTTGACTCCAATGTGCAGGTCTGGACTAATGTGGATGCTTGTGGACAATTGAGGACCATTCTTAAAGCAACATGGTTTAGGAACTTTTTAGAGTGTTGAGACTTGATGTTTGTGAACTACTCATGACTTTTGAGGACTGAAGAAAGTGGTGGCTTGGAAACTTTCACGGAATACTTCGGACTACTGGGCACTTAAGATAGGGGTTGTTGATGTAGTAGTGGTTGTTGGTGTAGTGGTTTGTTTAGTCACTGGTTTAGTAGTTGTAGTGGTTGGTGTAGTATTTGCTGTTGATGTTGTTGGTGGCATACCTGCAATGGTTGGTGTTGTGGTGGTTGGTATTGCTGTGTTTAGTGGTCTAGGAGATTTAGTAGATTGAAGTGGTACTTGTTGTTGTTTATATTGTAACTGTGATGGTTGGTGCAATATTTGTTTTGGGTGAAGTGGGTGTAGTGGTTAGTGTGATTGCGGCTATTGATGCTGTGGTTGTGGTTGTTGTATAAGGTTAGTTTGTGTTGTAGTTGTGGTCAGTTGAGTAGTTGTAGAGGTCGATTTTCTGGATGTTGAAGTAGTGGAAATGGTTAGTGCTGTTTGGTGTCTCAGTTGTTGGTGTATTGGTTAGGATAGTTGGTGTTGTAGTACAACTACAGTGCTAAATATAGCAACTCCAACCACTGCAACATCAACCGATGCAGCTACGATATGAAGAACTTCAACAGCTACACTGGTGACAACTACTACACCAACCACCTACTACTATTTATTTATTTATTTATTTATTTATTTATTTATTTATTTATTTATTTATTTATTTACTGGTGTTTAAGGTCACATATTTATGCACCACCTACTACTAAAAAAGAGACTAAAACAAACTACTATACCAAAAACTACTACGTGAAGCCCCCTTTTGTTCCTCCAAAGTACCCATGCCACCACTCTTTTCCGTCCCCAAAAATATCATTTAGTCCCCACTTGCATCACTTCCCAAAACTGGGTCACAATAGTCCCTGTAACCCAAATCTTCGGACATCAATCCTCAGTTGTCCGAACAATCCCCAAATTATGTTCTCAATAGTAGACACATATTCACATTAATCCAGACTGGTCCATAGGAGCTATAAAGATGGCTATAATCTGGGATTTAGGAGTCATAAAGGCTGTGGGGCAGGAGCTATGAAGTCTCTTCTACAGTACTGAAGAGCACCCCAGAACAATTAAATTGTTGGGTTGAAATAACTTAAAACCAACAGGGCAGTAGATTATATGGCTTTAGACAACCTACAGGTGTCCCCAAAGTTAAAGGCCTAAAAGGGTGCGGAAAATCCACACTGTGCTACCAAACTAGACAATCAACCATAACCAACACCAATGCATGACCCATCATTACGTACTACCCATAGCATACATAGGATTGTAAAAAGCATAGCATGAGAAACTAACTAGTACCAGTGGCTAACATCAGACTAATAGGCACACACACAGCCCATCGTATATTACCATGCTAGATAATCCTGCACACCCCACATAACTGCATGACAAGATAGTACTAAATCATAATTATAAATTATTACATTGTAATTACAAGTTAACTAAATTGTAATTACAAGGTAATGACATGTAATTACAAGTCATTACATTGCAATTACAATTTAGCTAACATGAAATTACAAGATAACTAAATTGAAATTACAAAATACTAACTTGTAATTACAAGTTAGTATATTGTAATTACAATTTAGTATTTTGTAATTACAAGATAATAAGTGAAGGTCAGTGGCAGCACTATGCTGCTGTTGGTAACAGAAGTTGAATATTTGTCAAAGGTAAGATGTTATGTTATCCTTTGAATAATAAATGTTGGTATAGTGTGAGTAGATAGCTTATTATAGAGATCAGGGTAAGATATAGGTTGAGAAGGTGGGACCATGAAAATTTTGACTGAACCTAGAGACACATGACATCTCATTTTGTCGCAAGTTGATTGCAACCAGTGATGTTGTGCATCACTTGATCCATTTGGGAATTGTCATGGTCTCAACCTCCTTATTAATAGAAGGGGTTTTTCCTTTTTATGTGTACCCATACTATGTATGGTACACATAATGCCGGCATCCGGGGTGACCATCCGTCGTTCGTCCATCCTTTGTCCATCTGTCCATCCATCTGTCCATCCATCTGTCCATCCAGTGTCCGTATCCATTTTCTTTGGCATTCGATAACTTGAAAAATATTGCTTGGATTGTCAAGTTACCTTATGTTTGTGTTCAGGTTACTGATGTGCCGAGCTGTATAGTTTTTGGTGTAAATCGGATAATTTGATCCTGAGATCTTAACCCTTTATCCTTCAAATTGAAAATTCCTCCAATCCCTTTGGCATTCGATAACTTGAAAAATATTGCTTGGATTGTCAAGTTACTTTACATTTGTGTTCAGGTTACTGATGTGCCGAGCTGTATAGTTTTTGGTGTAAATCTGTTATTTTGATCCTGAGATATTAACCCTTTATCCTTCAAATTGAAAATTTCTCCAATCCCTTTGGCATTCGATAACTTGAAAAATATTGCTTGGATTGTCTAGTTACTTTATATTTGTGTTCAGGTTACTGATGTGCTGAGCTGTATAGTTTTTAGTGTAAATCTGTTATTTTGATCCTGAGATATTAACCCTTTATCCTTCAAATTGAAAATTTCTCCAATCCCTTTGGCATTCGATAACTTGAAAAATATTGCTTAGATTGTGAAGTTACTTTATATTTGTGTTCAGGTTACTGATGTACCGAGCTGTATAGTTTTTGGTGTAAATCAGTTATTTTAATCTTGAGATATTAACCCTTTATCCTTCAAATTGAAAATTCCTCCAATCCCTTTGGCATTTGATAACTTAAAAAATATTACTTGGATTGTCAAGTTACTTTATAAGTGTGTTCAGGTTACTGATGTGCTGAGCTGTATAGTTTTTGGTGTTAATCTGATAATTTGATCCGGAGATATTAACCCTTTATCCTTCAAATTGAAAATTCCTCCAATCCCTTTGGCAGGAGATAACTCAAAAAATATCAATCCGATTGTCATGTTACTTTATATATTTATTCAGGTTACTGATGTGCTGTGCTGTATAGTTTTTTATATAAATCTGATAATTTGATCCGGAGATATTAACCCTTTATCCATCAAATTAGACACTCCTCCAATCCATTTCTATATGTACCCATACCTTGTATGGTGTACATAATGTCGGCATCCGTGGTGGCCCTCCGTCATACAGCTTTCTACTAGTTGCGCATATGGGTACACATCTGACAATTTCATCGGCCTATTTTTTAACTATTTTGGGGATTTTTTTCTTCAAAATAGATGTCTACCTAGGCTTATAAGAAACAAATGACAATTATTTTTAGTGCAAGAATGGACCATCGGTTGAGAAAAAATCGTACAGACCTTTTGAATTTCTAACAAAATGCTTTCTTAAAAAGTAGCCAAATTGATGCCCCTTCCACACTCTCCTCTCTATTCCACTATACGTTACATTTCTTTAGAAGCAATTTATTTCCTTCCAGCACTGAACCAATATTAATATTCAGACTGTATAAAATTAATGAAACAATGTACACTATAATATTACATAAAATGGAAAGTGTATATCGTTAAATCTAACTTAACTGGTAGATGCTAAATTATTTTTGGTCAACAGAATTTGTTCACATGTCTTTGTCTAGTTGCAATTTATGGGAGCGTGCCAATAGGCACTCTCCCATGAAATGTAACTATGCATATCCTAACAGACTAAATAATTTCACTTCAAAGATAAAGCGAAGCACATCCACTGAATGTGAAGCCTTTAAGTTCTGGTACCTGTACTTCAGAGTAAAGCCCAAATATGGGCTCCTGGCACTCTACCAGTTAACATCGTTTCTGGATAACAATGTACATATCCTCAATTAGTGCAATTCATGGAGTGAGATTGCCATTAGAACACCCCCAAGTTGAGAGTCCACTCAAGCAATAACCTACACGAAAAAACGTAAAAATATTTGTATTTTTTGATGAGTTGCAAGTAATGCCATAGACTAGGGGCCATTACTAGAAAACATTTACAGTTGTATTTTCTAGAATTGTATTCAACATGGCTGCCAGAGGCATTCTTTGATTTTGGTAGGTGAATTTTCAAAAATCTTCTCCTCAGAAACTACAAGGCCAAGTATTTTGAAACTTTGTATTATTAATCACTGGGGTCCCCTCTACCAACGATCCTCATTTAATGCTGATTGGGTTGCAAACATGGCCCCAATTGTGGCTTACAGTTACCATAGAAATCCTATGGGAAATCACATTTTCATCTTCTGTTCTGTCAGGTGATCGATTACAGGCTCTTTAGAGCCTCTTGTTGAAGGTTAAAGTCCATTGCAAGCCGAAGAATTGAGATTTTGTGACTGATAATTGGGAAAATAGTTGACTAACTCCAGTTGGGAGTGGATTGCATAACTAGACTTGGTAGGTTACCAGGAGAATCCCTGCAGTCTTCTCTGCCCCCGTTTCACTCCATTGGGATACAAATCGATCTCTTTCTTTTCAGGTAATGAGAAACTCATCTAATGTTCAGCCATTAGAGTGAATGACAAGAGTTGTAACAGTCAGAGATGAATTTTGAAGATTACTTCACCCATCTGTGTTGGTGATATTCAACAATTGAATAAGGCTTGTGATTTTACTTACTTGCATGTTTACAGTTGTTGTTTATGTTTTACTTTTACCCACACTATAGCATATGGCCTGGCATGTAAAATATGGTTTGTATAGTTATAATATCATTTTAATTCTCAATTCTACTCATAGAAAAAATTTTATATTTTCCCACCCAACACATTCTATATATATATGTTGTTTGAATGTGCTCCATGTGCTTTGTCATTGAACAAGATGTAATGGAATAAATGCTGAGTTTATCTCTGGAATACAGGAAATTGACCAGATCCCTGTTAACTGAATAATACTTCTGTTAACTGAATAATTTTCACTGGCAAAGTGGCTGTTCAATTAACAGGGTTCCACTGTAATAGCTGTCCACTCTCTTTGTACACCACAGAAGGCAATAATGAACAAAGAAATAAAGAAGAAGATTCCCATAAATATTCTACAAACACAAAAGTGATAATTAAAAATGACACTCTCTTTTTAAATAAAGTTGATTACTAAACAATTTGAGTGAATTATTTTATGAGTGTCTCTCTTAGTATTGGATACATATTAAAACAAAAATGGCATTCAACATCAGCAGTATGTATTAACTTTCAGCAACATCCATTTTGTTACTTGAAAGCTTCCATCTTGAATTTCTAGGTTTGTATTTTGTTGGTGAGTTGCTAGTAATGCCATAGACCAGGGGCCATTACTAGAAAACATTTACAGTTGTATTTTCTAGAATTGTATTTTCTAGTTATGACTTTAACTGGGTTGAAATGAACCATTAACATTTTCAAAGATATGGCAATTTGCCAATAGGCAAATTGCCATATCTCTTAAAATGCTAATGGTTTATTTTAGTCAGTTGTACTAATAGGTAGAAAATACAATTCTAAAAAATATAGTTGTAAAAGTTTTATAGTATTGGTTCCTGGTCATATGTTTTGCAGTATGTTTGATTATTAAATGAAGTGACATACTGACATTCTCTGATAGTCTCTATGGCTGTTAATTGATAATTACTGGTATAGAAAAGGTGCAGTTTGGGATTTCACAGGTATTTGTCATCAGGACCTTTTCGACATAGGGATTATCTTATGTAGACAGGGTCAGCAAGTATGCTATAAACATGACCATATGGGATGGACATTTTTTCAATAAATTTCAGTAATGGTCTCTTGATTCTTTCAGAATCTGATTTCTTCCTGTCACTGGGCACCATTCTTCCTACTCAGGGACTAAGGCTCTGCCATCTTGATATCAGTTGTGGCATTCAGTTGGTATGAGTAGCACATATGTGCAAAAGACTAAATAATGTGGTCTGGGGTATGAATGATTGAAGTGGAGTACTTAACGAGCGTGGCTTCTTCCTAAACCACATATTGGTTTTCCCCATTATGGCTATTCATGTCATGGGCCTACCACCCAGGATGTACACGTACATGTTCATCAAGTCTAGGTCACATTCACTCATGTCAGCGCTTCATGAGCTCAGTCACTTTGTGCATACAAGCATTGATACTTGGTCACATTTATCAGGGTTCGCATTTTGTCGGGGCTGATCAGCTCAGACCTCGAGATCAACCCATTGGGTGCTTCTGTCAAGGTTCTTTTTTAAGCCCGATAATTTTGGCATCAAGTTTTGTCATTCAACATGCTTAAAAAGCATGTTTAAAAATCAACCTCAACTAGGTCTCAGCCCTCAAATCTGGGTACTTTTTTAAAGGCCCTGACCAATTTTCAAAATACGAACTCTGATTTATGAATGCAAGCTCTTCATGAGCTCATCCATCAGTTCTTCATAGACTGACCACTTTCTGCATTCTCACACAATCCTAGGTCACATTCTAGCATGTCAGCTCTTCAGGGGCTCAGTTGGCAGTTCTTCATGGGCTGACCATACAGGACAGACACATGTGCTCATCTAGTCTAGGTCACATTCACACATGCTATGTCTACATGGGTTTCACTGTTGGTTCTTCATGGGCTGATCACTAGTGCATACACAAGCAAAACATTTTGTCTAGGTCACATTCATGAATATCAGCTCTTCATGGGCTTGGCTATTGGTTCTTCATGGACTGACCACTTTGTGCATCCACACAAGAAACATCAAGTCTTGGTAACATTCACACAGGCTAACTCTTCATAAGCTCAGCCATAGTAGGTCCTTCCAGGCTGGCCAGGTTGTGCAAACAAAACTGAAACATCAAGTCTAGATTACATTCATGTATGCTATCTCTTCATGAGCTCGATCTTCCGTTCTTCATGGTCTGGCTTCTTTGTCCATACATACACGAAACAAATATCATGACTAGGTCCCATTACAATGGAACATTGAGTCTAGCTCATGAGTGGGTTGTGCATACACCATCACAAGATAATTAGGTTTATAAATATATGGCTGCTGTTGTTTCTTCATGGGCCATCAGTGTCTTCATGTGCTGATGAGTTGGTTGCACATACACCATCGCGAGATAAGTATTAAGTCTCCGAATATATTGCTGCGGTTGATGGGTTGGGCCATCAGTTTCTTCATGGGCTGATGAGTAGGTTGTGCATACACAAAGGCGAGATAAGTATTACATACCCGAATATATGGCTGCTGTCGATGGGTTGGGCCATCAGTTTCTTCATGGGCTGATGAGTAGGTTATACATACACCATCGCAAGATAAGTTCCAGTTCTTAGAATATTTGGCTGCTGTCGATGGGTTCGGCCATCAATTTCTTCATGGGCTGATGAGTAGGTTACACATACACCATCGTGAGATAGGTATTACGACACCAAATATATGGCGGCTATTGATGGGTTGGGCCATCAGTTTCTTCATGGGCTGGTAAGTAGGTTGCATATACCCAAAAGCAAGATAAGTATTAGGTCTCCGAATATATGGCTGGTATTGATGGGTTGGGCCATATGTTTCTTCATGGGCTGATGAGTAGGTTGCACATACACCATCGCAGTATATGCATTAGGTCTCCGAATATATGGCTGCTATCAATGGGTTGGGCCACCAGTTTCTTCATGGGCTGATGAGTAGGTTGCGCTCATCATTGCAAGATAATTAGGCCTGCATATATATTACTGCATTGATGAGTTGGGCCATCAGTTTCTTCATGGGCCGAGGAGTAGATTGCACATACACCCTCACAAGATAAGTATTAGGTCCCCGAATATATGGCTGCCTATGATGGGTTGCAGGGATTTTTCTAGGTGACGACAGGGGCCGAATATAGGCCCCATTCCCAATGAGATTTAGGCATGATTTTTCCCAATTTGTAACATTAAATTCCCAATTGGAAACCAGTATCAACTTGGCCATAACATTTATGATTTTTACTGCAAAAGTTGGTCTTATTATGCTGATAAAAAAACTGTAAAACCATAATTTCAATTAATAAAACCAACTTCTTCATTTTTAATGTACCTGTAGAGAAGAAATGTGCACTTTTCTCCACTCTACAGCATCAACAGGATTTTGGTCCTATAAGATGTTTTTTTCCCAATTGCACGGGCCTTTGGACCCATTCCCAATACACCTAGAAAAATCCCTGGGTTGGGCGATCAGTTTCTTCATGGGCTGATGAGAGGTTGTGCATGCAGAAAGGCGAGATAAGTATTAGGTGTCCGAATATATGGCTGCTGTCCTTGGGTTGGACCATCAGTTTCCATCAGTTTCTTCATGGGCTGATGTATAGGTTACACATTCACCATCGCGAGATGAGTTTTAGGTTTCAGAATATATGGCTGCTATCAATGGGTTGGGCCATCAGTTTCTTCATGGGCTGATGAGTAGGTTGCACATACACCATTGCATTATAATTACTTGGTCTCTGAATATATGGCTGCTGTCGATGGGTTGGACCATCAGTTTCTTCATGGGCTGATGAGTAGGTTGTGCATACACAAAGGCGAGATAAGTATTAGGTGTCCGAATATATGGCAGCTGTCGATGGTTTGGACCATCAATTTCTTCATGGGCTGATGAGTAGGTTGCACATACACCATCACATTATAATTATTAGGTCTCCGAATATATGGCGATGGGTTGGTCAATGGGTTGGTCTATCAGTTTCTTCATGGGCTGATGAGTAGGTTGCGTAGACAGAATCACAAGATAGTTGGTCTCTTAATATATGGCTGTTGTCAAAGGGCTGGGCCATCGGTTTCTTCATGGGCTGATGAGTAGGTTGCACATACACCATTGCGACATACGTATTAGGTCCTAGAATATATGGCTGCTGATGAGAGGTTGTGCCATCAGTTTCTTCATGGGCTGATGAGTAGATTGTGTGTACGCGATTGCAGGATAGTTACGTCTCTGAATATATGGTTGTTCTCAATGGATTGGCCCATCAGTTTCTTCATGGGCTGATGTGTAGGTTGTGTATACACAAAGGCGAGATAAGTATTAGGTCTCCGAATATATGGCTACTGTAGATGGGTTGGGACATCAGTTTCTTCATGGGCTGATGAGTAGGTTGTGCGTACACAAAGGATAGATAAGTATTAGGTGTCCGAATATATGGCTGTCGTCAATGGGTTGGACCATCAGTTTCTTCATGGGCTGATGAGTAGGTTACACATTCACCATCGCGAGATAAGTTTTAGGTTTCAGAATATATGGCTGCTATCAATGGGTTGAGCCATCAGTTTCTTCATGGACTGATGAGTAGATTGCACTCATCATTGCAAGATATTTAGGTCTACATATATATGGCTGCTGTTGATGGGTTGGGCCATCAGTTTCTTCATGGGCTGATGAGTAGGTTGTGTGTACACCATCGCAAGATAGTTAGGTCTCCGAATATATGGCAGCTGTAAATGTGTTGGGTCATCAGTTTCTTCATGGGCTGATGAGTAGGTTGCAAATACACCATCGCAAGAAAAGTATTAGGTCGCCGAACATATGGCTGCTGATGATGGGTTGGGCCATCAGTTTCTTCATGGGCTGATGAGTAGGTTGTGCATACACAAAGGCTAGATAAGTATTAGGCGTCCGAATACATGGCTGCCATCGATGGGTTGGACCATCAGTTTCTTCATGGGCTGATGAGTAGGTTACACATTCACCATCGCGAGATAAGTTTTAGGTTTCAGAATATATGGCTGCTATCAATGGGTTGGGCCATCAGTTTCTTCATGGGCTGATAATAGGTTGCACATACACCATCGCATTATAATTATTTGGTCTCTGAATATATGGCTGCTGTCGATGGGTTGGACCACCAGTTTCTTCAGGGGCTGATGAGTAGGTTGCACATACACCATCACATTATAACTATTAGATCTCCGAATATATGGCGACTGTCAATGGGTTGGTCCATCAGTTTCTTCATGGGCTGATGAGTAGGTTGCGTAGACACCATCACAAGATAGTTAGGTCTCGGAATATATGGCTGTTGTAAATGGGCTGGGCCATCAGTTTCTTCAGGGGCTAATGAGTAGGTTGCACATACACCATCGCGACATAAGTATTAGGTCCCCGATTATATGGCTGCTGATGATAGGTTGTGCCATCAGTTTCTTCATGGGCTGATAAGTAGGTTGTGTGTACATGATGGCAAGATAGTTAGGTTTCCGAATATATGGCAGCTGTAAATGTGTTGGGCCATTAGTTACTTCACAGGCTGATGAGTAGGTTGCACCTATACCATCGCAAGATAAGTATTAGGTCCCCGAATATATGCCTGCTGATGATGGGTTGGGCGATCAGTTTCTTCATGGGCTGATCAGTAGGTTGTGCATACAGAAAGGCAAGATAAGTATTAGGTGTCCAAATATATGGCTGCCATCGATGGGTTGGACCATCAGTTTCTTCAAGGGGTGATGCATAGGTTACACATTCACCATTGCGAGATAAGTCTTAACTTACAGAATATATGGCTGCTATCAATGGGTTGGGCCATCAGTTTCTTCATGGGCTGATGAGTAGCTTGCATATACACCATCGCATTATAATTATTTGGTCTCTGAATACATGGCTGCTGTTGATGGGTTGGACCATCAGTTTCTTCATGGGCTGATGAGTAGGTTGCACATACACTATCGCATTATAATTATTTGGTCTCCGTATATTTGGCTGCTGTCAATGGGTTGGACCATCAGTTTCTTCATGGGCTGATAAGTAGGTTGTGCATACACAAAGGCAAGATAAGTATTAGTTGTCCGAATATATGGCTGTCGTCGATAGGTTGGACATTCAGTTTCTTCATGGGATGATGAGTGGGTTGCACATACACCATCACATTATAATTATTAGATCTCCGAATATATGGTAGCTGTAAGTGTTGGGCCATCAGTTTCTTCATGGGCTGATGAGTAGGTTGCAGATACACCCTCGCAAGATCAGTATTAGGTCCCATGAATATATGGCTGCTTATGATGGGTTGGGCCCTCAGTTTCTTCATGGGCTGATGAGTAGGTTGTGCATACAGAAAGGCGAGATAGGAATTAGGTGTCCGAATATATGGCTGCTGTCGATGGGTTGGACCATCGGTTTCTTCATCGGCTGATGTATAGGTTACACATTCACCATCGCGAGATAACTTTTAGGTTTCAGAATATATGGCTGCTATCAATGGGTTGGGCCATCAGTTTCTTCATGGGCTGATAATAGGTTGCACATACACCATCGCATTATAATTATTTGGTCTCTGAATATATGGCTGCTGTCGATGGGTTGGACCATCAGTTTCTTCATGGGCTGATGAGTAGGTTGCACATACACCATCACATTATAACTATTAGATCTCCGAATATATGGCGACTGTCAATGGGTTGGTCCATCAGTTTCTTCATGGGCTGATGAGTAGGTTGCGTAGACACCATCACAAGATAGTTAGGTCTCTGAATATATGGCTGTTGTAAATGGGCTGGGCCATCAGTTTCTTCAGGGGCTAATGAGTAGGTTGCACATACACCATCGCGACATAAGTATTAGGTCCCCGATTATATGGCTGCTGATGATAGGTTGTGCCATCAGTTTCTTCATGGGCTGATAAGTAGGTTGTGTGTACATGATGGCAAGATAGTTAGGTTTCCGAATATATGGCAGCTGTAAATGTGTTGGGCCATCAGTTTCTTCATGGGCTGATGAGTAGGTTGCACATATACCATCGCAAGATAAGTATTAGGTCCCCGAATATATGGCTGCTGATGATGGGTTGGGCGATCAGTTTCTTCATGGGCTGATGAGTAGGTTGTGCATACAGAAAGGCAAGATAAGTATCAGGTGTCCGAATATATGGATTCCATCGATGGGTTGGACCATCAGTTTCTTCACTGGGTGATGCATAGGTTACACATTCACCATTGCGAGATAAGTTCTAAGTTTCAGAATATATGGCTGCTGTCAGTGGGTTGGGCCATCAGTTTCTTCATGGGCTGATGAGTAGGTTGCAAATACACCATCGCATTATAATTATTTGGTCTCCGAATATATGGCTGCTGTCAATGGGTTGGACCACCAGTTTCTTCATGGGCTGATGACTAGGTTGTGCATACACAAAGGCGAGATAAGTATTAGGTGTCCGAATATATGGCTGCCGTCGATGGGTTGGACAATCAGTTTCTTCATGGGCTGATGAGTAGGTTGCACATACACCATTGCATTATAATTATTAGGTCTCCGAATATATGGCTGCGGATGATAGGTTGTGCCATCAGTTTCTTCATGGGCTGATGAGTATTTTGTGTGTACACGATGGCAAGATAGGTTTCCGAATATATGGTTGTTCTCAATGGGTTGGCCCATCAGTTTCCTCATGGGCTGATGAGTAGGATGTGTATACACAAAGGCGAGATAAGCATTAGGTCTCCGAATATACGGCTGCTGTAAATGGGTTGGGACATCAGTTTCTTCATGGTCTGATGAGCAGTTTGCACTCATCATTGCAAGATATCTAGGTCTACATATATATGGCTGCTGTTCATGGGTTGGGCCATCAGTTTCTTTATGGGCTGATGAGTAGGTTGCACATACATGATCGCAAGATAAGTATTTGGTCCCCAAATATATGGCTGCTGATGATGGGTTGGGCCATCAGTTTCTTCATGGGCTGATGAGTAGGTTGTGCATACACAAAGCAAGATAAGTATTAGGTGTCCGAATATATGGCTGTCGTCGATGGGTTGAACCATCAGGTTCTTCATGGGTTGATGAGTAGGTTGCACATACACAATCACATTACAATTATTAGATCTCTGAATATATGGCAGCTGTAAGTGTTGGGCCATCACTTTTTTCAAGGGCTGATGAGTAGGTTGTAGATACACCCTCGCAAGATAAGTATTAGGTCCCCGAATATATGGCTGCTGTCGACGGGTTGGACCATCGGTTTCTTCATGGGCTGATGTATAGGTTACACATTCACCATCGCAAGATATGTTTTAGCTTTCAGAATATATGGGTGCTATCAATGGGTTGGGCCATCAGTTTCTTCATGGGCTGATAAGTAGGTTGCACATACACCATTGCATTATAATTATTTGGTCTCCGAATATATGGCGACTGTCAATGCGTTTCTCCATCAGTTTCTTTATGGGCTGATGAGTAGGTTGCGTAGACACCATTGAAAGATAGTTAGGTCTCTGAATATATGGCTGTTGTCAATGGGCTGGGCCATCAGTTTCTTCATGGGCTGATGAGTAGGTTGCACATACACCATCGCATTATAATTATTTGGTCTCCGACTATTTGGCTGCTGTCAATGGGTTGGACCATCAGTTTCTTCATGGGCTGATAAGTAGGTTGTGCATACACAAAGGCAAGATAAGTATTAGTTGTCCGAATATATGGCTGTCGTCAATAGGTTGGACATTCAGTTTCTTCATGGGATGATGAGTAGGTTGCACGTACACCATCACATTATAATTATTAGATCTCCGAATATATGGTAGCTGTACGTGTTGGGCCATCAGTTTCTTCATGGGCTGATGAGTAGGTTGCAGATACACCCTCGCAAGATCAGTATTAGGTCCCATGAATATATGGCTGCTTATGATGGGTTGGGCCCTCAGTTTCTTCAGGGGCTAATGAGTAGGTTGCACATACACCATCGCGACATAAGTATTAGGTCCCCGATTATATGGCTGCTGATGATAGGTTGTGCCATCAGTTTCTTCATGGGCTGATAAGTAGGTTGTGTGTACATGATGGCAAGATAGTTAGGTTTCCGAATATATGGCAGCTGTAAATGTGTTGGGCCATCAGTTTCTTCATGGGCTGATGAGTAGGTTGCACATATACCATCGCAAGATAAGTATTAGGTCCCCGAATATATGGCTGCTGATGATGGGTTGGGCGATCAGTTTCTTCATGGGCTGATGAGTAGGTTGTGCATACAGAAAGGCAAGATAAGTATCAGGTGTCCGAATATATGGATTCCATCGATGGGTTGGACCATCAGTTTCTTCACGGGGTGATGCATAGGTTACACATTCACCATCGCGAGATAAGTTCTAAGTTTCAGAATATATGGCTGCTGTCAGTGGGTTGGGCCATCAGTTTCTTCATGGGCTGATGAGTAGGTTGCAAATACACCATCGCATTATAATTATTTGGTCTCCGAATATATGGCTGCTGTCAATGGGTTGCACCATCAGTTTCTTCATGGGCTGATGACTAGGTTGTGCATACACAAAGGCGAGATAAGTATTAGGTGTCCGAATATATGGCTGCCGTCGATGGGTTGGACCATCAGTTTCTTCATGGGCTGATGAGTAGGTTGCACATACACCATTGCATTATAATTATTAGGTCTCCGAATATATGGCTGCGGATGATAGGTTGTGCCATCAGTTTCTTCATGGGCTGATGAGTATTTTGTGTGTACACGATGGCAAGATAGGTCTCCGAATATATGGTTGTTCTCAATGGGTTGGCCCATCAGTTTCCTCATGGGCTGATGAGTAGGATGTGTATACACAAAGGCGAGATAAGCATTAGGTCTCCGAATATACGGCTGCTGTAAATGGGTTGGGACATCAGTTTCTTCATGGTCTGATGAGCAGTTTGCACTCATCATTGCAAGATATCTAGGTCTACAGATATATGGCTGCTGTTCATGGGTTGGGCCATCAGTTTCTTTATGGGCTGATGAGTAGGTTGCACATACACGATCGCAAGATAAGTATTTGGTCCCCAAATATATGGCTGCTGATGATGGGTTGGGCCATCAGTTTCTTCATGGGCTGATGAGTAGGTTGTGCATACACAAAGGCAAGATAAGTATTAGTTGTCCGAATATATGGCTGTCGTCAATAGGTTGGACATTCAGTTTCTTCATGGGATGATGAGTAGGTTGCAGATACACCTTCGCAAGATCAGTATTAGGTCCCATGAATATATGGCTGCTTATGATGGGTTGGGCCCTCAGTTTCTTCATGGGCTGATGAGTAGGTTGTGCATACAGAAAGGCGAGATAGGAATTAGGTGTCCGAATATATGGCTGCTGTCGATGGGTTGGACCATCGGTTTCTTCATGGGCTGATGTATAGGTTACACATTCACCATCGCGAGATAACTTTTAGGTTTCAGAATATGTGGCTGCTATCAATGGGTCGGGCCATCAGTTTCTTCATGGGCTGATGAGTAGGTTGCACATACACCATCGTATTATAATTATTTGATCTCCGAATATATGGTGACTGTCAGTGGGTTTGTCCATCAGTTTCTTCATGGGCTGATGAGTAGGTTGTGCATACACTAAGGCGAAATAGGTATTAGGTGTCTGAATATATGGCTGCTGTCGTTGGGTTGGACCATCACTTTCTTCATGGGCTAATGTGTAGGTTGTGTATACACAAAGGCGAGATTAGCATTATATATGGCTGCTGTAGATGGGTGGGGACATCAGTTTCTTCATGGTCTGATGAGCAGATTGCACTCATCATTGCAAGATATCTAGGTCTATATATATATGGCTGCTGTTGATGGGTGGGGCCATCAGTTTCTTCATGGGCTGCTGAGTAGGTTGCGTCGCAAGGTAGTTAGGTATACGAATATATGGCAGCTGTATATGTGTTGGGCCATCAGTTTCTTCATGGGCTGATGAGTAGGTTGTGCATACACAAAGACGTGATAAGTATTAGGTGTCCGAATATATGGCTGCCGTCGATGGGTTGGACCATCAGTTTTTTCATGGGCTGATGTATAGGTTACACATTCACCATCATGAGATAGGTTCTAGGTTTCAGAATATATGGCTGCTATCAATAGGTTGGGCCATCAGTTTCATCATGCGCTGATGAGTAGGTTGCACATACTCCATCACATTATAATTATTTGGTCTCCGAATATCTGGCTGCTGTCGATGGGTTGGCCCATCAGTTTCTTCATGGGCTGATGAGTAGGTTGTGCATACACTAAGGCAAAATAGGTATTAGGTGTCTGAATATATGGCTGCCGTCGTTGGGTTGGACCATCAGTTTCTTCATGGGCTGATGAGTAGGATGTGCATACAGAAAAGCGAGATAAGTATTAGGTGTCCGAATATATGGCTGCTGTCGATGGGTTGGACCATCAGTTTCTTCATGGGCTGATGAGTAGGTTGCACATACACCATCACTTTATAATTATTAGGTCTCCGAATATATGGCGACTGTCAATGGGTTGGTCCATCAGTTTCTTCATGGCCTGATAAGTAGGTTGCACTCTTCATTGCAAGATATTTAGGTCTACATATATATGGCTGCTGTTCATGGGTTGGGCCATCAGTTTCTTCATGGGCTGATGAGTAGGTTGTGTGTACACCATCGCACGATAGTTAAGTCTCCTAATATATGGCAGTTGTAAATGTGTTGGGCCATCAGTTTCTTCATGGGCTGATGAGTAGGTTGCACATACACGATCGCAAGATAAGTATTAGGTCCCCGAATATATGGCTGCTGATGATGGGTTGGGCCATCAGTTTCTTCATGGGCTGATGAGTAGGTTGTCCGTACACAAAGGCGAGATAAGTATTAGGTGTCCGAATATATGGCTGCCGTCGATGGGTTGGACCATTAGTTTCTTCATGGGCTGATGTGTAGGTTGCACATTCACCATCGCAGGATAAGTTTTAGGTTTCAGAATATATGGCTGCTATCAATGGGTTGGGCCATCAGTTTTTTCATGCGCTGATGAGTAGGTTGCACATACACCATCGCATTATAATTATTTGGTCTCCGAATATATGGCTGCTGTCGATGGGTTGGACCATCAGTTTCTTCATGGGCTGATGAATAGGTGGTGCATACACGAAGGCGAGATAAGTATTAGGTGTTCGAATATATGGCTGCCGTCGTTGGGTTGGACCATCAGTTTCCTCATGGGCTGATGAGTAGGTTGCACATACACCATCACATTATAATTATTAGATCTCCGAATATATGGCAACTGTCAATGGGTTGGTCCGTCAGTTTCTTCATGGGTTGATGAGTAGGTTGTGTAGACACGAAGGCGAGATAAGCATTAGGTCTCCGAATATATGTCTGCTGTAGATGGGTTGGGACATCAGTTTCTTCATGGACTGATGAGCAGATTGCACTCTTCTTTGCAAGATATTGAGGTCTACATATATATGGCTGATGTTCATGAGTTGTGCCATCAGTTTCTACATGGGCTGATGAGTAGGTTGTGTGTGCACCATCGCAAGATAGTTAGGTCTCCGAATATATGGCAGCTGTAAATGTGTTGGGCCATCAGCTTCTTCATGGGCTGATGAGTAGGTTGCACATACACGATCAAAAGATAAGTATTAGGTCCCCGAATATATGGTTGCTGATGATGGGTTGGGCCATCAGTTTCTTCATGGGCTGATGAGTAGTTTGTGCATACACAAAGACGTGATAAGTATTAGGTGTCCGAATATATGGCTGCCGTCGATGGGTTGGACCATCAGTTTCTTCATGGGCTGATGTGTAGGTTACACATTCACCATCATGAGATGAGTTCTAGGTTTCAGAATATATGGCTGCTATCAATAGGTTGGGCCATCAGTTTCATCATGTGCTGATGAGTAGGTTGCACATACACCATCACATTATAATTATTTGGTCTCCGGATATCTGGCTGCTGTTGATGGGTTGGACCATCAGTTTCTTCATGGGCTGATGAGTAGGTTGTGCATACACTAAGGCGAAATAGGTATTAGGTGTCTGAATATATGGCTGCCGTCGTTGGGTTGGACCATCAGTTTCTTCATGGGCTGATGAGTAGGATGTGCATACAGAAAAGCGAGATAAGTATTAGGTGTCTGAATATATGGCTGCTGTCGATGGGTTGGACCATCAGTTTCTTCATGGGTTGATGAGTAGGTTGCACATACACCATCGCTTTATAATTATTAGGTCTCCGAATATATGGCGACTGTCAATGGGTTGGTCCATCAGTTTCTTCATGGCCTGATAAGTAGGTTGCGTAGACACCATCGCAAGATAGTTAGGTCTCTGTATATATGGCTGTTGTCAATGGGCTGGACCATCAGTTTCTTCATTGTCTGATGAGTAGGTTGTACATACACCATCGCGACATAAGTATTAGGTCCCCGAATATATGGCTGCTGATGATAGGTTGTGCCATCAGTTTCTTCATGGGCTGATGAGTAGGTTCTGTGTACGCGATTGCAAGATAGTTAGGTCTCCGAATATATGGTTGTTCTGAATGTGTTGGCCTATCAGTTTCTTCATGGGCTGATTAGTAGGTTGTGTATACACAAAGGCGAGATTATCATTAGGTCTCCGAATATATGGCTGCTGTAGATCGGTTGGGACATCATTTTCTTCATGGTCTGATGAGCAGATTGCACTCATCATTGCAAGTTATTTAGGTCTACATATATATGGCTGCTGTTCATCGGTTGGGCCATCAGTTTCTTCATGGGCTGATGAGTAGGTTGTGTGTACACCATCGCAAGGTAGTTAGGTCTCCGAATATATAGCAGCTGTAAATGTGTTGGGCCATCAGTTTCTTCATGGGCTGATGAGTAGGTTGCACATACACGATCGCCAGATAAGTATTAGGTCCCCAAATATATGGCTGCTGATGATGGGTTGGGCCATCAGTTTCTTCATGAGCTGATGAGTAGGTTGTGCATACACAAAGGCAAGATAAGAATTAGGTGTCCGAATATATGGCTGTCGTTGATGGGTTGGACCATCAGTTTCTTCATGGGCTGATGAGTAGGTTGTGTATACACAAAGGCGAGATTAGCATTAGGTCTCCGAATATATGGCTGCTGTAGATCGGTTGGGACATCATTTTCTTCATGGTCTGATGAGCAGATTGCACTCATCATTGCAAGTTATTTAGGTCTACATATATATGGCTGCTGTTCATGGGTTGGGCCATCAGTTTCTTCATGGGCTGATGAGTAGGTTGCGTGTACACCATCACAAGGTAGTTAGGTCTCCGAATATATGGCAGCTGTAAATGTGTTGGGCCATCAGTTTCTTCATGAGCTGATGAGTAGGTTGCACACACACGATCGCAAGATAAGTATTAGGTCCCCGAATATATGGCTGCTGATGATGGGTTTGGCCATCATTTTCTTCATGGGCTGATGAGTAGGTTGTGCATACACAAAGGCAAGATAAGTATTAGGTGTCCGAATATATGGCTGTCGTCGATGGGTTGGACCATCAGTTTCTTCATGGGCTGATCAGTAGGTTGCACATACACCATCACATTATAATTATTAGATCTCCGAATATATAGCAGTTGTAAGTGTTGGGCCATCAGTTTCTTCATGGGCTGATGAGTAGGTTGCAGATACACCCTCGCAAGATAAGTATTAGGTCGCCGAATATATGGCTGCTGTTGACGGGTTGGACCATCGGTTTCTTCATGGGCTGATGTATAGGTTACACATTCACCATTGCGAGATATGCTTTAGCTTTCAGAATATATGGCTGCTATCACTGGGTTCAGCCATCAGTTTCTTCATGGGCTGATGAATAGATTGCACATACACCATCGCATTATAATTATTTGGTCTCCGAATATATGGCAACTGTCAGTGGGTTTGTCCATCAGTTTCTTCATGGGCTGATGAGTAGGTTGTGTGGACACCATCGCAAGATAGTTAGGTCTCTGAATATATGGCTGTTGTCAATGGGCTGGGCCATCAGTTTCTTCATGGGCTGATGAGTAGGTTGCGCATACACCATCGCGACATAAGTATTAGGTCCCCGAATATATGACTGCTGATTATAGGTTGTGCCATCAGTTTCTTCATGGGCTGATGAGTAGGTTGTGTGTATGCGATGGCAAGATATTTTGGTCTCCGATTATATGGTTGTTCTCAATGGGTTGGCCCATCAGTTTCTTCATGGGCTGATGAGTTGGTTGTGTATACAGAAAGGCGTGATAAGCATTAGGTCTCCGAATATATGGGTGCTGTAGATGGGTTGGGACATCAGTTTCTTCATGGACTGATGAGCAGATTGCACTCATTATTGCAAGATATTTAGGTCTACATATATATGGCTGCTGTTCATGGGTTGGGCCATTAGTTTCTTCATGGCCTGATGAGTAGGTTGTGTGTACACCATCACAAGATAGTTAAGTCTCCTAATATATGGTAGCTGTAAATGTGTTGAGCCATCAGTTTCTTCATGGGCTGATGAGTAGGTTGCACATACATGATCGCAAGATAAGTATTAGGTCCCTGAATATATGGCTGCTGATGATGGGTTGGGTGATCAGTTTCTTCATGGGCTGATGAGTAGGTTGTGTATACACAAATGCAAGATAAGCATTAGGTCTCCGAATATATGGCTGCTGTAGATGGGTTGGGACATCAGTTTCTTCATGGACTGATGAGTAGATTGCACTCATTGTAGCAAGATATTTAGGTCTGCATATATATGGCTGCTGTTCATTGGTTGGGCCATCAGTTTCTTCATGGGCTAATGTGTAGGTTACACATTCGCCATCGCGAGATAAGTTTTAGGTTTCAGAATATATGGCTGCTATCAATGGGTTGGGCCATCAGCTTTTTCATGGGCTGATGAGTAGGTTGCACATACACCATTGCATTATAATTATTTCGTCTCCGAATATATGGCTGCTGTCGATGGGTTGGACCATCAGTTTCTTCATAAGCTGATGAGTAGGTTGTGCAAACCCGATGGCACGATAAGTATTAGGTGTCCGAATATATGGCTGCCGTCGTTAGGTTGGACCATCAGTTTCTTCATGGGCTAATGAGTAGGTTGCACATACACCATCACATTATAATTATTAGATCTCCGAATATATGGCAACTGTCAATGGGTTGGTACATCAGTTTCTTCATGGGCTGATGAGTAGGTTGTGTAGACATGAAGGCGACATAAGCATTAGGTCTCCGAATATATGGCTGCTGTAGATGGGTTGGGACATCAGTTTCTTCATGGACTGATGAGCAGATTGCACTCATCATTGCAAGATATTTAGGTCTACATATATATGGCTGCTGTTGATGGGTTGGGCCATTAGTTTCTTCATGGTCTGATGAGTTGGTTGTGTGTACACCATCGCAAGATAGTTACGTCTCCGAATATATGGCAGCTGTAAATATGTTGGGCCATCAGTTTCTTCATGGGCTGATGAGTAGGTTGCACATACACCATCGCAAGATAAGTATTAGGTCCCCGAATATGTGGCTACTGATGATGGGTTGGGCCATCAGTTTCTTCATGGGCTGATGAGTAGGTTGTGCGTGCACGAAGGCGAGATAAGTATTAGGTGTCCGAATATATGGCTGACGTCGATGGGTTGGACCATCAGTTTCTTCATGAGCTGATGTGTAGGTTACACATTCACCATCGCGAGATAAATCGTAGGTTTCAGAATATATGGCTGCTATCAATGGGTTGGGCCATCAGTTTCTTCATGGGCTGATGAGTAGGTTGTGCATACACAAAGGCAAGATAAGTATTAGGTGTCCGAATATATGGCTGTCGTCGATAGGTTGGACTATCAGTTTCTTCATGATGATGAGTAGGTTGCACATACACCATCACATTATAATTATTAGATCTCCGAAGATATGGTAGCTATAAGTGTTGTACCATCTGTTTCTTCATGGGCTGATGAGTTGGTTGCAGATACACCCTCGCAAGATAAGTATTAGGTCCCTCGAATATATGGCTGCTTCTGATGGGTTGGGCCATCAGTTTCTTCATGGGCTGATGAGTAGATTGTGCGTACAGAAAGGCGAGATAGGTATTAGGTGTACGAATATATGGCTGCTGTCGATGGGTTGGACCATCGGTTTCTTCATGGGCTGATGTATAGGATACACATTTACCATCGCGAGATAAGTTTTAGGTTTCAGAAATATATGGCTGCTATCAATGGGTTGGGCCATCAGTTTCTTCATGGGCTGTTGAGTAGGTTGCACATACACCATTGCATTATAATTATTTGGTCTTCGAATATATGGCGACTGTCAATGGGTTTGTCCATCAGTTTCTTCCTGGGCTGATGAGTAGGTTGCGTAGACACCAACGCAAGATAGTTAGGTCTGTGAATATATGCCTGTTGTCAGTGGGCTGGTCCATCAGTTTCTTCATGGGCTGATGAGTAGGTTGCACATACACCATCGTGACATAAGTATTAGGTCCCCGAATATATGACTGCTGATGATAGGTTGTGCCATCAATTTCTTCATAGGCTTATGAGTAGGTTGTGTGTACGCATTGACAAGATAGTTAGGTCTCCGGATATATGGTTGTTCTCAATGGGTTGGCCCATCAGTTTCTTCATGGGCTGATGAGTAGGTTGTGTATACACAAAGGCGAGAGTAGCATTAGGTCTCCGAATATATGGTTGCTGATGATGGGTTGGGCCATCAGTTTCTTCATGGGCTGATGAGTAGGTTGTGCATACACAAAGACGAGATAAGTATTAGGTGTCCGAATATATGGCTGCCGTCGATGGGTTGGACCATCAGTTTCTTCATGGGCTGATGTGTAGGTTACACATTCACCATCATGAGATAAATTCTAGGTTTCAGAATATATGACTGCTATCAATGGGTTGGCCCATCAGTTTATTCATGCGCTGATGAGTAGGTTGCACATACACCATCACATTATAATTATTTGGTATCTGAATATCTGGCTGCTGTAGATGGGTTGGACCATCAGTTTCTTCATGGGCTGATGAGTAGGTTTTGCATACACAAAGGCGAAATAAGTATTAGGTGTCCGAATATATGTCTGCTGTAGTTGGGTTGGACCATCAGTTTCTTCATGGGCTGATGAGTAGGTTGTTCATACACAAAAGCGAGATAAGTATTAGGTGTCCGAATATATGGCTGCTGTCGATGGGTTGGACCATCAGTTTCGTCATGGGCTGATGAGTAGGTTGCACATACACCATCGCTTTATAATTATGAGGTCTCCGAATATATGGCGACTGTCAATGGGTTGGTCCATTAGCTTCGTCATGGGCTGATGAGTAGGTTATGTGTATGCAATGACAAGATAGTTAGGTCTCCAAATATATGGTTGTTCTCAGTGGGTTGGCCCATCAGTTTCTTCATGGGCTGATGAGTAGGTTGTGTATACACAAAGGCGAGATTGGCATTAGGTCTCCGAATATATGGCTGCTGTAGATGGGTGTTGACATCAGTTTCTTCATGGTCTGTTCAGCAGATTGCACTTATCATTGCAAGATATCTAGGTCTACTTATATATGGCTGCTGTTCATGGGTTGGGCCATCAGGTTCTTCCTGGGCTGATGAGTAGGTTGTGTGTACCCCATCGCAAGGTAGTTCGGACTCCGAATATATGGCAGCTGTAAATGTGTTGGGCCATCAGTTTCTTCATGGGCTGATGAGTAGGTTGCACATACAAGATCGCAAGATAAGTATTATTTCCCCGAATATATGGCTGCTGATGATGGGTTGGGCCATCAGTTTCTTCATGGGCTGATGAGTAGGTTGTGCATACACAAAGGCAAGATAAGTATTAGGTGTCCGAATATATGGCTGTCGTCGATGGGTTGGACCATCGGTTTCTTCATGGGCTGATGTATAGGTTACACATTCACCATCGCGAGATATGTTTTAGCTTTCAGAATATATGGCTGCTATCAATGGGTTGGGCCATCAGTTTCTTCATGGGCTGATGAGTAGGTTGCACATACACCATCGCATTATAATTATTTGGTCTCCGAATATATGGCGACTGTCAATGGGTTTGTCCATCAGTTTCTTCATGGGCTGATGAGTAGGTTGCGTAGACACCATCGCCAGATAGATAGGTCTCTGAATATATGGCTGTTGTCAATTTGCTGTGCCATCAGTTTCTTCACAGGCTGATGAGTAGGTTGCCCATACACCATCGCGACATAAGTATTAGGTCCCCGAATATATGACTGCTGATGATAGATTGTGCCATCATTTCTTCAGGCCATGAAATTTCAAAAATTTTCGGAACCCATTTTTGGTTCTTGTGTTTTGGGCTTGCGTAACCCATTGTTTCGTTCATGTTAATTATGTTTGCGCAACCAATTGGTTATGCAAAAGGTTACGTGATTAAAACAATATATGAGATGAAATATTCAGTGGTTGACATAAGTTGTACAGGTTTATGCTTATACCAATATTGTAAAACCATTAAGAAACAAAATATTTAAAGGGATTAGTATTCATTGTAATAAATTAGAGCAATAATGAATAGTGATGTAGAAGCCATTCCGCAATCAGTGAATATTACATGTGACTCGAGCCTTCCTTTGCTGACATAGACAATACCAGTGGCTGGTGTTGTCATTTTGAGCAAAGGAAGGTTCGAGTCAGAATAAGATTCTTTCGCTGATAAACATCAATGGATGCAAGACCTCAGGACTGGGGCTGAGAAAATATTGACAGATCACCGCGCCATTCATAAAAAAATAAAACAAACACCAGTGCATGCGTGTTTACCAAAAAATTGAAGTCTATTAGTGAAACAACCGTAGGTGTTCCAGGCCCATGCCATTTCGGCCCACATAAATGTTTAACGTTAGATCAAGTTTTTCCTTGAATATTTTTCTGCATTTCCATGTCAACGCCACTGCAAATACTATTTAAGTGCAAATTCTAAAATTAGTGTCTTCAATCTCAGCCTCTACATCCCTTTGTTTGATCCATAAGATATGAAGAAAAAAAAAAACTGGGGCGAATTCGCACGCAACATTAATGAGGGGGAAAGCATGTTGAATCTACACCAATATCAAATAGAACACAACCACGGAAAAACCCACAATGGTTGATGCTTTCATGCTGTCAGTTACTATACTTACATAATGTCCGTGAAAATAAATGTTGAAATGTTGTGTTTAGAATCGCACGTGTAAAATACAGTACAATATAAGTTCAAGCAGCAGGACAAACTTCCACTTCTACTTCATACTCATTCGTTGTATTTCTTATCTGGCGATCAGGGTACCACGGCACACTGACACATCAATGAACAACAAAAAATTTGGACTATAAAATTTCGTTCACATCATATTTTTTGCGTGAACGAAACATCGCTCGCGGGTTTTTGGATTTGCGTAACCATCCCGCGAACGAAACGATTGTTCGTGTGAAATTTCGTGGCCTGATTTCTTCATGGGCTGATGAGTAGGTTGTGTGTACGCGATGACAAGATATTTAGGTCTCTGGATATATGGTTGTTCTCAATGAGTTGGCCCATCAGTTTCTTCATGGGCTGATGAGTTGGTTGTGTATACACAAATGCGAGATAAGGATTAGGTCTCTGAATATATGGCTGCTGTAGATGGGTTGGGACATCAGTTTCTTCATGGACTGATGAGCAGATTGCACTCTTCATTGCAAGATATTTAGGTCTACATATATATGGCTGCTGTTCATGGGTTGGGCCATCAGTTTCTTCATGGGCTGATGAGTAGGTTGTGTGTACACCATCGCACGATAGTTAAGTCTCCTAATATATGGCAGCTGTAAATGTGTTGGACCATCAGTTTCTTCATGGGCTGATGAGTAGGTTGCACATACACGATCGCAAGATAAGTATTAGGTCCACGAATATATGGCTGCTGATGATGGGTTGGGCCATCAGTTTCTTCATGGGCTGATGAGTAGGCTGTCCGTACACAAAGGCGAGATAAGTATTAGGTGTCCGAATATATGGCTGCCGTCGATGGGTTGGACCATTAGTTTCTTCATGGGCTGATGTGTAGGTTGCACATTCACCATCGCAGGATAAGTTTTAGGTTTCAGAATATATGGCTGCTATCAATGGGTTGGGCCATCAGTTTTTTCATGCGCTGATGAGTAGGTTGCACATACACCATCGCATTATAATTATTTGGTCTCCGAATATATGGCTGCTGTCGATGGGTTGGACCATCAGTTTCTTCATGGGCTGATGAATAGGTGGTGCATACACGAAGGCGAGATAAGTATTAGGTGTTCGAATATATGGCTGCCGTCGTTGGGTTGGACCATCAGTTTCTTCATGGGCTGATGAGTAGGTTGCACATACACCATCACATTATAATTATTAGATCTCCGAATATATGGCAACTGTCAATGGGTTGGTCCGTCAGTTTCTTCATGGGTTGATGAGTAGGTTGTGTAGACACGAAGGCGATATAAGCATTAGGTCTCCGAATATACGTTTGCTGTAGATGGGTTGGGACATCAGTTTCTTCATGGACTGATGAGCAGATTGCACTCTTCTTTGCAAGATATTGAGGTCTACATATATATGGCTGCTGTTCATGAGTTGTGCCATCAGTTTCTTCATGGGCTGATGAGTAGGTTGTGTGTGCACCATCGCAAGATAGTTAGGTCTCCGAATATATGGCAGCTGTAAATGTGTTGGGCCATCAGCTTCTTCATGGGCTGATGAGTAGGTTGCACATACACGATCACAAGATAAGTATTAGGTCCACGAATATATGGTTGCTGATGATGGGTTGGGCCATCAGTTTCTTCATGGGCTGAGGAGTAGGTTGTGCATACACAAAAGCGAAATAGGTATTAGGTGTCCGAATATATGGCTGCCGTCGTTGGTTTGGACTATCAGTTTCTTCATGGGCTGATGAGTAGGATGTGCATACACAAAAGCGAGATAAGTATTAGGTGTCCAAATATATGGCTGCTGTCGATGGGTTGGGCCATCAGTTTCTTCATGGGCTGATGAGTAGGTTGCATATACACCATCGCTTTATAATTATTAGGGCTCCGAAAATATGGCGACTGTCAAGGGTTTGGTCCATCAGTTTCTTCATGGGCTGATAAGTAGGTTGCGTAGACACCATCGCAAGATAGTTAGGTCTCTGAATATATGGCTGTTGTCAATAGGCTGGACCATCAGTTTCTTCATGGGCTGATGAGTAGGTTCTGTGTACGCGATTGCAAGATAGTTAGGTCCCCAAATATATGGTTGTTCTCAATGGATTGGCCTATCAGTTTCTTCATGGGCTGATGAGTAGGTTGTTTATACACAAAGGCAAGATTAGCATTAGGTTTCCGAATATATGGCTGCTGTAGATGGGTTGGGACATCATTTTCTTCATGGTCTGATGAGCAGATTGCACTCAGCATTGCAAGATATTTAGGTCTACATATATATGGCTGCTGTTCAAGGGTTGGGCCATCAGTTTCTTCATAGGCTGATGAGTATGTTGTGTGTACACCATCGCAAGGTAGTTAGGTCTCCGAATATATGGCAGCTGTAAATGTGTTGGGCCATCAGTTTCTTCATGGGCTGATGAGTAGGTTGCACATACACGATCCCAAGATAAATATTAGATCCCCGAATATATGGCCTGTGATGATGGGTTGGGCCATCAGTTTCTTCATGGGCTGATGAGTAGGTTGTGCATACACAAAGGCAAGATAAGTATTAGGTGTCCGAATATATGGCTGTCATTGATGGGTTGGACCATCAGTTTCTTCATGGGCTGATGAGTAGGTTGTACATACACCATCACATTATAATTATTAGATCTCCGAATATATGGCAGCTGTAAGTGTTGGGCCATCAGTTTCTTCATGGGCTGATGAGTAGGTTGCAGATACACACTCGCAAGATAGGTATTGGGTCACTGAATATATGGCTGCTGTCGACGGGTTGGACCATCGGTTTCTTCATGGGCTGATGTATAGGTTACACATTCACCCTCGCAAGATATGCTTTAGCTTTCAGAATATATGGCTGCTATCAATGGGTTGGGCCATCAGTTTCTTCATGGGCTGATGAGTTGGTTGCACATACACCATCGCATTATAATTATTTGGTATCCGAATATCTGGCTGCTGTAGATGGGTTGGACCATCAGTTTCTTCATGGGCTGATGAGTAGGTTTTGCATACACAAAGGCGAGATTAGCATCAGGTCCACGAATATATGGTTGCTGATGATGGGTTGGGCCATCAGTTTCTTCATGGGCTGAGGAGTAGTTTGTGCGTACACAAAGACGTGATAAGTATTAGGTGTCCGAATATATGGCTGCCGTCGATGGGTTGGACCATCAGTTTCTTCATGGGCTGATGTGTAGGTTACACATTCACCATCATGAGATAAGTTCTAGGTTTCAGAATATATGGCTGCTATCAATAGGTTGGGCCATCAGTTTCATCATGCGCAGATGAGTAGGTTGCACATACACCATCACATTATAATTATTTGGTCTCCGAATATCTGGCTGCTGTCGATGGGTTGGACCATCAGTTTCTTCATGGGCTGATGAGTAGGTTGTGCATACACAAAAGCGAAATAGGTATTAGGTGTCCGATTATATGGCTGCCGTCGTTGGTTTGGACTATCAGTTTCTTCATGGGCTGATGAGTAGGATGTGCATACTTGGACACCTAATACTTATCTCGCTTTTGTGCATACACAAAAGCGAGATAAGTATTAGGTGTCCAAATATATGGCTGCTGTCGATGGGTTGGACCATCAGTTTCTTCATGGGCTGATGAGTAGGTTGCATATACACCATCGCTTTATAATTATTAGGGCTCCGAAAATATGGCGACTGTCAAGGGTTTGGTCCATCAGTTTCTTCATGGGCTGATAAGTAGGTTGCGTAGACACCATCACAAGATAGTTAGGTCTCTGAATATATGGCTGTTGTCAATAGGCTGGACCATCAGTTTCTTCATGGGCTGATGAGTAGGTTGTACATACACCATCGCGACATAAGTATTAAGTTCCTGAATATATGGCTGAGTAGGTTGTGTATACACAAAGGCGAGATTATCATTAGGTCTCCGAATATATGGCTGCTGTAGATCGGTTGGGACATCATTTTCTTCATGGTCTGATGAGCAGATTGCACTCATCATTGCAAGTTATTTAGGTCTACATATATATGGCTGCTGTTCATCGGTTGGGCCATCAGTTTCTTCATGGGCTGATGAGTAGGTTGTGTGTACACAAAAGCGAAATAGGTATTAGGTGTCCGAATATATGGCTGCCGTCGTTGGTTTGGACTATCAGTTTCTTCATGGGCTGATGAGTAGGATGTGCATACACAAAAGCGAGATAAGTATTAGGTGTCCAAATATATGGCTGCTGTCGATGGGTTGGACCATCAGTTTCTTCATGGGCTGATGAGTAGGTTGCACATACACCATCGCTTTATAATTATTAGGTCTCCGAATATATGGCGACTGTCAATGGGTTGGTCCATCAGTTTCTTCATGGCCTGATAAGTAGGTTGCGTAGACACCATCGCAAGATAGTTAGGTCTCTGTATATATGGCTGTTGTCAATGGGCTGGACCATCAGTTTCTTCATTGTCTGATGAGTAGGTTGTACATACACCATCGCGACATAAGTATTAGGTCCCCGAATATATGGCTGCTGATGATAGGTTGTGCCATCAGTTTCTTCATGGGCTGATGAGTAGGTTCTGTGTACGCGATTGCAAGATAGTTAGGTCTCCGAATATATGGTTGTTCTCAATGGATTGGCCTATCAGTTTCTTCATGGGCTGATGAGTAGGTTGTGTATACACAAAGGCGAGATTAGCATTAGGTCTCCGAATATATGGCTGCTGTAGATCGGTTGGGACATCATTTTCTTCATGGTCTGATGAGCAGATTGCACTCATCATTGCAAGTTATTTAGGTCTACATATATATGGCTGCTGTTCATGGGTTGGGCCATCAGTTTCTTCATGGGCTGATGAGTAGGTTGTGTGTACACCATCGCAAGGTAGTTAGGTCTCCGAATATATGGCAGCTGTAAATGTGTTGGGCCATCAGTTTCTTCATGGGCTGATGAGTAGGTTGCACATACACGATCGCCAGATAAGTATTAGGTCCCCAAATATATGGCTGCTGATGATGGGTTGGGCCATCAGTTTCTTCATGAGCTGATGAGTAGGTTGTGCTTACACAAAGGCAAGATAAGAATTGGGTGTCCGAATATATGGCTGCCGTCGATGGGTTGGACCATCAGTTTCTTCATGGGCTGATGAGTAGGTTGTGTATACACAAAGGCGAGATTAGCATTAGGTCTCCAAATATATGGCTGCTGTAGATCGGTTGGGACATCATTTTCTTCGTGGTCTGATGAGCAGATTGCACTCATCATTGCAAGATATCTAGGTCTACATATATATGGCTGCTGTTCATGGGTTGGGCCATCAGCTTCTTCATGGGCTGATGAGTAGGTTGTGTGTATGCGATGGCAAGATTTTTCGGTCTCTGATTATATGGTTGTTCTCAATGGGTTGGCCCATCAGTTTCTTCATGGGCTGATGAGTTGGTTGTGTATACACAAAGGCGTGATAAGCATTAGGTCTCCGAATATATGGGTGCTGTAGATGGGTTGGGACATCAGTTTCTCCATGGACTGATGAGCAGATTGCACTCATTGCAAGATATTTAGGTCTACATATATATGGCTGCTGTTCATGGGTTGGGCCATTAGTTTCTTCATGGCCTGATGAGTAGGTTGTGTGTACACCATCACAAGATAGTTAAGTCTCCTAATATATGGTAGCTGTAAATGTGTTGAGCCATCAGTTTCTGCATGGGCTGATGAGTAGGTTGCACATACATGATCGCAAGATATGTATTAGGTACATGGGCCGATGAGTAGGTTGTGCGTGCACGAAGGCGAGATAAGGATTAGGTGTCCGAATATATGGCTGACGTCGATGGGTTGGACCATCAGTTTCTTCATGAGCTGATGTGTAGGTTACACATTCACCATCGCGAGATAAATCGTAGGTTTCAGAATATATGGCTGCTATCAATGGGTTGGGCCATCAGTTTCTTCATCGGCTGATGAGTAGGTTGTGCATACACAAAGGCAAGATAAGTATTAGGTGTCCGAATATATGGGTGCTGTAGATGGGTGGTGACATCAGTTTCTTCATGGTCTGTTCAGCAGATTGCACTCATCATTGCAAGATATCTAGGTCTACATATATATGGCTGCTGTTCATGGGTTGGGCTATCAGCTTCTTCATGGGCTGATGAGTAGGTTGTGTGTATGTGATGGCAAGATATTTTGGTCTCCGATTATATGGTAGCTGTAAATGTGTTGGGCCATCAGTTTCTTCATGGGCTGATGAGTAGGTTGCACATACACGATCGCAAGATAAGTATTATTTCCCCGTATATATGGCTGCTGATGATGGGTTGGGCCATCAGTTTCTTCATGGGCTGATGAGTAGGTTGTGCATACACAAAGGCAAGATAAGTATTAGGTGTCCGAATATATGGCTGTCGTCGATGGGTTGGACCATCAGTTTCTTAATGGGCTGATGAGTAGGTTGCACATACACCATCACATTATAATTATTAGATCTCCGAATATATGGCAGCTGTAAGTGTTGGGCCATCAGTTTCTTCATGGGCTGATGAGTAGGTTGCAGATACACCCTCGTAAGATAAGTATTAGGTCCCCGAATATATGGCTACTGTCGACGGGTTGGACCATCGGTTTCTTCATGCACTGATGTATAGGTTACACATTCACCATCGCGAGATATGTTTTAGCTTTCAAAATATATGGCTGCTATCAATGGGTTGAGCCATCAGTTTCTTCATGGGCTGATGAGTAGGTTGCACATACACCATCACATTATAATTATTTGGTCTCTGAATATATGGTGACTGTCAATGGGTTTGTCCATCAGTTTCTTCATGGGCTGATGAGTAGGTTGCGTAGACACCAACGCCAGATAGTTAGGTCTCTGAATATATGGCTGTTGTCAATGGGCTGTGCCATCAGTTTCTTCAGAGGCTGATGAGTAGGTTGCCCATACACCATCGCAACATAAGTATTAGGTCCCCGAATATATGACTGCTGATGATATATTGTGCCATCATTTCTTCAGGCCATGAAATTTAAAAAATTTTCGGAACCCATTTTTTGTTCGCGTGTTTTGGGCTTGCGTAACCCATTGTTTCGTTCATGTTAATTATGTTTGCGCAACCAATTGGTTATGCAAAAGGTTACGTGATTAAAACAATATATGAGATGAAATATTCAGTGGTTGACATAAGTTGTACAGGTTTACGCTTATACCAATATGGTAAAACCATTAAGAAACAAAATATTTAAAGGGATTAGTATTCATTGTAATAAATTAGAGCATTAATGAATAGTGATGTAGAAGCCATTCCGCAATCAATGAATATTACATGTGACTCGAGCCTTCCTTTGCTGACATAGACAATACCAGTGGCTGGTGTTGTCAATTTGAGCAAAGGAAGGCTCGAGTCAGAATAAGATTCTTTCGCTGATAAACATCAATGGATGCAAGACCTCAGGACTGGGGCTGAGAAAATATTGACAGATCACCGCGCCATTCATAAAAAAATAAAACAAACACCAGTGCATGCGTGTTTACCAAAAAATTGAAGTCTATTAGTGAAACAACCGTAGGTGTTCCAGGCCCATGCCATTTCGGCCCACATAAATGTTTAACGTTAGATCAAGTTTTTCCTTGAATATTTTTCTGCATTTCCATGTCAACGCCACTGCAAATACTATTTAAGTGCAAATTCTAAAATTAGTGTCTTCAATCCCAACCTCTACATCCCTTTGTTTGATCCATAAGATATGAAGAAAAAAAAAACTGGGGCGAATTCGCACGCAACATTAATGAGGGGGAAAGCATGTTGAATCTACACCAATATCAAATAGAACACAACCACGGAAAAACCGACAATGGTTGATATGTTTCGTGCTTTCATGCTGTCAGTTACTATACTTACATAATGTCCGTGAAAGTAAATGTTGAAATGTTGTGTTTAGAATCGCACGTGTAAAATACAGTACAATATAAGTTCAAGGAACAGGACAAACTTCCACTTCTACTTCATACTCATTCGTTGTATTTCTTATCTGGTGATCAGGGTACCACGGCACACTGACACATCAATGAACAACAAAAAATTTGGACTCTAAAATTTCGTTCACGTCATATTTTTTGCGTGAACGAAACATCGTTCGCGTTTTTTTTGATTTTCGTAACCATCCCGCGAATGAAACGATTGTTCGCGTGAAATTTCGTGTCCTGATTTCTTCATGGGCTGATGAGTAGGTTGTGTGTACGCGATGACAAGATATTTAGGTCTCCGGATATATGGTTGTTCTCAATGAGTTGGCCCATCAGTTTCTTCATGGGCTGATGAGTTGGTTGTGTATACACAAATGCGAGATAAGGATTAGGTCTCCGAATATATGGCTGCTGTAGATGGGTTGATACATCAGTTTCTTCATGGACTGATGAGCAGATTGCACTCTTCATTGCAAGATATTTAGGTCTACATATATATGGCTGCTGTTCATGGGTTGGGCCATCAGTTTCTTCATGGGCTGATGAGTAGGTTGTGTGTACACCATCGCACGATAGTTAAGTCTCCTAATATATGGCAGTTGTAAATGTGTTGGGCCATCAGTTTCTTCATGGGCTGATGAGTAGGTTGCACATACACGATCGCAAGATAAGTATTAGGTCCCCGAATATATGGCTGCTGATGATGGGTTGGGCCATCAGTTTCTTCATGGGCTGATGAGTAGGTTGTCCGTACACAAAGGCGAGATAAGTATTAGGTGTCCGAATATATGGCTGCCGTCGATGGGTTGGACCATTAGTTTCTTCATGGGCTGATGTGTAGGTTGCACATTCACCATCGCAGGATAAGTTTTAGGTTTCAGAATATATGGCTGCTATCAATGGGTTGGGCCATCAGTTTTTTCATGCGCTGATGAGTAGGTTGCACATACACCATCGCATTATAATTATTTGGTCTCCGAATATATGGCTGCTGTCGATGGGTTGGACCATCAGTTTCTTCATGGGCTGATGAATAGGTGGTGCATACACGAAGGCGAGATAAGAATTAGGTGTTCGAATATATGGCTGCCGTCGTTGGGTTGGACCATCAGTTTCCTCATGGGCTGATGAGTAGGTTGCACATACACCATCACATTATAATTATTAGATCTCCGAATATATGGCAACTGTCAATGGGTTGGTCCGTCAGTTTCTTCATGGGTTGATGAGTAGGTTGTGTAGACACGAAGGCGAGATAAGCATTAGGTCTCCGAATATATGTCTGCTGTAGATGGGTTGGGACATCAGTTTCTTCATGGACTGATGAGCAGATTGCACTCTTCTTTGCAAGATATTGAGGTCTACATATATATGGCTGATGTTCATGAGTTGTGCCATCAGTTTCTACATGGGCTGATGAGTAGGTTGTGTGTGCACCATCGCAAGATAGTTAGGTCTCCGAATATATGGCAGCTGTAAATGTGTTGGGCCATCAGCTTCTTCATGGGCTGATGAGTAGGTTGCACATACACGATCAAAAGATAAGTATTAGGTCCCCGAATATATGGTTGCTGATGATGGGTTGGGCCATCAGTTTCTTCATGGGCTGATGAGTAGTTTGTGCATACACAAAGACGTGATAAGTATTAGGTGTCCGAATATATGGCTGCCGTCGATGGGTTGGACCATCAGTTTCTTCATGGGCTGATGTGTAGGTTACACATTCACCATCATGAGATGAGTTCTAGGTTTCAGAATATATGGCTGCTATCAATAGGTTGGGCCATCAGTTTCATCATGTGCTGATGAGTAGGTTGCACATACACCATCACATTATAATTATTTGGTCTCCGGATATCTGGCTGCTGTTGATGGGTTGGACCATCAGTTTCTTCATGGGCTGATGAGTAGGTTGTGCATACACTAAGGCGAAATAGGTATTAGGTGTCTGAATATATGGCTGCCGTCGTTGGGTTGGACCATCAGTTTCTTCATGGGCTGATGAGTAGGATGTGCATACAGAAAAGCGAGATAAGTATTAGGTGTCTGAATATATGGCTGCTGTCGATGGGTTGGACCATCAGTTTCTTCATGGGTTGATGAGTAGGTTGCACATACACCATCGCTTTATAATTATTAGGTCTCCGAATATATGGCGACTGTCAATGGGTTGGTCCATCAGTTTCTTCATGGCCTGATAAGTAGGTTGCGTAGACACCATCGCAAGATAGTTAGGTCTCTGTATATATGGCTGTTGTCAATGGGCTGGACCATCAGTTTCTTCATTGTCTGATGAGTAGGTTGTACATACACCATCGCGACATAAGTATTAGGTCCCCGAATATATGGCTGCTGATGATAGGTTGTGCCATCAGTTTCTTCATGGGCTGATGAGTAGGTTCTGTGTACGCGATTGCAAGATAGTTAGGTCTCCGAATATATGGTTGTTCTCAATGGGTTGGCCTATCAGTTTCTTCATGGGCTGATGAGTAGGTTGTGTATACACAAAGGCGAGATTAGCATTAGGTCTCCGAATATATGGCTGCTGTAGATCGGTTGGGACATCCTTTTCTTCATGGTCTGATGAGCAGATTGCACTCATCATTGCAAGTTATTTAGGTCTACATATATATGGCTGCTGTTCATGGGTTGGGCCATCAGTTTCTTCATGGGCTGATGAGTAGGTTGTGTGTACACCATCGCAAGGTAGTTAGGTCTCCGAATATATGGCAGCTGTAAATGTGTTGGGCCATCAGTTTCTTCATGGGCTGATGAGTAGGTTGCACATACACGATCGCCAGATAAGTATTAGGTCCCCAAATATATGGCTGCTGATGATGGGTTGGGCCATCAGTTTCTTCATGAGCTGATGAGTAGGTTGTGCTTACACAAAGGCAAGATAAGAATTAGGTGTCCGAATATATGGCTGTCATCGATGGGTTGGACCATCAGTTTCTTCATGGGCTGATGAGTAGGTTGTGTATACACAAAGGCGAGATTAGCATTAGGTCTCCAAATATATGGCTGCTGTAGATCGGTTGGGACATCATTTTCTTCGTGGTCTGATGAGCAGATTGCACTCATCATTGCAAGATATCTAGGTCTACATATATATGGCTGCTGTTCATGGGTTGGGCCATCAGCTTCTTCATGGGCTGATGAGTAGGTTGTGTGTATGCGATGGCAAGATTTTTTGGTCTCTGATTATATGGTTGTTCTCAATGGGTTGGCCCATCAGTTTCTTCATGGGCTGATGAGTTGGTTGTGTATACACTCAGGCGTGATAAGCATTAGGTCTCCGAATATATGGTTGCTGTAGATGGGTTGGGACATCAGTTTCTCCATGGACTGATGAGCAGATTGCACTCATTATTGCAAGATATTTAGGTCTACATATATATGGCTGCTGTTCATGGGTTGGGCCATTAGTTTCTTCATGGCCTGATGAGTAGGTTGTGTGTACACCATCACAAGATAGTTAAGTCTCCTAATATATGGTAGCTGTAAATGTGTTGAGCCATCAGTTTCTGCATGGGCTGATGAGTAGGTTGCACATACATGATCGCAAGATAAGTATTAGGTACATGGGCCGATGAGTAGGTTGTGCGTGCACGAAGGCGAGATAAGTGTTAGGTGTCCGAATATATGGCTGACGTCGATGGGTTGGACCATCAGTTTCTTCATGAGCTGATGTGTAGGTTACACATTCACCATCGCGAGAGAAATCGTAGGTTTCAGAATATATGGCTGCTATCAATGGGTTGGGCCATCAGTTTCTTCATGGGCTGATGAGTAGGTTGTGCATACACAAAGGCAAGATAAGTATTAGGTGTCCGAATATATGGGTGCTGTAGATGGGTGGTGACATCAGTTTCTTCATGGTCTGTTCAGCAGATTGCACTCATCATTGCAAGATATCTATCTAGGTCTACATATATATGGCTGCTGTTCATGGGTTGGGCCATCAGCTTCTTCATGGGCTGATGAGTAGGTTGTGTGTATGTGATGGCAAGATATTTTGGTCTCCGATTATATGGTAGCTGTAAATGTGTTGGGCCATCAGTTTCTTCATGGGCTGATGAGTAGGTTGCACATACACGATCGCAAGATAAGTATTATTTCCCCGAATATATGGCTGCTGATGATGGGTTGGGCCATCAGTTTCTTCATGGGCTGATGAGTAGGTTGTGCATACACAAAGGCAAGATAAGTATTAGGTGTCCGAATATATGGCTGTCGTCGATGGGTTGGACCATCAGTTTCTTAATGGGCTGATGAGTAGGTTGCACATACACCATCACATTATAATTATTAGATATCCGAATATATGGCAGCTGTAAGTGTTGGGCCATCAGTTTCTTCATGGGCTGATGAGTAGGTTGCAGATACACCCTCGCAAGATAAGTATTAGGTCCCCGAATATATGGCTGCTGTCGACGGGTTGGACCATCGGTTTCTTCATGGGCTGATGTATAGGTTACACATTCACCATCGCGAGATATGTTTTAGCTTTCAGAATATATGGCTGCTATCAATGGGTTGAGCCATCAGTTTTTTCATGGGCTGATGAGTAGGTTGCACATACACCATCACATTATAATTATTTGGTCTCCGAATATATGGTGACTGTCAATGGGTTTGTCCATTAGTTTCTTCATGGGCTGATGAGTAGGTTGCGTAGACACCATCGCCAGATAGTTAGGTCTCTGAATATATGGCTGTTGTCAATGGGCTGTGCCATCAGTTTCTTCACAGGCTGATGAGTAGGTTGCCCATACACCATCGCAACATAAGTATTAGGTCCCCGAATATATGACTGCTGATGATATATTGTGCCATCATTTCTTCAGGCCATGAAATTTCAAAAATTTTCGGAACCCATTTTTTGTTCGCGTGTTTTGGGCTTGCGTAACCCATTGTTTCGTTCATGTTAATTATGTTTGCGCAACCAATTGGTTATGCAAAAGGTTACGTGATTAAAACAATATATGAGATGAAATATTCAGTGGTTGACATAAGTTGTACAGGTTTACGCTTATACCAATATGGTAAAACCATTAAGAAACAAAATATTTAAAGGGATTAGTATTCATTGTAATAAATTAGAGCAATAATGAATAGTGATGTAGAAGCCATTCCGCAATCAATGAATATTACATGTGACTCGAGCCTTCCTTTGCTGACATAGACAATACCAGTGGCTGCTGTTGTCAATTTGAGCAAAGGAAGGCTCGAGTCAGAATAAGATTCTTTCGCTGATAAACATCAATGGATGCAAGACCTCAGGACTGGGGCTGAGAAAATATTGACAGATCACCGCGCCATTCATAAAAAAATAAAACAAACACCAGTGCATGCGTGTTTACCAAAAAATTGAAGTCTATTAGTGAAACAACCGTAGGTGTTCCAGGCCCATGCCATTTCGGCCCACATAAATGTTTAACGTTAGATCAAGTTTTTCCTTGAATATTTTTCTGCATTTCCATGTCAACGCCACTGCAAATACTATTTAAGTGCAAATTCTAAAATTAGTGTCTTCAATCTCAACCTCTACATCCCTTTGTTTGATCCATAAGATATGAAGAAAAAAAAAACTGGGGCGAATTCGCACGCAACATTAATGAGGGGGAAAGCATGTTGAATCTACACCAATATCAAATAGAACACAACCACGGAAAAACCCACAATGGTTGATATGTTTCGTGCTTTCATGCTGTCAGTTACTATACTTACATAATGTCCGTGAAAGTAAATGTTGAAATGTTGTGTTTAGAATCGCACGTGTAAAATACAGTACAATATAAGTTCAAGGAACAGGACAAACTTCCACTTCTACTTCATACTCATTCGTTGTATTTCTTATCTGGCGATCAGGGTACCATGGCACACTGACACATCAATGAACAACAAAAAATTTGGACTATAAAATTTCGTTCACGTCATATTTTTTGCGTGAACGAAACATCGTTCGCGGGTTTTTGGATTTGCGTAACCATCCCGCGAATGAAACGATTGTTCGCGTGAAATTTCGTGTCCTGATTTCTTCATGTGCTGATGAGTAGGTTGTGTGTACGCGATGACAAGATATTTAGGTCTCCGGATATATGGTTGTTCTCAATGAGTTGGCCCATCAGTTTCTTCATGGGCTGATGAGTTGGTTGTGTATACACAAATGCGAGATAAGGATTAGGTCTCCGAATATATGGCTGCTGTAGATGGGTTGGGACATCAGTTTCTTCATGGACTGATGAGCAGATTGCACTCTTCATTGCAAGATATTTAGGTCTACATATATATGGCTGCTGTTCATGGGTTGGGCCATCAGTTTCTTCATGGGCTGATGAGTAGGTTGTGTGTACACCATCGCACGATAGTTAAGTCTCCTAATATATGGCAGTTGTAAATGTGTTGGGCCATCAGTTTCTTCATGGGCTGATGAGTAGGTTGCACATACACGATCGCAAGATAAGTATTAGGTCCCCGAATATATGGCTGCTGATGATGGGTTGGGCCATCAGTTTCTTCATGGGCTGATGAGTAGGTTGTCCGTACACAAAGGCGAGATAAGTATTAGGTGTCCGAATATATGGCTGCCGTCGATGGGTTGGACCATTCGTTTCTTCATGGGCTGATGTGTAGGTTGCACATTCACCATCGCAGGATAAGTTTTAGGTTTCAGAATATATGGCTGCTATCAATGGGTTGGGCCATCAGTTTTTTCATGCGCTGATGAGTAGGTTGCACATACACCATCGCATTATAATTATTTGGTCTCCGAATATATGGCTGCTGTCGATGGGTTGGACCATCAGTTTCTTCATGGGCTGATGAATAGGTGGTGCATACACGAAGGCGAGATAAGTATTAGGTGTTCGAATATATGGCTGCCGTCGTTGGGTTGGACCATCAGTTTCTTCATGGGCTGATGAGTAGGTTGCACATACACCATCACATTATAATTATTAGATCTCCGAATATATGGCAACTGTCAATGGGTTGGTCCGTCAGTTTCTTCATGGGTTGATGAGTAGGTTGTGTAGACACGAAGGCGAGATAAGCATTAGGTCTCCGAATATATGTCTGCTGTAGATGGGTTGGGACATCAGTTTCTTCATGGACTGATGAGCAGATTGCACTCTTCTTTGCAAGATATTGAGGTCTACATATATATGGCTGATGTTCATGAGTTGTGCCATCAGTTTCTTCATGGGCTGATGAGTAGGTTGTGTGTGCACCATCGCAAGATAGTTAGGTCTCCGAATATATGGCAGCTGTAAATGTGTTGGGCCATCAGCTTCTTCATGGGCTGATGAGTAGGTTGCACATACACGATCAAAAGATAAGTATTAGGTCCCCGAATATATGGTTGCTGATGATGGGTTGGGCCATCAGTTTCTTCATGAGCTGATAAGTAGTTTGTGCATACACAAAGACGTGATAAGTATTAGGTGTCCGAATATATGGCTGCCGTCGATGGGTTGGACCATCAGTTTCTTCATGGGCTGATGTGTAGGTTACACATTCACCATCATGAGATGAGTTCTAGGTTTCAGAATATATGGCTGCTATCAATAGGTTGGGCCATCAGTTTCATCATGTGCTGATGAGTAGGTTGCACATACACCATCACATTATAATTATTTGGTCTCCGGATATCTGGCTGCTGTTGATGGGTTGGACCATCAGTTTCTTCATGGGCTGATGAGTAGGTTGTGCATACACTAAGGCGAAATAGGTATTAGGTGTTTGAATATATGGCTGCCGTCGTTGGGTTGGACCATCAGTTTCTTCATGAGCTGATGAGTAGGATGTGCATACAGAAAAGCGAGATAAGTATTAGGTGTCCGAATATATGGCTGCTGTCGATGGGTTGGACCATCAGTTTCTTCATGGGTTGATGAGTAGGTTGCACATACACCATCGCTTTATAATTATTAGGTCTCCGAATATATGGCGACTGTCAATGGGTTGGTCCATCAGTTTCTTCATGGCCTGATAAGTAGGTTGCGTAGACACCATCGCAAGATAGTTAGGTCTCTGTATATATGGCTGTTGTCAATGGGCTGGACCATCAGTTTCTTCATTGTCTGATGAGTAGGTTGTACATACACCATCGCGACATAAGTATTAGGTCCCCGAATATATGGCTGCTGATGATAGGTTGTGCCATCAGTTTCTTCATGGGCTGATGAGTAGGTTCTGTGTACGCGATTGCAAGATAGTTAGGTCTCCGAATATATGGTTGTTCTCAATGGGTTGGCCTATCAGTTTCTTCATGGGCTGATGAGTAGGTTGTGTATACACAAAGGCGAGATTAGCATTAGGTCTCCGAATATATGGCTGCTGTAGATCGGTTGGGACATCATTTTCTTCATGGTCTGATGAGCAGATTGCACTCATCATTGCAAGTTATTTAGTTCTACATATATATGGCTGCTGTTCATGGGTTGGGCCATCAGTTTCTTCATGGGCTGATGAGTAGGTTGTGTGTACACCATCGCAAGGTAGTTAGGTCTCCGAATATATGGCAGCTGTAAATGTGTTGGGCCATCAGTTTCTTCATGGGCTGATGAGTAGGTTGCACATACACGATCGCCAGATAAGTATTAGGTCCCCAAATATATGGCTGCTGATGATGGGTTGGGCCATCAGTTTCTTCATGAGCTGATGAGTAGGTTGTGCTTACACAAAGGCAAGATAAGAATTAGGTGTCCGAATATATGGCTGTCGTCGATGGGTTGGACCATCAGTTTCTTCATGGGCTGATGAGTAGGTTGTGTATACACAAAGGCGAGATTAGCATTAGGTCTCCAAATATATGGCTGCTGTAGATCGGTTGGGACATCATTTTCTTCGTGGTCTGATGAGCAGATTGCACTCATCATTGCAAGATATCTAGGTCTACATATATATGGCTGCTGTTCATGGGTTGGGCCATCAGCTTCTTCATGGGCTGATGAGTAGGTTGAGTGTATGCGATGGCAAGATTTTTTGGTCTCTGATTATATGGTTGTTCTCAATGGGTTGGCCCATCAGTTAGTGATGAACCGATATGGTAAACAAACCATCGGCCGATACCGATGTTAAAAATTTAATAATCGGCCGATACCGATGCCGATTCCGATGTTTTAAATTCCATGAAAATGCGTGATCGAACCCTGCAAAGTTGCAATTAGAATGTCAATGCGAGGTTGTGTTTCTTGGTTCTTGGTCAACTCGACACCAAATCAACTCCCCAGACAATTTATCCGATCGTTTTGTGCAGTCCATTCCTCAGTGGGAGGAACGGAATCACCCGTGTCAGATTGACTCTCCCTGCATGGAATACTACATATTCTCCCAATAAGATTAAATCCTATATACATGTATTTAAAACTCATAGCAATCCTGTGGGAACTCGTACACAGATCGACACACACTGTCCTGACTCTGGATAAATCCGACTTATTCCTTTCTTCTCATGCAAGTCATAAGCCCAAGATTCAATATGTACATTCAGAATAGGTCTCTCCATTTTACCATTTTGAAAATCACGTGATTCTGCCCCACCATGAAATGGGGCTGGACGTTTCGTACACTTGTAGGACGTTTCGTGCACAAGCTACGACGTTTCGTACATGGGGTTATGACTTCCTTGAGCCTAGTAAAGATAACAACCCCGTATGTAAAAATAATTTATACTGGATTATAATGCCTTACAGTCTATTATTTCATATAAAAAATACTTAAAAACTCAAAAAATTTGCCTGTGTACTAGTGATGGTATATGTACGAAATGTCTTCTTTTGAAAACGAAAGTCAGTATACGAAATGGGATCAGGGACAACCCGCCCCAGGGACAAACTGTCTGACGCCTATTTTTGGGGCGGGTTGTTCCACTTTTTGGGGCAGGTTGTCCCGATTTTTTTCTGATTTTTGAAGAAAAAGTTTTTGGGGATACATGTAGTAATATATAAAACAAATGTTTACTCACTTTTTTATCGAAAAATTATCCAATTTTATCGAAAATTATCCACAGTGATCCTATTAAAACATCCCAGAATGACTGAATTAAACTAATAATAGTTGTATACTGAATTTGTTGCATGTAGAGACAAGTCAGAAGTGGAGTGTTGTTTTAGTCATGTTGTTTCAGTCGGGTACCCACTAAGGGGAATGATATTTGTTTGATGAGAAAAATCAAATGAACAGACATGTCGTTTCAGCGTGATATGGATTCATCACAGCGGTGATCGCTTTTCCTTTATCTAAAACTAATAAGACAATAAATGTGCCTTTTAAGCTGTCAACAACAATCATTGACTCAGATGAAGCCATGGACACGTCCGAGACAACAAACGGTCAAGCCACTGAAGCATCCATTAATGAGACTCCCACAGATACCATTACCACAGATACTTCTGATAATAATAATTCATTCGGAATTATTCCTGATATTAATTTTAATATCATCATAATTAAGTCCAATAAACAAATCTATTGTCCGCTAATTAATAATGATCATCTTATAAGTAATAACAGCTGAATAGTTCATGTGTTATTACTTATAATCCAATCATAGTCCAATACCATAGTCAAATAGCTCATAACTGTGGCGCATGAAAAACTTGGGGCGAGTTGTCCCAGGGCGGGTTGTCCCAGCTGGTTTAGGCCTTCGGGGGGTTCGTGACGTTTCGGCTTGAGAGTTGAGACATTTTGGCCTGGGATGTTTCGGCCGGGACGTTTCGGCCCCATAATTATATAAAAGGCCGAAACGTCCCACATTGGGAGGCCAAAACGTCTTACTTTTTAAGCTTTTACCAAGTCATTTCGGCCCCAATAAATAAATATTTGCGTAAGACGCAATAAATATTTTCAAATATAATTCAACATTTACAGTTTTTCACCTCTGGAGTTTTTTTTTCACAGCTCAGTACATAATTAAACACAATGACAAGCTGTCAGCTGACACCCATATAGATGATTCTTGAGTTTGGTTTTCACAACTCAGTTTGTTTTGAAAAACAACAAACCATCATATGTCAAACTTGAAAAACGACTGAAGGAAGCCTGGGGTGAATGGGAGCATACACCCCCCCCCCCCCCCCCCCCCACCACCACCACCCGACACACTCTTAAATGAATTTCTCGTTGTTTGGCATTGACTAAAATAAGCTACAACTATTTGATTTTTTACTGATTTCATTTAATTTAATAAATTGCCAGATTATGCCCTGATAAGTCTGTACCATTGTTATTTATATTTGTCTCAAGTAATTATTCAGTGAAGTGGCTCAGTTCAGCTTTTTCCACGAATAAACGAAAAATTATTTCATTTTTTACGAGATTTTGTTTAATTTAATATATTGCTAGATAAGTCTAAATTTGTCACGTAAATATTCATTGAAAGGCTTCAGTGAATCAATGCAAAATTATTTCAATTCTATCAGATTTAATATAATTTAATGCATTGCTAGATAAGACTAACCCTAATTTTTATATATATCTGTCACAAATAATTTCGTGTTTATTCATTGAAAAAAGCTCCACTGCAGCGTTTTCAACGAATAAACGCATATTATTACACTTTTTCAGATTTAATATTATTTATGTCGTTTAAACCCATCTTCTTTCGAATTAGTGAAATAAAATTCAGGCAGAAAATCAGTATACACACATTGTCAGAGCATTCTGCAGCTGAATCTATTTTATTTACGTTCTCCCTCCACCCTCTTTCTTCGAGGCCGAAACGTCCCAGGCCGAAACGTCCCAGAGCCGAAACGTCTCAAGGCCGAAACGTCCCGATCCCGTTTTGGGTGGGTTGTCCCGTTCCCTACGAAATGCCTGTGAACGAAACGACACTAATCCTCCATGGAATGCGCACGGTGTATTGTTTTCAAAGAAGCTGCCTTGTATAGTTTACTTCACTTGTCTCCCACCAGATTTTTTTCGTAATACAGTACTTATGAATAAATGAACAATGAAACCGGCACCGACAGTCTGACACGATTTGTTTTAATAAGAATTGTGCGATTTCCAAAATGGAGTAATATAGGAAGGCTAAATTTTAAACAATGATGACTGATGTCACAACTTAAGAAACTGGGCCGAGATTTCCAGGTAATAAGAATCATACATGACCGTGTGACAAACTGAAATTACGGTTTAGCTTTAAATTATTCATAGAATATTAAAATGCCCCAAATTTTAGAATCAGTAGTGTTGACACGTTCCCCGGATGTTTCAGGTGTAAACACTGTTTTCGACGATATGGCCGTGAGTAAAAAAAAAACCAAATTACTAAACAATTGGCGCACCCCTATCGGCAAATGATGCCCTTTTTGCCGATGCCGATGATTCACCGATTACCCCATTATCGGCCGATGCCGATGGCCGATGCTGATAATAGGTTCATCACTATACAGATATATGGCTTCTGTTCATGGGTTGGGCCATCAGTTTCTTCATGGGCTGATGAGTAGGTTGTGTGTACACCATTGCAGGGTAGTTAGGTCTCCGAATATATGGCAGCTGTAAATGTGTTGGGCCATCAGTTTCTTCATGGGCTGATGAGTAGGTTGCACATACACGATTGCAAGATAAGTATTAGGTCCCCGAATATATGGCTGCTGATGATGGGTTGGGCCATCGGTTTCTTCATGGGCTGATGAGTAGGTTGTGCATACACAAAGGCAAGATAAGTCTTAGGTGTCCGAATATATGGCTGTCGTCGATGGGTTGGACCATCAGTTTCTTCATGGGCTGATGAGTAGGTTGCACATACACCATCGCATTATAATTATTAGATCTCTGAATATATGGCAGCTGTAAGTGTTGGGCCATCAGTTTCTTCATGCGCTAATGAGTAGGTTGTGCATACACAAAGGCGAGATAAGTATTAGGTGTCCGAATATATGACTGCCGTCGATGGGTTGGACCATTAGTTTCTTCATGGGCTGATGTGTAGGTTACACATTCACCATCGCGAGATAAGTTTTAGGTTTCAGAATATATGGCTGCTATCAATGGGTTGGTCCATCAGTTTTTTTCTTGGGCAGATGAGTAGGTTGCACATACACCATCGCATTATAATTATTTGGTCTCCGAATATATGGCTGCTGTCGATGGGTTGGACCATCAGTTTCTTCATGGGCTGATGAGTAGGTTGTGCATACACGAAGGCGAGATAAGTATTATTTGTCCGAATATATGGCTGCCGTCGTTGGGTTGGACCATCAGTTTCTTCATGGGCTGATGAGTAGGTTGCACATACACCATCACATTATAATTATTAGATCTCCGAATATATGGCAACTGTCAATGGGTTGGTCCATCAGTTTCTTCATGGGCTGATGAGTAGGTTGTGTAGACACGAAGGTGAGATAAGCATTAGGTCTCCGAATATATGGCTGCTGTAGATGGGTTGGGACATCAGTTTCTTCATGAACTGATGAGCAGATTGCACTCTTTTTTGCAAGATATTGAGGTCTACATATATATGGCTGCTGTTCATGGGTTGGACCATCAGTTTCTTCATGGGCTGATGAGTAGGTTGTGTGTACACCATCGCAAGATAGTTAGGTCTCCGAATATATGGCAGCTGTAAATGTGTTGGGCCATCAGTTTCTTCATGGGCTGATGAGTAGGTTGCACATACACGATCGCAAGATAAGTTTTAGGTCCCCGAATATATGGTTGCTGATGATAGGTTGGGTCATGAGTTTCTTCATGGGCTGATGAGTAGGTTGTGCGTATAGAAAGACGAGATAAGTATTAGGTGTCCGAATATATGGCTGCCGTCGATGGTTTGGACCATCAGTTTCTTCATGGGCTGATGTGTAGGTTACACATTCACCATCATGAGATAAGTTTTAGGTTTCAGAATATATGGCTGCTATCAATGGGTTGGGCCATCAGTTTCTTCCTGCCCTGATGAGTAGGTTGCACATACACCATCGCATTATAATTATTTGGTCTCCGAATATCTGGATGCTGTCGATGGGTTGGACCATCAGTTTCTTCATGGGCTGATGAGTAGGTTGTGCATACACAAAAGCGAGATAGATAAGTGTTTGGCGTCCGAATATGTGGCTGCTGTCGATGGGTTGCTCCATGAGTTTCTTCATGGGCTGATGAGTAGGTTGTGCATACACAAGAGCGAGATAAGTGTTAGGCGTCCGAATATATGGCTGCTCTCGATGGGTTGCTCCATGAGTTTCTTCATGGTCTGATGAGTAGCTTGTGCATACACAAAAGCGAGATAAGTGTTAGGTGTCAGAATATATGGCTGCTGTCGATGGGTTGGATCATGGGCTAATGAGTAGGTTGCGTAGACACCATCGCAAGATAGTTAGGTCTCTGAATATATGGCTGTTGTCAATGGGCTGGGCCATCAGTTTCTTCATGGGGTGATGAGTTGGTTGTGTATACACAAAGGCGAGATAAGTATTAGGTCTCCGAATATATGGCTGCTGTAAATGGGTTGGGACATCAGTTTCTTCATGGACTGATGAGTAGATTGTGCTGATCATTGCAAGATATTTAGGTCTTCATATATATGGCTGCCGTCGTTGGGTTGGACCATCAGTTTCTTCATGGGGTGATGCATAGGTTACACATTCACCATCGCGAGATAAGTTTTAAGTTTCAGAATATATGGCTGCTGTCAATGGGTTGGGCCATCAGTTTTTTCATGGGCTGATGAGTGGGTTTCACATACACCATCGCATTATAATTATTTGGTCTCCGAATATTTGGCTGCTGTCAATGGGTTGGACCATCAATTTCTTCATGGGCTGATGACTAGGTTGTGCATACACAAAGGCGATATAAGTATTAAGTGTCCGAATATATGGTTGCCGTCGATGGGTTGGACCATCAGTTTCTTCATGGACTGATGAGTAGGTTGCACATACACGATCGCAAGATAAGTTTTAGGTCCCCGAATATATGGTTGCTGATGATAGGTTGGGTCATGAGTTTCTTCATGGGCTGATGAGTAGGTTGTGCGTATAGAAAGACGAGATAAGTATTAGGTGTCCGAATATATGGCTGCCGTCGATGGTTTGGACCATCAGTTTCTTCATGGGCTGATGTGTAGGTTACACATTCACCATCATGAGATAAGTTTTAGGTTTCAGAATATATGGCTGCTATCAATGGGTTGGGCCATCAGTTTCTTCCTGCCCTGATGAGTAGGTTGCACATACACCATCGCATTATAATTATTTGGTCTCCGAATATCTGGATGCTGTCGATGGGTTGGACCATCAGTTTCTTCATGGGCTGATGAGTAGGTTGTGCATACACAAAAGCGAGATAAGTGTTTGGCGTCCGAATATGTGGCTGCTGTCGATGGGTTGCTCCATGAGTTTCTTCATGGGCTGATGAGTAGGTTGTGCATACACAAGAGCGAGATAAGTGTTAGGCGTCCGAATATATGGCTGCTCTCGATGGGTTGCTCCATGAGTTTCTTCATGGTCTGATGAGTAGCTTGTGCATACACAAAAGCGAGATAAGTGTTAGGTGTCAGAATATATGGCTGCTGTCGATGGGTTGGATCATGGGCTAATGAGTAGGTTGCGTAGACACCATCGCAAGATAGTTAGGTCTCTGAATATATGGCTGTTGTCAATGGGCTGGGCCATCAGTTTCTTCATGGGGTGATGAGTTGGTTGTGTATACACAAAGGCGAGATAAGTATTAGGTCTCCGAATATATGGCTGCTGTAAATGGGTTGGGACATCAGTTTCTTCATGGACTGATGAGTAGATTGTGCTGATCATTGCAAGATATTTAGGTCTTCATATATATGGCTGCCGTCGTTGGGTTGGACCATCAGTTTCTTCATGGGGTGATGCATAGGTTACACATTCACCATCACGAGATAAGTTTTAAGTTTCAGAATATATGGCTGCTGTCAATGGGTTGGGCCATCAGTTTTTTCATGGGCTGATGAGTGGGTTTCACATACACCATCGCATTATAATTATTTGGTCTCCGAATATTTGGCTGCTGTCAATGGGTTGGACCATCAGTTTCTTCATGGGCTGATGACTAGGTTGTGCATACACAAAGGTGATATAAGTATTAAGTGTCCGAATATATGGTTGCCGTCGATGGGTTGGACCATCAGTTTCTTCATGGACTGATGAGTAGGTTGCACATACACCATTGCATTATAATTAGTAGGTCTCCGAATATATGGCTGCTGATGATAGGTTGTGCCATCAGTTTCTTCATCGGCTGATCAGTATTTTGTGTGTACACGATGGCAAGATGGTCTCCGAATATATGGTTGTTCTCAATGTGTTGGCCCATCAGTTTCTTCATGGGCTGATGAGTAAGTTGTGTATACACAAAGACGAGATAAGCATTAGGTCTCCAAATATATGGCTGCTGTAAATAGGTTGGGACATCAGTTTCTTCATGGACTGATGAGCAGATTGCACTCATCATTGCAAGATATTTAGGTCTACATATATATGGCTGCTGTTGATGGGTTGGGCCATTAGTTTCTTCATGGGCTGATGAGTAGGTTGTGTGTACACCATCGCAAGATAGTTAGGTCTCCGAATATATGGCAGCTGTAAATGTGTTGGGCCATCAGTTTCTTCATGGGTTGATGACTATGTTGTGCATACACAAAAGCGAGATAAGTATTAGGTGTCCGAATATATGGCTGGCATCGCTGGGTTGGACCATCAGTTTCTTCATGGGCTGATGAGTAGGTTGCACATACACCATTGCATTGTAATAATTATTTGGTCTCCAAATATATGGCTGCTGATAATAGGTTGTGCCATCAGTTTCTTCACTGGCTGATGAGTAGGTTGTGTGTACGCGATGGCAAGATAGTTAGGTCTCCTAATATATTGTTGTTCTCAATGGGTTGGCCCATCAGTTTCTTCATGGGCTGATGATTAGGTTGTGCGTACACAAAGGCGAGATCAGTATTAGGTGTCCGAATATATGGCTGCCGTCGATGGGTTGGACCATCAGTTTCTTCATGGGCTGATGTGTAGGTTACACATTCACCATCGCGAGATAAATTTTAGGTTTCAGAATATATGGCTGCTATCAATGGGTACAGAAAGGCGAGATAGGTATTAGGTGTCCGAATATATGGCTGCTGTCGATGAGTTGGACCATCGGTTTCTTCATGGGCTGATGTAAAGGTTGCACATTCACCATCGCGAGATAAGTTTTAGGTTTCAGAATATATGGCTGCTATCAATGGGTTGGGCCGTCAGTTTCTTCATGGGCTGATGAGTAGGTTGCACATACACCATCGCATTATAATTATTTGGTATCCGAATATATGGCGACTGTCAATGGGTTTGTCCATCAGTTTCTTCATGGGCTGATGAGTAGGTTGCGTAGACACCATCGCAAGATAGTTAGGTCTCTGAATATATGGCTGTTGTCAGTGGGCTGGGACATCAGTTTCTTCATGGGCTGATGAGTAGGTTGCGCATACACCATCGCGATATAAGTATTAGATCCACGAATATATAACTGCTGATGATAGGTTGTGTGTCAGTTTCTTCATAGGCTGGTGAGTAGGTTGTGTGTACGTGATGACAAGATAGTTAGGTCTCTGAATATATGGTTGTTCTCAATGGGTTGGCCCATCAATTTCTTCATGGGCTGATGAGTAGGTTGTGTATACACAAAGGCGAGATTAGCATTAGGTCCCCGAATATATGGTTGCTGATGATGGGTTGGGTCATCAGTTTCTTCATGGGCTGATGAGTAGGTTGTGCGTACTCAAAGACGAGATAAGTATTAGGTGTCCGAATATATGGCTGACGTTGATGGGTTGGACCATCAGTTTCTTCATGGGCTGATTTGTAGGTTACACATTCACCATCATGAGATAAGTTCTAGGTTTCAGAATATATGGCTGCTATCAATGAGTAGGGCCATTAGTTTCTTCATGCGCTGATGAGTAGGTTGCACATACACCATCGCATTATAATTATTATACCCCACGCAACGAAGTTGCTGGGGTATAATGTTTTTGACTGGTCCGTCCGTCAGTCCGTGAGTCAGTCCTACTTGTTTTCCGGACTTTTTTTCTACACGCTTCCAGATATTGAGCTGATTTTTGGTATGTGAGTCTAACATGGTGGCCTACAGATCAAGTTTGCATTTTTTTCCGCTCCACTGATTTTTATCGAAATTACGGCCCTTGGACTCTGAAAAATTCATCAAAATTACAGTTTTCCGGACTTTTTATCTACATGCTTCCAGATATTGAACTGATTTTTGGTATGTGAGTCCAACAAGGTGGCCTACAGATCAAGTTTGCATTTTTTTCCGCTCCACTGATTTTTACCGAAATTACGGCCCTTGGACTCTGAAAAATTCATCAAAATTACAGTTTTCCTGACATTTTTTCTACACGCTTCCAGATATTGAGCTGATTTTTGGTATGTTAGTCTAACATGGTGGCCTACAGATCAAGTTTGCATTTTGTTCCGCTCCACTGATTTTTACCGAAATTACGGCCCTTGAACTTTGAAAAGTTCATCAAAATTACAGTTTTCCGGACTTTTTTTCTACACGCTTCCAGATATTGAGCTGTTTTTGGGTATGTTAGTCTAACATGGTAGCCTACAGATCAAGTTTGCATTTTGTTCCGCTCCACTGATTTTTACCGAAATTACGGCCCTTGAACTTAGAAAAGTTCATCAAAATTACAGTTTTGCAGACTTTTTTCGTACACGCTTCCCGAGATTGAGATGATTTTTGGTATGCTAGTCTAACATGGTGGCCTTCAGCACCAGTTTGTGTTTTGTTCCGCTCCACTGATTTTTACCGAAATTACGACCCTTGGACTCTGAAAAATGCATTAAAATTACAGTTTTCCAGACTTTTTTTCTACACGCTTCCAGATATTGAGCTGATGTTTGGTATGTTAGTCTGACATGGTGGCCTACAGATCAAGTTTGCATTTTGTTCCGCTCCGCTGATTTTTACCGAAATTACGGCCCTTGAACTTTGAAAAGTTCATCAAAATTACAGTTTTCCGGACTATTTTCCTACACGCTTCCAGATATTGAGCTGATTTTTGATATGTTAGTCTGACATGGTGGCCTACAGAACAAGTTTGGGTTTTGTTCCGCTCCACTGATTTTTACCAAAATTACGGCCCCATAGACTTTGAAAAGTTCATCAAAATTACAGTTTTCCGGGCTTTTTCTCTGCTTGAATTCTTTCAATACCGTTGAAACTACAGAACACTGTTTTCTGCAGTATTCCTAGAATCTATGTTTATTTTTAAAAAATGATTAGTGCTTGAAATTTCGAGGCGTGTGGGGTATGTGAGCGTGCTCACTAATTTGGTCTCCGAATATCTGACTGCTGTCGATGGGTTGGACCATCAGTTTCTTCATGGGCTGATGAGTAGGTTGTACATACACAAAGGCGAAATAAGTATTAGGCGTCCAAATATATGGCTGCCGTCGTTGGGTTGGACCATCAGTTTCTTCATGGGCTGATGAGTAGGTTGCGCATACACAAAAGCGAGATAAGTATTAGGTGTCTGAATACATGGCTGCTGTCGATGGGTTGGACCATCAGTTTCTTCATGGGATGATGAGTAGGTTGCACATACACCATCGCTTTATAATTATTAGGTCTCCGAATATATGGCGATTGTCAATGGGTTGGTCCATCAGTTTCTTCATGGGCTGATGAGTAGGTTGCGTAGACACCATCGCAAGATAGTTAGGTTTCTGAATATATGGCTGTTGTCAATGGGCTGGGCCATCAGTTTCTTCATGGGCTGATGAGTAGGTTGTACATACACAAAGGCGAAATAAGTATTAGGCGTCCAAATATATGGCTGCCGTCGTTGGGTTGGACCATCAGTTTCTTCATGGGCTGATGAGTAGGTTGTGCATACACAAAAGCGAGATAAGTATTAGGTGTCTGAATACATGGCTGTTGTCGATGGGTTGGACCATCAGTTTCTTCATGGGATGATGAGTAGGTTGCACATACACCATCGCTTTATAATTATTAGGTCTCCGAATATATGGCGATTGTCAATGGGTTGGTCCATCAGTTTCTTCATGGGCTGATGAGTAGGTTGCGTAGACACCATCGCAAGATAGTTAGGTCTCTGAATATATGGCTGTTGTCAATGGGCTGGGCCATCAGTTTCTTCATGGGCTGATGAGTAGGTTGTACATACACCATCGCGACATAAGTATTAGGTCCCCAAATATATGGCTGCTGATGATAGGTTATGCCATCAGTTTCTTCATGGCTGATGAGTAGGTTGTGTGTACACGATGGCAAGATAGTTAGGTCTCCGAATATATGGTTGTTCTCAATGGGTTGGCCCATCAGTTTCTTCATGGGCTGATGAGTAGGTTGTGCATACACAAAGGCGAGATTAGCATTAGGTCTCCAAATATATGGCCTCTGTAGATGGGTTGGGACATCAGTTTCTTCATGGTCTGTTGAGCAGATTGCACTCATCATTGTAAAATATCTAGGTCTACATATATATGGCTGCTGTTCATGGGTTGGGCCATCAGTTTCTTCATGGGCTGATGAGTAGGTTGTGTCTACACCATCGCAAGGTAGTTAGGTCTCCAAATATATGGCAGCTGTAAATGTGTTGGGCCATCAGTTTCTTCATGGGCTGATGAGTAAGTTGCACATACTCGATCGCAAGATAAGTATTAGGTCCCCGAATATATGGCTGCTGATGATGGGTTGGGCCATCAGTTTCTTCATGGGCTGATGAGTAGGTTGTGCATACTAGGTGTCCGAATATATGGCTGTCGTCGATGGGTTGGACCATCAGTTTCTTCATGGGGTGATGCATAGGTTACACATTCACCATCGCGAGATAAGTTTTAAGTTTCAGAATATATGGCTGCTGTTAATGGGTTGGGCCATCAGTTTTTTCATGGGCTGATGAGTGGGTTTCACATACACCATCGCATTATAATTATTTGGTCTCCAAATATTTGGCTGCTGTCAATGGGTTGGACCATCAGTTTCTTCATGGGCTGATGACTAGGTTGTGCATACACAAAGGCGATATAAGTATTAAGTGTCCGAATATATGGTTGCCGTCGATGGGTTGGACCATCAGTTTCTTCATGGACTGATGAGTAGGTTGCACATACACCATTGCATTATAATTAGTAGGTCTCCGAATATATGGCTGCTGATGATAGGTTGTGCCATCAGTTTCTTCATCGGCTGATCAGTATTTTGTGTGTACACGATGGCAAGATGGTCTCCGAATATATGGTTGTTCTCAATGTGTTGGCCCATCAGTTTCTTCATGGGCTGATGAGTAAGTTGTGTATACACAAAGACGAGATAAGCATTAGGTCTCCAAATATATGGCTGCTGTAAATAGGTTGGGACATCAGTTTCTTCATGGACTGATGAGCAGATTGCACTCATCATTGCAAGATATTTAGGTCTACATATATATGGCTGCTGTTGATGGGTTGGGCCATTAGTTTCTTCATGGGCTGATGAGTAGGTTGTGTGTACACCATCGCAAGATAGTTAGGTCTCCGAATATATGGCAGCTGTAAATGTGTTGGGCCATCAGTTTCTTCATGGGTTGATGACTATGTTGTGCATACACAAAAGCGAGATAAGTATTAGGTGTCCGAATATATGGCTGGCATCGCTGGGTTGGACCATCAGTTTCTTCATGGGCTGATGAGTAGGTTGCACATACACCATTGCATTGTAATAATTATTTGGTCTCCAAATATATGGCTGCTGATAATAGGTTGTGCCATCAGTTTCTTCACTGGCTGATGAGTAGGTTGTGTGTACGCGATGGCAAGATAGTTAGGTCTCCTAATATATTGTTGTTCTCAATGGGTTGGCCCATCAGTTTCTTCATGGGCTGATGATTAGGTTGTGCGTACACAAAGGCGAGATCAGTATTAGGTGTCCGAATATATGGCTGCTGTCGATGGGTTGGACCATCAGTTTCTTCATGGGCTGATGTGTAGGTTACACATTCACCATCGCGAGATAAATTTTAGGTTTCAGAATATATGGCTGCTATCAATGGGTACAGAAAGGCGAGATAGGTATTAGGTGTCCGAATATATGGCTGCTGTCGATGAGTTGGACCATCGGTTTCTTCATGGGCTGATGTAAAGGTTGCACATTCACCATCGCGAGATAAGTTTTAGGTTTCAGAATATATGGCTGCTATCAATGGGTTGGGCCGTCAGTTTCTTCATGGGCTGATGAGTAGGTTGCACATACACCATCGCATTATAATTATTTGGTATCCGAATATATGGCGACTGTCAATGGGTTTGTCCATCAGTTTCTTCATGGGCTGATGAGTAGGTTGCGTAGACACCATCGCAAGATAGTTAGGTCTCTGAATATATGGCTGTTGTCAGTGGGCTGGGACATCAGTTTCTTCATGGGCTGATGAGTAGGTTGCGCATACACCATCGCGATATAAGTATTAGATCCACGAATATATAACTGCTGATGATAGGTTGTGTGTCAGTTTCTTCATAGGCTGGTGACTAGGTTGTGTGTACGCGATGACAAGATAGTTAGGTCTCTGAATATATGGTTGTTCTCAATGGGTTGGCCCATCAATTTCTTCATGGGCTGATGTGTAGGTTGTGTATACACAAAGGCGAGATTAGCATTAGGTCCCCGAATATATGGTTGCTGATGATGGGTTGGGTCATCAGTTTCTTCATGGGCTGATGAGTAGGTTGTGCGTACTCAAAGACGAGATAAGTATTAGGTGTCCGAATATATGGCTGACGTTGATGGGTTGGACCATCAGTTTCTTCATGGGCTGATTTGTAGGTTACACATTCACCATCATGAGATAAGTTCTAGGTTTCAGAATATATGGCTGCTATCAATGGGTTGGGCCATTAGTTTCTTCATGCGCTGATGAGTAGGTTGCACATACACCATCGCATTATAATTATTATACCCCACGCAACGAAGTTGCTGGGGTATAATGTTTTTGACTGGTCCGTCCGTCAGTCCGTCAGTCAGTCCTACTTGTTTTCCGGACTTTTTTTCTACACGCTTCCAGATATTGAGCTGATTTTTGGTATGTGAGTCTAACATGGTGGCCTACAGATCAAGTTTGCATTTTTTTCCGCTCCACTGATTTTTATCGAAATTACGGCCCTTGGACTCTGAAAAATTCATCAAAATTACAGTTTTCCGGACTTTTTATCTACATGCTTCCAGATATTGAACTGATTTTTGGTATGTGAGTCCAACATGGTGGCCTACAGATCAAGTTTGCATTTTTTTCCGCTCCACTGATTTTTACCGAAATTACGGCCCTTGAACTCTGAAAAATTCATCAAAATTACAGTTTTCCGGACATTTTTTCTACACGCTTCCAGATATTGAGCTGATTTTTGGTATGTTAGTCTAACATGGTGGCCTACAGATCAAGTTTGCATTTTGTTCCGCTCCACTGATTTTTACCGAAATTACGGCCCTTGAACTTTGAAAAGTTCATCAAAATTACAGTTTTCCGGACTTTTTTTCTACACGCTTCCAGATATTGAGCTGTTTTTGGGTATGTTAGTCTAACATGGTAGCCTACAGATCAAGTTTGCATTTTGTTCCGCTCCACTGATTTTTACCGAAATTACGGCCCTTGAACTTTGAAAAGTTCATCAAAATTACAGTTTTGCAGACTTTTTTCGTACACGCTTCCCGAGATTGAGATGATTTTTGGTATGTTAGTCTAACATGGTGGCCTTCAGAACCAGTTTGTGTTTTGTTCCGCTCCACTGATTTTTACCGAAATTACGACCCTTGGACTCTGAAAAATGCATTAAAATTACAGTTTTCCAGACTTTTTTTCTACACGCTTCCAGATATTGAGCTGATGTTTGGTATGTTAGTCTGACATGGTGGCCTACAGATCAAGTTTGCATTTTGTTCCGCTCCGCTGATTTTTACCGAAATTACGGCCCTTGAACTTTGAAAAGTTCATCAAAATTACAGTTTTCCGGACTATTTTCCTACACGCTTCCAGATATTGAGCTGATATTTGATATGTTAGTCTGACATGGTGGCCTACAGAACAAGTTTGGGTTTTGTTCCGCTCCACTGATTTTTACCAAAATTACGGCCCCATAGACTTTGAAAAGTTCATCAAAATTACAGTTTTCCGGGCTTTTTCTCTGCTTGAATTCTTTCAATACCGTTGAAACTACAGAACACTGTTTTCTGCAGTATTCCTAGAATCTATGTTTATTTTTAAAAAATGATTAGTGCTTGAAATTTCAAGGCGTGTGGGGTATGTGAGCGTGCTCACTAATTTGGTCTCCGAATATCTGACTGCTGTCGATGGGTTGGACCATCAGTTTCTTCATGGGCTGATGAGTAGGTTGTACATACACAAAGGCGAAATAAGTATTAGGCGTCCAAATATATGGCTGCCGTCGTTGGGTTGGACCATCAGTTTCTTCATGGGCTGATGAGTAGGTTGTGCATACACAAAAGCGAGATAAGTATTAGGTGTCTGAATACATGGCTGCTGTCGATGGGTTGGACCATCAGTTTCTTCATGGGATGATGAGTAGGTTGCACATACACCATCGCTTTATAATTATTAGGTCTCCGAATATATGGCGATTGTCAATGGGTTGGTCCATCAGTTTCTTCATGGGCTGATGAGTAGGTTGCGTAGACACCATCGCAAGATAGTTAGGTCTCTGAATATATGGCTGTTGTCAATGGGCTGGGCCATCAGTTTCTTCATGGGCTGATGAGTAGGTTGTACATACACAAAGGCGAAATAAGTATTAGGCGTCCAAATATATGGCTGCCGTCGTTGGGTTGGACCATCAGTTTCTTCATGGCTGATGAGTAGGTTGTGCATACACAAAAGCGAGATAAGTATTAGGTGTCTGAATACATGGCTGCTGTCGATGGGTTGGACCATCAGTTTCTTCATGGGATGTTGAGTAGGTTGCACATACACCATCGCTTTATAATTATTAGGTCTCCGAATATATGGCGATTGTCAATGGGTTGGTCCATCAGTTTCTTCATGGGCTGATGAGTAGGTTGCGTAGACACCATCGCAAGATAGTTAGGTCTCTGAACATATGGCTGTTGTCAATGGGCTGGGCCATCAGTTTCTTCATGGGCTGATGAGTAGGTTGTACATACACCATCGCGACATAAGTATTAGGTCCCCAAATATATGGCTGCTGATGATAGGTTATGCCATCAGTTTCTTCATGGCTGATGAGTAGGTTGTGTGTACACGATGGCAAGATAGTTAGGTCTCCGAATATATGGTTGTTCTCAATGGGTTGGCCCATCAGTTTCTTCATGGGCTGATGAGTAGGTTGTGTATACACAAAGGCGAGATTAGCATTAGGTCTCCAAATATATGGCCTCTGTAGATGGGTTGGGACATCAGTTTCTTCATGGTCTGTTGAGCAGATTGCACTCATCATTGTGAAATATCTAGGTCTACATATATATGGCTGCTGTTCATGGGTTGGGCCATCAGTTTCTTCATGGGCTGATGAGTAGGTTGTGTCTACACCATCGCAAGGTAGTTAGGTCTCCAAATATATGGCAGCTGTAAATGTGTTGGGCCATCAGTTTCTTCATGGGCTGATGAGTAAGTTGCACATACTCGATCGCAAGATAAGTATTAGGTCCCTGAATATATGGCTGCTGATGATGGGTTGGGCCATCAGTTTCTTCATGGGCTGATGAGTAGGTTGTGCATACTAGATGTCCGAATATATGGCTGTCGTCGATGGGTTGGACCATCAGTTTCTTCATGGGCTGATGAGTAGGTTGCACATACACCATCACATTATAGTTATTAGATCTCCGAATATATGGCAGCTGTAAGTGTTGGGCCATCAGTTTCTTCATGGGCTGATGAGTAGGTTGCAGATACACCCTCGCAAGATAAGTATTAGGTCCCCGAATATATGGCTGCTGTCGACGGGTTGGACCATCGGTTTCTTCATGGGCTGATGTGTAGGTTACACATTCACCATCGCGAGATATGTTTTAGCTTTCAGAATATATGGCTGCTATCAATGGTTTGGGCAATCAGTTTCTTCATGGGCTGATGAATAGGTTGCACATACACCATCGCATTATAATTATTTGGTCTCCGAATATATGGCGACTGTCAATGGGTTTGTCCATCAGTTTCTTCATGGGCTGATGAGTAGGTTGTGCATACACGAAGGCGAGATTAGTATTAGGTGTCCGAATACATGGCTGCCGTCGTTGGGTTGGACCATCAGTTTCTTCATGGACTGATGAGTAGGTTGCACATACACCATCACATTATAATTATTAGATCTCCGAATATATGGCAACTGTCAATGGGTTGGTCCATCAGTTTCTTCATGCCCTGATAAGTAGGTTGTGTAGACACGAAGGTGAGATAAGCATTAGGTCTCCGAATATATGGCTGCTGTAGATGGGTTGGGACATCAGTTTCTTCATGGACCGATGAGCAGATTGCACACTTCTTTGCAAGATATTGAGGTCTACATATATATGGCTTCTGTTCATGGGTTGGGTCATCAGTTTGTTCATGGGCTGATGAGTAGGTTGTGTGTACACCATCGCAAGTTCTGTTCATGGGTTGGGCCATGAGTTTGTTCATGGGCTGATGAGTAGGTTGTGTGTACACCATCGCAAGATAGTTAGGTCTCCAAATATATGGCACCTGTAAATGTGTTGGGCCATCAGTTTCTTCATGGGCTGATGAGCAGGTTGCACATACACGATTGCAAGATAAGTATTAGGTCCCCGAATATAGGGTTGCTGATGATGGGTTGGGACATCAGTTTCTTCATTGACTGATGAGCAGATTGCACTCATCATTGCAAGATTTTTAGGTCTACATATATATGGCTGCTGTAGATGGGTTTTGCCGTTGGTTTCTTCATGGGCTGATCAGTAGGTTGTGTGTACATCATCGCAAGATAGTTAGGTCTCCGAATATATGGCAGCTGTAAATGTGTTGGGCCATCAGTTTCTTCATGGGCTGATGAGTAGGTTGCACATACACCATCGCAAGATAAGTATTACGTCCCTGAATATGTGGCTGCTGATGATGGGTTGGGCCATCAGTTTCTTCATGGTCTGATGAGTAGGTTGTGCATGCACGAAGGCGATATAAGTATTAGGTGTCCGAATATATGGCTGACGTCGATGGGTTGGACCATCAGTTTCTTCATGGGCTGATGTGTAGGTTACACATTCACCATCGCGAGATAAATTTTAGGTTTCAGAATATATGGCTGCTATCAATGGGTTGGGCCATCAGTTTCTTCATGGGCTGATGAGTAGGTTGCACATACACCATCGCATTATAATTATTTGGTCTTCGAATATATGGCTGCTGTTGATGGGTTGGACCATCAGTTTCTTCATGGGCTGATGAGTAGGTTGTGCATACACAAAGGCAAGATAAGTGTTAGGTGTCCAAATATGTCGTCGATAGGTTGGACCATCAGTTTCTTCATGGGCTGATGAGTAGGTTGCACATACACCATCACATTATAATTATTAGATCTCCGAATATATGGTAGCTTTAAGTGTTGGGCCATCAGTTTCTTCATGGTCTGATGAGTAGGTTGCAGATACACCCTCGCAAGATAAGTATTAGGTCCCCGAATATATGGCTGCTTATGATGGGTTGGGCCATCAGTTTCTTCATGGGCTGGTGAGTAGGTTGTGCATACAGAAAGGTGAGATAGGTATTAGGTGTCCGAATATATGGCTGCTTTCGATGGGTTGGACCATAGGTTTCTTCATGGGCTGATGTATAGGTTACAGATTCACCATCGCAATATAAATTTTAGGTTTCAGAATATATGGCTGCTATCAATGGGTTGGGCCATCAGTTTTTTCATGGGCTGATGAGTAGGTTGGAGATACACCCTCGCAAGATAAGTATTAGGTCCCCGAATATATGGCTGCTGTCGACGGGTTGGACCATCGGTTTCTTCATTGGCTGATGTATAGGTTACACATTCACCATCGCGAGATATCTTTTAGCTTTCAGAATATATGGCTGCTATCAATGGGTTCGGCCATCAGTTTTTTCATGGGCTGATGAGAAGGTTGCACATACACCATTGCATTATAATTATTTGGTCTCGAATATATGGCGACTGTCAATGGGTTTGTCAATCGGTTTCTTCATGGTCTGATGAGTAGGTTGCGTAGACAGCATCGCAAGATAGTTAGGTCTCTGAATATATGGCTGCTGTCAATGGGCTGGGCCATCAGTTTCTTCATGGGCTGATGAGTAGGTTGCGCATACACCATCGCGACATAAGTATTAGGTCCCCGAATATATGACTGCTGATGATAGCTTGTGCCATCAGTTTCTCCATGGGCTGATGAGTAGGTTGTGTGTACGCGATGGCAAGATATTTAGGTCTGCGGATATATGGTTGTTCTCAGTGGGTTGGCCCATCAGTTTCTTCATGGGCTGATGAGTTGGTTGTGTATACACAAATGCGAGATAAGCATTAGGTCTCCGAATATATGGCTGCTGTAGATGGGTTGGGACATCAGTTTCTTCATGGACTGATGAGTAGGTTGCACATACACGATCGCAAGATAAGTATTAGGTCCCCGAATATATGGCTGCTGATGATGGGTTGGGCCATCAGTTTCTTCATGGGCTGATGAGTAGGTTGTGCGTACACAAAGGCGAGATAAGTATTAGGTGTATGAATATATGGCTGCCGTCGATGGTTTTGGACCATTAGTTTCTTCATGGGCTGATGTGTAGGTTACACATTCACCATCGCGAGATAAGTTTTAGGTTTCGGAATATATGGCTGCTATCAATGGGTTGGGCCATCAGTTTTTTCTTGGGCTGATGAGTAGGTTGCACATACACCATCGCATTATAATTATTTGGTCTCCGAATATATGACTGCTGTCGATGGGTTGGACCATCAGTTTCTTCATGGGCTGATGAGTAGGTTGTGCATACATGAAGGCGAGATAAGTATTAGGTGTCCGAATATATGGCTGCCGTCGTTGGTTTGGACCATCAGTTTCTTCATGGGCTGATGAGTAGGTTGCACATACACCATCACATTATAATTATTAAATCTCCGAATATATGGCAACTGTCAATGGGTTGGTACATCAGTTTCTTCATGGGCTGTTGAGTAGGTTGTGTACACACGAAGGCGAGATAAGCATTAGGTCTCCGAATATATGGCTGCTGTAGATGGGTTGGGGCATCAGTTTCTTCATGAACTGATGAGCAGATTGCACTCTTCTTTGCAATATATTGAGGTCTACATATATATGGCTGCTGTTCATGGGTTGGGCCATCAGTTTCTTCATGGGCTGATGAGTAGGTTGTGTGTACACCATCGCAAGATTGTTAGGTCTCCGAATATATGGCAGCTGTAAATGTGTTGGGCCATCAGTTTCTTCATGGGCTGATGAGTAGGTTGCACATACACGATCGCAAGATAAGTATTAGTTCCCCGAATATATGGTTTCTGATGATGGGTTGGGCCATGAGTTTCTTCATGGGCTGATGAGTAGGTTGTGTGTACGCGATGGCAAGATATTTAGGTCTCCGGATATATGGTTGTTCTCAGTGGGTTGGCCCATCAGTTTCTTCATGGGCTGATGAGTTGGTTGTGTATACACAAATGCGAGATAAGCATTAGGTCTCCGAATATATGGCTGCTGTAGATGGGTTGGGACATCAGTTTCTTCATGGACTGGTGAGCAGATTGCACTCATCATTGCAAGATATTTAGGTCTACATATATATGGCTGCTGTTCATGGGTTGGGCCATCAGTTTCTTCATGGGCTGATGAGTAGGTTGCACATACACTTTCGCAAGATGAGTGTTAGGTCCCTGAATATGTGGCTGCTGATGATGGGTTGGGCCATCAGTTTCTTCATGGGCTAATGAGTAGGTTGTGCGTACACAAAGGCAAGATAAGTATTAGGTGTATGAATATATGGCTGCCATCGATGGTTTTGGACCATTAGTTTCTTCATGGGCTGATGTGTAGGCTACACATTCACCATCGCGAGATAAGTTTTAGGTTTCGGAATATATGGCTGCTATCAATGGGTTGGGCCATCAGTTTTTTCTTGGGCTGATGACTAGGTTGCACATACACCATCACATTATAATTATTTGGTCTCCGAATATATGACTGCTGTCGATGGGTTGGACCATCAGTTTCTTCATGGGCTGATGAGTAGGTTGTGCATACATGAAGGCGAGATAAGTATTAGGTGTCTGAATATATGGCTGCCGTCGTTGGGTTGGACCATCAGTTTCTTCATGGGCTGATGAGTAGGTTATGCATACACAAAGGCAAGATAAGTATTAGGTGTCCGAATATATAGCTGCTGTCGATGGGTTGGACCATCAGTTTCTTCATAGGCTGATGAGTAGGTTGCACATACACCATCGCTTTATAATTATTAGGTCTCCGAATATATGGCGACTGTCAATGGGTTGGTCCATCAGTTTCTTCATCGGCTGATGAGTAGGTTGCGTAGACACCATTGCAAGATAGTTAGGTCTCTGAATATATGGCTGTTGTCAATGGGCTGGGCCATCAGTTTCTTCATGGGCTGATGAGTAGGTTGTACACACACCATCGCGACATAAGTATTGATACGTTGTGCCATCAGTTTCTTCATGGGCTGATGAGTAGGTTGTGTGTACGCGATTGCAAGATAGTTAGGTCTCCGAATATATGGTTGTTCTCAATGGGTTGGCCCATCAGTTTCTTCATGGGCTGATGAGTAGCTTGTAGCTTGTGTATACACATAGGCGAGATAAGTATTAGGTCTCCGAATATATGGCTGCTGTAGATGGGTTGGGACATCAGTTTCTTCATGGACTGATGAGTAGATTGCACTCATCATTGCAAGATATTTAGGTCTTCATATATAGGGCAGCTGTTGATGGGTTGGGCTATCAGTTTCTTCATGGGCTGATGAGTAGGTTGTGTGTACAGCATCGCAAGATAGTTGGGTCTCCGAATATATGGCAGCTGTAAATGTGTTGGGTCATCAGTTTCTTCATGGGCTGATGAGTAGGCTGCACATATAGCATCGCAAGATAAGTATTTATTTATTTATTTATTGGTGTTTAAGGTCACATATTTATGCACAATGGCTAATCAGGACCGTGACAGTTTTAAGGGTGGAGGAAGCCGGAGTACCCGGAGAGAATCACCAAGCAACGATGAGCAGCTGCCAGCTAAGATAAGTATTAGGTCCCCGAATATATGGCTGCTGATGATGGGTTGGGCGATCAGTTTCTTTATGGGCTGATGAGTAGGTTGTGCGTACAGAAAGGCAAGATAAGTATTAGGTGTCCGAATATATGGCTGCCGTCGATGGGTTGGACCATCAGTTTCTTCATGGGCTGATGCATAGGTTATTCATTCACCATCGCGAGATAAGTTTTAGGTTTCAGAATATATGGCTGCTGTAAATGGGTTGGGCCATCAGTTTCTTCATAGGCTGTTGACTAGGTTGTGCATACGCGAAGGCGAGATAAGTATTAGCTGTCCGAATATACGGCTGTCATCACTGGGTTGGACCATCAGTTTCTTCATGGGCTGATGAATAGGTTGCACATTCACCATTGCATTATAATTATTAGGTCTCTGAATATATGGCTGCTGACGATAGGTTGTGCCATCAGTTTCTTCATTGGCTGATGAGTAGGTCGTGTGTACGCGATGGCAAGATAGTTAGGTCTCCGAATATATGGTTGTTCTCAATGGGTTGGGACATCAGTTTCTTCATGGACTGATGAGCAGATTGCACTCATCATTGCAAGATATTTAGGTCTACATATATATGGCTGCTGTAGATGGGTTTTGCCGTTGGTTTCTTCATGGGCTGATGAGTAGGTTGTGTGTACATCATCGCAAGATAGTTAGGTCTCCGAATATATGGCAGCTGTAAATGTGTTGGGCCATCAGTTTCTTCATAGGCTGATGAGTAGGTTGCACATACACCATCGCAAGATAAGTATTACGTCCCTGAATATGTGGCTGCTGATGATGGCTTGGGCCATCAGTTTCTTCATGGTCTGATGAGTAGGTTGTGCATGCACGAAGGCGATATAAGTATTAGGTGTCCGAATATATGGCTGACGTCGATGGGTTGGACCATCAGTTTCTTCATGGGCTGATGTGTAGGTTACACATTCACCATCGCGAGATAAATTTTAGGTTTCAGAATATATGGCTCCTATCAATGGGTTTGGCCATCAGTTTCTTCATGGGCTGATGAGTTGGTTGCACATACACCATCGCATTATAATTATTTGGTCTTCGAATATATGGCTGCTGTTGATGGGTTGGACCATCAGTTTCTTCATGGGCTGATGAGTAGGTTGTGCATACACAAAGGCAAGATAAGTGTTAGGTGTCCAAATATATGGCTGTCGTCGATAGGTTGGACCATCAGTTTCTTCATGGGCTGATGAGTAAGTTGCACATACACCATCACATTATAATTATTAGATCTCCGAATATATGGTAGCTTTAAGTGTTGGGCCATCAGTTTCTTCATGGTCTGATGAGTAGGTTGCAGATACACCCTCGCAAGATAAGTATTAGGTCCCCGAATATATGGCTGCTTATGATGGGTTGGGCCATCAGTTTCTTCATGGGCTGGTGAGTAGGTTGTGCGTACAGAAAGGCGAGATAGGTATTAGGTGTCCGAATATATGGCTGCTGTCGATGGGTTGGACCATAGGTTTCTTCATGGGCTGATGTATAGGTTACAGATTCACCATCGCAATATAAATTTTAGGTTTCAGAATATATGGCTGCTATCAATGGGTTGGGCCATCAGTTTTTTCATGGGCTGATGAGTAGGTTGGAGATACACCCTCGCAAGATAAGTATTAGGTCCCCGAATATATGGCTGCTGTCGACGGGTTGGACCATCGGTTTCTTCATTGGCTGATGTATAGGTTACACATTCACCATCGCGAGATATCTTTTAGCTTTCAGAATATATGGCTGCTGTCAATGGGTTGGGCCATCAGTTTTTTCATGGGCTGATGAGAAGGTTGCACATACACCATTGCATTATAATTATTTGGTCTCGAATATATGGCGACTGTCAATGGGTTTGTCAATCGGTTTCTTCATGGTCTGATGAGTAGGTTGCGTAGACAGCATCGCAAGATAGTTAGGTCTCTGAATATATGGCTGCTGTCAATGGGCTGGGCCATCAGTTTCTTCATGGGCTGATGAGTAGGTTGCACATACACCATCGCATTATAATTATTTGGTATCCGAATATCTGGCTGCTGTAGATGGGTTGGACCATCAGTTTCTTCATGGGCTAATGAGTAGGTTTTGCATACACAAAGGCAAGATTAGCATCAGGTCTACGAATATATGGTTGCTGATGATGGGTTGGGCCATCAGTTTCTTCATGGGCTGATGAGTAGGTTGCGCATACACCATTGCAACATAAGTATTAGGTCCCCGAATATATGACTGCTGATGATAGCTTGTGCCATCAGTTTCTCCATGGGCTGATGAGTAGGTTGTGTGTACGCGATGGCAAGATATTTAGGTCTGCAGATATATGGTTGTTCTCAGTGGGTTGGCCCATCAGTTTCTTCATGGGCTGATGAGTTGGTTGTGTATACACAAATGCGAGATAAGCATTAGGTCTCCGAATATATGGCTGCTGTAGATGGGTTGGAGAGCAGTTTCTTCATGGACTGGTGAGCAGATTGCACTCATCAGTTTCTTCATGGGCTGATGACTAGGTTGTGCATACAGAAAGGCGAGATAAGTATTAGGTGTCCGAATATATTGCTGGCATCGCGGGGTTGGACCATCAGTTTCTTCCTGGGCAGATGAGTAGGTTGCACATACACCATTGCATTATAATTATTAGGTCTCCGAATATATGGCTGCTGATGATAGGTTGTGCCATCAGTTTCTTCATTGGCTGATGAGTAGGTTGTGTGTACGCGATAGCAAGATAGTTAGGTCTCCGAATATATGGCTGCCTTCGATGGGTTGGACCATCAGTTTCTTCATTGGCTGATGCATAGGTTACACATTCACCATCGCGAGATAAGTTTTAGGTTTCAGAATATATGGCTGCTATCAATGGGTTAGGCCATCAGTTTCTTCATTGGCTGATGAGTAGGTTGTGTAGACACGAAGGCGAGATAAGCATTAGGTCTCCGAATATATGGCTGCTGTAGATGGGTTTGGACATCAGTTTCTTCATGGACTGATGAGCACATTGCACCCCTCTTTGCAAGATATTGAGGTCTACATATATATGTCTGCTGTTCATGGGTTGGGCCATCAGTTTCTTCATGTGCTGATGAGTAGGTTGTGTGTACACCATCGCAAGATAGTTAGGTCTCCGAATATATGGCACCTGTAAATGTGTTGGGCCATCAGTTTCTTTATGGGCTTATGAGTAGGTTGCACATACACGATCGCAGGACAAGTATTAGTTCCCCGAATATATGGTTTGTGATGATGGGTTGGGCCATCAGTTTCTTCATTGGCTGATGAGTAGGTTGTGCGTACTCAAAGACAAGATAAGTATTAGGTGTCCAAATATATAGCTGCCGTCGACGGGTTGGACCATCAGTTTCTTCATGGGGTGATGCATAGGCTACACATTCACCATCGCGAGATAAGTTTTAAGTTTCAGAATATATGGCCTCCGTCGATGAGTTGGACCATCAGTTTCTTCATGGGCTGATGAGTAGGCTGCACATACACCATTGCATTATAATTATTAGGTCTCCGAATATATGGCTGCTGATGATAGATTGTGCCATCAGTTTCTTCATGGGCTGATGAGTATTTTGTTTGTACAAAATGGCAAGATAGTTAGGTTTCCGAATATATGCTTGTTCTCAATGGGTTGGCCCATCAGTTTCTTCATGGGCTGAGGAGTAGGTTGTGTATACACAAAGTCGAGGTAAGCATTAGGTCTCCGAATATACGGCTGCTGTAAATGGGTTGGGACATCAGTTTCTTCATGGACTGATGAGCAGATTGCACTCATTATTGCAAGATATTTAGGTCTACATGTATATGGCAGCTGTAAATATGTTGGGCCATCAGTTTCTTCATGGGCTGATGAGTAGGTTGCACATGCACCATCGCAAGATAAGTACTAGGTCCCCAAATATGTGGCTGCCTATGATGGGTTGGGCCATCAGTTTCTTCGTGGGCTGATGAGTAGGTTGTGCGTACACGAAGGCGAGATAAGTATTAGGTGTCCAAATATATGCTGACGTCGATGGGTTGGACCATCAGTTTCTTCATGGGCTGATGTGTAGGTTACACATTCATCATCGCGAGATAAATTTTAGGTTTCAGAATATATGGCTTCTATCAATGGGTTGGGCCATCAGTTTCTTCATGGGCCGGTGAGTAGGTTGCACATACACCATCGCATTATAATTATTTGGTCTCCGAATATATGGCTGCTGCCAATGGGTTGGAATATCAGTTTCTTCATGGGCTGATGAGTAGGTTGTACATACACAAAGGCAAGATAAGTGTTAGGTGTCCGAATATATGGATGTCGTCAATAAGTTGGACCATCAGTTTCTTCATGGGCTGATGAGTAGGTTGCACATACACCATCGCATTATAATTATTAGATCTCCGAATATATGGTAGCTGTAAGTGTTGTACCATCAGTTTCTTCATGGGCTGATGAGTAGGTTGCAGATACACCCTCGCAAGATAAGTATTAGGTCCTTCAAATATATGGCTGCTTATGATGGGTTCAGCCATTAGTTTCTTCATGAGGTGATGAGTAGATTGTGCATACAGAAAGGGGAGATAGGTATTAGTTGTCCGAATATATGGCTGCTGTCGATGGGTTGGACCATCGGTTTCTTCATGGGCTGATGTATAGGCTACACATTCACCATCGCGAGATAAGTTTTAGGTTTCAGAATATATGGCTGCTATCAATGGGTTGGGCCATCAGTTTCTTCATGGGCTGATGAGTAGGTTGCACATACACCATCGCAAGATAAGTACTAGGTCCCCAAATATGTGGCTGCTGATGATGGGTTGGGCCATCAGTTTCTTTGTGGGCTGATGAGTAGGTTGTGCTTACACGAAGGCGAGATAAGTATTAGGTGTCCGAATATATGCTGACGTCGATGGGTTGGACCATCAGTTTCTTCATGGGCTGATGTGTAGGTTACACATTCACCATCGCAAGATAAATTGTAGGTTTCAGAATATATGGCTGCTATCAATGGGTTGGGCCATCAGTTTCTTCATGGGCTGATGAGTAGGTTGCACATACACCATCGCATTATAATTATTTGGTCTCCGAATATATGGCTGCTGTCAATGGGTTGGAATATCAGTTTCTTCATGGATTGATGAGTAGGTTGTGCATATACAAAGGCAAGATAAGTGTTAGGTGTCCGAATATATGGATGTCGTCGATAGGTTGGACCATCAGTTTCTTCATGGGCTGATGAGTAGGTTGGACGTACACCATCGCATTATAATTATTAGATCTCCGAATATATGGTTGCTGTAAGTGTTGTACCATCAGTTTCTTCATGGGCTGATGAGTACGTTGCAGATACACCCTCGCAAGATAAGTATTAGATCCCTCGAATATATGGCTCCTTATGATGGGTTGAGCCATCAGTTTCTTCATGGGCTGATGAGTAGATTGTGCACACAGAAAGGCGAGATAGGTATTAGGTGTCCGAATATATGGCTGCTGTCGATGGGTTGGACCATCGGTTTCTTCATGGGCTGATGTATAGGTTACACAATCACCATCGCGAGATATGTTTTAGGTTTCAGAATATATGGCTGCTATCAATGGGTTGGGCCATCAGTTTCTTCACGGGCTGATGAGTAGGTTGCACATACACCATCACATTATAATTATTTGGTCGAAGAATATATGGCTGTTGTCAGTGGGCTGGGCCATCAGTTTCTTCATGGGCTGATGGGGAGGTTGCGCATACACCATCGCGACATAAGTATAAGATCCCCGAATATATGACTGCTGATGATAGGTTGTGCCATCAGGTTCCTCATAGGCTGATGAGTAGGTTGTGTGTACGCGATGACAAGACAGTTAGGTCTCCGAATATATGGTTGTTCTCAATAGGTTGGCCCATCAGTTTCTTCATGGGCTGATGAGAAAGGTTGTATATACACAAAGGCGAGATTAGCATTAGGTCTCCGAATATATGGTTGCTGATGATGGGTTGGGCCATCAGTTTCTTCATGGGCTGATGAGTAGGTTGTGCGTACACAAAGACGAGATAAGTATTAGGTGTCCGAAATATATGGCTGCCGTCGATGGGTTGGACCATCAGTTTCTTCATGGGCTGATGTATAGGTTACACATTCACCATCATGAGATAAGTTCTAGGTTTCAGAATATATGACTGCTATCAATGGGTTGGGCCATCAGTTTCTTCATGCGCTGATGAGGAGGTTGCACATACACCACCGCGTTATAATTATTTGGTATCCGAATATCTGGCTGCTGTCGATGGGTTGGACCATTAGTTTCTTCATGGGCTGATGAGTAGGTTTTGCATACACAAAGGCGAAATAAGTATAAGGTGTCTGAATATATGGCTGCCGTCGTTGGGTTGGACCATCAGTTTCTTCATGGGTTGATGAGTAGGTTGCTCATACACAAAAGCGAGATAAGCATTAGGAGTCCGAATATATGGCTGCTGTCGATGGGTTGGACCATCAGTTTCTTCATGGGCTGATGAGTAGGTTGCAGATACACCATCGCTTTATAATTATAAGGTCTCCGAATATATGGCGACTGTCAATGGGTTGGTCCATCAGTTTCCTCATGGGCTGATGAGTAGGTTGCGTAGACACCATCGCAGGATAGTTAAGTCTCTGAATATATGGCTGTTGTGAATGGGTTGGCCCATCAGTTTCTTCATGGGCTGATGAGTAAGTTGTGTATACACAAAGGCGAGATTAGCATTAGGTCTCCGAATATATGGCTGCTGTAGATGGGTTGGGACATCAGTTTCTTCATGGTCTGATGAGCAGATTGCACTCATCATTGCAAGATATCTATGTCTACATATATATGGCTGCTGTTCGTGGGTTGGGCCATCAGTTTCTTCATGGGCTGATGAGTAGGTTGCACATACACGATTGCAAGATAAGTATTAGGTCCCCCGAATATATTGCTGCTGATGATGGGTTGGGCCATCAGTTTCTTCATGGGCTGATGAGTAGATTGTGCATACACAAAGGCAAGATAAGTATTAGGTGTCCGAATATATGGCTGCCGTCGATGGGTTGTAGCATCAGTTTCTTCATGGGCTGATGAGTAGGTTGCACATACACCATCACATTATAATTATTAGATCTCCGAATATATGGCAGCTGTAAGTGTTGGGCCATCAGTTTCTTCATGGGCTTATCAGTAGGTTGTAGATACACCTTCGCAAGATAAGTATTAGGTCCCCGAATATATGGCTGCTGTAGACGGGTTGGACCATCGGTTTCTTCATGGGCTGATGTATAGGTTACACACTCACAATCGCGAGATATGTTTTAATTTTCAGAATATATGGCTGCTATCAATGGGTTGGACCATCAGTTTTTTCATGGGCTGATGAGTAGGTTGCACATATACCATCGCATTATAATTATTTGGTCTCGAATATATGGCGACTGTCAATGTGTTTGTCCATCAGTTTCGTCATGGGCTGATGAGTAGGTTGCGCAGACACCATCGCAAGATAGTTAGGTCTCTGAATATATGGCTGTTGTCAATGAGCTGAGCCATCAGTTTCTTCATGGGCTGATGAGTAGGTTGCCCATACACCATCGCGACATAAGTATTAGGTCCCCGAAAATATATGACTGCTGATGATAGGTTGTGCCATCATTTCTTCATGGGCTGATGAGTAGGTTGTGTGTACGCGATGGCAAGATATTTAGGTCTCCGGATATATGGTTGTTCTCAATGGGTTGGCCCATCAGTTTCTTCATGGGCTGATGAGTTGGTTGTATATACACAAATGCGAGATAAGGATTAGGTCTCCGAATATATGGCTGCTGTAGATGGGTTGGGACATCAGGTTCTTCATGGACTGATGAGCAGATTGCACTCATCATTGCAAGATATTTAGGTCTACATATATATGGCTGCTGTTTATGGGTTGGGCCATCAGTTTCTTCATGGGCTGATGAGTAGGTTGTGTGTACACCATCGCAAGATAGTTAAGTCTCCTAATATATGGCAGCTGTAAATGTGTTGGGCCATCAGTTTCTTCATGGGCTGATGAGCAGGTTGCACATACATGATCGCAAGATAAGTATTAGGTCCCCGAATATATGGCTGCTGATGATGGGTTGGGCCATCAGTTTCTTCATGGGCTGATGAGTAGGTTGTCTGTACACAAAGGCGAGATAAGTATTAGGTGTCCGAATATATGGCTGCCTTCGATGGATTGGACCATTGGTTTCTTCATGGGCTGATGTGTAGGTTGCACATTCACCATCGCGAGATAAGTTTTAGGTTTCAGAATATATGGCTGCTATCAATGGGTTGGGCCATCAGTTTTTTCATGCGCTGATGAGTAGGTTGCACATACACCATCGCATTATAATTATTTGGTCTCCGAATATATGGCTACTGTCGATGGGTTGGACCATCAGTTTCTTCATGGGCTGATGAGTAGGTTGTGCATACACGAAGGCGAGATAAGTATTAGGTGTCCGAATATATGGCTGCCATCGATGGGTTGGACCATCAGTTTCTTCATGGGGTGATGCATAGGTTACACATTCACCATCGCAAGATAAGTTTTAAGTTTCAGAATATATGGCTGCTGTCGATGGGTTGGACCATCAGTTTCTTCATGGGCTGATGAGTAGGTTGCACATACACCATTGCATTATAATTATTAGGTCTCCGAATATATGGCTGCTGATGATAGATTGTGCCATCAGTTTCTTCATGGGCTGATGAGTATTTTGTGTGTACACAATGGCAAGATAGTTAGGTCTCCGAATATATGGTTGTTTTCAGTGGGTTGGCCCATCAGTTTCTTCATGGGCTGATGAGTAGGTTGTGTATACACAAAGTCGAGATAAGCATTAGGTCTCCGAATATACGGCTGCTGTAAATGGGTTGGGACATCAGTTTCTTCATGGGATGATGAGGAGGTTGCACATACACCATCGCAAGATAAGTACTAGGTCCCCAAATATGTGGCTGCCGATGATGGGTTGGGCCATCAGTTTCTTCATGGGCTGATGAGTGGGTTGTGCGTACACGAAGGCGAGATAAGTATTAGGTGTCCGAATATATGCTGACATCGATGGGTTGGGCCATCAGTTTCTTCATGGGCTGATGAGTAGGTTGCATATACACCATCGCATTATAATTATTTGGTCTCCGAATATATGGCTGGTGTCATTTGGTTGGAATATCAGTTTCTTCATGGGCTGATGAGTAGGTTGTGTATACACAAAGGCAAGATAAGTGTTAGGTGTCCGAATATATGGATGTCGTCGATAGGTTGGACCATCAGTTTCTTCATGGTCTGATGAGTAGGTTGCACATACACCATCTCATTATAATTATTAGATCTCCGAATATATGGTAGCTGTAAGTGTTGTACCATCAGTTTCTTCATGGGCTGATAAGTAGGATCCCCTCGCAAGATAAATATTGGGTCCCTCAAATATATGGCTGCTTATGATGGGTTGTTCCATCAGTTTCTTCATGGGCTGATGACTAGATTGTGCATACAGAAAGGCTTAGATAGGTATTAGGTGTCCGAATATATGGCTGCTGTCGATGGGTTTGACCATCAGTTTCTTCATGCGCTGATGAGGAGGTTGCACATCCACCATCGCGTTATAATTATTTGGTTTCCGAATATCTGGCTGCTGTCGATGGGTTGGTCCATCAGTTTCTTCATGGGCTGATGAGTAGGTTGTGTATACACAAAGGCAAGATAAGTGTTAGGTGTCCGAATATATGGATGTCGTCGATAGGTTGGACCATCAGTTTTTTCATGGTCTGATGAGTAGGTTGCACATACACCATCGCATTATAATTATTAGATCTCCGAATATATGGTAGCTGTAAGTGTTGTACCATCAGTTTCTTCATGGGCTGATAAGTAGGTTGCAGATACCCCCTCGCAAGATAAATATTAGGTCCCTCAAATATATGGCTGCTTATGGTGGGTTGTTCCATCAGTTTCTTCATGGGCTGATGACTAGATTGTGCATACAGAAAGGCGAGATAGGTATTAGGTGTCCGAATATATGGCTGCTGTCGATGGGTTTGACCATCAGTTTCTTCATGCGCTGATGAGGAGATTGCACATCCACCATCGCATTATAATTATTTGGTTTCCGAATATCTGGCTGCTGTCGATGGGTTGGTCCATGAGTTTCTTCATGGGCTGATGAGTAGATTGTGCATACAGAAAGGCGAGCTAGGTATTAGGTGTCCGAATATATGGCTGCTGTCGATGGGTTGGACCATCGGTTTCTTCATGGGCTGATGTATAGGTTACACAATCACCATCGCGAGATAAGTTTTAGGTTTGAGAATATATGGCTGCTATCAATGGGTTGGGCCATCAGTTTCTTCACGGGCTGATGAGTAGGTTGCACATACACCATCGCATTATAATTATTTGGTCTCAGAATATATGGCTGTTGTCAGTGGGCTGGGCCATCAGTTTCTTCATGGGCTGATGGGTAGGATGCGCATACACCATCGCGACATAAGTATTAGATCCCCGAATATATGACTGCTGATGATAGGTTTTGCCATCAGGTTCTTCATAGGCTGATGAGTAGGTTGTGTGTACGCGATGACAAGACAGTTAGGTCTCCGAATATATGGTTGTTCTCAATGTGTTGGCCCATCAGTTTCTTCATGGGCTGATGAGAAAGGTTGTGTATACACAAAGGCGAGATTAGCATTAGGTCTCCGAATATATGGTTGCTGATGATGGGTTGGGCCATCAGTTTCTTCATGGGCTAATGAGTAGGTTGTGCGTACACAAAGACGAGATAAGTATTAGGTGAACGAATATATGGCTGCTGCCGATGGGTTGGACCATCAGTTTCTTCATGGGCTGATGTGTAGGTTACACATTCACCATCATGAGATAAGTTCTAGGTTTCAGAATATATGACTGCTATCAATGGGCTGGGCCATCAGTTTCTTCATGCGCTGATGAGGAGGTTGCACATACACCATCGCGTTATAATTATTTGGTATCCGAATATCTGGCTGCTGTCGATGGGTTGGACCATCAGTTTCTTCATGGGCTGATGAGTAGGTTTTGCATACACAAAGGCGAAATAAGTATAAGGTGTCCGAATATATGGCTGCCGTCGTTGGGTTGGACCATCAGTTTCTTCATGGGCTGATGACTGGGTTGCTCTCATACACAAAAGCGAGATAAGTATTAGGTGTCCGAATATATAGCTTATGTCGATGGGTTGGACCATCAGTTTCTTCATGGGCTGATGAGTAGGTTGCACATACACCATCGCTTTATAATTATAAGGTCTCCGAATATATGGCGACTGTCAATGGGTTGGTCCATCAGTTTCTTCATGGGCTGATGAGTAGGTTGCGTCGACACCATCGCAGGATAGTTAAGTCTTTGAATATATGGCGACTGTCAATGGGTTGGGCCATCAGTTTCTTCATAGGCTGATGAGTAGGTTGCACATACACCATCGCAAGATAAGTATTACGTCCCTGAATATGTGGCTGCTGATGATGGCTTGGGCCATCAGTTTCTTCATGGGCTAATGAGTAGGTTGTGCGTACACAAAGACGAGATAAGTATTAGGTGAACGAATATATGGCTGCTGCCGATGGGTTGGACCATCAGTTTCTTCATGGGCTGATGCGTAGGTTACACATTCACCATCATGAGATAAGTTCTAGGTTTCAGAATATATGACTGCTATCAATGGGCTGGGCCATCAGTTTCTTCATGCGCTGATGAGGAGGTTGCACATACACCATCGCGTTATAATTATTTGGTATCCGAATATCTGGCTGCTGTCGATGGGTTGGACCATCAGTTTCTTCATGGGCTGATGAGTAGGTTTTGCATACACAAAGGCGAAATAAGTATAAGGTGTCCGAATATATGGCTGCCGTTGTTGGGTTGGACCATCAGTTTCTTCATGGGCTGATGACTGGGTTGCTCTCATACACAAAAGCGAGATAAGTATTAGGTGTCCGAATATATAGCTTATGTCGATGGGTTGGACCATCAGTTTCTTCATGGGCTGATGAGTAGGTTGCACATACACCATCGCTTTATAATTATAAGGTCTCCGAATATATGGCGACTGTCAATGGGTTGGTCCATCAGTTTCTTCATGGGCTGATGAGTAGGTTGCGTAGACACCATCGCAGGATAGTTAAGTCTTTGAATATATGGCTGTTGTCAATGGGTTGGCCCATCAGTTTCCTCGTGGGCTGATGAGTAGGTTGTGCGTACACGAAGGCGAGATAAGTATTAGGTGTCCGAATATATGCTGACGTCGATGGGTTGGACCATCAGTTTCTTCATGGGCTGATGTGTAGGTTACACATTCACCATCGCGAGATAAATTTTAGGTTTCAGAATATATGGCTGCTATTGATGGGTTGGGCCATCAGTTTCTTCATGGGCTGATGAGTAGGTTGCATATACACCATCGCATTATAATTATTTGGTCTCCGAATATATGGCTGCTGTCAATGGGTTGGAATATCAGTTTCTTCATGGGCTGATGAGTAGGTTGTGTATACACAAAGGCAACATAAGTGTTAGGTGTCTGAATATATGGATGTCGTCGATATGTTGGACCATCAGTTTCTTCTTGGGCTGATGAGTAGGTTGCACATACACCATCGCATTATAATTATTAGATCTCCGAATATATGGTAGCTGTAAGTGTTGTACCATCAGTTTCTTCATGGGCTGATGAGTAGGATGCAGATACACCCTCGCAAGATAAGTATTAGGTCCCTCGAATATATGGCTGCTTATGATGGGTTGGGCCATCAGTTTCTTCATGGGCTGATGAGTAGATTGTGCATACAGAAAGGCAAGATACGTATTAGGTGTCCAAATATATGGCTGCTGTCGATGGGTTTGACCATCAGTTTCTTCATGCGCTGATGAGGAGGTTGCACATACACCATCGCGTTATAATTATTTGGTATCCGAATATCTGGCTGCTGTCGATGGGTTGGTCCATCAGTTTCTTCATGGGCTGATGAGTAGGTTGCATAGACACCAACGCAGGATAGTTAAGTCTCTGAATATATGGCTGTTGTCAATGGGTTGGCCCATCAGTTTCTTCATGGGCTGATGAGTAGGTTTTGCATTCACAAAGGCGAAATAAGTATAAGGTGTCCGAATATATGGCTGCCGTCATTGGGTTGGACCATCAGTTTCTTCATGGACTGATGAGTAGGTTGCTCATACACAAAGGCAAGATAAGTATTAGGTGTCCGAATATATGGCTGCTGTCTATGGGATGGACCATCAGTTTCTTCATGGTCTGATGAGTAGGTTGCACATACACCATCGCTTTATAATTATAAGGTCTCCGAATATATGGCGACTGTCAATGGGTTGGTCCATCAGTTTCTTCATGGGCTGATGAGTAGGTTGCATAGACACCATCGCAGGATAGTTTAGTCTCTGAATATATGTCTGTTGTCAATGGGTTGGCCCATCAGTTTCTTCATGGGCTGATGAGTAGGTTGTGTATACACAAAGGCAAGATTAGCATTTGGGCTCCGAATATATGGCTGCTGTAGATGGGTTGGGACATCAGTTTCTTCATGGTCTGATGAGTAGATTGCACTCATCATTGCAAGATATCTAGGTCTACATATATATGGCTGCTGTTCATGGGTTGGGCCATCAGTTTCTTCATGGGCAGATGAGTAGGTTGTGTGTACACCATCGCAAGGTAGTTAGGTCTCCGAATATATGGCAGCTGTAAATGTGTTGGGCCATCAGTTTCTTCATGGGCTGATGAGTAGCTTGCACATACATGATTGCAAGATAAGTATTAGGTTCCCCGAATATATGGCTGCTGATGATGGGTTGGGCCATCAGTTTCTTCATGGGCTGATGAGTAGGTTGTCCATACACAAAGGCGAGATAAGTATTAGGTGTCCAAATATATGGCTGCCGTCGATGGATTGGACCATTAGTTTCTTCATGGTCTGATGTGTAGGTTGCACATTCACCATCGCGAGATAAGTTTTAGGTTTCAGAATATATGGCTGCTATCAATGGATTGGGCCATCAGTTTTTTTCATGCGCTGATGAGTAGGTTGCAGATGCACCATCGCATTATAATTATTTTGTCTCCAAATATATGACTGCTGTCGATGGGTTGGACCATCAGTTTCTTCATGGGCTGATGAGTAGGTTGTGCATACACGAAGGCGAGATAAGTATTAGGTGTCCGAATATATGGCTGCCGTCGTTGGGTTGGACCATCAGTTTCTTCATGGGCTGATGAGTAGGTTGCACATACACCATCACTTTATAATTATTAGATCTCCGAATATATGGCAACTGTCAATGGGTTGGTCCATCAGTTTCTTCATGGGCTGATGAGTAGGTTGTGTAGACAAGAAGGCGAGATAAGCATTAGGTCTCCGAATATATGTCTGATGTAGATGGGTTGGGACATCAGTTTCTTCATGGACTGATGAACAGATTGCACTCTTCTTTGCAAGATATTGAGGTCTACATATATATGGCTGCTGTTCATGGGTTGTGCCATCAGTTTCTTCATGGGCTGATGAGTAGGTTGTGTGTGCACCATCGCCAGATAGTTAGGTCTCCGAATATATGGCAGCTGTATATGTGTTGGGCATCAGCTTCTTCATGGGCTGATGAGTAGGTTGCACATACACGATCGCAAGATAAGTATTAGGTCCCCGAATATATGGTTGCTGATGATGGGTTGGGCCATCAGTTTCTTCATGGGCTGATGAGTAGGTTGTGCGTACACAAAGACGAGATAAGTATTAGGTGTCCGAATATATGGCTGCCGTCGATGGGTTGGACCATCAGTTTCTTCATGGGCTGATGTGTAGGTTACACATTCACCATCATGAGATAAGTTCTAGATTTCAGAATATATGGCTGCTATCAATAGGTTGGGCCATCAGTTTCTGCATGCGCTGATGAGTAGGTTGTACATACACCATAGCGACATAAGTATTAGGTCCCCGAATATATGGCTGCTGATGATAGGTTGTGCCATCATTTCTTCATGGGCTGAGTTGTGTGAGTAGGTTGTGTGTACTCGATGGCAAGATATTTAGGTCTCCGGATATATGGCTGTTCTCAATGGGTTGGCCCATCAGTTTCTTCATGGGCTGATGTGTTGGTTGTGTATACACAAATGCGAGATAAGGATTAGGTCTCCGAATATATGGCTGCTGTAGATGGATTGGGACACGTTCTTCATGGACTGATGAGCAGATTGCACTCATCATTGCAAGATATTTAGGTCTACATATATATGGCTGCTGTTCATGGGTTGGGCCATCAGTTTCTTCATGGACTGATGAGTAGGTTGTGTGTACACCATCGCAAGATAGTTAAGTCTCCTAATATATGGCAGCTGTAAATGTGTTGGGCCATCAGTTTCTTCATGGGCTGATGTGTAGGTTGCACATACACCATCGCTTTATAATTATAAGGTCTCCGAATATATGGCGACTGTCAATGGGTTGGTCCATCAGTTTCTTCATGGGCTGATGAGTAGGTTGCGTAGACACCATCGCAGGATAGTTAAGTCTTTGAATATATGGCTGTTGTCGATGGGTTGGACCATCAGTTTCTTCATGGGCTGATGAGTAGGTTGCACATACACCATCGCTTTATAATTATAAGGTCTCCGAATATATGGCGACTGTCAATGGGTTGGTCCATCAGTTTCTTCATGGGCTGATGAGTAGGTTGTGCGTACACGAAGGCGAGATAAGTATTAGGTGTCCGAATATATGCTGACGTCGATGGGTTGGACCATCAGTTTCTTCATGGGCTGATGTGTAGGTTACACATTCACCATCGCGAGATAAATTTTAGGTTTCAGAATATATGGCTGCTATTGATGGGTTGGGCCATCAGTTTCTTCATGGGCTGATGAGTAGGTTGCATATACACCATCGCATTATAATTATTTGGTCTCCGAATATATGGCTGCTGTCAATGGGTTGGAATATCAGTTTCTTCATGGGCTGATGAGTAGGTTGTGTATACACAAAGGCAACATAAGTGTTAGGTGTCTGAATATATGGATGTCGTCGATATGTTGGACCATCAGTTTCTTCTTGGGCTGATGAGTAGGTTGCACATACACCATCGCATTATAATTATTAGATCTCCGAATATATGGTAGCTGTAAGTGTTGTACCATCAGTTTCTTCATGGGCTGATGAGTAGGATGCAGATACACCCTCGCAAGATAAGTATTAGGTCCCTCGAATATATGGCTGCTTATGATGGGTTGGGCCATCAGTTTCTTCATGGGCTGATGAGTAGATTGTGCATACAGAAAGGCAAGATACGTATTAGGTGTCCAAATATATGGCTGCTGTCGATGGGTTTGACCATCAGTTTCTTCATGCGCTGATGAGGAGGTTGCACATACACCATCGCGTTATAATTATTTGGTATCCGAATATCTGGCTGCTGTCGATGGGTTGGTCCATCAGTTTCTTCATGGGCTGATGAGTAGGTTGCATAGACACCAACGCAGGATAGTTAAGTCTCTGAATATATGGCTGTTGTCAATGGGTTGGCCCATCAGTTTCTTCATGGGCTGATGAGTAGGTTTTGCATTCACAAAGGCGAAATAAGTATAAGGTGTCCGAATATATGGCTGCCGTCATTGGGTTGGACCATCAGTTTCTTCATGGACTGATGAGTAGGTTGCTCATACACAAAGGCAAGATAAGTATTAGGTGTCCGAATATATGGCTGCTGTCTATGGGATGGACCATCAGTTTCTTCATGGGCTGATGAGTAGGTTGCACATACACCATCGCTTTATAATTATAAGGTCTCCGAATATATGGCGACTGTCAATGGGTTGGTCCATCAGTTTCTTCATGGGCTGATGAGTAGGTTGCATAGACACCATCGCAGGATAGTTTAGTCTCTGAATATATGTCTGTTGTCAATGGGTTGGCCCATCAGTTTCTTCATGGGCTGATGAGTAGGTTGTGTATACACAAAGGCAAGATTAGCATTTGGGCTCCGAATATATGGCTGCTGTAGATGGGTTGGGACATCAGTTTCTTCATGGTCTGATGAGCAGATTGCACTCATCATTGCAAGATATCTAGGTCTACATATATATGGCTGCTGTTCATGGGTTGGGCCATCAGTTTCTTCATGGGCAGATGAGTAGGTTGTGTGTACACCATCGCAAGGTAGTTAGGTCTCCGAATATATGGCAGCTGTAAATGTGTTGGGCCATCAGTTTCTTCATGGGCTGATGAGTAGCTTGCACATACATGATTGCAAGATAAGTATTAGGTTCCCCGAATATATGGCTGCTGATGATGGGTTGGGCCATCAGTTTCTTCATGGGCTGATGAGTAGGTTGTCCATACACAAAGGCGAGATAAGTATTAGGTGTCCAAATATATGTCTGCCGTCGATGGATTGGACCATTAGTTTCTTCATGAGCTGATGTGTAGGTTGCACATTCACCATCGCGAGATAAGTTTTAGGTTTCAGAATATATGGCTGCTATCAATGGATTGGGCCATCAGTTTTTTTCATGCGCTGATGAGTAGGTTGCAGATGCACCATCGCATTATAATTATTTTGTCTCCGAATATATGACTGCTGTCGATGGGTTGGACCATCAGTTTCTTCATGGGCTGATGAGTAGGTTGTGCATACACGAAGGCGAGATAAGTATTAGGTGTCCGAATATATGGCTGCCGTCGTTGGGTTGGACCATCAGTTTCTTCATGGGCTGATGAGTAGGTTGCACATACACCATCACTTTATAATTATTAGATCTCCGAATATATGGCAACTGTCAATGGGTTGGTCCATCAGTTTCTTCATGGGCTGATGAGTAGGTTGTGTAGACACGAAGGCGAGATAAGCATTAGGTCTCCGAATATATGTCTGATGTAGATGGGTTGGGACATCAGTTTCTTCATGGACTGATGAACAGATTGCACTCTTCTTTGCAAGATATTGAGGTCTACATATATATGGCTGCTGTTCATGGGTTGTGCCATCAGTTTCTTCATGGGCTGATGAGTAGGTTGTGTGTGCACCATCGCCAGATAGTTAGGTCTCCGAATATATGGCAGCTGTATATGTGTTGGGCATCAGCTTCTTCATGGGCTGATGAGTAGGTTGCACATACACGATCGCAAGATAAGTATTAGGTCCCCGAATATATGGTTGCTGATGATGGGTTGGGCCATCAGTTTCTTCATGGGCTGATGAGTAGGTTGTGCGTACACAAAGACGAGATAAGTATTAGGTGTCCGAATATATGGCTGCCGTCGATGGGTTGGACCATCAGTTTCTTCATGGGCTGATGTGTAGGTTACACATTCACCATCATGAGATAAGTTCTAGATTTCAGAATATATGGCTGCTATCAATAGGTTGGGCCATCAGTTTCTGCATGCGCTGATGAGTAGGTTGTACATACACCATAGCGACATAAGTATTAGGTCCCCGAATATATGGCTGCTGATGATAGGTTGTGCCATCATTTCTTCATGGGCTGAGTTGTGTGAGTAGGTTGTGTGTACTCGATGGCAAGATATTTAGGTCTCCGGATATATGGCTGTTCTCAATGGGTTGGCCCATCAGTTTCTTCATGGGCTGATGTGTTGGTTGTGTATACACAAATGCGAGATAAGGATTAGGTCTCCGAATATATGGCTGCTGTAGATGGATTGGGACACGTTCTTCATGGACTGATGAGCAGATTGCACTCATCATTGCAAGATATTTAGGTCTACATATATATGGCTGCTGTTCATGGGTTGGGCCATCAGTTTCTTCATGGACTGATGAGTAGGTTGTGCGTACACAAAGACGAGATAAGTATTAGGTGTCCGAATATATGGCTGCCGTCGATGGGTTGGACCATCAGTTTCTTCATGGGCTGATGCATAGGTTACACATTCACCTTCGCGAGATAAGTTTTAGGTTTCGGAATATATGGCTGCTATCATTGGGTTGGGCCATCAGTTTTTTCTTGGGCTGATGAGTAGGTTGCACATACACCATCACATTATAATTATTTGGTCTCCGAATATATGACTGCTGTCGATGGGTTGGGCCATCAGTTTCTTCATGGGCTGATGAGTAGGTTGTGCATACATGAAGGCGAAATAAGTATTAGGTGTCCGAATATATGGCTGCCTTCGTTGGTTTGGACCATCAGTTTCTTCATGAACTGATGAGCAGATTGCACTCTTCTTTGCAATATATTGAGGTCTACATATGTATGGCTGCTGTTCATGGGTTGGGCCATCAGTTTCTTCATGGGCTGATGAGTAGGTTGTGTGTACACCATCGCAAGATTGTTTGGTCTCCGAATATATGGCAGCTGTAAATGTGTTGGGCCATCAGTTTCTTCATGGGCTGATGAGTAGGTTGCACATACACGATCGCAAGATAAGTATTAGTTCCCCGAATATATGGTTGCTGATGATGGGTTGGGCCATGAGTTTCTTCATGGGCTGATGAGTAGGTTGTGCGTATACAAAGACGAGATAAGTATTAGGTGTCCGAATATATGGCTGCCGTCGATGGGTTGGACCATCAGTTTCTTCATGGGCTGATGTGTAGGTTACACATTCACCATCATGAGATAAGTTTTAGGTTTCAGAATATATGGCTGCTATCAATGGGTTGGGCCATCAGTTCCTTCATGCGCTGATGAGTAGGTTGCACATACACCATTGCATTATAATTATTTGGTCTCCGAATATCTGGCTGCTGTTGATGGGTTGGACCATCAGTTTCTTCATGGCCTGATGAGTAGGTTGTGCATACACAAAGGCGAAATAAATATTAGGTGTCCGAATATGTGGCTGCCATCGTTGGGTTGGACCATCAGTTTCTTCATGGGCTGATGAGTAGGTTGTGCATACACAAAGGTGAGATAAGTATTAGGTGTCCGAATATATGGCTGCTGTCGATGGTTGGACCATCAGTTTCTTCATGGGCTGATGAGTAGGTTGCACATACACCATCGCTTTATAATTATTAAGTCTCCGAATATATGGCGACTGTCAATGGTTTGGTCCATCAGTTTCTTCATGGGCTGATGAGTAGGTTGTGTAGACACCATCGCAAGATAGTTAGGTCTCTGAATATATGGCTGTTGTCAAAGGGCTGGGCCATTAGTTTCTTCATGGGCTGATAAGTAGGTTGTGTGTACGCGATTGCAAGATAGTTAGGTCACCGAATATATGGTTGTTCTCAATGGTTTGGCCCATCAGTTTCTTCATGAGCTGATGAGTAGGTTGTGTATACACAAAGGCGAGATAAGTATTAGGTCTCCGAATATATGGCTGCTGTAGATGGGTTGGGACATCAGTTTTTTCATGGACTGATGAGTAGATTGCACTCATCGTTGCAAGATATTTAGGTCTTCATGTATAGGGCAGCTGTTGATGGGTTGGGCTATCAGTTTCTTCATGGGCTGATGAGTAGGTTGTGTGTACAGCATCGCAAGATAGTTGGGTCTCCGAATATATGGCAGCTGTAAATGTGTTGGGCCATGAGTTTCTTCATGGGCTGATGAGTAGGTTGCACATATACTACCGTAAGATAAGTATTAGGTCCCCGAATATATGGCTGCTGATGATGGGTTGGGCCATCAGTTTCTTCATGGGCTGATGAGTAGGTTGTGCGTACACAAAGGCGAGATAAGTATTAGGTGTCCGAATATATGGCTGCCGTCGATGGGTTGGACCATTAGTTTCTTCATGGGCTGATGTGTAGGTTACACATTCACCATCGCGAGATAAGTTCTAGGTTTGAGAATATATGGCTGCTATCAATGGGTTGGGCCATCAGTTACTTCATGGGCTGATGAGTAGGTTGCAGATACACCCTCGCAAGATAAGTATTAGGTCCCCGAATATATGGCTGCTGTCGATGGGTTGGACCATCAGTTTCTTCATGGGCTGATGAGTAGGTTGTGCATACACGAAGGCGAGATAAGTATTAGGTGTCCGAATATATGGCTGCCATCATTGGGTTGGACCATCAGTTTCTTCATGGGCTGATGAGTAGGTTGCACATTCACCATCACATTATAATTATTAGATCTCCGAATATATAGCAACTGTCAATGGGTTGTTCCATCAGTTTCTTCATGGGCTGATGAGTAGGTTGTGTAGACACGAAGGCGAGATAAGCATTAGGTCTCCGAATATATGGCTGCTGTAGATGGGTTGGGACATCAGTTTCTTCATGGACTGATGAGCAGATTGCACACTTCTTTGCAAGATATTGAGGTCTACATATATATGGCTGCTGTTCATGGGTTGGGCCATCAGTTTGTGCATGGGCTGATGAGTAGGTTGTGTGTACACCATCGCAAGATAGTTAGGTCTCCGAATATATGGCAGCTGTAAATGTGTTGGGCCATGAGATTCTTCATGGGCTGATGAGTAGGTTGCACATACAGGATCGCAAGATAAGTATTAGGTCCCCGAATATATGGTTGCTGATGATGGGTTGGGCCATCAGTTTCTTCATGGGCTGATGAGTAGGTTGTGCGTACACAAAGACGAGATAAGTATTAGGTGTTCGAATATATGGCTGCCGTCGATGTGTTGGACCATCAGTTTCTTCATGGGCTGATGTGTAGGTTACACATTCACCATCATGAGATAAGTTTTAGGTTTCAGAATATATGGCTTCTGTCAATGGGTTGGGCCATCAGTTTCTTCATGCGCTGATGAGTTGGTTGCACATACACCATCGCATTATAATTATTTGGTCTCCGAATATCTGGCTGCTGTCGATGGGTTGGACCATCAGTTTCTTCATGGGCTGATGAGTAGGTTGTGCATGCACAAAGGAGAAATAAGTATTAGGTGTCCGAATATATGGCTGCCGTCGTTGGGTTGGACCATCAGTTTCTTCATGGGCTGATGAGTAGGTTGTGCATACACAAAGGCAAGATAAGTATTAGGTGTCCGAATATATAGCTGCTGTCGATGGGTTGGACCATCAGTTCCTTCATAGGCTGATGAGCAGGTTGCACATACACCATCGCTTTATAATTATTAGGTCTCCGAATATATGGCGACTGTCAATGGGTTGGTCCATCAGTTTCTCCATCAGTGGATGAGTAGGTTGCGTAGACACCATTGCAAGATAGTTAGGTCTCTGAATATATGGCTGTTGTCAATGGGCTGGGCCATCAGTTTCTTCATGGGCTGATGAGTAGGTTGTACACACAGCATGGCAACATAAGTATTGATACGTTGTGCCATCAGTTTCTTCATGGGCTGATGAGTAGGTTGTGTGTACGCGATTGCAAGATAGTTAGGTCTCCGAATATATGGTTGTTCTCAATGGGTTGGCCCATCAGTTTCTTCATGGGCTGATGAGTAGCTTGTAGCTTGTGTATACACGTAGGCGAGATAAGTATTAGGTCTCTGAATATATGGCTGCTGTAGATGGGTTGGGACATCAGTTTCTTCATGGACTGATGAGTAGATTACACCCATCATTGCAAGAATGAATGAATGAATAACTTTATTTGCAGAAAACATTATAGTACAGGTATATGGTCATATAATTACACAATATTAAATATATTTTACATTTTATACCGCAGGTTTAAATAGCGTTGTCAAACTAAATACTTGTTTTCTGCAGGGGGGTGAGTTAGCCAACTGGCTGTATTATTGTCACCCACCTTAGTAAAGAAGAAAGGAAAAAAAAATGCGAGAGAGGAAAGTAGCAGAAGTAAGAGGTGAGAAACAAAGAGAGAAAGACGGGGAGAAACAGAGAGAAGCGTTAGCTGGAGGATGAGGCAACTGAAAAAATATTTTAAAAGTATTTATTCTCAAAAATTAAAATCATTTCGGAACAGTTTTTGCTAAATTCGGGATATGTGGCGCATGCATTATGTCAGTTAAACTGTAATTAGGTTCTTGCACAGTGTACAGTTGATATATTAGATGTGAGGTGTTATCCAGAGCCAGTTTAGTATAGAAAATTAAATACGTTGTTGACAGTATATATTCTGGGCTAATTCCATAGTTAAAGAAATAAAACAACAAAATAACACCTACATTCATAATTATAAATAATTTGGTAATTTCGAACTCCTGGTAGCATAGCCCATGACACCCACTGGAGCATACTCAGGCTGTCAATCCCAATGATGGGTCATAGATTTTCTTTGGGAGAATGTGAGTGAGACAGTTGCATACTTTGAGAGATATACAATAGTTACTAACCAAGCTGGGGGCATTCATGAACTTTAACAACCTACCAATCTGCGGTGACTGACAGCACCCTGGCAGGCTGTTCAAATTCAGGAACGCCGACAGCAAGGTCAGTACATTACTTGTACACCAATTGACAAAATGCACGGACCGGGTATAGTACACGTAAGTGAGTACAGGTATTCAAGTGTCGTGAACCTAATTCGGTGGGTCAGTTCTTGTTACAGACGTGCGGCCACTTCTCTGCATTCCTGACATGCCATATTGTTGCATCTGACGGACGTTTCATATGAGTCAAGAAACATATTAGTCATCACCTTTTTAAAGGAATTTCTCGGATATCTTTGAACATCTGGGTCAATGTCATTCCACAGTTTTGGAAACGTATGAAGGGGAAGATTTGATGTGAACTGTGTTCGGGGCTTAAGTCTTTTTATCAGGCCTGTTTGTCTAGTGAGTCTGTCTGTTTCGGTTGTGTTAATTGTATAGAGTCTATTTAGCGATTGTGGTAGTTTGTTATGGGCCCAGTCGTGCATAAATAGCAGAATATGTAGCTTGTGCAGATCCGCGAATTTAAGAATTTTATTTTTCTTAAATAACGGCTCGTGTGAGTGTTGTACTTTTTATTGTTTATTATTCTAATAGCACGTTTTTGTAAGATACTCAGTTTGTTTGCCGCTGGTGCGTGTCCCCATGCGTGTATTGCGTACATCAAATGGCTTTGCACTAACGTAAAATAGAGAAGTTTTAGCGTATTGAGGGGCAAATGTTTTTTAACCCTATTAATAGCCCAAATAGACTTAGCTATTTTTGAGCTCACATTAGAGATGTGGTGCTTGAAGTTTAAATTTTCATCTATATCAACACCTAAGAATTTGACCGTTCTGGCTTCGTGATTTTTTCCTACTTGTATTATATGTTTATTGTTTATAGATATATCATCTAACTTCCAAGTATCATTTGGGGGGTGAAGTAAGATGCATTTGGATTTAGTAGCATTGAGTGATAGTTTATTGGCTGAGCACCACTCTGCAATTTTTCCTAATTCTGTATTTACTGTTTCTATCAATGCATCCAGGCTATGGTTTGCCGTGGATGTCGTAGTATCGTCGGCAAAAGACAAGAGGTTTAAAGTTGTCGATTTACTGATGTCATTGACATATAATAAAAAAAGAAGAGGTCCTAGAATTGAGCCTTGCGGAACCCCACATGTTATGTTCTGGGGGGTCGATGTGCAGTCTTTGTACTGAACATACTGCTTTCTTCCAGACAAATAACTTCTAAACCATGAGTTAGGTGTTCCTCTTATACCATAGTATTCCAGTTTACTTAAAAGTATAGAGTGGTCTATAGTATCAAAAGCTTTAGAGAAATCAAGGAAAACTGACAATGTACGATCCTTGGTAGGTTTGTCGTTGCTTAAGGCAACATTATGCAAAAGTTGTATTATTGGATGTAGTGTGGAGTGTTTTTTCCTGAATCCAAACTGAAATTGATATAGAATGTCATGTTCTGCTAAGAAATGAGATAAGCGGTTGTACATAATCTTTTCCAGAACTTTGGAGAATGCTGGAAGTAGACTAATGGGCCTGTAGTTATTAAAAATTCTGGCATCTCCGGCTTTGTAAACAGGAACGATCTTTGTTATCTTCAGTTCGTCAGGTATTATCCCAGACGAGAATGAAAGGTTTATTATATGTGTTAAGGGTTCGGCTATCTCTGTTATAGTTTCTTTGAGCAGTTTAGTGGATATATTAGTATAGTCTCTGCTTGTTTTACTATGGAAGGTTTTAACTGTAAGGATTACTTCCTGTATATTTGTAGGGTAAACGAAAAAGGACATCGAATGATTATTATTATTATTATTGCTATTAGTATTGTTGGAGTTGTAGTTACTGTTATTGTTCGTGTTATTATAGTTATTGTTGTTGTTGTTGTTGTTGTTGTTGTTGTTGGGGGTGTCATTGGTGTTTACCAAATTGTTATTGTTACTCGTTAGAAGGTCCATGAAGTTTTTGCTTGAAGGAGGTATCTGTTCACTCGTGACTTTGCCGATGCCGGCAAAAACTGAATTGAATTTATTTGCAATTGACCTATTATCGGTTAGCTGATTATTGCTGTCAATAAATGATGATGGTGGACTAAATACATGTTTTGAACTGTTAATAGCGCGTTTAATAATATCCCATGTTTTTTTTATATCATACATGTTCTGTTGCAAGATATTTAGGTCTTCATATATAGGGCAGCTGTTGATGGGTTGGGCTATCAGTTTCTTCATGGGCTGATGAGTAGGTTGTGTGTACAGCATCACAAGATAGTTGGGTCTCCGAATATATGGCAGCTGTAAATGTGTTGGGCCATGAGTTTCTTCATGGGCTGATGAGTAGGTTGCACATATACTACCGCAAGATAAGTATTAGGTCCCCGAATATATGGCTGCTGATGATGGGTTGGGCGATCAGTTTCTTCATGGGCTGATGAGTAGGTTGTGCGTACAGAAAGGCAAGATAAGTATTAGGTGTCTGAATATATGGCTGCCTTCGATGGGTTGGACCATCAGTTTCTTCATGGGCTGATGCATAGGTTACACATTCACCATCGCGAGATAAGTTTTAGGTTTCAGAATATATGGCTGCTGTCAATGGGGTGGGTCATCAGTTTCTTCATGGGCTGATGAGTAGGTTGCACATACATCATCGCAGTATAATTATTTGGCCTCCGAATATTTGGCTGCTGTCAATGGGTTGGACCATCAGTTTCTTCATGGGCTGATGACTAGGTTGTGCATACACAAAGGCGAGATAAGTATTAGGTGTCCGAATATATGGCTGGCATCGCTGGGTTGGACCATCAGTTTCTTCCTGGGCTGATGAGTAGGTTGTACATACACCATTGCATTATAATTATTAGGTCTCCGAATATATGGCTGCTGAAGATGGGTTGGACCATCAGTTTCTTCATGGGCTGATGCATAGGTTACACACTCACCATCGCGAGATAAGTTTTAGGTTTCAGAATATATGGCTGCTATCAATGGGTTGGGCCATCAGTTTCTTCATTGGCTGATGAGTATGTTGTGTAGACACGAAGGCGAGATAAGCATTAGGTCTCCGAATATATGGCTGCTGTAGATGGGTTTGGACATCAGTTTCTTCATGGACTGATGAGCACATTGCACCCTTCTTTGCAAGATATTAAGGTCTACATATATATATGTCTGCTGTTCATGGGTTGGGCCATCAGTTTCTTCATGGGCTGATGAGTAGGTTGTGTGTACACCATCGCAAGATAGTTAGGTCTCCGAATATATGGCACCTGTAAATGTGTTGGGCCATCAGTTTCTTTATGGGCTTATGAGTAGGTTGCACATACATGATCGCAGGACAAGTATTAGTTCCCCAAATATATGGTTTCTGATGATGGGTTGGGCCATCAGTTTCTTCATTGGCTGATGAGTAGATTGTGCGTACTCAAAGACGAGATAAGTATTAGGTGTCCAAATATATAGCTGCCGTCGATGGGTTGGACCATCAGTTTCTTCATGGGGTGATGCATAGGCTACACATTCACCATCGCGAGATAAGTTTTAAGTTTCAGAATATATGGCTGCCGTCGATGGGTTGGACCATCAGTTTCTTCATGGGCTGATGAGTAGGCTGCACACACACCAATGCATTATAATTATTAGGTCTCCGAATATATGGCTGCTGATGATAGATTGTGCCATCAGGTTCTTCATGGGCTGATGAGTATTTTGTTTGTACAAAATGGCAAGATAGTTAGGTTTCCGAATATATGGTTGTTCTCAATGGGTTGGCCCATCAGTTTCTTCATGGGCTGAGGAGTAGGTTGTGTATACACAAAGTCGAGGTAAGCATTAGGTCTCCGAATATACGGCTGCTGTAAATGGGTTGGGACATCAGTTTCTTCATGGACTGATGAGCAGATTGCACTCATCATTGCAAGATATTTATGTCTATATATATATGGCAGCTGTAAATATGTTGGGCCATCAGTTTCTTCATGGGCTGATGAGTAGGTTGCACATGCACCATCGCAAGATAAGTACTAGGTCCCCAAATATGTGGCTGCTGATGATGGGTTGGGCCATCAGTTTCTTCGTGGGCTGATGAGTAGGTTGTGCGTACACGAAGGCGAGATAAGTATTAGGTGTCCAAATATATGCTGACGTCGATGGGTTGGACCATCAGTTTCTTCATGGGCTGATGTGTAGGTTACACATTCACCATCGCGAGATAAATTTTAGGTTTCAGAATATATGGCTGCTATCCATGGGTTGGGCCATCAGTTTCTTCATGGGCTGATGAGTAGGTTGCACATACACCATCGCATTTTAATTATTTGGTCTCCGAATATATGGCTGCTGCCAATGGGTTGGAATATCAGTTTCTTCATGGGCTGATGAGTAGGTTGTGCATACACAAAGGCAAGATAAGTGTTAGGTGTCCGAATATATGGATGTCGTCGATAAGTTGGACCATCAGTTTCTTCATCGGCTGAAGAGTAGGTTGCACATACACCATCGCATTATAATTATTAGATCTCCGAATATATGGTAGCTGTAAGTGTTGTACCATCAATTTCTTCATGGGCTGATGAGTAGGTTGCAGATACACCCTCGCAAGATAAGTATTAGGTCCCCGAATATATGGCTGCTGATGATAGGTTGTGCCATCAGTTTCTTCATGGGCTGATTAGTAGCTTGTTCATACACAAAGGCAAGGTAAGTATTAGGTGTCCAAATATATGGCTGCCATCGATGGGTTGGACCATCAATTTCTTCATGGGCTGATGTGTAGGTTATACATTCACCATCGCGAGATAAGTTTTAGGTTTTAGAATATATGGCTGCTATCAATGGGTTGGGCCATCAGTTTCTTCATGGGCTGATGAGTAGGTTGCACATACATCATCGCGCTATAATTATTAGGACTCCGAATATATGGTGACTGTCAATGCGTTGGGCGATCAGTTTCTTCATGGGCTGATGAGTAGGTTGCACATATATCATCGCGCTATAATTATTAGGTCTCTGAATATATGACTGTTGTCAATGGGCTGGGCCATCAGTTTCTTCATGTGCTGATGTGTATGATGCACTCATCATTGCAAGATATTTACGTCAGCATATATATGGCTGCTGTTGATGGGTTGGGCCATCATCAGTTTCTTCATGGGCTGATGAGTAGGTTGTGTGTACACGATTGCAAGATAGGTCTCCGAATATATGGTTGTTCTCAATGGGTTGGCCCATCGGTTTCTTCATGGGCTGGTGAGTAGGTTGTGTATACACAAAAGCGAGATAAATATTAGGTTTCCGAATATACACCTGCTGTCAACGGGTTGGGCCATCAGTTTCTTCATGTGTTGATGAGAAGGTTGAGCATACACAAAGGAACGATACGTATTAGGTCTCGAAATATGTGGCTGTTGTCAATGGGTTTGGCCTTAGTTTCTTCATGGGCTGATGAATAGGTTGCACACACACCATCGCAAGATAAGTATTAGGTCCCTGAATATATGGCTGCTGATGATAGGTTGTGCCATCAGTTTCTTCATGGGCTGATGAGTAGGTTGTTCATACACAAAGGGAAGGTAAGTATTAGGTGTCCAAATATATGGCTGCCATCGATGGGTTGGACCATCAGTTTCTTCATGGGCTGATGAGTAGGTTGATCATACACATAAGCACGATAAGTATTTGGTCTCCAAATATGTGGCTGCTGTTAATGGGTTGGGCCATCAGTTTCTTCATGGGATGATGAGTAGGTTGGACATACACCATTGTAAGGTATTTAGGTCATTTCAAGATATTTAGGCCTGTATATATATGGCTGTTGTTGATGGGTTGGGCCATCAATTTCTTCATGGGTTGATGAGTAGGTTGAAAAAACACCATCGCAAGTATTAGGTCCCCGAATATATGGCTGCTGATGATGGGTTGGACCATCAGTTTCTTCATGGGCGGATGAGTGGGTTGAGCATACACAAAGGCACGATAAATATTAGGTCTCCCAATATGTGGCTGCTGTCAATGGGTTGGGCCATCAATTTCTTCATGGGCTGCTGAATAGGTTGCGTAGACACCATCGCAAGATAGTTGGGTCCCCATATATATGGCTGCTGATGTTAGGTTTGGTCATTAGTTTCTTCATGGGCTGATGAGTAGGTTGTGCATACACAAAGGCGAGATAAGTATTAGGTGTCTGAATATATCGCTGCTGTCAGTGGGTTGGACCATCAGTTTCTTCATGGGCTGATGAGTAGGTTACACATATATACACAAGATAAGTTTTAGGTCCCTGTATGTATTCTTGATGGGCTGATGAGTAGGTTCTGCAAAGACAGTGGGGAGATAGTGTGGTCCCTGAATATATGGCTGCTGTCGATGGGTTGTCCATCTGTTTCTTTGTGTTCTGATGAATTGGTTGCACTCAGAGTTCATGAAGGCATAGTTTTAATTAGGATCTTCCTGTCATTACCCCCTCCTCCCACTTTTCTTTAAGGAGTTGGTAATGACTGGAGGGTCCCAGTTAGAACAAGTAAAGGCAGGCCTTGAAAATCCATGAATTTGGCTGTTGTAGAGCCTTGAAAACTGCTGAAATATATGTCAAGTGGCGGGTTTGAAAAGCCTCATATTTTACGAGTCCTTGCCTGTGGGAACCCAGCTATACTTCATGGGATAAAAGTTTTGTTCCTCCATGGATTAGGTTGCAAAAATTAAATAAAAGGTAACTACAATTATAGTGTAGTGACTGAATGTCATGAAATGGAAATGTTATCTTCAGAAACATCCCTATTTCTTCACCTCGTCAGTTTTTTCTTTCTTGCACATGGTCTTGTCAGTGGTCGTGTGCAAGGTTCTTTTTTCTGAAGCTATTCATCTGGAGTTATCAGTTTCTTTGAGATGTAAGTAATCCACAAAAAGCAAGAGAATCAGTCGTGAAATTTAAAAAAAAAATAAAAAATCACAAGTATGAATTCACATAAATTTTAATTCTGAAAGTATTAATATTTTTTAGTAAATTTTGTTTCTTAACATACCTACCACAATTTTTACAATTGGGTGTAATGTAAGTGCAAGCCCTACTTCAGAACTTAACTCAAGCTAATAACTTTTCCAAACAAATTTGGAAAAGTAGAAGAGTGCAAAAGCACTATAAGGAGATTGAAAAGGGTCGAGCGAGACTGGCGCTCGACATTACAGGTACTCTCCAGCATCTTGCATTACAAAGTGTATGAGCAACTACCATGACGTCAATTCTGAATTTCCGCCGAGAAGTTTTGTGATTTAGCTGGGAGGCAAAAATATCGGTATACATATATATATCGGCATATATCGGTAAACGGATGTGGTAGGTATGTTAAAGAAAAAAATTTTGGAAAAATTTTTAATTTCTTTTCACCTTAATCACAATTGTTTACAACTGGCTGAATAAACAAAAGGAGGAGGTGAATCACATAACCGATTCCATCAACACCTGTAAAAGGAGAAAGAGTGGGAGCTCGCTGAAAGAACCAAAGCTAAAACACAACACAGTGTTGAAAAGCATCCTGAAAAGAAGAGAAGATGCTGCATGAAGCACCTGAAAAAACAAGGCTGCATGATAAAAAAGCACAAACCTGAAAATACAAAATTAACGAGGATGCACAAGAGCCTGAGCAGCAACTAGAGGACATAAAGAAAAAAGGTCCTCATGATCGCTGCTCTAGGTGGCAGAGATAAAAGGAGGAGAAAGTAGTAGCATTCCTCCATTAAGCTGCATTCACAACATCCGTGAGCGAAACAGAATTGGAGAACGCCCAGGATGTAGAAATGGCATGAACCTCATGGGCATAAACCGGTTTGAAACAAGATCCAGAGCAGTCAAACTGGAATAAGCTGGATTGCGAGACAAATCCACCTGGAAATAGAACAGGAAGAGATAGACTGCCTCCCAGGAATGAGAGACAGAAAGAATTTCTTCCGTCCCCTCTGAATGAACTGAGTGTGATTAATACAAGTCTTAATCGGCCATCGACAGAAGTAAGAGCCCAAATGCAGATGGGAGGAGGCACCGAATCAGGAAGCTGATTCTTGGCCAGAAAAGAGCAATCAGTAGTGAAGGTTACACTGTTAGCCTCATTTCTGAAAAATGTTGAATCAACAGAAAGCGCATGAAGCTCACTGACACGTCTGGCAGAAGCAAACGCTAGAAGGAAAGCAGTCTTATATGTGAGAAAATGCATTTTGGTCTCAGATAAAGGCTCGAATGGCGCCCCCACCAAACAATGCAACACCCATGCCAAGTTCCATACGGGTGTAAGATGCAAAACTCGAGGCCTCTTCAGAGAAAAGTGCTGAATCAGTTTGGAGAGAAAGAAATTACGACCTATACACTGCTTTCCCACATAAGAGAGAGTTTCTGACAGCATAAAGATATAGCCCTTAATGGTAATAGGCAGGAGGCCCTTGGAGTAAAAAAGGTATAGCAGAAAATCCGCAGTTTGAGCGATTGACGTATTCCGATAATTCACATGTTAATCTGCACACCAGCGACATTAAACTTTCCACTTTGCAGCATAAGTCATGCCAGTGGAATGTCAACATGATGCAGAAATGCACTCCACTGTTCGTCTCGAAAAACCTCGATGCCAGAGACTGGCCCCGATAAAAGACAGGTGTGAAGGGACAGGCTTGTGGTACTTCCTGGGCGGCCCTGGGAAAGAAGATCGTGGAGTAGAGGAAGTCGAATTGGCTGATCTGCTAACAGAGGCCGCAGCTGATTGATCCACACCCTCTGTGGAGATAGAGGAGCGATCAGAATGACCCTGCAACTGCAAGCATGCATCTTCGACAACACCTGAGGAAGAATTGGTGCAGGAAGGAAGGCATAGCCAATCCAACCTATCCAGTCCAGAGACAGAGCGTCCACTGCAAAGGCCAGTGGATCTGGACAAGGGGAGGCATAGGTCTCTACCTGATGATTCCAGTGAGTAGCGAAAAGGTCGATAAGAGGATGACCCCACCGTTCACAAATCGTCTCAAACATCGAATGATGTAGCATCCATTCGGGGGGGGAAGGACACTTGTCTCGTTGGGACAGGGAGTCGGCTAAGATGTTGAGATGCCTGGGGATGTGTCGAACAGCAGAAGATCCCGAGAAAGCCAATTTATAGGAATCAAATGCATGCCCCCTTAGGATTGTGTGATTTGACAGGTGAGAGATCCATTGCTGAAAACTCAACAGAAGAGCAAAGATCTCCTTCTGGTTGATATGAAGGGCCACCTGCTCTCAGTCCAACTCGCCGTGAGTAGACAGACCGAGAGGATCTAATGTCACACCCCAGCCCCGATCACTGGTGTCCGCTGTTAGGATGCAATCGGCTGGAGGAAGATCCAACGGAACACGCCGAGTCAACCAGGCAACATTGGTCCAAGTGCAATGAATAGTGAGTTCCAGGTCCAGAGGATCCACATTCGGGTGCCATGATCCAACAGGAAGTGTTTGAGAGGTCGGACAAACAAGCGACCCAGCAGAATGAGATCTGTCACTGAACCGCAAATGCTCAGCAAGTGAAGCAAAGTCCTGGCCAAGGCCAAGGAGGATCGGAGCAGGTCCAGAGTCTAGGCGAAAAGGATCAATGCCCGAGTTCCAGGTCCAGAGGATTCACATTCGGATGCCATGATCCAACAGGAAGTGTTGGAGAGGTCGGACAAACAAGCGACCCAGCAGAATGAGATCTGTCACTGAACTGCAAAGGCTCAGCAAGTGAAGCAAAGTCCTGGCCAAGGCCAAGGAGGATCGGAGCAGGTCCAGAGTCTAGGCGGAAAGGATCAATGCCCGAGCCTTCGGAACAAACACCACATTGTGAAAAGTGTTGAAATCCATGCCCAAATGACGAAATTGCTGAGAAGGAATCAGATCTTACTTCTCACAGTTGACTCTGAAACCCAGTGATGCTAGCAGGCCATGCAACCCTCGGGCATTGGATTCCAGAACAGAAGCATTGGGATGCCATTGGAGGATGTTGTCCAGGTAGGCCAATGAAGTCACAGCCGACTGAGTAGAGTGAAAAGAGAGCAGATGTGACATCAGTCGGGTGAAAGACCCAGGTTCAAACCGAACAGGAGAGCTTTGAACTGAAAGACACTATCCCGAAACAAGAACTGAAGGTATTTCCGTGATGCCAGGTGAATGGGCACATGGAAATAGGCATCCTTCAGGTTGATACTTGCTTCAAAATCGCCCTGATGAATCGACTGTTGAACCGACCTGAAAGTCTCCATGCTGAATCAAGGTGCTATGATGGACTCGTTCAGGATACTCAGATCAATGACAGGATGAAGCTGGCCATTTTTCTTTGGCACTGAGAAAAGTCTTGAGTAGAACCCTGGAGAAAGGGTGTTCCTGACCACCCCTTTGGAGAGGAGATTGTCGATCACCTGCACCACGTCCCTACACTGAGGATCGGAAGGGACCCAAGTTGGGAGGAGCATCCGAGATAAACAGGGGTGCCGATGAAAGGACAGTCGCAGACCTAATGGATGAGGACGAGGACACAAGGATCTGATATTATCTCTGTCCAGTGGTCAAAAACAGTGACAGCCTTCCCCTGACTGGAGGCGAATCAAGGTGAGAACCTTCATTTGCGACCTCGGCGAGGCCCCCCAAGAGAAACCACCCCCTCAGGAAGCAACAGAGTCCGGAGACTTTCCGCTGAGGCTGCCAGAGAGTCTGACTGCGTCGATGCATCTTCTGAGCAGAAAGAGTGGAATAGGCGAAGGTGCAACCGGCATGGCTCACATAGCTGAGCACTTGACAGGCCTGGAACGACCACCAGCTGCGGCAGCAGGTTGGTCCAGTTTCCATAACACACGCTGGTCCTTCGAATGGCAAAGAACCTCGTCACGGACAGCCCCCACGGAACCATAGAACAGCTGAAGTCCAACCAAAGAAACAGACCTCAGAACAGTATGCTGCTCAGAAGGAAGGGATGGAGAAGTGTCCACCATTGCATCCTGGCGTGCAAACTCCAAAATAGCCATGTTGCAGGCGTGAGCGTGTGTCAGGTTCATAAGAGCTTGAGACAAAACATGCAAATGCTCAAAACAAAACACGCAAAGGTATCATCAAACTCCCCTGGCGGGAGATAGGAAGTCAAGACAGCAAAGATGTGATCCGCGAGAGACAACATGCCCAGTATCTCTCGGGAAAGGCCCACCATAGATTCTAAAACTGACATCGGGAGAACTGCTGACTTTGGCTTCGCAAACCCGAGGCAAGAAGAATCCTCATCCACAGTAGTCAACCCTTGGAAGACTGGTGGACATGCAGATTTGTAGACACGAAACTGCGTTGGAGTCGGATCAAGAAAAGAAGGAACCTTTCAAGGCCTTGGAACGCATCTTGGCATCCAGGCCTTGGAAGGACTCATCAACCTGAGTCGAAAGCAGCATAATTCCGGAGCTAAAGGGCTCGACAGGGTTGAACATCTGGCGAAAAACAAAATTCTAAAGCCTACCCCAAGATTGACGAGGGAGCCTGTCACCTTCAAGAAAATCGGCATTCTTTGCCTGCTAACCAGCAGAAACCTCTTGTGAATGCTGAGCAGCAGCCAAAGGGCCAGGCGAGGAATCTGCGACTGACCAAAGGACATTTCTCCTCAGGAGGCACAGGGAAGCCAGCTTTCTAGCAACCCGGTGAGCGTCAGAATGGCCTGCCTCAGCACACCCTGAGAATCCGTTGGAGCAGGCGGAGTGTCTTCCCAATGAACACTTCTGGAAGAATCCTCAGAAAGGAAGGATGACAGACATCAATTGGCAGACAGAGTAGGGAGATGGTGAGAAGACACCGGAAGATAGTCCCAAGAGTGACGCTCAGGGGCCATCACTGGCCTCTGCAAAACAGAAGGCCCTGTCTGCAAATCCTCTAGAGAGACCGACATCGGACGTTGATCAGCAGCTGGACCTGGGTCATTATAAGAAAACATCGGAGGATTGTCCCAAAAGTGACAGGAAACGGACACTGGCCACTGAGCAACAGAAGGCCCCAACTGCCTATCCTCTGAGACCGACGACAAGCGTCGATTGATTACAAAGACTTGGGACATGGTGAAATCACCAGAGGAAGGTCCCAAGAGTGTGAGCTAACAGGACCCGTCACTGGCCTCTGCCAAACAGAAGATCCTAGTTGCCAATGCCCCAGCCCCATCCTGCTGGCCGGCTCACCAGCAGGGGAAGGCAGAACAATAAATGATTTGCCCAATGAGGAATCGCTGTCCTACATAGATTGGCCTGAGAGCAATTGTTGCAGGTGACAAGAACTGTGAACATCATCGACATGTTTCACCTGCAAACATGAATGACAAGGAATTGTTTTTAGCATTGTCCAAATGGATGTGAGAAGTGAATTCTCACTGGCGGAAAACCGATCAACGCGAGTTGCAGTTTCGCGTGCGAAAAAAACAAAGTACACAGAGAGAATACAAGCTAAAATTAGCATAAATATGAGGAAAATAATAATAATTTAGAGCTCGAGTCAAAGGATAAAATATCCAGAAATGCACTGTAAACAATATCTCTAGCGGTCACAAGTAGTTCACGAAGAAAGCGAGAGCAACAAGCACGAGTCTAAAAAATCTGACCATGCAAGATGGCAGAAAAAAAGGACTTGACATCACGGTAGTTGCACATGCACTAGGTATTGCAAGAGGTGTGCAGGGAGAGTACCTGTAATGTCGAGCGCTGGTCTCGCTAAATCCTTTTCGATCTCTTTAGAGTGCTGAAAAGTTATAAGCTTGAGTTAAGTTCTGAAGTAGGGCTTGCGCTTACGCTACAGCCAATTGTAAACAATTGTGAGTTGGTTGAAAAGAAACAAGTTATGGGTATTATTGAAGTTGATAACTGATCATTAATGCCATCATAGTTTGAAGAATAATTTATTTTCGTCACCCAATCAACACCAGTTCCTGTCATAATGAACTCTTTCAGCACAACTTGCATAATGAAAACATTTGGCAACTGGCGAGTACACAGCACTATGAACAACAAACTGATATAGAGAGAATTAGTAATAGTTTGATCCTTAAGAATTATAACGATGTAGAATTAACCCTTCACCTAACAAATCGGCCACATTCACCCATATAATTTACAAATTAAGCAGTTGAAAAAAAAAAAATTTCAAACACTTTCAACAAAACCAAATCATTTGACCCCTCGCTGGCAGGAGTGAGTGGTCACATGATATGGTTCATGTGACACATTGAAATGAACTCATTGAGCATGTTACAATGAGGGGTCACATATGCTTTTTTTGAAATTTTTTGAAGAAATAATATTTAAAATAATAAATTTTGATATTGTCTGTGTTAGGTAAATAGTTAACACTTAACCCCCCCCCCCCCCCCCTCCCCCAGGCTGCAACTTTTATATTGCTTTAAAAAATGTTGCCCTCAAGTGTATTCTTCCTTGAGAATTTTAATAATTATAGTTAAAATTAATTTGAGACTTTAACTGGTAGAGTTCTGGAAGCCCATATTTGGGCTTTACTCTGAGGTGAAGGTACTGCAACTTGAAGGATTCATACTCAGTGGATGTACTTTTTATTATCTTTGAAGTGATTTTATTTAGTCTGTGAGGACTTGACTTGTTACAATTTATGGGAGAGTGCCTAGGTACTCTCCCATAAATTGTAACAAGGCAAAGATACGTGAACAAATGTCGATGACCAAAAATAATTTAGCACTATACCAGTTAAAGGTGAAACGATTGAGAACTTCCGAATCAATATGGGCCCAAAGTTAGGATCTCTAAATTTTCAGCCATAGTGGGGTGATAGTTATAATTTTCCAACAGTATTTTGGGGGTTGTTGGCCATCAGTACATACTTTAAACCTAGCTCAATATACTTCTTTACAACAATAATAAATGAAACAGGTCAAAAAGGTTCTTTTATTTTTATTATTTTAAAGAAAGACATTTTTTTTGTTGTACGAAAGTAATTCTTTAAATTGATGGGTTAAAAAGAACTTGATGCAGTACTCATAAAAAAGCAGTATGCCTTTGACCTTGGCATGTTTGTATGTGGAATAAACTGGGTCAAAATTTTCCACATTAGAAAATCAGGTCCAAAGAAACTGATAATGGATGAAAAAAAAAGAACCCTGGCTGAAAGTATCCACCTTGACGCTGGTAGCTGGGCTTTAGACAAAGAGGTACTGAACTGACATTTTTTTATTTCTTTGTTACAAGGGCAGATTCAGAGGCCAGAGGCTTACAGGTGTGGATCAGTGCATCCAGCATCCACACCTAAATCTGAGGAAATTCCCTCATTGCAGAAAACCAGATGAAGGTTTATGTTAACATTACTTTCTTGTGAATTCTCAAGACTTGATAATTAATCGGAATTCAATTCCACGGTAAGCGGAATTAAGTTGTAGGACTATCACAAATAAATTTTATAAATTTATATTTCATTGACCATAGTAGCTTGGATGGTCAGAAGCTGGTCCCACTGATGAAAAAGCAAGATCCAGTATATAAACTAATTTCCACTGGTGTACTGTCTAACACAGATGGTTATTTTAAATTTTTAACTAGAAGCTAAATTGCTCGGAATATTAGGATAAAATCTTGAGAAAAAGCTTCAAAAGGATCTTTGAAGAAAGTTTTTGAATTTCAGTAATGAAAGCGCAGACCCTTTGGAAGAGCTTGGAATGGTCATGGAAAGTGCTTGCAAAATCTTCTTCTTTTTTTTTGCCCATTTGGGCCAAAATATGTATTTGTAAGTGAAGATATTTGTGCATTTTTGTTGCATGAACAGTGTTTTTAAATCTGAGGAGAGTATGAGAACTATCGCCTGGAGAATCCTACATTTTCAATTCGAATTGATTCAAATCGGTTGTAATTCAAAATCAAATTGAACCTCGAATCACATCAGGGCAGCTGACGACTGATTAGAGGGGGGGGGGGGGGAGGGGGGGGGGAGTAGGAAAGCTGTAAACCTCATTTGTTCTGACTGTGATGGCTCAAGTCCCGAGGCATGCCTTCATCAAAAAACATGCCTTGATGATATAGTTGGAATATTACCCAGTAAGGGCTATTGTTCAAAAACAGCAACGAGAGCAAGAATTACCAGTAAGAGGCATTGCAGAGGGCTAGCAACAGCTCATTGTTGGCATTGCTTGAAAACTTCAAATTTGCTCAAGACTTGTAGTGACAAGTGAGACTGGAATTAGCATGAGTTGTCGCATGGGTACAGATGCTATTTATGTTAATGTAGGGGAAATACCACTCAGTCTTTATTTAAGTAAGTTTAGGTACAATTTTCATTTGAACTATGTTTTGTGTGAGACAACATAGATGACTGGTACCAAGCTATATTCTTAAGAAAAGATTCAAAAAGAAACCAATCAGGCAGCAGATTTGCAGATTTCAAATTGAACTGAAAAGCAACTTAAGATTTGAAATCAAACTGAATTTTGAAGCTTCGCAGGGCCCTAACATTAACCCAACATTAATACTTGGGAAGCTCTCAGAGAGGATCAGGGTCAGGGGCAAATACCGTCTGCCAAGAACAAACATAAGAGGTTATCCTAATTGTATTTCCACAGGTCGTACACAGAGATGCTAGTTTTAAGGTTTTTTTTTCTCTATTTTAGTCTTTTTAGTATCACAATCTTAAATGAAAGTGTCAACGACACTGCAGCTTAACTTGTCTGTGTGTTGTGTTTGATGAAAAAGATAATGTTCAATGTTTATGAAAAGATTATAAAATAAAACAAGAATTGTGATAATTGGGAATATGTTAATTTCTGTTCCCTGTATGCTATGTCTTTAATAAAAATAATATGAGGTGTAGACTGTACTAAAGAACTGAGGGGTGGGTTAATGTGGCCTTCACAGTTAATGTATGTGGCCCTCACAGTTAATGTATGTCAATGAAAGTTACCAAGTTATAGTGAAATTATTCCAAAACAAGTCATCCTTTCAAGTTACAATGAAATCCCTTCATAAATACAGCCTGTAGACTGTGCTAAAGGTTTTTGGGCTTCAGGCCTGTGTAGCCATCGCAGTTGACCGATTGCAACCAAAAGGGGACGTCCTCATCTAGACATTATACTGAGTCATCCTACCAACTTACAATGAAATCCCTTCACAAATATGACCTGTTTTCTGTGCTAAAGTTTTTCAGGTTTTGGGCTCGGGCAGCCGTCATGGTTGGATGATCGTGACCAAAAGGGAACATTCTCATCTAGGCATTATCTGGAGTCATCCTACCAAGTTACAATGAAATCCCTTCATAAATATGACCTGTAGACTGTGCTAAAGGTTTTCGGGCTTCAGGCCCCTGTAGCTGTCACAGTTGACCAATCGCGATCAAAAGGGGACAATATCATCTTGGCATTATATGGAGTCATCCTATCAAGTTACAATGAAATCCCTTCATAAATATGACCTGTAGACTGTGCTAAAGGTTTTCGGGGTTTGGGCCCCTGTAGCCATCACAGTTGACTGATCGCAACCAAAAGGGGATGTTCTCATCTAGACATGACCTCAAACCTGCATATGAAATTTCATGATGATCGGACAAAAACTACGTTTTTTGCTAAAGGAAAATGTGAACAAATTGTAATAAGGCAAAGATGCACTAAGAAATTGTGAGGACCAAAAATAATTTAGCACTCTACCAGTTAATTAGGAGTACATAAGAGTACATAAGATTCTAGTTTGTTCTCTAGAGGTCCTGGAGAGGAGGGGGGGGGGGGGGGATCCTTTGGGAAAAATAATTTTTTTGCTTGAAAAGAAAATTTGGATGGTCTTGAGTGATTTTATGTAACAAAACCCTCCACTTTCACCCTTTTGAGGGTTGGGGAGTTGGAGCCACCCACTAGGTATTTTTTCTCTTTTCTTCAAACTGTGTTTGAGGGGGTTTGAGTGATAGATATTCATAAATATGCCCTGTAGGGAGTGCAAAAAGGGATAAGCTGCTGCACAAATGCACTTAGTTCAAAGGTGGGTGCTAAGGACGTTTTTTGATGGAAATGGGAAAAAATCAATAGTTCCCATCTAGAGGTCACCCTGAACACGCATACCAAGTTTCAAAGCGATCTGATAATAAATGTGCCTGTAGGGCATGGAAAATGAATATATTGATGCCTGACTAAACTAACTCAAATGCCGTTGCCAATGGCAACGTTTTTCAATGGAAATGGAAGAAAACTGATAGCTCCCATCTAGAGGCCCCCCCAAACAAACATACCAGGTTTCAAAGTGATCCAACCATAAATGTACCCTGTACGGAGTGTCAGTGGGATATACTGATGTCTAACTAAACTAAGTTCAAAGGTCATTACCAATGGCAACCTTTTTAGCTGCGACTAGCAGCTCTATAAGTGGCAATGTCGGTCTGTCTGTGACCAATGAGTTTCAAAACGCAATAACTTTTGAAATACTTGATGGAATGACTTTATATTTGGCATGTAAGTGTATCTTATTGATGTCTAGCCACTGTTCAATGCATGTGTTGTTCCAAATATTTTTCTTGGAGTTATGGCCCTTGATGAACTTAGAATTTGTCGGTCTGTCTGTGACCAACGAGTTTCAAAACTCAATAACCTTTGAAATACTTGATGGAATGACTTTATATCTGGCATGTAAGTGTATCTTATTGATGTCTAGCCACTGTTCAATGCATGTGTTGTTTCAAATATTTTTCTTGGAGTTATGGCCCTTGATGAACTTAGGATTTTGTGAGATTGCACCACCCGTCACAGCTACGGAGTCGATGTCGCGATTTTTTTTTATGGAAATGGAAGAAAATCGATGTCACCCAAAACAAGCATATCAAAGCGATCCGATCATAAATGTGCCCTGCAGGGTGTGCTGAAGAGAAATATTGATGCACACCTGCACTAAGTTGATCAAAGGTCGTTGCAATGGCAACTATTTGGATGGAAAAAGGAAGAAAATCGATAGCTCCCATCTCCCATAGCTCACCTCAAAGAAGCACACCAAGTTTCAGAGCGATCTGATCATAAATGCGCCCTGTAGGGTGTGCGAAGGGGAAATATTGATGCCCAACTAAACTAAGGTCAATGGTCATTTCCAACAGCAACATTTTTTAACGGAAATGGAAGAATATCATAGCTCCCACCTAGAGGTCACCCAAACAAGCATACCAAGTTTCAAAGCGATCCAATCATAAATGTGCCCTGCAGAGTGTGCCAGAGAGAAATATTGATGCATAACCGAACGTCGTTCATCAAACGTGATTTCCAACAGGAACTTTTTTTGGACGAAAATTGATAGCTCTCATCTAGAGGTCACCCCAAACACGCATACCAAGTATCAAAGTGATCCGATCATAAATATGCCTGTAGGGTGTGCGAAAGGGAAATATTGATGCCTATCTAAACTAAGGTTGTTGCCAGTGGAAACTTTTTTTTTTACGGAAATGGATGAAAATCGATAGCTCTCATCTAGAGGTCACCTCAAACAAGCATAGCAAGTTTCAAAGCGATCCGATCATAAATTGCCCTGTGCGGTGTTCCAAAGGAAATTGTGTATGTATGAACGTATGTACGTACGCCCAGGGATGCCAAGTGATGGCAATAGCTTAGCTTGATTTCGTCAAGTTGAGCTAAAAATTACCTAACATAACCTTCTCCCCCTCCCCCCATCCCCAACTCGGGGAAGCTAAATTAGATTAAGGGAAGGAATATATTGATGCCTCACTAAACGAAATTCAAAGGTCGTTGCCAACAGCAACGTTTTTTGACAGAAATGGAAGAAAATCGATAGCTCCCGTCCAGTTAGTGCACTTAGTTCATCAAAGGTCATTGCCAACGGCAATGTTTTATAATGGAAATGGATGAAAATCTATAGCTCCCATCTGGAGGTCACCCCAAACAAGCATACCAGGTTTCAAAGCGGTCCGATCATAAATTTGCCCTGTAGGGTGTGCCAAAGGGAAATATTGATGCCCAACTAAACTAAGTTCGGCGGTCGTTGTCAATGGCAACATTTTTTGACGGAAATGGAAGACCATCGATAGCTCCCATACAGAGGTCACCCCAAACAAGTTGACCTAAAAATCACCTAACATAACCTTCTCCACTGCCGCCATCCCCAACTCCCATAGCTAAATTAGATTAACTAGATTCACATGTAGATGCAGAGTGTGGCCATAAATCCTTCTTTAACCAATTTTGTCAGATGAGCGATTAAGCCCCCTTTCATTTTTTTGGAAATTTTAATAACTTGAATAGTAATTATCAGATTTCGATTTCAATAATGTTTCAAGTTCATTACATGTACACTTTTGCTTATATCATAGTTTATCAGAGGCTAGGGGGATTGATTCACTTTGGAATATTATTTTTTGGAACTATTTTCCTGTAACTCTCCATTTGCTTGAGCTCAATAACCTTGTATTAGATGGAGTCATCAGCAAATTGTATTGACAAACATGTAGAAAATTTATACACCTTTTATGCTGACATCTTGCAGAATCCAAGTAAGATTTGGCCAACCAGTTGAATTAAATTCATTTCTGGTTTATCAGAAGAAACGGGAAAGGGGGGGGGGGGGGGGGGCATGCCCTGGGCATACCCCCATGGTGCATACCACCAAACAATGACAAGAAGAAATGAACCATGCTACTGTGAAAGCTCTTCCCATAAACAATCTTCATTCCAAATTTCAATGAGAGCCGCTAAACCCAAACCAGAGATATGAGGCGAACAGGCAAAAAATTGGCTATTTTACCAGGCAAACAGCAAAATTATTGTCTTTCTTTTTAGCAAGGTAATTGTGAAGGCCAGAAACACCTGTTACTTAGTGACAATTAGACCATCCACATAAGAGATGTAGAACAAAGACATAATGCCAGATATAGGGGGGGGGGGGGGGGGGGTGGGTTCAATTTGCATGTATTTTCTTTGTTTTACTGCAGAGACATAACTCACTTGAAAGCCTTTCCCACAAACAATCTTAATTCCAAATTCATTGAAATCTAATAACCCAAACCTTATAGAACAAAGACTTTATGCCACATGTGGGGAGGTGATTTGCATGTATTTTCTTTGTTTTACTGCAGGAACACGACTTATTTAAAAGCTTTTCCCGTAAACAATCTTGATTCCAAATTTTATTGAAATCTGATAACCAACCCAAACCTGAAATAATGAGGCAAATTGACAAAAAATCAGCGCATTTTCAATGTTAAAAAGGGGGATAAGTCTAAAAAGTGAAAAGTAAGAAATATTATCGGAGACTCATTTGAAAGCCTTTCCCATAAACAATTTTTGTTCCAAATTTCATTGAGATCCAATAACCCAAACCAGAGATCTGAGGCAAACAGACAAAAAATAGCCTATTTTTGTATATTCAAAGGGCCATAACTCACAGAAAAAATATTCCAACAGCAAAATGGCTGATGCTGCTTAAAGATCTCATGATAATGAACATCCATATCAAATTTCATCGAAATCTGAGCAGTAATGTTGAAGTTATAACGTGAAAAGACATCTGAGTCTGGACAGAGAAGATATACACACAGATGCATGGATGGACTCACTAATGCATGGACAGGCACAATCCAGTATATCCCACTTTTTGAAAACAAGGGGGGATAATAAATGAAATGATTGATGTTGAAATTGCCATGGTGATGAACCCATGCTTTACAAAATAATGTAAAGAATACAATGTTTTATGAAAGTAACAAAAAATGTATGTAATGTAATCCGAGGTTATCCACATATCAAAGATAGTTGTGTAGCTATATCACAGGGCTTGACTGGTCAAAAGGTCTCGAAATTGGCAAAATTATTGCAGCTTGAATGGTCAAACTAGTTTCAAACTTCTTTGTTCTTCTTCGGGGGCATAAGCCAAAAGGTGACTGTTGCTTGCTCCCTTTATGCTGTCGCATTTGACCAGGTCAGGGGTGTCATGATCTGGTCATGGAAAGGTTGATTTCTGCCAGAAGCAGTCATTTTTGGTGGGTGAAAATTCCAGGCACCAATAAATGCCTTGGTTGGAAGTTGTGGAATTAACTTCTGCCAGATGTGGATGGCACTAAAACCTTTGACCCCATAAATTTAGGTGTAACCTGCATGTGGCAAGCAGCACTGCCATGTGGTACAACATCACATGAGCAACTTAATCATGTTTGGATTAAGTAGTTGTACACTGTCTACCAAACAGCGGCAGGGGAATCAAGGATTCAAGCCATAAATCGCGAGGATATTAAAAATCAATACTTCCATTGATGGGGTGGTGGGAGGGTAGGCCACTGCAGAGTTTGGACTGTGTGACTCGTCCATTTAGGTACCACTGCTGATAATTGTTTTCAGGTTATCTGTCCAGTGAAACTGTTTATTGTAGTTCTCTAACAGTGAACCCTAATTCACATGTTCTCCATGTTGAGGTGTCTCCATAAACCCGAATTTGGGGACATTTATGCTGGCATTGCTGGAACAGTGCGAACGTTAGTATTTCATCTCAACTTGTTAAAAGTAATTTAGAATACCACTATCAAAATGACATAACAGGGATATGGCATACTTATTACGGTACTAGTTTGAGTTTATGAATATTATTTTGATTAAGAGAACCAGATCTGCCAGAGTTATCTTTCTTGTTATTTTGAATATGAAGTTGCTGATATGCGTGATCACAAGGGGGTGTGAAAATTATTGCAGCTAACATCGACTTCAACTGAAGTTCCTGCTGTGTTATTGACACATTACTTTTGAACTTTATTTATGAAAGATAATTTATGGTGTGTCTAAAAGTTAAAAAATTTATAGTAATTTATATATTTTTTATACTTACCAATGACCCAGACTTGGCTGGTGCTAACTCCTTAAAATCAAGGGCCAAACACAAATTTTGCCCCCCAATCCCCAAAATTTGCATCAAAAACCAAAATTTCAATGTCCTATGTGGTCCTCCATACCTTTTGTCCACTGCGTATGCACAGTGTCAAGGAGGTCTCGAAATTGGCACCAATTGTCATTCTTACAACCGGTGCCTGGTAAGCATTATGTAATCAGCGGGGAGGTAAGAGTTCCCAACTCATGGGAGGACCATCCTCGTCTGGGTCATTGGTAAGTATAAAAAATATATAAATTACTATAAATTTTTTTAACATTTTTATACTGTACCAATGACCCAGACTTAGCTGAATAGAAAAATGGCTGGAGGGCCTAGGACATAAAGGAAAATCCAATAGGCTCAATTACATGTAAACAGAATTATCCCCTCAAGGAGAAGAGGAGAACAGGTCTTACATGTATCTTTCTTATTTGCATCCAACAAGAAAGACACAATACCCATCTGTAATTGAGCACAATAACATCACTGTTCTCTATTAACATCCAGTATAACCCGTTATACTAATATTTTAAAAGGAAAGCCAATAAATAAAGGAAGTCCAGAGAAATGAGGCTCTTTATACTCATTAAAAGTGTCCGAGGATTGTATATTATCGCCCGTATGACACGTTTTTGTTTGTTTTATTAGGGTTTAACGACACATTAACAGCCAGGGTCATATCATGTCGGTGACAGTTTTATGGGTGGAGGAAGCCGGAGTACCCGGAGAGAACCACCAAGCAACGACGAGCAGCTGTCAGCTCTCCAACATCGTAACTCTGAACTCTGCACCGCGGCACAAGCAGGGTTAGATTGGTTGAAGACATGCGCACCATCGACGTGCAGTACGCCTTAGTACACAGCGTCATCGTGCCCCCATGTAGGCAATCGGGGTTAAGTGCCTTGCCCAAGGACACAACGCGGGAGCATGAATCAGTCGCTGAAATGGTCACCCATCCAACTACTAACTGCGCTCGACGTTGCTTAACTTCGGTGATCTGACGAGAACCGGTTATCGCGACGCCACTGCGCCCCGTATGACACGTGACCTATACAATTGCTTCACACTGAGCTACACTTTAAAAATATTACATGAATGAGTTAAACATTAGCTTTACACTTTAAAACCATCCCGGTACCGATTCAGAATTACTGACTCCAGAGGAGGTATTCCCTTGCATTTCACTATAAAGCAGGCGACCTAAGGGAACACCACCACCCCCCCCCCCCCCCCCTCCCCTTGCTCTGGGTCAAATACCCCAGAGCGAAGAGGGCAGCAGGACAAAGTCGCTGCCGGAACAGAAAGCCTGCATAACTATAGTTGCAACTGTTTAGTGGACGACATTCTGAGCAACCGATAACGGACCTAAACAACGCAGGTCGCCAGAAATGGACTCAATATTTCTAAGATAAAAACTGGTGAATGTTGAAGGCTGAGAACAATATGCAGCTTTCATCAAATCGGTAATAGCAACACTATTAGCAAAAGCCCAAGATGTAGACAGCGCTCTTACTTCATGCGCCGAAATCTTAAGCACCGACTGCTGAGTTGAAGATATTTTTTCATAAGAAGTACGGATAGTTAATTGAATCCACCTTGCAATAGAATGGACCGTAATGTCCCTTTTAGTAGGCAGCAGAGACAGAAAGAAACATTTACGTCCCTTTCTGATAAACTCAGATCTACGTTTGTAAATGCGCTTAGCTCTAACAGGACAGAGTAAAGGCCTACGCCCGTCTGAAGACGGAAGGGCCTTAATAACAATAGGTTCCAGATACTTATTAGGAATCTGATTCTTAGCCAAAAATCCGACATTAGTAGTCAAGGTAATAGTATTACCTATACTACGATAGTGAGAACCATCAATAGATAGTGCATGACGCTCACTAACTCTTCTAGCCGAAGAGAAGGCTAAGAGAAAAGCTGTCTTATAAGATAAGAATTTGAAGTCCACCATGTCAAGAGGCTCAAATGGCGCTTCTTTTAGCTTAAGAAGAACCCAAGCTAAATTCCACTTAGGAATTAATCTAAGGGTTCTAGGTCTATTTATCGAAAAGTTTTTCACTAACTTTGATAAAGAGACATTAGATCCAATCTGTAAGTTATCATGATGTGCATAGGTATCAGATAGCATAGACCTATAACCCTTAATGGTAACAGGCTGCAGTTTGATCTCATCAAACAGGTAGACTAGAAAATTAGCAATGTCTGGAATGGAGGGATCATAAATATCAACAGAATGATCCCTACACCACCGACAGAAAACCTTCCACTTAGCAGCATAGTTTAGCGAAGAGGAGGTCCTCCTACAGTTAGAAATCGCGACCACTGCTCGTCCTGTAAATTGCTTGCCATGCAAGAAGGACCATACAACGGAAATAAGTGAAGGTTGAGACCTTGCGGGTTGTGATGCAGTGTGCACGATTTCCCCTGCAAAAGAAGATCCTCTTGTGGAGGAAGCTTCCGCAGCATGTCCCACAACAGACACCTGAGTAGATTTATCCATGGTCTCTGGGGTGACAGATCTGCTACCAACAGAATCTTGCAGTGAGATTGCTTTATCTTGAGCAATATCTGCTGAATCAATGGCGCTGGAGGATACGCATATCCTATCATTCTGTCCCAAGAGATCGAGAGTGCGTCTACTGTAAACGCTTGAGGATCTGGACACGGCGACACATACATCTGCAACTGATTGTTGAGATGCGTCGCAAATAAGTCTATCATCGGACACTCCCATTGGTAGCAAATCTGATTGAATACTCGTTTGTTGAGAGTCCATTCTGACGGCAACATGCGACCCCTCCGAGAAAGGGAGTCTGCCAAAATGTTCAGACGACTCGGAATATGCCGGACGGATAAAAGAACTTGATGCTCTTGGACAAACAGAAGGATTCTTTCCATTAAGATGAATAACGGAACGGGATGAGTGCCTCCCTGGTTCTGAATATACGCTACTACCGTCGAATTGTCGGACAGAATTTGCACATGTGCATTCCGAATTATGTTCATCCAATGACGTAACGCAAGCCAAATTGACATAATTTCTTTGCTGTTTATGTGCTTGTTTAGGAACTGCGGATCCCAAAGACCCTGGCACTTCGAATCCGTTGGGCTCAAGGTTGCGCACCAACCTGTTTGACTGGCATTTGTAATAATCATAAAACTCTGATCCAGCGATTGCAGTGGAACTCCCTGAGTTAACCACTGAATATCTGCCCAAGTCTGAATCTCTTGTCTGACTTGATTCGACAAGACAATGTTCATATCGAGCAAATGAATCTTGACACTCCAATTCTGAGTCAGAAAGATTTGGAGTGGCCGAGCACGTAGCTGCCCCATAGGAATAAGATCCGCAACGACTCTGCAAAAACCTATCAGTCGCACGAATTCTCTCACTGTGACTTTGTCGGAATAAAGACAAAAGCGAGCCTAACAACTGATTAATTTCGCTCTGGTTAACGGCAGACGAATGAGATTGTTGTGCGTCTCGAAGCTCATTCCCAGGTGGGTGAATGACTTGGACGGCACAAGATCCGACTTCTCGTTTATTATAAAACCGAGACGTCGGAGCAGTTGAAGCAGATTCTCCACATCGTTCTGAAGCGTTAACTCATTGCCGAACCGCTGAAGAATGTCATCCAGGTAGCCCGTCGTTACCGCAGACGAATGAGCTTGGAAATGAGTCATTACCGAGTTCATTATTCGAGTGAAAGCCCAGGGTGCTAGATTCAGACCGAAGCACATCGCTCAGAACTGATAAACGACTCCTAGGACAGCGAAGCGGAGGTACTTTCTGAACGCCGGATGTACCATGATGTGAAAGTACACATCCTTGAGATCTATGCTCACAGCATAGTTATTCACTCGAATGCTCGCTCTGACCGATCGAATGGTCTCCATATAAAATTTTGGAGCCATGATCAGCTTGTTTATCCAGCTCAGATCTATGACTGGACGAAACGCGCCTTCTGCTTTCGGGACCAGAAACAGATGGCTGTAGAAACCTGGAGATTCCTGGTTTTCTACGACCTCTATCGCGTTCTTCTCCAGAAGAGATTGGACTTCTAATAGAAGCGACTTCTCTTCTGAGGAATTGAAGGAAGCTGAGTCCATCTTGGACTTCAAGTTAACGGAGGCTTTCTTTCGAAGGACAGTTTTAGTCCTTCTAAAATCACCCCTCTAACCCAAGGGTCATCCGTAATCGACAACCAATTGGTTAAGAAACTTGATAACCTTCCGCCCACTGGAACACGATAGAGGTTTGCACCGTCACTTTCAGGACTTGCAGGAGGAGAAACCACGTCCTCCACAACCCGCACCTCGCCCCGTCGACCTAGGGGCGTCTGACCGGTTGTCTCGGCCAGTATTACGGCCCCTACCTGAGTCGCTACCTTGACGGTCTCTGGAGTAAGACCTAGAGGCTTGCTTAGACCCTCTATAGGAACTTCCCTTGGACGTATTTGTCCCAGAAGTGCCTGTCTTACTCTTCTCTGCTGAATCCGACTTTTTAGCAGCGGACTTGAACAGCAGAGAGTCTGAAGCTTTCTTAGTAATTTGCTCATAGATCAAGGAAAGCTTGCCGTCGAAGAGAAGCTCTCCAGAGACCGGAGTGACTCGAAGAGAGTTTTTCACCTTACGATCCACGCGAGTGGATGTAGCCAGGGCAGCATCACATTTAACTAACTCCAGATTTGCCACTGAAAGGGTGGAGTTATATGTAGAGTATGCTATGGCCCTCGAAAGAACTCTTAAGGATGTCTGAACATCCTGAAATTCTTTTCCTTCGAGACGTAATGATAAATCTCTGGTAAGGTGATCTGCGTACAATAATGTGTCTAAGCTGGTCCTGTTAGACGAGATTGTCGTATCCGATGTTGTGGCTGGAATAGACATAGATGATGGCAAAGACAATTCTAGGTCTTCAGCCTGGTCGTCTAGACGCAGAGGAACTCTCGGAATGCCATGTCCTGCCATTTCAAATTTATTCCTTGAATTGATGAAAGGCAGCTGTATAGCATTTGCCGTTAAGAAACTGGACTTGCCTGTCTTGGTGGCAAGTTTGAATATAGCGTCATTCAAAAGATCAAATGTCCGTAGACATTTCTAGACTGGGTCGGAAACTCAGGGACGGTGTCCCAAATCCGGCCGAAAAAGTCTGTGTCCAGCGACGCTATCAGTCTCTTATCCGGCACCGCAGCATTTTGGTCCGGAGGAACAACATCAGGAAGGTATTGCCGGATGAAATCTACGGCTACCTTATGTTGCTCGGAAAGGGAAAATTCCAACTCCTCTGAATCCCTTTCTCCATCTGGCTGGACCACTTGAGAATCTTGTCGTCCCTTGCTGACTCTGCAGTGGAAAGAACCAACCCAGGTTCCTCCGACAATTCCTGATCGGAAAAGGTTTCTGACAGCTGCTGGGATGCTGCAATAAGATGAGCTATCTGTGATAGCAAGTCCGTTACGGAGGCCTGTGGAGCCGTGGTCTTACATGATTTAGCCGCTGGAAGCTCCTGGAACGCTGAATCTTGCATCCTTCTCTTATGCGCTCGTCCCGATTGTAAAGGCCTCGTATCCCTGGCTACCAGATGGCTTGACCAGGTCGACGTGGAATCCCTGGTCGGCGAAGCTGGCTGGATATCAGCGGTCATGTAGCCAAGGTGCGGCCGTGTGTGCTGTCGTGAGGAAGCCGATAGACTAGTCTCTGCGGATTGTCTATGTAACGGAGCGTCCCGAGCAGATGGAGTGGACGTATGCTCCGCTTGATTAACGTCACGTACAACAACATCTGGTCCCAGATGTTGCTGTAAGAGAGAGGGGGCTCTCTCGCTCAAGGTCCGGGTGGACCAGGACAAGCTAGGTACCAGACTGACAGGCTTCCTCCCTACTATCCTCGGATCCATCGTTGCTGGGTGTGCATGTTCAATGTTTGTAGTGCTCGCATCACCCAAACTGCTTCCCTGGACTGCAATGGACAAACCCGGCTGCCGAGCCATTCGATGAATGGTCGCTACACCAGGCAAGCTAGCGGACAATAACACCGTCGATCCTACTAGGGACCTCTTAGGCAATTGTTGTATCTCCATGAGCACTTTTGCCGCTAGCTCTTCGTTAGAATGCAACGACGGAGGCACACTTGTTGAAGACATCACGGAAACATCACCCTGTTCTTGTTCCTCTGAAAAAGAGACTGATAAACTAGAGTGACCCTGCAGAGAGAGGACCGGCATGGACCCCTCTCCACTAACAATAGACCGTGACACACATCTCCAACATTTGTCACTCCAATTGGCACACACTGAGCAAGAATTAGTGCAAGTACATAGACTACAAGAGACACAATAAACATGAGAATCAGAGGAAGATTTCCTCGCATTACAATTTGAACAATATTCTTTCATTGTGAAAAAATATAAACAGTAGTAGTACTCGCACTGACCCTTGAAACAAAGATACATAATAATAATATAATCCATTATAACATTTCCAAAAAATAATTTCAAAAAAAAAAAAAAAAATTTTTGAAACATTTTCAGAAGAGACCAAGTTCCCAATGGGAACAGTGAGCCCAAATGGATCCCAGAAAAGCCTAAGTGTGGACAAAAATTTTAAAACATTTTAAAAAATTAATGTAACACTTAAGGACAATATTAATGTATCTGGCTATGAGCAGAACTAAACAGAAGACAAGTAATCACTATCAGAAGTAACCGTTGTCAACATGAACAAAAGTGTACAAAAACCGGAAACATGACTCCAGGCACTGTAAACATGGCCCAAAATCAGTCACCAATTTAAACACTATCCGATGTGAAACAGAGACTTCCTGAGAAGAAACTGCAGTACATCGGATGGTAGATGCAGATCACAATGCCTAAACACCCAAGGGTGAGGACGTAAACATGGGGAAAAACAGAAAATACATTCTGTTACCAAGCCAAAACTGCCAAGTAATTTTAGTAAAAATAATTACAAAAATTATGCCAAAGGCATGGGAGAATGGCAAGGGGGGGGGGGGGGGGGGGGGAGGGGGAATACAGGAAAGGGAGAGAGGAAACACTGAACAAACAATGGTACATTCATAGCAAGAATGACAACATCATCAGGGCCATGCCTCGAAAATAGGCAACATGAAATAATTTCATAAAAAACGTTAAAAAATTTATAGTAATTTATATATTTTTTATACTTACCAATGACCCAGACTTAGCTGGTGCTAACTCTAAAATAATTAGGGCCAAATGCAAATTTTACCCCCCAATCCCCAAAATTTGCATCTAAAACTGAAAATTACATGTCCTATATGGTCCTCCATACTTTTACTCCACTGCACATGCACAGTGTCAAGGAGGTCTCGAAATTGGTGCCAAAAATCATTCTTACAACCAGTGCCTGGTAAGCGTTATGTACTCCGCGGGGAGGTATGAGTTCCCAACTCATGGGAGGGCCATCGCCGTCTGGGTCATTGGTAAGTATAAAAAATATATAAATTACTATAATTTTTTTAACATTTTTATACTGTACCAATGACCCAGACTTAGCTGAATAGTAAAAAGGTCGGAGGGCTTAGGACATAAAGGAAAATCCAATAGACTCAATTACATATAACAGAGCTATCCCCTCAAGGAGAAAGGAGAGATAGGCTTTACATGTATCTTTCTTATTTGTATCAAAAAGAAAGACACAACACCCTTCTGTAATTGAGCACAATGATCTCTATTAACATCAATGATCTCTATTAACATCCAGTATAACCCTTTATACTAATATTTTTTAAAGGAAAGCCAATAAATAAGGGAGTCCAGAGAAATGAGACTCTATATACTCATTTAAAAGTGTCCGAGGATTGTATATTCACGCCCGATTAACACGTGACATATACAAATGCTTCACACTGCGCAACACTTAAAAAATATTGCATAGATGAGTAAACATTAGCTTTACACTTTAAAACCATCCCGGTACCGACATGGAATTACTGACTCCAAGAGAGGTATTCCCTTGCTTTACACTATAATGCAGGTGACCTAAGGGAACAACCACCCCACCCCCCGCCTCCCTGCTCTGGATCAAATACTCCAGAGCAAAGAGGGCAGCAGGACAGAGTCACTGCCGGAACCAAAAGCCCACACATATATTGTTGCCACTGTTTAGTAGACGACATTCTGAGTGAAAAATAACTCACCTAAACAATGCAGATCTGCAGAAATGGACTCTTTTTCAGATACAAATACGTGAAAATGGAGGGCTAAGACCAATATGCAGCCCCCATTAGATCTGTAATAGCAACATCATTAGCATAAGCCTATGATGTAGAAAGAACTCTTACTTCATGAGCTTAAAACTAAAGCACAGACTGCTGATTGAAGATATTATCATAAGCAGAACTGATAGTAAATTGAGTCCAATCTGACCATAGAATGGACCGAAATGTGGAGGAAGCTTCCACGGCATGTCCCACAACAGACACCTGAGAAAATTAATCCATGGTCTTTGTGGAGCTAGAGATGCTACCAACAGAATTTTGCATTGAGATAATTTAACTTGAGCAATATCTGCTGAATCAACGGCGCTGGAAGATACGTATATCCTAATATTCCGTCTCACGAGATCGATAGAGCGTCTACTGCAAACGCTCGAAGATCCGAACCTTGTGACACATACATCTGCAACTGATTGTTGAGATGCGTTGCGAATAAGTTGATCATTGGCCGCTCTCCTTGGTAGCAAATCTGATTGAATACTTGTTTGTTGAAAGTCCATTCTGGCGGCAACAAGCGGCCCCTCCGTGAAGGGAGTCCGCTAATACGTTCAGATGACCTGGAATATGACAGACCGATAGGAGAACTTGAAGTTCTAGTACAAACAGAAAGATTTATTCCGTTAACATGAATAACAGAATGGAAAGAGTGGCTCCCTAATTCCGAAAATATGCTAATACCGTCGAATTGTCGGAGAGAATTAACACGTGAGCATTCTGAATAATGTTCATCCAATAACGTAGTGCAAGCCAAAATGGCATCATTCTTGATGTTTATGTGCTTGATTAGGAACTACGGATCCCAAAGACCCTGGCACTTCAATCCGTTGGGCTCAATGATACGACCCAACCTGTTTGACTGGCATCCGTCAAAAGTGTAAAACTCGGATCCGGAAATTGCAGTGGAACTCCCTGAGTTAAGCACTGAAAACCTGCCCAAGTCTGAATCTCTTATTCACTTCATTTGACAAGAAGATGTCCGTATCGAGCGAAAGAATCTTCACTCTCCAATTCTGGATCAGAAGAAATTTGGAGTGAGCAAGTGCTTAACCGCCCCATTGGAATAAATTTGCGGCAGCTCTGCACAAACGAATCAGACTCATGAGATCTCTCGCTGAGACCTTGTCTGAGCAAAGACAATAGCGAGCATAACAACTAATTAATTTCACTCTGGTTTACGGCAGACGAACGAGAATGTTACGCGTCTCGAAGCTGGACTTCTGATGGAAGCGAGCCTCTTTCCTGCGGATTTGACGGAAGCTGAGTCCATCTTGGACTTCGAGATAACGGAGGTTTTCGTTTGAAGGACAATTAGTCCTACCGAAATCACCCGTCGAAACCAAGGGAAGTCCGTAATCTATTCCCAACTGATTGAGAAACTCGACAGTCTTCCGCTCACTGGTACACGATAGAGGTTAATACCATTACCTCATGGTCCTGCGAGGCTTGCGGAAGGAGAAACCATGTCCTCCACGGCCTGCACCTCGCCCCGTCGACCAAGGGGCATCTGACCGGACTCTCGGCCAGTATTACGGCCCCTACCTGAGTCGCTACCCTGACAGTCTCTAGAGTAAGACCTAGAGGACCCAGTGGAACCTCTATAGGAACTTCCCTTGGATGTATTCGCCCCAGAAGTGCCTGTCTTACTTTTCTCCGCTGAATCCGACCATATGACAGCGGATTTAAATAGCAGAGAGTCTGAAGCTTTCTTAGTTATCTGATCATAGATTGCGGAAAGCTTGCCGTCGAAGAGAAACTCTCTGGAGACCGCAGCGACTCTGAGAGAGTTTTTTCACCTTACTATCCACACGTGTGGATGTAACAGGGCCGCGTCACGTCTAATCAACTCCACATCGCCACTAAAAGGGCAGAGTTCTACGTGAGGCCCTTGAAAGAATTCTTAAGGAGGATGTACATCCTGGAATTCTTTTCCTTTGAGACATAATGATAACGCTCTGGTAAGGTGATCTGCGTATGATAATGCGTCTTAGCTAACCCTGCTAGACGATATTGTCGTTTCCAACATTCTGGTTGGAATTGACATTGACGATGGTATAGACAATACTAGGTCTTGGCCTGGTCGTCTAGACGCAGAGAAACTCTTGGAATGCTCTGTCCTGCCGATTCAAATTATTCCTTGAATTGATGAAAGGCAGATGTAGAGCATTTGCCGATAAGAAACCTGACCTGCCCGATTAGGTAGCAAGTTATATATATAGCATCATTCAACGGTTCAAATGTCCGTGAGACATTTCTGGACTATGTCGGAATCTGAGGGATGATGTCCCTAAACCGATAAGAATTCGGAGTCCAGTGGCACTATCAGTCTCTTATCTGGCAATGCAGCAATTTTGGTCCGCAGGAAGAACGTCAGAAGATAATGCCGGATGCACTCTATGGCAAATATGCTGTTCCGAAAGGGAAAATACAACTCCTCCGTATCCCTTTCGCCATCCTGTAGGACCACTTGTAATTCATGGTCGTCCGTGCCTGAACATGCAGTGGAACGTACCAACCCAGCTTCCTCGAATAATTCTTGATCCGACAAAGTTACTGTCGGATGCTGGGATGCTGCGATAATTTGTGCTATCTGCGATAGCACATCCGTAACATAGGCCTGTGGAGTTGCGGTCTTACAGGATTTAGCCGCTGGAAGCTCCTTGGACGTTGAACTCCTGCATATTTCTTATCTGCGAACGTCTGGAGTATGAAGGCCTTGTATCCTTGGCTACCGGATGGCGTGACCTGGTCGCCGTATAATCCCTGGTCGGCAATTTTGGTTGAATATGACAGGTCATGTAGCCAAGGTGCGGTCGTAATACCTTGAGCACTTCCCGCTAGCCCTAATATTGCAACAACGGAGACACACTTGTTGAAGACATCATGTAAACATCACACTGAATTCTGAAAAAGAAAATGATAACATGGAGTGACCCTGCAGAGAGAGGACCGTAATGGACCCCTCACCGCTAACAAAATACCGTGACACACGTCTCCAACGTTGTCTTACCAACAACACACACAGAGCAAGAATTAGTGCGAATACATTGACTATAGGAAACACAATGAAAATTAGAGAAAGATATCCTCGCATTACAATTTGAACAATATTTTTTCAACATGAAAAAATATACACAGTCATATTACTCGTACTAACCCTTGAAACAAATATACATAATATATTATAATCCATTATAACATTTCAAAAGAAAATAATTTCAAAAAAAAAAATTTTTGAAAAATTTTTTGGAAGAGACCAAGTTCCCAATGGGAACAATGAGCCCAAATGGATTCCAAAAAAGTCTAAGTGTGGACCAAAATTTTAAAATCATTTCAAAAATTAATGTAACACTTACGGACAATATTAATGTATCTAGCTATGAACTGAACTAAGCAGAGGACAAGTAATCACTATAAGAAGTAACCATTGTCAAAATAAAGAAAGTGTAAACAAACCGGAAACATGACTCCAGGCACTGGTAAACACGGCCCGAAATCGGTTACCAATTAAAACACTATCTGATGCAAAACAGAGACTTCCAGAGAAGAAACTGCAGAACATCAGATGGTAGATGCAGACCAAAACGCCTAAACACCCAAGGGTGAGGACGTAAACATGGGGAAAAAACAGAAAATAATTCTGTTTCCATGCCAAAACTCCCAAGAAATTTTTGTAATAAAAATTACAAAAAATAAGCCAAAAGCATGCGAGAATAGCTAGGGGGGAATAAAGGAAAGGGAGAGAGGAAACACGGATTAAACAATGGAACATTCATAGCAAGAATGACCACAACAGGGTCATGCCTCGAAAGTTAAAAAATTTATAGTAATTTATATATTTTTTATACTTACCAATGACCCAGACATAGCTGGTGCTAACTCTTAAAATATAGGGCCAAACACAAATTTTGCCCCCCAATCCCCAAAATTTGCATCTAAAACTAAAGAAAACATGTCCTGAAAGGCCCTCCACACTTCGCCCCTACTGCGCATGCGCAGTGTCAAGGACGTTCCGAAATTGGCGCCATTTATCATTCTAATAACCAGTGCCTGGTAAGCGCTATGTACTCAGCGGGGAGGCAAGAGTTCCCAACTCCTGGGAGGGCCATCCCCGTCTGGGTCATTGGTAAGTATAAAAAATATATAAATTACTATAAATTTTTTAACATTTTTATACTGTACCAATGACCCAGACATAGCTGAATAGTAAAAAGGCTGGAGGGCCAAGGACATAGAGCAAAATGGAATACGCTCAATAAAATAAAATAGAGTCATCCCCTGTAGGGAAAAGAAGTAATAGGCCTTACATGTATCTTTCTTATTTATGATAAATTAGAAAGATACAACACCTTCCAAAAATTGAGCTTCATACATCCATGTACTCTATTAATATCCAATAATCCTTATACTAATAATTTTTAAAGTAAGCCAATAATAAAGTAAGTCTAGAGAATAGAGACTCTTATACTCCTAAAAGTGTGTGAGAATTGCATAATCATGTCCGTTGACATATGCAATATTCAAAAGCTATACTTTAAAAACTAAGACTTGAATGAATTTTATAAACTTAAACTTCTCACTAAACAACCATCCCAATAACAGCTCAGAATCACTAACTCCGGAGGAGGTATCCCCTTGTTTTCATAGTAAAAACAGGTGACCCAAGGGAACACCCTCCCCCCCCCCCCCCCTTTTTCTTGCCCTGGGTCAAATAGCCCAGAGCGAAGAGGGCAGCCGAACGGAGACACTGCCGAAACAGACAGCCTACCTAGCTATAGTAGCAACTGTTAAGTGAATGACATTCTGAGCAGTAGATAATAGACCTAACAATAGAGGCCTCCAGAAATGGACTCGATATTTCTGAGATAAAATTCATGAATGTGGATGGCTGAGCGCAATGAGCAGCCTTCAAAAATCTATAATAGCAACACTATTAATGTAAGCCCAAGAAGTAGAAGAACTCTTACTTCATGAGCCGAAATCTTAAGCACAACTGCTAAGCCAATGATATACCATAAGCAGTACGCTAGTTAATAGAATCCATTAACAATAAAATGGAGCGTAACGTCCTTCTACTAGACATCAAAGACAGAAGAAGCTTACGCCCTTGTAATAAACAGATATCTGTTTATAAATACATAAACTGTACCCGGAAAGAGTAAAGGCCTATGCCCATACGAAGACGGAAGGACCTTAAAATAATAGGTTCCGGATAATAGGAGCCTAACTCTTATGCAACAATCCAACCTAAATAGTAACGGAAGTATTGATTCCGAAACTATGAAAGTGAAAATCATCCATCGATAGTGCATGAAACTCACTGACTCTACAGTAAAAGAGAAACCAACAGAATTACTGTCTAAAAGGTCAGAATTTGAAAACTACTGTTTCCAGAGGCTCAAATGATTACTTAGCTAAATAAGAACCGAAGTTAAAATCCGTATAGGAATTTAATCTAAAGATTCTAAGTCTATTTATCAAAAAGTTACTAACTGACTTAGATAAAGAGACAAAAGACTCAATTGTAAACTATCGTAGAGTGCATAGGTATGAGGTAACATAAACCTATAACCTAAATGACAACAGGCTGCAGTAGATCTTGTGAAACAAGTATACTAAAAAATAGCAATGAGTAGTATGGAGGGATCAACGATATGAACATAATGATCCCTACACCACGACGGAAGAGCCTCCACTTAAGTCGCATAGAATAGCGAAGAAGAGGATCTCCTATAGTAAGAAATCGCGTCCAAAGCTCGTCCAGTACAGTGCTTACAATGCAATACGGACCACACAACGGAATACATGAAGGTTGCGACCTTGCTGGTTGTGATAAAGATGACACGATTTACCCAGTGAAAAAAGATCCTCACATAGAGGAAGATTTCACGTTAAGATCCACAGTAGACAAGAGAGTAAATTACTCATGATCTCTGTGAAGAAAGAGATGCTATCAACAGAAATTTATTGTGGTTGTTTATCTTAGCAATACCTGCTAAAACAACAGCGCCGGAGGATACGCGTATCCTATCATTCCGTCCTATAGATCAATAGAGCGTTAACAGTATTAGCTCAGAGATCTGGACAAGCCAACACATACGTCTGCAATTGATTAGCAAGCTGTGTCATAAATAAAACATCATTGGGCGCTCCCATAGATAGCAAATCTGATTGAATACTTGTTTGTTGAGAGTCCATTCTGACAGCAACAAGCGACCCGTAAGAGAACGGGAGTGCGATAAAACAATCAGACGACCCAGAATATGACGGACCAAAACTGAACTTGGTGTACTATAACCAACAGACGGATTCTTTCCATTAAATTGAATAACGGAAACGAAAGAGTGCCTCCCTGGTTCCGGAGATACGCCACTACTGTCGAATTAAAGGACAGGAATTTGGGCATGCGTTTCTGAATAATGTTCATGCAATGACATAAAGCAAGCCTAAAAAAACATTATTCCGCAGAAGTTAAACTGATAGCTAAAAGACTGCGGAACCCAAAGACCCTGGCACTTCGAATCCGTAGGGATCAGTATATATCCCAATCTGTTTGACTGGCAACCGTCATAACAGCCACACTCGGGTCCGGCAACTGCGGCGGCACTCTCTGAGTCAACCACCGAATGTTTGCCCCAGTCTGAATCTCTTGTAACACTAGATAGACAAGAGAATGTATAAATCGAGCAATTCATGGATTGCCGGAAAGTTGCCGTCGAAGAGAAGCTCCTCCGAGAACGAAGCGACTCTGAGAGAGTTCTTAACCTACTATCCACGCGTGGATGTAGCTAGGGCTGCGTCACGTCTAACCAACTCCAATCAGCCACTGAAGGGCGGAGTTATACGTGAACAAACTACTGCCCTCAAAAGAAATTACATTGAGAATAATATCTCGTAAATCTTTTCTTGAAGACGTAATGATAACGCCTCAGTAAGGCGGATTACGTATAATAAAGCATCTAAGTTAAGTCTACTATACATAATGTCGTTCCCAACATTGAAATTGGAAAAGACATAAACGGCGAAAAAGAATATATGCAGTCTTTAATCACACCGTCTAGACGCATATGAACTCTCGGTATGCCCTGCTCTGCCAAAATAAACTATTTGTAAAAAAGATAAAATGGCAGAAATGAGCCACGCGGACAAGAAACTAAACTATCATGCTTAGTAGCAGGCTTGTATATATATATAAATATATAGCGTCGAAAATAAAACACATGTTGTAATGACAATATTGGACTGCGTCGGTAAGACAGGGACAAAGTCCCTGTACCGATCGAAAAATCCGAGTCCAATGACGCTATAAGTCTCTTATCCAAGATCGCAGCAATGAAGTCCGAAAAATAATCACTGGAAGAAATGCCAGAAGATATGAAGGGCATCTTCCGATACTACTAAAGGGAAAACTCGAAATCTTTCGAATCCCTTTCGCCATCCTGTCGGACCCTATAAAGCGTTCGGTCGTCCGTAGCTTGATGCAACCGCGGACCGCACCGACCCAGCGCCGTCGGATAATTCCTGATTCGACCGAGAAACTGTCAATTGCTGGGATGCTGTGAAACAACTGTGCTAACTCGGATAGCACGTCCGTCACTGAGGCCTGAGGAGCAGCGGTCTTACGATGCATTGCCGCAGGAAGCTCCGAGATCGTTATCCCGTGCATACTTCCAATATGCGAGCTAACGGAGTGTATAGGCCTCGTGTCCGTTGGCTACCGGATGGCGCGACCTATTCGCTGTGGAATCACTGAATGCCGAAACTGATCGGATACTCGAGGTCACGTAGCCAATGTGCGGTCGTGTGCCCTGCTGTGAGGATGAGGAAGCATTAAAGACAGTCTCTCGGACTGTCAATATAACGGAGCGTCCCGAGCAACGGACATATGCTCCGAATGTAAAATATCTGAACCACAACATGCGGTCCCCTATGTTGTTGGCTTCCTCCGATCTGTCCTCAATCTGCCGTCACTGGGTGAGTACTAAAGTAATTAAAGTGCTCGCATCACCCAAATCTCCTTCCTAGACCGCAACGGACGAACCCGGCAGCCGAACCATTCGATGAATGTACGCTACACCGGGTGAGCTAGCGAATGTCACTCCGTAAGCGATAGACATATTCCATGAGCACTAATTGCCGCTAACTCTTCATTAACTATGACGACAGAGGCACACTTTTGAAAGACATCTCCATAACTCTTCGAACAAGAAACCAGAAATGCTTGGATAGCAAGCATAAAATAATAATATATATAGCGTCGTTCAATAATTCGAAAGTTGTGTGACATTATTGGACTATGTCGGAACTGAGGGACGATGTCCCTGAACCGAACCAAAAATTTCTAAGTCCACCGACGCTATCAGTTTCTTATCCGGCATCGCAGCATATGTTGTTCCGAAAGGGAAAGCTTGAAATCCTCCGAATCCCTTACGGTATCCCGTCGGACCGGCTGAAACTTTCGGACGTCCGTACCCGCTTCCGCGGAGCGTCCCGACCCAGCATCGTCGGATAAAATATATGCGACAGATTCAGTTGATGCTGGGATGCTGCGATAAACTGTGCTATTAAGGAAAGCACGTCCGTTCCCGAGGCCTGTGCAGTAGCGGACTTACGATGCATTGCCGCTGGAAGCTCCGTGTACGTTGACTCCCGCACACTTTCTATGCGAACGTCCGGAGTCTGCAGGCCTCGAGTCCCCGGCTGCCGACCCAGCGCTGTCGGATAATTCTCGATCCGACACCGTTTCTGTCGGCTGCTGGGATGCTGCGATAAGCTGTGCTATGTGCACAAGAATGTCCGGCGTCGAGACCTGCGGAGGCGCAGTCTATCGCTGCTTCGCCGAGGGCAGCTCCGCATCAGATGGCTCCCGCATACTTTTCCTATGCGAACGTCCAGAGTCCATCGGTCTCGAATCCCTGGCTGCCGGATGGTGTGACCTGGTCGCCGAAGAATCCTTGATCGGCGAAGCTGGTAATATATCGGCGGTCACGCAGCCAAGGTGCGGTCGTGTGCGCTGACGAGAAGAGGAAGCCTTAGCAGTCTCAGCGGACTGCCTATACAACGGAGCGTCCCGAGCGACGGACGTATGCTCCGCTAGCGACACATTTGTACCACAACATCTGGGGCCAGATGTTGTTGAACGAGAGAGGGGCCTCTCTCGCTTGCCGTCCGGATGGACCGGAACGAGCTATGAACCGGACTAAAAGGCTTCCTCCGTTCTCCCTCCGATCCGCCGTCACTGGGTGTGCATTAAGTTAATATTATAGTGCTCGCATCACCCCAAAATTCCTTCTAGACCGCAACGGACGAACCCGGCTGCCGAACCATTCGGTGAATGGACGCTACACCGGGCGAGCTAGCGGACGTCAAAGGCCGTCGAACCTACTAGGGTCCTCTTAGGCAATTGGCGTATTACATGAGCACTTTTCCGCTAGCCCTTCATTAATTGTGACGACGGAGGCACACTGTTGGAAGACATCACAGATACATCACCCTAATCTTGATCGTCTGAAATAGAAATTGATAAAGTAGAGTGACCCTGCGGGGAAAGGACCGGAGTGTCCAAATCCCCAACAACATACCGTGACATACGCTTCCCATATTGTCATCGAAATCATACGATACAGAACAGGAGTTAATGCGAGTACACTGACCACATATAGAATGATAATAAGGTCAGAGGAAGACTTCCTCTTAAAACAATTGATCAATATCCTTTCAATGTGAAAAGAAAGCAAGTCCTGGTACTCGCACTAACCCCTGGCAATCAAAATACATAATAATAATATGATCCATTAATATAGAAAAAATAATTGAAATCAAAATATTTTGAAAAAATATTTTTTCAGAACAGCCCAAGTTTCTGAAAAGTAACGTTGAGCCCCAATGGATCCCAAGCCTAAGTGTGGACAAAAATTTTAAAAATATTTTAAACAATTTATTCAACACTTACGAACAATAATAATGTATCTAGTTATGATTAAAATAACATAAAGATATTATTATTTAGAAATCCCCCCCTCACACAGAGGGCTGTTGTAAATGTAAACAATGAGTGTAAAAACACTAAAAAAAAGACTCCAGGCACCCAGGCCCGAAATCAGTTACCAAAAATACACCATCTGATGCAAAACAGAGACTTCCAGGGAAGAAACTGCAGAACATCAGATGGTAGATGCAGAACACAACGCCTAACCACCCGTAGGTGAAGACGTAAACATGGGGAAAGAACAGAATACATTCTGTTATTCAGCTAAAACTCCCAAGAAATTTTAGTAATAATAATTACAGAAACTATGCCAAAAGCATGGGAGAATAGCAAGGGGGAACTTAAAGGACAGGGAGAGAGGAAAACACTTGAAAAAAACAGTGTAACTAAATAATCAGAATGACAACAAAATGGCTGCTGCCTTGAAAATAGGTAACTTAACATAATTTCATTAAAAATTTTTAAGTTACAGCCCTGATAATATTCTGTCACACATTCTTTTCCTCTCCTCCTTTTCTATCCTCCTTAGAATCACCATTTCACTAATATTTATGTGTCTGGCATCATTTAAACTGAGATTTAAAAGCACAAAGATCAGTCAGATGTTAACTGATGCAGGGCCAAACTTAGAATGATAAATGGCGCCAATTTCGGAACGTCCTTGACACTGCGCATGCGCAGTAGGGGCGAAGTGTGGAGGGCCTTTCAGGACATGTTTTCTTTAGTTTTAGATGCAAATTTTGGGGATTGGGGGGCAAAATTTGTGTTTGGCCCTATATTTTAAGAGTTAGCACCAGCTATGTCTGGGTCATTGGTACAGTATAAAAATATAGGTAACATGAAATAATTTCGTAAAATAATTATAAGTTACAGCCCTGAACATTTCTTTCCACTGTTTTTCTCTCTCCTCCTTCTATTTCCTCCTTATATCCACCAATTCTCTCATAATTATGTGTCTGGCATCATTAAAACTGAGATTTACAAGCACAAATAACAGTGAAGTGTATATGTTTTGAGGGCCAAACAAAGAATGATTTTTGGTGCCAATTTCGAGACCTCCTTGACACTGCGCATGCACAGTAGAGTAAAAGTATGGAGGCCCATATAGGACATGTAATTTTCGGTTTTAGATGCAAATTTTGGGGATTGGGGGGTAAAATTTGCTTTTGGCCCTAATTATTTTAGAGTTAGCACCAGCTAAGTCTGGGTCATTGGTACAGTATAAAAATTTATAAGTTGCAGCCCTGATCATATTCTACCATTGTTTCTTTCCTCTCATCCTTCTATTTCCTTCATAGATCCACCATTTCATCCATAATTATGTATCTGGCATCATTTAAACAGAGATTTACAGCACAAATATCAGTGAGGTGTTACTGAATTAAGGGCCAAACAAAGAATGACAATTGGCACCAATTGCGAGACCTCCTTGACACTGCGCATGCGCAGTGGACAAAAGGTATGGAGGACCACATAGGACACTGAAATTTTGGTTTTTGATGCAAATTTGGGGGATTGGGGGGCAAAATTTGTGTTTGGCCCTTGATTTTAAGGAGTTAGCACCAGCTAAGTCTGGGTCATTGGTACAGTATAAAAATATAAAGATTCATGAGGCAGTTGGAGGGGTAGTCCACTCAATGTCTTTGCTAATTGTGGATAGTGACTTATCTTCTGATCATAGCTGAAGTGTACACAATATGTGTACAGGTGTAAAAGTTTATCTCTCCTTCCACACCTGGTTTATCTTCCCCAACCTGAATTATTTTTACTAGTCCATTGGATCATGGAACTTTTTAAAGAATTTGCTTTAAGGAAAAGCAACTATAGCACATTTGAAAACTCGTTGGACAGGGCTAGAAAGGGTCACAAATCACCCCCCCCCCCAAAAAAAATGTTTAGAAATAATGATTTCATGGCAGGCTGTCAACATTTTCTTACCATTGGAATGGAGGACTTACACACGTGATTTATTCTTTCAAGGTACAAATGCTGAAACAGTGAAACAGCATTGAGAGAAAAAAAAATATTAGGGGGGTGGGTTGAGTCAGGATGTTGTTGCCTGCATATCTTTCCCACATCATAAAGCCCTGTCAAATAAAATATAATAGATTGAATATCTCAATTTTTTTCAATTTCATACACAAATTTTTATGCCCCTGACCCTCTCAGGCACCATTATGTTTTCACCATGTTAAATTTTTGGGTTTCCTTCTAATAACTAAAGAACCGCTTATTCGATCAAATCTTAATTTTAGGGCTTACTTGTGGATGACTAAACAATGCTTCCTTTCAAGTTTGGTCCAGCTAGGCAATTCAGTAAGGCTGCTATAGCGTTATGACATCGTCGGGGGCATATGATATGCTTTGTGTTGCTCTTGTTATTCAATTAACATAATTTGACTCTTCAGCCTATGTGCAATTAACAAGTCAAATTTGCACTGAAGGTATGGTAAATAGTTTTGTGTTTGGAAGTTATATTGTTAACAGATTTATTCAATTAAGAGATATACAATCGATAGGGCTTCATTGTACTAGCAAATGTCCCTACTATAACCATCACTGAATTATCTTATTATCTTCACTATATTGGTCTGCTAGTTCCACAATTCCTGCTTCTACCACGAGCAGACTTATTGGCTGGGACTGCTACTCCTATAATCAGACCACACTGTGGTTGTTAATTGACATTGTTCATCAAAGCAATCTCAAAAAATTCTGACGATAGTCTTATTGGGATACACAACTCATGAGGACACTCTGATGTCCAAACTAAAATACTTAGCACCCTTGCAAAAGGGCAGATGGTACAATATCTTCATAACAAACAGTTTTCTTGCTTCTTTTAGGATAAATTACCAACATCTAAAATCTGGATGCAAAGGTTCAAGGTCACAAAATATCTTGCCACTGAAATTTGTACAGTTGGGCACATTTAACCAAATTTTGACAAATGATTTCTTTGGTTAAACTTGGATGAATTTTTCATCAAAGCTAGTCACAGCAGCCATGACTAGATTTGATGAAAAATATTTTAAAAATATTCAGCAGGCTACGAGTTAAAAAAAAAAAGTGAAGACAGGTAAAAAGAACAGGTAGACATATTCATATACATTTATTCCATTGAAGTTCACTTAAATGAAATATTTAGTCATACATACAGAGAATAAACATGTACAGTTTCTATATGTGAGATTGGAAAATATACCAGTTGCACTATTAACCCTTTTGCCAGGGTGGGGGAGAGTATGGGGGGCCAGTAGTAACCCCAGGGCCCAGAACAGGGTTGGCCCAGGAGTCTTGGGTCCGGCCTGGGTCCCCAAAAATTTTGCTAACCAAATTATTAAACATCTATTTTTTTTTTATTTTTCCCATAGAAAAAAACATGGCTTATGACTCCTCATTAGAATGAGCAAGTTCCAATGAGAGGTCATATGCTATGTTTTGAGGCAAAAATATGAAAAAATAATGAAAATCGACAGGCTATTTTGTGAACAGCAGTTTGGGCCATTATGTTGGGCAAAGGATTAGACTGTTATCTATATACATAAGCACCAGACCCAGTGTTATCACTTCAAGAATTCTTCACTTCAAGAAATTTGGCATCAGCATCAGTATTCTGATAATTGAATAGCCACTTTGCCAATGGAAATTATTCAATTAACAGGAGATTCAATTAAGAAGGATTTTGTCACTTTCCGGTATTCTAGAGACAAACTTAGCATTTATTCTATTTTTTCTTGTTTGACAGAGGTTGATGAGCTCTATCAAACAAGATTTTATAGATTAAATGCCTGTATTGGATGTACTGAAGCCAAATAAGTCTATAAACAAAGGAAAACTGGGGAGAAACAAGATGTTAAAAAATTTATAGTAATTTATATATTTTTTATACTTACCAATGACCCAGACATAGCTGGTGCTAATTCTCAAAAATGTAGGGCCAAACACAAATTTTGCCCCCCCAATCCCCAAAATTTGCATCTAAAACCGAAAAAATCATGTCCTAAATGGTCCTCCATACTTTTCCTCCACTGCGCATGCGCAGTGTCAAGGAGGTCTCGAAATTGGCGCCAATTATCATTCTTACAAGCAGTGCCTGGTCAGCGCTATGTACTCAGCGGGGAGGTATGAGTTCATAACTCCTGGGAGGGCCATCCTCGTCTGGGTCATTGGTAAGTATAAAAAATATATAAATTACTATAAATTTTTTAACATTTTTATACTGTACCAATGACCCAGACATAGCTGAATAGTAAAAAGGCTGGAGGGCCTAAGACATAGAGGAAAATCCAATAAGCTCAACTATATATAATAGAGTCATCCCCTCGAGGAGAAAAGGAGTATTAGGCTTTACATGTATCTTTCTTATTTATGATAAATTAGAAAGACACAACACCCTCCATAATTGAGCATAATAACATTCATGTTCTCTATTAACATCCAGTATAACCCTTTATACTAATTATTTTTAAAGTAAGCCAATAAATAAAGTTAGTGCAGAGAATTGAGACTCTTTATACTCTTTAAACGTGTCCGAGGATTGTATATTAACGCCCGTTTGACACGTGACATATACAAATGCTTCACACCGAGCTACACTTTAAAAATATGACATGAATGAATTTAAAACATTAACTTTACACTTCAAAACCATCCCGGTAATGATGCAGAATTACTGACTCCAGAGGAGGTATCCCCTTGCTTTTCACTATAAAGCAGGTGACCTAAGGGAACACCCGCCCCCCCCCCCCCCTTCCCCTTGCCCTGGGTCAAATAGCCCAGAGCGAAGAGGGCAGCAGGACGGAGTCACTGCCGGAACAGAAAGCCTGCATAACTATAGTTGCAACTGTTTAGTGGACGACATTCTGAGCAACAGGTAACGGACCTAAACAATGCAGGTCTCCAGAAATGGACTCAATATTTCTGAGATAAAAAATTTGTGAATGTGGATGGCTGAGACCAATATGCAGCCTTCATTAAATCTGTAATAGCAACACTATTTGCGTAAGCCCAAGATGTTGAAAGAGCTCTTACTTCATGAGCCGAAATCTTAAGCACAGACTGCTGAGTTGAAGATAGATTATCATAAGCAGTACGGATAGTTAATTGAATCCATCTAGCAATAGAATGGACTGTAATGTCCTTTCTATTAGGCATCAGAGACAGAAAGAAGCGTTTTCATCCCTTTCTGATAAACTGAGATCTTCGTTTATAAATATGTAAAGCTCTAACCAGACAGAGTAAAGGCCTATGCCCGTCTGAAGATGGAAGGGCCTTAATAACAATAGGTTCCGGATATTTATTAGGAGCCTGATTCTTAGCCAAAAATCCAACATTAGTAGTAAAGGTAATAGTGTTCCCGACACTACGATAGTGAGAATCGTCCACAGATAGTACATGAAGCTCACTGACTCTTCTAGCAGAAGAGAAAGCTAAGAGAAATGCTGTCTTATAAGACAAGAATTTGAAATCTACTGTCTCAAGAGGCTCAAATGGCTTTTCTTTTAGTTTAAGAAGAACTCAAGCTAAATTCCATTTAGGAATTAATCTAAGGGTTCTAGGTCTATTTATCGAGAAGTTTCTAACTAATTTAGATAAAGAGACATCAGATCCAATTTGTAAACCATCATGGTGTGCATAGGTATCAGATAACATAGACCTATAACCTTTAATAGTAACAGGCTGCAGTTTGATCTCGTCAAACAAGTATACTAGAAAGTTTGCAATGTCTGGAATGGAGGGATCAAAAATATCAACAGAATGATCCCTACACCAACGACAAAAGACCTTCCACTTAGCCGCATAGTTTAGTGAAGAGGAGGTCCTCCTACAGTTAGAAATTGCGTCCACTGCTCATCCTGTAAAATGCTTGCCGTGCAAGAAGGACCGCACAACGGAAATACGTGAAGGTTGAGACCTTGCAGGTTCTGATGTAGTTGATGCGATTTCCCCTGCGAAAGAAGCTCCTCTCGTGGAGGAAGCTTTCGCGGTAAGTCCCACAGCAGACACCTGAGTAGATTTATCCATGGTCTCTGTGGAGACAGAGATGCTACCAACAGAATTTTGCATTGAGATTGTTTTATCTTTAGCAATATCCGCTGAATCAACGGCGCTGGAGGATACGCATATCCTATCATTCCGTCCCACGAGATCGATAGAGCGTCTACTGCATATGCTCGGGGATCTGGACATGGAGACACATACGTCTGCAACTGATTGTTGAGTTGTGTCGCAAATAAGTCTATCATTGGCCGCTCCCATTGGTAGCAAATCTGATTGAATACCTGTTTGTTGAGAGTCCATTCTAACAGCAACAAGCGACCCTTCCGTGAAAGGGAGTCTGCTAATACATTCAGACGACCCAGAATATGACGGACCGAAAGTAGAACTTGGTGTTCTAGAACAAACAGAAGGATTCTTTCCGTTAAATTGAATAACGGAACGGAATGAGTGCCTCCCTGGTTCCGAATATACGCTACTACTGTCGTATTGTCAGACAGGATTTGGACATGTGCTTTCTGAATAATGTTCATCCAATGACGTAGTGCAAGCCAAATTGACATCATTTCCTTGATGTTTATGTGCTTGCCTAGAAACTGCGGATCCCAAAGACCCTGGCATTTCGAATCCGTTGGGATCAATGTTGCACCCCAACCTGTTTGACTGGCATCCGTCATAATCGTAAAACTCGGATCCGGCAACTGCAGTGAGACTCCCGGAGTCAACCACTGAATGTTTGCCCAAGTCTGAATCTCTTGTTTCACTTGATTTGACAAGAGAACGTCTATATCGAGCGAATGAATCTTTACACTCCAATTCTGAGTCAAGAAAATTTGGAGAGGACGAGTGCGTAACCGCCCCATCGGAATGAGATCTGCTGCAGCTCCGCACAGACCTATCAGTCTCATGAACTCTCTCGTTGTGACTTTGTCTAATTGAAGACAATAGCGAGCGTAACAACTGATTAATTTCGCTCTGGTTAACGGCAGACGAACGAGATTGTTGTGCGTCTCGAAGCTCATTCCCAGATGAGTGAATGACTTGGACGGCACCAGATCTGACTTCTCCTCGTTTATTATAAAACCGAGACGTCGGAGTAATAGAAGCAGATTCTGCACATCGTTCTGAAGCGTTAACTCACCGTACCTCTGAAGAATGTCGTCCAGGTAGGCCGACATTACCGCAGACGAATGAGCTCGGAAATATATCATTACCGAGTTCATTATTCGAGTGAAAGCCCAGGGCGCTAGGTTCAAACCGAAGCACATCACTCAGAACTGATATACAACTCCTAGGACTGCGTAGCGTAGATACTTTCTGAATGTTGGATGTACCATGACGTGAAAGTACGCATCCTTGAGATCTATGCTTGTAGCATAGTCGTTCACCCGAATACTCGCTCTGACTGATCGAATTGTCTCCATATAGAACTTCGGAGCGACGATCAGCTTGTTTATCCAGCTCAGATCTATGACTGGACGGAACGAGCCGTCTGGTTTTGGAACCAGAAACAGATGGCTGTAGAAACCCGGTGATTCCTGGTCTTCTACGACCTCTACCGCGTTCTTCTTCAGAAGAGACTGTACTTCTGATAAAAGAGCGTCTCTTTTCTGCGGATTCGACGGAAGCTGAGTCCATTTTGGACTTCAAGTTAATGGAGGCTTTTGTTTGAAGGATATTCTTAGTCCTTCCGAAATTACCCCTCGAACCCAGGGGTCGTCCGTAATTGACGCCCAATCGTTTATAAAACTTGATAATCTTCCGCCTACTGGAACACGATAGAGGTTCAAACCATCACCTCCTGGACCTGCGAGGCTTGCGGAAGGAGAAACTACGTCCTCCGCGACCCGCACCTCGCCCCGTCGACCTAGGGATGTCTGACCGGTAATCTCGGCCAGAAGAACGTCCCCCACGAGAGTCGCTGCCTTGACGGTCTCTAGAATAAGACCTAGACGACGCATAGGAACCTCTATAGGAACTTCTCTTGGGCGTACTTGTCCCAGAAGTGCCTGTCTTACTCTTTTCTGCTGTATCCGGCTTTTTGGAAGCGGATTTGAAAAGCAGAGAATCCGAAGCTTTCTTAGTTATCTTATCACAGATTGCTGAAAGCTTGCCGTCGAAGAGAAGCTCTCCGGAGACCGAAGCGACTCTGAGAGAGTTCTTCACCTTACCATCCAAGCGCATGGATGTAGCTAGGGCTGCGTCACGTCTAACCAACTCCAGGTTTGCCACTGAAAGGGCTGAGTTATACGTGGAATAAGCTACTGCCCTTGAAAGAAGTCTTAATGAGGATTGTATATCCTGGAATTCTTTCCCTTGAAGATGCAATGATAACACCTTAGTAAGGTGATCTGCGTATGATAAGGCGTCTAAGTTAACTCTGTTAGACATTATTGTCGTTTCCGACTGAAAGGGCGGAGTTATACGTGGAATAAGCTACTGCCCTTGAAAGAAGTCTTAATGAGGATTGTATATCCTGGAATTCTTTCCCTTGAAGATGCAATGATAACACCTTAGTAAGGTGATCTGTGTATGATAAGGCATCTAAGTTAACTCTGTTAGACATTATTGTCGTTTCCAACGTCGTGGTTGGAATTGACATAGACGACGGTATAGACAATTCCAAGTCTTCAGCCTCGTCGTCTAGACGCAGAGGAACTCTCGGTATGCCCTGTCCTGCCGTTTCGAATTTATTCCTTGAATTGATGAAAGGCAGATTTAGGGCATTTGCGGATAAGAAACCAGACTTGCCCGTTTTGGTAGCAAGCTTATAAATAGCGTCGTTCAATAATTCAAATGTTCTTATGACCTTATTGGACTGTGTCGGAAACTCAGGGACGATGTCCCTGAACCGATCAAAAAATTCTGTGTCCAATGACGCTATCAGTCTCTTATCCGGCATCGCAGCATTTTGGTCTGACGGAACAACCCCTGGAAGATAATGCCGGATAAAATCTACGGCAGCTTTATGTTGTTCCGAAAGGGAAAGCTCCGAATCCCTTTCGCCATCCTGTCGGACCCTATGAAGTTCTCGGTCGTCCGTACCCGATGCTTCGGCGGAGCGTACCGACCCAGCGTCGTTGGATAATTCCTGATCCGACAGAGATTCTGTCGTTTGCTGGGATGCTGCGATAAGTTGTGCTATTTGGGATAGCACGTCCATCACTGAGGCCTGTGGAGTAGCGGTCTTACGTTGCTTTGCCGCTGGAAGCTCCGTGTACGTTGACTCCTGCATACTTCTTTTATGTGAACGTCCGGAGTCTACAGGCCTCGTGTCCCTGGCTACCGGATGGCGTGACCTGGTCGCCATGGAATTCCTGATCGGCAAAGCTGGCTGGATATCCGTGGTCACGTAGCCAAGGTGAGGTCGTGTGCGTTGCCGTGAGGATGAGGAAGTCTCTCCGGACTGTCTATATAACGGAGCATCCCGAGCGGCGGACGTATGCTCCAAATGCGAAACGTTTTGTACCACAACATCTGGTCCCAGATGTTGTTGTACGAGAGAGGGACCTCTCTCGCTCGCTCGCAACCCGGATGGACCTGGACGAGCCAGGAACCAGACTAATAGGCTTCCTCCGTTCTCTCCTCTGATCCGTCGTCACTGGGTGTGCACTTTGTCTTATTATAGTGCTCGCATCACCCAAATCTCCTTCCTGGACCGCAACGGATGAACCCGGCTGCCGAGCCATTCGATGAATGGTCGCTACACCGGGCGAGCTTGCGGATGCCAATGCCGTCGATCCTACTAGGGACCTCTTAGGCAATTGACATATTTCCATGAGCACTTTTGCTGCTAGCTCTTCATTTAACTGTGACAACGGAGGCACACTTTTGTAAGACATCACGGAAACATCACCCTGTTCTTGTTCCTCTGAAATAGAGATTGATAAACTAGAGTGACCCTGCGGAGAAAGGACCGGCATGGCCTTTTCCCCGCTAACAACATACCGTGACACACGTTTCCAATGTTTGTCATCCTAATTGACACATACTGAACAGGAGTTAGTGCGAGTACACTGACTACAATTAATACAATGATTATGAAAGTCAGAGGAAGATTTCCTCTTATTGCAATTTGAACAATATCCTTTCATTATGAAAAGAACACAAAAAGTCCTAGTACTCGCACCAACCCCTGAAAACAAAGATACATAATAACATGATCCATTAACACAGAAAAAATAATTGAAATCAAAAAAAATTTTTTGAAAAAGTTAAAAAATTTATAGTAATTTATATATTTTTTATACTTACCAATGACCCAGACATAGCTGGTGCTAACTCTTAAAATATAGGGCCAAACACAAATTTTGCCCCCCAATCCCCAAAATTTGCATCTAAAACTAAAGAAAACATGTCCTGAAAGGCCCTCCACACTTCGCCCCTACTGCGCATGCGCAGTGTCAAGGACGTTCCGAAATTGGCGCCATTAATCATTCTAATAACCAGTGCCTGGTAAGCGCTATGTACTCAGCGGGGAGGCAAGAGTTCCCAACTCCTGGGAGGGCCATCCCCGTCTGGGTCATTGGTAAGTATAAAAAATATATAAATTACTATAAATTTTTTAACATTTTTATACTGTACCAATGACCCAGACATAGCTGAATAGTAAAAAGGCTGGAGGGCCAAGGACATAGAGCAAAATGGAATACGCTCAATAAAATAAAATAGAGTCATCCCCTGTAGGGAAAAAGAAGTAATAGGCCTTACATGTATCTTTCTTATTTATGATAAATTAGAAAGATACAACACCTTCCAAAATTGAGCTTCATACATCCATGTACTCTATTAATATCCAATATAATCCTTATACTAATAATTTTTAAAGTAAGCCAATAAATAAAGTAAGTCTAGAGAATAGAGACTCTTATACTCCTAAAAGTGTCTGAGGATTGCATAATCATGTTCGTTGACATATGCAATATTCAAAAGCTATACTTTAAAAACTAAGACTTGAATGAATTTTAAAAACTTAAACTTCTCACTAAACAACCATCCCAATAACAGCTCAGAATTACTAACTCCGGAGGAGGTATCCCCTTGTTTTCATAGTAAAACAGGTGACCCAAGGGAACACCCTCCCCCCCCCCCCCCCCCTTTTTCTTGCCCTGGGTCAAATAGCCCAGAGCGAAGAGGGCAGCCGAACGGAGACACTGCCGAAACAGACAGCCTACCTAGCTATAGTAGCAACTGTTAAGTGAATGACATTCTGAGCAGTAGATAATAGACCTAACAATAGAGGCCTCCAGAAATGGACTCGATATTTCTGAGATAAAATTCATGAATGTGGATGGCTGAGCGCAATGAGCGGCCTTCAAAAATCTATAATAGCGACACTATTAATGTAAGCCCAAGAAGTAGAAGAACTCTTACATCATGAGCCGAAATCTTAAGCACAACTGCTAAGTCAATGATATACCATAAGCAGTACCGATAGTTAATAGAATCCATTAACAATAAAATGGAGCGTAACGTCCTTCTACTAGACATCAAAGACAGAAGAAGCTTACGCCCTTTGTAATAAACAGATATCTGTTTATAAATACATAAACTGTACCCGGAAAGAGTAAAGGCCTATGCCCATACGAAGACGGAAGGACCTTAAAATAATAGGTTCCGGATAATAGGAGCCTAACTCTTATGCAACAATCCAACCTACATAGTAACGGAAGTATAGATTCCGAAACTATGAAAGTGAAAATCATCCGTCGATAGTGCATGAAACTCACTGACTCTACAGTAAAAGAGAAACCAACAGAATTACTGTCTAAAAGGTCAGAATTTGAAAACTACTGTTTCCAGAGGCTCAAATGATTACTTAGCTAAATAAGAACCGAAGTTAAAATCCGTATAGGAATTTAATCTAAAGATTCTAAGTCTATTTATCAAAAAGTTACTAACTGACTTAGATAAAGAGACAAAAGACTCAATTGTAAACTATCGTAGAGTGCATAGGTATGAGGTAACATAAACCTATAACCTAAATAATAACAGGCTGCAATAGATCTTGTGAAACAAGTATACTAAAAAATAGCAATGAGTAGTATGGAGGGATCAACAATATGAACATAATGATCCCTACACCACGACGGAAGAGCCTCCACTTTAGCCGCATAGAATAGCGAAGAAGAGGATCTCCTATAGTAAGAAATCACGTCCAAAGCTCGTCCAGTACAGTGCTTACAATGCAATACGGACCACACAATGGAATACATGAAGGTTGCGACCTTGCTGGTTGTGATAAAGATGACACGATTTACCCAGTGAAAAAGATCCTCACATAGAGGAAGATTTCACGTTAAGACCCACAGTAGACAAGAGAGTAAATTACTCATGATCTCTGTGAAGATAGAGATGCTATCAACAGAAATGTATTGTGGTTGTTTATCTTAGCAATACCTGCTAAAACAACAGCGCCGGAGGATACGCGTATCCTATCATTCCGTCCTATAGATCAATAGAGCGTTAACAATATTAGCTCAGAGATCTGGACAAGCCAACACATACGTCTGCAATTGATTAGCAAGCTGTGTCATAAATAAATCATCATTGGGCGCTCCCATAGATAGCAAATCTGATTGGATACTTGTTTGTTGAGAGTCCATTCTGACAGCAACAAGCGACCCGTAAGAGAACGGGAGTCCGATAAAACAATTAGACGACCCGGAATATGACGGACCAAAACTGAACTTGGTGTACTATAACCAACAGACGGATTCTTTCCATTAAATTGAATAACGGAAACGAAAGAGTGCCTCCCTGGTTCCGGAGATACGCCACTACTGTCGAATTAAAGGACAGGAATTTGGGCATGCGTTTCTGAATAATGTTCATGCAATGACATAAAGCAAGCCTAAAAAACATTATTCCGCGGAAGTTAAACTGATTGCTAAAAGACTGCGGAACCCAAAGACCCTGGCAATTCGAATCCGTAGGGATCAGAATTATATCCCAATCTGTTTGACTGGCAACCGTCATAATAGCCACACTCGGGTCCGGCAACTGCGGCGGCAGTCTCTGAGTCAACCACCGAATGTTTGCCCCAGTCTGAATCTCTTGTAACACTAGATAGACAAGAGAACGTATAAATCGAGCAATTCATGGATTGCCGAAAAGTTGCCGTCGAAGAGAAGCTCCACCGAGAACAAAGTGACTCTGAGAGAGTTCTTAACCTTACTATCCACGCGTGTGGATGTAGCTAGGGCTGCGTCACGTCTAACTAACTCCAATCAGCCACTGAAGGGCGGAGTTATACGTGAACAAACTACTGCCCTCAAAAGAAATTACATTGAGAATAATATCCCGTAAATCTTTTCTTGAAGACGTAATGACAACGCCTCAGTAAGGCGGATTACGTATAATAAAGCGTCTAAGTTAAGTCTACTATACATAATGTCGTTCCCAACATTTAAACTGGAAAAGACATAAACGGCGAAAAAGAATATATGCAGTCTTTAATCACACCGTCTAGACGCATATGAACTCTCGGTATGCCCTGCTCTGCCAAAATAAACTATTTGTATAAATGATAAAATGGCAGAAATGAGCAACGCGGACAAGAAACTAAACTATCATGCTTAGTAGCAGGCTTGTATATATATATATATATAGCGTCGAAAAATAACACATGTTGTAATGACAATATTGGACTGCGTCGGTAAGTCAGGGACAATGTCCCTGAACCGATCGAAAAATCCGAGTCCAATGACGCTATAAGTCTCTTATCCAAGATCGCAGCAATGAAGTCCGAAATAATAATCACTGGAAGATAATGCCAGAAGATATGAAAGGCATCTTCCGCTACTACTAAAGGGAAAACTCGAAATCTTTCGAATCCCTTTCGCCATCCTGTCGGACCCTATAAAGCATTCGGTCGTCCGTAGCTGATGCAACCGCGGACCGCACCGACCCAGCGCCGTCGGATAATTCCTGATTCGACCGAGAAACTGTCAATTGCTGGGATGCTGCGAAACAACTGTGCTAACTCGGATAGCACGTCCGTCACTGAGGCCTGAGGAGAAGCGGTCTTACGATGCATTGCCGCTGGAAGCTCCGTGATCGTTACCCCGTGCATACTTCCAATATGCGAGCGAACGGAGTGTATAGGCCTCGTGTCCCTTGGCTACCGGATGGCGCGACCTATTCGCCGTGGAATCACTGAATGCCGAAACTGATCGGATACTCGAGGTCACGTAGCCAATGTGCGGTCGTGTGCCCTGCTGTGAGGATGAGGAAGCATTAAAGACAGTCTCTCGGACTGTCAATATAACGGAGCGTCCCGACCAACGGACATATGCTCCGAATGTAAAATATCTGAACCACAACATGCGGTCCCCTATGTTGTTGGGCGAGAGAGGGACCTCTCTCGCTCACAGCCCGGACGGACCTGGACAAGCCAGGAACCGGACTAACAGGCTTCCTCCGATCTGTCCTCAATCTGCCGTCACTGGGTGAGTACTAAAGTAATTAAAGTGCTCGCATCACCCAAATCTCCTTCCTAGACTGCAACGGACGAACCCGGCAGCCGAACCATTCGATGAATGTACGCTACACCGGGTGAGCTAGCGAATGTCACTCCGTAGGCGATAGACATATTCCATGAGCACTTATTGCCGCTAACTCTTCATTAACTATGACGACAGAGGCACACTTTTGAAAGACATCTCCATAACTCTTCGAACAAGAAACCAGAAATGCTTGGATAGCAAACATAAAATAATAATATATATAGCGTCGTTCAATAATTCGAAAGTTTGTGTGACATTATTGGACTATGTCGGAACTGAGGGACGATGTCCCTGAACCGAACCAAAAAATTCTAAGTCCACCGACGCTATCAGTTTCTTATCCGGCATCGCAGCATTCTGGTCCGACGAAAGAAGCTGTAGAAGACCAAGTCAGATGACATACACAACAGCATATGTTGTTCCGAAAGGGAAAGCTCGAAATCCTCCGAATCCCTTTCGGTATCCCGTCGGACCGGATGAAACTTCGGACGTCCGTACCCGCTTCCGCGGAGCGTCCCGACCCAGCATCGTCGGATAAAATATATGCGACAGATTCAGTTGATGCTGGGATGCTGCGATAAACTGTGCTATTAAGGAAAGCACGTCCGTTCCCGAGGCCTGTGCAGTAGCGGTCTTACGATGCATTGCCGCCGGAAGCTCCGTGTACGTTGACTCCCGCACACTTCCTATGCGAACGTCCGGAGTCTGCAGGCCTCGTGTCCCTGGCTATCGGATGGAGTGACCTGGTCGCCGAAGAATCCTTGATCGGCGAAGCTGGTAATATATCGGCGGTCACGCAGCCAAGGTGCGGTCGTGTGCGCTGACGAGAAGAGGAAGCCTTAGCAGTCTCAGCGGACTGCCTATACAACGGAGCGTCCCGAGCGACGGACGTATGCTCCGCTTGCGACACAATTTGTACCACAACATCTGGGGCCAGATGTTGTTGAACGAGAGAGGGGCCTCTCTCGCTTGCCGTCCGGATGGACCGGAACGAGCTATGAACCGGACTAAAAGGCTTCCTGCGTTCTCCCTCCGATCCGCCGTCACTGGGTGCGCATTAAGTTAATTTATAGTGCTCGCATCACCCCAAAATTCCTTCTAGACCGCAACGGACGAACCCGGCTGCCGAACCATTCGGTGAATGGACGCTACACCGGGCGAGCTAGCGGACGTCAAAGGCCGTCGAACCTACTAGGGTCCTCTTAGGCAATTGGCGTATTTACATGAGCACTTTTCCGCTAGCCCTTCATTAATTGTGACGACGGAGGCACACTGTTGGAAGACATCACAGATACATCACCCTAATCTTGATCGTCTGAAATAGAAATTGATAAAGTAGAGTGACCCTGCGGGGAAAGGACCGAAGTGTCCAAATCCCCAACAACATACCGTGACATACGCTTCCCATATTGTCATCGAAATCATACGATACGGAACAGGAGTTAATGCGAGTACACTGACCACATATAGAATGATAATAAAGTCAGAGGAAGACTTCCTCTTAAAACAATTGATCAATATCCTTTCAATGTGAAAAGAAAACAAGTCCTGGTACTCGCACTAACCCCTGGCAATCAAAATACATAATAATAATATGATCCATTAATATAGAAAAAATAATTGAAATCAAAATATTTTGAAAAAATATTTTTTCAGAACAGCCCAAGTTTCTGAAAAGTAACGTTGAGCCCCAATGGATCCCAAGCCTAAGTGTGGACAAAAATTTTAAAAATATTTTAAACAATTTATTCAACACTTACGAACAATAATAATGTATCTAGTTATGATTAAAATAACATAAAGATATTATTTTTTAGAAATCCCCCCTCACACAGAGGGCTGTTGTAAATGTAAACAATGAGTGTAAAAACACTAAAATAAGACTCCAGGCACCCAGGCCCGAAATCAGTTACCAAAAATACACTATCTGATGCAAAACAGAGACTTCCAGGGAAGAAACTGCAGAACACCAGATGGTAGATGCAGAACACAACGCCTAACCACCCGTAGGTGAAGACGTAAACATGGGGAAAGAACAGAATTCATTCTGTTATTCAGCTAAAACTCCCAAGAAATTTTAGTAATAATAATTACAGAAACTATGCCAAAAGCATGGGAGAATAGCAAGGGGGAACTTAAAGGACAGGGAGAGAGGAAAACACTTAAAAAAACAGTGTAACTAAATAATCAGAATGACAACAAAATGGCTGCTGCCTTGAAAATAGGTAACTTAACATAATTTCATTAAAAAAATTTAAGTTACAGACCTGATAATATTCTGTCACACATTCTTTTCCTCTCCTCCTTCTCTATCCTCCTTAGAATCACCATTTCACTAATATTTATGTGTCTGGCATCATTTAAACTGAGATTTAAAAGCACAAAGATCAGTCAGATGTTAACTGATGAAGGGCCAAACTTAGAATGATTAATGGCGCCAATTTCGGAACGTCCTTGACACTGCGCATGCGCAGTAGGGGCGAAGTGTGGAGGGCCTTTCAGGACATGTTTTCTTTAGTTTTAGATGCAAATTTTGGGGATTGGGGGGCAAAATTTGTGTTTGGCCCTATATTTTAAGAGTTAGCACCAGCTATGTCTGGGTCATTGGTACAGTATAAAAGTTAAAAAATTTATAGTAATTTATATATTTTTTATACTTACCAATGACCCAGACTTAGCTGGTGCTAACTCCACAAAAACCAGGGCCAAACACAAATTTTGCCCCCCAATCCCCAAAATTTGCATCCAAAACAAAAAGAAATCATGTCCTAAAGGACCTCCATAGTACGACTCTACTGCGCATGCGCAGTGACGCAGTCGTCCCGAAATTGGCGCCAAATATCATTCTTACTGGCAGTGCCTGGTCAGCGCTATGTACTCAGCGGGGAGGCAAGAGTTCCCAACTCAGGGAGGGCCATCCCCGTCTGGGTCATTGGTAAGTATAAAAAATATATAAATTACTATAAATTTTTTAACATTTTTATACTGTACCAATGACCCAGACTTAGCTGAATAGTAAACAGGCTGGAGGGCCTAGGACATAGAGGAAAATCCAATAAGCTCAATTATAAAATAAAGAGGTAACCCCTTAAGGAGAAAAGGAGTATTAGGCTTTACATGTATCTTTCTTATTTAATATTTAAATTAGAAAGATACACTACCCTAATAATTGAGCACAATAACATTCATGTTCTCTATTAACATCCAGTATAAACCTTATACTAATTATTTTTAAAGCAAGCCAATAAATAAAGTAGTCCAGAGAATTGAGACTCTTTATAATCATTTAAAAGTGTCCGAGTATTGTATATTAAAGCCCGTTTGACACTTGACATATACAAATGCTTCACACCGAGCTACACTTTAAAAATAAGACATGAATGAAATTAAACATTAATATTACACTTTAAAACCATCCCAGAAGCGACTCAGAAATACTGTCTTGGAGGAGGCATTCCCTTGCTTTTCACTATAAAGCAGGTGACCTAAGGGAACACCCGCCCCCCCCCCCCCCTTCCCCTTGCCCTGGGTCAAATAGCCCAGAGCGAAGAGGGCAGTCGGACGGAGTCACTGCCGGAACAGAAAGCCTGCATAACTATAGTTGCAACTGTTTAGTGGACGACATTCTGAGCAACAGATAACGGACCTAAACAATGCAGGTCTCCAGAAATGGACTCAATATTTCTGAGATAAAAATTAGTAAATGTGGAAGGCTGAGACCAATAAGCAGCCTTCATTAAATCTGTAATAGCAACACTATTAGCATAAGCCCAGGAAGTAGAAAGAGCTCTTACTTCATGAGCAGAAATCTTAAGCACAGACTGCTGAGAAGAAGATAAATCTTCATACGCAGTACGGATAGTTAACTGAATCCATCTAGCAATAGAATGGACTGAAATGTCCTTTCTATTAGGCATCAAAGACAGAAAGAAACGTTTCCGTCCCTTTCTGATGAACTGAGATCTCTGTTTATAGATACGTAGTGCTCTAACAGGACAGAGTAAAGGCCTACGCCCGTCTGAAGACAGAAGAGCCTTAATAACAATAGGTTCCGGATATTTATTAGGAGCCTGATTCTTAGCTAAAAAACCGACATTAGTAGTGAAGGTGATAGTGTTCCCAACACTACGATAATGAGAATCATCCACCGATAGTGCATGAAGCTCACTGACTCTTCTGGCAGAAGAGAAAGCTAAGAGAAAAGCTGTCTTATAAGATAAGAATTTGAAATCTACTGTCCCAAGAGGTTCAAATGGCTTTTCCTTCAATTTAAGGAGAACCCAAGCTAAATTCCACTTAGGAATTAATCTAAGAGTTCTGGGTCTATTTATCGAAAAGTTTCTAACCAATTTCGATAAAGAGACATTAGATCCAATTTGTAAACTATCATGATGTGCATAGGTATCAGATAACATAGATCTATAACCCTTTATAGTAACAGGCTGCAGTTTGATTTTGTCAAACAAGTATACTAGAAAGTTAGCAATGTCTGGTATAGAGGGATCAAATATATCTACAGAATGATCCCTACACCAACGACGGAAAACCTTCCACTTAGCCGCATAGTTTAGCGAAGAGGAGGTCCTCCTACAGTTAGAAATCGCGTCCACTGCTCGTCCTGTAAAGTGCTTGCCATGCAAGAAGGACCGCACAACGGAAAAACGTGAAGGTTGAGACCTTGCGGGTTGTGATGGAGTTGGCGCGATTTCCCCTGCCAAAGAAGATCCTCTCGTGGAGGAAGCTTCCGCGGTAGGTCCCACAACAGACACCTGAGTAGATTTATCCACGGTCTCTGTGGCGACAGAGATGCTACCAACAGAATCTTGCATTGAGATTGTTTTATCTTTAGCAATACTTGTTGAATTAACGGCGCTGGAGGATACGCATATCCTATCATTCCGTCCCAAGGGATCGACAGAGCGTCTACTGCAAATGCTCTTGGATCCGGACACGGGGACACATACGTCTGCAACTGATTGTTGAGATGTGTCGCAAATAAGTCTATCATTGGCCGTTCCCATTGGTAGCAAATCTGATTGAATACTTGTTTGTTGAGAGTCCACTCCGACGGCAACAAGCGACCCTTTCGTGAAAGGGAGTCTGCTAGCACATTCAGACGACCCGGTATGTGACGGACCGAAAGAAGAACGTGATGTTCTAGCGCAAACAGAAGGATTCTTTCCGTTAGATTGAACAACGGAACTGAATGAGTGCCTCCCTGATTCCGTATATACGCCACTACTGTCGTATTGTCGGATAGGATTTGGACATGAGCATCGTGAATAATGTCCATCCAGTGACGTTATGCAAGCCAAATTGACATCATTTCCTTGATGTTTATGTGCTTGCACAGGAATTGCGGATCCCAAAGACCCTGGCATCTCGAATCCGTTGGGATTAATGATGCACCCCAACCTGTTTGACTGGCATCCGTCATAATGGTAAAACTCGGATCCGGCAACTGCAGCGGAACTCCTTGAGTTAACCACTGAATGTTTGCCCAAGTCTGAATCTCTTGTTTCACTTGATCTGACAAGAGAACGTCTACATCGAGCGAATGAATTTTCACACTCCAATTCTGAGTCAGGAAAATTTGAAGAGGCCGTGTGCGTAGCCGTCCCATCGGAATGAGATCCGCGGCGGCTCCGCACAGACCTATCAGTCTCATAAATTCTCTCGCCGTGACTTTGTCTGTATTCAGACAATAGCGAGCGTAACAACTGACTAATTTCGCTCTGGTTAACGGCAGACGAACGAGATTGTTGTGCGTCTCGAAGCTCATTCCCAGATGAGTGAATGACTTGGACGGCACCAGATCCGACTTCTCCTCGTTTACTATGAAACCGAGACGTCGGAGCAATAGAAGAAGATTCTGAACATCGTTCTGAAGCATTAACTCGTTGCCGTACCTCTGAAGAATGTCGTCCAGGTAGGCCGACGTTACCGCAGACGAATGAGCTCGGAAGTAGATCATTACCGAGTTCATTACCCGAGTGAAAGCCCAGGGTGCTAGATTCAATCCGAAGCACATGGCCCGGAACTGATACACCACTCCTAGGACTGCGAAGCGTAGATACTTTCGGAATGTCGGATGTACCATGACGTGAAAGTACGCATCTTTGAGATCTATGCTCGTTGCATAATCGTTCACCCGAATACTCGCTCTGACCGATCGAATCGTCTCCATATAAAACTTCGGAGCGACGATCAGCTTGTTTATCCAGCTCAAATCTATGACTGGACGGAACGAGCCGTCTGGTTTCGGAACCAGAAACAGATGGCTGTAGAATCCCAGCGATTCCTGGTTTTCTACGACCTCTACCGCGTTCTTCATTAAAAGAGACTGCACCTCTGATAGCAGAGCGTCTCTTTTCTGAGGATTTGACGGAAGATGAGTCCACTTTGGACTTCGAGTTAATGGAGGCTTTCGTTTGAAGGATATCTTTAGACCTTCCGAAGTCACTCCTCTCACCCACGGGTCGTCCGTAATCGACGCCCACTCTTGAGAAAAACTCGACAACCTTCCGCCAACTGGAACGCGATAGAGGTTTAAGCCATCACCTCCTGGATCTGCGAGGCCTGCGGTAGGAGAAACCACGTCTTCCACGACCCGCACCTCGCCTCGTCGACCTCGGGGCGTCCGACCGATTGTCCCGGCCTGAAGGACGTCCCGAACGAGAGTCACTATCCTGACGGTCTCTCGAATAAGAGCTAGAGGACGCACCGGAACCTCTATAGGAACCTCTCTTGGGCGCATAAGACCCAGAAGTGCCCGCCTTATTCGTGTCTGCTGTATCCGACCTTTTAGGAGCGGATCTAAACAACAGAGAATCACTAGCTTTCTTTTTAATATTATCATAAATAGCGGAAAGCTTGCCGTCAAAGAGAAGATCTCCTGAGACCGAAGCGACTCTAAGAGAGTTCTTCACCTTAGAATCCACTAGTGTGGATGTAGCCAGGGCTGCGTCACGTCTAACCAACTCCAGATTTGCCACTGAAAGGGCGGAGTTACACGTGGAATAAGCTACTGCCCTTGAAAGAAGTCTTAAGGAGGATTGTATATCCTGAAACTCTTCCCCTTGAAGACGCAGTGATAACGCCTTAGTAAGGTGATCTGCGTAAGATAAGGCATCTAAATTGGCTCTGTTAGACGCAATAGCTGTTTCCAACACTGAGGTTGGAATAGAAGCTGACGACGGTAATGATAGCTCTAAGTCTTCCGCCTCGTCGTCCATACGCAGAGGAACTCTCGGTATACCCTGACCTGCCGTGTCGAATTTATTCCTTGCATTAATGAAAGGCAGGTTGAGAGTATTTGCGGACAAGAAACTTGCTTTCCCCGTCCTGGAAGCAAGTTTAAAAATAGCGTCGTTCAATAATTCAAATGTTCTTGCAACATTATTGGACTGCGACGGAAACTCGGGAGCGATGTCCCTGAACCGCTCAAAAAAATCAGAGTCCAATGACGCTATAATTCTCCTGTCCGGAAGCGCAGCAGTCTGGCCTGACGGAACAACTTGAGGAAGAAAGTGCCGGATGAAGTCCACGGCAGCTTTATGTTGTTCCGAAAGGGATAGCTCCAATTCATCCGTATCTCTTTCACCATCCGGTCGGACCTCCCGATGTTCCCGGTCGTCCGCCCCCGATGCTTCGGCGGAGCGTACCGACCCAGCGCCGTCGGATAATTCTCGATCCGACACCGTTTCTGTCGGCTGCTGGGATGCTGCGATAAGCTGTGCTATCTGCACTAGAATGTCCGACGTCGAGACCTGCGGAGGAGCGGTCTTTCGCTGCTTCGCCGAGGGCAGCTCCGCATCAGATGGCTCCCGCATACTTTTCCTATGCGAACGTCCGGAGTCCATCGGTCTCGAATCCCTGGCTGCCGGATGGTGTGACCTGGTCGCCGAAGAATCCTTCATCGGCGAAGCTGGCAAAATATCGGAGGTCACGCAGCCAAGGTGCGGTCGTGTGCGCCGACGAGAAGAGGAAGCCTTAACAGTCTCTGCGGACTGCTTATACAACGGAGCGTCCCGAGCGACGGACGTATGCTCCGCTAAAGACACATTTTGTACCACAACATCTGGTCCCAGATGTTGTTGTACGAGAGAGGGGCCTCTCTCGCTCGCGGCCCGGCTGGACCTGGACGAGCTAGGAACCGGACTAAAAGGCTTCCTCCGTTCTCGTTCCCTCTCCGCCGTCACTGGGTGTGCATCTATTATTTTTATAGTGCTCGCATCACCCAAAATTTCCTCTTGGACCGCATCGGACGAACCCGGCTGCCGAACCATTCGGTGAATGGACGCTACACCGGGCGAGCTTACGGACGACATTTGTCTAATCTCCATGAGCACTTTTGCCGCTAGCTCTGTATTTATTTGTGACGACGGACGCACACTTGAAGAAGATAACATGGAAACATTACCCTGTTCTGGTTCCTCTGAAATAGAAACTGAGAGAGTAGAGTGACCTTGTGGAGAAAGAGCCGGCATCGCTCTTTCTCCAGAAACAACATATCGTGACACACGTTTCCAATGTTTCTCATCCCAATGTTCACATATAGGACAGGGATTAATGCGAGAACACTGACTACAATTAATACAATGATCATGAAAGTCAGAGGAAGATTTCTTCCTATTACAATTTGAACAAAGTCCCTTCATTGTGAAAGAACAACAATAAGTCCTAGTTACTCGCAAAAACCCCTGACACAAAGATACATAATAACATGATCCATTAATAAATGAAAAAACAATTGCAAAACAAAATAATTTTGAAAAAATATTTTTTCAGAGAAGCCCAAGTTGCTGAAAAGTAACGTTGAGCCCCGATGGATCCGATGGCAAAGTGTGGTCAAAAATTTTAAAATTATATAAAATAATTAATGAGACACTTTCGGATAATATAAATGTATCTTATAATGAGATAAACTACCACAAAGGCAAACAGCCCCCCTCAAAAAAGGCTGTTGCCAATGAAAACAAACAGTGTAAACACACTAGAAAACATGACTCCAGGCACTGAAAAAACTGGCCCGGAATCAGTCATCAATTACACTCTATCTGATGCAAAACAGAGACTCCCAGGGGAGAATCTGCAGAACATCAGATGGAAGATGCAGAACACAAACGTTATACACCCATGGGTGAAAACGTAACTATGGGGAAAATAACAGAAAACATTCTGTAACCAAGCAACTCTCCCAGGGAATTTTAGAAATGAAACTTCTCAAAAATATGCCAAAAGCATGGGAGAATTGCAAGGGGGGACTTTAGAAGGCTAGGGGAGAGGAAACACTGAATAAGCAGTGCAACAATTAGCAAGAATGACAACAAGAGGCCCATGCCTCGAAAATAGGCAACTTAACATAATTTCAACAAAAAATTTTAAGTACAGCCCTGATTATTTTTTGCCACTTCTTTTTTCCTCTCCTCCTTCTATCCTCCTTAGAATCACATTTTCTCCAAAAATTACGTGTCTGGCATCCTTTAAACTGAGATTTACAAGCACAAAGATCAGTGAGATGTTGACTGATGAAGGGCCAAACAGAGAATGATATTTGGCGCCAATTTCGGGACGACTGCGTCACTGCGCATGCGCAGTAGAGTCGTACTATGGAGGTCCTTTAGGACATGATTTCTTTTTGTTTTGGATGCAAATTTTGGGGATTGGGGGGCAAAATTTGTGTTTGGCCCTGGTTTTTGTGGAGTTAGCACCAGCTAAGTCTGGGTCATTGGTACAGTATAAAAATATATAGGTAACTTAACATAATTTCATTAAAAAATTTTAAGTTACAGCCCTGATAATATTCTGTCACACATTCTTTTCCTCTCCTCCTTCTCTATCCTCCTTAGAATCACCATTTCACTAATATTTATGTGTCTGGCATCATTTAAACTGAGATTTATAAGCACAAAGATCAGTCAGATGTTAACTGATGAAGGGCCAAACTTAGAATGATTAATGGCGCCAATTTCAGAACGTCCTTGACACTGCGCATGCGCAGTAGGGGCGAAGTGTGGAGGGCCTTTCAGGACATGTTTTCTTTAGTTTTAGATGCAAATTTTGGGGATTGGGGGGCAAAATTTGTGTTTGGCCCTATATTTTAAGAGTTAGCACCAGCTATGTCTGGGTCATTGGTACAGTATAAAAATATATTTTTTCAGAAAAGCCCAAGTTTCTGAAAGTAACATTGAGCCCCAATGGATCCCAAAAAGCGTAAGTGTGGACAAATTTTTTTTAAATATTACAAAAAAATTAATGCAACACTTACGTATAATAATAATGTATCTTGTTATGATTAAGCTAATACAAAGACAAGAAAATCCTTCTCAACGGAAACCGTTGTCAATATAAACAACAAGTGTATAAACACCAGAAACATGACTCCAGGCACTGATAACCATGGCCCGAAATCAGTTACCAATAACACACTATCTGATGCAAAACAGAGACTTCCAGGGAAGAAACTGCAGAACATCAGATGGTAGATGCAGAACACTATGCCTAAACACCCATGGGTGAGGACGTAAACATGGGGAAAAGAACAGAATTCATTCTGTTACCCAGCTAAAACTCCCAAGAAATTTTAGTAATAATATTACAGAAAATATGCCAAAAGCATGGGAGAATAGCAAGGGGGGACTTGAAGGAAAGGGAGAGAGGAAACACTGAACAAGCAGTGTAACTTTATAGCAAGAATGACAACAACAGGCCCATGCCTCGAAATTAGGCAACATAACATAATTTCGTAAAAAAAATTTAAGTTACAGCCCTGATTATTTCCTGCCACTCATTTTTCCTCTCCTCCTTCTATTTCCTCTTTAGATCCACCATTTCTCTAATATTTATGTGTCTGGCATCATTTAAACTGAGATTTACAAGCACAAATATCAGTCAGATGTGAACTGATGAAGGGCCAAACAAAGAATGATAATTGGCGCCAATTTCGAGACCTCCTTGACACTGCGCATGCGCAGTTGTGGAAAAGTATGGAGGACCATTTAGGACATGATTTTTTTGGTTTTAGATGCAAATTTTGGGGATTGGGGGGCAAAATTTGTGTTTGGCCCTAGATTTTTGAGCAGCTATTTCTGGGTCATTAGTACAGTATAAAAATATAATAGATTAAATGCCTGTATTGGATGTACTGAAGCCAAATAAGTCTATAAACAAAGGAAAACTGGGGAGAGTCAGGGTAATTTCTCGATATGTTACAAGATTTTTTATTCAATTAACAGGAGTTTAGTCTATAATCTATATTCAATTAACAGGTCAAATTTGAGGTATGGTAAATGGTTTTGTGTTGGGAAATTATATTCAATTAACAGGGATATACAATTAAGAGATATTCAATTAAGTGGGCTCTACTGTAATCGTCATTCAAATTTTATTTTATGCCTCCAAAACATAGCATATGGCACCTCATTGGAAGAAGCTTCTGAAGCTCCATACAATAAATGGTCTTAAGCAATGTTTTGGAGGCAAAAAATGAAACTTTAGGTAAATAGTTAAAATAGTCATTGAAAGTTTTTCTTTTTGTGAGTGACATCTTCAAGAAGTGATTGGTAACAAGTTAATGGCCATATCATGTGAGTGTTGTTTACAACATATAAGTCTATAAATCAGTGAGTTTTATTTTGTTACATCACACACCAACATCTCATAGTTTATGACTGCAATGTTTCAAGTGAAAAGCAAATGTGAGAAATACGGACCCAAAAAAAACAATCACCAAATTTTCCGACATGGTTGGGCAAGAGATTAACTCATTGCATGCTGATGGCACATATTCCAGCCCAGGAAGGATTTCTCTCTTCACCGTAATAAGTATAATTTAGGCACAATTAATCAAATTTCCTCCCTGTAAAATGAATGGACCTTTTGACCAATGATTTCTTGAGTTAAATATGGATAAATTTTTCATCAAATATAGTCAGGACTGCTTCACAGCAATCATGATTAGATTTGATGAAAAATATTTTGAAAGTTAAAAAATTTATAGTAATTTATATATTTTTTATACTTACCAATGACCCAGACATAGCTGGTGCTAACTCTTAAAATATAGGGCCAAACACAAATTTTGCCCCCCAATCCCCAAAATTTGCATCTAAAACTAAAGAAAACATGTCCAGAAAGGCCCTCCACACCTCGCCCCCACTGCGCATGCGCAGTGTCAAGGACGTTCCGAAATTGGCGCCATTTATCATTCTAATAACCAGTGCCTGGTAAGCGCTATGTACTCAGCGGGGAGGCAAGAGTTCCCAACTCCTGGGAGGGTCATCCCCGTCTGGGTCATTGGTAAGTATAAAAAATATATAAATTACTATAAATTTTTTAACATTTTTATACTGTACCAATGACCCAGACATAGCTGAATAGTAAAAAGGCTGGAGGGCCAAGGACATAGAGCAAAATGGAATACGCTCAATAAAATAAAATAGAGTCATCCCCTGTAGGGAAAAGAAGTAATAGGCCTTACATGTATCTTTCTTATTTATGATAAATTAGAAAGATACAACACCTTCCAAAAATTGAGCTTCATACATCCATGTACTCTATTAATATCCAATAATCCTTATACTAATAATTTTTAAAGTAAGCCAATAATAAAGTAAGTCTAGAGAATAGAGACTCTTATACTCCTAAAAGTGTGTGAGAATTGCATAATCATGTCCGTTGACATATGCAATATTCAAAAGCTATACTTTAAAAACTAAGACTTGAATGAATTTTATAAACTTAAACTTCTCACTAAACAACCATCCCAATAACAGCTCAGAATTACTAACTCCGGAGGAGGTATCCCCTTGTTTTCATAGTAAAAACAGGTGACCCAAGGGAACACCTGCCCCCCCCCCCTTTTTCTTGCCCTGGGTCAAATAGCCCAGAGCGAAGAGGGCAGCCGAACGGAGACACTGCCGAAACAGACAGCCTACCTAGCTATAGTAGCAACTGTTAAGTGAATGACATTCTGAGCAGTAGATAATAGACCTAACAATAGAGGCCTCCAGAAATGGACTCGATATTTCTGAGATAAAATTCATGAATGGATGGCTGAGCGCAATGAGCAGCCTTCAAAAATCTATAATAGCAACACTATTAATGTAAGCCCAAGAAGTAGAAGAACTCTTACTTCAAGAGCCGAAATCTTAAGCACAACTGCTAAGCCAATGATATACCATAAGCAGTACGCTAGTTAATAGAATCGATTAACAATAAAATGGAGCGTAACGTCCTTCTAGACATCAAAGACAGAAGAAGCTTACGCCCTTGTAATAAACAGATATCTGTTTATAAATACATAAACTGTATCCGGAAAGAGTAAAGGCCTATGCCCATACGAAGACGGAAGGACCTTAAAATAATAGGTTCCGGATAAAAGGAGCCTAACTCTTATGCAACAATCCAACCTAAATAGTAACGGAAGTATTGATTCCGAAACTATGAAAGTGAAAATCATCCATCGATAGTGCATGAAACTCACTGACTCTACAGTAAAAGAGAAACCAACAGAATTACTGTCTAAAAGGTCAGAATTTGAAAACTACTGTTTCCAGAGGCTCAAATGATTACTTAGCTAAATAAGAACCGAAGTTAAAATCCGTATAGGAATTTAATCTAAAGATTCTAAGTCTATTTATCAAAAAGTTACTAACTGACTTAGATAAAGAGACAAAAGACTCAATTGTAAACTATCGTAGAGTGCATAGGTATGAGGTAACATAAACCTATAACCTAAATAACAACAGGCTGCAGTAGATCTTGTGAAACAAGTATACTAAAAACTAGCAATGCGTAGTATGGAGGGATCAACCATATGAACATAATGATCCCTACACCACGACGGAAGAGCCTCCACTTTAGTCGCATAGAATAGCGAAGAAGAGGATCTCCTATAGTAAAAAATCGCGTCCAAAACTCGTCCAGTACAGTGCTAACAATGCAATACGGACCACACAACGGAATACATGAAGGTTGCGACCTTGCTGGTTGTGATAAAGATGACACGATTTACCCAGTGAAAAAAGATCCTCACATAGAGGAAGATTTCACGTTAAGATCCACAGTAGACAAGAGAGTAAATTACTCATGATCTCTGTGAAGATAGAGATGCTATCAACAGAAATGTATTGTGGTTGTTTATCCTAGCAATACCTGCTAAAACAACAGCGCCGGAGGATACGCGTATCCTATCATTGCGTCCTATAGATCAATAGAGCATTAACAGTATTAGCTCAGAGATCTGGACAAGCCAACACATACATCTGCAATTGATTAGCAAGCTGTGTCATAATAAAACATCATTGGGCGCTCCCTTAGATAGCAAAACTGATTAAATACTTGTTTGTTGAGAGTCCATTCTGACAGCAACAAGCGACCCGTAAGAGAACGGGAGTGCGATAAAACAATCAGACGACCCCGAATATGACGGACCAAAACTGAACTTGGTGTACAATAACCAACAGACGGATTCTTTCCATTAAATTGAATAACGGAAACGAAAGAGTGCCTCCCTGGTTCCGGAGATACGCCACTACTGTCGAATTAAAGGACAGGAATTTGGGCATGCATTTCTGAATAATGTTCATGCAATGACATAAAGCAAGCCTAAAAAACATTATTCCGCGGAAGTTAAACTGATAGCTAAAAGACTGCGGAACCCAAAGACCCTGGCACTTCGAATCCGTAGGGATCAGTATATATCCCAATCTGTTTGACTGGCAACCGTCATAACAGCCACACTAGGGTCCGGCAACTGCGGCGGCACTCTCTGAGTCAACCACCGAATGTTTGCCCCAGTCTGAATCTCTTGTAACACTAGATAGACAAGAGAATGAATAAACCAAGCAATTCATGGATTGCCGGAAAGTTGCCGTCGAAGAGAAGCTCCTCCGAGAACGAAGCGACTCTGAGAGAGTTCTTAACCTACTATCCACGCGTGGATGTAGCTAGGGCTGCATCACGTCTAACCAACTCCAATCAGCCACTGAAGGGCGGAGTTATACGTGAACAAAATACTGCCCTCAAAAGAAATTACATTGAGAATAATATCCCGTAAATCTTTTCTTGAAGACGTAATGATAACGCCTCAGTAAGGCGGATTACGTATAATAAAGCGTCTAAGTTAAGTCTACTATACATAATGTCGTTCCCAATATTGAAATTGGAAAAGACATAAACGGCGAAAAAGAATATATGCAGTCTTTAATCACACCGTCTAGACGCATATGAACTCTCGGTATGCCCTGCTCTGCCAAAATAAACTATATGTAAAAAAGATAAAATGGCAGAAATGAGCCACGCGGACAAGAAACTAAACTATCATGCTTAGTAGCAGGCTTGTATATATATATATATATATATAGCGTCGAAAAATAAAACACATGTTGTAATGACAATATTGGACTGCGTCGGTAAGTCAGGGACAAAGTCCCTGTACCGATCGAAAAATCCGAGTCCAATGACGCTATAAGTCTCTTATCCAAGATCGCAGCAATGAAGTCCGAAAAATAATCACTGGAAGAAATGCCAGAAGATATGAAAGGCATCTTCCGATACTACTAAAGGGAAAACTCGAAATCAATCGAATCCCTTTCGCCATCCTGTCGGACCCTATAAAGCGTTCGGTCGTCCGTAGCTTGATGCAACCGCGGACCGCACCGACCCAGCGCCGTCGGATAATTCCTGATTCGACCGAGAAACCGTCAATTGCTGGGATGCTGCGAAACAACTGTGCTAACTCGGATAGCACGTCCGTCACCGAGGCCTGAGGAGCAGCGGTCTTACGATGCATTGCCGCAGGAAGCTCCGAGATCGTTACCCCGTGCATACTTCCAATATGCGAGCGAACGGAGTGTATAGGCCTCGTGTCCCTTGGCTACCGGATGGCGCGACCTATTCGCTGTGGAATCACTGAATGCCGAAACTGATCGGATACTCGAGGTCACGTAGCCAATGTGCGGTCGTGTGCCCTGCTGTGAGGATGAGGAAGCATTAAAGACAGTCTCTCGGACTGTCAATATAACGGAGCGTCCCGAGCAACGGACATATGCTCCGAATGTAAAATATCTGAACCACAACATGCGGTCCCCTATGTTGTTGGCTTCCTCCGATCTGTCCTCAATCTGCCGTCACTGGGTGAGTACTAAAGTAATTAAAGTGCTCGCATCACCCAAATCTCCTTCCTAGACCGCAACGGACGAACCCGGCAGCCGAACCATTCGATGAATGTATGCTACACCGGGTGAGCTAGCGAATGTCATTCCGTAAGCGATAGACATATTCCATGAGCACTTATTGCCGCTAACTCTTCATTAACTATGACGACAGAGGCACACTTTAGAAAGACATCTCCATAACTCTTCGAACAAGAAACCAGAAATGCTTGGATAGCAAGCATAAAATAATAATATATATAGCGTCGTTCAATAATTCGAAAGTTTGTGTGACATTATTGGACTATGTCGGAACTGAGGGACGATGTCCCTGAACCGAACCAAAAATTTCTAAGTCCACCGACGCTATCAGTTTCTTATCCGGCATCGCAGCATATGTTGTTCCGAAAGGGAAAGCTTGAAATCCACCGAATCCCTTTCGGTATCCCGTCGGACCGGATGAAATTTTTCGGACGTCCGTACCCGCTTCCGCGGAGCGTCCCGACCCAGCATCGTCGGATAAAATATATGCGACAGATTCAGTTGATGCTGGGATGCTGCGATAAACTGTGCTATTAAGGAAAGCACGTCCGTTCCCGAGGCCTGTGCAGTAGCGGACTTACGATGCATTGCCGCTGGAAGCTCCGTGTACGTTGACTCCCGCACACTTCCTATGCGAACGTCCGGAGTCTGCAGGCCTCGAGTCCCCGGCTACCGACCCAGCGCTGTCGGATAATTCTCGATCCGACACCGTTTCTGTCGGCTGCTGGGATGCTGCGATAAGCTGTGCTATGTGCACAAGAACGTCCGGCGTCGAGACCTGCGGAGGCGCAGTCTATCGGTGCTTCGCCGAGGGCAGCTCCGCATCAGATGGCTCCCGCATACTTCCTATGCGAACGTCCGGAGTCCATCGGTCTCGAATCCCTGGCTGCCGGATGGTGTGACCTGGTCGCCGAAGAATCCTTGATCGGCGAAGCTGGTAATATATCGGCGGTCACGCAGCCAAGGTGCGGTCGTGTGCGCTGATGAGAAGAGGAAGCCTTAGCAGTCTCAGCGGACTGCCTATACAACGGAGCGTCCCGAGCGACGGACGTATGCTCCGCTAACGACACATTTGTACCACAACATCTGGGGCCAGATGTTGTTGAACGAGAGAGGGGCCTCTCTCGCTTGCCGTCCGGATGGACCGGAACGAACTATGAACCGGACTAAAAGGCTTCCTCCGTTCTCCCTCCGATCCGCCGTCACTGGGTGTGCATTAAGTTAATTTTATAGTGCTCGCATCACCCCAAAATTCCTTCTAGACCGCAACGGACGAACCCGGCTGCCGAACCATTCGGTGAATGGACGCTACACCGGGCGAGCTAGCGGACGTCAAAGGCCGTCGAACCTACTAGGGTCCTCTTAGGCAATTGGCGTATTACATGAGCACTTTTCCGCTAGCCCTTCATTAATTGTGACGACGGAGGCACACTGTTGGAAGACATCACAGATACATCACCCTAATCTTGATCGTCTGAAATAGAAATTGATAAAGTAGAGTGACCCTGCGGGGAAAGGACCGGAGTGTCCAAATCCCCAACAACATACCGTGACATACGCTTCCCATATTGTCATCGAAATCATACGATACAGAACAGGAGTTAATGCGAGTACACTGACCACATATAGAATGATAATAAGGTCAGAGGAAGACTTCCTCCTAAAACAATTGATCAATATCCTTTCAGTGAGAAAAGAAAACAAGTCCTGGTACTCGCATTAACCCCTGGCAATCAAATACATAATAATAATATGATCCATTAATATAGAAAAAATAATTGAAATCAAAATATTTTGAAAAAATATTTTTTCAGAACAGCCCAAGTTTCTGAAAAGTAACGTTGAGCCCCAATGGATCCCAAGCCTAAGTGTGGACAAAAATTTTAAAAATATTTTAAACAATTTATTCAACACTTACGAACAATAATAATGTATCTAGTTATGATTAAAATAACATAAAGATATTATTATTTAGAAATCCCCCCCTCACACAGAGGGCTGTTGTAAATGTAAACAATGAGTGTAAAAACACTAAAATAAGACTCCAGGCACCCAGGCCCGAAATCAGTTACCAAAAATACACCATCTGATGCAAAACAGAGACTTCCAGGGAAGAAACTGCAGAACATCAGATGGTAGATGCAGAACACAACGCCTAACCACCCGTAGGTGAAGACGTAAACATGGGGAAGGAACAGAATTCATTCTGTTATAAAGCTAAAACTCCCAAGAAATTTTAGTAATAATAATTACAGAAACTATGCCAAAAGCATGGGAGAATAGCAAGGGGGAACTTAAAGGACAGGGAGAGAGGAAAAACACTTGAAAAAACAGTGTAACTAAATAATCAGAATGACAACAAAATGGCTGCTGCCTTGAAAATAGGTAACTTAACATAATTTCATTAAAAAATTTTAAGTTACAGCCCTGATAATATTCTGTCACACATTCTTTTCCTCTCCTCCTTTTCTATCCTCCTTAGAATCACCATTTCACTAATATTTATGTGTCTGGCATCATTTAAACTGAGATTTAAAAGCACAAAGATCAGTCAGATGTTAACTGATGAAGGGCCAAACTTAGAATGATAAATGGCGCCAATTTCGGAACGTCCTTGACACTGCGCATGCGCAGTGGGGGCGAGGTGTGGAGGGCCTTTCTGGACATGTTTTCTTTAGTTTTAGATGCAAATTTTGGGGATTGGGGGGCAAAATTTGTGTTTGGCCCTATATTTTAAGAGTTAGCACCAGCTATGTCTGGGTCATTGGTACAGTATAAAAATATACACAGTGGGTTAAGAGTTACACTCAAAATACTTATTTAAAACAATAATAAAGTAATCAAGTCCGAAACGTTTGTTTATTGTTATTATGTTAAAGAATTACTTTCATTCAATAAAAGTAATTCTTTAAAATAATAATAATACACAAAATGTTTTCATGTATATTACTACTTGATTGTCATATACTTATTACAATTACTTTCATACAAAGGATATTTGAAGCGTAAGAGTATGTCTGCATAATGAAAATTGTAGTTTTGTAATGGTTGACTTCATTTAAAATTAGTGGCTTTTAGGGAAATGTTGGTGTTCGAGCAACCAACAACTTTTCTGATGGACAACAAAAGTTTCCTCAGAGAGGGTTGGGAGGTGGGAGGCATCCCACTAGCTTCAAGCCTGGGAAAATATGAGCACTCTGCAAGAAATGTATGTTCTTCACTGAATGAAATCCAATCTCTGGAACTCTGAAAAGAGGACCTGAGCTTGGCAGAGTGAACACTGTACTGTCTGGCTATCCATATGATATCATTAATCATCCCATTGATAACGTATCATATAAAAACCCATGTTTGATGTATTTTCTCCCAAAATGGAAATATCGGTGCATCCATACCCCAACATCAATTTTTGGGCAATGTGAGAAAGCCACATATGATATGGCAAGATATTTCTTTGAAAACTGCCTTGTAAGGTGGTTTAGTCACAGGGCAAGAGCAACCTCAACCAATGACACATGTTATCAAAATATGTGGAGATAGCAGTGTACAAAAACGGAAATTATATTCTTGGCTAAACAAAGTTTGATGAAAAAGATCAATGCCAGGCAATTCCCACCTGGAACTGTAATTGTAAGCCGTAAGTAATAACATTGCCCAGTCCAAAAATACAAATTGGATATCAGTTGTGTATGTGGATTGTCCTTAATATTGCATTCAAACCATCTGCAAATTTTGATACGAAATGTCTCAATTCAGTGGAATGTTTTTCTGCAAAAGTGTCATGTCAGTAGACTGATACGAATTGTCAGGGAGATTTATTGGACAGATAAGTTGACAGTTTCCCCAAATCTATCCTGTACAAGATACCCATCCACAAAAAAACACATCTCTGACTGCTGAAGTATATAAAGCCAGGCCTTTAGATTACCGCAATTTCACACCGTTTACAGGTGTGCCCAAATTAGTGAAGGTGTGCAGAGACAAAGAAAAATATATGAATTCTCTGTGCCTCTTCAACATTTGAAAGTAACCTCCCTTATATGACTAAAGAAAAGCAAAGCAAGGCATGGCAATGAAACATAACAGGCTAAGGCTGTTATTTCTGGTTATAATGTGCCCAAGTTAGGGCAAAATGGTGTACCCAAAATAAATGAATTTAAAGGCATGATAAAACAACCATTCCTGAGATGTGAAGAGAACAGTTTCACTGCCATGGTAGGTTTCTTCGAATGAAAAAAAGTAGTTCTTGAAAATGTGAGTTATTGACCTTGAAACATACTAAAGTAATGCATGAATTTAATTTCCAAACCATGGGGGCTCTTATAAAAAGGATACAACAGTATATCATGTACTGAACTAAAATACTCTTGTGTACCAGGGTATTTGGGGGAAATACCATAGTATACCATGCACCACGCAATGTTTCAATGAGGGGCAGAACCCTATTGTGGGACGTTAGCATCCTGGACCCCAGATGATTTGGACTGAATTTCATGCTATCTTTCATGACAATTCCTTGATCCATCCTTACATCGATGTCACCTACTGATTTGATTGTTACTAGAGATTATGTGTATTCCCAAAGAACTGTCAAATACAACATGTCCATTTCTGTAGTAATGTTCCGCTTGCTCAAACCAGGTGTCCCATTCAAATTTAGGAAAAAACAATTCTGTCTCTCTCCTGGCATTATCAGGCGAATCTAAAAATAGAAAAAGAAAAAAATCCACAAGCTCTTCATTGTAGCAACTTTTATATTACACTTTGAACATTACTTGATTCTGGGTAAGAATGCTATAAATAGACTGCACTCACTGATAAATGATGAAATCGTACAGCACAGTCCGGAGCTTAATAATTCATTTGAGAATCAAAATTGATTCTTGTAAATGATTCATGCAAGGAAAACAATGAGAATCAACTTTGATTCTCACATAATGTTCTTTTGATTCTTGTCATTGATTCTGAAAGTGTCCTTAACTCTCCTCCCAGTGTACACAATATCATAATTTGTTATTTTAATCATCCTTCTTTCATTTTTTTTAATAATTTTTTTTAATAATTTCTTTTTTCAACTTTGTAAATTATGAGGGACGGTATGGCTGATCCATTAGGTAAAGTGTTAACCCTCGAGAGCCCATTACAGCCACAACTGTCTCTTTTATATTGTGCTGAAAAAGGTGTTCCATGTGCATTCTTCCCTGAGAACTCTACAAGTTAGTAGGATGCATTCATCATGATAGAGTTTTTACATCATCATCGGCTGCCTGTAGAGGCAGCCAACAATAATGTACAAACACTGTTAAGTCATCTGCAGCTATGTAAATGTATATACAGTAGTTATTAACAAATAACAAATCTGATGACTTGAAGGGTTAAAGGCCTGGAGAATTCTACTTTTTGTTAGCTTCCTCATAATAAGGTAACACTTTTACTTAGCAGTGGTGTTTAGTGTAGTCTTCGCTGCCCAGAGTATTTTTTAAGCAATTTCTACTGGGCGACAAAGATCTCTAATAGGCACCCACTTACTACATTATGGTTTCTCAAAAATGGTAAATTCTCGACTGATTCAAAATTGGTCATGCATTTCAGTCTAAATACAAAATTTAATATTACCAATATTTTTAAAAAGAAATAATACTGATAGATGCAAAAATGTCATTACAAATAACAAAATGAAATCACACACTCTTTCATGTACAAAAACATCACCTATGTTTGAGTTTGAATTTAAAAATTCAACAACCAGTGTACTACATTCACAATTCACTTCATTACTTGTACACTACAACATAAAAAAACACTACTGTAACAGAGAAAGCTTTGGTAGCATTTATTTTGTACAAAAATACCTTGTCGCCCAGTACCCTGAAAACTTCTGTTACTGGGAGACAAATATTCATCACTGGGCGACATTTTGTTGCCCAGTGATAATGTTAAAAAATGAAAAATTTATACCAATTTTAATATTTTTAATACTTACCAATGGCCCAGAATAGCTGGTGCAACCCAATGTATTACCAGGGCCAAACACATATTTTGAATCCCCCAAAGCCCCAAAATTTGCCAAAAAACTTAAAAATGAGAAGACCAGTATGGTCCTCCATACTTTTTTGCGCAACTTGTTGTCAATGACAATAATAGGCTACCACCATCTTGTCATTCTTTATTGTTGTGCCTGTTAAATGTTATTAAGAACTGTGATATAACTCAGCGGGGAGGAAGGAGTGTCTACTCCAGGGAGGGCCATCCCCATCTGGGCCATTATTAAGTATTAAAAATATTAAAACTGGTAAAAATTTTTAATATTTTTCCACTATATCAATGGCCCAGACAAGCTGAGAATAGAAAACAGGCAGGCAGGCCTAGTACTTGATATTCATTGCTCCTATTTCAGAAAAACAATGAAAATATAGGTGTAACTCTATTTAAGGCTTAGCATAACCCATTATGCTAATTTGATAAAGGAAGCCAAAATATAAAGAAGTCCAGAGAAATGAGACTCTTTATAAATCATTAAAAGTGTTCGAGTATTGTATAGTAAAGCTCGTCTTGACACATGACATATACAATAACGCTTCACATTAAAAGCATATAATACATTGAAAATTGCATCATATCAAGCTACACATTAAAACTACCACAGCACCGACCCCAGGATACTATCACTGAAGGAGGTATGTCCATACTTTTCACTATAAAGCCAGATGACTATTTGGAAATATCATCCCCCCCTTCCCCTTGTTTTGAAAGTAATTACACTTCAAAATGAAGAGGGTAGAGGACTGGAGACAGTGCTAGAGCAGACCAAACAGAAGGTTGAATGAAAATCCTAATTAGAATGGACGACATTCTGAGCTACCGATAACGGTCCTAAAGATCTGAGATCATCCAAAATTGATTCTAAATCTTGAAGATAAAATTTGGTAAAAGTTGTCTGTTGTGTCCAGTAAGCTGCTTGCAACAAATCCTTCAAAGAAGTACTACTAGCATAAGCCCAAGAAGAAGCTAAAGTTCTAACTTCGTGGGCTGAAATCTTATAAGCTATTCTCTGATTCACAGACAAAGCATTATAAACTGACCGAATAGCTAACTGAATCCATCTAGATATGGAATGAACAGAAATATCATTTCTGTTAGGAAGAAGAGAAAGAAATAACCTCTTCATACCTCTTCTAATAAAACTAGAACGCTCCTTATAAATCCTAAGCGTTCTTACTGGACACAACAAAGGTCTCTGACCATCTGAAGACGGTAATGCTTTAATAAGAATAGGGCTAGGCCGTTTGTCCGGAACCTGATTCTTAGCTAAGAATCCCACTTTCGTAGTGAGAGTAATAGAATTACCAACACTACGATAATAAGAGTCTTCAACAGACAAAGCATGAAGCTTACTAACTCTTCTAGCTGACGCAAACGCTAAAAGAAAAACCGTTTTATAAGTAAGAAATTTAAATTCAACAGTATTTAACGGCTCAAAAGGTGCTTCCTGAAGTTTCAGAAGAACCCAAGGTAAATTCCTCTTAGGGACTAGTCTCAAGGTACGAGGTCTATTCACAGAGAAATTCCTCATTAATTTATTTAAAGATACATCTGACCCAATGTTTAATTTCCCTTGGTGTGTGTCAGAAAGCATAGACCTATAGCCCTTAATAGCAACTGGCTGTAGCTTAACTTCATCAAAAAGATAAATAAAAAAGTTAGCTAATTGAGGAATAGTTGGGTTAAAAAAATCAATCAATTGTGATTCACACCAACGAACAAAAACCTTCCACTTCGCTTCATAATTTAACGAAGAGGAGGTCCTCCTACAGTTAGAAATTGCGTCCATTGCTCGTCTGGAAAACTGTTTTCTGTGCAGGAAGGACCGCACAACGGAAAAACGTGAAGGTTGAGGCCTTCCGGATTGTGATGAAGCCGACGGAGTTTCCCCTGTGTCAGAAGATCCCGGAGAGGTGGTAACTTCCGTGGAACGTCCCAAAGAAGTTCCCAGAGAAGATTTATCCACGGTCTGTGAGCCGACAGACTTGCAACCAATAGAATCTTGCAAGAAGACTGTTTTATCTTTAGCAAGATCTGTTGAATGAGGGGAGCTGGAGGGTAAGCATACCCTATTATCCCGTTCCATGAAATTGACAGAGCGTCTACTGCATAAGCCTGAGGGTCCGGGCATGGAGACACAAAAGTCTATAACTGATTGTTCAGACTCGTGGCAAAAAGATCGATCATTGGGCGTTCCCACTGGAAGCAAATCTGATTGAAGACAGATTTTTTCAACATCCATTCTGAAGGTAGCAGGCGATCCTTTCTCGATAGAGAGTCTGCTATTACACTGAGACGACCTGGAATATGATGAATCGATATCAGAATCTGATTCTCTTGAGAGAAAAGAAGAATCTTTTCAGTGAGAACAGAACAGCTGGATGGAATGAGTACCTCCCTGATTCCGAATATAGGCTACTACTGTTGAATTGTCCGACAGAATTTGAACATGTGAGTTTATTACTTGACTGAGTCAATGAGTTACAGCTAACCAAATTGCCCTCATTTCCCATCAACCATGACAAACTTGATCGCCCGGAATCAGAGAAGTACCCCAAACCTGCTGACTGGCGTCCGTCATGATTATGAATGACGGCTCCTGAATCTGAAGTGGTATTCCCTGGGATAACCACTGGATATCTGCTCAAATTTGAAGATGATGTTTTACTGACTGTGTTAAAACAATCAGACTGTCCAACAACTGATGTTTTATGCTCCAATTTTGAATTAGATAAATTTGAAGTGGACGAGTGTGCAAACAACCTCGCGGAATTAACTCCGCTGCGGCGCCGCAAAGTCCTAACAGCCACATAAACTCTCTTGCAGTAATGACTTGTGCGTTTATGCAGTATTTTGCGTAAAGAGAAACTAATTTTGCTCTTGCTACCGGCAAACTGATCCGATTGTTGAGAGTATCGAAACTCATTCCCAGATGAACAAACGACCTCGTCGGCATTAAATCCGACTTGTCGACATTGATTATAAAACCTAGGCATTGTAGCAGCGATAGCAGACTCTGAACGTCGCTTTGAAGAGCATGAAAATTTTCGTACCTTTGAAGAATGTCGTCCAGATATGCCGATGTCATCGAAGCTGAATGTGCTCTGAAGTGGCTCATCACCCGAGTGAATGCCCACGGAGCAAGATTTAGGCCAAAACACATTGCTCTGAACAGGTATACCTTTCCTTGAACTGTGAAACGGAGGTATTTCTGAAAAGCGGGATGAATCAAGATGTGAAAATACGTGGCCTTCAAGTCTATACTTGTGGCGTAATCGTTTACTCGGATGCTGCCTCTCACTGATTGAATTGTCTCCATATAAAATTTTGGAGCAATTATTAGCTTGTTTATCCAACTGAGATCGATGACCGGCCTGTACGAGCCATCTGGCTTCAGCACAAGAAAAAGATGACTTTAGAATCCCTTTGAATTGGGATTCTCTACGACCTCTACTGCCTCCTTTTGTGGGAGAGAGTCTACTGCTGAAATCAAAGCCTCTCTCTTTGTTATATTTTGTGGAAGGTTCACAAATGCGGAATCCGCGTTAATGGAGGTTTTCTCCAGAACGAAAGATGTAGACCATTTTTTACGTCTCGAACCCAAAGATTCTGAGTTATTTTGTTCCAGTTGCTTGCGAATTTTGAAAGCCTTCTGCCAACCGGAGAACAGTAGAGGTCGAAATCTTCATTTGTAGGACTTACGAGGCTTATACGAGCAGAAACCTCGTGAAGCTCTCGCACCCCTCTGTGATGTCGGTGTGGGGTTACGCGTTTCGTTATTATCCTACTGCGTCATCCCCTTTTTGAAATTGCTCCCCTGTTTCGAGCCACCACGCACACGATTAGCTTTAGAAGCAGCACGGATTGAGCCTCTCTTGTTGGAGAAAAATTTACCTCTCCGAGGAGTACCACTGGTGGAAGGCTGAGGTTGCGAAGCTGAGCGCAACAAAAGCTGACTTGTAGCTTTCTTAGAAGCATCTTCAAATACAGTTTTTAGCTTATCATTGCTTATCATTGAATAATGAAGAGCCTGAAAGGGGAGCGGCCCTTAGAGAGCTCTTAACACTGTCGTCAATAAATGACGTAGATTTAAGGGTAGCATCGCGCCTGACCAACTCTAAATTCGCTACTGAAAGAGCAGAGTGGGATGTTGTGTACATGATGGCACGAGAGAGCACTCTCAAAGGAGATAACAACTCCTGTAAGCTCTCAGATTCCAAATTGCCGGCCAATGCCCTGCAAATATGATCTGCATATGACATAGCGTCCAAAATACTTCTGCTAGATTCAATGCAAGTATCTATAACAAAAGAACTGACGTTACACGATGACGGAAGAGACATACCTAAGTCCCTAGCTCCGTCATCCAATCGCAGAGGAGCTCTTGGAATCTTATTCTCGCCTACCGTATTTAAGAAGGTATTGCCTCTAAATGGTAGGTCAAGCTTCCTTTCCGAAAGGAAAGAACTTTTTCTAGCCTCAGCCAGGTCAGCAATATCTTCGTCACAACAATCAAATGCATCTAATGCTTGGACTGATTGAGACAGATACAGAAGGATACTTTCCTTCGACTTAATGACCTCCCTGTCTAAAGAAGACAGGCGCTTGGCTCTAGAAGGTGCAGAACTCTGACCAGAAGGAATTAATTCAGGTGAAAAATCCTGCAGGAACCTCATAGTTTCCATATGCTGCTCAGCCAAAGATGTAGTGTCAGTCTCGTCTTCATCAAACTCCCTAACACTACCAGCTAGAGGTTCCTGGTCTGGTTTATTATCGGCATACTGATTATTTGAGGAAACCCTTCTTTGTGCCGATCCAGCACTGTCCGAATCATCCGAAGCGGAGATCGATGACGGCCGCAAATTATGCTGCTGGGTGTCTGCAATTAGTTGGGCAATTTGCTCCAGTAATTCCGTATTCGAGGCTATGTTCACCCCCGTTCTACACCTTTTTGGCTCCAGAAGGTGATCTGACACAGAGCCCTGTGTCCATCTTTTAGAAAAAGATGTTTGCCTCGAAATGCTAGCCTTAGAGAGAGCCAGATCCTGTCTCTGACTCTCTACCTCTAGATCTTGTCGGCTAGCATGCGGTCTACTGTGCTGAGTCCTGGAAAAGGGCGAAGAAGAGGCTCTTATATCAAGATTACTGCCAGCCGCACTGGCAGAGAAAGGTACATCAGAAACAACTGGCTCCGAAGCATTTTCTACCAGCGGAACTGGCAATAAAAGTCGAATCTTTCTGTTCTGACCCCAAAACAGAAGAATGCTTCGCTACTGATGCACCTTTCAATTTGACTGGCCTCTTCCCCTTACGTGCCATCATCTGAACAGAGGACTGTCTTCCATCCTCCGTATCCTGGATCGCTACGGATTTGCCCGGTACTGAAGCACTAATTAAAGGCTCTGTTACACCGGTCGAGCTAGTTGACCATCTGCTTGCCTGAGGTACCGAGTATTCTGCGATACCTCGTAAGTCAACATGCTCTGTATCTGAAGACGACGGCAGCACAGAACTTGATGTTATACCATGACCAATACCATGTTCTTGTTCCTCTGAAATGGAAACTAAATTTTGATTAGTTACCTTAGGCGAAAGCACCGAAATTGGTGCTTCGCCAACACATGCATAAGTTGAGAGGGAATTCCATCGCTTGGAATCCCAAGAACAGCAAATTGCACAGGTAACATCTTTCGAGCAACGAGTGCAAGCTAAACATGATGAATGAGAATCAAGAGAGGACTTCTTCCTCTTTCATTTCGAACATGAGGACTTCATAATACACACACGCCCGAGGCAAAAATTTTAAACTGAATAGGAGCCGGTAACCAAGTCCAAAACAGGCACAACAAAGGCCCAGGTCAGACAACCGGTATCCCAAGAATACCCTTAACAACAGAGAAATTTCCCCAGAAGATTCCCCATAAAGAAGGGTAATGGCAAACAAGACACGCCCGACTAAGTCCAAAATAACCGGTACGCGACAAATGGGGTACGAATAATCCACATTCCGTAAATTAAGATTTTTAAGAAGAATTTTAATTAATAACAAATTCGCAAACAGCAAATAGTTCTTAAAAATCTAATGAGAGGATTCAAGGGGAAAAAGGTGAACACTGAACACACACATAATGATAAACAAAGAATGAACGAATCAGGTGCATATCCCGAAAGTTAAAAAATTTATAGTAATTTATATATTTTTTATACTTACCAATGACCCAGACATAGCTGGTGCTAACTCTTAAAATATAGGGCCAAACACAAATTTTGCCCCCCAATCCCCAAAATTTGCATCTAAAACTAAAGAAAACATGTCCTGAGAGGCCCTCCACACTTCGCCCCTACTGCGCATGCGCAGTGTCAAGGACGTTCCGAAATTGGCGCCATTTATCATTCTAATAACCAGTGCCTGGTAAGCGCTATGTACTCAGCGGGGAGGCAAGAGTTCCCAACTCCTGGGAGGGCCATCCCCGTCTGGGTCATTGGTAAGTATAAAAAATATATAAATTACTATAAATTTTTTAACATTTTTATACTGTACCAATGACCCAGACATAGCTGAATAGTAAAAAGGCTGGAGGGCCAAGGACATAGAGCAAAATGGAATACGCTCAATAAAATAAAATAGAGTCATCCCCTGTAGGGAAAAGAAGTAATAGGCCTTACATGTATCTTTCTTATTTATGATAAATTAGAAAGATACAACACCTTCCAAAAATTGAGCTTCATATATCCATGTACTCTATTAATATCCAATAATCCTTATACTAATAATTTTTAAAGTAAGCCAATAATAAAGTAAGTCTAGAGAATAGAGACTCTTATACTCCTAAAAGTGTGTGAGAATTGCATAATCATGTCCGTTGACATATGCAATATTCAAAAGCTATACTTTAAAAACTAAGACTTGAATGAATTTTATAAACTTAAACTTCTCACTAAACAACCATCCCAATAACAGCTCAGAATTACTAACTCCGGAGGAGGTATCCCCTTGTTTTCATAGTAAAAACAGGTGACCCAAGGGAACACCCTCCCCCCCCCCCCCTTTTTCTTGCCCTGGGTCAAATAGCCCAGAGTGAAGAGGGCAGCCGAACGGAGACACTGCCGAAACAGACAGCCTACCTAGCTATAGTAGCAACTGTTAAGTGAATGACATTCTGAGCAGTAGATAATAGACCTAACAATAGAGGCCTCCAGAAATGGACTCGATATTTCTGAGATAAAATTCAGGAATGTGGATGGCTGAGCGCAATGAGCAGCCTTCAAAAATCTATAATAGCAACACTATTAATGTAAGCCCAAGAAGTAGAAGAACTCTTACTTCATGAGCCGAAATCTTAAGCACAACTGCTAAGCCAATGATATACCATAAGCAGTACGCTAGTTAATAGAATCCATTAACAATAAAATGGAGCGTAACGTCCTTCTACTAGACATCAAAGACAGAAGAAGCTTACGCCCTTGTAATAAACAGATATCTGTTTATAAATACATAAACTGTACCCGGAAAGAGTAAAGGCCTATGCCCATACGAAGACGGAAGGACCTTAAAATAATAGGTTCCGGATAATAGGAGCCTAACTCTTATGCAACAATCCAACCTAAATAGTAACGGAAGTATTGATTCCGAAACTATGAAAGTGAAAATCATCCATCGATAGTGCATGAAACTCACTGACTCTACAGTAAAAGAGAAACCAACAGAATTACTGTCTAAAAGGTCAGAATTTGAAAACTACTGTTTCCAGAGGCTCAAATGATTACTTAGCTAAATAAGAACCTGAAGTTAAAATCCGTATAGGAATTTAATCTAAAGATTCTAAGTCTATTTATCAAAAAGTTACTAACTGACTTAGATAAAGAGACAAAAGACTCAATTGTAAACTATCGTAGAGTGCATAGGTATGAGGTAACATAAACCTATAACCTAAATAACAACAGGCTGCAGTAGATCTTGTGAAACAAGTATACTAAAAAATAGCAATGAGTAGTATGGAGGGATCAACCATATGAACATAATGATCCCTACACCACGACGGAAGAGCCTCCACTTTAGTCGCATAGAATAGCGAAGAAGAGGATCTCCTATAGTAAGAAATCGCGTCCAAAGCTCGTCCAGTACAGTGCTTACAATGCAATACGGACCACACAACGGAATACATGAAGGTTGCGACCTTGCTGGTTGTGATAAAGATGACATGATTTACCCAGTGAAAAAAGATCCTCACATAGAGGAAGATTTCACGTTAAGATCCACAGTAGACAAGAGAGTAAATTACTCATGATCTCTGTGAAGATAGAGATGCTATCAACAGAAATGTATTGTGGTTGTTTATCTTAGCAATACCTGCTAAAAACAACAGCGCCGGAGGATACGCGTATCCTATCATTCCGTCCTATAGATCAATAGAGCGTTAACAGTATTAGCTCAGAGATCTGGACAAGCCAACACATACGTCTGCAATTGATTAGCCAGCTGTGTCATAAATAAAACATCATTGGGCGCTCCCATAGATAGCAAATCTGATTGAATACTTGTTTGTTGAGAGTCCATTCTGACAGCAACAAGCGACCCGTAAGAGAACGGGAGTGCGAAAAAACAATCAGACGACCCAGAATATGACGGACCAAAACTGAACTTGGTGTACTATAACCAACAGACGGATTCTTTCCATTAAATTGAATAACGGAAACGAAAGAGTGCCTCCCTGGTTCCGGAGATACGCCACTACTGTCGAATTAAAGGACAGGAATTTGGGCATGCGTTTCTGAATAATGTTCATGCAATGACATAAAGCAAGCCTAAAAAACATTATTCCGCGGAAGTTAACTGATAGCTAAAAGACTGCGGAACCCAAAGACCCTGGCACTTCGAATCCGTAGGGATCAGTATATATCCCAATCTGTTTGACTGGCAACCGTCATAACAGCCACACTCAGGTCCGGCAACTGCGGCGGCACTCTCTGAGTCAACCACCGAATGTTTGCCCCAGTCTGAATCTCTTGTAACACTAGATAGACAAGAGAATGTATAATCAAGCAATTCATGGATTGCCGGAAAGTTGCCGTCGAAGAGAAGCTCCTCCGAGAACGAAGCGACTCTGAGAGAGTTCTTAACCTACTATCCACGCGTGGATGTAGCTAGGGCTGCATCACGTCTAACCAACTCCAATCAGCCACTGAAGGGCGGAGTTATACGTGAACAAACTACTGCCCTCAAAAGAAATTACATTGAGAATAATATCCCGTAAATCTTTTCTTCAAGACGTAATGATAACGCCTCAGTAAGGCGGATTACGTATAATAAAGCGTCTAAGTTAAGTCTACTATACATAATGTCGTTCCCAACATTGAAATTGGAAAAGACATAAACGGTGAAAAAGAATATATGCAGTCTTTAATCACACCGTCTAGACGCATATGAACTCTCGGTATGCCCTGCTCTGCCAAAATAAACTATATGTAAAAAAGATAAAATGGCAGAAATGAGCCACGCGGACAAGAAACTAAACTATCATGCTTAGTAGCAGGCTTGTATATATATATAAATATATAGCGTCAAAAAATAAAACACATGTTGTAATGACAATATTGGACTGCGTCGGTAAGTCAGGGACAAAGTCCCTGTACCGATCGAAAAAACCGAGTCCAATGACGCTATAAGTCTCTTATCCAAGATCGCAGCAATGAAGTCCGAAAAATAATCACTGGAAGAAATGCCAGAAGATATGAAAGGCATCTTCCGATACTACTAAAGGGAAAACTCGAAATCTTTCGAATCCCTTTCGCCATCCTGTCGGACCCTATAAAGCGTTCGGTCATCCGTAGCTTGATGCAACCGCGGACCGCACCGACCCAGCGCCGTCGGATAATTCCTGATTCGACCGAGAAACCGTCAATTGCTGGGATGCTGCGAAACAACTGTGCTAACTCGGATAGCACGTCCGTCACTGAGGCCTGAGGAGCAGCGGTCTTACGATGCATTGCCGCAGGAAGCTCCGAGATCGTTACCCCGTGCATACTTCCAATATGCGAGCGAACGGAGTGTATAGGCCTCGTGTCCCTTGGCTACCGGATGGCGCGACCTATTCGCTGTGGAATCACTGAATGCCGAAACTGATCGGATACTCGAGGTCACGTAGCCAATGTGCGGTCGTGTGCCCTGCTGTGAGGATGAGGAAGCATTAAAGACAGTCTCTCGGACTGTCAATATAACGGAGCGTCCCGAGCAACGGACATATGTTCCGAATGTAAAATATCTGAACCACAACATGCGGTCCCCTATGTTGTTGGCTTCCTCCGATCTGTCATCAATCTGCCGTCACTGGGTGAGTACTGAAGTAATTAAAGTGCTCGCATCACCCAAATCTCCTTCCTAGACCGCAACGGACGAACCCGGCAGCCGAACCATTCGATGAATGTACGCTACACCGGGTGAGCTAGCGAATGTCACTCCGTAAGCGATAGACATATTCCATGAGCACTTATTGCCGCTAACTCTTCATTAACTATGACGACAGAGGCACACTTTTGAAAGACATCTCCATAACTCTTCGAACAAGAAACCAGAAATGCTTGAATAGCAAGCATAAAATAATAATATATATAGCGTCGTTCAATAATTCGAAAGTTTGTGTGACATTATTGGACTATGTCGGAACTGAGGGACGATGTCCCTGAACCGAACCAAAAATTTCTAAGTCCACCGACGCTATCAGTTTCTTATCCGGCATCGCAGCATATGTTGTTCCGAAAGGGAAAGCTTGAAATCCACCGAATCCCTTTCGGTATCCCGTCGGACCGGATGAAACTTTCGGACGTCCGTACCCGCTTCCGCGGAGCGTCCCGACCCAGCATCGTCGGATAAAATATATGCGACAGATTCAGTTGATGCTGGGATGCTGCGATAAACTGTGCTATTAAGGAAAGCACGTCCGTTCCCGAGGCCTGTGCAGTAGCGGACTTACGATGCATTGCCGCTGGAAGCTCCGTGTACGTTGACTCCCGCATACTTCCTATGCGAACGTCCGGAGTCTGCAGGCCTCGAGTCCCCGGCTACCGACCCAGCGCTGTCGGATAATTCTCGATCCGACACCGTTTCTGTCGGCTGCTGGGATGCTGCGATAAGCTGTGCTATGTGCACAAGAATGTCCGGCGTCGAGACCTGCGGAGGCGCAGTCTATCACTGCTTCGCCGAGGGCAGCTCCACATCAGATGGCTCCCGCATACTTTTCCTATGCGAACGTCCGGAGTCCATCGGTCTCGAATCCCTGGCTGCCGGATGGTGTGACCTGGTCGCCGAAGAATCCTTGATCGGCGAAGCTGGTAATATATCGGCGGTCACGCAGCCAAGGTGCGGTCGTGTGCGCTGACGAGAAGAGGAAGCCTTAGCAGTCTCAGCGGACTGCCTATACAACGGAGCGTCCCGAGCGACGGACGTATGCTCCGCTAACGACACATTTGTACCACAACATCTGGGGCCAGATGTTGTTGAACGAGAGAGGGGCCTCTCTCGCTTGCCGTCCGGATGGACCGGAACGAGCTATGAACCGGACTAAAAGGCTTCCTCCGTTCTCCCTCCGATCCGCCGTCACTGGGTGTGCATTAAGTTAATTTTATAGTGCTCGCATCACCCCAAAATTCCTTCTAGACCGCAACGGACGAACCCGGCTGCCGAACCATTCGGTGAATGGACGCTACACCGGGCGAGCTAGCGGACGTCAAAGGCCGTCGAACCTACTAGGGTCCTCTTAGGCAATTGGCGTATTACATGAGCACTTTTCCGCTAGCCCTTCATTAATTGTGACGACGGAGGCACACTGTTGGAAGACATCACAGATACATCACCCTAATCTTGATCGTCTGAAATAGAAATTGATAAAGTAGAGTGACCCTGCGGGGAAAGGACCGGAGTGTCCAAATCCCCAACAACATACCGTGACATACGCTTCCCATATTGTCATCGAAATCATACGATACAGAACAGGAGTTAATGCGAGTACACTGACCACATATAGAATGATAATAAGGTCAGAGGAAGACTTCCTCTTAAAACAATTGATCAATATCCTTTCAATGTGAAAAGAAAGCAAGTCCTGGTACTCGCACTAACCCCTGGCAATCAAAATACATAATAATAATATGATCCATTAATATAGAAAAAATAATTGAAATCAAAATATTTTGAAAAAATATTTTTTCAGAACAGCCCAAGTTTCTGAAAAGTAACGTTGAGCCCCAATGGATCCCAAGCCTAAGTGTGGACAAAAATTTTAAAAATATTTTAAACAATTTATTCAACACTTACGAACAATAATAATGTATCTAGTTATGATTGAAATAACATAAAGATATTATTTTTTAGAAATCCCCCCCTCACACAGAGGGCTGTTGTAAATGTAAACAATGAGTGTAAAAACACTAAAATAAGACTCCAGGCACCCAGGCCCGAAATCAGTTACCAAAAATACACCATCTGATGCAAAACAGAGACTTCCAGGGAAGAAACTGCAGAACATCAGATGGTAGATGCAGAACACAACGCCTAACCACCCGTAGGTGAAGACGTAAACATGGGGAAAGAACAGAATTCATTCTGTTATTCAGCTAAACTCCCAAGAAATTTTAGTAATAATAATTACAGAAATTATGCCAAAAGCATGGGAGAATAGCAAGGGGGAACTTAAAGGACAGGGAGAGAGGAAAAACACTTGAAAAAACAGTGTAACTAAATAATCAGAATGACAACAAAATGGCTGCTGCCTTGAAAATAGGTAACTTAACATAATTTCATTAAAAAATTTTAAGTTACAGCCCTGATAATATTCTGTCACACATTCTTTTCCTCTCCTCCTTTTCTATCCTCCTTAGAATCACCATTTCACTAATATTTATGTGTCTGGCATCATTTAAACTGAGATTTAAAAGCACAAAGATCAGTCAGATGTTAACTGATGAAGGGCCAAACTTAGAATGATAAATGGCGCCAATTTCGGAACGTCCTTGACACTGCGCATGCGCAGTAGGGGCGAAGTGTGGAGGGCCTCTCAGGACATGTTTTCTTTAGTTTTAGATGCAAATTTTGGGGATTGGGGGGCAAAATTTGTGTTTGGCCCTATATTTTAAGAGTTAGCACCAGCTATGTCTGGGTCATTGATACAGTATAAAAATATGGGAAGAACAAGAAATATTATTTAATTTCAATAAAGTTATAGCCCTGATGTTCAAAAATTCAATGTCTATATTCAGCTGATTCTGCTGCAATTATTCCACCATTCCACTTCAAAATCGTGTCTGGCTGCATTATACTTTAGGATTTTATAGCACAAAAGTCAGGATATGTGTTGATCTGACATGGGCCAAACAACAGAATGACAAGATGGCGGTAGCCTATTGTTGTCCAAGTTGCGCATTGCGCAAAAAGTATGGAGGACCATACTGGTCTTCTCATTTTTAAGTTTTTTGGCAAATTTTGGGGGTTTGAGGGATTCAAAATTTGTGTTTGGCCCTTGTAATAAATTGGGTTGCACCAGCTAGTCTGGGCCATTGGTATAGAGGAAAAATATACTCTGTGACAGTGCCGATAAAGGCAACCAAGACTTCACTACAAACCACAAACCACTGCCAAGGTACTGTAACTTCTATCAGTAAGACCACCAAAAGCGAAGGCATTTGTTGGAATATGTATTGTACATATACATGTTGGACAAGAAACTCACCAAAATTGAAAGTAAGCCCATAAGGGTTAAAGTCTAGTAAATCTATAAATAAAGATGTGACAGTATTCTCAAATTCTAAATATGTTAAGAACTAAAAATTCATTTTCACAGCAGGAGTTGGCAAGAATCAAAACCAATTCCTACAATTCAGGAGAAATGTTAAAGCCTGCACACACATGGTGATTTGGTACTTAGTCACTTGAGTGTTGGGCGAACATACAATTGGTCTGCAATTCTATACCAAAAGGTACTTATGGAGTCTTCTGTAACAAGCAAATTTGCAACTCATGAACCACTGGGAAGAACACTCAATGGTCCATCAGCTGCAGATTTGGTTGTTGAGTCCTTAAGTTTTTTCCTGGAAGTAAAGGTATAGGCTGATGTCCACCCACTGGGTGCTGTGAACCTTGTATGTATCTGGGCCTTAATGCAAAGTCCTCACAGATTACTATTGCCTTTACCATTTACCTGATATCACTTGCACATAACACATAAAATATTTTTAACCTCTCACCTAGCAAAACACCCAAATCTGGCTAGTGCCATGAACAAAAAGTGCCTTTCAAATCTTGTTCTTTTTCAAATTTTGGTTGCTTCCAAAATATTGATTATGGACCCTTATTGGAATGAGCCCATTCCAATGAATGATCATAAGTTATATTGTAAAAGACTCAATGAAGATTATTAGTTATCTACAAAAAACGTACTTTTGAAAATCACAACTAATGCCCTCCTTTAATAAGGTTTTAAGATGCTTGCTGCCATTATTCAGCAATCATATCACTATGATGGTACCCCCAGTATCATTGGCCCATCTTTAATATCATCCTTTAAAAGCTGTTATACTTTAGCCTTAAAGGCCTTGGTATATTTGTACACTTTGGCAGTCCACATCCTGCAACTTTTGAGTTGTTTCTAGGAAAGTTTTGGCTGACTTTACAGGCAGACAAGACTTGCCTAGAAAGAACAGCTATGGCATTTAGACTGTAAACTGAAAATGTACCTAAAGATTACATGTTAGAGCACCCATTTTGTGCAGTAAAAATTGACCACAGTCCAAATTAGACATTTAAGGGCTGAAGGCCACCTATATGTGACTTTGGCAAATTTTATGGAATCATTACGTGTACATGTACTTTAACATATTATCAAGAAGACCTGCAGAAAACAGTGAAATTACAACAGTAGTATTTTTTTAAATAAAATAATGGTTGCATCTATGGGCAGCCTAGACTTGGTTAAAAATCACTGCTATGCCACTAGACTCACAAGCTGTGGTTCAGTAGACAGTCTGGAAAATCAAGGGGCAAGAGAGACTCAATGTGTATACATTAGATGTATTTATGAACATGGATTAAGCAGTAACTGTTGGGAATGTATGCAATCGCACATCACCACACATGGAAAATAACTCCCAGGTGAGTGAAAAGTTAAAAAATTTATAGTAATTTATATATTTTTTATACTTACCAATGACCCAGACATAGCTGGTGCTAACTCTTAAAACATAGGGCCAAACACAAATTTTGCCCCCCAATCCCCAAAATTTGCATCTAAAACCAAAGAAAACATGTCCTGAATAGCCCTCCACACTTCACCTCTACTGCGCATGCGCAGTGTCAAGGACGTTCCGAAATTGGCGCCATTAATCATTCTAATAACCAGTGCCTGGTAAGCGCTATGTACTCAGCGGGGAGGTAAGAGTTCCCAACTCCTGGGAGGGCCATCCCCGTCTGGGTCATTGGTAAGTATAAAAAATATATAAATTACTATAAATTTTTTAACATTTTTATACTGTACCAATGACCCAGACATAGCTGAATAGTAAAAAGGCTGGAGGGCCAAGGACATAGAGCAAGATGGAATACGCTCAATTATATAAAATAGAGTCATCCCCTCTAGGGAAAAAGAAGTATTAGGCCTTACATGTATCTTTCTTATTTATGATAAATTAGAAAGATACAACACCTTCCAAAATTGAGCATCATACATCCATGTACTCTATTAATATCTAGTATAATCCTTATACTAATAATTTTTAAAGTAAGCCAATAAATAAAGTAAGTCTAGAGAATAGAGACTCTTTATACTCCTAAAAAGTGTCTGAGGATTGTATAATAATGTCCGTTGACACGTGCTATATTCAAAAGCTATACTTTAAAAACTAAGACCTGAATGAATTTTTAAAACATAAACTTCTCACTAAACAACCATCCCAATAACAGCTCAGAATTACTAACTCCGGAGGAGGTATCCCCTTGTTTTCATAGTAAAACAGGTGACCCAAGGGAACACCCTCCCCCCCCCCCCCCCCCCTTTTTCTTGCCCTGGGTCAAATAGCCCAGAGCGAAGAGGGCAGCAGAACGGAGTCACTGCCGAAACAGACAGCCTACCTAGCTATAGTAGCAACTGTTAAGTGAATGACATTCTGAGCAGTAGATAATAGACCTAACAAAAGAGGCCTCCAGAAATGGACTCAATATTTCTGAGATAAAAATTCATGAATGTGGATGGCTGAGCGCAATGAGCAGCCTTCAAAAATCTATAATAGCGACACTATTAATGTAAGCCCAAGATGTAGAAGAACTCTTACTTCATGAGCCGAAATCTCAAACACAACTGCTGAGTCAATGATATACCATAAGCAGTATCGATAGTTAATTGAATCCATTAGCAATAGAATGGAGCGTAACGTCCTTCTATTAGGTATCAAAGACAGAAGAAGCTTACGCCCGTAGTAATAAACAGATATCTGTTTATAAATACATAAACTCTAACCGGACAGAGTAAAGGCCTATGCCCGTACGAAGACGGAAGGACCTTAATAACAATAGGTTCCGGATATTAATTAGGAGCCTGACTCTTATGCAAAAATCCAACCTAAATAGTAAAGGAAGTAGTGATTCCGAAACTACGAAAGTGAAAATCATCCACCGATAGTGCATGAAGCTCACTGACTCTTCAGTAGAAGAGAAGACTAAGAGAATAACTGTCTCAAAAGGTCAGAATTTGAAAACTACTGTTTCCAGAGGCTCAAATGATTACTTAGCTAAATAAGAACCGAAGTTAAATTCCATATAGGAATTTAATCTAATGATTCTAAGTCTATTTATCGAAAAGTTACTGACTAGATAAAGAGACATAAGACTCAATTGTAAACTATCATAGAGTGCATAGGTATGAGGTAACATAAACCTATAACCTTAATAATAACAGGCTGCAGTAGATCTTGTCAAACAAGTATACTAAAAAGTTGCAATGACTAGTATGGGGGGATCAACAATATCAACATAGTGATCCCTACACCAACGACGGAAGAGCCTCCACTTTAGCCGCATAGTATGGCGAAGAAGAGGTTCTCCTATAGTAAGAAATCGCGTCCAAAGCTCGTCCAGAACAATGCTTACAATGCAATAAGGACCACACAACGGAATACGTGAAGGTTGAGACCTTGCGGGTTGTGATAAAGATGACACGATTTTACCCAGTGAAAAAAGATCCTCTCATGGAGGAAGATTTCGCGTTAAGTCCCACAGTAGACATCAGAGTAAATTTACCCACGGTCTCTGTGAAGACAGAGATGCTATCAACAGAAAAGTATTGTGGTTGTATATCTTAGCAATACTTGCTGAAACAACAGCGCAGGAGGATACGCATATCCTATCATTCTGTCCTATTAGATCAATAGAGCGTTAACAACATAAGCTCAGAGATCCGGACAAGCAAACACATACATCTGCAATTGACAAGCAAGTTGTGTTGTAAATAAATTATCATTGGGCGCCCCCATTGATAGCAAATCTGATTGAATACTTGTTTGTTGAGAGTCCATTCTGACGGCAACAAGCGACCCATAAGTGAACGGAAGTCCGGTAATACAATCAGTCGACCCGGAACATGACGGACCGAAGCAGAACTTGGTGTACTATAACAAACAGAAGGATTCTTTCCATTAAATTGAATAACGGAAATGAATGAGTGCCTCCCTGGTTCCGGAGATACGCCACTACTGTCGAATTAACGGACAGGATTTGGACATGCGTTTCTGAATAATGTTCATCCAATGACATAAAGCAAGCCTAAAAAAACATTATTCCGTGGAAGATAAGTGCTTGCTTAGAGACTGCGGAACCCAAAGACCCTGGCACTTCGAATCCGTTGGGATCAACATTATATCACAACCTGTTTGACTGGCAACCGTCATAATTATAAAACTTGGATCCGGCAACTGCAGTGGCACTCTCTGAGTCAACCACCAAATGTTTGCCCCAGTCTGAATCTCTTGCTACACTAGATAGACAAGAGAACGTGTAAATCGAGCAATTCATGGATTGCTGAAAAGTTGCCGTCGAAGAGAAGCTTCTCCGAGAACGAAGCGACTCTGAGAGAGTTCTTCACCTTACTATCCACGCGCGTGGATGTAGCTAGGGCTGCGTCACGTCTAACCAACTCCAAGCAGCCACTGAAGGGCGGAGTTATACGTGAACAAACTACTGCCCTCACAAGAAATCACATTGAGGATTATATCCCGGAATTCTTTCTCTTGAAGACGTAATGATAACGCCTCAGTAAGGTGGATTACGTATGATAAAGCGTCTAAGTTAAGTCTATTAGACATCATTGTCGTTTCCAACATTGTGGTTGGAAAAGACAAAGACGGCGAAAAAGATTATTTCCAGTCTTTAACCACGCCGTCTAGACGCATATGAACTCTCAGTATGCCCTGTTCTGCCAAAATAAATTATTCGTATAAATGATAAAAGGCAGAAATGAGCATTGCGGACAAGAAACTAAACTATCATGCTTGGTAGCAGGCTTATATATATATATAGCGTCAATAAATAATACACATGTTCTAATGACATTATTGGACTGTGTCGGTAAGTCAGGGACAAGTCAGGGACAATGACCCTGAACCGATCCAAAATTCCGTGTCCAATGACGCTATAAGTCTCTTATCCAACATCGCAGTAATGTAGTCCGAAATAACAATCACTGGAAGATAATGCCGGAAGATATGTATGGCAGATTCCGATGCTACGAAAGGGAAAACTCGAAATCTTTCGAATCCCTTTCGCCATCCTGTCGGACCCTATAAAGCGTTCGGTCGTCCGTACCTGATGCAACCGCGGACTGCACCGACCCAGCGCCGTCAGATAATTCCTGACTCGACCAAGAAACTGTTGCTGGGATGCTGCGAAAAAACTGTGCTAACTCGGATAGCACGTCCGTCACTGAGGCCTGTGGAGAAGCAGTCCTATGATGCATTGCCGCTGGAAGCTCCGTGATCGTTACCCCGTGCATACTACTAATATGCGAGCGAACGGAGTGTATAGGCCTCGTGTCCCTTGGCTACCGGATGGCGTGACCTGTTCGCCGTGGAATCACTGAATGACGAAACTGATCAGATACTCGAGGTCACGTAGCCAATGTGCGGTAGTGTGCACTGCTGTGAGGATGAGGAAGCATTATCGACGGTCTCTCGGACTGTCAATATAACGGAGCGTCCCGAGCGACAGACATATGCTCCGAATGTAAAATATCTGAACCACAACATGCGGTCCCCTATGTTGTTGGACGAGAGAGGGACCTCTCTCGCTCACAGCCCGGACGGACCTGGACAAGCCTTCGATCTGTCCTCAATCCGCCGTCACTGGGTGAGTACTAAAGTAATTATAGTGCTCACATCACCCAAATCTCCTTCCTAGACCGCAACGGACGAACCCGGCAGCCGAACCAATCGATGAATGTACGCTACACCGGGTGAGCTAGCGAATGTCACTCCGTCGATCCTACAAGGGACCTCTTAGGCGATAGACATATTCCATGAGCACTTATTGCCGCTAGCTCTTCATTAACTATGACGACAGAGGCACACTTTTGAAAGACATCTCCGTAACTTTGCGAACAAGAAACCAGAAATGCTTGGTAATAGCAAGCATATAATAATAAATATATAGCGTTGTTCAATAATTCGAAAGTTTGTGTGACATTATTGGACTATGTCGGAACTGAGGGACGATGTCCCTCAACCGAACCACAAATTTCTAAGTCCACCGACGCTATCCGTTTCTTATCCGGCATCGCAGCATTCTGGTCCGACGAAAGAACCTGTAGAAGATCAAGTCAGATGACATACACAACAGCATATGTTGTTCCGAAAGGGAAAGCTCAAAATCCTCCGAATCCCTTTCGGTATCTCGTCGGACCGGATGAAATTTTCGGACGTCCGTACCCGCTTCCGCGGAGCGTCCCGACCCAGCATCGTCGGATAAAACATTATGCGACAGATTCAGTTGTTGCTGGGATGCTGCGATAAGCTGTGCTATTTAGGATAGCACGTCCGTCCCCGAGGCCTGTGCAGTAGCGGTCTTACGATGCATTGCCGCCGGAAGCTCCGTGTATGTTGACTCCCGCACACTTTCCTATGCGAACGTACGGAGTCTGCAGGCCTCGTGTCCCTGGCTACCGGATGGTGTGACCTGGTCGCCGATGATTCTCTGACTGGCGAAGCTGACTGGATATCCGAGGTCACGTAGCCAAGAGCGGTCGTGTGCGCTACCATGAGAATGAGGAAGCCTTATTGACAGTCTCTCCGAACTGACTATATGTCGGAGCGTCCCGAGCGGCGGACGTATGCTCCGAATGCGAAACATTTTGTACCACAACATCTGGGGCCAGATGTTGTTGTACGAGAGAGGGGCCTCTCTCGCTCGCCGTCCGGATGGACCAGAACGAGCTATGAACCAGACTAAAAGGCTTCCTCCGTTCTCCCTCTAATCCGCCGTCACTGGGTGTGCATTTGGTTGATTTATAGTGCTCGCATCACCCCAAAACTCCTTCTAGACCGCAACGGATGAACCCGGCTGCCGAACCATTCGATGAATGGACGCTACACCGGGCGAGCTAGCGGACGTCAAAGGCCGTCGAACCTACTAGGGTCCTCTTAGGCAATTGGCGTATTTACATGAGCACTTTTCCGCTAGCCCTTCATTAAATTGTGACGACGGAGGCACACTGTTGGAAGACATCACAGATACATCACCCTAATCTTGATCGTCTGAAATAGAAATTGATAAAGTAGAGTGACCCTGCGGGGAAAGGACCGGAATGTCCAATTCCCCACTAACATACCGTGACATACGCTTCCCATGTTGTCATCGAAATCATCAGATACAGAACAGGAGTTAATGCGAGTACACTGACCACATATAGAATGATTATAAAAGTCAGAGGAAGACTTCCTCTTATTACAATTGATCAAAATCCTTTCAATGTGAAAAGAAAACAAAGTCCTGGTACTCGCACCAACCCCTGACAATCAAAATACATAATAATAATATGATCCATTAACATAGAAAAAATAATTGAAATCAAAATATTTTGAAAAAATATTTTTTCAGAACAGCCCAAGTTTCTGAAAAGTAACGTTGAGCCCCAATGGATCCCAAGCCTAAGTGTGGACAAAAATTCTAAAAATATTGTAAAAAATTTATGCAACACTTACGAACAATAATAATGTATCTAGTTATGATTAAATTAACATCAAGATATTATTTTCAAGAAATCCCCCCCTCACACAGAGGGCTGTTGTAAATGTGAACAATGAGTGTAAAAACACTAAAATAAGACTCCAGGCACCCAGGCCCGAAATCAGTTACCAAAAGTACACTATCTGATGCAAAACAGAGACTTCCAGGGAAGAAACTGCAGAACATCAGATGGTAGATGCAGAACACAACGCCTAACCACCCATAGATGAAGACGTAAACATGGGGAAAAGAACAGAATTCATTCTGTTATTCAGCTAAAACTCCCAAGAAATTTTAGTAATAATAATTACAGAAAATATGCCAAAAGCATGGGAGAATAGCAAGAGGGGACTTAAAGGAAAGGGACAGAGGAAAACACTGAAAAATCAGTGTAACTAAATAACAAGAATGGCAACAAAATGGCTGCTGCCTCGAAAATAGGTAACTTAACATAATTTCATTAAAAAATTTTAAGTTACAGCCCTGATAATATTCTGTCACACATTTTTCCTCTCCTCCTTCTCTATCCTCCTTAGAATCACCATTTCACTAATATTTATGTGTCTGGCATCATTTAAACTGAGATTTACTAGCACAAAGATCAGTCAGATGTTAACGGATTTACGGCCAAACTTAGAATGATTAATGGCACCAATTTCGGAACGTCCTTGACACTGCGCATGCGCAGTAGAGGTGAAGTGTGGAGGGCCATTCAGGACATGTTTTCTTTGGTTTTAGATGCAAATTTTGGGGATTGGGGGGCAAAATTTGTGTTTGGCCCTATGTTTTAAGAGTTAGAACCAGCTTTGTCTGGGTCATTGGTACAGTATAAAAATATCACATGCATATATTGTTCATGGCTGACATTGCATACTGGTAACAATAACAACAAACTAGGTTTATTTTTTATATGAAATCAGCGTGGACTTTGGCTGCAGGTGCGATTTTCTCACATCTGTATGTCTTTCCCAGATCTCAATGATAAAGGGTGGTTGCCTGCCTCAAAAGTACAGGCCTGCTTTGCATCATAAACTACCTTTGGAAGAAGGAATTGAAAAAATAAAATCTGAATGCTTGGGGGTTTTTTTGTACAGTGACAAGTGGATTTTGGAAGACAGTTGGTTTAATTGAACATTAGTTTTTGTACAAAAAACATTTTTCCCTGTGGGAACCCAGGAAAGCAAGGCAGTGCTTGTATACTGTGGTAAACAAGTTCTGTTTTACTGGTAAAATAGGACTCGGTCACCTATGCCTGGGGTTGAAGCCCTCTAAAATGGGCAACATGGGCTTAAACAATTGTCTGGACTTGACTTAATATCCATCCACGTTGAGGTCATGATTAGCCAATGTGACCTTAAACACCAATAAATAAACAAATAAAAGAACATTTGCCAAATTATTGCTGCATACCTGGATACACTCCAATGAATCAAGAGAAACTAATTTTCTAATTCGAAATGAGATCACTGAGTTAAATGGTAGAGTGCAAGATTAATTTTGTTATTAGAATTGGTTCATATGAATTTTCCTAGGAACAATTTATTGGAAAGTGCCTTCGCTCTCTAAAATAAATCGTTAAAATACAAATCCATTGGACAAACAAGATTCACTTCACAGAATATGAAGTCTTTAACCCTTTACCCAATGCACACGATATCAAAATTTATTATCTTAAATATCATTTTTTCACATTTATAAAAAACATCAACAAATCCATATCATGTGGCCCCCCTCACTGGAGTGAGTATGACAAGCTCATTCCAATGAGGGGTCACATGATGTGGTTTTGGCGGAATTTTTTGAAAAAATAATTTTCAAGATAATAAATTTTTGTAACGTTTGTGTCTGGATAAATAGTCCTTTTCAAGCACTTTTCAGGCCCTTTTTTCTACAATTATTTCTTTTTATGAATTCGTTGAAGTTTTCTGAAATTTTTTTTTCTCCACAACTGCTTAATTTGTAAATTACGGAGGCAGATGTGGCTGATTCATTAGGTAGAGAGTTAATACGGGCATAAGCCTTTTTCAGTAGAGAACAAATATGAGCTTCTAGCACTAGTTAACATATGTATAAAAAGTAACATATACGTTTTAACAAAATGTCTTTTAAAAATAAATTATTCCTGTCTTGCACCTGTCAATCTGAGATAAACATTTTCAAAATCACCTCCTTAAAAAATGAAAGTACCTAAAACTTTTTTTCATACACAAATACAACCTCACCCCAACAAACACACCCATCCAGGCCTTTAAGTTTGGGATGACTTGAAACAAATTGTTCTTGGTACATTTTGAATGAGGATCAGTGGACATAGCAGTGTAGCGAAGAGGGGTTGAGTGGGGGGTATGACACACACCCTACATAATTTTTTCAGTCGCAACATTTTCATCTGATTTGGAGTCTTACATATTGATGATAGTAACCCAGTACTTTCTCACAAGACTGGATTTGCTATGTGGACTTATGTTGACTCACACACAAGAGTCAGTCGTATGAATGGAGATTCGTGGTACCTTACTCAGGCTGTTAAGAGTCATGCATCACCAATTTCTCTACAAGTAAATTTGCAAAAACTCTTTACTTTTTTTTTAATAGTAATGACTGCTATCATTTACATCAAGGATTCTGTGCTAACGTTACATTTTCAAACATACATTTTAACTGGTAGAATGCTAAATTATTTTTAACCATGAAAACTTATCCACAAGTCTTTGTCTTGTAGGCAGTCTCTCATAAATTGTAATGAAGCAAATCCTTAAAGACTAAATAATTTCAATCCAAGGGTAATATAAAGTATAGCCACAGATAATGAAGCCTTTCAATCGTAGTACCTGCACTTCAGAATGAAGCCCAAATATAGGCTTCCGACACTCTACGAGTTAACTGTGTTCAATTATATTTTCTGTTTTCCAAACAAAGATGACACAAAAATGAATGCAACATGTGTGTACAATTCCATGTGTTTTGAAAACTCCTTTGGGCAGAATTCTAATCTTACCTGATCCATGTGTAGAATTTCTTGTATCAGTAAGGCCATATCTACCTCTTATACTATCAGGCTTTTCATGGATAGCCCTGTACAAAGAAAATAAATATCACATTAAAACATGTTGGGAAGGTGTCAGACAATAAACTAATAAAGTGGATGTATCTTATGGTCAGTGTTACCTGATAATAAGGCCCCACAAAGTAGATCTTCTGTTTCTTAAGCTATTTTTCGTAAAATTGCATGCTGGCAGGCAGTTTTTTATTTTATTTTTGTCATTATTTCTTTGCAATCAAAAGTTTATGTTCTTGGGTTTGTTTTATTTTTTAGGCTTCATAATCAAGAGAATAGCATGTGTGGAAGTGTATTTCGTCCTTTGAGTACAAGAAAGTATGGATCAGCGAATTGTCATTTTGATTGAATCAAATGTATAATTGGTGAAAATGAATCGAATTTCAAATCACATTTTGAATTGAATCACAGTTAATGGATACATTGTCAAAAGAAAAGTATTTTTTTTCTAAAATAATACCCCCAATTATTAAAAGACACACAGTTATGTAGAGTGCATTTTTCACCTCACCACTTCCCATGCTAAAACTGAGATATAAACCAATATACTAGCTATTTACTGAAATTATTCGAATTGTTGACTTTGTAGCTTTTAAATAATAAAAATGTGAAATTTCTAAAACAAAACAATAATTCAACGTCGAAAGGAGTCGATCCGCTTGTAAATTAAAGCCTGCTCTACTACTGTTTATATACTATTAAAAAAGAGTTGGGGATATTTGATAAAAGTGAGATATATGAAGAAATATATTTATATTTTCATCAAAAAGACAGTTGAGGCATTGCACTGTGACATCTGGTGAATGATTTCAGCGATAGTTGGGTGTCGGACAAGCACACATTCCACGCACTGAGCTGTAGAAGACATGGATGGTCAGTCAGAGAATTTACCACATTTAGTCTAAGACCTCAATACGTTGTAAATCCTCCTCGGTTCGCGAGACAACTGCGGATCTGATGTGGCATACTCCTCACCAAACGTCCAATATCAGCTTGACTGATGTTATTCCATTCTTCCTAAAGTGCCGCGGCGAGTTCCTGGATATTGGTAGGGGGCTGTTAGTGTTGTCGTAGGCGCCTGTCAAGCATATCCCAGACGTGCTCGATTGGTGAAAGGTCTGGACTTAGTGTTGGCCAAGGCAGTGTAGTGATGTTCTGCTCCTGGAGGAACTCTGTAGCGACACGGTCCCTGTGTGCTCTTGCATTGTCATCTTGGAAAATGAATCAATGGCTGTGATGTCACGCAAATGGCACAACATGAGCTGCTAACATGTTGTCATGGTAATACTGCCCTGTGACATGCCCTTGGATGACAAGTAATGCTGTTCTGCTTGTCATGGTTATGCCTCCCCACACCATAACTGATCCATCACCCAAACGATCATGCTAACGATTACGTCATGGTATCATTCATTCCACCGCTGCAACACTCTGTTTCACCTGTCATGGAAGTTGAGAGTGAACCTCGATTCATCGGAAAACATGACGTTACTCCACTGACGATTGTCCCAGCACTGTCGTGCTCCACACTAATTATGCCTTGCTGTGATGTGACATTCAGTCAAACATGGAATTATTCGAGGTCGTCGAGTGTACAAATTCTAGCTGTGCAGGTGATTTTGGATACTCTGACCAGTGACTCGCACATCTGTCACTCGGTGCAGCTGCTGTCCAATTTCTGAGGCACTTTGATGGCAGTTACATAATGCTGTGGTTCGAATGAAACGATCCTGGTTTGCAGTTGTTGGGCTTGGATGACCCGACCGACGTCTGTCATCAACATTGCCTGTCTGATGGTAGCGCGACCACAACCTGCTAATCACTGATTGAGTAACATTGAGAATTTGAGCCACTGCAGTCTGTCTGTCGCCAGCTTCCAACATGCCAACGGCACGTAAACGTTCATCACGTGTCAGTCTCTGCATACCTCAAAAGTTACGTTTTGACCAGAAACTATTGATGCACGAGTTTATACCAAGAAAAGAATGATGAAACCTCCGAAAAAGCCCATCCAGTACAAATGAAAATTTCAAAACATACCCACAGACATTAATGCGGCGCTCGTACGAATAACCTGCACAAAGTTTTCATGGGCTAGTGACATTCATGATCCACACTAAACTTGGTAACATATTGATGTGACCAATCACCATTTTCCAAAAATATCAACATCAGTTTGGATATCCCCTACTTTTTTTGAATAGTATATAATAATCAAGGGTATTCTTTTAGAAAACCATTGCTTTTGACGATGCATCCAGTAACTGTGAGCAAACAGAACAATACTCAATATAAAACTAGAGTGATGTCATGCATGCAGCCCGACTGTCCCAGCAATGACAATGCTTAGACACAAAATAGTCGGAGCCATTTTTTGTTAACCGTTTACCTAACGAATCTGCCATATCTGCACTCGTGATATACAAAATTTGCTATTCAAATTTTATTTTTTCATTTCTCAACTCCAAAACATACCTCATGACCTATTAATGGAACACGCTTGATGAGCTTAATAAGGCCTAATAAGGTATGGTTAGAAGTAAAAAATGAAAAAATCTGATGTTTCAGAAAAATAATTTGTACTGTTGGCTTCAACTTGTGTTAGGTAAAGGATTAAAGATGCAGTACATAAAGCAATGTTGGGGCAATGGGCTATAGGAGTCAATTTTCTATTTTGCCTGTAATAACTCCCAATCCTTCAAAATGCATTTTGGGAATAATTGCCTAAGTGACATGTGTGTGTGTGTGTGTGTGTGTGTGTGTGGAGGGGTGGGGGGGGGGGGGGGGGTGGGGGGCAGTTGTGGAACCTATATTCAAACCTGGCCTGTATTACTAGCTGGAAAATACACATATCAACTTTGGTTGAAATCAAATAATCCAAACTGGAGTTATCGGTCGGAAACCAATTGTTTACAGACAGATGGATGGACCAACGGATGGACCAACGGATGGACAGATGAAAGTCATGACTATAGCCCTGACTATAAACAGTCAGGCTAAAAATGCATTTTGTACCAAAGAAAAAATATTGCTTAAATGGCCCTGGGTGAGGAGGAGGTGGGGGGGGGGGGGTGGTGGTGTTTGTCTGGGTTTTTAAGTGGACAAACTGTGAAAAAGCATTTTTGATGAAAGAAAAAAAGTGCCTAATTGGCCCGGGGGTGGGGTGGAGGAGGGGGGATGGGTGGGGTTAACTTCAACAATTTTCATTGGATAATTGTGGTCATCAAACTTGACCTAGAGACATGTACTGAAAAGAATTGAAATCCATTAACTTTTGTTTAACTTATGGCACAAAGAAAGTTCGGACAGACGGATGGACTGACAGATAGATGAATGGGTGGAGCGAATTCTGTGCTATATCCCTCCCTTGTGGGAGGGGATAAAAAGTAAAAAAGTATGAGGTAGAAGCCTAATTTGAAATTTAGAGAAACTAAGTTCGAAAAGCATTGTGAAAAGGTTAAATTAATGCCAATATTATTTGAACCCACTGTGTACAGCTTCAGAAGACCTTGTCCGAAATGAAAAAAAGAAATGACATTGTAACAGAGTGTTTGGAGAAACAAAGGTAGAACCTTGAAAAGTAGAACTTTAATCCGAAACTTTAAGCTGGGAATACTAAGTAAAATTGATTGGCAAAATAAGGTTAAATATTTCCTAAAACCGATAAAAGAAATCATTGATGTAAATGGAATCATTAAGTTGTACAGACCATGCAAGAATTAGAGTAAGAAAGTATGTGGTAAAGTCTAATTTCAAATACAAAGAAAGTAAATCTGAAAACATGTTTAAAAGGGGTTAAAATCATGCTGATATTGATGAAAATCACTGTAGAAATGTTCAGTAGATAGTAGACATTGTCCAAAATAAGAAACAGTGACATTCCACTAAACTGTTTGAAGAATTAAAGGTGTAATTTTAAAACACCCCCCAATAAAAAAATTTTAACCAAAAACTACCTGAAAGTTGTAAGTTAAATTGCCATACAGAAAAGGGTTAAATATTTCCCAAAATAACATGAAACATAAAAAAAAAATAAAAACAAAATGTGAATGATACAATCAATAGTAATATCAATTTAAAATAAAAAAACAAACAAAAAAACTCTAAGGTTGACTAAAAAACTTTAACCACAAACTTTAACCAAAACTCCATATGTTAACAGACAGACAGAAGAAAGTCATGACTAAACAGGAAAAAAAAACCCACTTGAACCTTCAGTAAAAAACTTTAACCACAGACTTTAACCAAAACTCTAAATGTTAACAGACAGACGGACGAAAGTCATGACTATAGCCCTCACTGTAAACAGCCAGGCTAATGATATGATCATGTGGAACAAATCATTTATTGAAGTTGAACAGCTGAATAACTTTTCAAAGTTCGAAACTTAACATTTTCATAAATGGCCACTGGTCAATAAGTTGTAGTGGTAGCAGTGTTTGTAGCAATGTAGCTACAAATGTTATACATTTGCAGTTACATCGCTACAAACACTGTTACCACTACAAATCATTTAAATTTCTACTCAGAACTGTCACAAACTTATGGCTGAAGTATATTCAAAAATATTCAAATTTCCGATTTCAATTCAAATTGAATCGAATCTGGACTTTCGAAACAAATTTCAAATCAAATTTCCAACTTTCACAGGAGCCTAGATGAAGGCTTTGCAATACTAAAGCATTGCAAAGCCTTATGGCACTCAAGGGGCAAATTTATCAATTTTTATTAACTTGGGTAAAACATCAGACATAAACCATTTAATTTTTATTTTTTTAAGTTTGCATTGATTATAAAAAGAGAGCTTGCGGCAGCCAAAAGGACCATGCAGGAGGGCCTGAAAAACAGATTTTTAAACTTTTTTAGGCCTAACAAAATCACTGTACATTTGTGTTCCACCCATCTGCAGAGTTTTAGCCTGAAATCAAATGTAAGTGCTCAAAGGTACTACGTGAGAGTGGTGTACATGTCCAAATCAAGGTTTTCAAAAGTGTCAATTACACTTTTGCAGCCAGCAGTAGAGGTTTCTCCATTGTTCATTTTCTTAAAAAGTTAAAAAATTTATAGTAATTTATATATTTTTTATACTTACCAATGACCCAGACATAGCTGGTGCTAACTCTTAAAAATGTAGGGCCAAACACAAATTTTGCCCCCCAATCCCCAAAATTTGCATCTAAAACCAAAGAAAACATGTCCTGAATGGCCCTCCATACTTCACCTCTACTGCGCATGCGCAGTGTCAAGGACGTCCCGAAATTGGCGCCATTAATCATTCTTATAACCAGTGCCTGGTAAGCGCTATGTACTCAGCGGGGAGGTATGAGTTCCCAACTCCTGGGAGGGCCATCCCCATCTGGGTCATTGGTAAGTATAAAAAATATATAAATTACTATAAATTTTTTAACATTTTTATACTGTACCAATGACCCAGACATAGCTGAATAGTAAAAAGGCTGGAGGGCCTAGGACATAGAAGAAATTCCAATAAGCTCAATTATATAAAATAGAGTCATCCCCTCGAGGGGAAAAGGAGTATTAGGCCTTACATGTATCTTTCTTATTTATGATAAATTAGAAAGACACAACACCTTCCATAATTGAGCATCATAACATCCATGTACTCTATTAATATCCAGTATAATCCTTATACTAATAATTTTTAAAGTAAGCCAATAAATAAAGTTAGTCTAGAGAATAGAGACTCTTTATACTCCTTAAAAGTGTCTGAGGATTGTATAATAACGCCCGTTTGACACGTGATATATTCAAAAGCTATACTTTAAAAACTATGACTTAAATGAATTTTTAAAACATAAACTTATCACTTAAAAACCATCCCAGTAACAGCTCAGAATTACTAACTCCGGAGGAGGTATCCCCTTGTTTTCATAATAAAACAGGTGACCCAAGGGAACACCCTCCCCCCCCCCCCCTTCTCCTTGCCCTGGGTCAAATAGCCCAGAGCGAAGAGGGCAGCAGGACGGAGTCACTGCCTGAACAGAAAGCCTACCTAGCTATAGTAGCAACTGTTAAGTGAATGACATTCTGAGCAGTAGATAATAGACCTAACAATGGAGGCCTCCAGAAATGGACTCAATATTTCTGAGATAAAAATTCATGAATGTGGATGGCTGAGCCCAATGTGCAGCCTTCATAAAATCTATAATAGCGACACTATTAATGTAAGCCCAAGATGTAGAAAGAGCTCTTACTTCATGAGCCGAAATCTCAAGCACAAACTGCTGAGTTAATGATATACCATAAGCAGTACCGATAGTTAATTGAATCCATTAGCAATAGAATGGAGAGTAATGTCCTTCTATTAGGCATCACAGACAGAAGAAGCTTACGTCCATACTAATAAACTGATATCTGTTTATAAATGCGTAAACTCTAACCGGACAGAGTAAAGGCCTATGCCCGTACGAAGACGGAATGACCTTAACAATAGGTTCCGGATGTTTATTAGGAGCCTGATTCTTAACCAAAAATCCAACATTAGTAGTAAAGGAAATAGTGTTTCCGATACTACGAAAGTGAGAATCGTCCACCGATAGTGCATGAAGCTCACTGACTCTTCAGTAGAAGAGAAGACTAAGAGAATAACTGTCTCAAAAGGTCAGAATTTGAAAACTACTGTTTCCAGAGGCTCAAATGATTACTTAGCTAAATAAGAACCGAAGCTAAATTCCGTATAGGAATTTAATCTAAGGATTCTAGGTCTATTTATCGAAAAGTTTCTAACTGACTTAGATAAAGAGACATAAGACTCAATTGTAAACTATCATAGAGTGCATAGGTATGAGATAACATAGACCTATAACCCTAATAGTAACAGGCTGCAGTTGATCTTGTCAAACAAGAATACTAGAAAGTTGCAATGACTAGTATGGAGGGATCAAAAATATCAACATAATGATCCCTACACCAACGACGAAGAGCCTCCACTTTAGCCGCATAGTATAGCGAAGAAGAGGTTCTCCTACAGTAAGAAATCGCGTCCATCACTCGTCCTGTACAATGCTTGCCGTGCAAGAAGGACCACACAACGGAATACGTGAAGGTTGAGGCCTTGTGGGTTGTGAAGGAGTTGACACGATTTCCCCAGCGAAAGAAGATCCTCTCATGGAGGAAGTTTTCGCGGTAAGTCCCACAGTAGACACCTGAGTAAATTTACCCACGGTCTCTGTGAAGACAGAGATGCTATCAACAGAATTGTATTGTGGATGTTTATCTTAGCAATACTTGCTGAATCAACAGCGCTGGAGGATACGCATATCCTATCATTCCGTCCTATTAGATCAATAGAGCGTTAACAACATAAGCTCAGGGATCCGGACATGGAAACACATACGTCTGCAATTGAATAGTGAGTTGTGTCGCAAATGAATTATCATTGGGCGCTCCCATTGATAGCAAATCTGATTGAATACTTGTTTGATGAGAGTCCATTCTGACGGCAACAAGCGACTCTTACGTGAAAAGGAGTCTGCTAATACAATCAGACGACTCGGAATATGATGGACCGAAGCAGAACTTGGTGTACTATAACAAACATAAGGATTCTTTCCATTAAATTGAATAACGGAATCGAATGCGTGCCTCCCTGGTTCCGGATATACGCAACTACTGTTGTATTAACGAACAGGATTTGGACATGCGTTTCTGAATAATGTTCATTCAATGACATAGTGCAAGCCTAAATAACATCATTTCCTGGAAGTTAAGTGCTTGCCTAGAAACTGCGGAACCCAAAGACCCTGGCACTTCGAATCCGTTGGGATCAATATTGTACCCCAACCTGTTTGACTGGCATCCGTCATAATCATAAAACTCGGATCCGGCAACTGCAGTGGCACTCTCTGAGTCAACCACCGAATGTCTGCCCCAGTCTGAATCTCTTGCTACACTTGATAGACAAGAGAACGTGTATATCAAGCAATTCATAGATTACTGAAAAGTTGCCGTCGAAGAGAAGCTTCTCCGAGACCGAAGCGACTCTGAGAGAGTTCTTCACCTTACTATCCACGCTCGTGGATGTAACTAGGGCTGCGTCACGTCTAACCAACTCCGGGTTGCCACTGAAGGGCGGAGTTATACGTGGAAAAACTACTGCCCCTGAAAGAAATCACATTGAGGATCATATCCTGGACTTCTTTCTCTTGAAGACGTAATGATAACGCATCAGTAAGGTGGTCTACGTATGATAAAGCATCTAAGTTAAGCCTATTAGACAACATTGTCGTTTCCAACATCGTGGTTGGAATTGACATAGACGGCGAAAAAGATAATTCCCAGTCTTCAGCACCGCCGTCTAGATGCATATGAACTCTCGGTATGCCCTGTTCTGCCAATATAAATTATTTCCTAGAATTGAAAAAAGGCAGAATAGAACATTGCTGACAAGAAACTAGACTATCATGCTTGGTAGCCAGCTTATATATAGCGTTGTTAAATAATTCGAATGTTCTAAAGACATTATTGGACTGTGTCGGTAAGACAGGGACAATGTCCCTGAACCGATCAAAAACTCCATGTCCAATGATGCTATTAGTCTCTTATCCAGCATCGCAGCAATGTAGTCCGACGGAACAACGTCTGGAAGTAATGCCGGAAGAAATGAATGGCAGCTTCTGTTGTTCCGAAAGGGAAAGCTCGAAATCGTCCGAATCCCTTTCGCCATCCTGTCGGACCCTATAAAGTGTTCGGTCATCCAAACCTGATGCAACAGCGGAGCGCACCGACCCAGCGCCGTCGGATTATTCCTGATCCGACCAAGAATTGTCGTTTGCTGGGATGCTGCGATAAACTGTGCTATTTTGGATAGCACGTCCGTCACTGAGGCCTGTGGAGAAGCGGTCTTACTATGCATTGCCGCTGGAAGCTCCGTGTTCGTTACCCCGTGCATACTTCTATTATGCGACTGAACGGAGTGTATAGGCCTTGTGTCCCTTGGCTACCGGATGGCGTGACCTGTTCACCGTGGAATCACTGAATGACGAAGCTGGCCGGATACTCGAGGTCACGTAGCCAATGTGCGGTCATGTGCGCTGCTGTGAGGATGAGGAAGCATTATCGACAGTCTCTCGGACTGTCAATATAACGGAGCGTCCCAAGCGACGGACATATGCTCTGAATGCGAAATGTCTGTACCACAACATCCGGTCCCATATGTTGTTGTACGAGAGAGGGACCTCTCTCGCTCGCAGCCCAGACGGACCTGGACGAGCTAGGAACCGGACTAACAGGCTTCCTCCAATTTGTCCTCTAATCCGTCGTCACTGGGTGTGTACTAAAGTCTATTATAGTGCTCGCATCACCCAAATCTCCTTCCTAGACCGCAACGGACGAACCCGACTGCCAAACAATTCGATGAATGGACGCTACACCGGGTGAGCTAGCGAATGTCAACTCCGTCGATCCTACTAGGGACCTCTTAGGCGATTGACGTATTCCATGAGCACTTATTGCCGCTAGCTCTTCATTAACTATGACGACAGAGGCACACTTTGAAAGACATCTCAGTCACTTTGCGAACAAGAAACCAGACATGCTTGTTAATAGCAAGCATATAATAATATATATAGCGTCGTTCAATAATTCGAAAGTTGTGTGACATTATTGGACTGTGTCGGAACTGAGGGACGATGTCCCTGAACCGAACCAAAAAATTTCTGTGTCCACTGACGCTATCAGTTTCTTATCCGGCATCGCAGCATTCTGGTCCGACGAAAGAACCTCTAGAAGATAAAGTCAGATGACATACACAGCAGCTTATGTTGTTCCGAAAGGGAAAGCTCGAAATCCTCCAAATCCCTTTCGGTATGCCGTCGGACCGGATGAAATTCTCGGACGTCCGCACCTGCTTCTGCGGAGCGTCCCGACCCAGCGTCATCGGATAATACATAATGCGACAGAGATTCTGTCGTTGCTGGGATGCTGCGATAAGCTGTGCTATTTGGGATAGCACGTCCGTCACCGAGGCCTGTGCAGTAGCGGTCTTACGATGCTTTGCCGCTGGAAGCTCCATGTACGTTTACTCCCGCACACTTTCTTATACGAACGTCCGGAGTCTGCAGGCCTCATGTCCCTGGCTACCGGATGGTGTGACCTGGTCGCCGATGATTCTCTGAAAGGCGAAGCTGACTGGATATCCGAGGTCACGTAGCCAAGAGCGGTCGTGTGCACTACCATGAGGATGAGGAAGCCTTATTGACAGTCTCTCCGAACTGACTATATATCGGAGCGTCCCGAGCGGCGGACGTATGCTCCGGATGCGAAACACTTTGTACCACAACATCTGGGGCCAGATGTTGTTGTACGAGAGAGGGGCCTCTCTCGCTCGCAGTCCGGATGGACCTGGACGAGCTAGGAACCGGACTAAAAGGCTTCCTCCGTTCTCTCCTCTAATCCGCCGTCACTGGGTGTGCATTGATTGATTTATAGTGCTCGCATCACCCAAAACTCCTTCTAGACCGCAACGGACGAACCCGGCTGCCGAACCATTCGATGAATGGACGCTACACCGGGCGAGCTAGCGGACGTCAAAGGCCGTCGAACCTACTAGGGTCCTCTTAGGCAATTGACGTATTTACATGAGCACTTTTCCGCTAGCTCTTCATTAATTGTGACGACGGAGGCACACTTTTGGAAGACATCACGGATACATCACCCTGATCATGATCATCTGAAATAGAGATAGATAAAGTAGAGTGACCCTGCGGGGAAAGGACCGGAATGGCCAATTCCCCACTAACATACCGTGACACACGCTTCCCATGTTGTCATCGAAATTAACACATACAGAACAGGAGTTAGTGCGAGTACACTGACTACATTATACAATGATTATGAAAGTCAGAGGAAGATTTCCTCTAATTACAATTGAAGAATATCCTTTCAATGAGAAAGAAAACAAAGTCCTAGTACTCGCACCAACCCCTGACAATCAAAATACATAATAATATGATCCATTAACATAGAAAAAATAATTGAAATTAAAAAATTTTGAAAAAATATTTTTTCAGAACAGCCCAAGTTTCTGAAAAGTAACGTTGAGCCCCAATGGATCCCAAGCCTAAGTGTCGACAAAAATTCTAAAAATATTTTAAACAATTTATGCAACACTTACGAACAATAATAATGTATCTAGTTATGATTAAATTAACATCAAGATATTATTTTCAAGAAATCCCCCCTCACACAGAGGGCTGTTGGAAATGTAAACAATAAGTGTAAAAACACCAGATCAAGACTCCAGCCACCCTGGCCCGAAATCAGTTACCAATAATACACTATCTGATGCAAAACAGAGACTTTCAGGGAAGAAACTGCAGAACATCAGATGGTAGATGCAGAACACTACGCCTAACCACCCATAGGTGAAGACGCAAACATGGGGAAAAGAACAGAATTCATTCTGTTATCCAGCTAAAACTCCCAAGAAATTTTAGTAATAATATTACAGAAAATATGCCAAAAGCATGGGAGAATAGCAAGAGGGGACTTAAAGGAAAGGGAGAGAGGAAAACACTGAACAAGCAGTGTAACTAGATAACAAGAATGACCACAACAGGCTGTTACCTCGAAAATAGGTAACTTAACATAATTTCATTAAAAAATTTTAAGTTACAGCCCTGATAATTTTCTGTCACTCATTTTTCCTCTCCTCCTTCTATATCCTCCTTAGAATCACCATTTCACTAATATTTATGTGTCTGGCATCATTTAAACTGAGATTTACAAGCACAAAGATCAGTCAGATGTTAACTGATGAAGGGCCAAACAAAGAATGATTAATGGCGCCAATTTCGGGACGTCCTTGACACTGCGCATGTGCAGTAGAGATGAAGTATGGAGGGCCATTCAGGACATGTTTTCTTTGGTTTTAGATGCAAATTTTGGGGATTGGGGGGGCAAAATTTGTGTTTGGCCCTACATTTTTAAGAGTTAGCACCAGCTATGTCTGGGTCATTGGTACAGTATAAAAATATAATAGAGAATTGTGTCGATTGGTTATGTGTTTTTGTTTCGACATATTTACAATGTTACATATTTAAGTTTCAAACATGTATGCATTTATTATACATCAATATGTAAGGATTTAATGCAAAATGTTCAAATAATGGAATTCTACATATTGGTTTTGCTACAATGTAATCCAGATTGACACCTCTCACTTTGATGGTGGTCTAGGTCAAACATGAACTGTAAGGTCATAATTTATTTTGTTAATTCAACTGTTTGAATGCTAGAAGCCACTATCAAGGCTCTATTGAAAAATGCTAGAAGCCACTTTAGTGGCTTTATACTGTATGCATCAGCTTGATGTTCACTCAGCAGTAGAAGAAACATTTCTTACATAAAACTGTTTAATTGCAATTTATTGGAGAGTGCTGTTGGCACTCTCCAATAAATTGTAACCAAACAATTATTTATGAACAATATCTTGCTAAACTAAGGCTACTCTTGCTCAGTGTTCATGCTGGCAAAAAAATCTGGCACATAAATGTGAGCATTTGGCACAAAATTTGGCACATAAATTCAAAATCATGAACCTAGTACATTCTTGATTTTCGTTCAACCTTTGACCTTATGGCAGCCATTTCCGACTTTGCAAAACCAGGTATATAATTTTACATTTTCTCCTAGTAAAGCAAACAAATGATAAGTCAAATATATCAATATGAATGCCCACATCATGAAATTCCAAACAAGTTTATCAAAAAAGGGGGAGAGGAACTCATGGAAAATGGAAAGCCTAACTGCCCTATTCAATTTAGCCATAGAAAATCAAGAGGTCTCAAGGGAGTGGAGAGAAAGCAAAGTGGAATTTATTCACAAAAAGGGGGAAAAAAACGTTTTGGATGACTATCGAGGGATCTATGTCAGTAGCAACATTGGAAAAGTTTTCTGTAAAGTCCTGTATGGGAGACGAGAGGTGATTGAAGAGAAGGGTTTTTTGGGAGAAATCCAAAATGGCTTCAGGAAGGGAAGGAGAGTCACTGACCATCTTTTCACGCTATCCCAAATGATAGAATCCGCGAAAGCAAAAAAGAAAAAAATGTTGATGGCCTTTTTGGATGTTAAAAAGATAGAGTATGGAGGGAGGGTTTGTGAAGCAAGTTGGTTAAAGAATTACAGAGTGAACTTAGTCTGGGAAACATTACAACAAAATGTGTGCCTATGGAGCCTAAAACAGGGGTGTATCCTTTTGCCAATTCTTTTTGCATTGTACATCAAAGGTTTAGGAGATGAACTCCTGCATAGCGATGAGGGGGTAGCAGTTGAGGACTTGAAGATCCCAGGGCTATTTTTTGCAGACGATATGGTGATAGTGTCAGAAAGTGAAGAGGGGCTAGCGAAAATGCTGGGAATTGTTGGGAAATTTAAATTTTATAGTAAATTTCCTTTCTTATTATAACTACCACAATTGTTTACTACAGGCTTGCACTACAGTGGAAGTCCCTAACTTGGAAAATATACTCTCTATTTTGATCTTTCCCAAGCAATTTGGGAAAGAAAAGTGGTGCAAAAGCACCAAGAAAAAATAAGCCAAAACTGGGTCAAGTGCTACCGGCGCAGACCCAGTAGGGGACGCTCTCCTCCAAGTACAACTCCACGACTTCCGTTGCCAGTGCACATATACATCGCTAATGACTCATTCTTTTGAATCTGCCAATGTTAGAGTTATGTGATCAGCGGGGAGGAAGGATTCTTACCCGTATAAGAAGACGGGAGGGCCTCCATGTAAACAATTGTGGTAGGTATAATAAGAAAGATAATTTACTATAAAATTTAAATTTCTTATCAACCTACCTTACAACTGTTTACTACAGGCTGAATAGACAATAGGATGGAGGGAATCACATAACCAACCCACACATAACCCAATTGCACTGGAACCATGGACAGAGGAAGAGGTCCTGAGGCCTATCAAACCACAGCATCACAATCATTAGTAAAAGACAATGAGAGATTAGGCTTATGGGTCTGTGTGATGCACAGACAGAAAAGGGCAGTAACAGAGCTGGAACTGACCTTCAAGAAGCCTAATCGCTAGGGTAGAGAACAGCCTGAGCAGAAGAAAGAGGGTCCAATGCAAAAAGGTCCTCCGACTGCTCCTGCAACTGACGCAGATAGAAGGTGGAGAAAGTAGAGGCATTTCTCCAGTAGGCTGCCTGCATAACATCCGACAACTTGACGGAGTTAGAATAAGCCCAAGAGGTAGACAGTGCACGCACATCATGGGCAGAAATACGATTGGTAATACAATCGCCATTTGCTAGACGAGCGTAAGCCGCACGAATAAATGTTTCCTGCCTTTCCGTATGAATTGTGTCTGATTGAGATAAATGCGAATAGCACGAACCGGACAGAACAAAGGGCGATTACCCTCAACAGAAGGAAGAGCCCTGATACAGATAGGAGGTGGAGTAGTTTCTGGTACCTGATTTTTGGCCAGAAAGGAGCAATCAGTGGTAAAAGTAACAGGGAGAGCTCCTGAAAAAGGCCGGGTCAACCGAGAGGGTGTGAAGCTCACTAACCCGTCTGGCAGAAGCAAAAGCCGTCAAAAAAGCCGTCTTATATGTGAGAAAACGCATATCCACCTGGGATAAAGGTTTGAATGCCCCCCCCCCCCCCCCCTAATGCAAAGCAGCACCCAAGAAAGATTCCATCTGGGGTAAGCTGCAAAGTCTGAGGCCTTTTCAAAGAAAAGTGCCGAACAAGCTTGGAGAGGTAAGGATTAGTGCCGATACGACACTTCCCCACATATGAAAAGGTCTCTGAAAGCATGGACCTGTACCCCTTGATAGTAACAGGCTGCAGACCCCGGGAATCAAACAGGTATACCAGAAACTCTGCAATCTGTGAAATCGAAGGATTGGCATAATCAACAGAGTGATTGGCACACCATCGACAGAAGACCTTCCACTTAGCCGCATAAGCTAAACCAGTGGAGTGCCTCCTTGAAGAAGAAATGCACTCCACTGCTTGTCTCGAAAAACCTCTACGGAGGAGACAGGACCTGACAAAAGATATGCGTGAAGGCACAATGAAGTCGGGTCGACGTGAAACCTCCTCGGGTGACCTTGGCAAAGAAGGTCACGACGTAGAGGGAGACGTGCCGGAACCACCGCCATCAGAGAGCGGAGCTGATTGATCCACCCCTGCTGAGGCGACAGGGGAGCGATCAGAATGATTCGACAACTGCAGGTTCCAATTTTGGCTAGAATCTGAGGCAGAATCGGAACCGGCGGGAAGGCGTAGCCAACTAGACCGTTCCAATCGAGTGACAGAGCGTCCACGGCAAAAGCCAGAGGATCTGGTCACGGGAACACGAGAGTGTCCACTTGATGGTTCCAACGAGCCACAAAGAAATTGATATGGGGACGACCCCCGAGATCGCAAAGAGACTGGAACACTGCCCTGTGGAGCATCCACTCGGTAGAGATGACCGTGCCTCGTCGGGACAGGGAGTCGGCTAGGACGTTCAGACGACAGGGAATGTGACGAACCACCACCCCAGCATTGACATCCTGAGCGAGCAGTAGAAGATCCCGAGCCAATTCGTACATTGGAACCGAGTGCGTTCCACCCTGGTTTCGAATGAAAGCAACCACTGTCGAATTGTCGGACAACAGAAGGACCTGGCGATTCGACAGGTGAGGGATCCACTTCCTGAAACAACGTCGCACCCCATCCGAGATCGCTGGCATCTGCCATCAGAACATGATCGGACGTGGGTAAGTCCAACGGGACACCCTGCGTAATCCACTGAACATCCGTCCAGGGAAGAAGGTGAGGATGAAGAGAGTCTGGTAACTGAAGCACCAGATCCAGAGGATCGATATTCGGCCTCCAACGACTGAGCAGAAAGTGTTGGAGAGGTCTGAGATGCAGCCAACCTAGAGAAATGAGATCTGTCACCGAACTGCAGAGACCGAGCAGCCGGAGAATACTCCGTGCTGTCGCGGACGTGGACTGGGACAGAGTCAGAGCAAAAGCTGAGAGAATCACAGCCCTGGCCTGGGGAACCGCCACCATATTGAACTGAGTACGGAAGGCCATCCCCAGATGACAAAACGACTGAGAAGGGACCAGATCTGACTTCTCCTCGTTGACTCTGAATCCTAGCGACGTGAGCAGGCTCAACAGAGTGTCGACATCCGACTCCAGTAAGGCAGCATTGGAATGCCTCTGGAGGATATCGTTTAGATATGACGAAGTAGTCACCCTGGACTGTGTGCGATGGAAGGCTATTACATGCGACATCAGTCGGGTGAAGACCCAAGGAGCCAGGTTGAGGCCGAAAGGCATGGCCTTGAACTGGTAAACTCGCCCCAGAAACGCGAACCTGAGATACTTTTGCGACGTCCGATGAATCGGAATGCATGAATCGTGAAAGTAAGCATCTCGCAGGTCGATGCTGGAAGCGAAATCTCCCTGGTGAATGGAACGGCGAACCGACCTGAAAGTCTCCATGCTGAACTTGGGAGCAATGATAGACTGGTTCAGGATACTCTGATCGATAACCGGTCAGAGTCGGCCATCCTTCTTCGGCACCAAGAACAGGCGGGAATAAAACCCCACTGACTGAATGTTCTGGACGACCTCGATCGCCCCCTTTGCCAGGAGATTGTCTATCTCTGTGGACAAAAGCTCCCAACGTAAAATGTTTGAAGGAACTGTAGTTGGAAGAGGCATTCTTGACAGAGTGTGGTGCCTCCGGAAGGATATTCGCAGCCCGGACTGAACAACATCTAACACCCAAGGATCGGATGTGATGGTGGCCCAATGGTCTGCGAACTCTGCTATCCTTCCTCCAACCTGGGACGAATCGAGGTGAGGACTTTCATTTCGAGCCCCAACGAGGCTCGCGTGAGGAGAAACCACCTCCTCTGCTATCTGAAGAATCCTGAGACTTCCCTCTAGCCTGCCGATGCTTACCCTTAAGTAAGAAGTAGAAACGGTGGCAGAAGGATCAGCCCTTTGCTTCGCAGCTGAAGCAGAAGGTTACTTGTTAGGCTTTGAACGGACTCTGCCTCCCACAGAAGGCTGATCAAGCTGACGAAGCAGCAGCTGATCTTTGGAATGACGTAGGATGTTATCCTGGACCATCGACACAGAGCCATGGAACAGTTGCGGACCTGCCAAAGCAGATCGAAGAGCAGCGCACTGCCCCTCAGGAAGGGAATGGCCTGTGTCCAGCACAGAGTCCCTTCGAACAAGTTCCAAATTGGCTGTGTTACAGGCATGCGTGTGAGTAAGATGCATGAGTGCCTTGGACAGCATACGCAAAGGAGCCTGTACATCGTCAAACTTATCTGGGGGCAGATAAGCAGCTAAGGCAGAGACGATGTGATCTGATAGAGAAAGCATGCCCAGCATTTCTCTCGATAAGCCCAACACGGACTGCAGAGTTGCCATAGGAATGACGGCAGACTTGGGCTTGGAAAGTCTGGCAGACTGACGGATTGGCGGAATCGTACGAACAATAACACGCTGGAGGCAAAAAGGTGTCAACCCTGGTGAAGAACGGAGCCTTCATAGCCTTGGAACTCAGCTTAGAGTCCAAAGCAGGGACCAGCCGTGAGGGCGACTAGGGCGATTATGTCGCCCTTCTAAGCTCAAAGTCGCCTAGAAAAATAGTCGGGGCAATTACAAGTCGCCCTCTAAAAATTGGCCAAAATGAGGAAAGGCTGAACTGAGTGATGCGAGCTTTGCATGAAAACGATTATTTTCAAAAATCGAATGTGCTCGAGTGTGATAAATGGGCATTTTAATTCGTCAAATAAACGTCCATTTAATGAAATCACACGACAATCAATTGTCCATTGTCTCTTTTGGCGGATTTTTTTATTTCTATTTTGTTGCGTTTCAGTCGGTGCTTCAAATGTCGAAACGAAAGTTAAAAAATTTATAGTAATTTATATATTTTTTATACTTACCAATGACCCAGACATAGCTGGTGCTAACTCTTAAAATATAGGGCCAAACACAAATTTTGCCCCCCAATCCCCAAAATTTGCATCTAAAACTAAAGAAAACATGTCCTGAAAGGCCCTCCACACTTCGCCCCTACTGCGCATGCGCAGTGTCAAGGACGTTCCGAAATTGGCGCCATTAATCATTCTAATAACCAGTGCCTGGTAAGCGCTATGTACTCAGCGGGGAGGCAAGAGTTCCCAACTCCTGGGAGGGCCATCCCCGTCTGGGTCATTGGTAAGTATAAAAAATATATAAATTACTATAAATTTTTTAACATTTTTATACTGTACCAATGACCCAGACATAGCTGAATAGTAAAAAGGCTGGAGGGCCAAGGACATAGAGCAAAATAGAATACGCTCAATAAAATAAAATAGAGTCATCCCCTGTAGGGAAAAAGAAGTAATAGGCCTTACATGTATCTTTCTTATTTATGATAAATTAGAAAGATACAACACCTTCCAAAATTGAGCTTCATACATCCATGTACTCTATTAATATCCAATATAATCCTTATACTAATAATTTTTAAAGTAAGCCAATAAATAAAGTAAGTCTAGAGAATAGAGACTCTTATACTCCTAAAAGTGTCTGAGGATTGCATAATCATGTCCGTTGACATATGCAATATTCAAAAGCTATACTTTAAAAACTAAGACTTGAATGAATTTTAAAAACCTAAACTTCTCACTAAACAACCATCCCAATAACAGCTCAGAATTACTAACTCCGGAGGAGGTATCCCCTTGTTTTCATAGTAAAACAGGTGACCCAAGGGAACACCCTCCCCCCCCCCCCCCTTTTTCTTGCCCTGGGTCAAATAGCCCAGAGCGAAGAGGGCAGCCGAACGGAGACACTGCCGAAACAGACAGCCTACCTAGCTATAGTAGCAACTGTTAAGTGAATGACATTCTGAGCAGTAGATAATAGACCTAACAATAGAGGCCTCCAGAAATGGACTCGATATTTCTGAGATAAAATTCATGAATGTGGATGGCTGAGCGCAATGAGCGGCCTTCAAAAATCTATAATAGCGACACTATTAATGTAAGCCCAAGAAGTAGAAGAACTCTTACTTCATGAGCCGAAATCTTAAGCACAACTGCTAAGTCAATGATATACCATAAGCAGTACCGATAGTTAATAGAATCCATTAACAATAAAATGGAGCGTAACGTCCTTCTACTAGACATCAAAGACAGAAGAAGCTTACGCCCTTTGTAATAAACAGATATCTGTTTATAAATACATAAACTGTACCCGGAAAGAGTAAAGGCCTATGCCCATACGAAGACGGAAGGACCTTAAAATAATAGGTTCCGGATAATAGGAGCCTAACTTTTATGCAACAATCCAACCTACATAGTAACGGAAGTATTGATTCCGAAACTATGAAAGTGAAAATCATCCGTCGATAGTGCATGAAACTCACTGACTCTACAGTAAAAGAGAAACCAACAGAATTACTGTCTAAAAGGTCAGAATTTGAAAACTACTGTTTCCAGAGGCTCAAATGATTACTTAGCTAAATAAGAACCGAAGTTAAAATCCGTATAGGAATTTAATCTAAAGATTCTAAGTCTATTTATCAAAAAGTTACTAACTGACTTAGATAAAGAGACAAAAGACTCAATTGTAAACTATCGTAGAGTGCATAGGTATGAGGTAACATAAATCTATAACCTAAATAATAACAGGCTGCAGTAGATCTTGTGAAACAAGTATACTAAAAAATAGCAATGAGTAGTATGGAGGGATCAACAATATGAACATAATGATCCCTACACCACGACGGAAGAGCCTCCACTTTAGCCGCATAGAATAGCGAAGAAGAGGATCTCCTATAGTAAGAAATCGCGTCCAAAGCTCGTCCAGTACAGTGCTTACAATGCAATACAGACCACACAACGGAATACATGAAGGTTGCGACCTTGCTGGTTGTGATAAAGATGACACGATTTACCCAGTGAAAAAGATCCTCACATAGAGGAAGATTTCACGTTAAGACCCACAGTAGACAAGAGAGTAAATTACTCATGATCTCTGTGAAGATAGAGATGCTATCAACAGAAATGTATTGTGGTTGTTTATCTTAGCAATACCTGCTAAAACAACAGCGCCGGAGGATACGCGTATCCTATCATTCCGTCCTATAGATCAATAGAGCGTTAACAATATTAGCTCAGAGATCTGGACAAGCCAACACATACGTCTGCAATTGATTAGCAAGCTGTGTCATAAATAAATCATCATTGGGCGCTCCCATAGATAGCAAATCTGATTGAATACTTGTTTGTTGAGAGTCCATTCTGACAGCAACAAGCGACCCGTAAGAGAACGGGAGTCCGATAAAACAATTAGACGACCCGGAATATGACGGACCAAAACTGAACTTGGTGTACTATAACCAACAGACGGATTCTTTCCATTAAATTGAATAACGGAAACGAAAGAGTGCCTCCCTGGTTCCGGAGATACGCCACTACTGTCGAATTAAAGGACAGGAATTTGGGCATGCGTTTCTGAATAATGTTCATGCAATGACATAAAGCAAGCCTAAAAAACATTATTCCGCGGAAGTTAAACTGATTGCTAAAAGACTGTGGAACCCAAAGACCCTGGCAATTCGAATCCGTAGGGATCAGAATTATATCCCAATCTGTTTGACTGGCAACCGTCATAACAGCCACACTCGGGTCCGGCAACTGCGGCGGCAGTCTCTGAGTCAACCACCGAATGTTTGCCACAGTCTGAATCTCTTGTAACACTAGATAGACAAGAGAACGTATAAATCGAGCAATTCATGGATTGCCGAAAAGTTGCCGTCGAAGAGAAGCTCCTCCGAGAACGAAGCGACTCTGAGAGAGTTCTTAACCTTACTATCCACGCGTGTGGATGTAGCTAGGGCTGCGTCACGTCTAACTAACTCCAATCAGCCACTGAAGGGCGGAGTTATACGTGAACAAACTACTGCCCTCAAAAGAAATTACATTGAGAATAATATCCCGTAAATCTTTTCTTGAAGACGTAATGACAACGCCTCAGTAAGGCGGATTACGTATAATAAAGTGTCTAAGTTAAGTCTACTATACATAATGTCGTTCCCAACATTGAAATTGGAAAAGACATAAACGGCGAAAAAGAATATATGCAGTCTTTAATCACACCGTCTAGACGCATATGAACTCTCGGTATGCCCTGCTCTGCCAAAATAAACTATTTGTATAAATGATAAAATGGCAGAAATGAGCAACGCGGACAAGAAACTAAACTATCATGCTTAGTAGCAGGCTTGTATATATATATATATATAGCGTCGAAAAATAAAACACATGTTGTAATGACAATATTGGACTGCGTCGGTAAGTCAGGGACAATGTCCCTGAACCGATCGAAAAATCCGAGTCCAATGACGCTATAAGTCTCTTATCCAAGATCGCAGCAATGAAGTCCGAAATAATAATCACTGGAAGATAATGCCAGAAGATATGAAAGGCATCTTCCGCTACTACTAAAGGGAAAACTCGAAATCTTTCGAATCCCTTTCGCCATCCTGTCGGACCCTATAAAGCGTTCGGTCGTCCGTAGCTGATGCAACCGCGGACCGCACCGACCCAGCGCCGTCGGATAATTCCTGATTCGACCGAGAAACTGTCGATTGCTGGGATGCTGCGAAACAACTGTGCTAACTCGGATAGCACGTCCGTCACTGAGGCCTGAGGAGAAGCGGTCTTACGATGCATTGCCGCTGGAAGCTCCGTGATCGTTACCCCGTGCATACTTCCAATATGCGAGCGAACGGAGTGTATAGGCCTCGTGTCCCTTGGCTACCGGATGGCGCGACCTATTCGCCGTGGAATCACTGAATGCCGAAACTGATCGGATACTCGAGGTCACGTAGCCAATGTGCGGTCGTGTGCCCTGCTGTGAGGATGAGGAAGCATTAAAGACAGTCTCTCGGACTGTCAATATAACGGAGCGTCCCGACCAACGGACATATGCTCCGAATGTAAAATATCTGAACCACAACATGCGGTCCCCTATGTTGTTGGGCGAGAGAGGGACCTCTCTCGCTCACAGCCCGGACGGACCTGGACAAGCCAGGAACTGGACTAACAGGCTTCCTCCGATCTGTCCTCAATCTGCCGTCACTGGGTGAGTACTAAAGTAATTAAAGTGCTCGCATCACCCAAATCTCCTTCCTAGACCGCAACGGACGAACCCGGCAGCCGAACCATTCGATGAATGTACGCTACACCGGGTGAGCTAGCGAATGTCACTCCGTAGGCGATAGACATATTCCATGAGCACTTATTGCCGCTAACTCTTCATTAACTATGACGACAGAGGCACACTTTTGAAAGACATCTCCATAACTCTTCAAACAAGAAACCAGAAATGCTTGGATAGCAAACATAAAATAATAATATATATAGCGTCGTTCAATAATTCGAAAGTTTGTGTGACATTATTGGACTATGTCGGAACTGAGGGACGATGTCCCTGAACCGAACCAAAAAATTCTAAGTCCACCGACGCTATCAGTTTCTTATCCAGCATCGCAGCATTCTGGTCCGACGAAAGAAGCTGTAGAAGACCAAGTCAGATGACATACACAACAGCATATGTTGTTCCGAAAGGGAAAGCTCGAAATCCTCCGAATCCCTTTCGGTATCCCGTCGGACCGGATGAAACTTCGGACGTCCGTACCCGCTTCCGCGGAGCGTCCCGACCCAGCATCGTCGGATAAAATATATGCGACAGATTCAGTTGATGCTGGGATGCTGCGATAAACTGTGCTATTAAGGAAAGCACGTCCCTTCCCGAGGCCTGTGCAGTAGCGGTCTTACGATGCATTGCCGCCGGAAGCTCCGTGTACGTTGACTCCCGCACACTTCCTATGCGAACGTCCGGAGTCTGCAGGCCTCGTGTCCCTGGCTATCGGATGGAGTGACCTGGTCGCCGAAGAATCCTTGATCGGCGAAGCTGGTAATATATCGGCGGTCACGCAGCCAAGGTGCGGTCGTGTGCGCTGACGAGAAGAGGAAGCCTTAGCAGTCTCAGCGGACTGCCTATACAACGGAGCGTCCCAAGCGACGGACGTATGCTCCGCTTGCGACACAATTTGTACCACAACATCTGGGGCCAGATGTTGTTGAACGAGAGAGGGGCCTCTCTCGCTTGCCGTCCGGATGGACCGGAACGAGCTATGAACCGGACTAAAAGGCTTCCTGCGTTCTCCCTCCGATCCGCCGTCACTGGGTGTGCATTAAGTTAATTTATAGTGCTCGCATCACCCCAAAATTCCTTCTAGACCGCAACGGACGAACCTGGCTGCCGAACCATTCGGTGAATGGACGCTACACCGGGCGAGCTAGCGGACGTCAAAGGCCGTCGAACCTACTAGGGTCCTCTTAGGCAATTGGCGTATTTACATGAGCACTTTTCCGCTAGCCCTTCATTAATTGTGACGACGGAGGCACACTGTTGGAAGACATCACAGATACATCACCCTAATCTTGATCGTCTGAAATAGAAATTGATAAAGTAGAGTGACCCTGCGGGGAAAGGACCGAAGTGTCCAAATCCCCAACAACATACCGTGACATACGCTTCCCATATTGTCATCGAAATCATACGATACGGAACAGGAGTTAATGCGAATACACTAACCACATATAGAATGATAATAAAGTCAGAGGAAGACTTCCTCTTAAAACAATTGATCAATATCCTTTCAATGTGAAAAGAAAACAAGTCCTGGTACTCGCACTAACCCCTGGCAATCAAAATACATAATAATAATATGATCCATTAATATAGAAAAAATAATTGAAATCAAAATATTCTGAAAAAATATTTTTTCAGAACAGCCCAAGTTTCTGAAAAGTAACGTTGAGCCCCAATGGATCCCAAGCCTAAGTGTGGACAAAAATTTTAAAAATATTTTAAACAATTTATTCAACACTTACGAACAATAATAATGTATCTAGTTATGATTAAAATAACATAAAGATATTATTTTTTAGAAATCCCCCCCTCACACAGAGGGCTGTTGTAAATGTAAACAATGAGTGTAAAAACACTAAAATAAGACTCCAGGCACCCAGGCCCGAAATCAGTTACCAAAAATACACTATCTGATGCAAAACAGAGACTTCCAGGGAAGAAACTGCAGAACATCAGATGGTAGATGCAGAACACAACGCCTAACCACCCGTAGGTGAAGACGTAAACATGGGGAAAGAACAGAATTCATTCTGTTATTCAGCTAAAACTCCCAAGAAATTTTAGTAATAATAATTACAGAAACTATGCCAAAAGCATGGGAGAATAGCAAGGGGGAACTTAAAGGACAGGGAGAGAGGAAAACACTTAAAAAAACAGTGTAACTAAATAATCAGAATGACAACAAAATGGCTGCTGCCTTGAAAATAGGTAACTTAACATAATTTCATTAAAAAATTTTAAGTTACAGCCCTGATAATATTCTGTCACACATTCTTTTCCTCTCCTCCTTCTCTATCCTCCTTAGAATCACCATTTCACTAATATTTATGTGTCTGGCATCATTTAAACTGAGATTTAAAAGCACAAAGATCAGTCAGATGTTAACTGATGAAGGGCCAAACTTAGAATGTTTAATGGCGCCAATTTCGGAACGTCCTTGACACTGCGCATGCGCAGTAGGGGCGAAGTGTGGAGGGCCTTTCAGGACATGTTTTCTTTAGTTTTAGATGCAAATTTTGGGGATTGGGGGGCAAAATTTGTGTTTGGCCCTATATTTTAAGAGTTAGCACCAGCTATGTCTGGGTCATTGGTACAGTATAAAAATATAGGTGACTTATGCGACTCAACAAAATAAACTCAGTTTGAAAGTAGGTTACGTCGCTTAGGATGCCGAAAATGTATACACAACGGATGTATTTTATAACACAGCATTTTTATTTCGTTTTGCTGACGACTGTTAACTGTTGGGCCGTCTATTCCCACAAAAACACGAATGGAATTGAAACACATGAAAAAAGCTTTAGTGATGACAAGAAAAGCTTTGTACAGGACACAAGAGACTGAAGAGTGCATGTGGACGATCTTGAAAAAGGGTCCTCCTAAACAACGGAATGACACGAAATGACGCGGAATGACACCAGAATGCCATAAAAATGATGCGGAATGACATTTCTTTTACAAAATACTCGACCCCAGAATGTATTTTGTTTATTAACTAACAAGGTACCTCCCAAGCAACCTTCTTACATCTGGTCCTGTTCACACTTTCAGACTTAGGAAATTATTAGCTTAGTAGACTTTGGTGAAAGGCAACCACAGGAGGGTGCTGGGGGATTGGCATGAAGAAGAGGGGAGGGGGTCATGAAGGAGAGGGTAGCAGTGGGGGATTTTCAGTCAATAATTACTTTGTGATTTTTTAACCTGGCATAGATGCCTCATAGACAACTGGACCTGGATTATTGGGACATTAATGGGAGGACCACAAATTGAAAATATGAAGGGGCGGCGGGGGTGGTACATGAATATTCTTAATTTTCCCCACTTGCCTATGAAGTCTCCCTACATGACTGCAGTCTCCCTATTTTTTCTGGAGGGAGACATGGAGTCTCCCTAAAATTTCCTCCTAGGCTGGTCCCTGGTCCAAAGCTGAAAATGCTTCAACCACCTGTACTGACTGGCACGGTCGAAGACACCCAGAAGCAGGTTGCTCCACAGGCTGTAGGCGTGCGACCGATGATCGCAGCCTGGCTGACACTGTTGGCTGATTTGATGGTTTGAAATCTGGAAGGAACCCAAACACAAAGTCCAGAGCTGCCCCCAAGTCAAAAGACTGTTGGCTCTCAACATCAGGTATGTCTGACTCCTCCCCTGAGGTGGAAGACACATAGCCCATCGTAGGCAAACCAGCCAGCGCCTCCCATGATGTAGGCACACCAGGGGGATCAGAAAGCAGCCTGTTTCCAATCCCGGGAGGTGGCGCCATAGGAGCGACTGGAAACTACTCGCTGCTTCGCTGGAAGCAATGGGAAGGCTCTTGGACAGTACCGGAGTGAGCAAGGAGAGGGCCTCCCTAAGCTCACTGCCCATGTCGGCCAGTTCGACATGCAGACGAAACGGCAAAGTGGCTTCAAACCTGACCCTCTCAACCAGCAAAGGGTCACGATCCTCAAATACACCCAAAGCTGGGCGACGGGCAGCAGCCGAAACATCTGAGGGCAGACGTGTATAGGGGTTTGACACACCCCGAGGATCAACATAGCAGGAACTCAGGAGAGTTGGGACAGAACGTCCAGGCTGCACAAAAGGCATTGGTCCTGCAAAACTGGCCGTGAGACCAGAATGTGTGGACGGAAACGCCACAGAGTTCATAGTGGACCCACCATGAACATCCGAATCCAATGACAAAACAGTGGTGCTCGATGGAGGAGAGACCACAGCAGAGGGTTCGGCCAGCAGCCCCTTCCAACTTCACTGAGTTGAAGTCAGGGAAGGCTGAGGCTGATATCCCACGTCCACACTGCCAGACATCTCTGCAGACCCCTGCAGGGATAAGCCAAGGTCGGCTGAAATGAAAACCGATGACGTAGCAGATGGAACAGCAGTAATAGCAGATACGTCGGGAGTCACTGAGGTTGGTGGAATTGTGGAGAGAGCACTCCTGCTTGGCTCCAAAGGAGGAGTCACAACTCTAGTGACAGCCTCAGATGTCGACTGGAGAGGGACCGCAGTCCCGGAACCAGGCACCTCTTCACCAGACAAATCAACGGCTCCCGCAGTATCCACTACAGGAATAGACTGCACTCCCCCAGGGAGGAGGAATAACTCTCACCAGACGTGGTCGTTTCGGGAGGCCCCAAACAACTGCGTACCCCTTTCCCATGGGAGTGGGAGGCACGGCCTCAAGAACGCACAACACGGTTCATAGACGCCCAGAAAGTGGATGACCACGATCCACAAAGACCACAGGGTCGATCGGCCGAACACCCATTGCAAGATGAGCATGAAGCATGCGAATCGCCCACATGCTTAGGAAGCAGACATTGCCCACAAGGAATAGTCCTGGGCATGCCAGAAGTGAGAATAGCAGAGAAGGTGAATTCAGCTGAAGACAGAAGAACACCCCCAAAGAAGAGAGAAAGGTGACAGAAAAACAGACCCCAGACGGTCGACCGGGAACCAAACAACAGAAAGACCACTCTTAAAGGAAAGTAGAAAATTTGTATTAAAGGTACCCCACTGACACCTAACTCTAACGCAATTAACAAAATGAAAAACTTTAACATAAATGTAATTGTGAAATTTTAAAGTCCGAAACCGCATGGCTCACGAAAATTGCGCACGACTCGGAAAAGAAAATATAATACATTATGGATAATAATTTACATAGAGAATATAATGAAAAACAGTTCCTGATAAGAAAAGGATACTTTGATGCAACTTGATGCAGGAAACACAATCAACGAGCAGGATGATCACTGATACTAGTGCTGATAAGAACGTCTTGTCAACATGGTGGACGAAAAAAAGAATGAGTCATTAGCGACGTATATGCACACTGGCAACGGAAGTCGTGGAGCTGTACTTGGAGGAGAGCGTCCCCTACTGGGTCTGCGCTGGTAGCACTCGACCCAATTTTGGCTTATTTTTTCTTGGTGCTTTTGCACCACTTTTCTTTCCCAAATTGCTTGGGAAAGATCAAAACAGAGAGTATATTTTCCGAGTTAGGGACTTCCACTGTAGTGCAAGCCTGTAGTAAACCATTGTAGGTATGTTGATAAGAAATATGGGAGCAAATGGAGACTCGAACTTAATGAAAGCAAAAGCAAAGTTATACCAGTGGGCTGCAAAGTGGACCCCACTCGAAGGTGGAGAGTGGGGAAGTTCTGCATTCCGGAAGGTAGCAGCAAACTTCTTAGTGTAGGAGAGACAGGTGACTACGAGTATTTGGGGGTAAATATAAATATCACAGGAAGAGGCATCTACCGAAACCACACAAATAAATTGATTCTGAAGGGGAAGTGAATCCATAACCAAATGAAACTTATAGGGAGAAACAGTTTCAATAAGGTTTTTGTGGGGAAAACCATTTGGGAAATGGTGGGTTTACCAAGTATATCATACAGTACGGAAGTGTGTACACCTAAACCAGACGGCCGTAAAGAGCTTGGAAATCCTGCAGAATGATGCAGGCCGATGGATAACAGGGTCGAGTAATGCCGCAGGGCTAGAAGCAATCAGGGGTGAGCTTGGGTGGATGAGGATCAAGGACAGGATAGACCTATTGAAACTCAGTTATCTTAACTATTTGGTAAATCTCCCCGACAGCCGATGGTGTAAAGTAATGTTCCTGAGAAGTTTCAACTCAAATATCAAGACGTGGGTGGATGGTCGAAGTAAGGGAGCTAGTAGAGAACTACTCATTGGAGATCTCGGACCTAGACGTTGGGGCAAACCAGGGTAAAAAAATTGTCAGAGAAAGGGTCATGGAGGATTGTAAACGTAATTGGCGAGAGGGGGGTCAAATCAAAGAGGTCTTTGGGTGGCCTGCGTGATAAAGAGAAGCCTGGTTTTGAAGAGTACCTTGATAGCACCTTTGGGGGGTCACTGTTGTTCAAGCTGAGGTCATGGTCCTTGGAGCTGAGGGGGAAAATTGGGAAAAACAGTGAAAAGGAGTGCCAGATGTGTAATTTGGGCGTGGTGGAGACCCTGGAACACTTTCTTCTAGAATGCCCAAAATACCAGTCTTACAGAATAAGATTCACTGGGAGTATAATGGGGAAGTGTGATGGGAGAATGAAGGACATGTGGTTAGTGGGAGACTCAAAGGAGAGGGTTAATATGCTAATCGGAGAGATTGGGAAGAATGGGGCAAGGGATGTCATCAAGCAGTTCGTCTCCGAGTGTTAGGAGGAGAGAAGAAGCATGGGAATAGGGAGGCAGTTGGGAGTACAGGGGTAACCAAGGCCTTCTCGTCCGAGAACCGTGACAAATCAGCGGCCGGCCAAAGTATTATTATTAATTGTAAAAAAAATAATCTTGTTCATCTGTGTACACAATGACCAGTCACTCTCCAATTGTACTTACTTGTGACCTTGGATTAAGAAGTTGTGTATTGTGTAAATAATGCATGCTTTGTGTCTTCACCAGTGAAAAACAGACCAGATTATCAATTGTCTAGAATTGTTTGTGGTACGTTACCCATTGACCAAAATCAAAGATTAACATAGTAATACAATGATAAAGGTTTCAATCCACATGTCAATCAGTTACCATATAGATCATCGAGGTGCAAAATTTTATTGACCTGCTATATGTAGGACTATGTTTCATGATATTTTAATATTTTATGTTCCATGAGCTCTGTCAAACAAGGCATATTTAGCAGGCCTGGCATTTTTAAAAATGCAGGAGGGCTAAAACTCGCTCCCCTTGCATGGCCTAGGCGAGCAATTAGCTCTCCTCAAGTTTACAAAAGCTAAAATTGCAAAATGAAGTTTTACTGTTAATAAATTCTGCCAAGTGGGCTTTGTACTTTTTATTTGGTGCTGCTAACAAGGTAGTCTCTGTGAGACGGCTACACTGCCCCTCCCACACCTCTGGGCCTTGGCAAAGCCCGGAGATGTGGAAGGGACAGTGTCGCCATCTTACAGAGACCACTAACATACATGTAGCAGAGCTCTTAAAAGAAGTGGGTTTTAGGCATAGGCTGTTATGGTAATCACTATTTTCTAAGGCCAGGAATGCTAGTTTTCGCCCTCCTTAATCTTTTTAAGGTGAGCAGTAGGAGAGCGAATAAATCGCTCTCCTGAAAATGCCAAGCCTGATTTAGTTAAGCATCAGACTGCATTATAGGAAATATTTGCTGCTGAAAACTTTGCCATTTTGACATCATCGTCCAGAGGGATAAATTACCATCATACAAATTCCCATTCTTTTACATATATATATTGAGTGTGAATATATCTCCATTGTTTTGTACACTGTGAAGTGCACTGGTAAATATAATATTACAATTAAGTTGTTGAATCTGACAATGTTTCACCTGTCAATCCAGCACACAAAAATGAAAGAAAATTCAGCTGAATTATAGAAAGTACTTCATAATGTGTGAAATCTACCGGCTTAATTCAGATTTGTTTTGGTACCGGTTGCATGGTTTCCTTGCATCAAAAAATTAGCAAACAATAAGTAGAATTCTTCAGGCCTTTAAGGATACTTTTAGAATCTATGACAAGAATCAAATGAACATGGAACTGGTTATTTGGTAATAGCCCAGTTTGGAGAATGGGTTAATCATTTTGTCACTATACTTCACTTATCAGCTGGCTTTACTCACTTGAATACTTTTGTTGGTCCCATTAATTTTCTCCATTCCTGAATAGCATTTTCTCTTGCAAGTATGTTCACTGATATTGGTCCACTGTAATAGGAAAATATGACAATTTGTAAGACTTGGTGCTGACTACCTTAACAGGCAATGATTTGAAAAAAGAAAAGACAGTGGAGGCCACTATTTATTTATTGGTGTTTAAGGTCACATACTTCTGCACATTGGCTAATCATGGCCACAACATGGAGATAAAGTCAAGGTCAATCAATCGTTTATGCCCCACGTTGCCTACAGGACTTGCACCCCAAGCATTAGTGACTGGGTCCTATTTTACCAGTAAAACAGAGCTTGTTTACCACAGTAAACCAGCACTGCCTCACTTCATGGGGATACAAAAAATAAAAGTGTCAATGACACTGTAGCTTAACTTGCCCGTGTCTTGTGTTTGATGAAAAGGATAAAGTTCAATGTTTATGAAAGGATTATGAAATACGGCAAGAATTGTGATAATTGAGAATATGTTAATTTCTGTTCCCTGTATGCTATGTTTTCAATAAAAATAATTTGAGGTGTTGACTGTACTAAAGAACTGAGGGGTAGGTTAATGTGGCCCTCACAGTTAATGTATGTCAACCAAATTACCAAGTTACAGTGAAAATATTCCAAAACGAGTCATCCTATCAAGTTACAATGAAATCCCTTCATAAACATGGCCTGTTGACTGTGCTAAAGGTTTTCAGGCTTCGGGCCCATGTAACCTTCATGGCTGATTGATCGCAACCTAAAGGGGACGTCTTCATCTAGACATTATACTGAGTCATCCTCCGATGATACAATGAAATCCCTTCATAAATATGACCTGTAGTCTATGCTAAAGGTTTTCGGGTTTTGGGCTTGGACAGCCATCACAGTTGAATGATTGCTACCAAAAAGGGACGTTCTCATCTAGACATTATCTGGAATCATCCTACCAAGTTACAATGAAATCCCTTCATGAATACAACTTGTAGACTGTGGTGAAGGTTTTCGGGCTTCGGGTCCCTGTAGCCGTCACAGTTGACCAATTCCGACCAAAAGGGGATGTTCTCATCTAGACATTATATGAAGTCATCCTAACCAGTTACAATGAAATCACTCCATAAATACGACCTGTAGACTGTGTTAAAGGTTTTTTTGTTTTGGGCTCGGGCAGTCATCGTGGTTGACAGATCACAACCAAATGGGGAAGTTCTCATGTAGACATCATACAGAGTCATCCTACCAAGTTACAATGAAATTCTTCTATAAATATGATCTGTAGACTGTGCAAAAGGTTTTGGGCTTGGGCAGTTGTCACAGTTGACAGATCGCATCCAAAAGGGGACATTCTCATCTAGATATTATACAGAGGCATCCTACCAAGTTACAATGAAATCCCTTCATAAATACGACCTGTAGACTGTGCTAATGGTTTTGGGGTTTTGGGCTCGGGCAGCCATCATGGTTGACTGATCGCAACCAAAAGGGGACGTTCTCATCTAGACATGACCCCAAACCTACATATGAAATTTCGTGACAATCGGATAAGAACTACGGGGTGTAGCCTGTGCTAAAGGAATATGTGAACAGACTCACAGACTAACAGACTTCCACACGCGTGATGGCAATAGCTTATCTTGACTTTGTCAAGTTAAGCTAAAAAACGAGCCGAACCAATTGTTGAATACCCAAACCATCTGAATTTTCAAATTTTCCTGCATATTTTCGGTGAAGACATGGGAAGTGCCATTTCCGGCAATCTGGGAGGCAAAATTTTGGAACATGCTACGCGCCAATCGATGGTGGTGCTCTGCTTAGATGGTGTTACCAATCCGGGCACCAGCCCGCCCCCCCCCCCCCCCCCACAAGATTTTTCCCTAGCATGACGCTCCTGTGGACAACTGTCCTGGATTTCTACTAGACTACAAGATGTACATTCCCAATTATTTAGCAGTGATTTCTAGCCAAGACATGACTAGAAATCACTGCCCAGGTGTTTTGTCTACTGTCAGCAGGACCTCCAAAAGGTGACATAGTCAGAGCACATGCTTTGAGATCAGAACAGCCTGAATTAGTCTTTAATCCTTTACCCACCGTAACGGCAAAAACCGGCCAGCACTATTCACAGAATTCACCATTCAATTTTTATTATTTTTTCATTTTTTGTCACAAAAACATAGCTTATGACCCCTCATTGGAATGAGCTCGATGAGCTCATTCCAATGAGGGGTCATAAGCTATGTTTTTGACGCAAAAAATTTAAAAAAATAGAGCTTCAAGAATTTTATTTGCAAGTGTTGTCTGCTTTTCGTGTTAGGTAAAGGGTTAATCATTAAGGTGTATTTAGAAGTCACAAAATTACTGTACATATGATTTGTGGTCGTAAAAGAATGCCACTGTTAAGCTAATTGGCAGTGTCATTTATAGCATTGTGGTAGAATGATACTACAACACCTTATTCTGTTTTTTCTGATGTGAATTCCTCTTTGGTACTATCAGCAAATGTCAGTCAAGTCAGATAAGGAAATACCAAACCAATACCAAGGTATACCCCCTTAAAATTACCAAAACCGAAACAGAACTCAAAATTCCAATACCGCCCATCTCTAGTTTCATTATCTGTGAACATGCTTCACATTATCTTTGAAGTGAACTGATTTCATTGTGAGGAATTTGCCTTGTTTTACAATTTATTGAAGAGTGCCTTCAGATACTCTCCCAAAATTAGTATCAAGGCAAAGACATGTGAATGGCTTTTGACACTGAAAAATAATTTACCAATCTGTCAGTTATTTGAATAACCATGTCAGTTAAATATAACTTCCGAACAGAAAACTATTTACTATACCTTCAAAACAAATTTGACTGATTAACTGCATATGGATTATGGAGTAAACTTCTGTTAATTGAATACAAAATCTTGTTATACGAGGAGAAAATACTCTGATAATGATCACTTAATTCCCTTTGTTTATGGACCTATTTAGTCTCTGTATCCAATACCTGCTGGCATTTAATCTATTATATCTTATTTAACAGTGCACCATGAGCTCTGTCAAACAAGATATAATAGAATTAAAGCTCAGTTTATGTTTAGAATATTGGAAAGAGAACAAATCCCTATTATTTAAATACTCCTGTTATTTAAATAATTTCCACTGATTCCATTGTATATTGATCACTGATCTAAAACTGTTTTCAAAGACATAATTTACCAAAAGTCAAATACTTAAATGGTTGAGTGCTAGAAGCCAAAAATGAGAGTACCAGAGTAAAAGCCCACATTTTCCTTGCTCATGTTCCATATTCAGTCAAATGCAAATAATGTTTTTATATAAATTTGTTTTATTCCAAATTATTGGAGAGTGCCTCTGGGCACTCTCCAATAATTTGTCCAAAAAAAAAATTTTGATGAACAAATTTACAGCAAAAGTAATCTAGTCTTCAACCAGTTAAAAACCCTTTCAATCAATACACTGGCCAAATCCATCCTGCATAATACACAGAAATCAGGGACAACTTTGTCAAGAATTGTTGAAATAAATTGAATATCAAACTTGAGATACCAATTTATATCCGGTACAGTACTGTCATTGCAACACACCCTATTGGGGAGAGATTTCCTAACTAAAATACAGCAAAATCGAGACTGTAATAAATAAAAAAAATCAAACAAAAAAAAAGAGTCTCAGATTCAATGTTCTCACATTTCTTTTTTGACAGGCGAGATTCTACAGTGTGGAGGGGAGGAGAGTGGACTGAACATTTTGATCAGATTGTCGCTTTTCTATCACAATACATGGTACATGTATATAACTACAAAATTTAAATTTCATATAAAATCTAATAATCATTATTTGACTCATTATGTTAACAAATTAATCCAGATGGATAGATGGCCTAGTGGAATGGGAGCATAACTCATTTGAAAAACCCTGAAATCCAATTAACAGTAAACTTAAACTTGAGAACCATACCCTTTACACAAATGTTGAACTTCATAAGACTCTGATCATACCGTACTGTGATCACAAAAGCAGATAGATAATTATAACTGGGTCACAAATGGGTCATCCCATACTACTGAAATTATCTTTCCACTTTGCTCCCCATATTACTATAGAATCTCACCTGTTGGAGTGAAATTCGAGAGCAGTGATTCTGAGATGCTATTTTTATCTGTTTTTCTTGACTTGGTTTTGATTGTGTGATCCAATTGAACATATATTTCCACTTTTTCACCCACACCATTATTAAATCTCACCTGCTGGAAACAAATACATGAAAATTGATACTGAGATGCTATTTTCATCATTGATTTCGTCTTGATCTTGCAATATTCTATTTATGAAATCTCGACCTCCATGGTGTGTAATTGTGTCACAGTCTTATTGCGATATGATAGAGACAATTCTTTTTAACCCTTAAAGGTCTCGAGATGTTTCATACATTTCTGCCACACTGTGACATTTAATGCTCTGTGACTTTTCAGTTGAGTCTATGCAAGTCTTGGCTGCCTATATTGGCAGCCCAGACATGCCTAGAAAAAACTGCTAGTGTACTTAAAGTGTACCTTGCAAGTTTACCCAAACACAACAAGTAGGAGCACCTGTTCTAATACAGTAAAAATTGACCAAAGTTGGAAATAGGCCCTTAAAGGTTAAGTTATTGTGCTAGTTCATGAAATTATTAATACTATTTTCATGAAAAAAAGGCATAACTTCATCAAAAATTGTTGTAATATATTGGATATCAACTTTGAGAGTGACTTTTGAATCACCTATCCAGAGTTTTAAAGAATCAAAATCATAACTGTTTGAGCTATTGTGCTAATGAGGTAATCTGGATGTAGAGACAACCTGTCGTTCAGATGGGGGACAGATGCATGGGTGGAACCCAGTAGTACCGGTATGTCCCCCATCAACATTGTTGGGCATGGGATAATTAAAGTACATACAGGTTTTTCATGCGGCTTTGAAAGCCTTGAATAGTCTTAAATTAGAAAATAAATGGTTAAGGCCTGGAATAGACAGGAATTTTCACGTGGGGCCTTGAAACCCATTTAGAGAAGACTTTTCCAACTAATGATCATGCAAGATAATTTGTCAACAAATTTCTCTGGTTTTACAGCACAATGACTGTGCTATTTTTAGCCACACGCAAGGAAAATGCACAAAGCAATTATATAACAGGTGCCCTTCCAAAGGATTTCGTATCTCATTATTTGATTGGTTGTTGTGGATGTCGCTGCTGAATCAAACAAATTAAATAATTTATTTGAATGCAGCCTTGTTTGTCGTTGTGATGCTGTCTGTTCTTAGTGACACATGCTTTTTATCAAAATCAAAGCATAACAAAGTTCAAAAAGTTGATTAAAACTGAAAGAGAAAGAATGTATTCCAAAGATGAGTGTCTAAAGATCTCAGAATATACCTGCTAGTTGTTGCAGTGGGAGGGAACCCGAGTGCTTCTAGTTGTGAAACAATCTTTGCTGTTGACTGGTGTAATGAGCGTGGGAGAAATTTATAGGTTCTTTCTTGCAGATCAGGCCTGAAAATAAGCAGTCTGACATTTGCAGAATGAGGTCCCCAGAAGGTGAATTTGATGATGCTATCCCATACAGTGGGCCAATTTATCCTCTGGGTACCTCTTTCTGTTTAGTTTTGAGACCCTGATTCAGATTGAGGTTCAAAGAGGGTAAATGTAGTGATGCTACCCTAAGAGCATCACTAAATCCACCCTCTGGGGACCACATTTTGCAGATGACCATCTACTTATTTTCTGGCTTGTTGCAGATCGAAACTGTGGAATGGCAGCTACATTATTCAGTTCTGAAGTTTCCAAGTTTTTATTCATTGGAGGAATCCAATAATATTTGCTTAAGTTACTTTACATGTTAACAGTTTAGATGAAGCTGAAACTCCCTCAAAGACATGTGTAAAATTTAAAAAAATACTAATCTGCCTCGACACAAATATCTTAATGTTACTGCTACTTTGTTAATGTTAGTCTATATATAGTGTATATTGGAGATGAAAAATAATTTGGCTGGCCTTGAATGGCCTTGAATCTAGTCTCGAGTGGCCTTGAAAATTGTCAGAAACTGCTGCAAAGTGGCCTTGAAGGGCCTTAAATTATACAGGTCTGGTCTCACATTTCTGTCCACGGTGGGCCTATTGTTTTGAAAATCACAGGAGAGCAACTATCACCCTCCTCAAAAAGGTTGAAGAGAGTGACAGCCCCCATAATATTACAGTTATTTCACTTTAATGGAAAAACCTGTACCATAGGTTTTTCTTTAACCCTTTACCTAACATGAAAAGCAGATGACACTTGCAAAAAAAATTCTTGAATAACTAATTTTTTTCATTTTTTGTCTCAAAAACATAGGTTATGACCCCTCATTGGAACGATCTCAACAAGCTCGTTCCAATGAGGGGTCATAACCTATGGTTTTGAGACAAAAAATGAAAAAATAATGAAAATTAATTGGCGATATTTGAGAATAGCGCTGGCTGGTTTTGGCCGTTACATTGGGTAAAGGGTTAACAATATCCTTTGGAAGGTATTAACCAGAAAGTTTTTTTTTGTCTGACATGCAGACAGTGACACATTTTGTGACCTGAGAATCGTTACTTTAACTAACAATCAATTACAAGAAGAGATCTTATGCACAATAATAAAATTACCGTAGCAGTGATTTTTAGTCAAGACTTAGCTTCTTCTACAAACAGTCAAGACTTTGCAAAAAATCACTGCTAGCAGCTAGAGCTGAAACGGTTAACCGATTAATCAATGATCAACATCTTGATCGATCCAAAAAGTAATTGATCGATTAACAGTTACTTTTGAACTACTGTATATGGGTTAACAAAGGAACAAACTTGCTCCAAAACAGGTAAACATTGTCACACTGACTCACATCAATTATATGAGACAGAATAAAGCATGCAAGTTACTTGCTGACATACTTGTTACTTGCATGATCATCATACTGTATCAGTAGCTGGAAATGGTCTTTCTTAACCTTTTACCCATTGCAGGTAGCCGACGATACTTGCAAAATAAATTCATGAATTACTAAAAAGTTAAAAATTTATAGTAATTTATATATTTTTTATACTTACCAATGACCCAGACATAGCTGGTGCTAACTCTTAAAATACTAGGGCCAAACACAAATTTTGCCCCCCAATCCCCAAAATTTGCATCTAAAACCAAAGAAATCATGTCCTGAAGGTCCTCCATACTTTGCCCTTACTGCGCATGCGCAGTGTCAAGGACGTTCCGAAATTGGCGCCAATTATCATTCTTACCGGCAGTGACTGGTCAGCGCTATGTACTCAGCGGGGAGGTATGAGTTCCCAACTCCTGAGAGGGCCATCCCCGTCTGGGTCATTGGTAAGTATAAAAAATATATAAATTACTATAAATTTTTTAACATTTTTATACTGTACCAATGACCCAGATATAGCTGAATAGTAAAAAGGCTGGAGGGCCTAGGACATAGAGGAAAATCCAATAAGCTCAACTATATAATATAGAGTCAACTCCTCAAGGAGAAAAGGAGTATTAGGCTTTACATGTATCTTTCTTATTTTATAATAAATTAGAAAGATACAATACCCTTCATAATAGAGCACAATAACATTCATGTTCTCTATTAACATCCAGTATAACCATTTATACTAATTATTTTTAAAGTAAGCCAATAAATAAAGTTAGTCCAGAGAATTGAGACTCTTTATATTCTTAAAAGTGTCCGAGGATTGTATATTAACGCCCGTTTGACACGTGACATATACAAATGCTTCACACCGAGCTACACTTTAAAAATATGACATGAATGAATTTTTAACATTAATATTACACTTTAAAACCATCCCGGAAACGACTCAGAATTACTGACTCCGGAGGAGGAATTCCCTTGCTTTACACTATAAAGCAGGTGACCTAAGGGAACACCCTCCCCCCCCCCCCTTCCCCTTGCCCTGGATCAAATACCCCAGAGCGAAGAGGGCAGCAGGATGGAGTCAGTGCCAGAACAGAAAGCCTGCATAACTATAGTTGCAACTGTTTAGTGGACGACATTCTGAGCAACAGATAACGGACCTAAACAATGCAGGTCTCCAGAAATGGACTCAATATTTCCGAGATAAAAATTAGTGAATGTGGATGGCTGAGACCAATAAGCAGCCTTCATTAAATCTGTAATAGCAACACTATTTGCGTAAGCCCAAGATGTAGAAAGAGCTCTTACTTCATGAGCCGAAATCTTAAGCACAGACTGCTGACTTGAAGATAAATTTTCATAAGCAGTACGAATAGTTAATTGAATCCATCTAGCAATAGAATGGACCGAAATGTCCTTTCTATTAGGCATCAGAGACAGAAAGAAATGTTTTCGTCCCTTTCTGATAAACTGAGATCTTTGTCTATAAATACGTAAAGCTCTAACAGGACAGAGTAAAGGCCTACGCCCATCTGAAGATGGCAGAGCCTTAATAACAATAGGTTCCAGATATTTATTAGGAGCCTGATTCTTAGCTAAAAAACCAACATTAGTAGTGAAGGTGATAGTGTTCCCGACACTACGATAGTGAGAATCGTCCACCGATAGTGCATGAACCTCACTGACTCTTCTAGCAGAAGAGAAAGCTAAGAGAAAAGCTGTCTTATAAGACAAGAATTTGAAATCTACTGTCCCAAGAGGCTCAAATGGCTTTTCCTTCAGTTTAAGAAGAACCCAAGCTAAATTCCACTTAGGAATTAATCTAAGAGTTCTGGGTCTATTTATCGAAAAGTTTCTAACTAACTTAGATAAAGAGACATTGATCCAATTTGTAAACTATCGTGGTGGGCATAGGTATCCGATAACATAGACCTATAACCCTTAATAGTAACAGGCTGCAGTTTGATTTCGTCAAACAAGTATACTAGAAAGTTTGCAATGTCTGGTATGGAGGGATCAAAAATATCAACAGAATGATCCCTACACCAACGATGAAAAACCTTCCACTTAGCCGCATAGTTTAGCGAAGAGGAGGTCCTCCTACAGTTAGAAATCGCGTCCACTGCTCGTCCTGTAAAATGCTTGCCGTGCAAGAAGGACCGCACAATGGAAAAACGTGAAGGTTGAGACCTTGCGGGTTGTGATGCAGTTGACGCGATTTCCCCTGCGAAAGAAGATCCTCTCATGGAGGAAGCTTTCGCGGTAGGTCCCACAGCAGACACCTGAGTAGATTTATCCACGGTCTCTGTGGAGACAGAGATGCTACCAACAGAATCTTGCATTGAGATTGCTTTATCTTTAGCAATACTTGCTGCATTAATGGCGCTGGAGGATACGCATATCCTATCATTCCGTCCCATGAGATCGATAGAGCATCTACTGCAAATGCTCTTGGATCCGGACATGGAGACACATACGTCTGCAACTGATTGTTGAGATGTGTCGCAAATAAGTCTATCATTGGCCGTTCCCATTGGTAGCAAATCTGATTGAACACTTGTTTGTTGAGAGTCCACTCCGATGGCAACAAGCGACCCTTCCGTGAAAGGGAGTCTGCTAGTACATTCAGACGACCCGGTATATGACGGACTGAAAGTAGAACTTAATGTTCTAGAGCAAACAGAAGGATTCTTTCCGTTAAATTGAATAACAGAACGGAATGAGTGCCTCCTTGGTTCCTGATATACGCCACTACTGTCGTATTGTCTGACAGAATTTGGACATGAGCTTTCTGAATAATGTCCATCCACTGACGTAACGCAAGCCAAATTGACATCATTTCCTTGATGTTTATGTGCTTGCTTAGGAACTGTGGATCCCAAAGACCCTGGCACCTCGAATCCGTTGGGATCAATGATGCACCCCAACCTGTTTGACTGGCATCCGTCATGATCGTAAAACTCGGATCCAGCAACTGCAGCAGAACTCCCTGAGTCAACCACTGAATGTTTGCCCAAGTCTGAATCTCTTGTTTCACTTGTTCTGACAAGAGAACGTCTATGTCGAGCGAATGAATCTTCACACTCCAATTCTGAGTCAAGAAAATTTGGAGAGGACGAATGCGTAACCGCCCCATCGGAATGAGATCCGCAGCGGCTCCGCACAGACCTATCAGTCTCATGAACTCCCTCGCTGTGACTTTGTCTGCATGAAGACAATAGCGAGCGTAACAACTGACTAATTTTGCTCTGGTTAACGGCAGACGAACGCGATTGTTGTGCGTCTCGAAGCTCATTCCCAGATGAGTGAATGACTTGGACGGCACCAGATCCGACTTCTCCTCGTTTATAATAAAACCGAGACGTCGGAGCAATAGAAGCAGATTCTGCACATCGTTCTGAAGCGTTAACTCGTTGCCATACCTCTGAAGAATGTCGTCCAGGTAGGCCGACGTTATTTAAACAGCAGAGAATCCGAAGCTTTCTAAGTAATTTTCTTGTAGATTGCAGAAAGCTTGCCATCGAAGAGAAGCTCTCCGGAGACCGAAGCGACTCTGAGGGAGTTCTTCACCTTACTATCCATGCGTGTGGATGTAGCTAGGGCTGCGTCACGTCTAACCAATTCCAGGTTTGCCACTGAAAGGGCAGAGTTATACGTGGAATAAGCCACTGCCCTTGAAAGAAGTCTTTAAGAGGATTGAATATCCTGGAATTCTTTCCCTTGTAGACGTAGTGATAACGCCTTAGTAAGGTGGTCTGCGTAAGATAAAGCGTCTAAACTGGCCCTGTTAGACGTAATTGTCGTATCCAACGCTGCGGTTGGAATGGACGTTGACGACGGTAATGACAATTCTAAGTCTTCCGCCTCGTCGTCAAGACGCAGAGGAACTCTCGGAACACCCTGTCCTGCCGTATCGAATTTATTCCTTGAATTAATGAAAGGCAGGTTAAGAGCATTGGCGGACAAGAAACCAGCTTTGCCTGTTTTGGAAGCAAGCTTGAAGATAGCGTCGTTCAATAATTCAAATGTTCTTGTGACATTATTGGACTGAGACGGAAACTCAGGGACGATGTCTCTGAACCGCTTGAGGAAGGAAGTGCCGGATGAATTCCACGGCAGCTTTATGTTGTTCCGAAAGGGATAGCTCCAAGTCATCCGTATCCCTTTCGCCATCCGGTCGGACCTCACGATGCTCCCGGTCGTCCGCACCCGATGCTTCGGTGGAGCGTACCGACCCAGCGCCGTCGGATAATTCCCGATCCCACACCGATTCTGTCGGTTGCTGGGATGCTGCGATAATCTGTGCTATCTGAGCTAGCACGTCCGTCATCGAGGCCTGCGGAGTAGCGGTCTTTCGCTGCTTAGCCGCGGGAAGCTCCGCATCAACTGACTCCTGCATACTCTTCCGATGCGAACGTCCGGAGTCTATCGGCCTCGTGTCCCTGGCTACCGGATGGCGTGACCTGGTCGCCGATGAATCCCTGATCGGCGAAGCTGGTAGAATATCCGCGGTCACGTAGCCAAGGTGCGGTCGAGTGCGCTGCTGAGAGGATGAGGAAGCCTGAGCAGTCTCAGCGGACTGCCTATACAACGGAGCGTCCTGAGCGACGGACGTGTGCTCCGCTTGCGACACATTTTGTACCACAACATCTGGTCCCAGATGTTGTTGTACGAGAGAGGGGCCTCTCTCGCTCGCGGCCCGGCTGGACCTGGACGAGCTAGGAACCGAACTAGAAGGCTTCCTCCGATCTCTCCTTATATCCGCCGTCACTGGGTGTGCACCTTGTATGTTTATAGTGCTCGCATCACCCAAAACTCCTTCCTGGACCGCAACGGACGAACCCGGCTGCCGAACCATTCGGTGAATGGACGCTACACCGGGCGAGCTAGCGGACGACAGCGCCGTCGATCCTACTAGGGACCTCTTAGGCAACTGTCGTATCTCCATGAGCACTTTTGCCGCTAGCTCTGCATTCAATTGTGACGACGGAAGCGCACTTTTGGAGGATAACATGGAAACATCACCCTGTTCTTGTTCCTCTGAAATAGAAACTGATAGACTAGAGTGACCCTGTGGAGAAAGGGCCGGCATGGTCCTTTCCCCGCTAACAATATATCGTGACACACGTTTCCAATGTTTATCATCCCAAAAATTACATATTGAACAGGAGTTAGTGCGAGTACACTGACTACAATTAATACACTGATCATGAAAGTCAGAGGAAGATTTCTTCCTATTACAATTTGAACAATATCTTTTCATTGTGAAAAGACAACAACAAGTCCCAGTACTCGCACAAACCCCTAAAAGCAAAGATACATAATAACATGATCCATTAATATTGAAAAAAACAATAGCAATCAAAAAGAATTTTTGAAAAATATTTTTTCAGCGAAGCCCAAGTTTCTGAAAAGTAACATTGAGCCCCAATGGATCCCAAGGCTAAGTGTGGTCAAAAAATTTTAAATTATTTTAAATAATTAATGCAACACTTACGGTAAATAATAATGTATCTTATAATGAGTAAACTACTCCAAAGGCAAAAAGCCCCCCTCAAAAGAGACTGTTGCCAATGTAAACAAAAAGTGTATAAACACTAGAAAACATGACTCCAGGCACTGACAATCCTGGCCCGAAATCAGTTATCAAAATATACACTATCTGATGCAAAACAGAGACTTCCGGGAAGAATCTGCAGAACATCAGATGGTAGATGCAGAACACAACGTCTAAACACCCATGGGTGAAAACGTAAACATGGGGAAAATAACAGAAATCATTCTGTTACCAAGCTAATTCTCCCAAGAAATTTTATTAGTAATCTTACTCAAAATTATGCCAAAAGCATGGGAGAATAGCAAGGGGGTACTTACAGGATAAGGGGAGAGGAAACACTGAATAAGCAGTGCAACTTCATAGCAAGAATGACAACAACAGGCCCTTGCCTCGAAAATAGGCAACTTAACATAATTTCACGAGAAAATTTTAGGTTACAGCCCTGAATATTTTCTGTCACTCCTTTTTCCTCTCCTCCTTCCATATCCTCCTTAGAATCACCATTTCTCCAATATTTATGTGTCTGGCATCATTTAAACTGAGATTTACAAGCACAAAGATCAGTGAGATGTTAACTGATGAAGGGCCAAACAAAGAATGATAATTGGCACCAATTTCGGAACGTCCTTGACACTGCGCATGCGCAGTAAGGGCAAAGTATGGAGGACCTTCAGGACATGATTTCTTTGGTTTTAGATGCAAATTTTGGGGATTGGGGGGCAAAATTTGTGTTTGGCCCTAGTATTTTAAGAGTTAGCACCAGCTATGTCTGGGTCATTGGTACAGTATAAAAATATTTAAATTTTGTCTCAAAAACATAGCTTATGACCCCTCATTGGAACAAGCTCAACAAGCTCATTCCAATGAGGGATTCATAAGTTATGTTTTGGAGACAAAAATTGTAAACATAATAAATTTGAATGGAGATTTTTGTACACAGGCCTAGTCGGTTTTGTTTGTTACGTTGGGTAAAGGGTTCATGCTGTAAATCATCAACAGTATGGCAGTTATTCAGATATCTATTTGGACAAGTGATTAATTGGTTAACGAAGGTTAATCCATGTGATTAATCGATCAAGAAAACCCCTTAACCGTTTCAGCTCTACTAGCAGCTCAACTCACAATGTGTGGTGCACTCGAAAGACTGGAAAATTCTCCAGACCCCAATGGTTATATGGGACCTCATATATATATTTCCTTTACATTTATTGTGCAAATACAGATTTTAGAATCTCCATTTATCAAGATTTTCTTTGTGGGCATTTGCTGCTCTCCTTATTTTCAAATCAGGTGCCGAGCTGTAGAGGGCAAGGGTGATCAGTCGCCTCAAAATGACAGTCCTATAACAATAGCAGTTTCTCACCCATCAAAAATGAAATGCAAAAACAAATGGATATCACATTCTTTTTTCGGCTGTTTTTCATGATTCAGTCTTGAAATTGCAATATGTTATTCATGAAATCTCTTTTTCGCTGGTATAAATGTCTCGGGAACAAATCAAAATCCTATCATGTTCTGATCAAGAAAGAGATTACTTTTGAGATCACAGTGTTGAAGCTTATTTCAGTTGGAAAAAAATTTAAACTGGCTAAAATCATTGTACACTGTGTTCTTCAATACAATTTAAATGATGCCAATTCACTTGATATAGAATACCACTCAATGCTTGACTCACTTACTCATTAAAAAAATGCTCACCTTGTCATGTAAGTAACAAGTCTGTTATGGAAAAATTTACCTAGAAATGAAGAAAAATACTTATTTTAATCAAGTTTTTACAGCTTTAAATTCATCTTGATTGTCTGTCTGATTACAGTATGAGGCAAGTGGATTAGGCCAAATTTAAAAAAAAAAACCTTGTTTCTGTTGATCCTTTACCTGAAGTAATGGAAGTGACTGGCCACACCTTTTATAAAAAAAAATGCCATTCAACTTTTATTTATTTTTTTCAATTTTTGTCGACCACCCCAAGACAGAAAATTTAAGATGTAAACAACATGCCACTCTCCTCATATGTAGATGCAATGTGCAGCCTTTGAGTCAAGTTAATAGAGCTGAAATGGTTAAAGGGTTTTCTTAATCGATTAATCACATGGATTAACCTCAGTTAACCGATTAATCAGTTGTCCTGATAGATCACTGAATAGCTGCCGCACTGTCGATGATTTCCAGTGTTCATAATGTCCCATTTTATGGATGTTGATACAGTGTAGCATTCACGTGAGTGAACAAGTACATCAGCATGCAATTTGTATGCTGTATTCTATTCCGTATTACACAGGAATCTTAATATGAAAGAGAAACATTGTTCATGGCCTAAGATTTACCCATGTGGCATGTGCAGAAACAAAAGAGCAGTTAATGTGCATAATCCCAGTTAAGTATATTGTAGCAGACCTTCGATTTTGAGGAGCGCATGATCGTCCTTGCAGCCTGCACCTGCACCAGGCTCAAGGAAACATGTGCAGTGTGATGCACTCTGGAAACTGGAAAGGAAATGGTTAAAAAAAATTGTAACCATTGCCTTTCCAGTTTCCAGAGTGCATCACACTGCGCAGTTTCAGACTGCCAGCAGCTTTGAAGTTTTGTTGATGTGGGGGTGTGTATAAATAATGATGACTTGCTTGCAGTGGGTATGTCATATCTTGCTCAGTGAGTCTGCACATGGAATTAGTTTCGGTGGGATCGTTTGATCTTTTCCAGCGAAGTTGCAGACTTGCAGCTACTTTCAGAACGTCATAAACCAAACAACTCAATAATTTAAATAGAGGCATGGCTCTTAACATTCCCTACAGTACCCATGTTATAACTGTTGTTTTGTCCCCCCCCCCCCCCCCCCCCCAACCACCCCCTACACACACACACATTTTCTTATTTGACTCGATTTGATCTGCAGTTGAAATGACGCAAATGGCGACCATATATTATATATCTGTCAATCTTATAGTGTATCTGCCTCATTCATATGACATCACACTTGTATTTGTTAATGGAATTACTGGGATGTAGGATACTTAATATTCAAATACCGATGACCACACGCAGTGCTGACAATGCCAATATTGAGATTTACTTTAGAACATGTGTCTACAAAATGTAATCAAGATTATCGAATGAAGGCCCAGTGTATGGTGCCCTGAAAGTGAGTATGGGATTAAATAGATGGCACCACTTGGAGGTGGCATCCACTGAAATCTCGCACTTAATGTCACGACTGAGGGAGAGAATTGCATGAAAATACGGAAACTGAAAGTGACAATGTTATCAGGATAAAACACATGCCGACTTCACTGATATTTTGACAAAGTCATAGCGAGTACTGCATGCATTTGAAACTGACAACTCGCCGACGAGTGAGTGTGGCAATGTCTACATGAGTCGA